>OW026456.1:5981159-8481159 GCA_932274525.1 Podabrus alpinus | reverse complement strand
TTGCGACGTGTTCGATGGTTGATTTTACGTAAATTGCGGTTCCGCTGCCGCGTCCGTCACGGTCGTTCCTATAAAGTGAATAGCAAGGGAGTTTTGCCAGTTGGCCAGCTCTGAAGTGGGTTTCGTTGACCAAGATTACGTCAAGGTCGTGATCGTGCGCGAACGCGAGAAGTTCATTTCGTTTGGCTGAAAGGCCGTTGGCGTTCCAAAAAGCCGTCTGCAAAGTGGTGGGTTGGAATCTGGGTTTAGACATTAACGGATGCGTTGCTAATGGCATTGAAGTTCGTGATTGATTTGAAATGGTCAATGACTTTGTCGCTGACTCTTTCCCTCTGAAGGAGATCAGGAACTGCTCTCATTTGTCGGGAGGGGGCCTCCTCGTAGGAGGTGGAGGGCGTGGGGGTGGCATGTGTTGCTTCCCTGTGAGGGGCATGTTGGCTAGCGACTCCTAGATAGGATGGTCGATTGGGGCCTTGAGAGGAGGGGTAATTGTAAGTGGGGCGGCCAGCGAAGCGGGAAGATGCTTCGCGGGCTGAAAGTTCTCGCCTCTTGGGCTTGGGGAACGAGGCGCAACCTTTGTAGTTTGCGGGGTGGTTTCCCCCGCAGTTAGCGCAAGTGGCCGGGTCCTCTCGGATTTTTTGACAGGAAGGTGTTAAATGATCCCCTGCGCATTTGACGCATTTGGGTGGGGCGCGGCAGAGGGTTTGGGCATGCCCGAACCGTTGACAACGGTGGCATTGACCGACCTCTGTACGTTTGTGGGGGGTTTCGGTACGAGTATTGATAGACAGGACTGATGTCATGTCGAAAATTTTCTTGCCATCTGTGTTATGGGTTAGATGGACAAGGTATAATGGCATAGGTTTTTTATCGCGACCTTGGCGCATCTGAAAAACTGATTGAATATTGAAGCCTTGATATTCAAGGTCTTCTTTGACTTCTGCGGCTGTTATTGTGATTGGAAGACCTCGGATAACCACTTTAAGTGGTTTGTCCTGAGGGAGAGAATAGGAGTGCGAGGGGAGGGATTTTTCCTCAAGTAAACGGCTGAGGGCCCGGTAGTCTGTCTCGGTGGCCGGCTGGATTGAGATGCCGTCCACGAGCGTGCGGATTTTGGTGGTGGCAATTTTCCGATCGCGAATCATTTTGTTGATGGCCGGCCAGTTGTCCTTTGTACGGAGGACAATTGGGGGGATTCGGCTGGAGGAGGAGTATGTGGTAGGGTCTGGGTGTGAAGCACCCTGGGAGTTCGATTGGGAATCGTTGATGTCGATTTGGGGGCTATTGGTGTCCATGCCGTTATCATCGTCGCGTTCGGCTTGGGTATCGGTTGGGGTGTCTTCTACCTCGAGACAGGCGAACCTGTTCTTGGTAGCGGGCCCGGAAGTTTCACTGTCATTGCTGACGTTGGAGCGGGCGCGTTTAAGATTGCGGTCGCTTGGGGTGACGAAGGTGTCACCGCCAGTGGAGGTGGAGGCTTGGATATCCATTGCCTCTGATGGAGGTTGGACAATGGAGAGGGTATGTGCAGGTATAACTGCACGGAGCGAGCGTCGCGGCTTAGGAATAGCGGATTCCATAAGGGGGCGCGGAGGGTCAGCTTTCTTGGTCGTGGCTGGTTTGATCGTTTTGGCCTTGATAGGGGCTACCTTTTTGGTGGAGGAGGAGGTCGGTAGAGGGGGGAAGGGGGCCTTCTCCTTCCTTTTCCCTGAGGGGGCGTCTGCGCGTGGTTGTGCGACCGGAGGTGGTTGCACGACCTTGGGAGGTTTGGCGTCTTTCGCGGCTAATTGGGCGGTAAGTTTGCTGATTTCAGCGCGTAAACCTTCGATGATGGCAGTTTGACTAGCAAATAACGTGAGGAGGGTTTTGAAGTTTTCAGGGGTCATGGTCATGTCGTTAGTAATCGTCATGTCATACAGTTAATTTAAATATTAAAATAAAAATTTTTTTTTTAAATTAAATTATGTTGCGAAATCTAAAATGATTAGATTAAATTTGAATAAATTTATATCTGTGAAGCAGCTGGTTTTAATTGAATGCAAGTTTAATTTTTAAATCTGAAATTTAATTAAGTGTTGTGAATCAACCTTTATTTAAATCTGAATGAACTTGAAAATTTAAAAGGAAAAGGAATTTGTTGACTGACAAAATTTTTGTTAGGTTGCGATAAAATTATAATCTGAAAAGAATCTAGGTCAAGTTCAGTACACTAACCTTGTTTACGTTCGCTTCTGAACGTCGGTGATGACCTCGAAAGGGGAAGGGGGCAACAGAGCGCGCAACCGTTTGCTAATTGTGACGTAGCTAGCTACGTCACATTAACAAATGGCGGGTTCTTTTTTGCCGGGAAACTGGGAAGTCACTTATAAGCGTGTTTAAACGCTTTAACGACGAAAATTTAAATAGAAAGGGGTCTTGATGTAGCACTTTCACTTCTATATTAAATTATCGTTTAGAGAACAGTAATGAAAATTACTTTTTGAACTTAATTCGTGAAAATTAAAGAACGCAAAAATTGACGTGCGGTGTAGTTCAGATCTAGATCGGATAATCTAGATATTCTAAGTGTTAGGGTCATTCATATTGCACGTACCGTCCACAGAATGAGCGACGCGCGGGAATCTCGTTAATTTTACCACTGAATTACATGAAAATTAGCTAACTTCAAAATCGATTTACTCAAAATTTTGTTAATACATTCTCAGAATTTTGTTGTTGTAGGGGCCTATATAAACCTTCATCTTTCCATTAGGAAGGTTACAAGTCAGTTCGTAATGACAAGCATTACTACACTCTCACCAGCTAATTTTAAAGGATCCTTTAATCAAGGACGAGTTACAGAATAATCGCCTGAAAATGATTTACGAAAGTGCGTACTAAAATAGTTTTACGTTGTTTTTCAAAAAACTTTCTTTATTCAAATTTTTGATTGTTTAAAATAAAATATTTGGGTTTACAGACAGACGGACAATTGTTATAAAAATTTAATTGTATGCTCCTCATAACTTCTTTTTTCCATGATAGTTTTTAATTAGACTTTTTGTGAACTAAAATATATCTGATGATGACAAAATTAAATAAAGTAACCACCCAAGCAAAGGAGCGAAATGAAAAATTGCAAGTGGAACGTAATATAAAGTACCGTACAGCAGAGAGTCATAAGAAAGAATTAAAGAAAATGTAAATTAGACATCGGTTTTGGCGCAGTCGATACAAAATCTTTTTCTTAATAATGCAAATTTTTATCTTCAATTATTGCGCGATACATCTTTATGATTGTACTTAACATAACTTAAGCATGACATCGTATCATTTTTAAGTAAACGAATACCAACCAACATGTACTTGTTTAATATTTATTACCAACAGGTCGTGTTCCGTGCAAAATAAAAAGTAATTTCTCAATCATATTTTAGTGATTTTATTGTTTCGCCTGCCTGTAAAGTAGGAAAGTTGATTGTAGTCGGAATATAAAGTTACTTATTTATTGAGATGCAATTTATAAAACTGCATGTATAATGGGTGCGTGGTGTGTTGAACGTTGATATCCACTATACACCCAGACCAGTGCAATTGACGAAACCTCCACCTTACAAATAAACTGTACATTTGGATTAAAAAATAAGAATCAACAGTTTATTACACCTTTCAACTTGTCTTATTTTACCTTTTTGAATATTGATCGTCTTACACGAACCCACTTTAATTCGAGTGACTCCTAATTTTATAAATCTCGCATTGTTCCTTTTGCAAGTTAGCACAAAATAAGTTGGAATCTTACGGCACACACAAAAACCGAATCTAAAAACCGCCCCTTGCTATTAAAAAAAGTAAAGTGGTGATACAAGAAGTTGTTTGTACGTGTTAAGGGGTTAATGTTTAATTCAACATAGATTAAAGTAGTAGGTTAATCTCAGAGGGAAACCACGAAGCTGCTTCATCTCTTTGTCCCGCGACCAACACAAGCCAAAACCTTAAAATATTTAACGCCGTCCTGACGAAAGTTCTTTCTATTTTCTCTAAAGTAAAATTAAAAATACAATACGTAAGCGTATCCTTTTAATCTTTTTCTTGTTTTTGTGTTGATTTTACGAATGCTTTGTTCAACTCGCAAAAATTTGTTCCGACTAATTTTTAAAAATGTATTCCACACAAAATAACAAAATAAACTTGATTATTATCTTATAATGTTGCAGCGCCGAATAAATCGACCATTTATAAACCAGCAAGATTACTGTAAAGGTTCAAATTTATTACAAACTGACATCAAAATTATTTTACTATTTTTATCTTAATAACTCGGATAAATTTTCATCAACCACTTTAACGGTGACGTGAAAATGATAAAAATTTCATTTTCGAATTATATTATTTAATTTGCTAAAAACTGACTCATAAGTTAAGCTTTGAACGGCAATTGAACAACGAGGAAGTCGATGTCGTAACCGCACGATTAATCTGCCGGTTCATTTATCTGCTGTAATTGTTCCAACCGTTGTAACTTCGAACCCGCAGCACAACCACCAACTACGGGAGGCACAAAGGACGCTTAGATACACCATCAAATTTTATTTAAAAAAAAATAACTCAGGTCCTTCGTATCCTTACGGTTACCTGGGAGAGCAAGTTGTGGTTTCCCCAAAAAATGTCTTTGGGCGCCACGCGATTTGTATGTTCGTGACGATACTCGTAGGAGTGATGCGTGAAATTGCGAAAGCTAAAAAGGGATATGTAGGATTTAAACATCTGCTTTTAAATTACACACAAAACAATTAAAGTCGCTAAAATAAAAAAAGTTATACGTACATATAAGTCCGTAACAGATCTGCATGGCTTACAAACAAAATACATAATATGCCAATGGGTGTACAACGAAAACAAACCAAACCGATAAATGTCAAAATTAGGGTGGTTGATTAACTTCGAATTGGGCATCCAAATGCAAATAAACAAGGATCGCTAAATAAGAAGTCGTCAAAACGACAAAAAAAAAATTACAACGGCGCCGACAATGTTCAAATAGCAAGTAAATCGGATGCGCGCACATTAAATAAATAGGTACCTGCAATAATAAAATAAATAAAAAAAGGCTACTATCTTTCGGAACTTCCTTCCTATGTCAATAATTGAAGTTACAGAAACATCCCACGCGGATAATGCCCCTGAAAAGTTAAAGAAATTCTGAGCGGATCCGAATAAAACATTTACATTCCGTACTTGTCAATTTATTGGACAGCGTCCTGTACATTGGCGTTTGAACCCCAGGGTGGGAAAATTTGGATAGATACCTCACCAAAGTGGCATATTTTTGTACAATTTTACTCTTCTTTTGTACAACTCTTCTTAGTCCGGAGAATTGCATGAATCGGTTTCGAGATTATAATCCCTTATTATTTATGAATACGATATTTAAAACGTGATTGTCTTGGTTGTGCGGCTTAAAGGCCGCACTGGCGAAAATTACAAACTGTAGTTATTGAACCTTTGTCCTGGCACAGGGGGATCCTGACCATCCGGATATCCTGTAGTTATTCAGCCTTAGTCTAAGCCAAAAAAACGAGAACCTCATTTTTTTATATGTTTAAGCGCTTCTATGACCTCTCTGACTTATCTGAGTGTCAATGGGATTTCTGTCTGCAGAGATGACGATTTTGAACTTGAAAAGTTCTTTCACCTCAAGCGCATTTATCCTTTGTTCCCGGCCACGAAATAGATTTACAGGAATCGGGTTTTCTTTTGAGGTACTGGAAACAAACATCCCACTAATCCCGAATAAGGTTGACACAAAGCCGTATTCTACAGCTCGCTTAGGCCCGAATGATGTCATTTAGAAATATTCATTGTACTTCCATTTTTCGTAGGAGAGGGCACTTTCATCGTCCTACTGTTTCTTACAAGTACCGTAAGGATGGTAGGTGATCACCTGTCCTACTGCTTCGGTGGAAGTTTCGCGTTCGCTTTCCTACTTCCGGCATTAATAATAAGCAATAAGGTGTGCTAACGGGTATCTTCTTCTTTGTCGCAGTGGCTGCATTTCGGGGACGTTCGGGGAGGGACTATCCAAACCAGTGACTGGTTTGCCTCCGGGTCCATTGGCCTGTGGTAGCTGTTCGCCATCTGTCCTGCCACTTCATAAAAGTGTCCTCTCAGGTGTCTGACTAGCCATCGTATCTCGCTGCTCTCTCGAGTGCGAGAAGATTGATCAGCGGCGTCGAAGCTGTTGCTAGCGACGGCCTCGACGGCGCAACCGTGCCCAGCGTTCTCCTCTTGGTGATATTTGGCATGAGGCGAGCGATTGATGTGGTCGCTGCCATTGCCTTGGTAGACACGTCCTTGATGTGCTTGTCGTAGGTTAGCTTCTTGTCGCTTGGAGCGTTAGGGGACTGCTTGAGGTGGAGGCAGATGCTAAAGATTTTCTTTCGTCCACCAATAACTACTTCCTCCGATTTTTTAGGGACGAGGATAACTCCTCAACTGCTTACCTATTCGAACACCTCACGGATTGCTCCATTTGGATTCAAATTCCGTAGCCGTACTACATCGTCGTACATAATTTTCCACAGGATCGGTCCAACTAGCTGAGTGTCCAACTCTATAGTTTATTTTAATAATAAACTAGATATTCTGTCTATCTGTCAGCATGAGCATTTTTTGTTTTTACATCTCCAGGCAGCTTGCTAGGCTTGCCTTTCGATGTGCATCCACCCTGTTTTTTTATTGTCATTAACACAGGGAGACCGACTGTTTTATGTGCACTCCGAATAATTTGTTCCTAATAAACTTCTTTGGTATAGTTTTTATTTACCAATCTAAACAAGTTCCAGTGCGGCCTTCAGGCCGCACAACTATGGCAATCATAAACTAAATAAATCTTTGTAATAAAACGCTAGTTGTTAGATATCTCTCTATCTATTTATTTGTAACTCGCCTTTCATTGGTTCATTTTTCCATCTAAAACAGTTTGATATTGAACTTTAGCCCGCACAACCATGACTATTTCGTAGTTGAAGGTTATGGTGGGCATCAGGCCGCATTACTATGAACGACAAAGTGCAGTATACCATTTTTGAAGTATTTAACTTTTAATTTCAGACCACATTTTTGGAATGGGTTGAAGTTACACTGATGATTAACCGCATCAAATGGAAAACGCTGCTGCGCAATTACGAAGACGATTCATGAACTGGACATACTATACTTCTGTATAGAGGCTTTGGGAGAGGTTTCAAAAAGCTGTATCTCGATTCGCTACAGCATATGCTGGGGGCCTCCTCTTTCCACTCGAAAGAATTGTAGAGTTGGCACTTGTGACTTAAGGTACCCAGGAGTACTACTATGTTTGCTTCATAAATCACGTCAGGACCCTAAGACACAAACTTTCCAAAGCATTCACCTTCCATGATAATGCTAGCTTATCTACTCGTGTTCCAGTATGGTTTTGCGGATATTGTGACTCTGCCGTTTTATATACCTTAGGGCAGCGTTTCCCAAACTTTTTTGACCGCGACCCGGTACGAGGTTTTAAAATGTTTCGCGACCCACCTTATGAAAAAAAAACATTTATTTACCAAACAAATTTTATTTTTTAATAAAAATCAAGTTATTTGTTTGTTTATTTCATACACAAAAATTGCAAAATAATTATATAACAAAAACATAAGTAATTAAAAAAACATTATCTTCATTTAAAACTTTAGTAAATAAAGTAAACTTTGTTTTACATATTTTTGTGTTTTTACAATTTTTGCCGCGACCCAGCAGAATTTTTCTGCGACCCGGTGGCGGGTCGCGACCCACACTTTGGGAAACGCTGCCTTAGGGTGATCTTGTACATACCTGCATTGTGTTTATCATGATGGTTACTCAGACTAGAGTTCCACTGAAGTCGCCGTCAATCACTGACTAAAATTCAACTAATGGAAATAACTGATTTATGGGTGAAGTCTTTGACCTCGGTTTTATACAATGGAATTAATTAAATTTTATTAGGACACCAGCCTTACTTGGGCTTGGCCACCACTGCTCGGAACACTGCAGAATTACCTTACATATTGCAGTTCATTAAAAATTTTAGTTAATATTAATGTTTGCTCAATTTAAAATATTTCGATTTTAATCCATCTTCCATTGTTTGCTTTTCTAGGGCCGGTATTCATTTTGTGAATTCAATTTGTCGGCTTCATGTATTTTAAATTTTAATTTTACATCCTATCCCAGCAGTTTTCCTTATTTCCTCCAGATTAAATATTTCAAGAGAAGTAATGAAAGACATTGAGAATAGAGAATAAAAGGTAAGTTTGAAGGTTTGAAAATTTTCATCACATGTATTTGTGGGGTATTCCATACCCCCCAGACCCCCCGGTTAGAATTTTATTTGTTTTCCTAGAGAAACAAGCGCTTCACTATTGCGTTACTATTTTTGTCCAGTCGCATTCTAGGTAGATTGACCTCTTGCTTAGAAAATCAGCTTGTCATCTCCGAGCAACACCCGTCACATAAACATATCTGAAAACTCTTTTTACATTGGGTCTATAAAGTCAAGTTGGGCTTTGGCTGAAAAATCACCTTTAGTCGAACTCTAATAATAACGTTAATGAAAAAAACTTCTGGCAATATATTTATTTATCAGTAAGAGGCTTCTGGCACGGAGTTTTCCATTCTCCAGCACAGAAATGTCGATGGGAAAAAAATTTAATAACTCAACAAATACGGAGGATGCGAAGTGTTGTATAATTCCCCCCTGAAATCCAAAATCCTATATCCAACTCCTTTATCAGTGTTACTTATTAAAATATATTTTTAGGCTTTGGTAACCTTTGTAAAAAAACAAAGTCGCTATTTCATCTGACCTATGAGATATTGAGGAATCCATGAAAACAAACTTTACCCTTTTCGCTCCTTTGGGATCAAATTTAGAAAATCCATATTTAATGGGTGTGTACGTCATGAGTATAGTCCCCGAATTCCAGGTTTCTAGCTCCAGAGCTTTTGAGCTGGACATTAATGACATAGTTAGAATATTTGTTTATTATTTTATGTGTAGCTACTTGAACATAAAGTCTTGACATTCACCATGTGATTGCCTATATTGTGCGGCCTAAGGCCCCACTGAACATAATTGCTCAACGGATAATCGAATCAATTAACAGATTCACACTTAAATCAATTTAGATAATTACGCAAATACAAAAATTGCGTATGAAAGAAAGTGGCACTTTGGTCTTTGCTATTTTCGCCTACAACAAAATTTTTGGTACGCCAACATATTTTTTCTGGGTGTACAAATATTCTAGTAAAGTAGTAAAAAATGGCTAAAACAAAGGAACTGATAATAAATTTATATTTATTTCAATGAAATATAAGCACGACACCATCAATCATTTTTAATTATTATTAAGTTAAACAATAAAGTATCAATTTTTTTAGACTTGACTAGTCTAAAACACTCCATTTAACAATGGAGCGTAACTTATAAATTTATGGTGGTGCGCTATAGTCAAATTTGAAAACTAAGAAGTGAAAAAGAAAAATATTAAGTTTTTAAAGCATAAAACCAAACTTATAATTACTATAAAATGGAGGCAATACTTTATGATTAATTTTGTTTTGTGCGTCCGGACGCCACAAGTCTATACGAGGAGCCGGCGCTTCAATACATCATAAGTAAATCGTTTTATGGAATTACATCTCCAATTCTCGGATGCAAATTCTAACTAAAAACATCGATTTTAATTTGAGTTGTGTTATGACTTTTGATTATCCGGTACTATCTCAAGTTTGTTTTATTTTCTGAAATATTGCTTTAAATTATGCACAACCAGGGGGACATTAGAATTTATAAGAAAATGCAAATTAAAGCACTTTTTGTGCGATTGAAAATTTTGTTTTGTGCCATAAACTTACAATTATTGTGACAGTTTGTTTTCCCCTGTCGCTTTTTTAAATTTTTTAATAATCAATTTGTTTCTGTTATGTTTTATGTAAATGATTGTATGACAGGCTACAAAATATTTACCTGTATACACAGGCAACTAATTTTAAGCTGCTCAAGTTTATCTCAACTTTATTAAGATTTCGCTTTAAAGAATGCAGGTGGAGATTGCATTTTTTATTTCTTTTTTCCATTTTGTACATTTTTTACATTAAATTATTGCTTTCGTATTACAGGGTGAATCAATACGAACAAAATTCTTTTCAGCATGCAGTTCAAAAATAAACTTAAAAACTTATTTAATGTAGGTATACTAATTACATTTTTATCGAAATGAAAGACAGGAGGAAAATTTTCCATTTTATAAGAAGAAAAGGAGCTTAATAAGGTTTTCAGTTTTATATTTGTGGATTTAATGAAAATACAGAAGTATTATCTTTTGCGACTCTATTTTAATCCTTTGGTTTTACAAATTTTCCAACATTTAAACCATTTCAACATTGAAAAAAAAATTCAGATTCTAATTGTTCTAATTTTTTCCCCGTTTGACCTTTAATGTTTCTTGATCCTGATGAACATCCAAATAAGATGGAAACAATTGTAGTAAACTAGAAATTTTCATGAATTTACCCTCCCCTTATAATTTGGTGGAAATAAAATAAAATTTTATCAAAATTAAATGCAATTATTATGCTATACTTTCTATAGTTCAGAGACCACCTTAAACAGTAGGTCCCCAACCTCCATATGTCTACTTACTGCATAGTGAAAAAAATTGGGGATATTCGTAAGTGCAACTAGGTTCAATATTTTGAAGAGAAGAAACGTAGTTCTTTGTTTTCGAGATTCTGTATAAAACTCAAAAGAAAAGATGGTTCTCACTTCTATTGCAGTCATTCCGTCGCAAAAGAAGGAGTCTGTGTAAAAATAACTAGGAAATACATTTTTTTTGCCTAAACCCTTTATAGTCCAGGAAAGGAAGGTTTTTAGTTTGCAAAAAATCCGGGCAAGCTGAATTTTGGCAGAGATATACATTGGAGTGTTCTAATGAATCCCCCAAAAGTACGATAAAATCCCACGCCGGCGTTCCCCACAATCGGGAGGTTTTAGCTCCCCCAACGCGATTTTTTGCCGATAACTCGCTTATTTATGCTTGTATGAAAAATTATGATCAGACCATAATTGAAGAGCATAAAATTATCTATAAAATAATTTTTTTTAATATTTTTCCATGGCACACTAATACTTAAATTATTGACCGAAAACACGACCCACCCTTAAAATGGCACAATATTGATTCGTTGCAGGGAGAGAAATGTTTTCAGGCACGGGAAATGCTTTTAATAATAAATTAATTGAAATTGTGACCCAGATTGAAAAATGAAGAGAGAAATAGATTTTTTCAAAATTTGCCCAAATTATAGTATCTTCCAAGTAACGAAACCGAAATTTTGGTGTGAGCTTACAGAAGGTCCGGGCAAGCTGAAATTTGGCAAAGATGTATATTGAAGTATTTCACTAAATCCCCAAAATGTCTCATAAAATTCTCAAGCCGGCGTTCCCCCAAATGAGGATTTTAGCCCCCTTGGTGCGGGTTTTCGCCTATAGCTCACGTATTTTTACTTTTACGAAATATTACCATTAAGCAAAGTTGAAGAACATAAAATTCTCTATAACTTGTGGCGCTGCAGTAGGTAGTACTACAATACATACTGTAATAGGCAAATTAAACTTTGTTTAATGGTAATTTTTCGTAGAAGTAAAAATACGTGAGCTATAGCGAAAACCCGCACCTAGGGGGCTAAAATCCTCATTTGGCGGAACGCCGGCTTGGGATTTTTATGAGACATTTTGGGGGTTTATTGAAATACTTCAATATACATCTTTGCCAAATTTCAGCTTGCCCGGACCTTCTGTAAGCTCAAACCAAAATTTCGGTTTCGTTACTTGGAAGATACTATAACTTGGGCAAATTTTCAAAAAATCTATTTTTCTCTTCATTTTCCAACCTTTTCCACAATTTCAATTAATTTATTATTAAAATCATTTCCCGTGACTGAAAACATTTCTCTTTCTGTAAGGAATCAATATTGTGCCATTTTAAGGGTGGGTCGTGTTTTCGGTCAATAATTTAAGTATTAGTGTGCCATGAAAAAATGCGAAGTAAGCTATTTTATAGAGAATTTTATTCTCTTCAATTATGGTCTGATCATAATTTTTCATACAAGCATAAATAAGCGAATTATCGGCAAAAAATCGCGTTGGGGGAGCTAAAACCCCCGATTGTGGGAGACGCCGGCGTGGGATTTTATGGGACTTTTGGGGGGTTGATTAGTACACTCCAATGTACATCTCTGCCAAAATTCAGCTTTCCCGGATTTTTTGCAAGCTTGAACCAATTTTTCGGCTTCATTGCCTGGACTATGAGTATTGTATCAAAAGTTTGGACCAGAACAGAGGGAAATTTTCCGAAGAAGATCCTAAAAATCACAGTCATGAATTGGCCTTTTTCTATACATCCGATGTCTAAAATAGTAGGTAGAAGCTAAACTACATTAAATAAATTGTGAGTAAAAACTTATTATTAATTGTTGGCTTAATAATTATTCTAGCCCTTTAGTTTCCAAGATAAAGATTTGCAAGAAATCTAATTTCCTTTTCCTTTTTTGCTCAACATAATCTAGTTTTCAGATTTTCATGTCAACTTTTTTATCTGTTCATCTGACACGAAGGTGGCCCAGAATTTCTAATCCTAATGGAGCCTTAGCTGTGAGCTTTTAAAGTTGATCACTTTTTAGCATATTTATTAAGGATTTTTTCAGGTCATAAATTTTTCATGAATTGCTCATTTTTGCTGCACCCCATAACGAAATATATAAAATAATATTTAAAGTACAGTAATATTAAATATATTTTTATTTATAAGATTCCCAACACAAAAAATTAAATAAGAAAATTAAATTGAATAATTTTCAGCAAAAGTTTAAATAAAATTTGGGCTTTCTAGAAAACTTTCTAGAAAAATTTAGAACAACATTTTAAATTTTTTAGTTTTACTTGGAATTTTATTTACAGTGGAATCAGCCCATTCATGTGCGGATCACTTTTGTATCAGATGGACTGGCAAAAAATTTTATATGAAAACCTAAAAATTACATTTTTTTGAGCAAAAATCGATGATTTTTGCAACGCTGTACCTCGGAAACTATAGGGACTAGAACAATTTTATATATTTATTAACTTTTTCTCACAATTTTACTTAGTTTAATTTTGCTAATACCTAATTTGAATATTGGATGCGTAGGAAATGGCCAATTCATGGGTTAGTTATATTTGGGATACTCTTCGACAAATTTACCGCTGTTCGGGTCTGAACCTGACGTTGGAAACTTCGAAGTTCTTTTCGAATGCCAAACTAAATAGTTTCAATGCATTTCATCGGTTTTTTCGATGTTTGAAAATTCATAAGGGGTAGTTAACTCCCTTACTCCACCCCCTTGTATCTGTCCTTAAACGCAGTTTTCTAAAAGTTTAGTTTATTAATTTTCTTTATACGATTGCCAAGAAAAAACTATTTCCAAAATATATGAAGAAAACTATGTAGTTTTGGGCGAAATTCTAAAAATAAACGGGTTCTTACGACTGTATCTTGAAAATATAAGGGCTAGAAAATAATCGGTTTTCAGTGTTTGCTTTAATTTTGATATTACCGTTGCGGTAATTCACAAGGTTGTGATTTTTCAGACTGATCGAAAACTTAGGGGTTTATAATACATCGCGATTGGAGCATATGACTCAACGCCGTAGGGTGCATTATCCGAGTTAATTAAGGGTTTCATTCGTAACAATGTATAAATTGTAAATCATAAACTATTTTAGTTAATTTTAATAATAAAAATCTAGTGTTTTTTCTCCAAGTTCTTTATTTTATCTTTCGATATTATGCGTTTTGAGAATCTATAAAATTTCCGTCTTTGGTCGAAAAGAGGACACACGTAAGAGGTCCTCAATTAATAAATCAAAATAAAATGGAAAATTTGTACATCGCAGGCACGGATTAATATCTTTTCTTCTATTTCCTATCGAAATGGGAATGTCATAGATTCTCGAAACGCGTATCGAAACATAATATAAAGAACTTGGAGAAAAAAGACTTGATTCTTATGATTTCTGTTATATAAATTTTAGGTAATGTAAGGACGTTTTCTTTTTTCTTTTTCATAATATATTGGTCGTTCATATTACAGCTGTCAAATTATTTTGGAGGCTAATTTTGACTTTGGAGGGCTAAGCCCTTCAACCCCCTTGTTGTGCTTATATGCAGGCAGTTCAATCAATGACTAAGGAAAAAGTGTATACGATGAAACAGAGCAACCTAGATTATCTGGATCAAAAATCATAATATATTACAAGATTGGAAGAACTGAATTGATGCAAGGACGTGCATGCAGAAAAAAACATTCTTGGAAGAAGAATTTGAAAGACTGCTTGCATTGAGTAGTTAAACTGACCATGATATCTGTCGACATCTGGAACAGATAGGGTACTAACAGAAAACGAGGAAAGAAGAAGAAAAGAGCGAAGAGTACTACTAATTAATTAGTACATCATCATCATCAGTAGCAGCAGTTTTATTATCCATCGTCGGGTATAAAGCTTCCAGCTTTGAATTCAGTCGTGCCGTACAAATCTCTTCAAATCATTCGTCCACCTCGTCTATGGTCGTCCTCCGCTCTTCTTTGACTTTGAGGTCTCTATTCCACTATTTGCCATGACCCAAATTAATTACTTCTTCTTCTTCATGCCTGACCTCTCTACAATAAGAATAAATATAATGATGTCCATTTCAAACAACATCAAGTATTTAAATAAAATTTCTTCACGAATTAAATCTTTAAGATCACTCTTGAGATGTCTTGGGCTTTGTCCGTTCACTACATGGAAAATTTTACATCAAGATCTTGGTTTATATCCTAACAAGATCCAGTTGGTTCAAGAATTGAAACCTAATCGATTGCGTCATGCGTTCGCAGATTGGGCTCACAACCAATTGGTTGTGGCAGTGGTTCCATTATTTTACCGCCAAATTTTTTTCAGTGACGAGGCACATTTCTGGTTGAATGGGTATGTGAAGAAGAAAAATTGCCATATATGGACTGAGACCAATTCGGAACATTATCTTGAGACTCCATTGCATCCATTAAAATTGACTGTTTGGTGTGGAATACATGCCAATGGCATCATCGCTCCATATTTCTTTCGAAATGAGGAAGGAGCTACCGTTACGGTGAATGGTGTGAGATATCGACACATGCTCAATACATTTTTGTTTCCAAATATCCAAGAATTATACATCGACAACTTGTGGTTCCAACATGATGGTACTACGTGCCACACAGCCACCGAAACCATCGATTTATTGAAAGGACAATTTGGTGACAACATTATTTCAAGAAATGGTCCTATCAATTGGCTTCCAAGATCGTGTGATTTGGCCCCTCCAGATTATTTTCTTTGGTGGTATGTTAAATCCATGGTTTATGCTAACAAACCAACAATTCTGGAAGCATTGGAGGTCAATATTCAGTAAGCCATTTATGAAATAAGGGCAGAAATATTGGAAAAAGTGGTCAAAAATTGGACTGATCTGATGCGCTTCGTAACGATTAGTCGTGGTGGTCACATGCCGGAGATCATTTTCAAATCATAAATGGCATTAAATTTACTTTTATAAAAAAATAATTAAACAAACATTCCATCAATTTTTTAATGTTTTATTTCAATTTGAAGTTCTCATGCAGCTAAAAAAAACACCCTATACATGGGATGGTAACGGCGTTGAAATAAAGATTTGCAGGACACAATGCAAGTTAAATTGATAATAGATGAAACGCAGTAGTGCGACAGTGGCGCCCATGGCTTGATGGATAAGCTACGGTAGAGAAGAAGAAGCAAATAGACCAAAATGGAAACAGCTTGATGTGTGGCCAAAATTGGATCGAACCAGCCTAAAAGAAGAAGAAGAGTTTACTATTTAAATAACCCCACAAAAAAAATCATGTGGAGGTAGATGGGGAAATGTAGCTGGAAACTCTATAAATCCCCGTGGACAAATTAATCTATTTTCAAAAATTTAGGTCAAATATTGTTGATAATGTTATCGAATATGCTCCAATTTTCATCATTGGAAAATCGAATTATTAAAGAGGAAACAAAATCAAATTAAAACAATTCAAGTCAACGTTTGATCTAAGAAAATGTGTCCCATTAATATTCGTATGTTACAACACAAGGGCAAGGACAATACTCAAAGATTCAGCGAGTACAGGTTTTAGCAAGGAGATTGACACTCGCTACGCTCGTGCAATCTCCTTGCTAAAACCTGTACTCGCTGAATCTTTGAGTATTGTCCGAACCCGCGTTGCTGTTGCGATGATAATTCCGTGAAGAAACGCCACAACTTAAAAGCACAACATCACATACGAAAATCGACATTTCAAACGCCATTTTTAATGTCGAAAATGGTGAAACAAATTGACCATATCGCATCACAATCATTGCAAAAAAATCAAAAAAAAAATTTCGTAAGTACCGAAAAAAATGGAAGCATAATCGCACTAAATTTGTAATATAAAATTCGTTAGAAGTACATTGCTTTAAGTCAACTCGGGTGGGAACTAATGCGTTGAACCGGTTTCCTACATCGCATCGGTTGCGAGGTGCGTTAGTCACGTATGTATTCTTTTACGCCCCACTACAAATATTCGATATTCTGGTAGGGCATTTTGAATATTTTTTATTTTCGAATATTATTCGACTGTGCATGCGTCGTATCCATATAAGTACAATGTAAAATAGCGCACGCTGATTGGTCGGAACCACTCTAATATGACTCTGAGTGGAATTATCGCAAATATTAAGTAATACACAACTTATGCGTTAAATACGGATTCTATGCAGATCAATGACGACATTGAGGCAGAAACTGCTCACGTTAGAAAAAAATAATATGCCAACTAACAGACGTTAAACAGCAATTGAACAACGTTGAAAGAGTCAATGAACAAATGACAAATTCCTCCTTAAATAAATTTTGTCGCCGACACCGACCAACATTATTGATTCAATTATCTGCTTTTCGTTTTAGAATACCTTTTCATTTTAAATTTTTGAAAATAAACTGAACGGGAACATTTTACACGCCGTCAACTATTATTCATCAATTTTATCAAAATATTGCGCAATCGTCAATGCTATTATTTGATTTTAAGCAATTTATAAAAATAAACTTTTTTGAGACACCTCGTAGAAGCGCTATTTGCGATTGAAAAACATAATTTTGAATATAAATAGTCGTAGTATAATATATAAAATAAATTTATGAGAAGGAAATTTGAAAAAAAAGTTTCCCATTACTTGACATCATTTGTTGGCAATCTAAACAAAGTTTTAATTTTAACAAAATCAAAATTTATTGGATAAGTTTATTTTTGGTATGTAAATTGTTTGTTTGAACATACGTCATTCATCTCGTAGATCGTTTAAATCACAGCAGCAATCAAAATATTTACAATATCTGAAGGATAAGCGAAATTTTGCAAATAGCATCGGTAATCTAAGTTTATTTCCCCCATTTTTTAAATCGAGCGATAAAAATCGAATTGAACATACCTACCTGTACGTGTATAAGAAAATACAAAGAAATTCTGTATATTGTTATGTAAAATAAGTAAGAAATCATAGACGTCGTATAAGAAGTACAGCTGTTATTGGATTTCATCAATCGCCCCGCTGTTGCCATAATAAAGTGACTGTTTTTATTGAAGACAACTCTCGAGAGACGAACAAGAGATCAAAATCATATTTTGCGTTTGACGTGCTAAAAATTACATTTCTATGCGAATTTAACTTATAATATTTCAATATATCTAAACTAAAATATTACACCGATTTTTATTGTTTTCTTCTTATGTATCACGAATCTTAAACGTCGATGTTCCTCCTTTCAAGTTTACAAAATTTTGATGAGATGAGAAAACGTTAGTGACAATTCAAGTCGACCTTTTATATTTCAGGTGTATAAACCGAACGTATTAACATTTCAATTTCCAGTCGAGTCACAATAACATCATGTTAATGCGGTTTTATTCTATCAACGCTTTCGTAAACATATTTCCCTAGTGTTCTGTCTTTTCTTTGAACTATTGTCGAAGGAATTGACAACTTGTTTAACCAAAAAAGTAGCGAATGTTCACCAACGAAATTGCATTTAATATTTCTTAATATTTTTTACTACCATAGTTTCCAATTCTATCGGTTGATCGTGAATTTTCTCCATTTCATCAAGTTTTAACTGCGGGGAATCCCCGTTCAAATTCATAAAAACTTTGATGGCCTCACTTGTGAGGTTAAATGTAGTCATAGGCTGGCCGAATTAAAAAATTAAAAGTTTTTTTCTTACCTTTGAAGTATGGAACTTTTGGATGGTTAAATAAATTGAAAGTTCTTAAACAAAATCAACATCTCTTTACCGTACGTTAAAACAAAAAAGGAAATTTAAAGTAAAACTTGGTTATAAATATGAGCCCGCAAATAAACCGATATACGATTAATTTGCTCTTGAACTTTGTTGCACCTTAAACCACTTAAATACCAATAACATCTGCTCAAGCCATTCGATTTTAATGTTTTGTTAACTTTTATGGTTTTTTGGTTTATAATGTTGACTGAATTTAATTCAAATTGAACATTTCCATTTTCTTTATATTATCTTAGTTAGTCACTTCATAATATTAAAGTACAAAATTTAAATAACCCCCGTAAGTTTCTTTCTTTTCTTATGTGATTTACTATAGTCACCCTCTATATAAGCAACCCAGCTGAATGTCTAAGCATATTATGTAACAACACTATCCAGACCCTTTGGGAAAATCCCACACAGGTAAACTCTACATGAATACCATTAGTGACCCATAAAGGTCAGATAATAATGCAATTGACAAGTTGTAGGTGGTTAAAATTGCAATAAAGGTAAACGGATATGGATTGCACAAATTAAAAAGAAACAATAAACATTTACAATTTTTAAATAAATAGCGACCTACGCGATAGACCATTTTTACTTACAAAGACATTTCCTATTGGATTAATCAAAGCATAACAATATTTAATAGCAAATGTCATTAATTTAAGTCATATTAAATTTATTATATGAATATTTACAAATATTATAATGGTTTTATGTCCATTTTGTTGTGTGCATACTGGATATCTAATAATATTTTTAATAAGTTTATAAACCCTTTATATAAAAAATCTTTGATAAATAAAACTTTTATTAAACTAATAAATAGGCTTTTACTCTTCTGTTCGCAAATGGTACCTGGAGAAATTGATTGAAGGCGCAGTACTTAAAGATCATCCGAATTTTGTATCGGTTGATGCATAAGTTCGTTGAGTATTTGGATTCCAAGGTAAGAGTGGTTTGGAAACAAATTTGCTTGAGAAATATCAATGTCATTTTAATGCCATAATATTATTTTATTGAATACTTCTTGAATTTTTCAATTTGAAGAAGGTTAGGGGTAATTGTTGGCTAAAGAAAATGGAGTATCAAGTACAAAAAAATGAACATTTCCGACATATCCTTTTGTTTGAGTTTAACCGAGGAGTTAAGGCATCGGAAGCCGCTAGAACCATTTGTGCCGTTTACGGAGAGAACGCCATAGTGTAAAGTACTGCATGAAAATGGTTTTCTCGTTTCAAAAAGGGGCATTTTGATAAGAATGATTTCCCACGTTCAGGGAGACCATCCGGCTTTGATGAAGACTGATTAAATGCTTCAATTCGTGATGGTCCACGCAATCAACTCGAGAATTGGGCAATATGATGAATTGTAACCAATCAACTATCGTACGACATTTGCATTCCATTGGCAAAGTTCAAAAGTTGGGTGTTTGGGTCCCATACGTTTTGAGCGAAAACAACAAAAATCAGCGTGTTACCATTTGAGCTTCTTTGCTTGCCCGTTATCGTTTAGCTCGTCAACAACATCCGCCCTTTTAGACCCATATTGTTACTGGTGACGAAAAATGGTGCCTTTACATCAACATCAAAACAGAAAGGAATGGCTGAGTCCTAACAAACAAGCAAATCCTCATGGAAAAGCTGGTGTCCATCCACGCAAGATAATGTTGTGCATCTGGTGAGATAAAAAAAAGGCGTCATCTATTATGAATTGCTTCCGAGGAATGTAACCATCACTTCGGAGGTTTATTGTCAACAACTGCGTCGCCTGGAAGATGTAATTCAAGAAAAACGACCGGCAAGACGGCATCAAGTGGTTTTGCAGCATGATAATGCCCGTCTCCATACTGCTAACATTACAAAAGCAGCTATTCAAGACCTCGGTTGGGACGTTATTCCATATCAGCCCTTTTCTCCTGATCTTGCTCCATCAGATTTTCATCTTTTCCGCTCTTTATCCAACAATCTCCGCGTAATTTCATTTAATAACGATGTTGCTCTTCAAAGCTGGCTCGACGACTTCTTCACCCCTAAACCACCGGAGTTCTTCAGGCGTGGAATCGAGAAACTGCCAGAACGTTGGGAGTCAATCAACAATGCAGAAGAAAATATAATTGATTAGTTTATGTATTTTTCATATTTAAAAAATTAAATTTTTAATTTAAAAAAAAACGCTACGAACTTCTGCATCAACCCGATAATACACATTTCCAAATATTATAATATAAAATTTAAAAAAATGTAAACACAACTTGGGTCCTTAATTTAATTTTTAAGATCCAGATAGTATTTCGTCCTCTCGATTTGTATATTGAGATAATTGGTTCACGTGCGGTTGATGTTCGAGAAAATAGCTGCAAATTTAAAAATTAATGCAAAAGTTTGAAGCTACCATTCTGCCCTCTGAACAAACTGTTCTAATTTAGATTTATGTATAAATAAATGAAAAATAAAGTTAAAACAACCTGTAACTAGTTCTGTGTTTTTTAGAATAAGGTTTTGTATCCCTCGTTTAAGTTAACAATTCATCGATTTCGTAATAAATGCTAGAAAGTTGTCGCCAATACAGTGGTAAAAGTAGCAAAATAATTAAAGAAAAACGATTATTTAAGAAGTCTCTCTTACCATAACTCCAATGTTATAGGGTCCAATCAAGCTCGGCTACCGAAAGAAGTTAATAGGGAACAAGGAAGTGAACTAAAGATCAAACTAAAGTCCAGTGGCGACTCGTGACTTGTTTCAATGGAAGGGCAATAAATTTCCTGTGTTTACCTACTTAAAGCTATTAATTTTATAATTATTTTTGGATCGGTTTTGTTTCCGATTTTGTATACGACACGTGTCCTTTTGCCCTTTAGGCCAGTTTAGGCCAATAACCAAAGGATTTTTGGTATTTCAACCAATCAAATAGCAGAAGTTCCTGGGTTAACTTTTACTCGAAGATGAACTTCTGTTATGCAACCGGCCCTCAAGGTAACTCGCCATTGCTCAACATAAACATAACATAAACATCATGGAAGAAATCAGAACGACATTTGGCCCATTTGGTTCTTGACATGCATGACATACTGGGACTTCCAACCAGAATTTGTTTATTTACTTTGTAAGTAGCAAAGGCCTGAATTATCTCATTATCGACATTTTATCATAAATTTATCTGTGTGTGTGTGTCTGTAACACTAAATTGAAACCATAATCCGTTATTTCGTTGCGGCCTTTAGGCCGCACAACATAGGCAATCATTTTTGACTTAAATAATTGTGAAAAAAGCTCTAAAATGTTACTGAACGCTTCTGGAAAAAATAGAATTTTTAATGTTTCCTGTTTAATTTTTATTTAATATCTTAATTATTTATATTATAAATGTGCCTGCCGTTTTCGAAATATTTTAAAAAATTGCTATGATTTTTATTATTTTATATAAATTTTGATGTTTTAAAATGTTGCTGCGTCCAATCGATATGGTTTTATCGCAACCATCTTCTATATTTTGTACGTCACACAAAAATGTGCACCATCACTTTTCAAACTTAAAATTTTTATCGTCCACCTAGTATTTCATCTATCAACCAATGCTAAAACACCTTTTCAACTTAATATTTAAACACTTTTCTAAATAAATCCTTGATTTGGAGAACTCCCATACAAAGTTCAAAACATGTCTTCATAAGCAATGCTTAAAAAGCAATATACTGCATGTAAATCTCACTATAAACCAAACATAGTGCCAATAGAAATAAAATCTCCAATAATAATTTGGAATTACAAATAATATTCAAATTTTAGTAAATTTTATTTAAAAAAAAACACGACAATTATTAGCACGTGAAAATTTGATTCTGAATCACGTCAGAATATTTATTTATTTGTAACGAAGTTAGTCTACTCACGAAACCCAAAGAGGACGGCACACGGGAATTCGCTTATGCGGATGATATAGCAACCGTCGTCACGGGAAAATCTAGGAATGAATTGTCAAAGGAACTACAAAATTGCCTCAATAATCTCAATAACTTGTGCAAGCACATGAAATTGAAACTTTCTGAAAAGAAAACTAAGATGATGTGCTTGTACCCTAAGAGGGTTCACAATTCTGATCTAAATATATTATTAAATGGGGAAAAAATCAAAGTGGTAAGGGAGTACAAGTATCTTGGGACCCTTTTAGATGAATACCTATCGATTCAGCTATATTTGTGGCAAAGCCAAGAAGATAGTGCCATGCACTGCATCGAATGGCAAAGAGCGGGTGGAAGGCAGTCTTCCCCATTTTGGCTTTTGGAAACGCGATCTGGGTACATATAATCAAAGATAACCACACGTTGGCCCGGCTGACGTCGTGCTATGGAATTTGTTATCGAGTGATAGCAAAATGTTATAGCACTGTGCCGGTCTTAGCCGCGGGTGTTTTGGCAGGAATCCACACAATCGACCTGGAACTGTTGCGGCTAATGTCATGGCGTCAAACCAGAAACAAGAAAGCAACATCATTTTTGAATGAAGAGGTAATCTCCCTGAACTTCAAGTACAGGCGGACATCAAGAACATCAAGAAAAGAAGAACAGCCTTTGGATGTTCGTTCGTGATTGTGCGTGAGCTGCAAAAGAGATGTCGTGAGTGTACATGAGTGTGAGTGAAAAGTGATTCTAGCTTTGACATTAAAAAGGTACTATTCTAAGTTGGTATTCTGTTTGGGAGGGCGGTGCCCGATCGCCCTCCCCGTACCAGCCGCCACTGCTAATTTCTTTAAAACCTCGTAGCACAACATGTGAACAAGGGCAGCATCTCTTCCCTTAGTAATGCGTCTCGCCTTATCCTTTATCGGCAGTATATCAACAAGGACCTTTCTTCTTAAACAGTTGAATTATTCAAATTTAGACCAAAAACAGCGAGTTTTCTAGGTTAAGTTTTTATTTGACTATTTCTCTCTAAAAACTACAGTTGAAAATTTGGAAATTTTTACAGCAACAGCAGATTACCGCTAGATGGACGAAGATCTATGAGATGTTCGTTAATTTTTGAAATTACTAAGCCACATCAAAGCTGTGCGCCCCAACACAAAATATTAAATCGTGTTCAGGCTAACATTATTTAATAATTATTCACATAACATTGAGTTTTAACTATTCCGTTTATTCAAAAATATTGTTTTAGAAAATCCAGCCGAGTGGTATAGTGGCTAACGTGAGCGGAAGCAATTCAAGTGCTCGTTAGTTCGCATCTCACATCCGCCCGCTGTGTAAGCGTAGTTCTTAACATCAAATACTTCGTAAGAAATTTACTTGTAAATGTGAAAAAAATAAGATTTTGTTCACTTGACCTCCCACCGCATCAAAATTAGCCGGCTTTAGTTAGTTGTGCATTCAAATTAAATAAAGCAAATGATTTCAGCCATATTTTATGAAAAATTAAATTGCAAAAGATTATTAATTAATTTTCATTTACAAAACATTTTGGTCCATTAAATGAAACTACAAACTCATTCACTTCACTTTTATTAAATACGCTCAAGTAAGTTTCGTACTTAATTAACGTTCAAACGCTAAAAATGACTTTAATACGAGCATTTAATTTTTTAAATATTTGTTTAGGTTTAAAAATGGTCGGCGGCAAAAGATGTTACTTATATTCTCCAATTTTGCTAATTTTTTTTGCGATTTAAAATTGAGTCGTGGATTGATGCGCATCGATTGAACAACGATATTTTCAGCTTTTTTGGTTGTTTTTTTTTAATATTATGTAACTATTCGATTTATTATAATTTTGTTTTGTAAACTAAACGCTGGCGAGAAACAATTTTCGATGAAATGGTAGTATAAAAGATTCATCTGCAATAATGCAAGATTATCTTGAATTGATTGGAGAATAAAAGAAAAGGAAGAGAATGACCAATACAGTAGTTAAACTTGTTCTGCAGTAAAAGTATATTAAGTTCGTTTTACAACACTTGGAGAGCAATAAAGCTCGTCCGAAAGTATCGGATAATTAAAAAAGCGGCAATTGTTATAATTCTTAAAAGGCGTTTTCGTAGAAGTGCTGATTTCGCTTGGTGAACGAACAGTAGCATCACAACTTATGGCGATGACCTAGTGACGCTCGTAAATATCACGAGAGGCGGCATAATCTCATGATGCTAATCTGCAACCGATCTCCACATGTAGGAAAAAGAACAGAAACAAACACGTTAAAGCAAGTGAAAGAGTGAGAAGGTTTTGTCACATCATGGCCTCTTCTTGTAATTAAGGGAGGAGGAGACGGCCGAATAGTTCGCCGGACGTTTCTGATAAGACTAAAATGCGACGCTGGACATACGAAGACGAACGGCCGACTACAAACTTCATTATTTTATTGCTCGTAAAGAAACTAAACTACATGAAGTGAAGAATTATTTTTACGACCATTTTTTTAAAGATCTTATAAATTGTCACTAACAGTTTTCTTTATCGTCCTTATAAATAAAACAAGCGTTAATTTTTTTTTTTTTTTCGAAAAAATTCGAATTAATATTTGCGAATGTTAACAGCAATAACCATAAAAAAAGAATTTATTAATGGCAATAATCTATGTTTGAAAGAATGATTAGGTATTAGCTCTTAGCAAATGAGTGCAAATCTTTCATTATCCTGAAATATATGAAGCAATGCAAAGTCATAATTTAAATACTAAGTGTTATTGTTAATATCAGAAGCGAATGGCGATTTACTCGTGTTAGGAGAGGGTTGGGGGTGAGAGTGTCCAGAGAGCGCGATAACCGCGATCCAAGCGGCTCTGGTCATTAGCACGCCCCGGGTCCAAGAATGGCCGCTCGATGTGTGCTTATCCCACTTATAAATCATTACAATATGCAATATAATTCCGAGGTCTATCTGCTTTTTCGCAGGCAGATGCTCTTTATATGGGGAGGACTAGTAATAAATCGGAACCCTTTGGGAAGACATTCTTATAAATAAACACACAAAAAGCTGACACTCATATATCCCGGTGTCACCATCCATCTCTAGACTTCCATTGTTCTGTACTGATTTACCACAAGTCCAATAGAATACAATGCAATGCAGTAGTGCACCGTGGATACATATCGGTTCAAGTTAAAAGCTTTATGTGTACTCGATACACTCGACAGAATAAGAATGTCATGTGATTGACCTCCGCCTACTCCTCGTCCTCGTCCTCGTCCTCCGGCACTGCACCAAAATTAAACCCAAAATCCCGTCAATCGTCCTGTTCCAATTTCTTATATTTTTTCAAATATCGGCTTATGAGAATGTAATGTCGCTTGTAAAGTGCTTGTAAACACAACACGAATGTTCTGGTGTAACATCGCTTCGACGTCACGTTCGGTAGCCAATATCAGCTTTGAACGTCTTCCCGGTAATTTGGTGAAACAAGTAGCGAACGAAGCGCTTCTAAATAACTACGCCGATCTAATCTAAACGACTCTGAGTTATTCGGTCTGCATTTGTGCATGGATCGCTTACTATCACAGTATTTTTCTATCTTAAAAAGAGATTTGCAAATTAAACTTAACCATTAATAGAAATAACGAATTAAAAATCTAATCGAGCGCAATTTATTCCCCACGATGCTAAATAAAATCGATGATATTGCATTTAGTAATACAACTTAGAATGGAGATTCCCACTAAAGGATAATCAACTTAACTCTTTAATATTTACTTCAATCGTATCTCAATCAGTAGATTGGCAGCTATACCTTCTATCTTCGCATATAAAAATACACGCGTTTCGTTATTTTAAACCTCCTCAGATGAATACAATCAAAAGTGGCATTATTAACGATTTTTTAAAATGTTTGCAAGTAAACATTAATTTTTTACAGGAAGTAATCGATAATTACCTAAATATTATATTGCAATCGAAACCCCCAACTACTAGAGGTTGTGTAGACAATATATAGACAAACACCGGTATAACATAGTTACACGGTAATCTATACTACACCACGACAGACAGGCACGTGTTTCTCACTCATTGGTTGTCATCGGTTGTCATAATACATTATGTATACTATATGTAGGGGACGCCGGGGCGGAATGAATTACCGGGGTACAGATGGTGTATTTCTCGTCGATATGTTTCTTTTTGTATATTTCGTGGTTTCTTTCGTTTAAAAATGTTTTTTAATAATTAAAATATTATTTAAATATTGTGCAAAAGTATCAAAGCAAAGACGCGTGTTTCGTATTATTTTAAGAATTTATATTAAGTGCACTGAATTAACCATGATTTAAACTATCTCTTACAATGTTGCACAATTTTGAAATGCAATATGGCCGGAGGTGATCCAAGATTTTTATTTACAAAAGCGTTCGATGCAGAATGGAACAATGCATGTGCTTTTGTATTTTGTGTAATAAATAAGTAATTTTTTTTAATTATGTCTAGGTAGAAATCTCGTTCCGCCCCCGTGATCCTAAATATAGTTAACAGATCCGTACTAAACAATAAGCGATAACTGGGTACCTCATCGAACAAGGGCCCCCGCCAAGCCAAGAAAACGTAATTATATAGAAAGAGCATTTAGGACTTTTAAAGCATTATAAGTTTATATCGTCGTATTTTTCATTCTATTCTACCGATTTTCATAAATACTTCTCCAAAGGACTTATTATATTTAATATTATCCCCTTATCTACATAATATACTTAAATAAAAGTCTTAATTTGTGCATGTGTCAGTTACGCTCAGGAATGCATCCCATTCCATTTTTTTCCTTCTGGCCTCACGGTGCTGGTTTGGACCTGACTGAATTTGGAAATTTGTTTGGAACTAAACATACTGTCATGGTATCTTTAGCATCGGGGGTAGGTCTGGTGTAAATGGGTCAATTCTAGTGAAATGCTCATGTCGTGATTACTTTTAAGACCATAATGATGGATAAGAACTTGCACCTGAAATTTCTTGATGCTTCAATATTGGACTGCTTTGCTTCATTTGAACTGAAAAATAAAGAATGTAATTATTTTGTACCAACAGGAATTGTAAAAAGATTGTATAGGGGACAAAGGATGAATTGATTATTTTGATATAGTAAGTTCATGATTTAAGTCTTAAAATTAAATCAAATTGAAATTTATTTGTAAAAGTGTAGGAGATTGTTTAAAGCATTGGTGAACTTAAAGCGAGTGCGCGAATGATAAAGAGTTTTGGGTGACCAGTAAAAGAGAGTTGAGCCACGTCCACGGTGACGTTAGGACGTGTGAAAAGTCTCGTTCCGTCCAGGAGATTAGGACGACGTATTTGGGAGTTGAATGCCGTCCACGAGAATAGAAGGACGTATTTGGAAAGTTTTTGGTTTCGTCCATAAAAGAGTGAGGTTTTCGTCCAAGTTGGGACGTGGATACGTATTTTAAAATTGGAAAAACGTAATTTGATAAAAGTTGGAATTTGGGGACGACATACAATTAAATGAAGAATTTGGAAATTATTCAAGTTAATAAATTTTATAGAGAAAATCAAAGAAGAAAATTGTTACAATAGTTAAAATTTTGGAACCAATGAAAATTATATTTTTGGAATAATGGATGGTTATGATTTCTGGAAAGATCAAAAATAAAAAGATTTATTTCAATCCAACTTACCTGAACGTTCACCGATTCAGTGGGCACTATTCGATCGATCGATGACACTCCTGGGAAGAATCGTATCGTGGTAGCTGATTTTATCTCAACGTATCACTGGTCACTTGTCACACGTTTGCTTCGAGACTACAAAAACAGTTCGGTAAGCGTTCGTTTAATTTTGTTAAACATTGAGTTCGCGCGTGAATTTGAAATTTGGTTATTTTCGTAAACTTTTTAGGATTAGTTATTTCTCTTGTAAATTTGATTTAATTTAATGAAAATTTCACTTTTGTTCCTTTTTAATATTTGTTTTATTAATAAATTACATTCCTGGTGTACAATAGTTACATTTCGTTTGATTTAAAATACAGCAGGAAGCATAAGAAAATAAGGTGCAAAGAATAGCAAGTATTTTTGTCCGATATTTTTATTTGAACAGGTTTATCAAGTTCAATTCGATTGAGCATTTATCTAGTAGAGAATCCACCTTTGACCCTGAGAAGTTCTCATTTGCTGGTCGGGACAAAAAAATAAGTGTCATAGAAAAAGGTAGCATTTCATGGCAATACAAAGATGCATCTCATTGGTTTAATATAATAATAATAATATACTACATGGTAAGAAATATAACAAGGGAGCAACGAATGTCACATCATCTGTCGTGTAAATTTTAATGATAGGTAAGACGTGAAAAAATCAATATATTAATATAGAAGATGGATAGATAGCTCTCGCAAATCACTCAGTGCGGACTTTAGGCCGCACAACCAAGGCCCACTAGTATAATAATAATCTTGATCCATAAAGTTCGCTCACTCATTCAGTAGATATGTTGCAAACCCAGTGGTACCGTATTTTTTGACGGTTTACAAATCTTCACAGTCGATTGAGTTCATATAATTGTGGTACAAAATGTAGCCTGGGCTAGCTCAAGTCTTTCGAGATATCTGGATACCCACCAATAGCATTTAACAGATCGTAAATTATTCTTGAGATGGATAGAATAACTATACGAACCCAAATGCTGAAGCTCGAAAGGTTCAAAGAAATAAAAACCCAATTTTAAAAATTCAGTGTCTACTAATCACACCTAAGATTGGATGGCGGAATTTAATGAAATCGTTCAATACATAGATAATATAATCATAAATACATAAAGTGGGATCTGAGCTGAAGGTTTGGCTCAACCAAATCCAAAAATCAGACATTATTCCTCCAAACTCGGAACTGATAGTCTACACAAGTCATTTGGCATTTGGCAAAAAGAAACTTCTCAAACACAAATATTCCTAGGCGGGTCATATGTCGACAAATTGGCGGATCCATCGCCAGTTGAATGCCTACCAGTTTTTCTTTCACAAAAACCTACGTCCAAAGTTATACATACAAGAAAACGAACTGCAAATTATAACTTGGGTCTATGTATTATAATAAACAGAATATCAAGAAACGATAATTAACTTGCAGTTTTTAACATTAAACGAAAATTCAGAATTAAAACTTATCACACAAAATATGGACGACGGTTATCATCTGCCGTCTTATCAAAATTTTCTTGCCAATACCAACAACCTTCAGTTTTTGAAAGAAGCATAAAGAAGAGGAAAATAATTGTGCAACTTTAAATTTATATTTTAAGTGCAAAAAATTATTGGGTGTGAAAAATTCATGTAACTCAACTACTGCAAAACTGTAGTAAAGACGTTGTTATATTTCGAAGACATGGAATAAATAAAGGGAAAGGCCGAATAATTAAGACCTATGTACATTAATTTAGAGTAATCATCCTCCCCAGTGCGTCCTTCAGGCCGCACAAACTACGCAATCTCGTATTAGATAAGGCGTATTAGATAGATCGCGTAAGGCGACTGAATGGGCACCTGTGTGAGTTCATAAATACAATAATGTTTATCTCTTAGAATTATTTTCGATTTTAATCGATTTTAATCTGCAATTAAACCCTGCAATTAGTTCCAAACCAGGAATAGAATCGCTAATAACATTGTTATCTGCCGAATAACGAGACTACTAAGAGGCGGAAACCCTTCTATCAAGAGAAGGAGGTCTGCACAGTAGTGGGAAAAAATGACTGGAAGTACCAATCTTTTTCTTCTTTCTGTTTCTTTCTCTTCACTGTTCACTGAAGAAAATGTACATTTCGCCGGTCTCCCCCTATCGCGAAGTTTTTAATGAAATTAATGTCAAACGTTTGAGCTTTGTTAGAGCTCCAATGAGCTTCAATGAAAGAATAATTTGCACCACACGCATCGCGAAGTTATTAGTGAAAACTTTTGAGGCGATTCTGTAGACACGTTAGCCCCCCTTGGCGCAAATTTTTGTATAAAATTGTTGTCTACTTGCTCGGAGTGATGTTGGAAAAATTTGGAATTTCACAAGCTCATTGGAGTTCAAAATATTCTCAATCCTTGATATTTACCTTGTTAAAAAATCACATCTTCAAAATGCAATTCCACAGCCCCTCCCAAAATTGTTCTAAAGAATTGAATTTTTATTAAAAACTTTTAGGGGTACAAACGATTTTTATGGAAGCTCATTGGAGCTCAAACGCTTGACAATAATTTCAATTTCATAGAAACAATTCGCGCTGGGGGTAGGGGGTCGGAGAAATGTACCTCTGAAGAAACATAATTTTCTCCAAAGGCGCCGCATCGCAAGGTGCTAATACATTTTTCAATTTAAACCTTTATTGTCCAATGTTGCCATTTGGGAACACAGAAAAATATTATTCTACTTTAGTCAACTTAAAAACAAATTTTAGTGATTTTCATTTTTGCATAACCATAAAATAGTCAAAAATTAATAAAGGGTTCAGAAAAAAATTGGAGAAAAGCTCTATAAGCGCCGAAGGGCTGATATACGTTTTGTATACCCTTTTACAATTTAGTAGCTTAATCATATTAAAAATTTTGATGTGTTAGGAAGGCGAATAGCTGTTATAATTTAATATTGTAGATTTAAGCTCGGTGCTGCTTTTAGGTATCTGCATATTATTAGTTAGGTATCTCTTTCTCGATCGACCCCATTTCGGAGTCTGTTGAGTTTTGATCAATGCAAAATGACTGATGATCCAAGCGATCATCATCATGCGGAACTGCCACACTGTAAGATTAGAGGTTTCAACTCTATTATCATTTTGAAACATTATTAGGGTCCTCGAGCTATACACAAAATTTCTTTCTAAATTTTAGACTTTTCCATAGAAGTTGTTGTGTATAAAGTGAACGGGTTTAAAATTGTTCCATTTTACCTCTTTCCTTATTTGCAGCTACTTTTCACGGAATGTTTGGTGGTTTAATACTGACAAGATACCGGATTTTATTAATATGAGACGGTCATCAGCTTAAGCTGTTAAATGGGTTGTTCCTAATGCTGAATACCTGGTTTGACTCCAGGCTCAGTAAAACTTTATTTTAACCGTCCCCCCTTGTAAGGTAATGGTGAATAAAAATGTATACAATTTCCGCGGTGCGGAACCCGCATTAAGCATTAGGTCCTCCATATGAAGAGAGATTGCCTCTCTTCTGGAGAGGTTGACCAATAAACTAAGAATCCCTACTTACTTTTGGGCGGAGTGAAATTTTCTTCTTCTATTCATTTCTTCTTCTCAGTCGTTTCGTTCGCTTAACGCACGTTTTGGCTCGGTCCCTTGCGTCTGTGATGTCCAAACTATTTTGACAAATTTATAGTATAGGGGTCCCAATATTTAAAGGAGCAGTGGCCGTCTTCTCATCTCCATTCAAACAATTTTCCAATTGTTTTAATCGATTTTACGTGGCCAGTTTTCTTTTCAAGAATATGAATAAATTTCTGAAAAAACTAATGACTAAACATTAAATTAAATTAAAACAATTAACTGCTTCTTCAACAGTAGGTAATTAATTTTGATCATAGATTAAACGAAAATTATTAACGCTTTAGAAAAATCTTAAATATGAAATTTTCCATGCGAAAAAGTTCAGTTCTTACTTGCACTCTTTTAACCACAAAACTCGATTAAATGTAGAACAATGTAAACTCGTGGGTAACTTAAAAGCTCAATTTTGTTGAAATTGTTAAGAAAATCTACCTCTAGAGGTGAAAAACAATGCTTTTTATTTAAATTTTTTTTAACAATACGAAGCTTGAATACTTGGAGTTTTTGTAGATAACTAAAATTTGTTGCTTAATTGGCCACTTTAAAATGTTTCCAGGTCGTCTAAACTGAAAATCCTTGAAGTGCACAAAATTTTTCAACGATTTCAATAATCGGTTCAATACGGCTTCGTTCATACATCAATATTTACGTACAACTATTGGATAAACATAAACCAAATGGTTACAAGAAAAATTTAAACAAAGTTAAAGCTTATTTGTAAAACCTCAACTTGTCCATCAAATTCCGCTCGTCGATTGATTAATAGTGTCAATATTTATAACATTCATTAGAATACAAAATGCGTGTGACACATAAAACAACTAAAACAAAGAGCAAATGTGTTACGTCATTTCTAAAAATAATGCAATTGAGTAAGTACGCCGAATGACCACACAAGGTAAGACAATTAATATACAGGGTGTCTCTAAAAATAATCACCGACGCTTTACAGTAGACTTATGGAACCGTTACTTTATATAGCAAAATTTTTTAACCAAACTCAAAATTTGTAAGCTTTATTTTTAGTTTAAAATTTTTTATTCAATTCAGAGACTTGAACTGCTATTTGAGTCTCCTTTCGAAGACTAAAATTCAACTTTAAACCGAATTTAAATTTTTTTTTTTTTTATTATCATCCCAGTTTACTACAATCTATCTCGAAAGACAATAAGTAATATTTTTGACAGGAAAACTTATCATAGTAGAGATCCGTCCAATGATGAATCTCTTTTACATCATGTATCGTTAATTTGCTGATATTTATAATTCGACAATATTAAATTTATTTTATTTTAACACAACACTAATTCTTTCCTCTGGGGGAGATCCAGGGGGTCGTATCTCTTTAGTCGTCTCGAAGTTGGAGTCATAAGAAGATTTCTGGCAAGAGTATTCGGATGCTCATCCAGTCTGTCTTGATACTTTGTACTAAGGGTGGAGATTACTTTCGTGACTGTATCGACTTGTAGATCCTTGTGGATGTTGTGGTTCGTAATGTACCATTGTGCATTACAAATTTCCCGCAAGACTTTTAATTGAAAACGCTGTATTTTTAGGATATTGGTGTCGCTAGCACAGCCCCAAAGTTGAACTCCGTAGGTCCAGATGGGTTTTAAAATTGACTTGTACAAGAAGAGCTTATTTTCCATTTTTATATGAGAATTACGGCCCATTAGCCAATACATCTTGCGGTAGATGAGACCTAGTTGTAGGCGTTTATACCATATATGTTTAGCCCAATTTAGCCGACGGTCCAAATGGAGGCCCAGGTATTTAATTTCATCTTTTTGGGGTAGAGGGATGTTGCACAGCAATACCGGTGGACATGTTTCTCTTCGGAGGGTGAACGTAATAGGTGTCGACTTGGAACTATTCGCTTTTATTCGCCATGTTTTAAGCCAGGTTTCGATTTCGTTCAAGTGGCTCTGTAGGAATCTGGAGGCAATCCTTGGATCATGGTGAGATGCCAAGATGGCAGTATCATCTGCAAAGGTAGCGGTGACTGTGTTGTTGGTCGTTGGCAAATCAGCTGTGTATATCAAATATAGTACCGGTCCAAGGACACTACCTTGTGAAACTCCGGAGCAGATAGGACTCAAGGAAGATTGATATACGCCAAACTTGACTAAGAAGTATCTGTCCACCAAATAAGATTTTAGTAATTTGCAGAATGGGTGTGGTAAGTTATTTTTTATTTTATAAATCAGGCCCTCATGCCAAACTTTATCGAACGCCTGCGTGACATCGAGGAATGCAGCCGAGCAATATCTTTTACTTTCAAAATCGGAGTGTTTATGTCGAAACCCAAATTGGTAGTTTGGCACTAAATTTCTCTCTTCTAAGACAGGTTTTAACCTCGATAGGAATAGTTTTTCAAACACTTTAGAAAGCACAGGCAGTAAGCTGATTGGTCGATCAGATGTTACTTCAGAAGCGTCCTTGCCGGGTTTCGGTATCACTATGATTTGCGCAACCTTCCATTGCGCTGGGAAGTAACCAGTTCTTATTATAGAATTAAATATGTGGGTAAGCATTTTATAGATCTCCAGTGGCAGCTCTCTTAGAATACTACCTGTTATCAGGTCGAAGCCAGGAGCCTTCTTTGGATTTAAGTTATTCATTATGACATTTTTTATTTCGGTTACTTTGAATGGCTTAATAGGTGTATCCATCTCATATGCAGCGTCAACAAGCTGCTGTATTGGCTCTTCCTCCGTCTGAGAAATTTCTCTTGCAAAAGGTTTGACTACATTAGTAAAATGTTCTGAGAAGATGTTGGTCTTTTCTTGGTCATTTATAGCCCATTTTCCATTGCTTGTCCTGATCGCCGGTCGCGTTTCTTGTGAATTTTTTGTTCTTTTTGTTATTTTCCATAACGAATAATTTGTATCCACTAATGGTGAGAGGTTGTTTAAAAAATTGCTAATACTTGAATTCTTATGTTCGTTTAGTAGTTCTTTTAGCTGTTTTGTGGCCTGATTGAGTTTATTTTTATCACTGGGATATTTGGTAATTTGCCATCGTTTTCTTAATTTTCGTTTTTCGTCGATTTTTGTTTTAATATATTCAGGACAATATCCAGGTTTATCTGTTTTTTGTGATGTGGGAGTAGCGTTCCATGCTGCTCGTTGTATGGCTTTTGTAATATATTCTACCGATTTGTTGATTTCTTCGTCAGTTTTAAGCGGTGTATCTGTATTGAATTCCATCCAGGTAATCAGTTCATCTCTAAAGGCATTCCAATCAGTTTTGTTGTTACTTAGAGTTGGTGGTGCTTGCTTATGGCAGACTTGCGATCTTATAGTGACCAGCAATGGTGTGTGGTCTGACGATAGGTCTAGGCTCGATTCTATCTCTAGGTAATTGTAGGGGACGCCTTTCGTGATGCAAAAATCAATGACATCGGGAATCTTGCTTGGATCCGTAGGCCAGTACGTTGGTTGTCCCGTAGATAGCTGCTGCAAGTTATTGTTTTGCATTGCAAGTATAATTGTTGGCCTCGTGGAGATATCAACCTAGATCCCCAGTGTTGATGCTTTGCGTTGAAGTCTCCCCCAGCCACAAAGCAATGCCCAAGGGATTTGAAGAATATTTCAAATTGTTATTTTTTAATGGCATTATTTGGTGGACAGTAAACTGCTGAGATTATAAGTTTTCCATGTTCATCTTGGACCTCCACAGTTGTAGCCTGTATGTTTTGCTGGCAAGTTTTTGATGTTTCGTGGTGCTTTATGTTATTTTTAATTATGATGGCTGTTCCTCCACGAGCTCTGCCTTCCGGATGATGAGTGCAGTATATTGTGTTATGTGGAATGTTAATATAGTTTTTTTCCGTTAGATGGGCTTCAGATATCAATAGAATATCTAGTTTTTGATTGGCAATAAATGCCTTGATTTCTTGGCCATGATTTACCAGGCCATTAGCGTTCCAGACTGCCATTTTAAACCTGGTGTCCGGCATTAATTTTTTTTGTTAGCATAGACATTAAGAGATCGAACATTCGATCCATTTTGTCCATCATCTTGAAGATAATTTGTTCCAGATTGTTGGTGTGTGGCTGCTGTTGTGTACCAGCGAGGACCTGATTTTGATTGGTTGATTGTTGTTGTGGAGTAGCGAAGTATTGATATTGTGTTTCGCTATTGATTTTTTGCTGTCTTGTCTTTTCAGAGTATGAAATTGCAGGTGTGCGATATTGATAAGATGGGTTTTCGTTAGGTTGCACTGCGATCCTATTTCTTATTGCGGGAAATCTCTTTCGTTGAAGATCCTTGTATACATAGCAGCCCTTATAGTTTGCGGGATGCTTTTCTCCGCAGTTTACACATTTAACATTCTCGCTTCGTTTACGCTGTGGGCATTCTCGTGTAAGGTGATTTGCTGCGCATTTCACACATCGTGGATTGCGATAGCAGTACTTTTGCGTATGACCGTATCGTTGGCACTTCATACACTGAGGCAGCTCGCGCTTAGGGTGAGGTGGCTCAAACTTGACAATGGTGTTCAATAGTTTTCTCACTTCATAGATGTCTTTATTATTTGAATTTGTAGCCAATTCAACATTGAACAAGGATAAGGGATTTTTAGTGCCTCTTTGGCGAATATATGATACATTCCGTACTACATGACCCAATTCTTCTACTGCTGCTTTTATTAACGCTGTTTCTGTTGAGTGGTGGATGTTACGCACCTCTACACGGAATGTACGCTCCTGTTTAATTTGGTACGTGTGAAACTGTGTTTTCTTATCAGTAAGAGCTTTTACAACTATAGGGTAGTCTTCCGTAAGATTTAATTGTACTTTTACCTCAGTATTGTTGGTGTTTTTCACTGTATATCCTCCTGTTGCTTTCTCGGTAAGGAGCGTTGTTAATGGTTTTTTCAACTCCATATATTATAAACAACGGTGGTGGTCTACTTATTTTTGCTGTAGGTTCTTCGCTTTCTTCCTCTTTTTCATCATTCACTTTGTCGGTCTTTTCTTCCGTGTTTTTTCCCGAATCCTGAAGGACGGCATATCTGTTGGTGGTTGGTAGCGGATTATTTAACCAGTAATCCTTCAGTGTACTAAGCTTCGCAATTCTGCTGTCAGGACTATCTTCCCTTCTAAAACGTTTCTTGTTTACATGTATTTTCCACTCACCGTTTTGGTTGATACGAGATGTTCCTTGTTGAGGATGTTGTGGTTGCCAATGATCAACACAATATTGTTGTCCCTGGAACCCATTCGATTGCATTGACATCCCTTGCATCTGATTTAGGTTTGATTGCTGTTCAGGAGGAAGTTCATTTGATACGCTCAATTTCGGAAAATTTTCATAATTTGGATATTGCATCACTTGTGGATAATTTTGATTATAATAAATTTGTGGGTTTAATTGTTGCAATTGCGGCGGATACGGACCTGTCATTTGTTGTTTATGTTTATGCACCTGATTAGTGTTTACTTCATCGTGAAAAACTGATGGATTTATTGTCGTTGACGCTCTTGGTAAATTTGGCCACGATTCCTCATGATGCGTTTTAGATATTTGGTGTAAATTAACACCTTTCAGCCCGCATTTCATTACGGCTTCTACCAGCCGAGCTTGTAGAAGCCCAAAATTTGTAATGCATTGGCTTATACGTAACCAAACTCACTTGGGCTGGTAGAAGCAGCTAATATAAAGTATCGAATTTCACCAGCCAAGTATCGAATTTCACCAGCCCGGCTTGTAAAGTGGTCCACGTGGAGTACTGTACGTAATTGGTTAATATTTAGAATAAGGACTTATTATTGGATAATATAAAATGCTCGACATGGAGTAGTGTAGTTGTAATTGGTTAATATTTAGAATGAGGACTTATTATTGGATAATATTTGTATTACGAAAATTATCTTAGCAGGTCCACGTGGACCCTGATGAAAGATGCATTTCTATACCAGGCCGGCTTGTGACGCGAGAGTTGTAAATTTTTACAAGTGAAGCTGCAGAAGCCGCCGGTAATTAGATACTTCTAAATATTAGATAATAATATGTGTTGTAAAGTTATTACTAATAATAATTTATTTATGTAATTGATAAGCAATATGAAAAAAATGGAATATTGATGTCGAAATTTTTTCGATGTTGTTCTGTACCGATTTTTAAATTTTTTGTATATTCCGGGATTTTACGCATTCTTCAATCGGAAAATAAAATTTATCATAATATTATCCCAAATTACTAATAATTTTCTTACCTTTCCAATAATAACATCCAGTACCTTCCTTCGACGCCTACTATTTATTTTATACATTCTTGTTCTAGGTGTCAATCATCGTAACACAATTTTGGTTATTCGATGTCATCGTTAATTTGTTACGTTATCAAATTTTAATATTCTTTTTCGAACAACAGAATTTTCTGTTTCCAAATGTTATATTCAATTATAACCCACAGTCATAATTTTAATTTTATAAGTTATTTTATAAGGGGTAGTTCACAGAAACTACCCCTATTATAATTTATTTTGCTCAGATTTTGACAACAAGTAAACAATTTTAAAATTAAAAAGTGTTCCGAGAACACATGTTAGATACAAAATAATATTAGTGAATAGAAGTAATACAAGAAATCAATTAATTGATTAAAACTAATTGATTTTTTGTATATCTTTAATTAGATATTTATACTAATTTTTTAATAATTCCCATAATAAAAAGCAATAAAAGAAGGTGATTATTTTTGGATATTATTTTGTATCTAACATGTGTTCTCGGAACACTTTTTAATTTTAAAATTGTTTACTTGTTGTCAAAATCTGAGCAAAATAAATTATAATAGGGGTAGTTTCTGTGAATGTTCAAATAAAATTAAAATTATGACTGTGGGATATAATTGAATATAACATTTGGAAACAGAAAATTCTGTTGTTCGAAAAAGAATATTAAAATTTGATAACGTAACAAATTAACGATGACATCGAATAACTAAAATTGTGTTACGATGATTGACACCTAGAACAAGAATGTATAAAATAAATAGTAGGCGTCGAAGGAAGGTACTGGATGTTATTATTGGAAAGGTAAGAAAATTATTAGTAATTTGGGATAATATTATGATAAATTTTATTTTCCGATTGAAGAATGCGTAAAATCCCGGAATATACAAAAAATTTAAAAATCGGTACAGAACAGCATCGAAAAAATTTCGACATCAATATTCCATTTTTTTCATATTGCTTATCAATTACATAAATAAATTATTATTAGTAATAACTTTACAACACATATTATTATCTAATATTTAGAAGTATCTAATTACCGGCGGCTTCTGCAGCTTCACTTGTAAAAATTTACAACTCTCGCGTCACAAGCCGGCCTGGTATAGAAATGCATCTTTCATCAGGGTCCACGTGGACCTGCTAAGAGAATTTTCGTAATACAAATATTATCCAATAATAAGTCCTCATTCTAAATATTAACCAATTACAACTACACTACTCCATGTCGAGCATTTTATATTATCCAATAATAAGTCCTTATTCTAAATATTAACCAATTACGTACAGTACTCCACGTGGACCACTTTACAAGCCGGGCTGGTGAAATTCGATACTTGGCTGGTGAAATTCGATACTTTATATTAGCTGCTTCTACCAGCCCAAGTGAGTTTGGTTACGTATAAGCCAATGCATTACAAATTTTGGGCTTCTACAAGCTTGGCTGGTAGAAGCCGTAATGAAATGCGGACTTTAGGAGGAGATGTACGTTGCATACTTTCTTATCAATGTCTGCACGATCACATTTTAACCTAACTTTCAAGCTGATGTACAAAACTCCCAAAATAACTGTCAACTGATGGAAGCCGTGGTTCAAAACACTCACACCTGTAACCCGTCAGTCACTAGGAACGATAATCGGTGTTACACCATCGCAAAAGCACTATAAACATTAAATTCTCAGTAAAGTTCTCACGGTTATCAAACTCGATACTTTCAATGTACAGTGGCGCAAATTTCAATTCAGAGACTTGAACTGCTATTTTAGTCTCCTTTCGAAGGCTAAAATTCAACTTTAAACCGAATTTAAATAAAAATAAATAAGATTCTTCCATAACCGCTGCGTTAAAAACGTCGTACTAACATTTATTTGGAGAAGATTATTACTATGTTAAAATTACGCATAAAATTATAAATTACAAATCTAGAAAATAAAGTCTAGGGAATCTCGTTAATATTTTCATGCGCGTCATTTTCAGGAAACTGAAAGAGAATATCGTTAATCCATTCATGCGAGTCGCTTGTAGGCAAATGGATATTTGCATAAAATGTATTTTACTAATCTAATGGATCAATCAGTTGGAACTCGATTAATATAGTTCAAATAACGTTAAAAAAAATTTTAAAAAATTACAATGGCAAAATAAAGTGACAACTTAAAAAAATAATGTTGACATATCCGAGGATTTTCTGAGAAAATCCCCCTAAAATATTTTATCCAATCTGTTCCAAACTGTACGCGCTCACTCTATGAGAAAAATCACATTATTTATTACTTTTAAATTGATTTTTTCTGTAATTATTGACTTAAACAGCTCCCAGTCAGTGTATTTATTGTGTAGTGACGGTGGTTTTTCCCTAGTCAGAATTTTGGAACTGTAAGTGACTATAATCGGCGAGTGGTCAGATGATAAATCTAGACAAGAGTCCGCCCGCAGATAGTTTGGCGTGATACCTTTTGTAACGCAAAAATCTAGCAGATCCGGTATCTTTTGTCTGTCTGCAGGCCAGTATGTTGGCTCACCTGTCGAGAGCCAGCCCAGACCCTCAATCTCGATCGCCTTCATGAGTTCCCCACCGCGAGGATTTGTTGTTCTTGAACCCCAGTGTTGGTGTTTAGCATTAAAATCTCCACCCATCAAGAATATATGACCAAGGGTATTGATTAGTTCCAGAAAATCGTCTTTTTTGATTTTATGCTTAGGTGGACAATATATAGACGACAACGTTATTGGACCGTTTAAGTCTTCAATCACAATACTTGATGCTTGCGTATTTTCGCGCTGGAATTTGGGCAGTTCGTGGTGTTTTATTTTATTTCTGACTATTATTGCAGAACCTCCATGGGCGGTGCCATCCGTATGATTTGTGTGATAGGTTGTGTAGTTTGGTATTTTTAAATAGCTACTTTTTGTGAAATGGGTTTCTGAAATCAAAACGATATCAATATTTTGTAGTTGAATAATTTTTTGTAACTCTTGCCCATGATTGGTCAAGCCATTGGCATTCCATAATGCTATTTTTATTTGGTATAACATTATGGCAGTTTCGACAATAATTTTAATAGGATAGACAGCAACTGGTCCATTCTATCCATTAGTTTGGTCATCATTGTTTCCATTTGACTTGTGTTGTTGAATGTCGCCGGCTGATGGGTTGTTTGTTGGCTATATTCTGCTTGCGTTTGACTTTGTTCACTTGCAGCAGCTGTGTATGATTTTCTTTGGTGGAACACTCTTGTTTGTTGTAGGAGTGGTTTATGTAAAGGGGCAGTTGGTAATGATGGGTATAATTGTTTCGGATCAGATAAAGAGGTTGTTGGCAATGATGGGTACAATTGTTCTGAATTAAGTAAAGAGGTAGTTGGTATCGATGGGTACAATTGTTTAGGTCTTAGGAAGGGAAATTTTCTATCTCGAATCTCTTTGTAGACCCTACACCCTTATTTGTAGTTGGCGGGGCGTTCCTCTTCGCATAGCACGCATGTTGGTTTTACGTTACTGTTCTTTTTGCAATCCTTCGAGAGGTGATCTTGTGCACATTTCACACATCTGGGTTGGCGGCTGCAGTATGTCTACGTGTGTCCGTACCGTTGGCATTTTTGACACTGCACCACTTCCCGCTTCTGGTGGGGTGGCTCAACGGTTACAACTGTACTCTGTAATCGGTTGATTCTGTAAATGTTTTTGTTGTTTTCGTGAGGAAGCAATTCGACGTGGTGCATTGAAAGGGGTGTTTTCGTAACTTTGTGTAACATATTTGTAATTCTGGTCACTTCGTGTCCCTGGGCTTCGATCTCTTGGGCAATGTCTTCTATTTTTGTTGAGAAATGAATTCCTTTTATAACTACTCGGAACGATATTTTATCTTTGAGTTGGAATGTGTGATTTTCAACTTTTTTTAAGTTCAATGCATTCAAGATTGCCGTGTAGTTTTCTGGTTTTTCGGGTTGAATTTTTGTGTTGTCTCTCCCAATCATTTTCAAGCTAAAGCCACCTTTAGCGACCTCGTTAAGTATATCTTGCAGTGGTTTCATATCCTGGACACCCGGTACAAATATTGGGGGTGGTTTCATTGGTTTAGGCTCACTTGTTTCAGTTTCTTCTTCATTCACATTAATTGGCTGAAAACGGTTACTTGTACTTACTTGTGTGTTTTGGTTTGATGTACCATATTCTGTAATACGTTTTTGTCTTACATTTCTAATTGTTTGAACTGGCGAATTACGACGGTGCTTCCTTGGGTTCACTATTTGCCATTGCAAACTTTCCACTTCTGTCGGATCATTTTCATTCGTGTTTTGATCAATCGAGGGACTTTCCGATAACTGGGATTGCGGTTGGTGTAGATTTCCTGATGATTCCTCATCGATGTTTATTTTTGAAGCAGTATCTTGTAGTGCGATTGAGGTTATGTTTTCTTCGCCACAGCTGTCACAATTCCACTGGCTTATTTTTCCGCTACTATTTAACTCACTCCATGTCTCGATAGTCATACCGATGCACTGAATATGATAGTTCTAAAATCCGAATACGACATCTTCATGGCAGTGGAGCATCTAGTGAAGACAATACAAGGGGCCGCATGGAATTCAACTCCCGAAAAAGAGTTTGACAAAAAAGAGTCCTGCCCAGATCACTTAAAAAAGGAAATCATCAATAAGCGCAAACTTCGTGGAATATGGCAGAAAACAAGACATCCGAGCGATAAGAGGAACCTAAATCGTGCCAACAAAAAACTCAAAAATAAATTACAAGAATTAAAAAATTCATCGTTACAAAATTACCTTGAAAATCTAACACCAACTGAAGCGACTGATTATTCGTTGTGGAAGGCCACTAGAAGACTTGGGGAAGCAATACCTTTCTTTCCCCCAATTAGAAAACCCGATGGAAACTGGGCGAGAACAGACGAGGAAAAGGCGAGTATATTTGCGAAACACCTTGAAAGTGTTTTTAGGCCCTTCCCTTCAGAAATACCTGAAAACGAAAACAAACAACTAGAAGAATCTATAAGAACACCTCCTAAGTCAACAATTCCTATCAAACCTTTTACAGTGAAGGAAGTGAAGAAAATAATCCAAACAAGTTTAAATCCCAATAAATCGCCGGGGTATGACCTTATTACTGGTGGAATTCTGAAGGAATTACCCGACCAAGGATTAAAGGCCATCACTTATATCTACAACGCTATGCTTATAGATCAAATAATTTTCCAGCTCAATGGAAGACTGCTCAAATCATCCTTGTCCCGAAACCTGGTAAACCTCCCCACGACGTCTCATCGTACAGACCGATAAGCCTATTGCCAGTGTTGTCGAAGGTGTTTGAAAGACTTTTACTCCAGAGAATCCAACCAGAGTTAACCAAAAAAAAATAATACCCCAACATCAATTTGGTTTTAGAAAACAGCACTCCACAATAGAGCAGGTGCACCGATTGGTTGACGTCATTAAGAGAAGCTTTGAGGAGGGACGCTATTGTTCAGCGGCATTTATTGATATATCCCAAGCCTTTGATAAGGTTTGGCACAGTGGACTGTTCATAAAAATCAAAGGGACGTTACCCAACTTTTACCTGCTCCTGAGGTCATACCTTGACGAAAGAATGTTCCAAGTGAAGTATCGCGAAGCTTACTCAAAATTCCATACAATGGCATCAGGCGTGCCCCAGGGTAGCATATATTGGGACCATTACTGTATCTAATCTATACGTCGGATCTTCCAACAACAAAATTTACGACCACAGCTACATTCGCGGACGATACTGGTATTATGGCTACGCACGTAAATCCTACCCAGGCCACATAGGACCTACAAACGCACTTAAACAAGATACAAGAATGGTTAAAGAAATGGAGAATCAAAGCCAACGAGTCAAAATCGGTACATATTACTTTCACGACAAGAAAAGGAAACTGTCCCCCTGTAATTTTGAACGGCCGTCCCTTACCGCAGTCGGACGAAGTAAAATACCTAGGTATACACTTGGATAGACGCCTCACATTTAAAAAACATATTTGGACTAAAAGAAAGCAGCTCGGTCACAAATTTAGAGAAATGTTCTGGCTACTAGGCCGCAAATCAAAACTTACACTTGAAAATAAGCTGCTGCTATATAAAGTTATCATGAAACCAATATGGACTTATGGCATCCAACTATGGGGAACGGCAAGCAATTCAAACCTGGAAATATTACAGAGATTTCAATCAAAGACACTCCGCACAATCACAAACGCACATTGGTATGTCAAAAATGCAGTTATCCATAAGGACCTCAAAGTGAAAACTGTGAAAGAGGAAATAAAAACCTGGAGCGAGAAATACCAGACCAAGTTGAGCCAACATCCTAACCAATTGGCCGTCACCCTCATTGAGGACCCAACACAAATTCGAAGATTGAAGAAATACCATCCCTTGGATCTTACCAGAAGATTTGATAAGAAAAACCAATAATAGAAGAAAGTTGAATTAGTGAAGTCATGTCAATGGATATGTAACTTCTATGACAATAATGTTAAATCATTTACTGAATGTTTGTAAAAAAACAGATTGTAAATACATAGGATGTCAAATAAAAAAAAATTTTTAAAAATTTATTACCAGTATATAAATTGATCGCGAATCACGTGAAATAGTAATGATAATTCCACTCAGGGTCATATTGTAGTGGTTCCGACCAATCAGCGTGCGCTATTTTACATCGTACTTATATGGATACGACGCATGCACAGTCGAATAATATTCGAAAATAAAAAATATTCAAAATACTCTACCAGAATATCGAATATTTGTAGTGGGGCGTAAAAGAATTCATACGTAATAAAAAATCTCGCAATATACCTTAAGGTGCATGGTGAAAATCGAATATTTGTAGTGGGGCGTAAAAGAATACATACGTGACTAACGCACCTCGCAACCGATGCGATGTTGGTAACCGGTTCAACGCATTAGTTCCAACCCGAGTTGACTTAAAGCAATGTACTTCTAACGAATTTTATATTAACGAATTTTATATTACAAATTTAGTGCGATTATGCTTCCATTTTTTTCGGTACTTACGAAATTTTTTTTTGATTTTTTTTTGCAATGATTGTGATGCGATATGGTCAATTTGTTTCACCATTTTCGACATTAAAAATGACGTTTGAAATGTCGATTTTCGTATGTGATGTTGTGCTTTTAAATTGTCGCGTTTCTTCACGGAATTATCATCGCAACAGCAACGCGGGTTCGGACAATACTCAAAGATTCAGCGAGTACAGGTTTTAGCAAGGAGATTCTCAGTCAATCTCCGCAGCTGAAACCTGTACTCGCTGAATCTTTGAGTATTGTCCTTGACCTTGTGTTGTAACATACGAATAAAAACCCTGGCGACTGCTCTGATTGTTTCATAAGTCCACTGTAAAGCATTGGTGATTATTTTTAGAGGCACCTTATATATTAATTCTGTTACCTTGTGTCGTTATAATTACGATTTTTTTACATTACGGTATAGTACAATATTTGCATAATACACAGTGTAACGACTTTAACGTAGGGTGGTTAAACCGTAGACTCTCGAGAGCTTTTATTAACCGTCTGACCTACGTTAAAAGTGGTTAAACCAAAATAATTGTTACATCATTTTATATGGACGATGATCGAAACTTATTTGGAGCTGCTTGACAAGGATTAAAATGAAATGCAGCACCTCGTGAATAGTATAAATTAACAAGAAGCTTGAATAACAAAACCACGTATATGGATAACAGAAGCCATCACATATTTTACGTCTTAATGTACACCATGTATTGTAAATAATTAACAACTCGAAAGAAAAATTACAAACACTAAATCATACTTCCAGGTTTTTGTAAAACTTTAAATTTTATGTCCGACTTGACTTGAAATTTAAAACCTAAATTATTATTAAATTTGACGCCAATAATTTATATTTATTGTTAAACAAATATATTGCACCTTTACCTACTTGAAAATTATTAATAACCCAATAAATATTTCTGATACGCATCACGCAAAGAAAATCGTGGGTGGAAGTTGGCGCTAGATGTCTCCATTAGTTGTAAAAGAAGTTGGGTCGTTTTTGAAAAATTTCTATCTGTCAGTTAAAGAGACAGGGCTTTAAATCTGCGGTACCTGTTGGGACACGCCGACACCATTTAACGAACTAAACTTACAAAAAACCTACCTTACTTATTTTTTAACTGAAAAAAATGGACGATGAGATTGATTAGCTCAAGTAATTGTAAATAAACATGGGATGATAATAATTATTGCAAGTCAGTGTAAATGTTTTATGATACATCAATACACGAATTTCGATCGAGATCCTATTATTTGCGAGAACAATAAATAATAAGTTTAGATAATAAAGAAATAAAAAGATTTTGACGTGTCACGTGACGGTTAATCTGTTCTCTTACTTCCTAGGTTTATGCACGACTGATTTTTTGAATGACACTACAAAGTAAAATACAATGATGATTATAATTTAGACAAAAACTAATTAAGAATCGATTTTAAAGTAATGCACTTTGACCTCACATTTTTCTCGTTTTGACTAGCTTTTTACTTCAATCTTGTTGAACCGATCAATATTTCGTGGTTCAATGAATGAAATTTTGTGTGCAAAATACAGAGTTTAACCATGAACCCAATAATTTACAAATAAAAACATATTATTTAAATAATCATTTGGCGAGTCGTGTAAAAGGGGAATCCCCGCACATTTTTATCAATATGTGTCACGTATTTTTATTTAACGTTTTTGTTAAAAGTTAAAGGGTCATATAAATTGTGAGATTTTTAAAAGAAAATCTCAGAAAAATATATTCTTATTTTGTTAATCACTTAAAGGAATTATGAAATATAATTAGAAAACCAACATTTTATTGTTTCTCGATTTTTTCTTGTTAAATATTTGGAACCACTTTTCATTTTGTCTTTTTTGTCCAACATAATATGATCCATCATTCTTCCTTTATGCTTTCATTTTCATTACAAACGGAAAGTATTTAAAATAAATAACATCCTGATGTTTTTATCAACTATATGTTTCTATAAACATAAGTTTATAAATATAAGTTTTTCAGTTTATAACAATTCTGGATGCGGTCCTGAAACAGTTATTGGTTTCACGGAACATTTTTAATGCATGTTTCAAATTGGTCTATTTTCCCAGGTTCTTGCAAATAAGAGTGCTCCGGATATTCATAAAAAATTATAGACCAATAACTTTTCTCTTAGTCTGGAAATTTTTTATAAAAAATCATAAAAAATAGATTAATGAAAACAAATACACCGTATCACCCCAAGGCAATATGGCTTCGTGGAAGAAAAGTTAACAATTACGGTACTAAAAGATTACTTCGAACCCATACAAATTAAAAGAAGAACCAACAAAAATACAAACTGTTTTTTTGGAAGTAATCTTTCGGGGGCTCGCGATCTTCCATTAAGAGTGAATTTTTCTACAGAAATGTCTTCCTTGCCGGCGGTGAAATCGCGGTGTCAAAACTTTCTCCTAAGGGGTGTCCTCAAGGTTTAGTCCTCGGGCCGGTTCTATGCAATTCCCTGCTAGATAACTATCTAGAAAATTAGAATGAAATTTGAACCCGAGTCATTGCATACGTCAACGATCTCGTGGTAATAATGACATCAACTTTGAGAAAAGAACTTGCCGAAATACTCCAATTAAATGTCGACAACTTGAATAAATGGTGCGGATGCATGAAATTGGCCCTTCGGATAAGAAAACCAACATAATGCGTCATTGCCCCATCAGGGTAGACGACTTTGACCTAAACATCAATTGAAAGAAAATGGTAGGCAATAAACTGAAAATGCAGAAACACGTAAATTATGTCTGCAGCAAAGCAGTTAAATTGTTTTCAAAATCTATAAGGCATGTCGGAATCGAGTTGGAATCTTTCTTTTTATCGAGCGTCGAGGAGGGGTAAATCTCCAAAAGACACCAGCCAGATAGTCAAAGATTACCGCACCTTCCTAGAGTGTACTGGTGACATGGCATTCGTTTCTCGACGTCGTCATCTCCACCATAGAGATTTAACGCGTTAGATGTTGGATATTGCATCCTCGCAGAGTATCTGGTTTCCTATCTATCCTGTTCTTGGGCAACTTGCCTTTGCCGTCTCCGTTCTTCGTCTTCCTTGGTTTTCATACTTTTGTTTATGAATCCGTTAAGTACTTCCCAGTGCTGGAAGCTTGTCAGCATGATAACGACCATATTTCTGTCAGGAGCATATTTCTCACCATAATCTTTGTATTCTGTTTATCCTCCCCCACTCTCGGCATCCAAACACTGTGTACTGGGCGTCGTCTTCATTTTCGCACTAGTAACATGAGGTGCTAAGTGACTTCCCGATTTTATGAAGATATTTGTTGAAGCACCCGTGTCCGGACATCACCTATGTAAAGTGGAAGTTCATATCTCCATGTTCTCCTTTTAACCCCGTCGAATTAAATGCGTTCCTGACGTCGAACGTGAATAAGGCCGCTATCTTTCGCGTTCGCCATGGCATTCTGGCATTCGTTACACCTTCCACTATCTTCTTCCCTGCGTGGACGGTGGCCCAACCCTTGCGAGTTGAAATCTGAGTACCCAAAACTTCACGGCATAATATACAAGGGGGCCGTGGTCCTCATCGTGGAGGTTACAAATAAGGCACATCAAGGCTAAACTTTCATCATATTGTAGACTTTTCTGCCGCATGGTGGATAGCTTCAGGAGCCTTTTTTCCACTGGATCTAGAAATACTGGGAGGTGAAGCTTGGAGAAAAATAAAACGCGGACTACCTGTACGGTTTTTGAACAAGTAATTGACCAAGCCAATATAGATACAAAAACGAAATTAAATAGAAAAAGAATGGAGACATTGATCGAGGAAGAATGGCAGAAAAGATGAGACACATCGGAGAATGGAAGGATCGCCCATCGATTCATTCCTTTCGTGAAAGCAAACCATGAGACCAATATAATTTTCGGCAAGGCACAGATATTAACAGGGCACAGAAAGTTTGGAATACACCTCTAAAGGTTAGTTGAAATTTTGACGAACCATTAATTTGAAAGTTCCCTCTATAGTGACGAAAGAACAACGTTGGAATCTTATTTTGGAGACCAACCTCCTGTGAATTTGAGTGATGTATACAAAAAGGCACCCTAGAATCAACTGCGCCCTTTCTTGGAAATAAAAACAAGCACTAACAAATTGGATGAAAACCCGCTCATCAACAAACACCATGCAAATGGAAGAACAATAAAGATGACAATCAGCCGTAGTAGTTTCTAAATTTCTTTGTACAAAAATCGGTCAACTAATTAATAAATTTCGTTTTTTTTTTCAAAAATTCTAAATTTAACCTATTTATTTTTTTTCTATATTGATAATAATAAATTGATATAGTATTTACACTTGATAATAATTTAACCACATACATATATTTATTAACTTATAATTAATATAATTACCACCATTCATTATCATGTCCAATATTAAACTAACTAGGAAGTCATGCGATTTAAAGGCCGCGATGACCTTCTGAAAGCCGCACCGATACCTTTTTAGGATGATGGCCCAAAAATAAACTTGTATGACTGTAGTTGAAAAACTCGCATTTTCATTACAAAGAGCGGACATGCACATCAATTTTACCGTTAGTAAGGGTCTGCTTTTCGAAGTCATTCTAAATTTGTTTTTATTTTTCAGCAGTCTTCGGTTAAGAATACGTTGTTTTTAAAATTGGTTTTCGCTATTTCCTAATTTATTCATTTTAGGTCATTCAATTTGATTTGTTGTATTTTGCCTCTTAACTTATTATTTTTTATTTGTTTTCTTACATTTCTATGTTACTTTATGATTTGTAATTTTTTCATTTTTCGCCATTTTTAGTCTTGTTTTTGTTATATTTTAGTACCTTTCTCTAATTTTTCTGTTATTTTATTAAAATTTCCGTTTTTTCGTAACTTTTTGGTTTTGCCTTTTCTAATTTAATGTTTTCTAATTTTATTTTCAATCATCATTTATTTTTTGATTCAGCATACCTGATGATGATACGAATGCTAGCGTTTTTCATAATGTTTCATTTCAATTTTGACCCCCCTCTCTTTTAAAATTAGCGGTCATCATGCAGTTGTGGACCATTCCTATAAGTGCGGCAGTAGAATATTCCTAGGAAATAATGACGGCGCACAAAATCCTGGTTAGATGGATACACAACTCTCCCATCCCGCAGGGCAAGCGTGGGGGATAAATACCAATTCATACCTCTTCAAAACAATTACTCGACAAAGAAAATGATCCCCGACTTCACAGCGCTCCGCAACTTATCGACCAAGGCAACAGAGTAGGTAAATGCAGGTTGCCAAAAACGCCAACGCTTAATGTAAGGACCATGAAATCGGAAGAACAATACGACAAGAATTAGAGGAAGAACTATCAAAGATCAAATGGGACATTTTGGAAATCTTAGAAACAAGACAGCCTAGAGAAGCTGTACAATATTAAAATCTGGACACCTCATATATAGGAACAACTCTATCAACCAATGGCACAATAGAAAAGTAGCAATCATCATACACTCCAGATTAAAACATCTGATCATAGATTAAAACATCCATCAAGGAATTTCCAACAGGGTGTTATATCGAACACTACAACTCACAAATACAATTCAAATAGTTCAAGCATATTCACCACCAAAAGCACAAGTAGTGATGAAGAGAAAGAATATAAGAAGAGCAAAACAAGCAGAAAACTGTCACATATCAATTATCATCGATGATTTCAACGCAAAAGTGGGGACGGTAAAAGACAGAAACATCGTAAATGTAAGTCAAAACAATTTACATTAGTCGGATCAAAACTGACAGAACGTCAAGGTCAAATCGAAAAAATGTTAATATAAAGTTTTCCGGTTTGTCTCTGGATAGAGTACCATTTTCTCGAATTTTCTTGACCGTCTCCGTGCTTCGGATGGCACATGAAGCCGTCGGTTCCCCTATGTTGATGTTTACCGCTATTATAATTTTAAAAAACAGGGTTACAAGCACATCGAAGGTTAGCCAATTGAATTCAGCTCCTAGAAAATCACTTAAGAGTAGCTAAAGAATAATCATATAAGAAAATGAAGACTAAATCCATAGATTTGCACCACAAATTTAAAATCTAAAGAAAATATTAAAAGGGTATTTAAACGTGCGAAATTTTTGCAATTCTCACGTAGCCAGTCCGCTCCTGCATTTTGCATAATTTATATTATACTTATTAATACATGCCTACTACATGAGTACATTATACAGAAAATTTTAGGATGATGTAAACATTTTGAGTGGGATGGTTATTAAGATTTACAACTGAGGTGAAATGATCTAATTATTTAACCGGCATTTACTTAGTAATGCAAGTGATTTTACTTATTAGATCGGAGAGTAAGAATTAATCTGTGCAATTATTTAGCTTAGTTGTCCGACCGTGTATATAATAAAACTATCTACCAATATATTAAGAATAATTAGGTACATAGCATGCGTAATAACTTAAAAAAGTATTTTCGCTTGTAATGTGATTAATTTAAATACACCCCGCACTAATTATTTCCTGAACCAAGAGCAATATTAATATAAAAAACAATATGTCGACCGATTTAGGAAAAGGGATAAATAACAATTTTAATTTCAAATGGCACCCTACCTGTTGAGACGATTAAAATTAAAGCTCTTAGAAAACGCTGTCTCTTAAAGCAAAGGAAATTAAAATTTGATCCTGTGTTCCCATACACAGCGTGTTTACTTTAAAATAGTTCACTCTTTTTTACCTACAAATAAAATTTTATTAACAATCAATACAAATAATATATTTTAATAACATCAAACAACAATAATAGAAAAAATTAACCAGTAAGTTGGAAGAATTCGTCCATTATCGCTAGAGTGGGCATTGATCCCAGCACCGATGCAGCATTCCCTCGTTGGATGCACAAACTGATACTCTGTTTCAAAACACAATAATTAGACCACATTCTTTGCGTCATTTTACTCCATAGTCCCAGTGTCTCAACAGCAAAAGCTGAGAAATCTTAATTTTCTTTTATTGATTTATTTGGATTGGATTGGATTTTGGATTGGATCGATTTGGAGGGCAAACCTAGGTTCGCGCGCACTCAGGCCACGTATCGGGCCCATTATGCTACCTCCTTTGCATCAGCGGCCCACCGTCCCTTCTATTCCTCCAGCCATCCCAGACTCAGGACAAACTCGAGTATTTTGGAGGGCAGCATGCCACTAATACTGGCCATGTCAGGCCAGAAGTCCCCTAACATGGATCTTCTCTTTGACGCAAGCGATGGGCACTTGCAAAGTACATGTTCCATCGTTTCGTCTGCTTCGTTGCACCCCCTACACGTTGGGCTGTCAACCAGTCCCATTGTGTGTAGATGTTTGTTTAACTTACAATGTCCCGTGAGAAAGCCCACGATGGTTCGCAGACTGTCCCGGGACAATTGTATATAATATTTTGCATGCTTACCAGATGGTCCACGTATCGCCGCCCTTGATTGTCGGCACCCATCCACATTCAGCCACCTTTCTGCATGCAATCTATGAGTTTCCTCCTTTATGATTGTATCCATTTGTATTCCGCTTCTGCTTTCTAAGCATTCCCCAGATTTTCCTCTGAGCACCGTACATGTCACTTTCCATTCCCTTTGTGAAGGCCATCCAGTAATCTCGTTTCAGACTTCTTATTTGTGCATTTACTCTATTTCTGGTTTCAACATACTTTTGGTGTTCAAGTGCTGTTTTGTTACTTCGGTATTGGAGGTAGGCTATTCGTTTTTCTTTAGCCAGAAGTTTGATTTCCTCAGTGAACCATGGTTTAGTATTACACTTTGAGTGTGATGCCACCTTTCTAATTCCAATCGCTTGTTTTGCAGCATCCAGTATGTTGTCTCTTATCTTTTTCCAGCTGGAATTGACCCCGTCTTCGTCGGTAATGGCGTTTTCTTTGATCGCGTTGGCAAGTCTCCGCTGGTATAGCCATTGTGTACTTTCTTCTTTTAATAGTTCTACATTTAATTTTTCGACTATATTTGAGGTTGGTTTCTTGATCAGTTGAATTGTCATTCTTAATTTGCATAGTACTAGGTGGTGGTCAGAACCAACGTCAGCTGATGTCAATACTCTCACATCCAATACTTGCGTAGGATGCACCATTTCGTTCGTTATTATATAATCAATTGTGGACCTTTGATCTCTTGAATTTTCCCATGTGTATTTATGTTGTACCTTGTGGGGGAAGAATGTGTTATTTATGCGCATGGAGTTGTATGTGCAGAATTCGATAAGTTCCTCACCACTTTCGTTAGTCACTTCTTCATTAAATCGTTGTTTAACTCCTGGTATTACCTCGTTACCCACTCTAGCGTTCATATCTCCCATTATCAACATTTTATCGCTCCTATCAGTCGTGTCTATCATACATTGGAGGTCGTTATAAAAGCCATCAATTTCCTCTTTCGATTTATTAATGTCTGGGGCATAAACTGATATTACTTGTATGCTAGATTTCCCAAATTGTAGGGTAACTTTAAGAATTCTGTGGTTGATGTAGGAAATATCAGTGATGTTCTGCTCGAACTTTTCATGAATCAGAAGCCCGGCTCCCGAAGAGGCACGATTTTCTTTTTTTCTACCGCTATATATCAATATGTATTTGTCATATTTGTCCATTCCACATCCCTTTTTCTTGGTTTCGGATAGGGCACATATATCTATCTTATGGTGTTCCATCTCCATTACAATTTCTTGGTCTCTTCTTGCGAATGAAGTTACATTCCAACATGCAACGCGTAGTATATCTTTCTTCCACATAATCACTTTCCGTTTTCGTGCATTAGTCATCAACCTTAAAAACCGTCCATTATCATCCGAGGCTTGTTTGCTGGTTCTTTGAGCAATATTATTTTTTAACATTGGCAGGTTGCTAACCTCGCCTACGAACCCTCCTCCTTTATCCGGGCTTGGGACCGGCAACGTCGACCACTGAGCTACTCAATCCACCCAGCAGTCTCCGCAGGCGGAGTCAGCAATATCGACAGGTCAGCAATATAAGCGAAAAACGATGGATACAATATCTGAGTACCTTGTTTGAAAGTCAAAACGAGAATGAAACTGTACTGGAATACATAGAAGATGACAATGAGATAATTCAAATCACTCATGAAGAAGTTGCTGATGCCATAAAGAAGCTAAAAAATCGAAAATCCCCTGGCACCGATAACATTACAAATGAACTGTTGAAATATGCGGATGTAGCGTTGGTGATGGAACTGACAAAATTGTTCCGAGAAATACTTAATAGTTCGACTATCCCAGAGGAATGGAGAACAAGCGTTACAGTGCCTATATTTAAGAAAGGAGAGAAAAACGATCCCTCTAATTATAGAACAATAACTCTGCTAAACAGTATCGCGAAATTATTCACTGGAATGATTGCGGATAAAATAACTCAAACAACAAATATGAGTGAAGAACAACAGGGCTTTCGTAAGAATAGATCGACTATCGATGCTCTTTTTATAATCCGTCAAATTATCGAGAAATCACTTGAATACAATAAACCGACGTACATGTGTTTTATTGATTTAACAAAGGCTTTTGACCGTATTTTACTAAAGGACGTGCTGCGGCTGTGCAAAGAAAAAGGCATCTCAAACCAAATAATTAAAATAATAAAAGACCTAAACACCCGAAACACAACGAAACTAAGAATAAATGGCAAATTAACGGAAGATATCAATATCCGAACTGGAATTCGTCAAGGCGATAGACTAAGTCCAGTATTATTCAACATCGTTATGGATAACATAATAGAGAAAACTAGATTGACAAGGAATAGAGGATATCAACTTAGTACGGGTGAAGTGAAAATCATATGCTACGCGGATGACGCGGTTATAGTATCAGAAAACGAAGATGACCTACAACGATTACTATACGCCTTTAATATAGAAGCAGCGAAATATAACATGACAATATCGGAAAAGAAAACAAAAAGCTTAGTAATATCAAAAGAACCAAAGAGATGTAAACTTGTCGTCGACGGTCATAACATTGAACAGGTGATGTCGTTTGTATATCTGGGGGTGCAGATCACCAGCTACGGAGACCTCATAAAAGAGGTACGTAACCAGATCTTAAAAGCAGGTGCCGTAGCGGGAGGCTTGAGAGAAGTGATATGGAACAATGAATTTTTAAACATCGATAGCAAAGTGCGCATATATAAGACATGTATAAGACCAATAATGACGTATGCCGCGGAAACACGCCCTGATAACACGAAAACAAAGAGGCTACTGCGAACGGCTGAAATGAGAACCCTACGCACAATAGCGGGGAAAACTCTATGGGATAGGGTAAGAAACGAAGTAATCCGAGACACATGCCAGGTAATGGACGTAGTAAAATGGGTTAGACAGAGAAGAAGAGGATGGAATGAGCACGTCAACCGCATGGACAACAATAGGCTTGCCCGAATTGCTAGAGATGGGAAGGTTGTCAATGGAAAGCGACTGCCTGGAAGACCACCAAAGAGATGGAGAGAAAGCTGGCAGTCTATATCACAAGAAGCTGGAAATTACAGGCCTTAAGGCCTACACTAAGTGAAAGAAGAAAGAAGAAGATGATTGTATCCAAGGTTTTGATGCTCGGCGTAATAAAAGGCTCAGGACCACATGGTGGGTTATCCGAGCCCAGTCTCGCCAATTCATCAGCCCTCTCGTTACCCTCTCGTTACCCTAATTTCCATCATGTCATTTTACCCAATTGAGAGTTAGGACATTGTGTGTTGATATCACTTCCAATGCCTAAATGCATTGAAGCACCAGGCCCGAGCCGATCCTATGCCGATCAAGTGCCATAAGAGCAGCCCTACTGTCTGTAAATATCTTGATTGTTTTGCCCCGAATATTCATTTCTTGGGCTATTTCTGCGCAGTAAAGTATGCCCATAATTTCCGTTTGGAAGACAGAGGCACATCTACCCAGCGATAGTTTTATATCAAGCTGCAGTTCCGAGGAGAAGACCCCCGCACCTGAGCCTGTATTTGTTTTGAAGCCATCTGTATACAGACATATGTCTGCATCGTCGGTTCCTGTCGTGTTTAGCAGGATGTTAAAACCTCTGCTAAACACATATTTAGGAGGTATTCTGTCGGCATCAAGACCCAAAAGAGGCAGCCTATTCAGGCAGTCCTTCAGAATCCGCGTGTGCCCACCAGTTTCCTGCCTATAGGTCCATAGGCCCCATGCCCGCATCCTAAGAGCAGCTCTCACCGCCTGCTCCTCCACATGGAGATCCAGCGGAGGAAGGCAGAGGAGAGTCACCAAGGCCGCAGTAGATGCCGTTCGCATCACTCCCGTTATAGCCAGGCACACAGCCCTTTGTAGCCGATGAAGGGAGGATGCTACTGTTACCAGTTTAGTTCTGGGCCACCAAACTAGTGCGCCATAGCATAGCATGGGCCTTATAACGGCAGTGTACAGCCAAAGGGCAATCTTCGGGGAGAAACCCCAAGATCTTCCCATCGCCCTGCGGCACTACCAGAAGGCCATGCCCGCTTTCGTGGTTTTAAAGTTGACATGTTTACCCCAATTTAGCGTCCTGTCAAGTATTATACCCAGATACTTGACCTCAGTTGCTATTTTAAGAGGGGTTCCTCTTAGACTAGGCATTACCATGTGCCTTAGTTTCCTTTTCCTGGTGAACAGAACAAGCTCAGTTTTAGCCGGGTTAACCGAGAGAGATTGCTCCGCACACCATTTCTCTACAATTCTAAGAGCGTCCTGCATCAGTTCACACAGGAAATTCTCGAATTTCCCATTGAGCAGTAGTATGGTTATATCATCTGCATAACCTATGGTATCCTTTCCTGTTGAGGCGTCGTAAAAGACTGTCTACCACAAAATCCCACAAAAGTGGGGAGAGTATACCTCCCTGCGGGCAGCCTTTGGTAACAACACCTTTAATATTTGCATCTCCTACTCCAATCGCAACCGCCCTGCCGCTCAGCATGGAGCTAATCCATCTCACGATGGTGCCGGGCACATTGTGGGTTTGTAGGGATGCGCTAATACTTTCGAAGGTGGCATTATCAAATGCCCCTTCGATATCTATAAACGCTCCTAGGGTAGATTCCTGGATCTGTAGCGATTTCTCGATACATACCACAACTTTATGAAGTGCGGACTCCGTTGATCTCCCCGGAATGTATGCATGTTGATTCTGATGTAGTGGGTTATACACCAACACTTTATCACAAATTTCTCTATCACACAGTCTTTCCGGTGTCTTCAAGAAGAAGGTGGTAAGACTTATTGGCCTGAAAGATTTAGCCAGGGAGTAATCACTGCGACCTGGCTTGGGTATAAATATCACCTTGACCTTTCGCCATTCCTTGGGTGTATAGGCATGCGCAAAGCACGCCTTGTACACTTTCACCAGGGGACAGAGTATGTGGTCCAGGCCCAATTGAAGTAGGGCTGGATACACGCCATCAAGCCCCGGCGATTTGTAAGGACTAAAGGATCTAATGGCCCATTTCGTTTTGATTGGATTCTGCAATCTGATTTGCAGTTTCCCAATCCGTCTCGGTCGGTGTCCGAGCTGTATGCTCAGTCCATACGTAATCCAAGACGATTTTGCTATTTATTGATTTATATTTTTGATGTTTAAAATTCTCCGCTTTTCCCGCTGCCGAACTGGCCATCTGGTACGAAACCCCTAAGTGGCTAGGAGGTAGAATATCAATACAAGTTGTGTCTCACACTGAGCTCTTCCTGGATGCCAAGGTACCAGCATCACCCTGTTAGGTCGTTTTCCATCTTCACGGGAAATTTCAGTGGACTCAAAGATGCAGGAAATGTTTACAGTGGTAAGGGATGCTTCATCTTTCTTGCGATGAAAATGATCTTCCTTTTGGAGCACCTAAAAGAGTTAAATTTTAGTTTCTTGAAATTATATGAAACGTCCTGTTTTCTTTCCAATGAAATGGTTCCATTTATAAAAATTTCATATTTTGAAAAATTTAATTGTTGCCCTATTTTTTGCACCAAATATCAGTTTATATAAATTTAAAAGTACACTCCGAAGACAAATGTTTAATGAGTTCGTTATAGACAAACTGAAAACAGCTGGGCAAAATGGATCACCTTGTTGAACCCCTACAGTAGAATAAATTGAAGTGTCCTGATAAAATAGAGACACCCTTAAGATCACAAAAATTACAGGGTATTGAATAGAGGCCGCATCAAATTTTAGGAGTCAAAACGTAGGTAATAGTCCTTATCAAAATAGGACCGAAAAACCGTTTACTTTTGAGCCATAAAGCTTTTTCTGCAGTAAAATAAATTCATTTGTGCTTGATTTGTACACGTTAAACCGTTTAATAAGTGGAGAGGCTATGCGGCTTCTGGCTCACTTTAGAATTTTTATAGTTTTAATTTATTAAAATTTTAATTCACAGTTTATTTTAATCAAACCTTTCTAGCGTTTTTAATTAATCTCTCAATTTATCAACGCGACTATAAACTTGAAATTTGGCGGTGACTCAGAGCAAAATCAATAGAGTATTTTAGCAACTATAACGGTAGGCAAGGCCTATAAGCTAATTAATAAAATCCGGCTAATAATTGCCTAAATTACAATGGTTGATCCCCCCCCTCCCGCGCGTATAATTGACCACATTTTGAAACTTTTAGGTCGCTAAAACTAAAAAACAAACTTGAATGTTATTATTAGATTGATGCATTAATCGACCAGGAAATTAAAAATAAATTTGCCTAAAATATTCATACGAAGTCTAATCCTAAAATTTTAATCCATTAAATTTTGGAATGATAAAAAATGAACGTGTTCACCTCTTGTGACATTACCAATTCTTCATATTAAGTTAATAAGATGGGTTTGTATTAGAGTGAACAAGATTATTTAGAATTCTGTTCTTATTAGATGAATTTTGAATGCATCACGAACAAGTAGAGTGCTAATACTGCGAGTAACGACATTGACAAAGACAAGTCTTAAGAGTTACCTACATTGATGCCGAGATGTGACGTGTCTCAGACGGCGTATCAGTTTCAGGAGACGGGAATTTCAAAGGTAAATGTCAAGTTATGTTAGTAAAGTCTCGTCCTGCTTTGCTATGTTATGTAACAGTAGCATAAAGATATAATAATATGTAACATTATACAAGAACCAACACGTCAGAACCATATACAATATAAATTTAGTATACACTAATCGGAATATTTCACAAAAATATATCGATTGACGGTTTACCGACTTGTCATTCATGTTATCGTCCAATTTTTCATTTAAAATACTGCATGTAGAGTATACACGATATAGCACTTCACGACGTTTCTCATCATTTTCCATGCTTTACAATGCGATTTTCGTCGGTTTTCATTCCATCACTTTATCCGTATTAAAATTTAATACCAAAAAAAAACAATTACACGTAGTATAACTTTGATTTGTGTTTGGGAATAAAACAAAATAGAGAGTACCTACTAGAATATTTCGTAATAATAATTTATCGATATCTGAAGCATAAATAATATTTCTATGTTAGTAAGAATCGAGCTGATACGAATGTTGAACAATGCGCACCTCCCATCACTCTGTTAACATAAATCTCGGGAATGTCAAAAGAAAAACGCCCAATCGCAACAAACATAAATTACTTATACTGCTATTTATAAATCTCAGCTCAAACTCATACAATTTATACATGGGGAATTGTTTTCTCAAAATCAAACTTCACAAAATGCAAACGTTTTATGCTGAGATAGCTTTTTTCGCAAAACTCAAAAAATCCTCCGACTGCGCCAGGAAGAAAATTTATTATTCAAATCATACAGTAAGGAATGCATTTTCAACATTGGCAGAAGGGCGTGCAGAAGTAAGTATTTTATGTCTCTGAAAACTATAATTAGAGTCTAATAAATAATGTTGTCAGATAAAGGAATATGAATCAAGTTAAAATAAAACTTGAACTGAATCGAAAATGAATAAGTCAATGTCTTACAGATGACAGAACTCTTAATATTGAAGACCTGCCCACAGATCCTCCTCGACTATTAATACTTTGACCGTTAATTACTGAATACGAAATAAATTAAACCTTAGTCTGATAACCAACCATCTATCAGGGATGTCGATAAATTTTAAAAATTTCTTTTGCTGTTTGAATTTTGATTACATTTTAGGGACAGGTGTTTGGTGTTCATTTCGACTTGCCTCGACACTGCTTCTCTATGCCTTTTGTTTTACATTGGCCCAGTGTCGTACTAGCCGATGGCTCATTTCTGGAAGTATTGCCAAAAAATGGATAATCTCGGGATGTCCCACTGTACGAATCATCCTGTATAATATCTAATATGCTAAATAAATAATAATGATTTTATTTGTTTCATTATACTCGTAGTCTTATCGTCTCGCTAAAAGTTGGGGTCTCAAATTAATTTTTTGCCTAGGGCCTCCCGAATGGACAAGCACGATATTGCATCACCCCCATCTAGTCAAACAAATTTGAGCCAATTATTTTTAATTAAAATTGCAATAAAACTAAGGATGTTTTCTAAATTGAATGACTATATCGATCGGTAATTTTGGAGAAAACTTATCGAATGGCGAAAATAATAAAGCAAAACAAATTTCTATGATTTCAATTTTCAAATGTATTGAGAAGTGGAGTGTCAAAAGTTGTGGTCTGATGGTTAGAAATTGACCTGTTATCGTAGGTTAAAGCGGTGACGAGGAAAATTGGTTGGTTATTCTACGAGGCGCGCAAAGAGGAAACGGGGGATGGACCAGAGTAGAGCCGAGACTTGTTCCGGACCGGGGCACATCACTTGTCCGGACCTCTTCTAAAGATTGAATCCGCCGTTTCTACCACTTCACTTCATCTTAGAGAGGACGGGTTGTAGTTAAGAGATCTCTTATTGTACCTCATTTAAAGCTGCTAGTTGTTGAAATTACATTCAGCAATTTCATGCAGCAAGTTTATAATAACTGCGCCATTATAAAAATAAATTGTCGAAAAGGAAATAAAAATTAGTGGGATTTAATTAAATTTTGTTTGTTACGTTAACAATTTTGAATTTACAAAGCTTTTGTCATTTTCGTGTCTTCATAATTTAAGATATTTAAATTCACACACGCACCAACAGTGGTAGCAATCATCTGCTACATTAATAAGTAAATAAGACAGGCATTAGACATTTGCAAGGGCTGTAACGAGCTTTAGTACGGACGCAGCTTTGAGTGCTTAATGCCGCTAGTTTATGTGGGCTTTATCGTTCTCCGGTACGGAGCTTTTATTGTTGCTTGACGTTTATGTAAGTTGATGTGCTTTACTTTATAGCAAGCTTTCAACGTGTAAGCTTGGACATACTTAACACTCTGATAGGTGATCGCAGGTGCTGAATGTTTAGATCCCATTAACGCCATCAACTTTGTTGACTACAAACATGAGCTATGATTGCCAAAAAGCGCCTACCAAATTTCTCATTAATTACACAACAGTCAAGTCGCTCTAAGTAAGCAACATTAAAATAATGTTACCTACTTCTTTATTTTATTACCGTCTTAACCATCATCTTCCTTAATAGACAGTTTAAGTCAGACATAAATTAATTTTTAAAGTTATTGACTTGCAAGTCGCTTCAAAATATAATATGGAAATTTACTTAAAAGAATTTATTCCATAAAAATTTTAAATGCGCTCTTTTCTTGCGCTACTTTTCGGATTAAATGCAACTGATGATTCGCTATAATAATGAACCAGATCTGTATTACACTATTATTTTCTATTTTCAATCTATTTCACTTTTAGTACTTCTTTTCTATCCCTTCTTTTTCAACTTCTCAAAACCTTTCTAATGGTGTCCTAGGATTTAATTTTCACGTATTATTTACAGGGTAGATCTGTTTAAATTGGGACAATATAAAAATTTCGATTATTATAAAAGTTATGGCTTCCGTTAAAAGAACAAATTTTTCACAATAAATAGATTAGCAAATTTACTTAACTAAATGAAAACTTTGGATTAGGAAATATTAGCAAAAATTGGAGTTTATATTGATGTCATAACATCATTTTCATTTCATTTAACAAAAATTTGATATAATTACATTATATCATTAATACCATTTTATAAGGAAAACAGCGTTTAACATCTACATAAAGTAATTTTTCTTCCGAAAACGAATTCTGTTAGTTAGGACATTTTAACCAAGGACGGCTGTGTATGATATTATTATTATTATTTTTATCTAAATCTGGGGTTTTCTTAGGGTTCATACTTTCTTAACTCCGTTCCGGAAGTTTCGTCTTCTCCTGAAGGTGAATCGAGCCTTGAGGGCTCTCTTTATCTCAGGATTGAGTCTACACTCACCATTGGGAGGCAACTCCTGATAAACTGGAATTCATTTCGAGGACACTGCATTCTGATGCTCTTGAATTGGATGGTATTACTCTACGTATGCTCAAACTTGTGCTTTCTTTTTGCAAGGAAGTGGTTTGTAATCTTATCAATCTTTCCTTTAGAACTAGTGAGGTGCCAGCTACTTGGAAAGCATCGCGTGTGATGCCTCTTGCCAAGGTTCAGTTGGTCTGGGAGCATGCTCGTCTTGGCCCAATTAACATACTGTTCCCATTTGTGAAGATTATTGGATCATTTGTTAAGTGTACATTATGTGAACACCCTAGCGTTTCACAGAGTTTTTTCGCCCGCGCAGTCTGGGTTTAGACCGAATCATAGCACTACCACCTCTCTGCTGGATCTGACATCGGATTGCACAGCACCTATTGACCGTTCTGAGATCACTCTACTGATGCTCCTGGATTACTCCAAGGCCTTTGATTCGGTTGAGTATCGTAGTTTTCTAGACAAATTCAATTACTATTGGGAATTTACATCACCGATGAGGGCGCTAACGTCGCGTCATAATGGCTGTTCTAATTAGTATAGCACGATATTGCACATAAGTTATTAATGCGTATTGTACTAATAAAGCTAGTCGACTGCGTTGTAATAGTGGTAAAATTCAAATTCTAACACACAATTAATTAACAAATACACGTATAAAATTTTGGGTATACTAAACGGAGTAGTTAATATTATGGACGCGTAGTGGCGCATGGTTAATGTAAATTCCCAATAGCTCCGACGAGTCTCTTTGCGAATGTTTCGGCGCGTATTTGCGTGGAAGTTCCCAGATGGAATCTCCCTTTTATCTTTATCTTATATACGAGCGATCTTGTGGAAGTGGTTGATTCTGATTGTCCCCTGTACCATTATGCAGACGACGCTCAACTTACAGAGTTCTTAAGCAAGATTACAGGTATGGGCTCCTTGAGAATTCTTGCTTGCGTTTGCATTTAACGTACTAAATGACCTATCTTGAAATTCGACCAGCAGTACTCATTGCTCTTTGGAGTTCGACTCTTTGGAATCCTGAAGAGTGAAGGGCTGCTTTATCTTCGGGACATGTTGAGGTCGCGCTCGTTGTGTCACTCCCGTGTTCTGCTGATTTCTCGTGATTTGGGCAATTACAACGTGCCCTGCTATTCCACGACGAACTTTACGAATTGTTTTTCTTCCCTGGCACCCAAATTTTTGAAGATGCATGGGCAGCTATTTGCTGACTTGTTGAGTGTCGTCTCTTTCTGCCGTTCCACAATTATTATTCTATTATTCTTTCTCTTCCATCTCTTTTTCTATTGCTCCTCTCCAACTTCTCAGAGATCTTCCACGTTATCTATCACCATTTTGAAGAAATTTTATCATTTGTTTCGGTAAGGGTCAACGATATATGCTGAAACCCGGCATTAAGGGGTCGCCCATAAAGGACGTCTCCAATCTTTTTCCGACTTTTCAACCCCCCTTACCTCCCCCTGTTACAGTTGGTTACAATCTTCGCACTCGCCCCCCCCCCCAAGAACGTCCTATGGTCACAAATCAAAGAACCCGGCATTAGTCAGAAATAAAACTTGACTCGACATTATTTACACATTTGGAATTTAAGGAGTAAATACCTAAGTTTTAACAAATATTTCATAAAGAAATATTCAAACACAATTTTCTTAGAAATCCCAAAAAATTTTTGTATTTTTATACGGGGTATTTTTATACGGACGTCACATTTGTCCCTCCCCCCCCCCTCCCCGGGTCACACTTGGTCATATTTTGTTATATGAAACACTAAAAACGTACAGTACACCGAAAACAAGTAAATTTCAAAAAACTGAAATCCTGAAAATCATCCTTCAGAAAGAATTAAAATGATCAAAACTTTGAAATCCTAATAGGGTCCCATTATGGATAGAAATTTGTCCCATTATATGGAGATTTATATAGAATTTATAGTCTAATTTCACTCATTTACATCAGACGAATAGGAAAAAAAATCTACATTTTTCTGTCGAACAAAAATTTTAACATCCCTCGCCCAAATATTGGATCTAATGGCGCCTATGAAATTGTTGCTGCACTTCCTTGACCTTTCTTTGATTTATTTCATGTAAGATACTGCGGCAAATAATTTATATGTATAAATAAATTGCGAACACTCCTGGACAGAAGAAATTTCAGGATTTTCATACTCCTTAGAAAATTCAACTCCTTGATTGGTACATTGTAAAACCATTGCTGATATTTTGATGAGTGTGTGAGGACTCTTAGCTTTATACTGATAAAAAGCACCAAACAATAATAATTATACTATGTGAATATGAAATTACCTTGATTGGGCGGCCTAAAAGCCGCACTACATTGTCTTAGGGTGGCAAAAAAAATTAACCAATCACATCAGGTAGTTTTCGGACATCTACATACACTTAGCCTTTTAGTTAGTACGATTTACTAATTTAGTAATTAATAATATAAAATAATATATTTCCTACTTCTTGTAATATAAAAATTAGTGAATCCATAAAACAATAAATCCATTAATTTTCTCTTCGTTCGAAAAACGCAAATTTTAAATGTCTTAGTTTTATTGAAAAGTCATTAATAACTTGCTCTATAAAATTATCTTTATTACCGTTATTAATAAATTCTCTATGAATTTCTCATCATGCAAAGACCATCCAATCGATTCATTACTTTGATTATAATTTATAACAATATGATGTATATAGCATTTGATTAGTTAGATATTAGTGCATCTTCACAATTAGACTCAAAGATCTTTCTATAGTAAAGGCGATCGAAGGTAAACATAATAAGGCCAATCTGCAATATTTCCGATATTACAGTACAGAATATTTTTCAGAAATTTCAAAGTTAGAATAAACAATACCATTAATAAAATGGAAGTATAAACCATTACGTACGTCATGAATCAAAAGGATAAATTACCCAGGTAGAGATTTTAACAATATAATTAATTTTTAGTTTTCCAATTTTTTATATTTGATCTAATCTTTTAAAATTAAAAGGTTATCGATAACATGATAATACTTATTAATTTTGAAACCAGCAATTAATTAGAAAATTAAATAAATTTTTGTAAATGCAAATGAATACAGAATTAGATTCAATTTATCTTTAATGGAATTATTGCCAGAAAAGGATGTGGGCAATAAAATTTGTTTTCTTACAAAACTTGATTATTTTTGAAAGACCTTTCAACGATACTAGTTTAGGTCCTCCATGCTATTTCAAAATCTGGAGGTTTCGACATTTTGGAACAAACTTTTCGGGATGTCAACATTTCCTGGGAATGCCAGTATCACCATTCGATTCTTCATGTAAGCATTTGTGATCAAAATGTCAAAATTTCTTTTAAGCTACGAGTCAACAGAGTCTTGTTGAAAGGTCGAATGTTGGTCGTCAAAGTGCTGTTGGACTTGTATGTTGGTCTTCTACGAAATCCAGAGGTGTTTTACCGGTAGCACAAATACCTCCCCAAACCATGACAGACTTGAAGTATTGGCGATGGACAACGATGGCACAAGATCCGGATGCCTTTTCTGACCAATACCTATCATTTTGACGATTCTGAAATTGTTAGATGTTAAATTGTTAAATTTTTTCATCAGTAAAAACGAAAGTTTTCCATTTTTGGATTTTTCTTGTTTTAATTCGTCAGCTTTTGGACTTTTCGTAGCTTGTAAGGCTTCTTCTTAAGCACATTTTTAACTATTCGTCGAACAGACTCTCGCGCGATTCCATTTTCACGAGCCAATTTTCTCATCGACAGTCTCGGATTTCGTCTAATCCGGAGTTTTATAATGTTACGATTCAGACGAGAATTGGCAGAGCACTGTTTTCCTCTTCCAGGTTGGTTCTCATCATTGCCAAGCTCTTTGAATCGTTTGATGGGATCAGAAACGGTTTGTGAAAGAATGCGAAACATTCGAACAATTTCACATTGGTGATTTCCGGCTTCAAATAACGATAAAATTGCGGCGCGACTTTTTGACTTCTTGTAACTCACAAAATTCGTGAATTGTCGCTTTGTTTTTCTGTTCTCTATTGTTTTTAGAATCGGCACACTAAATTTTTTTTGTTAAAATTCCGTGATTTTCGCGGCAAGAAAAAACAACTTTGTCCGAGGTTTTGTGGGTTACGGTGTATAAATATCTTGACTTTGTAAAATACGAATTAGAACCTGCACTTGCGGTTCAAATGCCCAAATTATGGAGATCCACATCTGCCCAAGAACACGATATGGTACCAGCAAGACGGAGCTCCATCCCACTTTGCAGTGATCGTTGGTGAATATTTAAACCAAATTTTTGCCAAACAATAAATTGTTCGCAGGGGAGCGATCGAATGGCCACCTCCGAAGGTGACTGCGCTTGATTACGTAAAGAAATAAAAATAAGGGTTGCCATTTAAAAATGTTACGATGACGTCACATCTCAAAAACAAGACAATAAAAATATGTCGATGGCAGAAAAAAGTGACATTTTTTAATTCTCTGAGAAAATCCCTCTAAAAAATGTTATCGAATTTTTCGATAAAATTAATCAACTTTTTTTCAAGATGATGTTTCGAATTTTGGATTTTTCTCGGCATTCCAAATACCAACCTGCCTCTATTCAAAATTGCAGCTTCCAAGTGGTCGAGAAGTGTGTAATCTTTTTTCGAACGTAAATACGTACGAGTACGTTGTGCTTTATAAAAAATATCGTTGGATACAGGGTGGACAAATTAATCATGTCATGGATTAATACCTTAACTGTTTGTATCTCTACTATGATTGAAAGTATCGCAACAAAACTTCACACGTTTATAGGGCACTTAACAAGAATTCAAAAAATTGAAATAATTTTTATTTAAATACAGAGTGTTTGTTTAGAATATGGCATTTTGCAAAATTGTCCTTGTTACACAAAAAAATATATTTTATGATTGTTTGGTCTATTTGTAATGAGAATTACAAATTTGAACAAAATCATTTGTACGAAATTAATGAAATTGTAATATAATTAGGACACTTCATGATTAGCATTACCACAAACGTAAAAACCACCGTTTGGCAATTTAATGTTATAGCGATGACGTAATAGGGTTTACCAATAGTGACAGCGGTCAAAAATATAAAAAAATTGATAAAGTAATTAATTAACGCTCGTCGACATTTTATATGATCTCTTTAAATCGTGAAAATTTTTCTAAAAAGGTTATCGACGCTTTTTAAAAGCTGCAGGACGATGTCAAGAGCGTATGCAGCGAGTAGGCAACAGGTCGTAGCGGATGCAATGTTTGCGCAATCATCCATCAATGTTCCCAGTTCTGGCTGGTTGTGGAAGAGAAACGGATGCGAATTTACTACGTATTTGAGTGTTTATATTGTTGAATCACTGACTCGTAACAATGTCTCATTTATCAGATTTAACGTAGGTTTTAGAGATTAGCTTGTTTTAACTCTTTATAAAGTCAAATTTAATACACCCCACTTTTTAATTTTATGATAAATTTACTGACACCAATTTTTCATTGTGAAATTTTTATTGGAAGTAAAAATTTGCACGTCGACCACCTCACGATATCTTAAAAAATTAACGGATTAAAGACTTTGTCGCGGTTGCTCTGGTAGGTGCAAGGGCGAAATTTAAAGCAGACAGTAAAAGTGAATTTAGTAGGAATTTGCTTAATTTATATTAGACAGATGTAATATATTCAAAGGTTAGTCCTAAAATGTAACAAAATGTTTGACTGCAGATCTAAGCTAAGCCAAACCAAGTCGGAATGATTCCAAAAGCTTCAGATACACGAGCTAGACGCAAGTGAGTCGACATCTAGAATGAGCTTAATCCTTTTAATGGCAAGTAGTAACGCTGATTACTTTAATTGGCTCAATCTTACTTAACTCCCTATCTTTTCTTGTATATTTATGATTCCACTAAATATTTTGCTAATTTACACAAAACCACAAAAAATGCTGACAAATTAGCATATTTTACGCGTCAAAAATTGAACCGTATTTCCAACGTCTAATACACGTCATCACCTATTAACAACCACAATATTAAGTAAATTTTAGGTCACCCTTTAGTTTAGATCTCTAACTAGAAGTTGGCAGTGTAAGGGAGCAAGATTGATGTTGGTTGAAGCTGAACTTGATAGTTGGTGTATAATCCAAACCGTAATGCTGTAGAATGTATTCATTACTTCACATTAACTCTCATAGCTATTTGTAATGTTGAAGACAAAACTCGCAAAATTTTAGTGCAACAGATCACTTTACATTTTTGTCACTCGCATAAAATTTCCATCAATTTTGGCCCACGTTACACAAACAAAATTTAAATTTTTAACTGTTGATTTGAATTTCTTTACAAAAACTTACTCACTTTATAGGTTACAAAAATTTGAGTTACTGCTGCTCGATAAAAAGGAGTTGTACAAAAATCCAACTTTGAATAACACCAATGGCGTTTTGAACTACTATGGTTATTGCTCGAGTTAAATTTTTATCTTATTACATTTTTCTTTCTGTTTTTGTGATGATGAGTTCGAATTTTCGTGCTTGGTTCCTTTTTGATGGTTTCCTTCTCAATTTATAGTTTTATTCGTCTGAAGCTCGGAAGGATTATTTACTAGTATGTGCGTAGTTTTAACTCATATTTCCTCCTCCTTTGTGCAGGAAAATGATTAAAAATCTTTTCAAAACAAAGTTCATGTTGTTAATTATGCTGCGTTGTATGCATAAGAAAATGTTTATGAGCAAATTGCCAATAAGTAAATTTTTTTCAAATTTATTCAAATTTATTCAGTAACTTTATGATAATAACTACTGAAATAATATTTTACAACACTTAAATAAAAGTTGCTACAAAATGAAAAATAATTACTTTAAATCTTGGTCCGGTTAGCACAAAAAATTCTAACTAAATTTTCTCGTTTATGAAGTCGGGGCTCAATTAAATTTCTTCACGAAGTATTAAAACATACCTTCGAGTGTGCCTTAATAATGCCAAGTTTTCCGTATTCCCTCCATGACTAATACGCCACCGATTTCACATACCTGAGAAAATTAAAATAAGAAAATCTTGTAAATCCTTTCATGCGCGTCGCTATTTACTACCCCGTACAATTTGTATAGTATCTTCGCATTATTCAACATGCTGTTAAATTTCACTTCGTTACTAAATACTAGGTACGTTTTCATAATATGACCGTTCATTCTAACGCACTCCTGTGATATTCTACAGCAATTTTTACGAATTCTATCTTAAATTTTAATGCCAGTAAGTTGAATCACAAAACGGTACAGAAACCATAAATACTATTTCCTATCTGTAACAATTTTTTTAGAATGTTATCTGTAAGAGCTGTTTTACATTACACTAAATTTTTCAGGACTGAAATTTTTAGTCCTAAAAATGCAATGCGCGCGCCGAATTAGGATGATAGAAAACTTGTTGTAATACTTTCCTGTTTGCAACTACAACCTGACAATTTTAACTTTTTCAGCGACTGAATATGCGCCACGCGCATTAGGTAAATTGTCAAATAATGTCGATTGGTTTGTAAGTGTTTAAAAGTGATTTAAAATAATTAAATAAAAATGCAAATTAGCAAAAGAAAAAAATTATGTGCTGCATAATTATTACAATGTTACTTGCAAAACCAAAAAATCAAACTTTAAAAAAAAAGCGATTATGGACTAAACTTCCAATGATTTGTTCGCGTTTGTTATTTTTTTTGTAAAATTATAAGAAGCTTGTACTCTTATAAAATAAAATCTCGGGTGTGAGGGTTGGGATAATAAAACAACTGTTAACAATACCTACTTATATAGTAGGTATATGAAAAGATGCATTACCAACCTTTTGCCATTACCAAGAATTTTGAATTTTGAATTTTAAATTATGAAACTAATTTTACATCATGCGCGCGCCGAATCAGGACGCTAACAACAATAAATTAGAACATGTTCTAAATTCTTGCTGTCAGCGTCCTAATTCGGCGCGCGCATTGCATTTTTAGGACTAAAAATTTCAGTCCTGAAAAATTTAGTGTAATGTAAAACAGCTCTAAGGTTGGTTGATGTGTAGCGGTCCAATTGACGTCGTAGCTACGCTAATTCTCCATTTCTTCCATGTTGTTTATATGGTTCTTCGTTGTTGTTGTTGTATTACCATGTTCAGGTAGGTCGGATGTGTATATCAGATTGATATAGAGTAGGCCCAAGAATGCTACCTTGAGGGAGGCACCTCAGATTTTATTGGTACCAGGTTGGTATGAGCCTCACCATACTTGACTAGGAAATGTGTATTTGTTAGATAGAACTGCAGTACAGGAAAAAATGGATGAAGTACATTTTTCTTAATTTTGTAAAGCAGTCATTCGTGCCATAGTTTATCAAACAGTTATGAAATATAAAGAAAGGCTTCTGAGTAATATCTCTTCCATTTCAGATCAGTTCTAATCTTCTTTTCGACACCATGGACCTATACAACCGTTACATAGCCTTGACGAAAACTGGAACTATTCTTTTATCTTCAATCAAAAGATTTGGAGATACTAGAGAGAAGACTGATGGGTCTACAGGACTGGGATATTTACCAGGTTTTGGAATATGGATCACCTGTGCTATCTTCCACTGAGTTGGGAAGCAGTCGAGTCTAAGAAGTGCATTGAAAATCATTGTAATGAATTTATACAGAATTTTAGAATTCTCCTGTTAGTAGGTCGTACCCGGAGTCTTATTTAAGTTCATTGAAATACTTGATTGCTAAATCCATTTACCAATATAATACACCAATATGAAGCCGCCAGCAGTTCGTTGATAGGAAGTTCTTCATCAATTCATTTAGAAAACATCGGCCGAATGAATAGTACTTAAATATTTTTGTAATAAGATAAAATTGAAAAGTTGGTAATAAAATTAAGTATTGCAGTGTAGGTTAAAAGAAAGTAGAGAAGAGGAAGTCGATATAATTAATAATTTCAAATAAAAGTTAACAAGGAAATTGAAGTTTTTAAATAAATTAATAAAAAGTTGAAAATGTTGAATAAAAGTTAAGAAATAATAGAAATTGGAGTAAGTAAAAAAAGTTACAAATTAGTAACCTAATTTAAAAAGAAAATTTATTATTATAAATGAAAATTATGAATCAAAAAGTAAAATATTAAATTCGTGTCGTTCAAACGAAGGGTGTTTTAAATAATACTGTTGAATCCTTACAATTAAAGTAATTTCCATTAAAAATTGTCATAAAGTAGAAATATAATAATTACTATAAGAACAAATTAAATGAAATAATTTGTCTATACTATGCTTTTCACCCACTCACGGATCAAAAATTCAACTTTGGTTTACAATGAGCCAATCAACACGAGCTTCAATTAATTGTTATAGATTTGGATGTTAAATTAGCAGTTGACAAGTCAGTGCAGTGGTGGAACAGTATTAATAGAATTACCCAGTAATAATCCAACATTGAGGAATCTCCCAGCGAAGCGAAACACTGAGCAACCAAATCCGCTAGTTAAATGTAATAAAAAAATTTTAAAAGTAATTATACTAATATTATAAAAAATTATAGTAGACTGTATAGTTTGTTCCACGTTTCGGGCGTTATTCTCCCATTTTCAAAACTAAAATAATGAAAAAATAAGGGATAAATTATACAAAAGGAGGAGAAATTTCAAATAAAAATTATAAATTGAAAAAATACCGTGTTTTGCCAGTTCGTCAGTCTTTTCATTACACTCCTTGCCTTGGTGTTCTTTGACCCAACAGAGAAAGAGGACATTCCGACTGGATATATCGTTCAGTGTCTGGATACATTCAAGCAGCAGATTACAGGTATAACTCAAAGGTTTAACTTCTTGTAAAATATGTATTTGGGGTGGATACTGTCAGGTTCAGAGTGAAGCAGATGTATTCCCTTGCAACGGTCCTCCAAAATTAGCATATGACCCGCAGTCACTCTCCCATGGGACACACCTTCCAACTGCCCAATCTAAGAGCAGCTTTAGCCGCCATCTCCTGCACATGAAGATCATGTAGTGGAAAGCAGATAAGGGTCTCGAGCGCTGCAGTGGAAGCTGTTCGCATCACTCCGGGTCGGCCAGGCAGATCTCTCAATCTGATGCAAGGAGGACGCTGTTGTTACCTGTTTGGTTCTGGGCCACCAAATGAAGGCACCGTATCAAATCATGGACCAGACAAAGACAGTGAAGAGCCAGAGGGTGATCTCGGAAGAAAGATCCCATGACCGTCCCAAGGTTCCACGACACTTCCAAAAGATCATCCTCGCTTTCTATAATTTCTTCTGTAAGTGTTTTCTCCAGTTCAGTGTTTTGTCCAGTATTATTCTCAGATACTTGACTTCCTCAGCTAATTTTAGGGGAATTACTGTTAAGCTAGTCATAACCATGACTGTTAGCTTTCTCCTTCTGGTGAGTAGAACTAGCTTTGTATTTCCCGGGTTAACCGAAAGAGAGTGACGCCCCCCATTCCTCTAATATTTTGAGGGCATCCGGCATCCTATGGTGTAATAACCCATGTCGATTAGGAGTTTCAGAAGACTGCCTACTACCATATCCCACAGTAGTAGGGAGAGTACCTCTCCCCTAAAGACGGCTTTTAGTGACCATTTCCTTAATGGTAATGTCTCGTACACCAATCTCCACGACTCTCCACTTCAGTATAAAACTGATGCATTTCGCAATGGTCGTGTGAACATCGTGGAGATGTAGTACTACATTTATACTTTTAAAGGTGGTTTTTTCAAAAGCTTCCACTCACAGACTTACGGTGGTCCATTGATCTCTCTATACGCTCCACTACCTTGTGGAGCGCCGATTAGGTCAATCTCCTGGGGTCTACACATGTTGATTTTCGTGTAACGGTCTGTTAATCAGAACCTCTAGCGTTTAAAAAAAACGAAGTGGGATTGGTTGGTCTAAACAATTTTGCTAGGAAGTAATCACTTCTACCTGGCTTGGGTATGCAGATAACTTTTGCCTTCCGCCAACCTTCCGGTATGTAGTCGTGCCTTTACATTCATTTGAATATGAGTCCCTCTCACATCACTGGAATGTTCCTTTATGCGGACACCTAATTTACGCCCAGTCTCGACGACATAAACAGCACAATCCTTGTACGGGATTTTATAAATCACCCACTCTGAAAGTTCCTATATAGGAATGGAATCTTTGGTTTTAGTTAAAATTCTAGAAACCTTATTGGAGCACCATAAACCAAGTCTGATTTCCGGATTTGATTTTAAAGAATCCTTATAATTTAATCCTCACAATCCTCATAATGCAACTGTATCCTATCTATATAGGCAATGTTATGTTATTTTCCCTGGAAATATTGCCGAGTTCTTGTCATTGACTCAATATCAGCGAAGTCCAGCAGGTCTGGCTAAGATGCAGGATAAGAAAGCCCCGGGTCCTGACCAAGTTCCAGCAATAATCCTAAAGAAGCTGCCCGAAACAGACAATACGATATTGCCGAACCTCTATAATTTCCATCTCATAAGGGAAGAGTACCCGAGTAGCAGGAAGAAAGCGAGGCTTGTCCTGCTCAGAAAAGCAAACCATCTTCCGGAAGATTCCAGCACATACAGGTCGATATGTCTGCTCGATCACGTTGGGAAAGTGTACGAAAGGCTCCTGCACGAAAGGCTCCATGAAGAAATTGGAAGGACCGTTGGGCTGTCGGACAGACAATTCGGTTTTAGGAAAACGAGGTCCACGACCCAGACGGTCCAGAAGATCATACAGCTGACGGAGACAGCGAAAAGCGGAACGTGGAGGACAAGAAGGTTTTGTCTCCTCATCTCATTGGAAAACCGAGGACCATTGGAAAACCGAGTCGGAAAAGGGTAGATGGACGTTCAGACTCATCCTAGACATCGCACCGTGGTATAACAGAGGCCATGGCGAGATCAACTACTACCTCGCCCAAATATTATGGTCATGGCTGCTTCGCCTATCGCCTGCACAAGTGGGAAAAGCAGGAAAGCGACGCTTACGTCTACTGCGGACAGATTGTCCGATGTCGAACACATCGTCTTCCATTATGCAAGGTGGGAGGAGCAGAGAAGTGCCACGGAGGCCAAAATGGGAAGCCCCCTCAACCCGGACACAATAGTTGGAACTTTGCTAGAGCACCCGAAGGGATAGGAGACTATCGATAAAATGACCAAACAAATAATTGGAGTCAAGGAAAAAGAAGAACAAGGAAGACAAAAAGCTGAAGAAAGCAAAAGAGCAAGCATTCTCTAGAGACGAAGAAAACTTAGACCAGAATAACACCAGCGAAAATACGAAGTGATACCAAGTGTTGACAGGGGGAGGTTTTAGTGCGTAAAACCCGGCATTACCGCTCAGTTCGGGCTGAGCGGTGTCTTACTTCTTCCTCCCTTCGTAAAACAGAAAAAAGGATGTGATAGGGGCTCATATTCAAATGAATGTAGATTATGTGGGGACATAGGGAAGCAAAAAGTCCCACAGCTTTATTCGGATACATGGTTGACCATGGTCATGCCATCGACAATAATAATATCAATATCCATGACCAGGAACGCAATGTTCAAAAGAGGAAAATTAGAGAGGCCCCATATCGTTTTGCATACTTTGACGGTGGCTATAAACGCATCTTCATTATGATGAGCTCAGTATAATTTCGGCATTTGGAATATCCATACTCCTGTTATTCGCCTATTTTCTTTTCTTCCCTATACTTTTTAATTTTCCTTTATTAAAATTTGGCTTTTTTGGAATTGATAATCCTTCTGATGTTCTTAAACACCCCACTTTATTCAAATTCATGTTGTTATTTATAATAAACCATTTTCATAATAATACAAAACTACATGTGGAATCGATTAGTCGGTAAGTTTTCCGTTTTCATTTAGTTTTTTTGTTTTGTAATTTTTTCAAACTTTCCGAATTCAATTGCATTTTAATTTATTTTATTTCATTCCACCAGTGAACTCTTTGTGGCACGCTCGTCATCAACTGGAAATGACTTGCTGAACTGCACGCATTTCCCTCTCATTAGGTTAGTATTTATAATATTTTAATATGGTTTATCAATATTTTTTTCAATTTTTCTATAATTGGTATTTGTAACTTTTCCACTTTTGTATAACTTCTCACTTATTTGTACATTAGTTTAGCCTTGAAAATGGGCGAATAAAGCCCGAAACGTTGGACATTCCATAGTCTTCTTTTGACCCAATACTCGACGAATTTTTAGTAATAATAATAAATAATAAGGAAGGTCGACTAACTAATAAACACATTTAATTAGTATATAAAATTTATCAGATATTGAAAGTACAAAAAAATAATATTAAAGGAAAAATAGTTATAGAAAGCTTATTAAAAAGAAATTAAATAACACAAACAAATAAATTAAAATATCAAAACCTAAAATATTTAATTGGAAAATATAAAGTTAAATAGATTAAAAATCTTAAAACTTATAGTAAAATAGAACATTTTTCATAAATGTATTGTTTACTGTGATGTATGTCGCGATAAACATGAAAAATTACAATTATTTATGGCACACTTTGTATTTCCAGCTACTAATGTTACGTGCTTAATTAATTGATATCGATCGATAATGCAAGGTAATAGTTAGCGTTATATTCATTTTTGTTGAAAAGAAAATAAATAAATTACACATTTTTAATAAATTTCTAAATTCTTTAAATCAAATTTTTTATGATACCAAAAGTTATCTACTTTGGAAAAGAAGTAGTAAAACTACATTACGGAACTGCGTAGGTATAGCAGCACATTCTCATCACTAACCCTTCTAAATCCATGCGGCAAATCCTGCCACCCTAAAACTTCAAACACATCAACAGAAACAAATCACGAGGTAAGTAGAGGCAGATGAAGACTTATTCCTGGCGATCCTTGGATTACGACGGGTTCGGGAAGCTTGAAAAGCATCATACTAGACCAGTCCGTAGCAAATTAAGATGGAAGTGTAGAGGGACCACTATGTTGATGGGCGAGGGATTGCAGCCTTCATCGGTGCTTACGTTTTAGGTTTACTTCATACAAGGAGGAATTGAACACCCTAACATAGACATATTTAACACGTCACGATTAATTAAACGGAAATTAAGTTAGAAATTTATATAAATCGCTTAATTATTACAACTTTAAATAAAAAATTATTTAAATTTTCCGGGCGGAATTTTCTTTCCGGAAAAATTGCGAAATTGATTTTCGTTAATTTGAATTAAAATTTTTGATTATAGACGAATTTATTAGCAAGTGTTATTTGTGAGCAAAGGAAATAGTACTAGGTAAGTCCCAAAGGACGAAGATCCGACCACAGTCCATCCAACACCGATGACTCCGGGGGGAAACTCCTTCTTAGGCAACGAAATAACACAGATTAATTATATCTGTCAGACCGTGTTACTTCAATACGGATAAACGATATTTAACAATTAATTGTGACATTTTAGTTAATTTAAGCTATTCGTTCAGGCGAGAAAGTTGCTCGCACCAAAATATTGCAAAACCGCATGCATTTTAAAGATCCTGTGATTTAACAATTTCAATTAGAAGAGCAAATTGTATAAATAAGAAATAATAGGGAATCATAAATTGTAATACATTTTGGTTTCGTGCTAGTGTAACAATTTCCAATAACCGATTCCATGTTTAATATTAAACTTAAAGCAATTAAAATAGGTAATAATTATTATAATAAAACCAACAGCTTTAGTTAATATCAAAACCGTTTACAAAATCTAATTATTATCGGTAATATTTTTGTAAAGAACATCACTGATCTAAAATTATCTCTTTCATTAAGTACATTTAGGATAAATACGACGTCATAAGAACTTACGTCGGGTTTTACATGCAGCATTTCCGTTTAAATTTAAGTAAATGTGAGATAGGCGTTCTTTTTTTAATGTTCACCAGAATATGCACATAGAAAAGAGAAAATGAGCAACGAAAAGAACAAAGTTAATATGATTTTGCACTCTAATTATACAGGCGGATTCTGAAATTGGAAGTCATGTAATGGGGCAGTGTCCAGAACGTTATTGTGGAACAGACTTTCAGTTTAGTCTCATTACTAAACACATTTAACCACGGTTAATTTTTGTCCTGTACAATTTTATTTATAATTCTGCATGTTGTGATTATATTCATGAAGTTCGTCTGTTCTTGTAATTTTTTTAATTGAGCTTTATCTTTATTTTACTTTATGTAAACAATTTTTTACTTTTTAACTTAATTTCTTCAATTCATTTATTTAAGCGTTCGCAATTTTTTTAACCTTATTGTTCTTTTTAAATTACATTTCTCTAACCGATTATCAGGAAACGTCCATTTCATATTAGAAGGACCTATCAACTACAGTCAGTGGCGGCGTACTTAGCTGCAGGTACAGTAGGTAAAATCCAGCAGCTCCCCCGAACCGAAATAACAAAATTTAAAATGAATATTTTTTATTGTTCACTAATAACAATTTAATTTTAGTACTAATTTCTCATTAATCTCCCCCCCCCCCCCCACTCACCTTTCGAGAATATATTATAATTTTCATAGATGCACATTCAATTTTTAATGGTTTTGGTTAAAGAATATTTTTGCATTAAAAACGTTTGATGAAATTTAATTATTTTAAGATTTCAGCTGAAGTTATTATTGAAAATTTTATATTTACAGAAAGAGCTTCAGAATACTTATGTTTTCAAAAAAAAACTCATTTTTGAATGCATTTCGGACCAATAACTTATTTATTGATGCAAATATTTTTGTATTACTTATAGTTATGAAAGAAAATATTACAAACCTTTCTAGACCACTCGACAAAGGCTTAATTAAGGAAATAATTAGGGCCAAACTGAAATAAATCTTGATATATTAATTTATTCGGACTTTTAGAAAGTCATACAAATTTGGTATGGTCTAGAAATCCTGAATTATACTCCTGAAATTGAAAAATTCATAATCGTGAATATCTCGCTTTGGGTTCACTTTATAGCAAAATATTAAGTAATTAAAATTTAACTACACTCAATTTTAACAGAAAAGTCTTATACTTTATCTTGTTAATCAATTTTAGGCAAAAAACACTTTTAGCTTGCAAAAATCTAGGCAAAGCTCAAATTTGCCCGACGAGTATATTTGAGTGTAATTCCCTCCTCCCTTACCCCCTCCCAAAAGTCCCTAACATTCCTTGTGGGATTTTTTCTCAATTGATGATTTTGGTTCTTTACTTTAATTATAATTTTTTAGCTATAACTCCCTTAATTTCATTTTTACGAAAAATAATTAGGTACTACACAAAATTTTCTTCAATATGGATATTTCAGAATTCACTTGTTATTAAATCCCCAATTAGGGAAGAAACCGACACAGAATTTCAAAGAAAATTTTCAACGTTTCTTGGGATACTGAAATATCTGCAAAACTTCATTTTGTCTAGATTTTTTGTAAATTTAAACCATTTCTTGGGTTTTCTTACCTGGACTAGTAGAAAAATTTTGGAAAAATCTGTTTGGTAGAGATTTTAGTTTATTGATAATTTTCTCTAAAAATTCAACGAATTATAGACCAAAAAAAAACACATTAGAGGAACTAAAATTACCAATTAAGGGAGAAGCCTCCAGGTGATTTTAAAGGACTTTTGGACATTCAAATATGCATGTTTTCCAAATTTAACCAAATTTGAGCTTTGGGTTTTCCCAGAAATTTTATAAAATCTGGACAATTTTTCAGCTTCGTTAGCTTAAATAAGTTTGTGTCCTAAAATATTTCGAATGGATGTATTATTATTTATTACAAAGCATTAATTCATTATGAATATAGCTATCCCTATTGGGATTTACAAAATCCGTTTGTCGGGGAGGATTACTCCATATTATGTACATTATGTTTAGACTTTTTAGTTTTATCAACACTCACAATCTATAACCCGGAATGTCTCGACTCCTCACTCACTATCACTCTCCATCCCGTCCTATCACCCGACCTCACCCTCCAGTCTTTTATACCCATCCTTTCCAGGTCGTCGGTCACCTGGTCCCACCATCTCACTCGTGGTCTGCCCCTTGCTCTGTCCTCTGTGGGTCTCCAAAGTGTTATTCTCTTAACTGCATCCTCACTACTTCGCATTACATGGCCTAACCATCTTATTCGCTGCGACTTTATGAACTTTACTATCTCCCCTCCATCGCACTCCTGCAAAATCTCTTTATTTCTCCTCCTTCTCTTTTCACCCCCCTCCACTTTTAGTCCCAGGATTGTTCTCAAAATTTTTCTTTCAAGTTTTCTAAGTATTTCCGCATCGTGCTGTGACAAACATAGTGTTTCTGCCGCGTAAGTGATTATTGGTCTTATCATCGTTTCGTATATTTTCATTTTTGTCGTCTTCGTTAGTTTTTTATCTTTTAACATTATCTTGTTAGCATAATACGCCCTGTTACCCAGTTGCACTCTTCTTTTTAGCTCTTCATCTCTGTTACTATCTCTTTTGATTTGAACTCCCAGGTAAATAAAGTCACTTACTTCTTCGTATGTTTGATTTTCTATTATTGTGTCATTTCTACACCATGCTTTTCTTCTGTTGCATTTCATGTATTTTGTCTTATTCTTGTTTACAAGGAGCCCCATTTCCTTTGCTGCATTAACCATCCTCTTGAACATTGTCATCATTTTAGTACACGATCTTGCCATAATCAGCACATCGTCCGCATATGCTACTATTTGACCTTTTCTCGTTGTTATTGATCCATGTTCACCTAATGTTCTTATTATTTTTTCTAGCACTATGTTGAACAACGTCGCTGAAAACGCATCGCCCTGTCTCACACCACAATTTACTTAAAAAAAGTCTGTTTCATCTTCTTTTATTCTGACGCATGCTGTGGTATCTTCCAATGTCATCTTTATTAATCTTATTAGTTTAGCTGGTATTTTCATCTCTTTCAATGCCCTGTACAATTCTTTCCTGTTCACTCTGTCGAAGGCCTGTTGGAAGTCCACAAACATCATATGCAAATCGATGTCAAATTCACGTGCCTTTTCCATAGTTCGCTTCACCACATGTATCGCCCCCGTCGTTGATCTTCCTTCTACGAAGCCATATTGGTAGTCGTCTATCAAAACCTTAGCGTATTCCTTCAGTCGGATATGTATCATTGATGATATCACCTTGTATGTTGAATTGAGAAGGGTTATTCCTCGGTAGTTTCTGCATTCATCCGCGTTACCCTTCTTTTTTATTGGAACTATAACCGCTTCCCTCCATCTTTCAGGCATTTTTTCCTCTTTCCAGACTTGCTTCACTAGATCGCACACTCTTGCTCTACCCCTTCCTCTCCACAGCATCTTACGAACTCCGCGTTCAATTCGTCCCTCTCCGATGCATTTCCATTTTTCATTCTACCGATAACCTCTGCTATTTCTTCGCTTGTCGGCAATAACACTTCTTGTTCGTCGTTTTCTATTACATCTTGCGTATCTTTACGTTCTTGATTTCCGTTCAGTAGTTTCTGGAAGTGCCCCATCCATATTTGCTTTATTTTCTCTTTTCCGCCCTCCATCTTTCCCGTTTCATCCTTCATGCCTCTTAGCGTGACTCTGTTACTTGTTTTTTGCTTCCTTATCAACTGGTAAAATAATTTCGCATTATTGTACTTGTTACTTGTTTCTATTTCCTTCATTTTGTCCATCATCCATGCATTCTTCTTGATCTTGTATAACTTATCTGCGCTCTTTGACAATCTTTTATATTTTTCTTGCTCTTCCCTTTGTCCAGTTCTTAACCACTCCAACCTAATCTCTGCTTTTTTCCTGCAGCTCTCAATGCATTCCTCGTCAAACCATGCTTTGCTACTCTTGTATTTTCTGTAGCCAATAATTTCCTTTGCGCTTGTATGCAGGATCGATATGATGTTGTTCAATTCTTCGTTTACATTACTGTCTCTATTCTTTGCCGTCATTTTCTGCGTTACATGTTCTTCGTATTTTTTTGTAACTCTTTACTGTTAAGTTTTTCTGTTGCCAACTTTCTATTGTAGTTTTCTTTTTTAACATATTTTGTCTTCTCTGAATGGATGTATTTAACCGATGTAAATTTATTTATATGAAACACTTTTTAATATTTCCGATATTCTAGGAAAAGGGATCATTAAAGATTTTTTAAATGGATGCATTTAATACATTGCATACATAATAGTATGCATACAGAACATTATGTACGAGATAGGATAAGTCGACTGGGAAAACGCAGATCAAAATCTTATACACACATTAATTCCTGAATTTGTTTCTAATTCTCGAAATTTCCTTACTAACTAGTACCTATTAATTTCCAGCTAACTCTTGAAATTCCTCGACTAAATTATCTTGTATAAATTGGAAATTTTCATCATTTTGCTTGAAGCATCTTTCGATAACTCATTGATAACAATTTCCGTAATTCCTCTTCAATTTCTCGCTAGTGTACCGTAATTCCCTTGCAATTCCTCACTAATTCCCATAATTTCTTTGCAATTCTTTACTTTCCCTACATTCATGTCATTCAAATTTCATTTTGCCCAGATATTTTTCCAACCTCGAACCATTTTTCGGCTTTTTCGCCAGAACGTAGCGAGAATATAAAATATTGAATGCCACTCGTCACTGCATATTTTTCTACGAGAAAAATGAATTAATTAATGTTATTTTTTTATTAAATTTTTATAACAATTATTAATGTAATTAAAAAATTAATCTACAAAGTGATTCATATCAAAAGGGATACATTGTTAACTATTTGTGGGGATGTCATTGAGTAAAAAATTTAATATGACTACAGGTGCTATTTTATTTAGTAGCGTAACTACAAGAAATCAATATTCAATTAGAGTCGTGGCAAATTCATAAGCTGAATTTTCAATAATAAAATTTAATAGCAAACAAAATAACTATCATTGGATTCAAAATAAAAATTTTATAAAAAAAAATACGCTCGGAACAAATATCATTTAAATTAATTATAAAATTTTTGCCTTACAACAATATCTTCGGGCCATTTAAATTTGGCCCATTTTAAATGGTTTTGAATAATTGTCAATGTCAATTACTTTCTATCCAAAAGTGTTAAATTGAATTAGTTGATTAACAGTTATTTATTATTTTTAGCCTTGAAAATGGGCCGAATTTAAAGGACCCGAAACGTTGAACAATATTGTTAAAAATATTACAAAACCTAAGTATACCCAACAAAATTTTATAATTAAAGGCCAGGTAAACTACAAATATAATCACTTAAATTACCTAAACAACACTGAAAATTTTTTGGACTTCTAAATTATTTTTTATTCAAATACATGTGTTAACATGTATGATATGAAAAATACTGAATTAGATTGGTTTTGTTTTCTCGAAGTCCTAACATCCTTATTAAAATTAGTACCTTGTGAATTGACAAGTACGGTACTGGGGCTACAAAAATTGAGCCTACTGAAACAACTTTTTTTAGGAAAATTAAATCTAAGACAGTAACAGCCGGAAAATTTCAGCAAATTCAGAGGTAGGTATTTAGGTCGATAGTGTTGAGAGGATTGCGGTTAGGGAAGAAATTCGGAGAACCAACTGATGAAAGGGATATTAAAGTGTTAACTAGATTGATTCCAGTTTTGTAAAAGAAAGCAGTATGATTTAGAAAAAAACGAGAAAGTTGAAATTTTTTGAATAAAATAAATGTTTTGATGTAAATTTGAGAAAAAAGCAAAATTTAGTTTAAAAAGATGTCAAAATGTAAATTGAAGGAAAAAGGTTAAAATAAAAGGTTTTGTATGTATATTTGGTGGGCATCAAAATTTTAGGGTAACCGAACGTTTATAGGGCGAACGGATATTATTGATAAGACAGTGGGTTGCTACATGCGCGATATATATTTTAGATTAATTAAAGCAACATCACATTATCAACACAAGGATCTCCGCTGTCGTAATAACTTTATAATTTAGTGCAGTTTACACGAGAAACGGTCGCGCATCGCACCAACTCAACTCAAACCCTTACCATTTCACCCACCTTTACCCGCACCCTTTCTTCAGCTCTAAATTACAGACGATAGTGTAGTCATTACGCTAAACTTGGGTCGTATATAATGGATTGCTCATATTTTACGAATTTACCAAATTTACTAGGGCACACCTTAAGTTGAAGTGGTGTTATCTTAAGTTCGTATGATAAGACGAGAGATCATAAGGTTAAGCCACATTAACTGTTTATTGCATTTCAACTTATAATTTATTACTAAATTCTACCATTTAATACTACTATACTTTGAATTTCGTTATCCTATAAACAAACTTTAATCTTACCTAATCACAAAACAGTCAAAGACGCCAATTCGAAGCGTCCCGCTGTTAATTCTAAATTTAAACTCGTAAAAATTGACACAAAATATTTTCACGATTAAAGAGTTAAAAATGTGGAATTTTTGAAATAATTCATCAGGTTTTCGAGGCACACTAAAAATTGTACACGAAACAGAAAATTAACATTTAAGCATAGTAATCATTTTAATTTCTCAAATTTAAATACGTCAGGGCACTTCGTGAAAATTAGAAACCTGGAACTTAGATGTTAAATTCTCAAAGAAATATTTCAGAATGTGACTGGAATTATTATGCAGGTCTATAATTATCGCAAGTAGTTTCAGGGTTTCTTCAAGAAAATTTTCACAAATTTTACAGAAATGTACTTAGGGCCCTTGGTGTTCATGATCATTAAAAAGTGCGAGTTTTCGTTAATAGTGGAATGAATAAAAATGGGGCGGGTGGAAAGGCGCCAAAGAGGAGTAATAAATTTCTAGAAATACCACTAGGAAAGGTCAATATTAATAGAATACAAAATTTATTGAATAATTATTGCAAATAAAGATTAATTATGGTGCATTAATATCTAAAAGCTTAAAATAGGAGTACAACCGTAATTCATCGGAATCTACTACTGTAAAAATGGTTCTGATTATTATTAAAATTCACAAAGTTTTCGGCGATTTAATTCCTCATGATAGAAACCTAGAATTTAAAACCACCGTTTCTCGAATGTTTATCAGTGTGATGCGCTGAAAAATGTGTATCTATTCATAGATTCACGCACTAAACCAATTATTATAAACCACTAATTCAATTATTTGAATTGTAGTAATGAATCGATCCTATTTGGTTGATATCAGGTCAGGTAAGTTGCATTTATGATTTTGCTTACATATCAAATTTTTAATTAAAACTCTAAATTACTTTAATTCTCATGGTTTTACAGTGGACGCAGACTTAACCGTTAATTAACTTCTTTTTGTTGGTTTCGCTCCTTCAGTGCAATTTTGTTATTTTCTTATTTTTGTTGATCTGCTTCTTCAGAATAGTCTCGATTTTAGTTTGTTATTGGACTTGAGGTTAAATTTTCAACTTAATTCCTAAAAACCCCCTTCCTATTGGACATGTAGAGCTTCAATTATTAAGAGATCACCTCTGGAATAATTATTGATAAGGATAGAATTGATCGGGATAGCGTTTCCCAAACTTCTTTGATTCTTTGAACCTTGCAGCTACAAAAATCTTTAAAAAAAACTGGAAAGGGTTCGATTAATTTTTATTATATTTATCTTTAAATACATTATTAAATTTCACTATCAACTCGTACTTGAGTTGAATGCCTTTCTCTGAAAATTAGTTATTCAGAATCGACTTTAAGCAGTAGGTCCCCCATACTCAGGGCCGGTTTTAGCACTACCAGCGCCCTGGGCGAGATTTCTACGGCGCCCCTTTACTACAATTCAAACCCATACGAAAAAAGGCAAAGGATATAATAAAATAACCATTTATTAAAAGAAATAACTATTTATTGAAAAAAAAACTAATAAAATTTGACTTTTCTAGCCTTTCTATCGGCGAACTCTTTTATTAATTGATCAAAGTCGATGTTTTGAGCAATTTCATTTTCGATTGACAATGTTGCTAAGTTTGTCAATCTAAATTGTGATATTGTCGATCGCAGATAGGTTTTTATCAGCTTAAGCTTTGAAAAACTCCTCTCCCCACTAGCAACCGTTACAGGTATAGTCAATAATATTCGCAATGCTATCCATACATTTGGGTATAGTTCTTGTAATGAAATCAAAAGTTCTCGTCTCAAGCCAGTGTGTATTAAAATACCAAAAAATCGTACCATTTCGAGTTCTTGTAAGTTGCCATCTTTAATAAAATTTAAATCAAAAACTGGAGTTACTACATTCTGATCAGGCAAAAAAGATTTCAGACTTATGAGTTCATCACACAGCATACAACCATCTATATCAGATTTAGAGTTTATAGCTAATTTTAATTGGAGATCACCACAGAGTTTGATAAGGTCAAGTTTTTCTGGAATTTGTTTTATATTGTATAAAAAAGACCAAGATTCCGAGTACTCATTTAATTGTTCGAATCTTTCATTAATTGAAATTAATGTGGTGTCCAAAAGACAGTTGAAAAATTCAACCTCAAATTTTTTTTCTGGACAAGTTATAGGCTCATCGTGGGCATTTTCACCAGCCTGACGCTTAATACGTCGCATTCTTGTTGTGGCTCTAAACACAGGTTCAATTTCAAGTTCTTCAGCCAATTTATTTGTGTCGTCGACCGCGTCAGTGTGATATAAAGATAATCATCCGTTATTTGTTTTACTCGCTCAATGAGCGAGAGGTCGCCCAACCGCGCCCTACCCTAACGCCGCTACTGCCCATACTCTAGCTTAGCTATAAGGTAAGAGTTATGTGGTAAAGAAAGAGGTCTTACTCAGCATTAAGACTAATGTGGCTAAACGAAGAAATACAATTAAATAACATTTTATAAACTACGGAAAACTACACCATAGTGCATGATTGCCATGGTTGTGCGGCCTAAAGGCCGCACATGACCTTTTTAAGTTATTAACAAACTACGAACTGAACCAATTAGAAGTGCATTAGGGAATGGCAGGATTTGGATTTTATTATATTTTGATTTTCATATCTGGAACTACTTCAAGTTGATTTCTGCGTTTTACATTTGTTCCTGCCTATTTTGAGGCATTGAATTTACCTCATTGAATTTATTATTATTAGAATTGAATTTCTGTATCGAAATATACAGAAAAAATTCCGTCTGGTTTATTTTGAATGAATGGATTTTGCACCCAGCTATTATTTATTTTTGCAATTAAGGATGGAAAATACCAATATATAGTGTAAATTGTTGAGATAAACTGCAATGTAATATTTTAATTTCTTTAGTTTTTCATATTTTTTTGGCGGAAGCCATTTTGAGAACCGCTGGGTTGGGAACACTTAAAAGGAGTCAACAGTTGTTGAAAATTAAAAAACTTTATCGAGAAAGGTATAGGTAACATTTAAGATTAAGTAATTCAATGAACTTAAATTAATTTTAATTAGGGATTAAAAGCTTAACATGAAATCCGCACCACTACAAATATTTCAAGAGCGGTTGAGCTTCGAACTCACAACTATCAGGTTTGCAATTCAACTTCTTCACCCCTACACTAAAATACGCGTGTACCTGATAAAAATTACAATAAACTGGAAATTTACCACTCCTTTCCGAAAATTGCAATAGAATGTGCAATTGATGTTTAACATTGTGACTTGAATAGGAAAATCGGAAAATTAAAATTTCTAATATTCGATTTATTGGATTAAGGGATTATTATCAATGAATTGGGGTTTTTTATAAATTTTGATTACTCTCAGAGGTGGAAAGCTGAGAAAAAGTTTGAAGCGATAAATCGATAAAACGAATTAAAATTACAATAAAACGTAAAATAAAATTAGATGAATAAAGGAAAAAAGATTCAGAATAATTTTTGAAAGAAATAATACACCACACCGGAAGTGGCTTAAGAGAAAAAAGTAAGGAATTCAAGGAAAACCCTACCCTCTGGAATGCTGAATTAAGTGTACTTATTTATTTTTCATTCCTTAGAAATTCCTGGGAATTCTTTGTAAATCCTTAGAATTTCCTGAAAATCCTTGAAATTTATACTAAGTTTTGGAAACTTTTTTGAAATCCTTAGAATTCCTTTGAATATCTTTGGAATTCCAAATTATACGCACGAAAATCTTTAGGTATCAAGAAAAAGAGAGAAGATGACAATGAAGAGAATATTTTGAGCAACTATACAGCAAATGGGTAAAAAACTATCAAGAAAAAGAGAAAATGTGAGTATGAGCGAAAGAATTAACGAAGCTAAAGTTTTCGAAAACTCAACGAATCGGTCTTACGTCACCATATTTCACAGTCATATTATTTTATTTATTTAATTTGGCAAGTTTGAAGTTTCAAAATCAAATAAATTAAACTAGGAGGTCAGGCGACCTATCGGCCGTCCTGCCCCTAGTTTTGTTTATGCTTGAATAATTAGGAAACTCCTTTCGATGTAAGATGAACAGCAAAACTGTTATCTGCAACTAACATCGATTGATTGAAGTCAATGAACAACATTGACTTTCGAAATAAATTTCTTGTTGTTTTTTTCTCCATTTAAGGATATAAATTTTCATATAATGAATTTCTTTTTTAATTTTGTAACTATTTTGATCCAGAAAACGAATTTAAGCATGAAGTTATGTCATAACAATCAAAGCAAGATAGCGAAGAATGTATAAAAATTTAAATCAAACGATAGACATAATCGCTGATACTCCCGTTAATATTGACAAAATATTGATAATAATTGACATGTAATGTTACATTTAAATCGATAAAATTAAAGTGCAATTCAAATGCGGCAATGTCGTATTATATAGTCAGTTCATTAATACGACGACATTACCTCATCTAAATTACAATTTAATCTTAATTTAAATATAACATTTCAATGCTTATAAATATTCTGTCAATGTTGTTAACTAACAAGACTGTGCTAAATAGGACTAATTGTTTATACATAAAACTACATAGTTATTTTATATTTCTGTACTATGTCCAAATTTCGATTTAACGAATTTTTTTCTGGAATCATGGGACTTCGTTATAATATACAAGTTATATTCTACAACTGTAAAGCAGTAACTACAGATAACGTTCAAATAGGTAAAAATGCAAGCATGATTCCAAATGACTCGATTTGTTGCTATGTCTATAGGCAAGATAAAGATTGGAAAAAGAAAAACAAACATGATATATTGGTAACAGAAAAATCTGAAATTGCGACCATCAATGTACGAACTCTACAAGAAGCTTTACGATTCGGTAGTGGCAGGTTCGAATACTACAAATGAAATCGTGACGAATATGGGCTCAGAAGACATATCCGAAATAACGAAAGAGGAATTTAAAAACGTTCTCAAACACATGGAATACTACAACTCACCTGGTGAAGATCAAGTAACAAGGTAAATGCTGAAGTTAGGTACTTCCTGTGGAGGAAACTTTAGTAGTACTTCACAATATGTGCATACAGGAGGAAAATATTCCTTAATTATAGCCCAATAAAGTAGTATATTATCAGACTTACACAATTTTTTTGTATTTTAGGCATTACATTTTCAGCCATTTCACTTTATTTTCTTATTCATTAGACGACTATATGAAGGAGAAATTGTTCCTTTATGACGAAATGAAATGAAAATTGTATTTTTGTGATTTTTCTTGAAATCTTGTAGGCCTTTGAATATTTGTAATTAAGTGAAAATTTTGAATTTGGTGAATGGAAATTTAAAATGAGTTGGTATTACCAAGTGTGCAAATTTTAATTGATTATGGTCAACTGAGTGGGTTTTCGAGTTGATGGACATCCAGGTCGAACCTGAAGCAGAAAAATGAAGCAAGAAAGAATTCAGCGGGAAACCTCCATAGTGAGCAGGTCGAGAGAGTGTGAATCGACAGCCGGTTAAGTGTGGTCGAAATTAAGAAGTCGATCGATCAACGAAGAGGTTGGATCGAAAATTTGAGTTGTCGATAGATAATCGACATTAATTTTGGTTGGTGGAGGACACTCAAAATAGTTAATAGAATGGAAGTCCATAAGAACAAAGAGCCAAACCCCAAATGAGATGACTCGATGATGTGACGAGAGTTGCAGCTTTGGAGTGGCTCAGGAAGCCCAGAAATAGAGAAGTTTGGAAGGAATTAGGAGAAGTAGCCATGTGAAACCAACAAAAGAGCAATTTCCTATAATCCTCGCCTTCAACACATTTCAACATTAAAATTACGAAATATGATGACAAAGGTTCAACTCGAAATCGGACAGATGGTTGAAAACAGAACCATATAGCATCTGACATTTGAGTACTAAAATTAAAATTTTCCCCCTTTTACTTTTACGTTTCGATTTTCCATTGAGAGGGTGCGAGGCTTTGCAGCATGTCAAACAAGCCGCTACTGATAAAATCACAAGTAGCAATTCACCTTTAGTATTTTAGATGATAATTTTAAAATATAAAAAGTCGATTATGATTTCTTTATTTGAAATTGAAGGCCTAATTAAAATACATTTTAAATTTTAAGGCGATTTGGAAACAAAAAATTGTGTCACCTTAATTATAATTTTATCAAATGCATTGAAATATGTACACCCATAATTCAGTTCAATCAATCAAAAGTGACAGGTAGTCAGCAAAATAGATCAAATTGAAGATCGAACTTCAAAAAACGATGGATTACTTGACAGTATCTCGACATTGATCGAAAGCATTACTTGTAAAGGCAAAAAATTACACTAATGCACAATAAAAAATTGTTAATTACCACAAAAATTTAAAAATCGACATCTAAAAAAATTGTACAATTTACAATCTGTGTCAGTGTTACACGACATGTCTTGCAAATTTTTCTTTTCCTTAGTCATGATTTTCTTTTCTCGTATAACCACCCACAATTCTGTTACCGAGAATAAAAAGTTTTAGGGGTGACTCGATCGAGGGTTGCTTGCTAAGTTCGCTCTTCTAGTTTCACCTGTTGCTTGCACCAAAAAACAGCAGCAAGTGAAAAATTCAATGAATTTTAAACGCTTCTGTCTATTTGCATCGAAAATAAATTAGTAAGATTATGAGTAATATTTAAACGCATTTTAAAATCATTTCTTTTATTTATGGATGAATAATTGAAAAGTAATCGACGTTAAATGGTCGGAGGTGTAACGGAAGTCTTTTTGGGAAAAAAAATTTTTGGTGACGTAACCCACTAAACTAGGACAATTTTCGGGGTTGCGAAAAAGCACCTCTGAATAAATAAAACTAATAAAGAAAGTTTTTCCTCCTGTCCAACCGACTAATTAATGAAACAAACTTTTGTGGTCGTGATTTATCGTAAAAAAATAGAAAACGAGTTAAAAAGTTATTCTTTTCTCGTCTTAAAAATATCGAATATATAAAACATTTTTATAGTATAAAGTTGAAACATTTTGTGAAAACGCATAAATTTCGCACGAGTAAGCTCCCAGATTCTGCAAAATAAACAAAAACTCTAATTACAAAAGGGAACTCGTTTCTCGGAACAAACTACAATTCAAAGCATTAAATCAATGTGTTTTGCGTTTATCTGTCGCTGTCCGAGCATCCATCACGAAAACTCCTCCTCTCTGGACTTTAGTAAAGCAAGCAGAAGAAAAACTTCATTGTGCTGGAAATCCACAATCTTCTCAAAAGTCTATTTCGGTATACTTTTTCGGTTTTAGTTTTCGCTGAAACGATGTATACAATTCCGAGAGCGTCTCTAGGGTGGCAGCGACACACCGTCATTTTCATAATTCGGCCGTCTGTATTCTCTTCCGTTACATTTCGATCGAGCTGCGTCAGTCGCGCGCGAGTGACAAACAAAACTGCCATGAGAACTTGATTGACCGACAAGTGACAATTCGTTTTGCGCCGCCAAGTCGTTTTAATTAAAATTCAATCCGTCACAAGAAACGCTATGCCAAGTCGTAAATAGCAAATTCAATGCAGAGAACACAGAAAGCCGGTCAAACTGCGACTACGTAACAAATGGTTGTGGAGTTCTAAGGATTAAATTTGATCAGTGTGGACATCGAGATTCATAGCGCCATTACGCCATGATCTACGATCGCTTTTAGAGAGAAACTACATTTCACTAACTCGTGAAGCTTTGCAACTGCCACCGTAACCACAAAGTGATAGTCAACAATGTGAAGAAAACGACCGTTCGCCGCAAATGCTAGAGATTATTCACGTGAATGAAAATCGATTTTTAAATTTTATACAAAATTAGCGGCTAATTAATGGCGATATAATTTAAAGGGGGGTCAAGGAAGGGGATTGTGTGTCGGCACGGGCAAGGAACATAATTTATACAATATTACAAATGTATGCCCGACCAAACAATGCACTTATATCCACAAGGAATATCAGATCGAGAGAGTAGCCAAAATTTATGAAATGATTCGAGCGGCATCGTCCATATATCTCTTCGGAATCTCGGTGCCTATAGATGACGCTAGGCTCTTCCATTTACTTCTAATGTATTACGGCGTCTATGATCGTTGTCGTGTATTGAAACGGTTGTATTTATTGCCCCATTAAGGCCCGTTTAAATCATAACTAAACTATAACTAACAGCATATCTTGTAACTGGAAAATGCGAATTTCGACCGTAAATAAACACAAAGTCAAATATGTGTACAGGAAGTATGCAACGAACGATATGATGCATTACTCCTTTCTCTAAGCTCGATATTATTATTTCGAAATTTTGGAAGAAAAACTATTGCGTTAATTATTTATACTTGCAAAAGTTTGGAAACTGTCATCCAAGTATATAGCAAGTTGGTAGTTTAGTGAAGCTACGTCAAGTTTGTTACATGTACTGAGAAGATCTTGTCCCGGTCGAACTCCTCTCGAGCGCCGACCGCCTGGCTGACTTGACTGAATTATGGCACACACAATTTATGAACATTTGTAATCCTATTCAAGGTTTTATGCAGATATTACTCACTCAAGCAGGGAATATGAGTTTATCAAGCTTTCAGACGTAAATCATTGCCCCTCCCGAGTTTATCTGTAAATTGCACTTTCCAAGCGTCGAATATAGGATAGATACGAGTGGGTGGATGGCCCCCAAACCAGTCGCACAAATCATCGCGAATTTGAGAATAGAACGAAATACAACTCACTAATGCCTATCTCGACTCGCCCTGTTAGACGTACGCGTCTGTTCCAGCTAGCAAAAACCATAAGTTATAAGTTATCCTGCAAGGTGCTGCTGAAAGAGATACAGCACTAGCGCTTCGTAATTTCTATATTTGTTATTTACGAACTTTCAGATAACTTCTTGATTTTTTTCATTTTGCCTGCCATGTATCACAAGGTGACAACGATAAAGAGTCCCCCGTGAAAACCCAAACGATGACGAGAGGAAAAACAACCCGCTATTAATTTTATTGATAACATTCTAAATGTCAACTTGAAAATTTTGTACCTAACACATTTATTTTTAATTTTCGCTTTCAAATATTCCACTTTCGCGAAGCACTTTTTCATTTATTTTACAATAATCGATCTTTTATTCAAAATCGGTGCACTACGGTCGCGCATACTAACACACCAACAGACCGACCGCGACCCATCGGCAAGATCAATTAATTATTTAGACACTTGAACTTATAAATATAATATAAAAAGAAATTATCAAGATAAATAAAATTTATAACAATAAAATTCGAATTGAATAAATTGAATGCCTAATATTGCAAGATTTTATCAGATATTACTGTTTTATTTATTAAATTTTATTTAAAACAATTTGAATCTTAATTTATCTCCAATTCATTTTAATTAAAATGCATAAATTATAAGATTGTAAAATCATTATTTAATTGCAATTGAAAAACTTTAAAAGACATTTACAGAAATTTGCCGAAAGCCGACATGTATGTACATGTTTCGATCTTATTAAATAGAAAATGTTCATTGAAACAATAAATTTCCACCAATATTAATTTGAAGGTTCGTAAGGTTCATGAATTTCTTTACTATATTTATACGAAAGTTTTGTTTAAATTCTTTAAAGTGATTTATTTATCTTGAGAGCTGGAGTTATTTAAAAAAATTAGCAAACCTGAAAGTATCAAATAACATTTTTTGATTTTTGCACTGCATGACAGCTCAGAGGTCTTAAGGATTGTATAAAACAGAAATTATAAAAAAATATTTACAAACGGTGCCGCTACATCTGATCCCGTAGTGATTCTCCAGCGACAGGTTTCCCCTGTTTCCCATGATTCCCCCCCCCCCAATCGCAAAATTTTTTAATGAAATTGGTGTCACACGTTTGAGCTTCAATCAGCTTCCATTCAAATCGTTTGAACCACAACCGTGGCGAAGTTATTCGCGAAAACTTATAGGCGAAGAGTAAAAACAACCCCCCCCTCGTGGGGAATTTTTTAATAAACGTTTGAGATTTGTTTGAGCTTCAATTCCCGTCGTTTGAACCACAAAGGTGAAAAAATTTCCAGCGTTTAAAAGATGCTGAAATTGTAAATTTTCATGGATCAACATCGCTCCGAGCAAGAAGCGCGCAGAATTTTAGTATTACTGATAATAGTTTAAATAGTCGATAAAAATAATTTGCTATTAGTACACAGCAGTGGCTTGATGTGGGTGCTAGTTGAATTTCAGTGCGGAAATTCCCAGCTTCAATCACGGAGGTAAATTCCACCACCCTCTCTTTATCGCAATTTTTTTCATCAAATTAGTGACAATCGTTTAACCTTCAATGAGTATCCATTTCAATCGTCTGGATTTTACAAGCATCGCAAAATTATCGCGAAAAACGTTTCGGTCGCGAATTTTTAAATTTTTTAATTAAATAAATTCTTTTTGATCGTTTGAACTTCGTTTGAGCTTTATCAGCTTCTATATCCATCGTTTGAACCTCATAAGTCATAAGTAAAAAAATTGGAGCATTTTAAAGATAAAACTTTTATATTTTATAAATATTGTCCAACCTTTTGGGCCATTTAAATTTGGCCCATTTTCAAGGGTTTTGGAATTAAAGTAAATGACAATTTACATCATTGTCATTTGTCACCCAATAAAAATGTTATCATAATATTAAGTGCTTTAGCTGAACCACTTTTGCCTGAAAATCGAAATTACTGAAATTAAAGTTATATTTATTTTGAAAAACCTGAAAATACTACACCGTTTCCACCAGTACTTCAGAAATCGTCAACTGTAATTTATATTTGTCAATTGATATTCAGAAATTGTCAACTGTAATTCAAATTTATCAACTGAAATTCAGAAACCGTCAAATGAAATTCAAAATGCGCCAATTATAATTCAGAAAGCATAATATTTTAATTCAGATTATTTATGTAAACAGGCTGAAATTATACGTAGTAAACTGAGATTTGATGGACTATCGAAATAGCGTGCATTATCACAAAAGCGCCTTATAAAAATCGGAACATCGAGAAAAACCCTATTTTAATTTATTTTTTGATTTACAGTTGACGCTTTCTGATTTTCATTTGACATTTCATGAAATTAATTTGACGCTTCTGTTAAATTTAAAACGCTTTCTGAATATTAGTTGACAAATTTGAATTACAGTTGACGATTCCTGAATATCAATGGGGTAGTCCGTAAAGGACGTCCATGCCTTGGGAAGGGGGGGGGGGGTTACAAAATGTGATCAAGTGTGACCGGGGGGGTTGGACAATGTGACGTCCGCATAAAAGTCCCATTTTTGGGATTTATAGGAAAATTGTGTTTGAATATTTTTTAAAATTTATAAAATAAAGATTATATATATTTTTGCTTGTTTAATTCCAATTATTATTACAGCCATAAAAATTAAAAATTAGTGAATAGGGTTTTTAGTTTAAAATGGTCAAGTTTGATATTAGACAAATGAGGGGGCGGCCGAAGATTGTGATCAACTGTGACAAGGGGAGGGGAGGGGGGTTAAGAAGTCAAAAATTTGACTTTACAGTTACAGTTGATGTTTTCTGAATAATAGTTGATGGTTTCTGAATTACTGCTGGAAAAGGTGTAGAAACTGAAGATGAACTTTCAAGGGGTTAAGGCTTTATTAAAAAAATGGACTGGAGTAGCATCTCTACTGCCCCTCCCAAAATTGTTGTAAAGAATTGAATTTTTATTAAAAACCTTTGAAGTTCAAACGACGGAAATAGAAGCTTGTTGAAGCTCAAACGATTGACATCAATTTTATTTAAAAAAATTCGCAAAGCTTTTGCCAATAACTTCGCGATGCGTGTGGTTCAAACCATTTGAATAGAAGCTCAACAATGCAACTCAAACGTTTTACATTAATTTGATTAACAATTATGAGGGTGGGGGGGGGGAGTTGTACCTTCCACCGACTCATGCGTTGATGATAACTATATAAAACGGCGAAACTAAAAAAAATCCAGTTTTTGGAAACTTCCAATGTGGCCTGTAAATTAGTAAATAATAGAACGTAATATTGATGATTATTACAATTGGTGACCCTCGATTACCCAACATAAAAAACGGCAGTTTATATTCTTTAAAAATTCTTTCTGTTTTTCAATAGCTGTTACTTCTATAATTTAGAAGATAGAACAAATTTACCCTTCCTTCTAATTTACTCATCTAATTTCCACATTTATGGCTTAGCCCTTTAACGCGTATAATTATTTGTAAAAAATTTGTTTGAAGTTTATTGCAATAGATTCTGCTGGTTATTTATTGATTGTTATTGACCCGATCTGGCGTCAATTTAAACGTCCAAATACAAATATTCTTATCGCCATCTATTGGTGTATCTGTTGTACAAGGGAGCGATGAAGGGTTAATACCAATATGGTAACTCACATACCGTCGTCAACGTAGCACATCGTGGTCACCGACTGTAGCTCTGCACTTTCTATAATTATCATGCTCTTGGTTACTTGTCGCATATAAATATGTACATCACATGAACGAAGAAACTCACCACTACACTGGTACTTAACCAAATTTGCACCTGGTTACTCAAACGAGGACTATATATAGCGGTTCTGTGGTTACAGTGTCACATAATATATGCAAATTAATTAAGTCGCAGCGAGCAGCGGAGCCAGCAAAGACATAACAAGCTAACAAGTCAAATGTATGTAACGAGCAGCTTGCCGTTATTGTTATTCTATCGCTTCAAATTGGAATTCATAATCTTACGAATGTTACTACTCTAATAAGATGAAAAGTCTTATTTATTTATTCCTTCTTTTTCGGATGCCCTGCAATATGTAGTGCGTAATAGGTACCTCGGTGTGCGTTCGAACTTTTATCATACACATAGGAGATCTACAGTTTAACGTGAACTCCGCACCACGGGAAGTGCAATACACTTCATTATGGTTTTAGTAAGTTTCTATTAACAATATTACATCTTGGTGGTTGGTTATTTTCAAGTAAGAATCAAGTAAGTGTTACTTCACCCGGAGTCAAACCCTATATTAAGTATCAGCAACAAACACACTTAATTGCTATTAACCTTCCATAACTTATTTACAAACTTTAAAACAAACTTAAAAACTGTTTACAAATCGATAAAGTTTACTTTGCAAATTCTTTTGTTTTTGTTCCTTAATTAATTGCTCTATTTCGATGAGTTTTTCATGCAAATTAAAAAAATTTATCGTTGAAAGTCTAATTTTATAGCGGATCACAAATAATAATCAAAGATATGGAACAGTCGACCGATTTTCGCTAGTTTAAATCATGCTAATTACCGTTAAATTTTGACAGATATTTAAAACAACTAAGCGATTAGTTTCCGAATCCGTAAATATTTGGATGTTAAAGTAACGAATTGAAATATTTATACATCTCTTCTTACAAGTATTTATTTAAGTTGACATGATTATATTTTTTAGTAAACTTGAAAAATTAAACTAAGAAAAGCTGGTTATTAAAATTTGGTGCTGCGACTTAATTCTTTCGGCTGGCTTACGCTGCTCCGGATCCCTAGTATAATTAAATTAATTCGCCTCACTGACCTGATGATGCTCATATGTAAACTGTCCTACCACAGTTTTTCATTAAAATAGCATTAACATAAATGAGTAGTACTCATTTTTCCTCAGTTTCCATTTTTGTGGCACAGCGGCCATAACTGGAAATCAGAAATTAGCATCTGTAATTTTTTCACTTTTCTGTATAATTTTTCACTTTTCATTTGCTCGAAACGTTGGATAATCTAACAGTTTCTTGTTGGCCCCTTCTTTTAAAGATTTATTAAATACTATAGGGAAGGTCAACAAGCAAGGAACCCCATTTATTAATACTTAAGTTTATATTTTAGTTATAAATATCTTCTTAATGCAAAATACAAACTAGCTAATTAACAAAAATATTACTGGAAAGGCGATGTAAAAAATAATTTTGATTTTTATGGTTTAATTAACTGGTAGTTAATTTTTAAAGTTCATTCTAATATTAATTTCAATAGTTAAAAGATCGTATTTTATTTACAAAAAAATATTTATACATATTAGTACCTACTATCTACATTGCATTCATTCATAATTAATAATGGCGTTCCCTTTCCTTGTACTCTTTCTCTTCGACAACATCCATACACCGAGAGAGTATAGAACAGTAAACTCTGTTGAAAAATTTTATTATCTAATTTAATTTGAATTGTTAATTTATCTGGATACCTCACTCACTCATTAAAAATAGATATTTATTTTAAATGTATCAGCGAACTTCAATGGCTTTTCATGTACCTTGTGCAGGGTTTTATTTTTGGGGTCTTTAATTCATTTTATTTAATGTTGACATGCATTTTTTTTTGCCTTTTGTGCATCCCACGGTTTGTTGGACATTTTTTGGATCAGAAAAAAAAGCAAAAAACCGAATAGAACATTTTTGTAACTAAATATTTTTAAAAAGACCGATATGAACCTTTTTGAGCCAAAATCAGAAAATTAATAAAATCCAGAATGAAGGAAGGGCAAATTACGATAAATTGAAGGATTAGTAAACACGATGGATGTTTCAGTATCATTCATAATACCATCATCAGGTAAGCTGAATTAAAGAATTTAAAAAATGAAAATTCAAGTTAAAATTAGAAAACAATTTGTTAGAAAATAAAACGCAAAAGATATTAATGAAAAGAAGTGGAAAATCGAAGTGAAAATCTTAAATAAAGGCTTTAGAATCAAAATTACAAAACGTAATAAATAAGAAGGTAACAAGCAAATACAACAAATCAGGCTATAACGAAATTTTTGCCCTTAAATTCGTTCCCAATAATTATTTATTGGCACTTCTTGCTCCATCTAACGGTCGAACTGGGAAGAGGGACTGGAAAGGGAGATAAGAGGTTCCATCGGCGCAAAAGATAGTCTTGGGTGAACCATTGAACGAGTAACACGCTCTTGTGTCAAGTTTTGAAGCAAGAAGGCGGGGTGTGAATTTTTCACACCCCAATGTCGATTTGGTTGGCTCTTGTTGAATAATCATGGGCTTTTGGGTTACGTAATTAGCGGATATGGAGCGAAGATATGGCTACCGGGACAATTTTTGTTCGCGCAGACTCGATGGAGATCTGACATATCTTCGTTGTTGGAAAATGGTGGATTTTCCCCATATCGGACGTTTCTTGGTCGGATCTACTGCCCATGCTATCTTTGAAGGGTTTGGTATCCCGTCGGATTGGTGAGTAACCTTTTTGTTACTTAATTGTTCCACAGTGGTATGCTTTGATCGATTAGGACAAGTTTTGCTCCGTCCACCTGGAGTTCGTTTTGTTTGAATTTACCCTTGGCTGAGTCGTATTTTTTTATGTCTTGTTATATAGGTTTTTCTTTTGCCTTGCATTTTTTTATTAGAACGGTTTTGGCCGAAATAATCGTTAAGTCGCAGGTTTTACTTTTCTGTTCGACGCGACGTGATTAAAGGTTATCTAATCTGACGTTTGCATACGTGGATTATAATGCCAATGTTTAAATTTTATATTTGGAAAACTAATTAATTATTATATTATATTATTATGTTTTATTTGATTGAGTTTTAACTGTGCATTTTATTCACTAGGTAACAACGAGCAGCGTTTGGTCAAATGCATTGGCATAAGAATTCCTACGCGTTCGATATAGGTTCAAATCTTGTATTTGAAATTCTATGTTAGACATTTTTTTATGTTTATTTTTGGTTATATGTTTTTTTTTAAGAAGGCAGCGATGTGCGACGAACGTACAGGGTGTTGCATTTCATCGGTGTCGCTTCCGCTTGATTTTATTGTTGGAAGTTCGATTGTGGTTCCACCGTTTGTGGGATTTTTTTTAATGACCACTCGAACGTTCCCTTGATTAATTTTGGGGAGTGGTTCTTGGTGGTAATGCCTTTGCCACTGTACTGGTTCTGGTCGGCTAACGCAATTTCCATCCGACATCGCTTATGTCATAGCCTTCCAGCAACGAACATCTAATTGCTGATTATTTTTGTTGTGTTAGCAAAGCTGTTTCCTTGATTTTCTTCGGGGCGTTCATTTGACACGACCCACGGCCTTGCCGCCGCTATATCGAGCTGGCTTATACCTACCATCAGGGCCCCACGCAAATAAAAGTAGAATTTATTTTCTGCGTGGACATTATCTGTTCCGAGCTACCTTCTCATTAGAGATAGTGAGGACAGATATTGTTTCAAGGCTAAAAATGAAAAAATTGGCAATTACAAATATTATAAGAATAATTAAAGTTTCAGTTTTAGGCTTCTTTGAAAATATTTCAAAAATACAGAAAGTTTCAGTTCCATTTTAGGGCCACCTTTGTCCTAAACCTGTATGGGTATAAATAATATAAACTTACCTTTTTGTAAGACCTTTTGAGAAGTGAATTACCTCTCTCCCGAGGATGCAGGATCGAGAAACTTCCTCCCACGCGAAGTGGAAAACCACCTCACTTTTTTAACGTGGGGAGCCCTGGATGTAATGAACTAGCTCTTATGATGGTAACGTCGGTCTGCGAGGGACGTGGGTCCAGATCTCTATATCTCACTAAAAAGGTTATAAGTATCCCCTCTTCCAGGGAAATTAAATACGGTATGAGTTTAATTGATTTAATGACACACAAATAATCAATATTACACAAACAAATGTAACAAATGTAACAAATGGCAACAACCTTTCGGTGGTGAATACAAGTTCTGCTGGCTTCTGAAGGAAGCCAGATAAAAAAACAATTGCGTGAATCAATCCTCCTGTGGGGAGATCCGGCGAACAAAAAAACAGAGATGTCAAAATACGACACCTCTTTGTGACGTTAATATAAACACTCGTAATGAAATATGGCAATCACTACCCAAAACAGATTAGGAAAGTAAAATTGTCTTACCAAGTACTCAGCAAGCTCACAAACTGATGGCGACAGGTACCCCCAACCTGCTTGGATGGATTGCACACGAGAATTGATGTTGATGCACTGCTCGCCAGGTCTCGGTTCTCCAGGAAGGATTGCACGACTCGAGTGATGAATCCTCAGCGACCCCACGACTCGGTGATAGGACAATGGCTGGACTTTTCCACCCCAAAGAGTTATTCCAAAATACTCTGGTATCTTCCACCCCAAAGAGTTATTCCAAAATACTCTGGCGTAATGCTGAGCCCCAAAATGAAATCCAAGATCACTAGCACGGTTGACGCAGGCTTGCTCGATTAATCGGCAGGAAGTGTCACAAAAAAATAAACGCAGTACGACGACAACAATGGCAACGGACACGACGATGTGACTTTTGCACGACTGGCAAAAGCAGGAGGATGGTATCTCAAAATAATTCGGAACGCTTTGTTGACAAAACTTGTCACCATAAAATCCCACAAGAGGGCGTTCAAGCATGCGCAAAGTGCAGTCGAGCGATAAAATAATCAGCACAAAAAGATGGTGATTGACATCCAGATGTCGAAGTGAAATATGCTACGGTGGCTTCCGTATCAAAAAAATATATATCAATCTCACCCACGTGTACTCGGTTTAGATATTCAATAACTCGATGTAAGAATTTCCACTTGAAATCGCAATAAAAATAATTAGACTGCAGCAATGCACACACTTTAGAACTTCCCACTCAGCCGTCGGATCAAAAGTGAACTTACATTCAACATGGCGGACTCATCATGCGTATTCACGGAAGAACCAAGAATGGGGGTGGAAGTGTGTATAGACCCGTCTCAATAATTTTGAATAAAATTGGCAGTGGTCAACAAATTATTGATTTAGGTTGATCGATAACGGATATAAGATACAAAAATCCGTTATACACCCCCCCCCTAAGCGTCTTTGCCGGTATGAATAGGGCTAAAGGCTCAAAAAAATCGCCTGTGGCTCAAAAAAATCAACCGGTCTCAAGTGTCTTCCGTGAACGCAAAACGCGCCCGCTGAATGGTAAAGAAGAATGTCGCTTCGCTCAATGTAAAAATTCCAATCGTAATAAAATTAAAATCTGTAGTAATAGGTAGTCTTTGATTTCATCATGGCAGGGACAGTGGAATAAAAAAATTCCAAAAAAAATATCATAAATATTAGCTCAAAAGTGATGACGCATCACCTTGAAAGCCGCATAAGCGTGAACTAAGGGTTAAGCGTAAATCGCTATTGAAAACCACAAAAAAATTGTATGTAATTTTCCGATGGCATAGACGCATCCATTCGGAATTATCATTGAATGATAAGCGCACGGCTCGCATCGGACCCGCACCAAAACAAAAAAAGGCTGAACAGCAAGATTCAAACAATACTTGACTGTCAACTAAGAGAAGGGAACACATAGGACCCCTCCTATGAAGTCGAAGGAACGCTCTCGCTCCCCACAGACTTACTATGTATTCTGATGCAAGGCACTCAACGACCTTAACATACAGAAAGAAGCTAATAAATCTAATACTCGGTTAATAAAAACCAACAAAAACACTGCCATGAGAAAACAAGGATGTTCCTCAGAAAAGATGGTATAGCTAGCATCTGGATGTTGTGATTACTAGCTATGTTGTAAAAACCAAGGAGAAAAAAACAAAATATACCCTGAACCCAACCCTGGAAAATTTAAAAGGTTCCCAATGTGAAAGAGGAAGGAATGTTTGGTAGGATTGAGGTAACTGGAGTTGGAAATAAGGAATTGTGGGAAGGATAAACAACCCTAATGGCCGATGCGTCCCCACCCCGATGATATGAGCGATAGCTCGTCCTCGCGTATGGGTGAAAACAACGCGTCGTGGACCGCCAGCTAACAAACGCACACCACCGAAGCGAGAAGACAGCGGGCACCAGGCCATCTTTGAGGATGGGAGGAAAGGTTAACCCCGGGGAATGACAGTATGTCATTGAGAGACGTGAAAAACTCACCCGGTTCTCTCTCAAAACCGGGATCACAGTTGGGGAATGGCTGAAGGCACTATGGTCTCGACGAAAATACGACCGACGACCCCCCCTACCCGTAACAGGAGGAAGACTTGCCGACTACCAACCAGCAAGGATTGACAAACCCCACTGCCAACAGTGCAACGGCACGCCTAACCTAAGCAGGGCGTGCAGGTATAGCCAAATCCCACCGATGAAGCAACCGAACAAGCTCCCTTTGTTCCTGCACAAGGCAAGGAGTCCGACGGCCCCCATAAACGCCAAGACCGAAAACTAATTTGGGTCGGGACTTGTTGACCCCACGGAAATGGTGAGTCAGTAAACTGACTTACGGGATACACGGAACACAAATAAAACCATGATCATGTGGTAAAGCGATCACAAGGTAAAATGTCGCCCCGAGGCCGCACGAAGACGATTCAAAACGCAAGTTGGAAAAAAAATTGAATCGACGACAGGAAACACGCTGTAGTTATGATCTGAGATGTTTATAGACCAATTAGTGACATACATTACACCAACCTCCCCCCTAAGCAATGTGAATCTACCCCCTATTCAACTCTTGTACGCTCCCAACGTCATCGCCCTCAGGATGCTGCTTGAGATCTTTCGCATGAAATATACCCACGTCTTTACCGCGCTCATTCACCAAACGATAGGTTAGAGGACCCGTGACCTCGCGTACCTTGCATTTAATATATTTAGGTGCCAACTTACTGCACCGTTTTTCGCCAGCGTTGGATAAAACAAAATTACGACGCCAGACTACGTCGCCGACCTTAAAACTAACAGGCCGTTTTCGAAAGTTGTAGTGTTCGGCGTTCTTTTTGTACGCATCGTTTAAATGTTTGGTCACGTTCTCGTAAACCTCGTTCAGTTTGCGCATATCCAATGCAACGCCCTCGCGACCATCGAAAGCCAAGTCACCCTCCCCTAAATCCCTTATGCGTCCGTAATAATCTCCACTAATTGGAACGGTCCGCCCCAGATTCAGAAACGAAGGAGTGAACCCAGTAACTTCGTGCGTCGCGGCTCTAATAGCGTGAGCTATTTTGTATATTTCGACATCCCAGGTACGATGATCGCTTTTTACATAAGACCTCATGGCCGTCCCGATAACTCTGTTGTAACGCTCGACGAAGTTGACCTGCGGATGGTAGTTAGCGTTTCTCCAGACATGAGAAACCTTGTATTTAGTCATGAGTTCCCGAAACTCCGCGCCTATAAATTGAGCACCATTATCCATCATGCAAATCTGGGGAACGCCGAATAAAAGAAACACGTCGTTCTCCAAGAATTCACATACCGACTTGGATGTCGCCCGTCTCAATGGTTTAACTAGCACGAATTTCGTAAACCAGTCGCAGACTACAAGAAGCATGGTGTTGCCCTTCGCCGAACGAGGAAAGGGACCCATAAGATCCACGGATATGCATTGGAACGGAAACCTAACTTTCTTTTCGCGTCCCATTAACCCAAAACGAGCTCCCTGGCAAGCTTTGGACGACAAACACACAGCGCACCGACGCACATAGCGAGCAATATCAGCGCGCATCTTAGGCCAATAGTATTGTTCGCCAACCTTACAAAAAGTTTTATAAATACCCAAATGAGCTGAAGTCGGGTCATCGTGACATTGTTTTAAAATGTCCTTCCGACGCGACTTGGGTATGAGTTGCTTCCATTCAACTAGGTTTGAAGCAATATCGTGTTTATTGGCAACCAGCTTGAAGAGCCTACCTGATTCGATACGCCAATCAGGGTAATTATCTGGCGTTTCATTTACTTTCGCCAACATGCGCCGGTACCACCTGTCCAAGTCGCCCTCGGACAATACCAAAGATGAGACGCTCAATGGTTCGCGAGATAAGGCGTCGGGGACCACGTTTAATTTCCCCTTACGATGCCGGAGATCGAAGGAATGCTGTGCCAAACGGATTGACCAACGCGCAAGCTTGTTCTTGGGATCCTTCATGTTCATGAGCCAGAGTAAGGAGTAATGATCGGTGATAACCGTAAAAACTGTACCCTCCACCCATGGTCTAAACTTCTCTATCCCAAAGATAACCGCGAGGCACTCCCGTTCGGTAACCGAATAATTTTTCTCGGCTTTATTCAGGGTACGTGATGCATAGGCTATGACACGCTCTCTCTCCCCTTCACCCTGCGTCAAAACGCAACCCAACCCCAGGTCTGATGCGTCACACTGGATGAAAAACTTTTCCTGGAAGTCAGGACTAGCCAAAATGGGAGCCGAAACCAACAATGACTTAAGGTCATCAAAACATTTTTCGGCTTCCGGAGTCCATTTGACGGTCTGGCGCTTAATGCGACCCTTGGTAAGCTCAGTAATGGGAGCAGATAAAGTTGAAAAATTAGGGATGAAACGACGGTACCACCCCACCATCCCAAGGAATCGTTTGACGCCAGTGACGTTAGATGGTTTCGTCAGTCTGGTGATAGCCTCCACTTTGGCCGGATCAGTGTGGAGTCCAGACTTGTCAATAACATGACCTAGGAAAGTTAAACTGGACCGACAAAATTCGCATTTGTCCAAGTTGACAGTTAGGTTGGCGTCCCGGAGTCGTTCACGGACTTCTTCCAGCAGACTCATGTGCTCGTCAAACGAGTTTGACACGACGATAATATCGTCCAAGTAGATAAAAATTTTCTCTCCAATGAGAGGTCCAAAAATGTTGTCCATGAGCCGCTGCTGCGTGGACGGAGCATTCGAAATACCAAATGGCATGACCGTGTATTCGAACAAACCCCGACCCGGAACGGTAAACGCTGTCTTTTCGCAAGAGTCCGGAGAGAGAGGAACCTGCCAAAATGCCTTTTTTAAGTCAATGGATGTTAAAAATCGCGCATCCTGAAGTCGCATTAAAATGTCCTGTAATCTCGGCAAGGGATAAGCGTCTTTACGGGTCACCGAATTCAATTTTCGCCCGTCAAAACATAAACGATGAGTGTTATCGGATTTCCGAACCAAAAGCATAGGTGAGTTCCAACCAGATGAACTAGGTCGCACGACGTTCATCGCGAGCATGTTATCGAGCTCTTTGTGCGCAATTTCCTGCATAGCAGGTGAAAGGGAATAAAAACGTTGCTTTATGGGACGCGCATCCCCCGTGTCGATTATGTGTACGACCTTGTTGGTACGTGTCAACCTGTCATGAGCTATCCCCTTAAATTTTTCTTTGAGTGCAGTGAGAACAACTTGCTGCTCAACGTCGAGGTCATGATGAGACTTAATTGCCTCCAATGAATTAACCTCTCCAACTAAAAATTCGTCGCGTCTAAAATCAACGCGTACGCCAAAAAGTTTACAAAAATCGACTCCAAGAGTCAGGCCAACTTTAATGCTACGGCATACCACCACGCTCAGGCTTTTTGTAACCCCACATATCGTGATGGGTATATCAACTTGGCCCAACACATCCTGAGGAGTACCGTCCGCCGAACGCAGTGAAAGCGCCGCACCACGCCTAAAACTTAAGTCGAGTTGGTCGATTATATAATGAGCTTCCGTACCCAAAACGGATAGTGAAGCTCCTGAATCAAGAAGAGCAGTCAAGCTGATCCCACGCACTGTCAAATTGACAAAAGGTCGCGCATCTGATGTAGGATGAGAAAATATGGCGGAAGCGCGCGGATCCGATCTGCAAAAATCGCGAACACGTCCCAACCATTTCCTCCATGTTAAAGCTTCGGCTTTTCGGGCACGCCTGAGGGATGCGCCGTGACATCGCCTCGCCCCTAAGCGTTTTTTAAATGCCGCCTCGGGCAACTGCCCGTTGTGACCCCCTTACGTCCGCATCTCAAACAAAATGTTCCCAAGGGTTTATCGCAATATGTGAATCGATGGGGACCCGAGCAATTCCAGCAAGCACCGGGGTATTTCTTTTTGGAGGGTCCGGGCGTAACCGTCGCCGCCGCAGGAGATTCTAGTGTTGAAGTCGTGGCCTCGAAAGTAGAGGTCCACTTTATTAATTCCTCGGCTGAAACGGCAGCCTCGGACAATTGCTCCATCGTTAAAATGGGGTTGGTACCCATTGCGAGTGAAATATTCGGAAGCATATTTTTTCGTATTGTTAAAATACGCTTAGCTAACGCAGGTACGGGCGACAATCGCGAAAACATTTCGGACATGACTTCCAAGTAAGAAAACACTGACTCGTTGGTTTGTTGTTTCCTATTTCTTATCTGATCTTCGTAATCAGACATAAAATCTCGCGATAAGAAACGAAGTTTAAGCTCATTGAGCAATTCTGCCCAATTATTAACCCTTGATTTTATTGTTCGAAACCAACGTAGTGCTTCGCCGGAGAAAAACTCAACCGCATGGCTGAAAAGTTGTTGTTCCGAAACGTTCCGCGACCTCGACAACTCGCTAGCGCGGTCCAGAAATTCGAATACTTCCGCAAACCCCCCAGTACCATGAAACTTAAGGTTCCACTTGTATACCGGTACTTGCTTTGCGGTACCCACATCGCGGTCAACCAACCGATTCAAAATAGCTGTTAATTCGGCGCTATGCCGGTCATTATCAATTTCTACATCAGCTCTAGGTGAAATTACAGAGGACTGTCCTCTAGGAGTGCCCAACAGCTGATTATGTAAGGGTTCCTCGACTTCCGGATGTTCAACTTCGCCCCCCACCGACTGTTTTTGCAAAATAGACTCAAGTTTCTCGCGCATTAATTTTAAATTATGTAAAAGCGGTTGTCGTGCTTCATTAGCCGATTCCTCTAGGGCTTCTAAGCGAGTGGAATAATGCGCCATTCTATCGAATGTCTTTTGCAACAGATCGAGGTTAGGCAAGGTCTCTAAACGTGTTACCACACCCATCAATTCGTCAATGTTTCCCTTACATAAATTTATTTCTGCCGCTAAATCTAAGGGTTTGTTTTTTAAAATGGTAGGTCTTGATGTACACAGTTCGGACCGATTGATAATCGCTAGCTCTCGGCGCTTTTCCGGTACCGTTTTTGCATCAATGGACAAACCCCGCATAAAGAATTCTATATCGAGCTCCTCTGCTCGCAAATTCATAGCGTACTCTCTCTTAGGCATGATGAATGAAATTGGAAATTCACACGGTAAAAGGTTTCTCGCCGACGCGAATTCTTAATAAAGCGCAATAAATCGCTTCTTTAAACCCTGGTAAATTGTTAAAATATATATTCGAACCCACAGTGAATAAGGAAATGTCACAACACGGTATCTCATGCACAATAAAGACTGATCGATAAATATAAGAAAAATGGTTTCTCACCAGTATGATCTCAACAAATATTAAAATTATTACACCCAACAACAACAGGAATACTTAATTAAGAAAAATAATTAAAATCCCACCAAATGCACACCTTGGCAACAGCCCGGGTAGTCGCTATGGCCAGTGACAGAACCCACAAACAAAGCTAGCCAACACGCAGCTTACAAATGGTTCTTCACCGATAAGACGACTCGTGATATAACAATACACGAACCCCGATTTGCCAAGTGCAATAAAAAGGTGTAATAATAAATAAAATAAAATATGTCGTGCCGTATAGTACTGCCCTGCTTCGCATAAACCTGCAAAATTTGTCGCACAAAAATGACAATATAAGCACAATAACCGTACGTAGCGTAGCCCTCGTCTGACGTGACTAGTATCAAAAAACACAAAGCTTACTAAGCAGTCCAGCCAAGTCCACACCGTCGAACGGGTCGCTGAAAACAAAGTTATTACACACACTTATAGAAGTCGCCACCTGTGTCACCGTATGAGTGAAAAACCTTTTCAGCTCGATGTTCGAGATCACGAACCCTCGCCAACAATCAACTAAGGGTGCCACTGAGACAACCCCAAGTGAGACAAAGCAATACAGGAGTCCCCTAAAAACGTTGGGCGCCAGTGAGAAGTGAATTACCTCTCTCCCGAGGATGCAGGATCGAGAAACTTCCTCCCACGCGAAGTGGAAAACCACCTCACTTTTTTAACGTGGGGAGCCCTGGATGTAATGAACTAGCTCTTATGATGGTAACGTCGGTCTGCGAGGGACGTGGGTCCAGATCTCTATATCTCACTAAAAAGGTTATAAGTATCCCCTCTTCCAGGGAAATTAAATACGGTATGAGTTTAATTGATTTAATGACACACAAATAATCAATATTACACAAACAAATGTAACAAATGTAACAAATGGCAACAACCTTTCGGTGGTGAATACAAGTTCTGCTGGCTTCTGAAGGAAGCCAGATAAAAAAACAATTGCGTGAATCAATCCTCCTGTGGGGAGATCCGGCGAACAAAAAAACAGAGATGTCAAAATACGACACCTCTTTGTGACGTTAATATAAACACTCGTAATGAAATATGGCAATCACTACCCAAAACAGATTAGGAAAGTAAAATTGTCTTACCAAGTACTCAGCAAGCTCACAAACTGATGGCGACAGGTACCCCCAACCTGCTTGGATGGATTGCACACGAGAATTGATGTTGATGCACTGCTCGCCAGGTCTCGGTTCTCCAGGAAGGATTGCACGACTCGAGTGATGAATCCTCAGCGACCCCACGACTCGGTGATAGGACAATGGCTGGACTTTTCCACCCCAAAGAGTTATTCCAAAATACTCTGGTATCTTCCACCCCAAAGAGTTATTCCAAAATACTCTGGCGTAATGCTGAGCCCCAAAATGAAATCCAAGATCACTAGCACGGTTGACGCAGGCTTGCTCGATTAATCGGCAGGAAGTGTCACAAAAAAATAAACGCAGTACGACGACAACAATGGCAACGGACACGACGATGTGACTTTTGCACGACTGGCAAAAGCAGGAGGATGGTATCTCAAAATAATTCGGAACGCTTTGTTGACAAAACTTGTCACCATAAAATCCCACAAGAGGGCGTTCAAGCATGCGCAAAGTGCAGTCGAGCGATAAAATAATCAGCACAAAAAGATGGTGATTGACATCCAGATGTCGAAGTGAAATATGCTACGGTGGCTTCCGTATCAAAAAAATATATATCAATCTCACCCACGTGTACTCGGTTTAGATATTCAATAACTCGATGTAAGAATTTCCACTTGAAATCGCAATAAAAATAATTAGACTGCAGCAATGCACACACTTTAGAACTTCCCACTCAGCCGTCGGATCAAAAGTGAACTTACATTCAACATGGCGGACTCATCATGCGTATTCACGGAAGAACCAAGAATGGGGGTGGAAGTGTGTATAGACCCGTCTCAATAATTTTGAATAAAATTGGCAGTGGTCAACAAATTATTGATTTAGGTTGATCGATAACGGATATAAGATACAAAAATCCGTTATACTTTTTGTATTTGTAAAAATACCTTTTTGTGATTTTCAGAAGTTAGATATACTTAATTCTTGCAGAATTAAAGTTGTGGTTGCCTATTCTTGAAAAGTTTCTGACCATTCTCACATAATCACTATTGAATTGTAGCGCGAGAGGGGCGGGGGGGGGGCACATCACTTTATTTATTTTGTTGCACATATTATCTGCATTCGAAATTTCTGCAGTGGGCAGTTTGCACTCTCATTTCCAAGTCCACCCCTGAAAATTTCCATAAATTGTTTTTCTCATTCATTATTTGTTTTTTTCAAAAATTAATTGTAAGATTATGTAAAGCCATTTAGAGTTATTTTAGACAGCTTAATCATTTACGACAGTTACAAAAACACACGTAACAGCTTTATCAATAGTTAATTAGGATTATCACGATTTATACGTATAAATTTGACGTCAAGATATTTAAAATAAGTTAATACTAATCATTATTTAATGTGTATTTGTAGCATGAGAAAATCGATACTATAAATAATACAAGTAAATATATTTATGTGTTTACGTGAAAATAAATGAAACAAAAAATGGAGACTATATCGAACGTGCCTGAAAAACGTCATCCAATTATCTTTGATTATTTTCCCTAGGTGTATATAAAATATTGCAGTTTGGTACAAGTTGCGGCCAGTAATTAAGCAATCTATCAATGGATGTCCAAACGAAAGGCTGATCGATAAATATTAGTTATGAAGTCTTACAATCCAGCGTTCCCAAACTTCTTGCATATCTATAAAAGCTCCGATTCGTAAACATTTTTTAAATTTATACTTAATTAAGTGTGAAATCGACTAACTATCTAATTGTAATTCCTGGGAAGGATAATTATTCTTGACCATGAAGGAAACGACTTGACTGATTTATGGACTTCTAGCTGGACACGCAACTGTCATGCAGTAATTTTAATCTTGGTTATAGTCGGCATAAGAACGTCAACATTTAAATTGCATTTGAATATCATTCAACAATTACGGTGGTTTATAAAACATCACAATGTATCCTCCTTTAATTTCAATTATCCACTCGAGTAATTTTGGTAGATAATCTCAAGTGCAGTTTTAAAAAGTGGAAAAAAACGTGCCGGTGGGATCGAAAGGTAAAAACTTCCACGCTTGACAAATTTTCAACACATTCAAAAAATTGTAAACCAATACAAATTTGTACGCATAAGTTTCTCAAGTTGAAACTTCCATTCTAAAAGTTTCTCTTTCGGTAAAACAAAGTTAAAAATATATCGCACAGTAACATAGGAACCAGGAAAAGTTAACCAGGTGTAAAGTATGATTATAATAACAGTTGGAAATCTATAAATCAATCACGTTAATAAGTGGTTAGAAAATACACCCAGCGTAAAGTTCGTATAATAAATAAATTCAATGGTAATTTCGAAGTTCCATATAAATGAGCTTATGGTACAAAGCAGCATTAATTACTAAGTCTCTTGACTGCTATCCATCATGGTGATTAATTGCAAAAATTTTATGGTTCTTTACTCATACACATGTAAATTTCATTGTTAACGAACACCCTATTTGCTAATTTTTGCAAAAAAGTACCATTAAGTTTATTTACGTCCCAAGTCATGATAAATAAGTAACGTAGATGCAATTTGTGTAGTGCGTGTTGACCTCCAGCCTCCATCATATCTTGTAAACTCAAGTTTGTCGAGAAAAGCAGTATTTTAGAACATGGACACTTATGAATGGGACATCTCAGCGTGTCCCCGGAATGTCGTCCTGCCAAGATGGGAGTGTGAGATCTCATCTTTACATCACAATACATGCAATATTTAACCAACCATCTGCAACGTAAGATAGATAAATGTGATTTGTTTTCATAAAATTACAGTAAATCCCCCAGTAAATCGTATTCGTTTGATTCGGGCTGGAAAAACGGATTGACGCTTTGATGTTGTTTAAATTTTAAACTTAATTGACCATTAAATTGTAGCAATCCTTGACTTGATCGGTAAATAAGAATAAAATTTAAAATGAAAAATACATCAACACCCACAGTTGAATCGTAAAATACATAAAGTATAATGGATTGTCAAGCAGCAAATGAAACAGTCATTACACGGCACTGCATGTGCTCGTGCTTACACTTTCAATCTTGAGTTTTGAAGAATGGAAGTTGTTCAAATTGTCAGACCACCATCTTTAGATGACAAAATTATTAGTACAAAAATAAAAGTTTCCTAATTACTTGACAAAACAAACACACGCTAAAAAATTAAACTTCAATTTGACTTACTCTTTCTCGACATTTATAATAAATTTGGAAAAGTTTCCACAACTTTTGATGGTCATTTTGTTCATTTCAAACAATCATGTCATTCAATCAGCTTTAGTGTTTAGTTATATCGAGGAAAACGAGAAATCTGCCACACTTTTGTCAATACAGTGAAGCTATAAAAACCACTCGTGTCATTGTGAATGACGAAAGTTTTCTTTCAATTTAGCGAACGTTGCACAAACTTTAACAAATTATTTACCTTATTTATTAAATTTAAAAAATTTTGAGCTACTAAAAAAGCGTTATTCAAATATTTGCCGCTGTAATTGCGCAATTGCGTTGTCCAAATATTTAAAAACACTTAATTTAATAGCTTCCGTGAAAATACCGTTCAGTGGTACTTCTGAAAGTCTCCAGCACGCTTCTCAATCATTTGCACTAAAGAAACAATAAAGGAGTATCTAAAGATATATGAGACCAAAGTAGAAAATAAAATGGTGAGAGAAAGAGAGGAAATTCTACAAGTGCTGGACCGCAATGGTAGCAGATGTGGTTTTTGATGTCTCTGTCACCTAAACTTGAAAGATGTCCAAAGTGTGTCATATTGAAGTTTGGATATTGGTCTTATTTATCGCAAACGTTCTGCACGAAATTGCCAAAAACTTAGATAAAAAAGAAGTCGCGTAATTGGTCGTTTATTAAATAAACTTCATTGAAAAAGTTGCCTTGCCAACTTTTTTAAATCAAGCAATTTTCTTTTCTCTTCTTGATTATAATACAATTTATAATTGATTGTAAATTTCAAAAAGATACGCAACCGTATGGAAAATTTGTACCCTAATTTATTTCAAAAAATGAAAAGCGTTAGCCCCAGCTTAATATAATATCAAAACTGTTTTTTTTATAAAATTATGGTACAAAATTTATCGTATCCTTTACAAAATATATAATCAATGGTAGAATCTACATAATAAAATAGAGAATCCAAAGGAAAATATAAGAATCAAAATATGCATTATTTCTTTCAATTTTTCGGTTATACCGAAATGTCCGAAATTGTGAAAAACTACAACAAATTTTATTTCCATAAAGATCATAAAATGATAGATAAAAGGTAATACAATCAATAGACAAATCGATCAAGGTATTTTTATACAAAAAATAGCCGGATTTCGCCGGGTAAACTAACCTCGCACAGCGGGAGCCTCTGGTCGCTCCTGCATAATAACAATTTTTTTTATTCCACTTTTTGTATCGATGATGCCTTAATTACGACTTACGAAGTTGCAGCTATTTGATTGGTTCATTGTAAACCACCGCTGATTTTTTTATGAGTGAGATTATACTATATTATATAAATACTATAATATTAATCACTATATAGTATGCAAATTCAGTATGTCTTGGCCATTTACCATTCAAATTGGATTTCTTCTAAATATGTCTTAAAAAGTACAAATAAATTTAAGTAAATATAATCACAACTCGCGGCCCACCCTGCTATTAAATCCATTGCCCGCAATACTTGTAACATTGCATTGCATAATTTTGGGGTAAGCGCATATTGGGCCAAAATATACTAGCCCCAATTAACTGGAATATATCCTTCATTGTAACATAGGAAATGATGAAAAAAAGAAAAGAAATATGAAAAAGTCACTTTAAGAAACTATTAAGCAAGAAAAATTAGGGGTTGCACGGATATTTCAAAAAATCAATTTTTTAACATATTTGTATCCAATAGTACATGTCAAGAATATTTTCCTAATGTTTCAAGTCGATCGGAGTAAAACTCTAGGAAAGAAAGCTTTTGGAAATTTGAAAGTCGTAGGTATATCGAGGCAGTTGCTTTTAGCTTTTTTCTCAAAACTCCATTTTTGAAGTCGGTGGACACGATTTCTCCAAAACGAATGCACCGATCTTATTGAAATTTGGCACACTTCTTCTATACTATAAGATTGTCTAGTGATTAAACAAATGTTTTTTTCTTTGATCGCAACTTATTTAAAAAGCAATATGTGGTGTAGATTTTGCCAAAAACTTTTTGCCTACAACTGTGCCAAAAATTCAAATTTCATTTTTTTTTATCGTTTGTTCAATCACGAGCTATATTCACCTACTAACAGGAAATAATTGGTTTTTTGATTTCATATAAAGCTTTAAAGTTATCCTGACCACCGTGCGAATACTTTTTTCTCTCCGAAAACCAGGTCTCAGCGGTTGAATTTTCAAACTTTTTAAATGAAAATTGTATAAAATATTGTTTAGATGTTGCTCTTTTATATGCTTAGAAGTTTGAATAAAATAATTCTTTTATTATACTTAAAGAAAATTAAAGTAAATATGCTTTTTTAACCTTGAAAACCCATTTAACCCCTTTTAAAGAGTAGGTAAGAACACAATGGAAACAAAGAATGACTGTTTATATCAGATAGAAGAACCGACATTTGAGAAAATAATGAACATGATAAAGAACTGAAAAGCAGCAGGTAGAGACGTTAATACATGCAGGATGATCAAGAACAGAGGTAACCGCTTGCAACAGAAAACTTATGAACCAATAAAAACAACGTGAAGCGAAGAAACGATTCCCGAATTGTGGCACACAGGAAAAATAATCCCGATACACAAAAACGGTGTAATAACTACAGAGGAATAACTCTGCTACCTCTGCGACGCGGTACATATACTAACACAACTCAGAAAATTTCTATGAACATGGGATGGGGTTACACATGATATTCGTAGACTTCTGTCAGACCTTCGATACGGTCAGTTGATAAAAGAATGAAACATTTTGAAAATTCCATAAAAACTGCTTAGGCAGATAATATCGTGATATTATCTATAGAACAGTGAAAAAATGAGAGAAATCTGCAGGAAAATGAACCAACAAGCTACAGAATACCAACATGCAAAATAGAAGAGGAATAAATAGGAAAACAGCAAACTTGAGAATATGGGACTATAATTTTGAAGAAGTTGATACCCTTGAGTACCTTGGAGTGAGAGTCGATAGCAGAAGTAACAGAGAAAATGATGCAATTTTTGCATGCAAATGATGCGAACAAGAAAACACTATAAAACAGAAACGTAAGCTGAAAAACAAAAATGAGAGTTTACAAGAGGCCAACTCTACCGTATGCAGCCGAGGTATTGTGCATACCATGCAAGGAGGAAGAGCGTCTGAGAGTTTTCGAGAAAAAGGTAGTATGAACAATTCTGGGCTCAAAACTAACCTAAGACAACAAACTAAGACTTAGAAGAAACGATGAGATAACAAATGAATTGGAAAATGATGATATTGTGAGGTTTATTGAGGCGCAGAAATTACGCTAGCTTGACCATGTTATACGAAGGAAAAAGAACGAAATAACAAGGGTAGTGATTGAATGGAAGCCAAATAAGGAGATAAATAGGGGAGAGCTAAGAACGACATGATGGGACGTAGTTGTGAGAGATTTGAACGATATGAAGATCGAAAACTGGAGATCGAAATGTGCTGATAGAAAAACCTGAAGATTTCTAGTAGGTAAACCAAAATCACACAAAAACATTATAACAACTACGCGAACAATGGAAGAGTGATCCACCTCGTGAAATGGATTGTGAAGACTCCCAGGGAGTGGTTGGGAGTGGTTTCTTTCTTTCTCTGTTCGTCTCTTAGGGAGATCGCGAACATTTGTTGTTCCATTGCTCTTTGGATTGTTATGAGCCTGTCTGTGTTCTTTTTAGCGAGTGTCCAGGTTTGTAACCCATACTGGTAGTAAACTTTGGTTTTCAGGTGCTGGGAAAATGTTTTATTGTTAAGTATGCAGTTCAGTTTTCCGAATGCCGACTAGCCCAGCCTCACCCTTCTAATGATGTTGGCCTCTTAATTTTCTTTATTTGGTTTGATGGTTTGTTCCCAGCATCTATTTTTGTGATATTTTTACAAAATTTATAAATTGAAACTGATACTTAATTAAAAATAAATTTTTATTCCTGTTAGCTGATATGGATTTACAAAATACTTGGTACAAATAAAAAATTGAAATGTTTGAAAGTTCTTCCAACATATAAAAATACAAAATTTTATACTTACGAATTTGCACGATACCTGCAGATTTTTTATCATAACTAGATAATCTCGTGTACCGACAGCTGGCCCTGAGACACTTGGCCCTGCGACAACTCGCCTCGGACAACTGACCCTAGCGACAACTGGCCCTGGCGACAACTGGCCCTGGCGACAACTGGCCTTGGCGGCAACTGGCCCTAGCGACAACTGGCCTTGTGACTACTGGCCTCAGTCTGTATCAATTTGCAGAATATTATATATTGTGAGTATCGGAAAGTAATCTACTTTGCCTCTTGATTATTATAACTTGATTATTGCGTTTTGCGTTTTTTTGCGACTTAACACCTTAAAATTTAAAGATGCAAATTAACTTCATATTACCGGTAACTCATAAAATTTGGTTTTAGTAAAAGTTCTCACAGAAATATAATATTTGGCTTCTGGTTAAATAAATAAAGGTGGATCTTCCGCGAAGAGGTGGATCTGCCGTTAGGTTAGTGTTAGTTTGTGATTTTTCTTTAGAAAACAAATGAAAAACAAACAAATCTCCGCATAAAGTTACATCTGCCGCAAAGAGGTGGATTTTCCGCGAAGAGGTGGATCTGCCGTTAGGTTAGTATTAGTTTTTGATATTTCTTTAGAAGACAAATTAAAACAAACAAATCTCCACGTGAAGTTAAATCTGCCGCAAAGAGGTGGATCTGGCGCGAAGAGGTGGATCTGCCGTTAGGTTAGTGTTAGTTTTTGATATTTCTTTAGAAAACAAATGAAAAACAAACAAATCTCCGCGTAAAGTTAAATCTGCCGCGAAGAGGTGGATCTGCCGTTAGATTAGTGTTAGTTTTTGATATTTCTTTAGAAGACAAATTAAAAACAAACAAATCTCCGCGTAAAGTTAAATCTGCCGCAAAGAGGTGGATCTGGCGCGAAGAAGTGGATCTGCCGTTAGGTTAGTGTTAGTTTTTGATATTTCTTTAGAAAACAAATGAAAAACAAACAAATCTCCGCGTAAAGTTAAATCTGCCGCAAAGAGGTGGATCTTCCGCGAAGAGGTGGATTTACCGGTTACTCAAAATTTGGTTTAAGTAAAAGTTCTCATAGAAATGCAATATTTGGCTTCTGGCCAGTAGTCCAGTAGTCATAAGGCCAATTGTCGCTAGGGCCAGTTGTCGAAAGGGCCAGTTGTCGCCAGGGACAGTTGTCGCCAGGGCCAGTTGTCGCCAGGGCCAGTTGTCGCCAGGGCCAGTTGTCGCTAGGGTCAGTTGTCCGAGGCGAGTTGTCGCAGAGCCAAGTGTCTCAGGGCCAGCTGTCACCAAACCAGATATTCTACCAATAATTTTCAATTTTCTTTCTTCAGATATCTGCGATGATCCAAAATTCAGTTCAGCTGCGTTCCAGTTTTTACCATCTCTTTTGGCTGCGTTTTCCAAAACTTATATTTGATTTTTGTTTACCATAAAGCACTTAAGTAATTAAACTGATCACTTGTCATCTACCACCTTTTGATTCACCATCAAATTATCAATTGATCCATCTCAAAAAGTGAATCGTGAAGACTTTGCAGAGAAGCAGAGTAGCAATATTCCAAATGGAATGGAAAGCTTGATCAGGATATCAAATAACAGCAGAAAAAACAAGGGCTAACGCATCTACGCTTAGTTCAAGATGAACAACTATGTCACGATCCCCCTAGTGATGCCGGAGGCCGAGCACGCACACCAATTATGCATTTTAAAATCTCGATTTCTTGTGATAATCAGAAAAATGATAAATTTTTAATCCGGTTTGGGTATTACAATTGAGGCCGTGAGAGCAAGAGTGGTGTAACCCTCAAATTGCCAAAATTGGGTTTTTTTGGTGTAATGTCTCTGTCTTAATAATACCCTTGAAATAAAATTGATATAACCAACATTATTATAATATTCTAATAAATGGAAGCCATACAATGATTTTGCATTCCATAAATGTAATGCATATTCCAAAGCTTTAGTGGTGATAATTCCATTCAGGGTCAAATTTTGTCGTTTCGACCAATCAGCGTGCGTTATTTTACATTGTAGTTAAATGGGTACAACGCATGCACAGTCGAATAATATCCGAAAATAAAAAATATTCCAAATACCCTACCAGAATATCAAATATTTTTGTAGTGGAGCGTAAAAGAATTCATACGTAATAAAAAATCTCTTCGAATATTATAATTTATGTAGTGTGTATGACCAACGCACTCAACAGATGCGATGTAGGAAACCGGTTCAACGCATTAGTCAACCCGAGTTCACTTAAAGCAATGTACTTCTAACGAATTTTACAGTAACGAATTTTATATTACAAATTTAGTGCGATTATGCTTCCATTTTTTTCGGTACTTACGAAATTTTTTGTTTGATTTTTTTTGCAATGATTGTGATGCGATATGGTCAATTTGTTTCACAATTTTCGACATTAAAAATGGCGTTTGAAATGTCGATTTTCGTATGTGATGTTGTGCTTTTAAGTTGTGGCGTTTCTTCACGGAATTATCACCGCAACAGCAACGCGGGTTCGGACAATACTCAAAGATTCAGCGAGTACAGGTTTTAGCAAGGAGATTGCACGAGCGAAGCGCAGCGGAGCGAGTGTCAATCTCCTTGCTAAAACCTGTACTCGCTGAATCTTTGAGTATTGTCCTAGCCCTTGTGTTGTATCGTGCGAATATCTGCAATAGTTATATTTGATGGTTACACCACTCTTGCTCTCACGGCCTCAATTTATGTCTACAGAAAGAAACGTTCGGCGGTGTGGGAAAATTTTTCAAATCTAATGAAAAAATAGAAAATATTGAAAACTTGTGTTTTAAAAAGAACGTCGAGATAATATGAGAGTAGCAATAAGCATACAAAGATAATTTCTGTTTTTAACGATGAAATTTTAAGTACAAATTGGCATAAAGTTTTAAAGGCAATAATTTGTGGAGGCATAGGGAGAACAAATTTCCCCAAAACGCTAAGAACACTTAAAATAACCGCTAAAAAACTTTACACTTACATAATTCTTATTCATCACGATATTATCTGGTATTTAGATGAAGTTCGTATTACAATAGAGATTTATATGGTGGCGTTAATGAAAGTTAGGTATTAAAAAGACACGAAGTGTCAGGAATACGGTGAGTTTATAGCCTAAACCCTGTTAAATATTAAACCTGTAGGCATGTGATAAGTGCACCACCACTTACCAGCTGAATTAGCACGACCTGCTTGATGATGTTGCTTGATAGCTCTTAAATTATGAGACTGCGTGCCTTTTGAGTAATTTTTGTTATATAAGAGTCTTGTATGTAGATATTTCGCAACCCCCTTCCACTACGACAAATAACGATAAAACCTAATAAGGGTTTGTATATTGCGAACCACTTAAAACTATAATCTTTTAACAACCCTACAAATTTTCATAAACTATAAAAGTTCGAGAAGCCATTATCATTTTAATAGCAGCAAAAACTGCAATAAGAGAAAGTCCATTTTTGAGATTCTTAGGTTAGATTAGCATTGTATGCTTTTTAACTTAAAACATTGGTTTGTCAACAAACAGTCACTTATGGAGGTCAGTTCATAATAAACCAATCCATAACAGCCTATGAAAACTGGTCACGATTTGTGCTCTACGATAATTTGAATACAATAGATGTCAGTAATCTTGTCACACGGTATTAAGTAAAGTCCAACGTCCATATATTTTCCTTCTTTATATAAAATTCTTTTTTCATGTGTATATATGGTAGGTCTTTGTTTATTCACCTTACTACATCAACGACGCGAGATATCCATAATCGACTTCTTTCCAAAGTCAATACAGCTTTCGCTACACTCTCAAATCAAACCAAAATATTACTCTTTTTTTTGATTTTGAAATAAATTTAAACTTTTCTTCTAATCGTTCAATATTCCATATTTTATAACTAGGTGAAGTGATAACGTCATTATAAATCTGTCTTGAAACTTATTTTGTTATAGAGATAAGAATGCTCTATCTAAAATTACGTCTTTTTTATTGTGGGGTTGGTCGAACTAAGCAAGTGTTAAACATAATATTGTAGTCCGTAGTTCAGATAATTTCTCTATTTACAGGGACTTTTTACATTTTAATACTTTCCCGATACGATAGTTAACTGTTTGATAATTTTACACAGAGTTCAATAAATTAATAAAGACAACCCAAAACTTTCGCAGAAACAAAATCAAAAATACGGGTCTAGGACTTTTCGGCGCAGCCGGTTCGGCGTAGCCGGTTCGGCGTAACCCTTTCGGCGTGCACCTAATTCGGCGCCGCCGTTTCGGCGCGAGACTAATTCGCCGCGAGCCCATTTCGACGCAACCTTATTCGGTGCGAACCCAATTCGGTGTGACCCGATTCGGCGCAAGACCAATTCGGCGCAAGACCAATTCGGCGCAAGACCAATTCGGCGCAAGGACAATTCGGCGGGAAATGATTTTCCGATTCATTTTAAAATATAATTAAATTCTTGTAATGGAAAATTAATGCATTATTTGACGGTTTTAATCATAGATTAAACTTTAATTCACGTTTGTAAAACTACATACGATCATTAACTTGAATATGTAATGTTTTTAATATACCTACATAATATATTGTAGTATAGCAATTAAACTACTAAATTTTATACTATGAAATTTTCTCCTTTGATTATTTATCGTAGAATCATTTCTAGGTGGTAGATTTAAAAAATTCAAATTCTAAATGCAGAGGTGGGCTAATACTTTTCGCCAAAGCTGTATTTATAGAACAAAAATGGTTTCATTTGTAAATCATGAGGTTCAATAATTTTTAGAAATATTGTAAAACATTTTTGTTGTATTATACTTTAAGCTTTCTTAAGGTGGCGATAATTGGTGACGAATAAATTTAATGATATTCTAAAAACACCATCGAAAAGGCTTGAAATTACAATGTGGGTGGTTTTCATAAAAAAATTTCGGAAAATTTCTTTTTCAGTGTCATATTTTTATTTATTTATTACTCATTAGTAGCGATCGGATTTTAGGCACTAAAAAACTACAAAATATGCAGGCAGATATGCTCTAAAATTTTGAAAATAAGCTATTCAAATTTACAATGAACAATTTTTAATCGCGCAAAATGAAAAGACAACAAGAAGAATTCTTAAAATTTTATTATAATTGCACTTAAATTTTCTTAACATTTTTTGGCATTGCAAATAATTTTCGCTAATAGGTTGTAAAGGATTATTTTAGAGGTATTTATGTAATAGTAAACCACATTCTTGTTTAGGTAATCTGTGTAAGTAATTTTTGTACAAATTTTAAGCGACAAAGCGAACCTTGATGAAGCATATTTCTGGTTTATATTGTCGGTGCCGAGACTTTCCGGAATTTATTATTTTTGGGTAATATCGTCAAAATTGTAAGACTGAGATGTAGTAATCCGTGTTACAATGTAATAAATAAAAATAAATTCGGCGCCACACTAACGGATTAACTTTCCTACTCGGATTTCTCGGCCACCTTGAGCAAAATGGGCAATAAAACCCTTTTTTGGTAACGAAGTTTTAGGTGTTAATGTTAAAGAAAACATCTGTGCATAAGGGAAAACCAAAAATGATCCCGTATGGTATGATTCAAAGCATTTAAAAGAAACGTTACAGCAACTGCGATTTAGGAATTAGTTCTTCTTTGAAGACGTCAAGACGTAATGAAAACATTAACACGTAACATTATTATACTTACACAAATGTAAAAGTTTTCAATAGTAGATAAATAAATCAAAGACGACCTATAGATCAAAATATTAAAATAAAATAAACAGACTTATAGTGAAACTTATGAATACTACTAACAGAAATTCTAAAAATTACAAAAATATAATTTTTGTAATATTTATAGTCTCTTTAGACCGAAAATGAGGATATTTTAAATTCTTGAAGAGGGTCTCGAATTATTAAAAAGATTAGCGCTGAATCGTCTTTTAGCGCCGAATCGGGTTTGCGCCTAAATGGGCTACGCCGAATCGCCCTCGCGCCGAATCGTCCTCGCGCCGAATCATCCTCACGCCGAACCGTCCTCACGCCGAATCGTCCTCACGCCGAAACGCCCTCGCGCCGAAACGGTATTGCGCCGAACTGGCTACGCCGAATCGGCGGCGCCGAAAAGTCCCATTCCCCAAAAATACGACGAAACACTTATCGTAACACTAAATTATTATAAATCGCAGTTTAATACGTAAAATTTGATAATGTTATAGAAAAAATATTGAAATAAACAAACTTCTCAGAATTAAACCGCAAAAATTTGCTCACTATATAAAAAAAGGTCTAATAAAACAACAATACATCTAAAAAAACACGACCGCAACATTGCTGATATTATTTCTACAAATAGAAATATTAATTATAATAAACTAAAAACAGAACATTAAAATACTATCAAAAATTTAAATTTTCAGAATTAGATTGCAAAAAGGTTCGTGATATAATATACCAGATCTTCGTTTCAAAAGTCGAAATAACAATTTTTTAAAGTAAATTCGAGAAAAACAAAACATGTCGGTTTGGAGTACTTTTTGAATTCTAAGTTTAACCCTATCCCAACCAGCTACCCTTACATTTTTGAAGAAGTGGGAATCATGGACATTGGACATCACCCACTCTAATTCTTACCGTCTAAACCTAACCTCCATAAGATGCACTGGGAATCGTAGGTATATTTCGCCCCCCCCCCCCCCCCCATAGCTAATTAACTAATTTTTTAATGAAATTAGTGTCAAACGTTTGAGCTACAATGAGCTTCCATAAAAATCGTTTGTGCCCCCAAAGGCTTTTATTAAAAATTCAATTCTTTAGAACAATATTGTGGGAGGGGCTGTAGAAATGCTTTTCTTTATATGTGATTTTTTTAATACAATAAATACCAATCGATAGAGAATAGTTTAAGCTCAAATGAGCTTCAATTCCCTTCGCTTGAACCGCAAAGGTAAAAAAGTTAGAACGTTTAAATTATTGTGAAATTGGAAATTTTACTAAATCGATCCAAGCAAGTACCGCTCAAACTTTGGGTGTTATTGCTTATAGATAAAGAATTTACGAGGCGATAATTTAAATAATTTTATTTGTTAATAATATCAAAGAAAACATAATAAAAAATATGTAAAAAATTACTGATTATTGAAAATCTTGAAACGCCATAACTCTTTTACCTTTGGGGTACAAATGATTTTTATGGATGCTCATTGGAGGTCACAAACGATTCTCGATCGATTGACACCAATTTCATAAAAAATTCGCGATGGGGGGGGGCGTAAAATGTCACTCAATTTCACACTCCTTCAAATGGTCTAACTTTTTTACTTTTGGGGTACAAACGATTTTTATGGAAACTCATTGGAGCTCAAACGATTCTCCATCGATTAGTATTTATTTTATTATAAAATCTCATCTTAAAAAAAGCATTTGTGCAGCCTCTCCCACAATTGTTCTAAGAATTGCATTTTTATTAAAACTTTTTGGGGTTTTCATGGAAGCTCCTTGGAGCTCAAAAGATTCTCTATCGATTGTCACCAATTTTATACAAAACTTAGCCGCTCTCCCCCCCCCCCATCCCAAAGTTTTTTGCGAATAACTTCGCGATGCGTGTGGTACAAACGATTTTTATGGAATCACATTGGAGCTCAAACAAAGCTCAAACGTTTGGCACTAATTTTATTAAAAAATTCGCAGTGGAGGGGCGGCGAAATGTACCTGGGAATCGCTTTTACAACATAACTTCCGTGTGCGTCAGATTGTTAGTTGGAACGGATGATAGCTTTGGAAGTTTCCTCATGGAAAATAATGTTCACAATTAAGGGAAAGATACTATCGTCCTTTATTAGCTTTTGGTGTGATGTCAAAATGTAATTTTTCTACTTCAATATTTGTTGATTTCAAATATCACTTTTTATTTGTCCCTAAATTGTCACTCTTCTATTGTATTTGTATTGTACTTAGGGGTCGATTGGCCGCAAGAGCCTTTCAGAACTGCAACCAGTATTGATCTTTTGTTCATTACCCTGCTAATTAGGTATTCAGGAATTCAATTTTGATAGCAAAACATAGAATACTCCTGAGAGGTTTTTGTTGCACCTCTTTGGGTGTTAATTGCGTCTGTCCCAGATATTTTAGCCTGGATCGGGCTAAGGCATCACAGCTACAGAGAATGTGTTCGGCCGATTCAGTTTCCGATTCACAGAGTCTGCATATGTCATCGTCCTCCATTCCCATTTTCTTGAGGTGATATCTCACCTGACAATGTCCGGTGAGCAACCCCGTGATGAGCCTGATTTCATTCCTTGATAGTAGAAGAAGCTTTTTAGCCTCTGCAGTCGAATACTCTATAAATTTCTTCGCCTGTTTTTGTCCTGGTGTACTATGCCATAGGGTTTTTTTGTTCTCTGCTTCCCACTTCCGGACCTCCAACCCCCTGTGTGTCTTGGACAATCCACAGAATGGTTCTGGCCCAGTCGGGGCAGCCCTTGAGCCCCGATACATTATTTTGTATCTAACATGTGTTCTCGGAACACTTTTTAATTTTAAAATTGTTTACTTGTTGTCAAAATCTGAGCAAAATAAATTATAATAGGGGTAGTTTCTGTGAATGTTCAAATAAAATTAAAATTATGACTGTGGGATATAATTGAATATAACATTTGGAAACACAAAATTCTGTTGTTCGAAAAAGAATATTAAAATTTGATAACGTAACAAATTAACGATGACATCGAATAACCAAAATTGTGTTACGATGATTGACACCTAGAACAAGAATGTATAAAATAAATAGTAGGCGTCGAAGGAAGGTACTGGATGTTATTATTGGAAAGGTAAGAAAATTATTAGTAATTTGGGATAATATTATGATAAATTTTATTTTCCGATTGAAGAATGCGTAAAATCCCGGAATATACAAAAAATTAAATATCGGTACAGAACAGCATCGAAAAAATTTCGACATCAATATTCCATTTTTTTCATATTGCTTATCAATTACATAAATAAATTATTATTAGTAATAACTTTACAACACATATTATTATCTAATATTTAGAAGTATCTAATTACCGGCGGCTTCTGCAGCTTCACTTGTAAAAATTTACAACTCTCGCGTCACAAGCCGGCCTGGTATAGAAATGCATCTTTCATCAGGGTCCACGTGGACCTGCTAAGAGAATTTTCGTAATACAAATATTATCCAATAATAAGTCCTCATTCTAAATATTAACCAATTACAACTACACTACTCCATGTCGAGCATTTTATATTATCCAATAATAAGTCCTTATTCTAAATATTAACCAATTACGTACAGTACTCCACGTGGACCACTTTAGAAGCCGGGGCTGGTGAAATTCGATACATTTTATGACCTGGTTCTACCAGCCCAAGTGAGTTTGCTTCCATATAACGCAATGCATTACAAATTTTGAGCTTGTAGAAGCTGGCTGCTAGAAGCCGTAATGAAATGCGGGCTTTAATGGTTGGATCAGCATGCATCATTATTGAGTCAGCCACACCGCACAATAATCTTCTTTTGGTCTCGAATGGATCAGTGTCTCGAATTTCATCTCGAATTTCAGCCAGTGCCGCCCTCTTGAAGACTCTTGCGAGTCAAACCCAAGTACACTAGCTTGACTACTTGGCAAGATGGTTTTTAAGGAAATTGGCACAAGCCTTCTTCTGATAGCAATCACGACCGCCTTCATCAACTGACTTCTCCGACATCAACTGAAAACCCCTCCGGTCCATCCATGCGCAGATTCCCTCAATGGTGCTATTCAACCTCTTCATCACTTCATCGTCCGTCCTGGATTCCGCTATTAGGGTGATGTAGTCCACAAAATCATATATGCTCACCTCAGATAGTGTGGGGAGCCTTAGGATGCAATCATACATCACTTATACAAAACTTTTCTTGCATTTCTGTTCTTCTGTTCTGTCCTTAAAGTTCTTAAAGAGAATAGTCCTTAAAGTTTCTGGAGATAGCGCGACACACCTTTGCTCTCCAATTCCTCCTTTCAATATTAGAAATGCTTTCAACTCCTGCATTACGGAGGAGTTGTAGGGCAAAGAAGTGTTCTGCTACCTTCTGAAATTTATGGGATACCTTAATTTAAGGACAGAACAACAAGACAGCGACCCCTACTTTGAAATTTTAAATATCACCCCTACCTTGCAATACATAATTTTAATGGAGGAAAAAATCATTGTTTGACCACGTTGAAAAATGGATTTCGTAGATCGGTTTATGAGTTAGGGCTAAAAAATTTAATGGTGAAAGAAAAACTAATGTTACTAGGAAATTATTTTATTCTTACGAAAATCATATTAGCAACAATAAACATGTGCACTCTACTATCACCTAAGATAATAAGACAATCCGTTTCAAATCAATTATTTGAGTTTTAGCACTTAAAAATGGTGGTGTATTATTGAAAATAAAAGCTGCTTGAAAATGGTGTATAGTTTACAAGAAAAAGTAAAAATAATAATTATATACAGGGATGAAAATCGTTGTGCACATGGGACTGCTCAATTTTCAATGAAAGCCACCCTGAACAAATTGTAGGCCACCAGTATGTTTGTGATAAAGTTAGTACGAAAATTTGTAGAAATTGGTTACATGAGTTTTATGAACTGATGTCCAAGAGAATTCAAGATGATCCAAATTTGTTTCAGTGATGCATCAAGTTTTTTTGAACGGATTTGTCAACAAACGCAATATTGTAAGTATTGGTACAATAATAATCTGCAAGTTTTTCCAGAAGATCATAAACACGGTATCCTCAAAAGATCAATCTATTATGGGCGGGAAACTAAGAAAAAGTGTTTATAAAACCAAGTTAATGCAGAAGAAAATATACTAATGAACACAATGTTGATTTTCAACAAAACGCAACACCTCCAGAGTACGCATTAAATGTGCGAAAATGATTGGATGAAAAATTTCCTGGCAAAAGGATTGTAGGGGAGGTCCGATGGAATGGCTTTATTTTTTCTTCTGGTGACATTTGAAAACCGTAGTTACAAATCTCCTTCCGAGAATTTTCTAGAACTGAAACATTGATTAACCCAAGAATGTAGGCAGAGAAGTCCAGAAGCATTTAAGAAGTCCGCCGAAGAGTTCCAAAATAGATTGTAGTACTATTTTTTGACCAGTAATATAGAACATTTCGAAAATGTAATTTCATGAATTTTCTAAAGTTTTAATCATTTCCGAATAAAATTATGTTTTGTTCATCTTTCAATTTTTGCCTCTAACTTATAAATGGATCCACTAAATCCAATTTTTTTAACGAAGATTTTTGTTAAACGATGTATCCGCAATAGCTGATGAGAGAGTTAAACTTAAAATTCAAACCTTATTAGTTTTGAATATCGCTATTTAAACCCGTGTTTTTTGTTTTTCTCAAATTTATTTTAAAAAACGTTATTTCGACTGATTACTATTTAAATGAACACCCGGTATAAAAAAGGCTGAAACCGGTTAAAAAAGCAACCCGTTAGCAAAATGTTTTCCTGAGACTAATTTGCAATAATAATTGCAAAAAAATCTTTTACATACATTTTTGAAAAATTGTTTCTTTACGGTGCGTGCATTTTAAAAAATTAAAGTGCAATAACTGAAAAACTGTGCGCTCTATAAATAAATCTTAATATAACTAATTTTTGTAGACCATCGGAGGTAAAATCAAAACTGTTAAAAAATGTATGAAGGTAACATAAAAATTAAATTAAAAAAAGCTGTTAATTATTAATAAATTGCTTAGGAGAGCGAAAAGCATATAAAATAGCAAATAAGTGAACCATATTTAGTGCTGTTAGATATACTGCAAAATGTAGCGTGTGATGCTTCAAATGAGTGGCATAAAATATAATTCAATTCGTTGTAGCATGAAATAAGCACCCCGAAGGAACTTTACCTATACACCCATTTTTGACATTTACATGGAGTAAACTTGATTACTTGTTTATTGGTTGACCATTCACCAAAATCAAATTAATTAAACAAGTCAACATCTCCAGTAAACAATTTTTACGCGCCACTGATTTCAAAATTGCAATCCCGAAATCCTTTATTAGTACTACATAAAATTAGATAAAAAATAATTTAATTGCTTAAAAATAATGGTGAAACCTAGTTTTACTATTCTAAGACAAGATTTGGAATTAATTTGTAATCCAATTATGGTTATAAGTGTTTAACGTACAAGACGTTGTCTTAAACTATTAAGCGTCTTACACTTTATACACATATTTTTTTCAATTGTCATGATAAAATGTCAGCCTTGTCAGGATAATTTAACAACATAAACATACTAAAATATTACACGATCGACAACAAAATCAAAATCTGTTTTGTAAGCAACCAAGCGTAACAATGTTGGTTGACATCAAAAACGAAATAATTGCTTAACCAAATTTATCGAGATGGTAGCTATTACGCCTCCTTAAAGCATAAGGTGAATAAATTAGCCGAAGACCGAAGAACATTATCTAAATTTATATTGGCGATTACTGAATAAATACTATCGTTTCAATTCTTGTATAACTTTCATACTTTTCCCATATTTGGGCAGTAAAAAAATTCACTATTAATTCTATTGATGGAGATGAATTCCTCGAGCTGGATTTGAACCTAGGCATACTAGAACACGGATTAGCTAACTGACTACAGCTAATTAAATTTTAATCTCTTGTAGTTCAAAGGTTTTCTCAAAATGTCCTTCGAACACACCGAAGTTCATGCAGTTTAATAATACTGATACGGGTAGTTTGGTGGAATACAAAAGGAATGCATGGTAATAGGTTTGATTCCCAGTTGCTCCAAAATTATTTGTACCGTGGCCAAAAAACTTCCCTGGTCTGGAATCTGGTGATTTGGAATATATGCTGGACTGTAGGTCCCCTGTGCCACCACACGTTTTTAACTGAAAATTGAATCAATGATACAATAAAAAATATTTTAATTAACTTAACCGTATGTTGTCCATCGGAGAACATAAACCTCTTCCATATCTCTCCATTTATTCTGATTTTGTGCCAAGCGTCCCACCCAGCCTCTTTACGTCACATTGTATGCTCTTCTCATTTTGGGTTAACGTCTTGATTTCTTGCCCAACTATAGTCTGCATTGCTACATCGTCACATTCAATCGCTCATCCGATTGTCTCTGAAAATCCACTTTAGCTAAGCAATTCGTTCTGCCGCATCAATTACTTTTGTTTTGTCTCTTATCCACTAGTTCACCTTCCTACCATTTAGTTTTATAAGCATCGCACCCTATATTTTTATCATTTAATCCTGTTTATTATAAATATTTTTAAATTTTTTGGTGCCTGAAGATTAACTTTGGCCCAGGTTGAATTAACTTTGTTGGGACAGGCGCAAGATTTTAAAAGGACTTCGTCCGGACATCTTGATCGGATCATCGGTCGTTCAAAATTGAATGTAAACAAGGTGGAACTCGCTTTAGCGGCAGTTCTTAGGCTTCTATACAGCTACCTTTCTGGTGTGGAAAGTTGTTATTATCTGGTTATTTTTGATCGCCATATAATGTAACATCACATAATCAGATAATCTGCACCAATAAAATTTTTTGCGATTGGTAATTATCATTTACTATATAAGTAATAACAATCAAACTTTTCCATTCTATTAGAAATTTTACTTCTCTGTAATGTATGGTCCTTTTTTTGAGGTGGACCAATCCTCTCCTTTCTCTTTTATTTATAACTTAACTTCACTAACCACATCAATAAAAAATTATTTTTTCACATCAAAGTAAAACAAGTAGTTTATATAGGGAGACCTCTTCGAAAATATCTTTAACTTAGTAAATTTCTTTTGAACATTTGCGTATTTATAAATTGCATTAGCGAATCGAAGCAACGGATTAACAGATTAACGCAATACTATATAGACGAAGTATTTAAAATATAACAACGTATCAGTTGATCAACGTTATGATTGGCTCTGAAACATGCGGACGGACACGAAGCCAGACCATAAGGCTTCTTTCTATACCTTGTATAGAAGCCTAAAAGTAGCGCACTGGCTACCCAGTTCTTAGACCTCTATACACACAGAGTATTTCCAACACGATTTGAAACGCTCTGTATGATTTTGAATTATGCGGACGGACAGACGGACAGACGGACAGACGGACAGACAGACGGACACGGAGCCAGATCATAAGGCTTCTTGCTATACTTTGTATAGAAGCCTAAAAATGAGTTTAAATAAATAAAATTTGACAAACACTTGAAAAACTCTTTTATAATTTTTTGAAGAAAATTTTACAAATATCCGGAATTATTATGCTTATTTACTAATTTTTCAGCTCATAATAATTTTGGATGAGGTTCTGAAAGAATTATTGATTTCAAGGTTACTTGTAGAATTCCAGAATTCATCGTATTTTCAAGTATATTTTGAAAGATTATAAAATTTTAAATTGTTTGTTTAACATTCGGTTTTATTTATCAAAATGTAAACTATTTAAAAAAATTTCAATTGAAAGTGAATTTAAGTGAACTATAAGGGAACAAATGAATAAAAAATTGGAGTTGAGGAGTTTGATAATTTTGAAAATTGAAGAAAATAACAAATTTTCAGCAAAAGAATGATTAAAAATAAAATTGAAGATTGGTAAAAGAGATAAGGTGTGAGCATAGTTTAATTAGCTGAATTTTTTGAAAGGAAGAGAAAAATTTAATATCTATAACAAAATTCGGGTACGGTCCCCTAAGTGTGGCCGCTCCAAATAAATTGAAAATTTCCTATTGCAAAGAGGAAGGTTTATATAGTTTACTGATGTAATTTAAACTTGAGAAGGTATTATCAAAATTTTGAGTTAATCGATTTTGAAGTTTGCAAATTTACATGTAAACTTAACGAGATTCCCGCGCGTCGCTCATTCTGTTGACGGTACGTGCAATATGAATGACCCTAACACTTAGAGTATTTCGCACCGGCAAGTCGCTTGCTTGCATTCGACTACACCGCACGTCAATTTTTGCGCTCTTTAATTTTCACGAATTAAGTTCAAATAGCAATTTTCATTGCTTTTCTCTCAACGTAATTTAAAATAGAAGTGAATAGTGACACCTCAAGTTCCTTATCTATTTAAATTTCGCCGACAAAGCGTTTAAAAACGCTTATAAGTTACCCTCCCAGTTTTCCCGGCAAAAATAGAAACCATCTGTTAAGTGACGTAGCTTGCTACGTCACATTAATAAGATCGCGCGTTCTTTTGCCCCTTCCCCCTTCGAAGTCATCAGCCGATGTACAGCAGTGTACATAATCAGGTCAGTAAACTTTTATTAACCTAGGTTATTTTCAGATAATATTATCGCAACATAACGTAATATTTTCAAATCATCAAATTCTTTTCAAGTTCATTCAGATTAAAATTTATTTCATTCATCAAATTCTTTTCAAGTTCAAGTGCATTTAGATAAACTTTTTCAAGTCAGCAAATTCTTTTGCATTCAGTTAAAATCAAGACCAAGTAGATAAATTTAAGGTTGCCTCACAACATTTTAAATATTTTACAGATTTTACAACATAATATTATTTTAAAAATTTATTTTTATTATTGAATTATTTGTAAAAATGACGACTCACAAAGACACGCTCCAACAAAACTACGAAAGTCTTCTCCTGCGATTTGACGAACAATTAGCCATTTCAACCTCCCAGGCTGCCACAATTGAACGCCTAAGCTTAGAAGTCAGCAGACTAACCGCTCTGATAATCGCCAGAGACGAACCCCCCAAGGTCGTGCAACCACCTCCGGTAGCACAATCACCCCCGACTACCCAAACACGCCCGACTGCCCCTTCAGGGAAAAAGAAGGACAAGACCCCCTTCCCCCCTCTACCGACTACCTCCGCCAAAAAGACAGTCCCAAAGACAAAAACAACTAAAACAGCCACGACCACCAAGAAAGCCGACCCACCGCGCCCCCTTTTATGGAATCCAGTATTTCAAAGCCGATAACACGCTCGCTCTCCGCAGTCAAGACTGCACCAACCCTCTCCACCGCCCAACCTCCCTCAGAGGCAATGGAGACCCACGCTTCCACCTCCACTGGTGGTGACACCTTCGTCACCCCCAGCGACCGAAACTTAAAACGCGCCCGCTCCAATGTCAGCAATGACAGTGAAACTTCAGGGCCTGCTACCAAGAACAGGTTCTCCTGTCTCCAGGTAGATGACACCCCCCCCGACACCCAAGCCGATTGCGATGACGATGACGGCATGGACACTACCAGCCCCCCAATCGATACTAACGCCCCCCTCTCGAACTCCCAGGGTGCATCACACCCAACATATACCTCCGCCAGCCGAATCCCCCCTATTGTCCTACGGACAAAGGAAAACTGGCCAGCTATTAACCATTTGATCCATCAAGAACGTAAAATCGCCAACTAAAATTCGCACTCTCGTGGATGGCATCTCCATCCAGCCAGCCACCGAGACAGACTACCGGGCCCTCAGCCGTTTACTTGAGGAAAAATCCCTCCCCTCACACTCATTCTCCCTCCCCCAAGATAAACCACTCAAAGTGGTCATCCGTGGTCTTCCGATCACAATCACCCCTGCCGAGGTCAAGGAAGACCTCGAATCTCAACATTTCGAAATTCAGTCCGTTTTCCAGATGCGCCAAGGTCGCGACAAAAAACCCATGCCACTATACCTTGTCCATCTAACCCACAATTCAGATGCCAAGAGAATTTTCGACATGACTTCGGTCCTGTCAATAAACACCCGCACCGAAACTCCCCACAAACGTACAGAGGTCGGTCAATGCCACCGTTGTCAACGGTTCGGACACGCCCAAACCCTCTGCCGCGCCCTCCCCCAAATGCGTCAAATGCGCAGGGGATCATCTCACTCAGGCTTGCCAAAAAATCCGCGAGGACCCCGCCACCTGCGCTAACTGCACAGGAAACCACCCCGCAAACTATAAAGGTTGCGTTATGTTCCCCAAGCCCAAGCGGCGAGAACTTTCAGCCCGCGAAGCATCTTCCCGCTTCGCTGGCCGCCCCACTTACAATTACCCCTCCTCCCAAGGCCCCAATCGACCATCCTATCTAGGAGTCGCTAGCCAGCATGCCCCTCACAGGGAAGAAACACATCCCACCCCCACGCCCACCACCTCCTACGATGAGGCTCCCTCCCGACAAACAAAAGCAATTTTTGAACAACTTCGTAATTTCAATGCCAATGCTGAACTCGTCCGCAATATTGAAATAATCATGAACGCCAAAGCCACTAATTTCACACCCGTTAATGTCTAAACCCAGATTCCAACCCACCACTTTGCAGACGGCTTTTTGGAACGCCAACGGCCTTTCAGCCAAACGAAATGAACTTCTCGCGTTCGCGCACCATCACGACCTTGATGTAATCTTGGTCAACGAAACCCACTTCAGAGCTGGCCAACTGGCAAAACTCCCTTGCTATTCACTTTATAGGAATGACCGTGACGGACGCGGCGGCGGAACCGCAATTTACGTAAAATCATCCATCGAACACGTCGCAATACCGACCCCCGACCTAGAGTACCTTGAAATCACTACGGTGAGCATCCACACCGCACATCACGGTTGGTTGCAAATCTCCTCCGTCTATAATCGCCCTCAGCAACGCATCCTCAAAGAGGACCTAGAAACCCTCCTCGAAGGCCCCGACGCGAAGATCATCGCCGGCGATTTCAATGCTAAACACTCCAACTGGTTGTGCAAACACACAAACCATGTAGGACGCGACCTACTTTCACTAGCAGACGAGCTGGACTTCGCGATCATCGCTCCCACCTCCCCCACCCACTTTTCTAACGCAGGTACGCCGTCCATCTTGGACATAGCCATTTTCAAAGACGTACAACTCCAATACGATATATCCACCAGCGAAGAACTAAACTCAGATCACTACCCGGTCCTTCTGACACTCGGACCGTTGTTACCCCCAAAGGGCCCTCCCACGAGAACGACAACAGACTGGACCTCTTTCAAAGACAATCTATCAAAAAACCTTGGACCAATCCCATTCTTTGAGTCCCCCACTGACCTAGACCAATTCATTGCCAAATTCCAAGACAACATCAAAAAATCCGTTGACGAAACCTCTTTTCAAGTTAACACCACGGACGTCAGAGACAAACTCACTCCCTCCCTCAAAGATCTTATCAGAGCCAAAAACCGAGCGAGGAAACTCGCTCGGCGAACTCGCAACCCTGATGACCAAAGGTCATACAACCGGCTCAAAGAGCAAGTAGACGTTAAAGTCAAAGAATTTCATGACAATGAATGGTTAGACACCATTAACTCCCTTTCATTTAAAGACATGTCCGCATGGCGCATGGCCGCCGCCCTCCAGGGAAAAAAGAAAGTCACCATCCCAATTCTCTCCCGCCCTGACGGCACTATTGCCCGGAGCGATCTTGAAAAGGCTGAAATCTTCGCCGACAGCCTCCAAGCTCAATGCTCCCCCAACACCACAAGATTAGACCAAGACCATATTAATTTGGTCGAAAATTATGTCACCACCACCCTAAACACCTCCGATGACACACATATCACCCCCGCCTCCCTTCTGGAGGTCACCATTGCCATTAAACGCCTCAAAAAGAGGAAAGCCCCAGGTCCCGATGGCATCACCAATACTACCCTCAAAGAACTCCCCCAAAAAGCCAAAGTTGCCATCACCGGCATAATTAACGCATGTTTTTGACTCAACTACTACCCACAAATATGGAAAACCGCTGACGTAGTGGTAATCCCCAAACCCGGTCAAAATCTCAAACTTCCGAAAAGCTATAGACCAATCAGCCTGCTCCCTTCCATCGGAAAAGTAGTTGAAAAAGTCATTCTCGTCCGTCTCCAAGAAGCCATGTTCGATAACAGTATTATTCAAAACGAACAATTCGGCTTCCGTGCTGGACACAGCACGACCCACCAAGCCCTCCGATTAGTTGAGCACGTCACGCAGGCACTCAACAAAAAAGAATTCACCGGCCTAGTACTACTCGACGTATCGAAAGCTTTCGATAAGGTCTGGCACGAAGGCCTCCTGTTCAAAATGCTTCAATCTAAAATTCAAATTCCACTAGTCCGACTTATTGCCTCCTACCTTCACGACAGAAATCTCCAAGTCAAACTCATGAACACCAGATCCACAAAGCGCCCCATTACCTCCGGGGTCCCCCAGGGTTCGATCCTTGCAGCTTCACTGTTTAACATCTTCATGAGTGACATTCCAACCCCCTTAGATCCCGCAACAAAAATTTCACTATATGCAGATGACACTGCAATATACACATCCTCAATCCACCCGGACATAGCCACAACCCGCCTCCAGGAGGCGATCACCGATCTCGGAAGGTGGTACGAAACTTGGCGCATCGAGGTTAACTCGAGCAAAAGTTCCGCGATCATGTTTCGAAATCGTTGCAAGCCTCACAACTCCAGTGTCTGGATGTTCGAGGAGCAAATCCCCTGGAAAACCAAGGTCAAGTACCTTGGCATTACCATGGACCGGCGCCTCAAATGGGACGCTCACATTTCCTCCGCAGCCGGTAAAGCCAAATGCCTCTTCAATAGACTGTTCGTCCTCATGAACGCAAAAAGTACCATGTCCCCCGCTAACAAACTAAGATTATACAAAGCCATAATCCGCCCGACAATGATTTACGCCTCCCCTGTCTGGGGATATGCACGCCCCAGGGCCATAAATAAACTTCAAGTCATTCAAAACAAAAATCTCCGAGCTATTTTCAGCGCCCCCTACTACGTCACTAACAGACGACTACATGCAGACGCCAAACTAGACCTCATTAACACTCTTAATCGTAAACATGCCACCAATCTCTACAACAAATCCAAATTCTCAGAAAACCCACTAGTAAACCAACTAGGTCAATACAACCCAGCTGACTTTCTCATTCCCCGTCCCAAATCACTCCTGACCACGGACAACTCCTGACCATAACTCACCCCCACACAGACTAATGTATGTTCATAGGTTTAACTTACACAAATTCTCTTCGAAAGTGAATTTATTCACTAGATTTGTGTAATTTTTCGATCAATTATCACAAGCTTCGTTAAATCACCCCCCATAGCATCACTATAATCCCACTAGTCGCCAATTCTGACTAGTTCCAAGTAGAAGCCACTCACTCCGAGGTCATCAATAGAAATTAATTCATAATTTCTTTCTTCGAATTAGGGACTCTACTATATCGGCAAACGTAAAAATTTTCTTTTTCTTCTCATATTACATATTCACAGTCACAGCTCAGGTTTTTACCAGTCAGTCCGCCAAGCGCCAATTCCCAGAGACCCACCGGTCTCTATAAATTCCAATGTCACTAATGTATTCTTTCAGATGAAGGAGAAGACCGGCTGCGCCGGGATGCTCCATCAAATACATATCAGGTAAGGTAAGGTAAGGTTCGCACCGGCAGATGCAGCTCGTCTCTCGTACATTTAACATCGATTATTTTTACGCGATTTTTTGGGGGTGAAACGTAATAGTTTACTGCCCCATACCGCAACTATACTTTTTAATGCTATTTCAAGGGTCTCTAAGCTCCCGGTTTCATTTATCCCGGTTTTTTTATGGGAGGCGTCTTCTCGTATGTTTAGCATAGTAACCAGAGTCAAAACCGCCCTGGAGGGGTGCAGAGCGGAGCGGAGCGCAGCGGCGCCCCGAAAGGGTAGGTTTTGACGATGGATAAACCTCCCTATCGAATGCACACCCCAAAAATCGAAGAAAAATTCGCTAAATTTACGTACTTTCAAATTGATTTTTCTCGAAATTTTATGTATATCATCTCGAGTGAAATTTTTACAGTATACTCTATAAACCTTCCTCTTTGCTATAGGAAAATTTTAAATTTATTTGGGGTGGCCACACTTAGGCCTCCGTCCCCCAAAATTCATTAAAAGTTACATTTAAAATTTAAATAATAAAATTAACAACGAGCGCGCATATATTATTAGAACAAAAAACTGAGACGATATTCAAGCAAATGTGTTGGATACCTTACTATTAAATGAAATTAAAGTGAAATTAATTTTAAATATCGTAATATAAAAATTAATGTGATAAATTATCCATCGTTCATTACAAAATTTGTAATTTCTTAAAATTTATTGTGATCTTGGGCGAAATAAAACTGGTTTGTTCTTTTGTCAACGTTTCACCGCCTCTCGCGGGTTCTTCAGGACTCGATGCTCAGTAATTCTACTATACAATATCCCAATAATTTTTGAGAGATTATTAAAAGCAATTAATTTAAGAAAACAATTTTGGTAAAATATTTTTTCGCAAATAATAGCACACCTCACATTGCCAAAGGGAACATTTTGATTAATAACAAAACTCGTCTAGTTGCACTATCCCAAATTATCTTAATCACGGATTTATTTCTATTCAAGCTATTTGCCCATTTTCTAGTGCAACAAACATAAATTCAAGACTTGGAGGTTAGGATCACCAAGTGATGATCACCACCTAATGTGTAAGTCTTTGGATGTACGTTTGTTGCACTTGTAGATGATCGAATAGTCTAAAACATATTATGCCAATTTTAGATATAAATGTATTTTATATTGCTTATATAATTTTAGTTTATATTTTTACGGTTTATCAAAATGAATGAACAATTCTACCCTATCGACTCCCCACAAGCTTCATTAAGCCAAAATATTATCTCAATACTTCTTCTGTGTATCTGTTGGTAACTCATTTCTCATTGGTTCATTTTCTACCCAAAATATTTCCGTTGCGGCCTTTAGGCTGCATAATCATGCCAATCACATACTATGAGACAACCAAAGTGATTTAGAACGATCGTCCCATATCTCTCATGTCATAGATTTATAAATTGCTCATGAAAATTATTATGAATCAACAGATAAGAAAATTCGATGTTTACCAAGAAGTACAGCAGACTGGCTTTCGAAAGGGAAACTGCACATCTGATCACTTCTCACTAATAATAAATAATAGAACATATGAACGAATATCAACTAATTCAAAATACCCCCCATGAAAATTTGATCCAATATTTTTTATTTTTAAAATAGATTATCCTTTCAACAACTTGCTCTGGAAGACTTTTTCAGACCAATAAACAGGGGATAAACTGGTATGACTTATATTATTATCTCGTTATGTCAAGTTAAGAATCCTAGCCTATTAACTCCCTCATTCACTCCAATCATAAAGGAATCGCTGGAAAGGAATTGCAACCAAATCAAAATATTCTATATTCTGCTTCACATTTTTTCAATTATTTCTCCTTCTTTCACGACTACGCGCCATCCTCATCCATCGTTTTCCAGCCACATGTCTCATCTGCATATCTCTTGGGCGGTTTTCCCACAATGCTTTTACTATATCTTGGTCTCCAGATAATGATTTTTGTTGTCCATCTTCCATGATTCCTGTTTTTTCACAGCTCCATTCATTCCCTTTTAGCCAAAAAAATTCTTAATCATCAAAGATAAGTTTATTTTTTACCAATTTAATTTTCATAATAAATTATATTTATTTAAATTTATACCATATAAAAATCAATATTAAAATGTTATCGTAAATTTAGGGCAAATTAATGGCTTCAAAAACACTGTAGAAACTGAATTATTTTTTAAATAAACTGAAATTCATTCGCACCTTTCTAAAATAAATAATTAATAATTTGTTTCAAGGTTTATTACTTTTTGGTAAACATCCAAAAAACCCAATTCGGAAATAGTTATAGGAAATCTGCAATTTGTTTTCATCGTTTTATTTCAAGGTTGTAGCCAATATTCACAGTTTCCATGCTCCTACCAGGTTTGCGTTTGACTCCATATTGGAAAGAAGACGCCGAAATGAGAATTTTTGCGAATATCTCGTTAAACGTTGATTTTATGATAGTCAGTTCTCATCAATATTATTCAAAATAAGATTATCTACAAAAATGTTTTTAGCATATTTTTCGTAAAATCAACAAAGTTAAACAGTCCCTAAGTTTTCGACATTAGGCTCAGACCGGAACTGAGGCAAATATGTCATTGCATGTTCCAAAAAGCACAAAGTCGTGATTTGGCCATTTCAAATGCATCCTCTAAAGTCCAAAATAATTGTTAGCAAAATTAAACCAAATCACGGCTTCCATTGCAGGAATACGATTGATATGCCAAAAGGAGTGCAAAATTGTGTTAATTTCTACTGAACGGATCCAATTCGGCTAACTACACATTTAATCCCAATAAATGTTAAGACAATTGAGTAATTTATTCATTAAAGCGGTATTACATTACACAATTTCTTGTTCAAGAAACGACACAATTTTGCGCACTGCCGCACAACGCTATGCGCAAACGCTTTGAACTCGTCTCTGCGCAAAATTGTGTCGTTTCTTGAACAAGAAATTGTGTAATGTAATACCGCTTTTAGAGTAATAATAATAATTTATTATTATTTGTAAATTAAAATGACATTAGATTATTTTTTCGCTACTGTGAATACCAATCTATCACTATTTTATAAATTCAAAAATGTAATTTACAAAAAATTATATGTGGAAACATAACAGACTCTACTCAGGGAAGTATAGCTTTGTTATCGGAAACTATCGGAAATTTCTATTAGTCGATCATGATTTTTTATAAGTCTTCTGGATTTAAAAAAATTATTATAGCCTCTGTATAGATTCCGATATACAATCCTCCAAAGAACCTAGGTTTCTTTTTCGATTTTGATGGCTATAATAGCGTAGTTTTCCTATTACATTCATTTATATTTTGATTTAAAAAAACTTAGATAATGCCCTTCCGACGAATATCCAAAGATAATAAATTAAAGAACGTCAAATAGAGCAACTTGAAAAAGATCATTTTTCAACCAGAATTGTTCACATTTTAAATAATCTGTCGCCTATTGCGCCGCTTGGTAAGTACGGCACTGGAAATAGATGATTTCCGTTTGATTTAATTTATTTCTTGATAATTTTGAAACGATTCCCCAAGCAGTTAAATTAAAAAATATATAGTCCTTGTGAGAATTTTCGGGAAATTTCATCAAACCGTTAGAAAATTTCAAAATTTTAAGGGTTGGCTGCATCTGCTTACAGCTTTTCCGAACAGCAAAACAAAATTATTATACCTAAATTATATTAAAAAACGAAGTAATTTTTGTATCGAACGTAGCAGAAGTGAAAAACGTTTTTCAATAGGTTGTACGATAAAATTTTGAAAAATTAACCGGCAAAAGAAAATCGCAAGTTTTTGTGAAAATTGTTGGAAACTTGAAAAGTCGACTACAAAATGATATAGAGTTCGTGAAAGTTATCGTGTTTCAATTTCTAAAAAATTTGCAGATTATGGATATCCACCTTTTAACTTTTTCTAGATAAATCGTGTAAGCTTAACGGTTTTTAACTTTCTCAAGATTATCAACGAATATACAATTCATAACTGAAAGACGCGAGTCCATTGCATAAATTTGATTTAGAAAACTATAAAGTAGATTTATAGCTGTTATGCATAGTGTGCTAGGTAAAACACAAAAGGATACGGTGACATAAATCGTTTAGATCTTTGCAGTAAAATGTCATTCGTTTGTTGAAGCAGTCCCAGCTTCCTTCTCATTGGCGTACCGAAAGATAAATAATAAGGGCTTAAATATTTAAAAATTATACCATAACTACTGCGACTTTACTAACTTGGATATTTTAAATTCGTGTCGTATTTTGTTGGGTTACTTCTCCTGTTTTACTCGCGCCAGCTACCCTATCTTAATTTGGCGAAACAAAAAAGGCCACTGGATAAAATAACTTAAATGTTTAAATGACAAATTTGTATTGAAAATGGTGTACTTATTTAAATTTAAAACGATTGTCTGCACGCCCTTGTGTCAAGTTAGTAGAATAGTAGCTCCGGATTGGCGTTGTATACAGTGAGGGGTGTTTTCTAAACGTTTGTCGTTAATTCATCATAATGATTCATATGCGTTTGAGACTGGGACCCGTTTTTACACTCCGAATTTTAAGGGTGTAAATTATAAGTTTAAGACAGAAAGTCAATATTCTAGCGAATAACACTGCGGACTTATCATATGCTATGTCCAGAAACGCAAGATATGTATTTATTCAAAAAATTTTAATTAATCCTCAAAATTGTATTTTTCGCACCCCAATTTTATTTCCTACAAGCAGTATTCGTGCAGGTACATCACCTGGGAACACCGAACGCGACTTTCTTACACTAAACACCTTTCTGTGATATTTTATTGTACTTCCTGGTTTATGAATCATAAAAGTGAAAAAAAAAGTTAAATAATCATAAATTATTCACATATTACAATCTTGCCGAACTAACATCCGCCCTTGCTAATAGATATAATAAACAACTTTTAAAAAAATTACTTTAAAATCACACAATTGTAAAAACTCGCAACAATTAGTCATAATTAGCATAACATTAAATTTAAAATTCTAATAAATTCAAATTAAAACAAATAAACTAAAAGCAACTAAAAAAATAATATTTATCGTTGCGCTAGTACACCATTGGAATCTGCTACTTAAAGGCATTATCTCGATACAAAATGAAAATCGACCGATATAAAATTGAAAAAAAATTAGAGCATAGAAGAACGAAAACAATTTTGAAATAAAAATGTTCGTGTTAAGTTGTAGTTTCATATTACGATAAGTGAACACCACTATGTATAACTTTAATGGCTAAAACTGCGAAGAGGGTCTCAGTTTTGTCAGAGCCCATATCCATAAATTAACAGGAATGGAGCCGCCATGTGATGTAAGCCGAAAAGGCACTAAATCTACTCTTATTATCTAAATGGGCGTCAGAGTATTTGCAGACGCCGCTTCTCAAACAGAGGCGGCTCTTTAGAAACTGCAATTTAAGGATTTAATAAAATGATGAAATCAAAACATTTAAAAAATTATGTTTTTAAGTACCTTCTTAATATGATAAGAAATCAAATTTATTGTAGCGTTATTACTTCTATACACTAGCGTGCTTTTTGATAAATTCAAAAAATTATTTTGTGTACATCAAAGATTAGGAAATTGAAATCGGAATAGCAATCAAGAAATTTAAGGGTTGAAATTCGGAACACGAACTGTTCCTCTATGTGGTTCTCACGAAAGCCACTTAACCAACTTTTAAATTTGCCTATAATTTTCCTATGTGGAAACGCACTTCTAAATTTTTTACCTGATTGCACCCCTATCTTGTTATCTTACAGACTCAAAATTATAAAATTCTGAAATGCTGGTTAACCAAACCAAATTTTTACTAAAACATTAAAATTATCAGTCAATTACAAAAAGTAACAGAAAAGAACGCAAATCCCAAGGAACAAATATAAGAAGATAACATTGGTTGCTAAAACAAAGAAAAAGGTTTGGATAAATGAAAAGGTACGATGCAAGGCTCCAAAGAGTGATAAACGGGAATAAGGTTGTTAGAGTTGGTTTGATTTTAAATTTCTGAAATTTTTACTTTTTAAAACAATTCTTTGATTTATTTTAATGGTAAAAGGATTTTCAATAGGGACTTTGCTTTTAAATTTTAAGTAAACCACAGATTTTGGATGAACGTTCTGTATTTCTTTAATAAAGTATAATGTAAAAAATCTACAATTTACGAATCAAAAATAGTATCGGAAAAATGTCCACCAAGACCACGTATACAGGCGTCGATTGTTTTACCAATATTTTCGATTACATTTTTGCTTACTTAATTGTGGCTCTCTCTCATCAATTACACGTCGGATGTCGGTTTTCAAGATTATGGATGATAATGACTTGCATAGACTTGAATTTTCACATGGCCCCACAAGAAATTGACTACAAAATTATGCGAAATTATTCGATCGAGAAATTTCGGTCGCAATAAATTCAATTTTTCGGTGGATGTGTGGCATGTAGTACAGTTCTGTTGAAACCACATATCACTCACATCCATATCATCAATAATAGAATAAAAAAAATTGTCAACATATCCCGATAACAATCCACTGACAGTAACAGCGTTTCCAGCCTCACACTGGTCCTCAATACGGTCCAATCGCTTCTCCAGACCAGAAAGCTCACCGAACAGTATAACACGAGTGGAATGAAAAGCTTCTCAACAGTCACTCTTGGATTTTCTGGAACCCAAATGCGACAACTTTGCTTATTGGTGTAACCACTCAAATGAAAATGAAATGGTTTTTTCAGAAAAACCATAACCTGGTTCCTGCATGACATTAGCGAATTATCGGCGAACAGAATGGTCGAATGGCCTTAATTCTTGCACTAACTTAACCTCATAAGGTTTTAGACCCAATCTTTACGCAAAAATTGCCATGTGGTGCTCGTGGATAGGCCCAATTTCTGAGAACGCCGTGGAATTGATAAATTTAGATCTTTCTGAACACTTTCAATTAGAGCAGTAATATTTTACGTGCTGTTGAACCAATAGACTCAAATTTAACCCCTAAATTTTTAATAGCATTATTCTCAAAAGAACGATTATAACGACCGAAAATAATCGAAATTTTGACAAACCCACCATTTTCGTAGTGGTTTTTAATTACTGTCATTTCAAGATATCATAATAAATTGTAGACCTTCTACTTGATTAAAATTGGGCCTATTAAAAAACCAAGTCCCTGTTAAACACCCTGTGTAATACAAAATTTTTAATTAAAACCAGAATAAGCATTATGAGATTATGTAAATAGCAAAAAATAATACAATAACGCAATAAATAAATTAATAATAGTCACCTATAATTAAAAATTTTATTAGTTTTAATTTGAAGGTTAATTTATTTTTTGTAAACAAATTGAAACTTTTATGGATATTTTATAGCAATATTTGGAATTTTTAAGGGCACTAAAATCAGCTCTCTGGTGATAAAATTGTGATAACTTAAAACCGAAGCACCTATGTACTTTGCAAACGAATTAACCCCTTGCTTCTTCTATTGAGCTTTAAAAGCAGAAACATCTTAATTAACCATACTTATGCAAATAGAGATACAAATAATTACCACCACAGAGGATCCCTAACCGCCAAAGGGCAGAGTTAAGAAAATTCGCAAAGTCCGCCGGGTATGCATTTAAGTGAGTCCTGGTATTTCCAAAAATGTAATTATATGCTTATAAATTATTCTTTGGCAGTAATTTATCAAAGTCAGAAAATAGTAGTAAGATTCTGTATTTAATCCAGTTCAATCCCCTTCAACTAAAAATGGTTAGGTTGTTTTGGTGTCTGTAGGTGTAGGAAAAACAGCGACTACTGAAAGGTTAACCAAACACCATTTGACATTTCCTGAAGTTTCACGCAATTTGTTGCATCCGATTTCATTATTACGCACTTACATTTTTAAATACTTTTGCTCCGAGCAACACGCGACTTGTTTTAAACAAGTCGTTCGTCAACAGTAAACCAAAAAATGTCGCAATCGTCAAAAATAAATAAAATAAATTATAAAAAGAATTGTTTCGATTATGAAGCATCATTTTTATCGCTTGTAAAAAAATATGGGTTATATAAGAACCCCAAGGGAAAGTACAGAACAAGTTTGGGGGTTTAATCAAGACGATTTCATGTTTAGTCTCAAAACTATTTTAAAACACGTTTTCCTTGATCTGTGTGACATTAAGTTGGAATTTTTTACTAAGAAAACTTTAGAATAGATCAACTTTGTGATTTTTTCCCCTAATCTATAAAACTCGCAAAAATTTCATTGTTTACATCCCGAGCTTTTTGTAAGAGGACTTGCACACTAAAGAAAGCTTATCTAGTACCTAAAGCATTGCGGAATCCAAACTGTGCCTCGCACATCTGTTCCTCACAAACTCGATATATTCTTTTGTGTACTATTTTTAGGAAAAGCTTGAGCAAATGGCTCATCAGACTTATGGTGCTAAAATTGCCAAACCCTTTAGGGATTGTAATGAACGTCGACTTGAGCCAACTCCCTGGAATTATCCCAGACGAGTATATTTCGTTGAAAATAGAAGTTAGCCAATCAATACTTTCTTCATCCAAAACCTTGAGAAACTCGTTACGGATTTCATCTGGTCTTGGTGATTTTCTATTTTTGAGTAAAGTTATAGTGTTCGTGATTTCTTCCTTTGTTATTGGTAGTTGCCCTTTTATTTAATATAAGGTTGGATGTAGTGGTCTGTTATTGTCTTCAAACAGTTCCCTAATGTAGTCTTTCCATACTGCCATTTTCTTTTCTTGATCTACGATTATTTTGCCATGTCACTGTTGACGTTTTATAGATTCCAGCCGTCTCTCTTATATTTTATGCATATTGAAGATGTCATGTTTCCCCTCTAATAATTCCATTTCAGAGCATTGTCCAGCGGTCCAGTTCTCTTTTGCTCTATTGAGGGATGTGCAAATAGACTGTTAATAGACCAAAATACTTAAAAATGTAAAATTTCAAGGGTGGTAGTTTTTCATTGATTACTTTACCAGAATATTTTTTCCTTGGGTTATTTTTCCGATCATCCCTGTCCACTACCTCCTGCTTAACTAAAGGACGTAAAGGGCCACCAAAGATATCAATGGAAAGACAACTTTTCTTTGTATGTTGTAGACTACTTGCGAGGCCGAAGGTCGAGCTAATTATGGCGGGGCCTCGTAGAAATATTTTGATAAGTTTTCAATTATGTTTATTGTAATTTTACTTCACGACCTGAGTTTGGATCATCTCATCGATTTGCACGGTAGTGGAATTGAATGATTTAGGATTTACAAGATCGAAAAATCTGCATATTTTTGTTTTATACTCGACGATTCGGTTTAATCAAATTATTCTCGTGAGTTTCCAGCAATGGTTTAGGTTTATTAACATCATGTAATGCAATTTATTTTTAATTTTGGAACATAATGTGCCATTACTGAAAGCTCATGAGAAAAATTTGATTTTTATTATTTAATTATCTCTTGTCAATTTTAAATTAATGTTAATTTAAAAAGTTAAAAATATTATTTTAATTTATTTATTTTTATATTAACAAGCGATAAAAATACAGGACAAATTGCTGTTTTCATACATTTTGAAGGTTTCGAACCTTCCTTTCTATACTGTGACCCATTTATTATCTTTAAATTTTGGCAGTGCATCTGAACATAAAAATAAATTGATACATTTATAAAAAAATATGTAAATTATTTAATAAATGTTACAGAACATCATATCAACCCTTCGTTCTGTATCCAAATGTCAGTCTCAATTTACACGACTTTTATTTACACGGTACCTGTGCAGAACCAATTTTTAGTAGTACACGAATAGGATTAATTATGAAACCAACAATATAAAAAATTTTTTGAAAACCTGTCCATGGGACTCTCTTTCTAATTTTCAGTCCAAAAAGTGGTTCTTCTTCCCCTAATATCGGAAGGTGTACATTTCGTCTGTTTTGCATATTTTTTGCGGTTTTCTTCTTGCACTGATGTTCATAAGCTCATGAAATCCTCATTGATATCTTCATTTCTCATTGTGCCAAAACTCATTATTATATTTTTTATCTAAAGGTTTCTTCCATGTTAGGATAGTCTACTTCGTATCAGCAAAATTTATATTTTATGACATTCGAGACAGTTTTTCTCTTAATTTTTTACTTAACTGTTAGTGCCGTTGTCAACCTATAAAGTTTTCTATTTTGTTCCCGCTTTCAGTCTTACAGGAAAACCGTTTACCTAATGATAACTTAAAATTATTATAAAAATTTAAGAAGTCGTTCTACATTCTTTGCATAAGCAGAACACTGCTTTCAATTCATGTATTTGAATATTCATAATGTATTATCGGAGATCCACAACTAATAGCTTTAAATTTACAAGTGCAGACATTATTTCATTTCCGATAAAATATCTCACTTTCCATTAGAAAATAAAGAAGTTCTAAACATACAGACAAACATCTACAGATCAAAACCGCCGGAGTAAAAAACCCAATTTAATGAAAAAAATCTATGAAATCTATCAGTCGTTTAGTTTCAAAACCAGATACATCCATTTTTGCATTTTCTGACAATTACCATTTAATTAGTGCCAAAATCTCATAATATGTTATATTTTTACAACTAGACAATAATAAAAAATGTTAGCCTCCTTCCGAACGCTTTGACCTAACATCATATTTTTAAAACAGCAATTAAAGCTTTTCTGGATTAAATTATCTTCCTGTTGTACAAAGACAAAATTAAAATCCTAAATTAAAAAAATAAATACTTATAAATATTAATGATCAAATATAAGGTAGGTAATGTATTTTTATTATTCTATTAGAAAATAAAAATTCTCGGAAAAGAAATTCTTTATTTACGGAAAAATAAAAAAGGGAAGAAACAATGTGATTTCACACTTGTTGACTAACGGTAAGAAAAATTTCAAAATTTGTTGTTACAAATTATTAATTAGACGGTTGGGCTGCTCGAACAGAAGACTTCCTGTGTGGTCGACCCAGTTTCGAATATCATCTGGGAAATTTTAGTTTTAATTATATGTTTAATAAGCATAATACTAAACTATTGGCTAAAGTATTCTCTTCTCTTTCCCACACAATGCAAATGTCAAGTAATCACGATAAATCAATTTCATGCTCGTTATGAATTTTCATAATAATTTACAAGTTTCTTTAGTGTTAATATCGAAAAATCATTGGTATAACCCAAACTCGTAAAATGTCTTGGGTGGTATGTTTAGAATTATTTACGACAGTCTTGAATGTATGTTTCATACTTATTGGTAATCAACAGCTGACATAACCCGCTCGTAACTTTTGAAGAGAATTAATAAAATATATCAACATTTTAATTTTTTAATCGGCACGAAGATATTACATTTTAATTGCACGAAAGTGGATTTAAAATTAAAAATTAATGAGTTAAAGAAACTGCATTAAAAAATTTAAAGTATAATAAATAATTAGTTGGTGGTGAGAATTAATTTAAAAATTAACAAGCTAAATAAATACGGGTAATAAAATTAAATTATTTGATAAGCTTTCAGCTGATTAATTATATTAAATGCTAAAATATTCGCTCTGTTGTTGAACGTTGAAAAATTAACGTGAAGAAAACAAAAATTATGAGCCCAAACGAAGAAGAGATCCAGATAGACCAACAAGTTCTGGAAAAGGTTAGTCAGTATGTCTGTACACTTGGAGCATGTCATCACAATAATTAGGAGAAACCAAACTGCGGAGATAGAAAAATAGGCCCAGGATAGAGAAGAATTGAGAGGCTTACATACGTGGCGGCCACCTAATTAACAACGATGTCATTTTCATTCATTATTAAAATATTAATAAAAAACGTTCTTATCAGCCTCTTATTTTTTATTTAAATGATGATACACCTTAAGACGATTCTAATTAAAACATATCTTTTTAATTTTTCTTTTCAGCAAAAGTGTAAATACATATTATGTATCTTAACAATTTCAGCAAAATTTTTACGACCGCATAATTAGCAACGCCGTATTTAATATGTAATAGATTGATAAAAACAAATGAAAATTGATACTTTAAAACAAGAAAATAATATAAGTGCCAGTCTTCTAATAAAAATCGTGTAATTCAGTTCAACATGGAAAAGCAAAAAAATTGCACGCCAGAAGTTGGGAAAATAATTTTGAATTTGATTAGAATAGGATGGTCTTATAGGCAAGTTGCAGACCACATCCAGTGTTCAAAAAGAATGGTATATAACAACGATATAACGTTGTACAATATTTTATGATGTAATTTCAACATGAATTTATCATAAATATACAAATAAAAACTTTGAAATTTCTTTATATAGCAACCGTTGTTAATTATGTGGCCGCCACTGTATGTTCAGGCGTGGACGAAGAAAAGCTGTGGAAGAAGAAAATATTTTAATTTTAACTGTTTTGATTGATAATCGCTGAAATGAAACGCTCATTTTTGTCAAATTACCATAATTATTTTAATTTAGATAATTTAAAATGGGTAAATTTTACCTCTAATACAATAAATTTAATTTATTTAATTTTTTTTAAATTCAATAAGTTTTGAAAACTTTTTCTGCGCAAAGGGGAAGCTGAGTTGAGCTTCCTATCCGGGAACGTATGTCTTTGGTTCGCAAGGCATATTTTCCTCCGGCTACCTTTCCCGAGATGTTTTCGGTTTGGTAAGGCATCTCGACTTCCTACATGTCTTTGGTTTGCAAGACAAGGTTCCTTCCCAGGAATCCACCCCAGAAAATGAATTTGCAAACATCGAACGATGCGGTAATATTCCGTCAGGAATGGAGGGCCGAAGAAGAAGAATTTGAAATCAATTTTTCAATTTTTGTTTTATTAGTGCTTATAATGTTATGCGACTGAAGATTCTAAATAAAAAAAATTTTACAAAAAAAACCGACTTCAAAAAAAAGCACTACAAAAAAATTGCACTAAAAAGTAAAAAATAATTAGAGGTTATTAGAAGAAGATTTAACAGAAATTAGAAGTATATTTTTACAGTGCTGAGCATAAAAATTAATGTATTACGTCAATAATATACAATTATTGTTATTTTTGGAGTCGGTGCCAGCCAAGGTTAACAAACGTGTATTAACGAAGTAGCGGAGTACCAATTTATTAACAGCTTGGCTGGCACCGACTCCAAAAATAACAATAATTGTATATTATTGACGTAATATATTAATTTTTATTCTCAGCACTGTAAAAATATACTTCTAATTTCTGTTAAATCTTCTTCTAATAACTTCTAATTATTTTTTACTTTTTAGTGCAATTTTTTTGTAGTGCTTTTTTTTTAAGTCGGTTTTTTTTTGTAAAATTTTTTTTTATTTCTTGCTTTTTAGTGAATCTTGCGTTCCTTAACTGATTTATTTTTCGAAAGCGAATATGGGTAGACCTACTAAAAGCGCTGCCCATATGCGACAGCGCCGTTCTAATGAGACAAGCGAAGAAAGGGCGAAACGCCTATCTCAAAATAGAAAATCTAGATCCAAGACTATTTCAGAAGAGAGTAGTGAACAGCGTGAAAAGAGGCTTTCGCAAATGCGGGCTTACAATCAATAAAAACCAAAGTACTCAACCGATTTTGATGAAATTTATATTGGACCAATCTGAAACTATATCCTTTCGAATTGTGAAAAAATTTTGAAAATCGGTTAATAAATGACGGAGTTATGAGGTAACAAACATTAAAAAAAATACAGCCGAATTGAGAACCTCCTCCTTTTTTGAAGTCGGTTGAAAATGGACATAGCGCTCGATTGTATTATAAAAAACTATTTTCTAATTATTTAATTATTTTATATCGTCTTTTTACAAAATTTCACATTGTTGGTGACCCCCCCCCCCACCTTGTTGTACTTGTTTACTTCTTCAAGGAAATATTTCTTCAAGGAACAAAAAGTATATGAATGCCTTATTAAGGCATTATATATAAAGTATGTGGTGATAAGGCAGAACTCGACATGTCAAAAAAATCGATTTTTTAACCATAGAAGTGTCTTTTGAATAAAATGTCCTCAGATAATAGGTATATCAAACTTACGGTTAAAATTCAAAAAGTTCAGCGTTTAACTAAGTTTTTTTTTAAATTTTCGAATCAGCATAAGTTCGACCGTTTATTTAATCTTTCAGTATTTCTTTAACGCCTGAAAATGGTTACGCGTTTACCGAAAATAGTGTGAATAAAAACCAACTAATTTCAAAATTTTCTTTAAAATATAACTGAACATCAGCATAATGAATAAAGAATATTGTCGGAAATTAAATATTTTTTAACTCAATTTCACATAATAATAAAAAAAACTACCGATTAACGCATAAAAATTAAATTCAACGATTGTTATCTTAAAAATTTTATTTTTCACCCTACATAACTCCTAGGAAATGCTTAAAGAGTTAACATTTCCTTATGAGCAGACATAAAAGTTTATGCATTAAAAATCTGCATTTCCTTTTATATTGCTTTTAATTATAAGGAAATTACCTTATTCTATTTTGAATATTTCTTTTGTTTTAATTCACACGATGTTAAAGTCATTGCCACGAAAGTTGACATCTCGTCATAGATTGACCGAATATAGCAGCGACGTATTGCTTATGAGCATTACCAGTCATTTTGTATTGATATGACAAAGCACGAAAATATATTGCACGTTTGACTAGGGAGTATTAGCTTAGTTCAGACGATTATGCTTTTATGACGAGACGTCAACTTTCGTGGCAATGATTATATTATGGTTTTCTTTATGCAAAATAATTTATTAGTTTAATCAATTATCTCAACAAGATTACTTTCACCTGATGATTGCCAATAAACGCGAAACGCGTGCACTAAATAACGTAAAAATGTAAATTTCATGATGATTTTACCCCGATTTCGATTTAATAAAATTCTGATTTTAATCATACAGATTTTCGTGGACGAAAAATTTTAGTGGGAACTGAATTTTCCTTTTCTTTAAGTTAATATATTTTTAACAGCTATGATCATTATGTTCATTCAAGTAAATGCGGATACGAACGAGTACTTGGTATGTGGTCACTTTCGTTAGCCACTCTGCTGTCCACAATAAATAATAATAATTCCACTTTTCCATTTCCATAAATTTTCTTTATTGTTCGCGAATTCAAAATGCTTTGGTTTTTTTTAAATATTGCAGTTGCTTGAAAAGCCCCAACTAAGGCGAAACATATTTAAACAATTATTTTCACGTAAGTTACATTTCAATAACTTGGATTATAAAAATTAAATTAAATTAAGACATATTTACGACTAAATTTAGAAAGTTTAATTTACAAAAAATATTCCGTTACATCCCAATAATAAAAATTTCAAAAAAATTAAGAAGTCTTGTGGTTCTAATATTTTTAAAATACCACGTGATTAAAATGATAGAAATTTTAATCCTTAAACTATCAAGTTGGTAAAAGTATAAAAACAGTAGAAGTTTAATCTGAACTTTTTTCTTATATTTTGTAAAAAAATTTACATTTGATGCTTTTATGGTATATTGGACTTACCTTCATGAACAAGTCTAAAGGACTGCAATGCAAGCGTTTAAGTTCGTCGCGCGCAGTGTGACTGCGCCCTTAGGTCGATGTTTGTAAAATAAAACAAAGTTTAATTTGTAACATATATTTATTTGAGCTTTTCATTGCAATAATTAAATACAACAAATCTTGAAATAAGAGATTGATCTGATAACGTAAGTGAAGAGCTTTTTTAATTATTTTGTTAATCAGCTACGCGTATACATTTTTGTATTATTATTATAATATTGATAAATATTTATTTAAAAATCTTCTTGGAAGAATTAGATTGCGACATACGTATACGAATGTTTGAATCTTAATAATTAAAATTTACATTCTTAATAAATAGAGATGAAATAACTGAGAATTCATTTTTCCTACATTTACATTTTTTCATTTAAATATTTCGAATATTTATCGTACAACTATTCAATTTGTGTATAACTAAAATTTTCAATCTCTTACACCATGGACTTTTTCGTTAACAAGACGTCACAGGGAAATTATATTACAATACAACGCGAACGTCATTTTAAGACATTCTTAAATACTGACTTATAGTAAGTATTACTTTAACTTCTTTTATTTACACAATATTGGTGACAAGTTCGTATAACAATAATAATCACTCAAAAACTTTGCAATACCACAATTATATTGAATTATATCACTAAAGTCTACGACTAATTTCTACAGTCTGCAGCAGCAAGATATGATATCATCACAACTTACAAGGACCAACTAGAGGCCCTCTTTTGTTTAATTTACAAATATTTTAATCTGTACATTTAGGCAGAAATTTTGCATTCCTGATAAAAATAATAAACAATATTTACACGTATTTACTAGATAATTGCTTGGCAAGTTCTGTATATTTAAGAAATTTTGAATGAGGACTTTCTTCAAACCCACCCGCCGCGGGTGGACTTTTACTACCGGTCGGCGTCGTCGACGCGCTGGCAGACGATCCACCTCCACTACTCTTCAAATTTAAAGCTCCACTAGAACTCGAAGGCTGTGGACTTTTTAAGGCTACAGGATCTGGAATCACTCCATCTTTGACAAAATGCATTTTTGATAAATGATGGCGATAAGCTCCTTTCGATATGAAAGGCGTATCACAGAAAGCACATTTCATTATAGAATCGGAAGTCATAACGGCGTCATTACAAGCCCAACTAAACGCCAAAATCGCTCCAGGTGTAGGACCCCCGCTTTGCGTTACGGTATGAGAGGTGGAAGCGCTCACACTCGAAGACGTCGACGTCGACGCTGCGTTTGTTCTATTCGTGTGATGTGTTTCAGTCTTATCACAAAGTTTTTGTAAAGCAGCAAGTGGATGACTACTACTTCGCTTACCTGAGGTATTTCCACCTTCCGAAGATCCACCAGCTCCGGACAAATTATCGAACATGGAACTTAAAGCGCCCAAACTGTTGTTAGCCTTTTTCTCTCCGTTCGTGCTTCGAGGTGTCGTTGATCTATCGCTACTAGCAGGACTACAAGTACTATTTCGACAAGGACTATTTACACTTCCAGGTTCTATCGAAGGAGTTTGGCGATGCGGACTATTAACGGGAGTACTTGCACGACTTTTTTTTAAATCTTCATCCACCTCTTCCTTAACCTCGGGAAAGTTTTTACCGTGCCTACTATTAAAACTACTTCTATCAAATTCGGCACTTTCGTCGAGAACTTCCTTTTTTAAACAAAGTCCTTCGGTCGACTCGTCGTGCAAGTCGCTCTCCTCCGCCTCCCTTTTGACCGACACATCTCCGTCGCATTTATTCTCGAAACTACTTTTATCCAAAACCGGCGATTTATCTCTTTTATCTGGAGTCGATCGTGGAGTCGACGTTATCGGCTGATGCATCGAAGTATCGATTTTACGTTCAGGAGTTAACGATTCCACCCGACTTCCCCGTTCCGACACAGAACTCGACTCGCTACCGCTTCGTTCTCTTTTGGAATAGTGATGACTCTGTTGCTGATGATAGCTTCGCAACAAATTCATGGTTTGTGCATCGACCAACGGTTTCGTATAATCCACACTTTCGTCGATGCCCAAACGCTTTAGTATACTAGAACCCATCGGCGCTGCTGTAGGACCGTGACAAGTAAAATTTGAATTCTGTCTCGTTCGCGAGTCAAAACTTTTTTCGATTAATTTTTCGATGGCATTCAGTACGGATGGAGACGAACCTGTTGTGCTTTCGGCACTAGCGGATGTTTTGCCTGCGCCGGAATCGGTAGGTGACTGATGTAAAGGAATAGAAGGTGAGTCGTTATTTTTCCCATTTTCACGATTTGTTTGGCCCGAATCTAGTAAAGTATCGGGTGGAATAATACTATTTGACATTAATGCACTTTTTAAAAAGTTCCTTTGATTGCTTCCCACGCTCCCGCCCCCAACGCATTGTCTGATGTGATCCACGAAAAGTGTGGTATCGATTTTATCGCCGCACTTTTCGCACGTAATTCGACCGGCACTCGATTTACCAATAATACTCGAAACGTCACCGTTTTTAAACTCATGTTGAGCACGTTCAAGTTCCAATAACTTCCGCACCGGCAACGATTTTTTTCGTTTTTCGCGGGTTTGCCGCCTTCGACCACCGTCGGTAATCGAACGCATTATGTGTTCTTTGTAATGTGAGTTCTTTACCATGTGATTGCTAAGTTCTTTGAGGGAACTAAATGCTTGATCGCAAACTTTACATGTTAAAACTGCGCTCACGTGACTATTTGCACTACCCGCACTACCGCCAGATGCATGTCCACCGGCTCCTCCACCACCACCTTTACCATCTTCCGAAGACTTCCACGAAATTATTTGTTCTTGCGAAATTATATTTGTGTAGTGTTGCGTTTGTTGCATGTGACTAGTCATTTCAGCTAAAGATCTGAAACTTTGCCCGCACCACATACACTTTAAAATTTGTCTCGTTTGTTCCGCACCTTTGCCTAGCCAAACGTCTTGGCCTCGCACAAGTTTTCGAGGTAGAGGCATCGTTTCTTTGATGAGCAAATTTAGATCGGCTTGGGTTGGTTTGTTCGAACTGGAAGTGGACGAAACTCCCGAGCTAGCATTCGAAGAAGGTGACGAGATCGGAGGTTGGGGTGGTAAATTTTGAGACTGCATTCCAGATACCGGAACGTTAACCCCGCAATGTTTGGCTTCCTTCATGTGTGTGGTCATGGCGGCTAAACTTGGAAAGCTTTGTTTGCACCAGACACATTTCAAGACGTCTTTCGCTTGGTCGGCACCTTTGTTTAGCCAGTGCGACTGCCAAGCGCTGTGTCTACTGTTTGAAGCGTTCACCGAGGTGCCGGAGCCTGCCATCGAACGGAATAAGTCTTCTCCTCCAAGTTTGCTAAGTTCGCTCATTTTTTCTAAAGCTTTCGTTGCATCGTTAGGAGTACTCGTGCCGTATTTGTTTAGTTTTCCGTTCCAAACTTCCGAAGGGTTGGTTGATTTTGGTGAAAGGTTTGCTGCGGCGACTGCGGCTGCGAAGTATGGTAAGTGCGGTGCGGCGATGGAGGAAGTCCATTGGGATAGGAGAGGTGATTTGTAGTCGGTTCTAGGTTTACGAATGGTCGGTTGAGATTCGGTGTCTTCTGACCCACGCTTTCTGTTTGTGACTGATAAATCTAATGGACTATTTGTTGGTTGAGATTCGGAAGGTGATTCTGATTTGGTTAGATTCATTATGTTGAGTTCGGGTTCGTCGGATTCGTGTTTTACGTGGGAACGTTTACTGAAGTCGAGTATACCGGAGGATGAATGTAATGATTCAGGTAGTGGTGAAGTACTGGAAAAATTGAGAGAGACTCCGGGAGGCGAAGAGGAAGAAATAAGGGGCGAAGCGGAAACGCGGTTGTATGATGGTAAGGGCGAAGTCATCATTAGCCTGTGCGAGTGTTGCGCTGCAGCTGCTGCGGCGTTTAAATACGCTGCCATTGCTGCGGATTGCGGTGGAAGAAGTGCCGCAGCAGCTGCCGGTGGTAAGGTTGGCGGAAGAGCTACTCCTATCGGACTTAGCGCGGTTCCGGGTATGGGAACTCCTCGAAAGAGATCTCCACGATCGGAAAATGCCGATTCGCCCGATAAGCATCTCGGTGGGATGGAAGACTCGACGGACTCTCGAGAATGACAACGAGGACTCGTCAAATTTCTGAAAATAAAACGGAACGGTAGTGTGCGATTCGATTTAAGGAGTGCAAAAATTCTTACTTTTCTCCAGGTTGATTGCAAAGTACGGGATCTTCTCCTGCGGAATGAACACTTTTCGGAGATAGTAAAGCACCGGGCGGCGGAGAGGAAGCCTCGTCTCCACCCGGTGCAGGTGATGCAGCCGAAGTGGGCGTCATGGAACCGGATTCGTCGTCACCGTCAATTTTTTCGTTATCGTCCGGAGAACCTTCACCTTCCCCTGCAACAAAGAAAATAATAAATTTTATAGAAACTTTGTGAATGATTCATTATCGACGAATGTTACGTAAGTTACAAAGCGTATCAAGTTTATTAAATTGGTGAAAATTTAAATACTTCTCTCGAAATTTTGCTTCTTCAATAGAGACTTGAAAACAATGACATTTGCGATTATTATCTAATTCTTTAAAGTTGTCAATCAAAATTCAACTTCATTAACAAAATACGAAAGAGGCAGGAAACAACATGCTTTATTGTCAGCAAATGCGATTGAGAAATGCGATAAAATGAAATAAAGCGAGCAAATATCTACCCGACATTTGATTACAACATTGTTTGAAACTCGTGATGATACCAAGCGATTTCATTTCGAGATATTTTCAGAAGTTGTGCCCGTGCATTATATTTCTCATTTGTTATTACACTTTAAATTAAAACAGATCGATCGTTGATATTATTAGGTTCGTTAACTGGTCAAAGGGAAATAATGCTGAAATTGTGAATTAGTTTTAATTTAGTTGTGTTGTGATGAAAAAGGAAAATGTTGAACGACACTATTCGGTTGTATTTCAAGTAAAGGCGGAGTAATATGGTGAAAAAAGTATGTTGCTGACCAATGGTTTTGCTGCTGAGAGCGAAACATGTAGATACAGCAGCTTTTCTGAAACTAATTACATTGATTTATGTAGCTATTGTTCATTGTTGGTCCGTGTTTGGACAGGTTGAAGACATACGTGCACGCCTCTGGTCGCTTGTCCCTCCGCGTACGACCTTTGCAGACCTCCCGGAGAGTGCGAGAGCCGCACGGGAGTTGACACCAAGATGTTTATATTGGTCTGCTGAAGACATCGAGACCGGTTACAGACCCGCCCCGCGTACAAACATCAACAAACAATCTTCAGCACGAATATCTAACAAAACATGGACCTAGTTGCTGAAGATGTTATCAACAAATTGTTCATGTTAACTTGCAGTTAGGTTGGAACAACCGGGTAACTAAAATTACCAACTTTGAGTTGTAGGTATGGAGCAAAACGTTTTACATAAATTGGTGCGATCTGATCAGACGCACGAGTTTTGAGTCGTACATTCATTAGCAGTGATCAGATATCGAGGTCCGCAGCAGTGGAAGAACTTACTCGTGCTTATGCTTTTTACAGATTCCCGGAATTAATTGCGAGCGTTCGAGTCCGGGACTTTGCAGGTGTGTGTGACGGACAGGACTCGCTGATAAGGCTGCATTAAAACGAGAAGCGGGCATAAATTGTGCCGTTCTTACTGTCTCCGTGAGATACGGGCATAGCATGCAGATGCCAGCCTTATACGGGGCAAGCACGACAAGAAATATATGTTCAAATGAAAGACAATGGTCCATAAATCTACAAGGAGTCATAATAAAGGAATTAAACGCAAGATGGCTTGGCGTACTTGCAGTTTCCGCTCTAAATACAAACTTATTAGTGCCATTATGACCCGGAGCCAATTAACCAAATTGCTTCTCACTGGTTCATCCAAGTAATGCGGTATCAGGGAATATTTTCTAACCAAACCAACTAAAATTTGTAAATTATATCAATTGTATCCAACGAAAATACTCAACATTTTCCTCTTAATGATACTTCTTCTACGTGTTTACATAAAAACCACGAGGGTTCAAAATTAATCCTTCTTTTAACTGCCCGATTTCGAAACAGAACGCTCCCTAAGCATACAAATTGTTTAAACCTAAACCGGCAAAATCGATAGTATCCGATAATACAAAAATAAAACAACACTTTCATTAATTAACAGCATAAATCAGCTTTATGGTTATTTTAATAATCAAGTTTCTTCAAAGAAATTGACGTTCTTCCAAGTAGTGTAATTAACATTTGATAGTTTTAATGAATTAGCGTTGCTGTGGATGCAATTAAATATTTTTCCTTCAACTTGTAAAGTATTGAACACTTAATAACGGTTTGTTCAAACCTGATGCTCAAGTGTGGGATGTAAATTTCAATGGTGGAATGATAAATACCACAATGTTTAACTGCACATCCAAATTGGACCACTTGCTATCCAAATTTGACAGATAACTGAGATAGCACACACGCAAATATCTTGTTTACATAACAGTACAAACATTAGGCCTGTCGGATACAAATTGAAATAATTTGTTCGAAATTTGTTCCAAAAAATATATGCGGCAACAAAAAAAAATAAAGTAATTTAGATTTTTTGGCACGGCAATGATATACATTGTAAAGCTTTCAACATTCGCAAAGGGAAGTTGATATTTAGTGGATGTGGTTTTAGTATGCAAGCCACAGCAGTTGATTATTGCGAGCGCTGAAGCAGGTCTTGGGGGAGCGAACTGTCGGACCGTTTGGCTGATGGTGCTGCGGAAACTCCACTTCCCGAGGCAGAGGTGAGAAATCTTATTTCAGCCAAGATTCAGTAATCGAAGCCAGACACGTTTAATGAAGTTTGCGCTTGTGTTCATCAACCTTCTACTTGACCGTTTGTTTGGTTAGATTCGGACAAGGATGTCGGTTATATTAAATTTACCTTTACGCCGTTATACCATAAAACGTAATATACAAAATTTGCTTTTTTATAGCCAAAATATATTTTGTAATTTTTTTGGTCCCGGTTTTTTGAACCTTCGTAACACAACAAGCAAAAAAAAAACTTGTTCGTTCCGCTGCAATTAACAAAAAACAACAATGAGCGTGAGCAATTAAAAATTAATAATTCAAAGATTGACGTCTTGCAAAAAAAATATAATTTTCTGAAAGTCTGCAGCTGACAAAGGGTGCAGTAATAAGGAGACATGATGAACAAAAGTTGACTGAGACTGATTGAAAAGGTCTGTGTGTGGGCGAGGGGAAGAAAATTGTAGATGATGAGTGACAGCTCTCATTGTGGATGAGTGACGGTTGAATCGCTTGTTTTAGCGAGCAGGTGAGGTAATGGGAAACAGAGTGGTACTTAGGAAAAAATGAACAACTTAACCTTAATTTTCGGAAAAGTCTTGAGCACTTTCTAAAAAATATTAAAATCTCGATATCAAATCGATTAAGTTAATAAATTATTTAAATGTATACACGATTGCAAATTTATTCTGCCCGAATAGTTCGTGAATAAAATAGCTTACCAAAATGGACTAAGTTTGATTGAAATACGTCAATATCCTGTACACGATACAAAACAATGTCACGACTCGTCAATAATTTACGTGTGGGTATTCAACTTGAAATTATACCAATTTCCGGTATTAATTACACTAAGTTTTGATGATTGTAATAAAATATGGAATCCTAAAGGAAGATTAATTGAAGGAAACTATCTTTACGTATTATGCTCATGAGGATGTCCATAGTTTTAACGAAGCAGCTGAAAATGTGACATTGACGTATTGAGTCAAGATGGATGCGCTTACACTGTGATAATACATAATTACAATAAATCAATAGGAAAGTGGGCAGTTGGACAGGTACATCTCTCACGGTGGACAACAGACTGCTTTTAACTGTGTTTGTGTAGGACGCACCTGACCTGACCTTATTGATTTAGGACATTTGGCTTTTATAGATAAACAATGACTAAGTTTTCTCTTCCCCTAAATTTTTATTAGTACATACAAACTACGATTAGGTACCTTAACAAACCAATTTAAAATAATTCGAACTTTTCGGTCTAGAACGGTAACGAGGCACTTTTCCCGTAAGGAGACATAGTAATAAAAAAATTCTTACCTATGTAGCGAAGAAAACGACTTAAAGTGAATAAACAAATTAATCGACTGGTGAGGAATATTAAAATAAAGTATATAGGAATAAGTTAGTTGCTAACAAGGTTATTTAACTATTTCGTATTCTTATTTACAGTCCATAAAGTACAGACACACCGCTGTTTAGTGTCGCACCGTAAGAGCTCACTTATTGCGTATTATTTACACTGTAACCAGGTTGTTATTCGCTGCTGATATTCATAGTCTTTCTGAAGTACCGAAGTATATAAATCAACCTAAATAATAAAGAACACACAAACGTTCAAATTTATTGCTCGTAAATGTTTATGCAATATTACGTTTGTGTAGTGAACGTAACAAAAACAGTCGGAAATACATACTGGATTAGTGGTCTACAAATTTCAACAGCGATGCTTAAACTGCAGTAATGCATTTAAATCATCATTTCAACTGCTAAGTTTTTAGTCTTGCATAATTTATAGCCGACAATTGTAGTTATAGAATAAATTAAACTAGTATTAGAAATAATGGAACTCTGAATTTGGAGGAAACGACACAAGCTCCATCTGGACGCCGCTTTTTTCATTTTATCTTAATCATTTGCATTTTAGTTCCAAGTTATATTGGGAATAATCTGATAGTTTAGACTTTAAAGGTTAAAAAATCTCGCCAATAAGTAGGGTTAAATCTTACGGGCTACCCAATGCGATCTATTTAAAATGGAGATCTCGCTTATCAGCGATACTAGACATACTTATTCCCTTTTAGCAATTATAAAAAGGCTATAGTAAAAGTCGTGCAAAGAAATTAAAAAAGTTTTGTCTGGTTCAGGAACTATGTTGTATAAACAGATGAATATCTCAATTATTTGTTTCGATATTTGAAACAACATTTTGAGCGAAATTAAAAAAATTTTATGTAGAATATGCAGATTTAGAATTGCAAATTTAATTGTAAAAAAAATAATAAATTCATGCAAAAAATACAAAATATATTACGGAAATAAATAAAAAGAAACATAAAAATCCAATATCATCAAGTTTGTATTTAAATGTGGTCACCATATTGGATATTTATGTTACATTTTATTTTTTTAAAAACGCCAAGGATTTGTACGATGTATTTTCTTGTTTTTACTATTAATTTGTTCTTGTTTTACAAGAATTTATTATGCTTGTCGCAATAAAAAACGGAAATTAACATGATTTATATTATTAAATTTGTTGTTATTGTACAATTCATACATATATAATTTTAAAAAAATTATGTATCACTGAAATCTATGTTAAAGAATGTAGCTTTTATAATAAGTCGATAAAAAAACAGGAAAAAATCTGATGAATCCGAATAAATGAAAAGTCAAATGAAATTATTGTAATTTGCACGAAAGTTATAATATAAAACATTCAATTTCTTTCAATTATTTTTTTAATTTTTTATTTTCTAACTAAATGTCATTTTATTTTCAATTATCATTTATTTTTTGATTCAGTAATCGTATTATAATACCGAAACATCGATTGTGTGTTTCTAATTATTATTGATCCAAATTTTACGTCCCTCCCCCCTTTTTAATTTTTAATATCATTTCATTCATTTTGAATTTTATTGATATTTTTTTTATTAACGCTCGATTAACGCTGAATGACAGGGAAACCTCAGAAGAAATTTTGGTATATAAGATCAAGTAATTATAGGGAATTTGTAGGAAATTCCAGGAATTAGTAAGGAATTACAAAGAAATTGAGGGAATTAGCAAGAAGTTTGGTAAACTGACGAAGAATTGCAGAGCTTTTCTGAGTTAGAAGGTCGCATTGAAGAAAGAGAAGTTGACTGCTCTTACGAATATAATTTTGAATAGCAACCAGTGGCAGCTTATCCTAAAGGACACAAAAACGTTTGCACTCCCATGCAAAACCGAAAACATTAACTATCGAAAGCTAATAATTTTAAGTAAGTAAATTCAGTTAATTTATGTATCTTTTTTCTAAAAATTTTAAGCTCTCCTATTAATAAAGTCAAGAATGATTCTAAAAAATTGGCAGCTGATCAGGCGGTAAAACAGTAAAACAATATTTTATGATCCTGCGTTAACTCTAAAAATTATTTTTAAAACTGAAATCGATATTGAAATGTTAAAATGAGAAACTTTTAACTATCAGTTCAAATGCAAACAAATTCTTTAGTCAAAAAACCAAAACTTTTTAATAAAATCCAAAGTTAATGAACAATTATTAATTCAAAAGGGGGGCAGGTTAAATTAAATTAAATAATAAGACTCAAGAAATCGCGATGTTTCGGAATTAGTATTTGAATTTAATCAAAGAATAAATATAATTAAAGTTAGAATAAGAATGAAAAAATGTTAGAAAATATCAAAAATTAATTTAAAAAAATGGATTGCAGTGAAGATTCGAACGTAAAATTAATTCGGTGACAATAAATAAAAATTAATATGAAAATCGAAGTAAAAAGTAAATGTTTTTATTATTCCATTTAATTTTAACCCCCCCCCTTTAATTCATAATTTTACTTAGGATTGCATTAAAACTTTTTGGATTTGGCTGCAAGGTAAAAGTTTATTATGTTGGCATTTCAATATCGGTTTCATTTTTGAAATTTTGAAAACAAACACCACGTTATTTTGAGAAAGTTTCTTTTCTAAATACTATTTGACCCCCCCCCCCCCCCGATTCTATTTATCACTTGGGAATTTGAGGTTTTAATTTAATTTAATAATGATTTAATTTAGTAATGAAGAACAGTCAGAACACTGCAGATTATAGAAACATGTTTACATCCTAACAACGAGGGGGTCGTATGCAAGACTAAATTTCTTGGAGGTTGTTGATCATCTATGGTCGGCATTTAGAACACTTCAATCTCTAAATTTCCACGTTTATCTTAACGATTTATCGATTAAAGTTTCTTTGAAATTAATTTACTTTGGAAGTCTTCTTCTTTCTCTTATTATAAGGTTTATGACCAGTTCTCTAACTTATCTTCAATAAATTAGTTCTATGAGCATTGGTTGAGCATAGTTCTAAGAGCATAGGTAAGGTAGCTTGCTAGACTGGGCTTAGATGTGCCTGTGCCCTGGTTTTTTATTGTTATGATGGCAAATCATTAACACAAGGAGACATACGGATTTAAGTGCCCTCGAAGAACGGTGACGGTCAAGAAAAATAAATTAAATTTTAGTTGGTTTCGCTAACATTTAGGCCATGATCGGCGATAAAAATACATGTAGTTTATTACCCAAATCAATATTCTTGTTGAAAAAAATCATACAATGAAATATTTCGTTAAATCGAGGTCCCACTGTATTTCTTCTTGAATATTCAAATTCTGGGCATCACGAAGCAGAATAATAGTCCTTATATGAAAATGCAAATTTCTTTTTCAGATTTGGCTTTTGAAACAACGGCGTATAAATTACCCGAATCAACATCACCTCGTAAAATTGGAGGCCCCGATGGAACATTATTCAGACCTTCACATATCCTAGTCCCGCAGTAGAAATGACCAAATTAGCTTTATTACACCAGAGCGAAAGGTTTATGGCCAATTTCCAGCGGTTGCACCAATTCTGTCCATAACTCAAGGACAAATCAAGGATCAATCTAGATAGTTTAGCCTAAACCTTCCGAAACATTGCCTAAACGACGTACGTAATCTTATGCGAGATACTAAACGACAATAGAAATTAAAAAATAATTGGGGAACCTTTTCTGAACGATGAAGCACCTCACCAATAAATTAGACTCAATTAGTGTGCAGATTCTTATCGGAGTGGTCCCGTACAATCATTTTAATTAACAATAAAGTAAACGGTGTTTTCAGGATATAGGTATACAAATAATAAAATAATTCTTCGAATTTTTAAAAAGTTTCTCTCCGCATATTAAATAATATAATTTATTGTAGTTGAGTTGTTAAACGAGTTGAATTCTTTTAATTTCGAATTAAAACTTGTCGGACCTTAATCTTATGATGTATTGATTGCTTTACGACAGATTGACAATCCAGTTAAAATTAATTTTGTTTATTGGTTAATTTACACGGGCAACGTCCACTTAATGAACATGTTTAACTTTTTGTTAAGGCAAAAAATTAATGAGTAAATTAATTGGTAATTAATCTAAAGAGTCACGATTATGAAAATTGAACTTAGAAATTCTGGATACATCAGGAAATTTATTTTACGTAAATACCGGGAAGATAGCGATAAAATTAACATATTATTGCATAATTTGCACTTTTAATTTGGCAATGGAGGGTAAAGTGGAGGTATTCACTAACATAATATTAACATTCCCGCACTTTCTCGTCTACAATAATTTAACTCGAAACAATAGCTTCGTCGATTATACAATGCTGAACACATACTTTTCAATTTTTTTCAAGTACTTAACACTTACATTTTTGCGGCTCAAGTTTGTTAACTAAATTTGCATTCTCGACAATATCAAGAATGAAGAAAGGGTGGTATGTTAATGACAATGTAATGCACCATTGTGCTGTAAATTTCAACTTACAACTGTAATTGTAACTTAACTCATTTCGTGAACTCGCTTTAAACAACTGTAATTGACAACTAAATTATTGGGAAATATTTTTACAATTTTTATTACGATTTTCTCGTCTTAACTGATGACCAATTCTTTATTCAATAAAGTGTTGTAAACGGTGGTTCAATTATGTGGCAGAAAGCTGCATCTTCAGGTACTCAACCTGATGGTTCCCGAACTTCTGGATCAGGTCTAACATATTTTTTAATTACGGCCGCAATGAGTATTTGTAGAATTTCACATCTCAATTGTAGCGTGCCAAATGTCAACCTAGCTGCGCTACAAAATTATTAATATCCTTTTCCACACTTTGGATATTTATGTCAAGTGTCATATTATTTTTGTTCTGCCCAGTGTTCTTAAATTCAAAATCAAGTTGGCAGTACTGTCCTAAATTTTACTTCTTTTCATTCATTATTTTGCCTGTGGGACCGAACCTTCAATTCGGTTCCCATTTTTACTCCTGAAATTTTAAATGTTTGTCTGAGATATTGAATTGGATCAACCCCTCTTTTTGCCTATTTCTTTACGTGTTAAAATAAGGCAAGCTTTTTCCCTCCATTTTTTGCTTTATTTATTCTCGCTTGATCCGCAGCGATACCAGACATTATATTTTTTACAGTTAATTGCAATATAACAACTTAACTTAACTTGACTTAACTTGAAATCATGAGATCCCCACTCTCGATGCTGAACTAAAGGCTAATCGCTCTTAACAAAATCAAAGGTTTACGAAAAACGTCTAGTTTTGATCCCAGTTGTCGATATAATTATGATACCTAAAATCAGATGTTAAAGGAGCTTGTAGGTAAAGCAGAACGATTAAGGACAAATCTTTACTTTTTTACAATTCAAAATATCACCTTAATTAAAAATGGAAAGGTGTCTGTTCCAACAATAAACTTAGGCCTTATTGCGAGGTGTGACATTGGAGTTCGATTTTTAAAACAAATTGATAGGCTTTATCACATACAATGATAATTTTAGTTAATTTTTGAATTGTATTAATTTTGGACATGATTTTTAGACACACCTTTCGGTCAATCTAGTGTACGAATTAATTTGAATCAGTGTTTTTCCAATCCAATTGTTTGGGGATTTTATTCGCTATTTAGATTTGCTGGATTTACGGGCTTGATTTTTTTTGTCTTTAACGAAGAGTATCCATAGCTGAACTTCTTTGGAAGAATTTTCACGTCCAATTAGTGAATATAAATTTTTTTATGTTAAATACTTTGCGAATTGCATTTATCAACAACATCTAGAGGTCTTTTTGCTTTTTGTATACGATATCACACACCGGCATTAATTTGGAATAAATTTTTTGACCTCTGCTACAATCTTATCGACCATACACCAGAAGATATCTGAAAGAGATCTCTTTATGCTATTTATATATTTTGGGTTAAATCTCTTGAATTTGCGTTTGATTGGAAATTTTTATCCCAGATTTCATTTGCTTGTGGTTCTGTGAATTTTGAACAAAATTTTGTCGGTCATATGGTAATTGCCCCATTACTTTTGGTTATTGTCCTTGTGAGCCTCATTTCTGTAGATTTTCTAGAGGTTCCTTGCTTTACGGTAACAACGCTACCATCTACTTTGCTTTACTCTTCGGAGCATCTCTTTAGCGCCCTGTATTAACTCTGGTAACATCTAAGTAGAAGTAATGGCTCATTACTTTGTTTTTTGCCCCGTAAAGCTAGCCAAAGGGGCATCTATCACTCAACGTAGGGTTGGGTATTCAAAATGTCTTCCGTTTTGTTCCAACCATTCCTGCAATCTCTTTGACCACTTCGGTGATCTCTTCAACCAACATTGCACACCAAGCCGTAGTTTTATAGGTTTACTTGCAGAGGTGTTAAGGTGGTAGGCTTCGTAACTGAAAAGACTGTTTGCCTTTAAACCGTCATTCATTGTTTCAATAGAAAAATTCGCGATTCTAAATGGATTCTAATATTCCTCATCTTTCCCCAAGCTACTCTCCCTACTCTCTCGCACCGGGTTTTATAGCATTAAATTTCGTTATAATTTACGGGTATCCGTGCTTTTTGTCTCTCTCCAGTCGTTTAGCATCTTGGCAGAAGCATCGTGATCCATCTCTTCCATGCATGTGACATGCGTTAAATATGTTTTCGCATACATAGAGGACCTATTTGTTTTTTGAGATGGATTCTCATGGCAGATTACCTCGGTGGTTTGCCATTGCCTTCCGAGGAGAGACGGTCAGAATAAAGTTCTTACCCTACCCAGATTCGATCCGAGCGTTTCGCATTAGCAATAGACGCATTTAACTGCCAAAGCTATGACCGCCTCTGGCCGCCGTTCGCCCACCATTAATCCTAAATAACGACGACGAAACGTCCAAATTTTGAAGATCCCATAATATGTACGTACTATAGAGATTTGGCGTTAGTTCCGGCTCGGTTCGGCGAAATTCGGGTTGCGATTCTATCCCGCATATAATTATACGGATTTACTTTAAAAGGAAACATTTGTCGGTTTTTGGATCGAGGTGAGGGTATATTGGTCAGAGGTGGTCGGATCGGATGCGTGTTCGAGAAAGTGAACTAGCGTAGTTCTCTACCATGTGGGACGCTAGTGTTAATCGTGTCCACCGGTGCAGCATATTTTTTTAAGCATTAATTTATGCTGTTATGATCAAAGCAGCAGCGAGTTAAATATTAAAAGAGTGAAGTATAAAAATGAGGCATCTTTCATTTTGACAAATTAACCCAAAAAGTATAAATAGCCCATATCAAAAAAATTGCGTTTTATTTCTAGTAAAATAATAATATGTGTCAGATTGAAATATAAAAAATATAGCGTCTTTGGCAAGCGCATGATAAACTTTCAAAATTATTTTAGTCCAATGGTCCGATCCTTTTAAACCTGTTTGATATATGAGGAATTTCATGGAATCAAATAAATTGTGTCACACTGGTGTTTATGACTTGTGTATGTCACAGATGAACATCAAAATACCTACACAGACAGCCAAATATAGCACATCATGTTCCAACTTTGATTTGACTAATGTGTCTCCAACAAAATTTGTCATTGATGTAATGCACTTTTGACACGAATCTACGACTTACATTAGAGGCGAGTGTCAAATTTTTGTTTTCTAACGATTTTGAAAGCTTACCAACATTACCAAATTAAAAGTAACCGAAAAGCTTTTAGTTAATCTCCCAACTAATTCCAGTTAAAACAATTGAATATTGGGATTTCTAAATTTCGAGTGCGTTTCAGAAATACATTACATTTTATTTTCGTTTAAAAATGTTCACTAATGGACGAATTAATTAAAGCTCGCTAATTTCAATTCGGTAGATGTAATTCGGCACGAAAGGATTGCGGTAGCTGACACAAACTTGATGAAATGAAGGGCAGGTGTTAAATATTCAGCTGTCTTTGGCATGCGACACTGAATTCAAAAGCGTTTACAAAACAACAAAGCCTAGCCTATCTTGCGATTTTGTAAATTTGCAGCAGGAAAAACTTAAAATGAGGGCACTTGGTTCCAAAAGTTGACGACGACGACGATGACGGTGGAAGAGGGGCAGGCGAATAGATGATACCGTTCGTCAAGTGTCACATAACGGATGTGAGCCATGAGAAAGTATCCTTATGATTATTATGCGTATCCATTGACAGATTTATGATGTAATAGGTACGACAAGATGTTGACAAAATTAGCTTTTAGTGATATATGGAAATTCACAATTAAATATTCAATATTGCACAAGAAATTTCTAATTTGGACAATCGTGATTTATCAGGAAATTTAGAAAGCGGGAATAATATTTATTCTTGTTGCCTAAATAAGATGCAACGCGTGTTATTGACAATGAAGTAATATCGCATCATCGAGGATATTTTCGCTAAATGATGTTTTTAACCTGTGGTAAACGACGAAACCGGTATTGGGTATGATTTGTGTTTAGTAAATGCAAACATCGAGGGAGATAGACTGCGTGGGAAACAACACATTGGATAATTAACAGTGAAAACTGTATTACGTGTATTTATACAAACTGTAATATGTCCAACAGTCGTTCCATTTGCCAACAACCGGATTGCCGATACTCACGGATGAACACGGGCTCGTCTGTTTGGAGACACATTCGTCAGGAAAATAGACACCTAATGCACCTGCCACCAGTTTGTCATTCCAACACCATTGTCAAAGCGAAACCTATAATTACTCGTAATACAAACAACGTTTCGATCAAACGTTTAGTTTCAGACAATAAATTTGGCAAACTAACAAAGTTAAAAGTACCTAATAAATAACAAACTCGTTAGTCGAAACTTTTCTCGACCGAGTGTTAATTTATGCAATTTACTTTTGGGACGCAACTAAATTGGATTATTCTACAATTGGTGTTGTTAGAGTTCCATCCTCGTCGAAATAGACGATGACGTTTTACAAATCCGTCTTCAGTGTCCAAACTTTTGTAGCAATAAATTACTAAGACATGTAGCAAATACATAATCAGTGAGCATAGCTTAAATTAATTCGAATCACGTTAACGAACAACGTAAATTAGAGTCGAGGTCCTTCATTGTGTCTGCAAATAGCGCGAGCTGTGGTCAGCAGCTGACGCTGAGATCGCTGCCTAGTCGATTTGATTTACGTCTTTACCCCATTTTATGTTATGTCAGCATCTAATTACGAAACATATCGATATGAATTTTAATTAATTTTAAAAATCGATTCTAATACGAAACTCTCGGTGTGCGGCGGGGTAGAGTTAGGGTAGGGCATTACTATACCGTAAATACCTCTACCAAGTGACCGATTCAAAATTTTGGCGAGTAGGAGTGAAGCTGAATGATTTACTTCCAAATCTCGTTTAATATAACATCGGAGCGATGTGGCTTGGGGGGTGGTTTGGTGGAGGTGCTCACTCACAGGCTTCACCTTTGCTCTGCATGAGAGTGTCCGTACTGCGCCCCTAGAGATTTATAGATGTAGGCCGAGTGACATCGCGGGGCCTGAACGCGTTTAATTATAATACTTTATTGCCCAATAAATCTAACAGTCCCTTTCGTCTCTGCCCTCTTTGAAGGATAGCGTTCAATTCTAGAGACCCTGACATATTTTATGACCGAATTATGCATTATTCTCCTTTTCTTTTCTTTATCCCCACAGTTTCAGTGGTTTTGATATGGCGTTAGTAAAATACACTCGCTTCTACAACGTTCTCAATTTTAAATAAAATTTAAAGACGTATTAATATTTATATTTTTAGTATAAACCAGTTTAACCAAAACATAATACAAAGTTGTTTATATCAAACCTGTAGTAGTAAATCTGTATGTATAATGTAATATGGAAATTTTTATTGTTCCAGGCATCAATCATGTCATAAACTTTTGGTTCGTATATCAAACTTGCCCAAATACTTTTTTCTCCTATTAAATCACCTGATTTATGTGTTATTCATTATAAATTTTTCTTCTGATTGCTATAATTAATACTCATTTTGGGTTTAATACGTGAAGGAAAAAAAAGTAAAAAAGTAGTAATAATAATTAAGGGTCGGTTTATCGACGCGTCGCGAAAAGAAAGTGTGTTGATTGGCGAATAGTTTTTTTCTCATCGGACAATAAGTGGTCTTCTATCAATCTGCAGGAGGTCCAGGTGGCGCTGAGACGCACATTCCCATAACCTCCTACTGTTGTGATAGATAGCATCGTGATGTACCTCCTGTCGTTCACTCTTCAACGCTCGACCAATAAATTGAAGACCAACAAGGCCACTTATGTCAGCTATTTACAACAATATACAACTATTTATCTTAAATAAGCTACCGAAAATTTATTAACGTAAGCCCAACAAAAGGATAACAAATTTAAACGATTACTTATTTGCTTTATTCTGATTGAGGTGCTATTAATGATCATGTCGGTTTTCGTATTGAAGACTCCGACGTTAAATAAATGACCGAATGTCAAGGGTCGGCACGCGTTGGGCGATCGCGCTCTTCTTTTAAATCAGCTTCTGGATTCTTATTCACACTCTGCGCCGGCCAAAATAAACTCCTTTACTTTAGGGGAAACGACCGATTTCGTGTAATTTTACACCCCCTATTCCATTGTAAAATTGAAAACGACAGATTCACGTCTTCAACTTAACAGTTGTGAAACTGACACCGACAAATTTAATAGTAGGAAAGCCTTCGTTTGCCAATCACACACCAGAATAGCATTGACAGTGCATTAACTTCAACTTAAGCCCTTTTGTTGAAACCCACTTGACGTTTGACGAACCAGAAGAGTGCGTGTGAATAATACACGGTTAAATTTTAAAGAAGAAATTTTAAAGTCTCGAGCAGAGTAAAATAGAAAATACAAGCAAGTATTGATTGGCAAGCAGGGCGTCTCTGGGCAGAACGCGCGTGTTGATGAGACGTCGTCTCGGAGTGACAGCAATGTCCGAGTGACGTTCACCCCCTTGCCCCTGCCCTACAGCCACACAGTGACGAACAGATCGATGCAGAACTTCGAGACAACGTCGCAGGAACGTGTCACCTGCTAGTCACTCAAATGGAAAAGGAAAAGCAAAACCAAAATCTAAAAGCATGAAGCAAATTTCAACTTACCCAATTGGAACAAATAATAAAAATTTCCGACTTACCTGAAACAAAACAAAAAATTAAAAGCAAATCCAAAATAATAAAACTTGAGTTTTGATAAAATAAATTGGACGTTTACTATCATTTTGTCTTTGTTTGCGAACAAAATAAATAGACCCCCGGATTCGATAATGAACAAGCTTGGCATGTTGGAGATTTTCGAAGTCAAAGTAGTTAATTTTCTACTGCAGTGAGTGACAGAGGGTAGATTAAGATTTGGCGTTTTAAACATACACACATCCAATATCTTTTTAGTCCCCGTTTTTTGGACATTTATTTAACGACATGGAATTTTTTAATAATGCGATGATGAATGATAAAGTGAAAATATGTCCATGTACGTAATTCAATTTTATGCGTTCGAGTAAATGATTATCTGATTAACAGCTACGACCGCCTGACGGATCCCGATCGGCTAGGTGGGTAATTAATAATTGCTTAGCGGTACTTAACAGATAAGGAAACGGTTTGATAAAAAAAATATGCAAACATAGAAGCGGTAATTGAAAGGAATAAAGGATTATCGTTGATATCAAAAAAATAACGTGGAAGATAAATAAAGTGGAAATGCGTATGCCAACAATTGGATTTATTATTTTTAATTTTAATTCGTGTTTGTTCATACTAACAACAATTTTTTTATCTTTATTGCTCTCTCGACTTACGAAATGCGTTAATAAATTTTCGGAAAGTTTGATTTAAATTTGTTTTCAATTTGTGTAAATTCGTCGAGTTCTCAATGTCTTGGGTTATTTGTTTGGATGTCCAGCCAAACCGTCTATTCAAACAGACAAGCAGTTCATTGCATACGCAATGTTTCCTAAATCGCTCGCTTAGTAGAAATTTCCATATTATTTTAAACCCTAAACGTTACGCGACGAGGATGGGATGCCATTTCAGGATCGTTTTGTTGTCGTATCCTGAACAGGATGTATATTAGTCCACCAACATATCCTTAGCTTAACCGGACAGTTATTGAAAACAAATTTTCTTTTTTTTAAATGTTTAAAGAATTTAACTCTTTTTTTTAATAAAATATACATACTCACCACCAAGTCAAGTCCAAAAACGCGGCCTTACGTTCGATTACGAGACACATTTGAGTTTTTGTTAAATTCCACCCCTATCGACAACCGCCAAGCCACTGAATATCTCGACGACTCTACTACCCTACTTAACAGTCTCCCCATATTTACCCCACTTAGCAATTTTTGAGTCAACATTAACCTATCCTGAAAGGTTTTTTCGACTATTTAAAGTTTGAAAAGTTGACCAGTAAGTCGAAAGACATATTACATGGCAGTTTTTGATGACACAGTATAGATTCAACTGTCGTTGACAGCTTTGGACTTGTCATGTTGCCCCACACCCTTGCACATCAAAAAATAGACGAAAATATAAGGCGAAATAGAGAAGTGAAAACAAGAGAGAATAAATGCTTAATTAAGACTTGAAAATAAACGCAGTCGGATTGATTATAAATAAAGCAGCTAAATATGGATACATTAACCGACTGCAGTAATTAAAATCCAGTTATTGGCAAAAAATATATAAAACCAATAGCTGTAAATGTGATGTACGACATCCACCTGTGTAAAAGCGGACTGATATCGCCGCATTCCACTGAAATGATCCCATAATTTATACAGTTATTGCCATCAAACAATGCCTCATTGCAGGGCTGATTTAGCATCGTTTACTCAATGAATTTTGCATATTTGAAACACAATTCGATAACTCAACGTGGGTATATTGAACTTGAATCATAAAAAACTCATAAAATTGACAATTTGGAAAACAAGTCCTGCAGTAATCGGCCAATTTTACCAAACTGGAAAGCGTTTTCCAATTGCTCCGTATAGATTTTCCATTTATAAGGTGCATTGCAGTTGTGGTTTGTCAAGCAAGTAATATTTGAAAAGCAGCTTTGTCAACACTAGCGTGACGCTTAAGAAGACGGCAGGAATGCGTGATGCAGACCTGCACTTTTGGATCCGTATCTCGCCCGGATTACGCACCAAACCGTACTTCCTATCAAAATGCATAACTTTATGAATAATCCAATTAATCATCGGTAGGATTGCGTTTTAATGTGTTTTTTAATCTTTGATCTCCTAAAAACTAGGAATATTACCAGGTTCAACTTTTTTTGGGAAAATTTTAGTTTGAATTTTTATGCTCAGGCGTGGAATTTTGTTTAACGTTCCATTTAAAATTATAAACGCCTTTGAGACGTCAGACCCCTAGCAATATATGAGATAAAACAGAGAATTTTAAAACAAGGACTAAAGGGCAACAGACCTAAAGTGGAGGAAGTACCCTGAACAGATTTTTACGCTTTCATAATTTTGCTCTTCCGGCATTAACCCGTCAGATGCGCCATTAGACTGGAGAGTATATAGGTGGTCAAAATAGTTACAATTTTATTAACCCTGCCGCCTTTTTAAAAGGAGGGCTAAAAGAAACTCTCACGAAATTAACATAATTATATAACACCAATTATTAAAGTTATACTCGATACTTTTTTAAGTATTGAGAAGTTATTTATAACAAATGAAAATATTTAAGATGAAAAAAATAGTTTCAGGGTTACATGGATTAAGTCGCAGTAAGCAGAGCGAACGAAGACTTTTTCTTTAACGGATAGCGAGTCAAATGTTTCTATGAGCTGCTGAACGTAAATTTTATTCTATTGGGTTAGAATTTAGAATGCACAATCTTGGGAAGGTCGAAATTTCCAATTTTGTTCAAGAATTACAATAAAGCATTTTGAGATGTAGATTTTTAAAGTTGATGATTTTTAACATGGGACGAACCAACTGGACTTGAAACGGTTGAGTGTGTTCAATGCACTGAGTACCAGGTTTCCTTCGGGCTAAATAAAAACGTAATTCAGACCATCTCCCCTAGGAAAGCAATGCTGACAAACAACCGAGATGTAATCTGCTTAGTAAACCTGTTCAAAACCAAGTGAGCAGCACTTCACGTGATTCGGAGCATAAGGAAGACAGTAGGTCCCCTTTGTGTGTGATAACACTTCAAATGCATACCACAAATATACCACAAACAGAGTTGCCAAAACGTTGCCAATGTTAAGGAAACCGAACAAAGCGTATATGAAAGAGAAAAGCACCATTTTATCATTAATTTCTACCAAAATTGAAAAATATTGGTTTTTGTTAACTTTTTATAGTTGCGTTCAATTCAAATTTAACTGCAAATTATAGTGCAACGCCATCGTTACTGAAAGAACGACTTACGTAATAAGCAAATGCGAAAAATATTAATTTTCAAATGTCAAATTCAATTTAAAACTATTTTACCACAACAGTTAGACAGTTACAATAAATTAGCACTTAGATAATAACATTTTAATAATTTTACTATAAAAATAACAATAATTTTAGTTCGGATTCCAAAAAAAGGATAATAGAAACACTTCTCGTTTACAAAGTTCGAAATGTGTTTATTATCCCGTTTAAAGGATAAAGAGGTCAAAATTTAGTACGGAATTTCGCTAAGTAATTTAAATTGAAAGCAACTATAGTACATAGATAATCACTGAAGTTGAACAACACTTACGGAATCTTTTTTGCTTAAACCTCACAGCCTTTGCGCTATTGGCAGTCCAAGTTCAAAAAGTTTGTCAGAAGTACCTTCAAAAATTCTATTAAAAATTTGGCGCATAGTTTTGGAGTTCTTGTCCAGTTTTATTGTGAAATATCATAAACAATGTATATTATATACAGTACCTATAGCTTAAAGTAGATTCTGAACCACGGCAGCATTTGGGTCATTTATAGTCTCTTATTTATATTATTCTCTGTTAGCATTCGTAGATTACGAAAATCACTTTTGATGATTGGAAAATAGACATCCGATACGCAAACTTGATCAAAAAAATCTATGTTACGGCAACCCTTTCAATCAAAATAAATAGCCTATCAAATTAATTTCCAATGGCTCGAGGGGTACGCCAAGGAGAACCCTCGTCTCCAAAACTTTTTACATTAGGACTAGAAAACGTTTTTAAGTAACTGGACTGGACATGTATGGGTATTACCATTATGGCAAAGAATTGAATCATCTACGCTATGTCGACAAAATTACAACAATGCTGGAACAGCTGAATGGACAATGGAGGAAGATACGTAAGTCTCCGTATATGAATGCACAAAAACAAAAATTATATCTACTGGTCCTGAAGTTGATGTTAACATAGACGGAAATGAAGATTAGGCTGTATTTCAAAGTGCTGTAATATTTTACATGGGAGAAGCCAAATAACGATTACAGAAGCTGAATAATCACGGATTACACTTATATAGTAATAATTTTCTTCAGTGCGGCCTTTAGGCCGCACAACCTTACAAATCAAGCACTAGATGGCTCAAAGCGATCGAATAATCGCCTAGATCAGCTAGTAATATAATAATAAACAACTTAAATAGTTCCAATTATTATAAATTCTACAAAAATTAATAGATTTTAATTTTTTAAGCTCTTGAAATAATCATTTCCGAAGCTAAAACTAAACTAATAGTTTTTCCATAAAATATTTAATTTTTGTGGTTTTACTATTCCAAACTTTGTAAAATCTTTTTAAAAATCCGGGGGTAACAAACTTGCAAATTAAAATATTTTTTAATTACTTTATATTATTAATATTATTTTGGTTTTCCCACATTCAACATGTAGAAGGTTTTCGTGACGGATTATTATACCTCGATTTTTTTACCGTGGATTTTTTCCGTCGAGGAAAAACATTGCACAAAAGAAACGAGAGTCTATAAATCATTGTTATAGTCATAAAATTTGCTATTTATTTGCAATTATGTTAATGCATTAGCGTTTTATTTTTATATAAAACTACTTGAGATAGTTGGCCTCCGGCCGCCTTTATAGCCATCTAAAACGTGATTGCCATAGTTTCTTAGCTTTCGACCCCACTCGCAGTTAGGCCGTAGTTGTTCGGCCTTTGGCCTCATTCAGGAATTCCAAATGGTCCGTAATTTCCAATTTTTCCTTTTTTAATTTAACGACTACTCGATTACTTTAGTATTACTACTGTTTAGCTGTGCTGATTCGGATAACCGACGTTAGGATTCGGATAACCGGTTTGCTACTGTAATTAATTTTCGGGACGCAGTTTTGAAGTTTTGCGTCGGTTTATTGTGCGGTATCGTCAAACGTTTTTTATAAATTAATTATTGAAACTGTAATAAAATATAAGTATAAACAACTCGAATTATCGCCACACATAACAAACGATGTTTAAATAAATAACTAACAATTTCCCTTCCATTTCCGTGAAAGTTGGAAGTCTGAAATTAAGAATAAAAAATTCATAAACTGGCAAAATAATCAATAAAACGGTTGGATTTCTCTCGTTGGAATCTCCTACGGCGCTATGTATTTAAATTTCTATGCCGTATATTCATTATCAATTTGAATTGCCTTAATACTTTGGCGCCAGTCCGTGACTGGTTGATAATTTATGCAAATTGGAGTTGGTGCTTAATTATGAATGCTCGCGCAGCTTCGTCCACGATGGAAGAAACAAATTTGAAGCGATTAGTTAAAACCAATTAATTTAATTAAGTCCGGGTAAGTTAGAATACCAATTATTTCAAATGAATTATAAAAACCGTCCAGGTTTTTTCTTTAGTTTCGCTGATTTCGGATCGGTTACTCCAACAATTTGGAGAACGAAGAAGTTTGATTAAAATCGTTTTCGAGTTAGCTGAATGTAATCGGTGACTTTTATTAGACAAGTGAGGAATGTCATAAATTATAATGTAAAAGACATTTTAATGGCAATTTATATAAAAACTAGAAGCAGTTGATAAATAGCATCGACGAGCAAATGATAGGTCTACTACTCCGCATCATACAAATCTCGTAAAACTACTTTCTAAAAAAATGATAAAAGTCTGTTGAAAAAAATAACAGTTTAATAATCAATTTATTACCACCATTTCGTCAAAAAATTCCAAACAATTTTTTAAAATGAAGATAAGGCGAACGTCTCGAGCCAAAATAACGACAACAAACTTGACGATTAAACACCTTCATTACTTTTCTCGGGGCTTGTAAATGTAAAATAATTGGAAGGGTGAAAATTAAAATTGTGCAAATCGTCCTATAACTCTTTGTGTCTAAATTAGGCACATGAAGAAATATAAAAGGGGAAAGATTGACAAAGATGAACTGAGATAATTCAAACATTTTCCCTATCTTAATTAAAATATTAAATTAAAATCATAATAATGTCATAAAAATTTACACCAGGAGCGGAAAAAATGTTGAGATGTTTTGGCTTTATTGATCCACGTATATGTGCTTTGTTTCGAGTAGCTTGATAGTTTTCTAAATATTCCCAAGTAATTCCCACGTGCCAGCATTACCTGAAGTCGTAAAAAACTTCGGGAGTAGAAAAGGCGATATGTATGCCGAACGAATCTGCGCTACTGAGATACAATCGCGGCCGAAGAAGGAGAAATACATTGGCGAAAAACAATATATCCGTTTAATGTATAGTAAATGAGCGTTTTTGCAAATGGCAACCCATCACTTTAGCTCCTGCATACAAAATAATCTTTTTCATTTCGGAAATTATCCTGCTTGTGTTTCATTAAAAACTTTGCGTTATTTTAAGGTTAGGAGAACTTTGAGTGGTTTCTCGTCGCCTTCCCCACATCTCCATCAACATAAAAACTTCTTATTCTCACTTCCGTTTCGTCCTCTCCATCATAACCTAACAGTTTTAACAATTCAAACGTCTTCTGGAAAACCAATCGAATAAATCGTGCGTTAGTTTTGCATGTTTTGTTTAAAAAGTAATTTATACAAAAAAATGCATACATTAATCGACGTTTCCTTAGAAAAATGATAATGTATGCGATTGAAGAATAATTATGGAAATTCAACTTATGTGAGCGATTCTTTGCGGTTCTTCTGAAACATTCAGTCAGAAAGTGTCACGTAACCAGTAAAACATGTTTATTAACATGAATAAATTGTGTACTCGCCTAATTTTTTTCATCAACTGCTAACTGCGCTTCCAATCTCTCTCCCGTGCACCCATAAAATTGACTTATGGTAATATAAAAGCTGTCAACGTTTCTCTTAATTGTGTTTTGCAAAACGTTACGTAATTAATGAAAGAAAATGCGATCGGGCACGATAGCGTCTCTAATGTGGCTAAACAATTACGGCGAGGACAAGTGGCGCAGTCGAATCGCGGTGTGAATTTTATAAAATTCGTTGGTCTTTTTTTTTTGAAACGAAATCGATCGAAAGAAAGAGTAGCAAGATTGACGTAAAAACAAAGATAGTTGTCAATGCGAAGCGTGAGAGAGAAGTGGTATAAATAGCGAGATAGATCTAAAACCTTTAAGTTCAGCCATCACACGGGTTTGCTTTTAGCACCCCGCGCGTCTGAGAATGACAGATTTATGTGGACAGGTTGCAGACGGCCAACACGGCATTCATTGGTTGCCTTCTCCAAGGGCACGATGGCTTACTTGATATCAAACTCACTCCATATGTCTCCAACTTATCCCATTATAATTCTTGGCAGTGTACTGTCTTTCGCAGATTGTTTGTTATATATGCTCCACATCTAATGTGACAAACTGTCAGCGCCAGGACGCTTAGTATCGTCCTTCTCCTTGGCCGCGTCGCTACCGACTTGGATTACTTACTGCTAACTAAAAGCATATTACTTCAACTTATCTTGAAAACGTCTCCAGCGACCCATAAACACATCGCAAGCAGATTGACTCGTGCCTGATAGTTTTATACGAAAATTTATTTTGCCCATACTGTGACATTTTTACTGTTAAAGTTGTTATTGATGGCCTTCTTGCGACCCGAAACAATCACGTCTGGGGTCTCTGGTTATTACGGATGGGCCGAAGCACATACATCTAAAGGAAAGCGGAAAGCGTCATCATAACTCTGCCTCGCCGACTAATAATAAAGACCTCTGCTGCAGAGCATCGCGCTATTTCATCCTCTAGGATGACACTAATGTCCCCAAGTATTTTATCAGTTTTATTGTTCTGAAACTATCAACTCCGCTGCTGCGTGGATTTAATAATTTCATATTACAACAACGCAATCCATCGGTCCAATTTAGACCAAAAAAATTCTTGGCATAGGTTTCGCGACTGCTCCACGAAAAAATGAATTTAAATTAATAGAATTTAACGGTTTTAGAGAAATAAGACCCTTCGAGATACGACGTGGCATAAATTGAAGAGAATGGTAGACGAAATCACGACAAACCTATGTCTAATTACACGTCAAGCGAGAGTTGGGCGCATCGTAAAACTGGGATAATCAGAGTGCGCGACGGATTTCCAGACAGGTGTCTGTTAATTTGGTGACAATGTGTACCAACATGAAGTTAAATAACCCCAATTACTGAAGATAAGAGCGGGAAAACTTTTTACTAATAAAGAAGCGAGAAATTGTCTACTAATAATAATAAAAATACGAAACAGTCGCAAGTTTCATTTCACATCCACTTGGCAAATTGCCCATTGCAGAAATATTCGAGAATCCGTTGCATTTTCGGTAATATCGTTTCATATAAGATGCAGCTAATAAAACTAAACAACGAATTGGATAATAAATTTTAAAATACAACCCAGCTTTTTGTAATCGATAATTTTGTAAAATTTATACCATGATTGCACTTGCGAATATGAATATTGAGTGCTGGGGAACAGAACCGGCTTCGAGGTGTACTAACTCAAACTTTTGTTTCGAGCGAGGTGTAAAAAAAAGAGAAACTAATAAGTTGCATAATTTATAACGATGAAAACGAAGAAAATTTTATCGACCGAACCAAACATTTCGTAATTAATAAATTAGTAGGTTAAAAAAATAGAAATAACATTTTATCATAATCAAGTTGAGATAATAAAAATTTTTTTAATTATAGATTCCCATAACTCATTTGTATAATGTTCATTAAAATACATATTCATAAATCAATTGGCGATACATGCGGACATAATTAGAAGTGCTAGTCGAAGCCAATACTTAATAAAGTAAGTTATTAAAATTTACATGAAACAAACACATATCAATTTAATGTTTATATTTTTTTTGTGTAATGGAGAAATGAGGAGCATTTAAATGAATACTTTATGGAGGATAAAGATAATAAACTGATATAAAATTATAAATGTCGTTCTAAAAGAATGTTCATCATGCCCACATTGCATCGCTTTAAATAAAAATAATATTATGAAAATTGACCATTAGCATTTATGTCACCGTTTCAAAATTACGACTCTACAACTTCGCGATCAGCAGTCCTCAATTGCAGGATTATAAAAATAAATACCAAAATAGGAGCATCGTATTGGCGACTCAATACAACATCGTTTCCCGATTAACTTCTCATACACTTTCGTATTATAAGAATAACATGGAACCGTGTTAACAACTTAGGGAGATTCCGTAATACGCCCCAGCGATTCCAATAAAAAAAACGCACAATGGGTTTAAAGAATAACATCACAATAGAATAGGTAGGTTACAAGATGTTCCTACTATAGTTCAGTAAGTATCACAAAAAACTCCTAATTTATACATAAGGGGATTTTAATTTTATTTTACCATCACCAGGAAAAAAAACATATAAAATGTATCTAACGAAGACGAAACACGAAAAGGAAAATCGATGGAACGTTCAAACTTTAGTTCACACTTGAACATTTTCTTTTCGAACTTTGAAACTGGGAAGTTACGCTAGATAAGAATCAAAAACCGGCGGTCCCAAAAAGTTTTCTTTCTTATTGTTTTGTACCCGGTAGCGGTGGTAGGTTAAATAATCAAAATCCCAAAAATTTAATTTAAATTTTCATTGACAATTCCGAAGTATTTAAGATCGTCAAATTTTTTATACCTTTTTAACGATGGGTCATTGTCAAAAGCATTCACATAAATCGTCACCTAAGTTGTCTAACAAGTTGTCCATGTTTTTTTAAGATTGATTTAATATAACCGAATGTAATTAACGAAACAGTGTACGACGTAAAGTCCCATAAAAACCACAAGGCTTGACATGCTTTATGATTATTGACCGATGGGTTAAATTTAAATTAACATTTTGCTTTCTTATTTTCCTAAATCAGCCATAAATCGATAGAAAGTTAATTTATGAATTATACATAAAAACCTTTTTTTTTAATTTCTAAATATAATTGCGTTACGTAAGGAACAATTAATTTTAAAAAATTGGGACTGGCAATTTGAAGGAATATAGTGTTAATGTTAATGATTTGTTATTGGAGATTTCAATGCCAGTAAAGTACAAGAACCTTGGTTGTCAATTTTTATTGGTGCAAAAACTCGAGTTTAAATTTTGAAAAAGGAGAATTACGAAGTAACGGAAAAATAGATATGAAAATATAATTTAGGCCGACGTCCTTGAAAATACAGGTAATATGATGAAGAGGTCGCGTACGACCGTGCGCTTGTCATGTCAATAATCTGACGACCGCGAGACATGACAGCGACAACTTTACCGAACACCGACCATAAAAACCAACAAGACAAGCCATTTCCAAAGGAAAATAAACTCAAATTTAGATGGACAGGTGACAGTAAACGTTCTAACTCTCCACAATCAAAATATTTTTTTAATCGATATGTTTCAAAAATATTTTTGTCCTCTTTAGCGAGTTTAAAAATAACGGCTCCATTTAAATTATGTAGGTAGCAGTTTATTTTAAAATTCAACACAGAATTTTATAATCTTCTATTTTAATCGACAATGTTGATTTTTGAATAATCAAGCAGTAGGTATCTGGTTAAAAAAAACTTGCTATGTGTTAGTTTTTACCGAAAATATTCCAAAAGTTTGAATAAATTTATCTTTTTATAGGCGGATGTTGTACACACATATTTTGGTCAAAGGAAATGGCCCTTATTTCATCATCATCTTCCGACATTGGAACGTCCTACGCGACAGATTCCTCTCGAGCACCTTGTATATAACAAAATTCAAGTCGGTATAGGAGTGGATATTATCATATTTTAATTGATCTCAAGCTGTTGCTTCCAGTATATTTTGCTACTGATTACGCAGTTTTTTGGTATGAAATACGCAAATTTCGGCTTTATAGAACCACATCTGGCCAAGTCCATTCATCTGGTCTGAACTGCTCGTTAGGGACCTATCGTTTTTGCACTGACCAAAACTGTTATGGTTATCGGCTTTTCTGTAATCCAGAATCTAATAGTTATCGTTTTGCTACGACTGAAAATTTTATGGTTATTGAATTTGCCACTAATGCAAGTTTACTGCATCCTGATACTGTTTGGGGTTTTGCTTCGGAAATTTGACATCATATTTTATTATTTTGCGTTAGTACCATCAGTCTACCTTATTTGAGATTTACAATAATTGAAATTCTGTGGTTGCAAGTAAATTTGGGTTTTGGTCTCTAAAAAATCAGTATCCCGGAGGGAAGCTTCCAGTGAGATCTCGATTACAGTACACCCCAGTTTGTCGTGGTATCCCCTGTTTTTACTTTTCAACCTGATTGTGCCACATTTTTGGTACTCACTTGTGTATTTTAATAATTCACATCATCAGATCTTTCAAATATTATTCCTGAATTTACCTTCAGCAGATTCTGTTGAATTTTCACCATCATTCAACTCGATGACGGTCGAGAAAAAAGAAATCAGTCCATTTTTGGCACTTCTCAGTAGAGCAATTTCAAGTTTGAATAATTACGGTAAATCATCAGGTAAACAAATAAACATTTTTAAATATAACTATGATGGATTAAATGAAATCAGTTTAGTTTGAAGTACTGAAGTTGGCAGGAAATGCCGCAAGGTCCTGGCAATAATGAAGAGAAACTCTTGATCTACACCTCCGCGTGGTTCTGCACGGGCAACATCTAAGATGGTTAACGTAGACAGGGGCCGAGCAAGTATCAGGATAAATACTTAATTTCGGCTTGACGAAAAAGGACACTCTCTTGTTTTTCTTGTCAGAAACCCCTCCAAAGGCGGATGAACCCAATAAATGACGGTCAACGGCATGGAATCGGGCATGCAAGGGGAAACCACCCGATTATCTTCCCGAAAGTGCATCTTTTTTTATCCCAATATGTCTTTACTTAGGACGAAGGAAGTTGATGTGAGAGAAATGCAAAGATTTACGTTCTTTACCTTCACAAGTCCGTAGTCTTAACAAACGTGTGGTAATTATGTATTTTCCTTAGCCAACAGGTTCTCCCACAGCCGTACGCCACTTTTCTCTGTCGTCCGATGTTCTTAAAGCTTATTCGATGTTGATATTCATGACCGATTCAATTATATCAGTCCATCGTAATGAGGCTCTTCTGCGTCTTCGCTTTCCATCGGGCTTTCTTTGGACCACAAGCTTCTCCATTATAGTATGTACGAAGAACCTAAGTAGCCTCTCTTTAGGTTTAATCTCTTTTAGAATTGACTTGTTGGTTCTTTGTTGTACCCATCCCCAGCATTCTTCTCCACACCTACATCTCAAATGCATCGATACGTCTCTTTGTAACGAGGATAGTTCAGATATCCGAATCATATTGGAAAGCCGAGAATACCAGCATTCGCACCAAGTTGGTCCTGGTGTACTTTTCCATACTCTTCTAAGTTGGATCATAGAAGTCCTTCCAAACTATCCTTCGTCGAATTTCAAGTTCACAGCTACCCCTATTGGAATCAAAGCTCCCAAATATATAAAAGTGTTTACAACAAAATAGCCACCGAGTCGAGGTGGTCTTGGATTGTTTTGGTTTTTCTGCCCATTATAATTTTTTGTTTTAGAGACGTATTTTTCACTAATCATCTCAAATATTTGCATTAACTGCATTAATTCTTCTTCAGATCTTGCCACAAAAAAGTGTCATCAGCATATTTAAGGTTTGAGATTTTTCTTCCTCCGAAAAGGACATTTTATCACTAAATGCCATTTAGTCAATAATTTTGAACTGTTGAATACCCATCAGATCAACTTTTAACCGTTTACAGCTGCTTAATAAGGGATGGTTTTCGATTCTCGCCCTTATTGACTGGCCAATTGTTTCAAAAGCAGTTGTGCTGCTCAACCAATTTAGCCACTCGAAAGTCTGAATTCTTCCGAATCTATGTCGACCAACGTCACTTTATTTGTTTTGTTCCTTCTTCATACGTGAAGACTGGAGCCTGTAGTTTACTGGTTTTCTTGAGATTGCTATTCCCAGCTGTCTCTTCATCACTTTGGAAGTCTTCCTAGTGATCTATGATCCTTCCAGTTTATTATTCCTTGCCGCTTTTACCATTCTGCCGCTATTCATCTTGTGATGTTTTTGTTCTATTATCTTCTTTTCTGGCGTCCCTCCCTATCTTACAATATCCGGACTTTCATATCGTTGTCTAATGGTCTCACTGCGAACTCTATCTCGTAGTGTCTTGCACGTTATTGCTTTCAATATTTTCATCTCAGTTGCTCGGGGAGCTGTTGTTTTCTTACAGTGTCTGTCCTAGGCTTGCTTGTACAATTATCTTTCAAGTTGAAGTCATGAAGCAGACTTTGGAGATTGTCTTCAATGCTGACTACCAAAACCGCGTCATCAGCTCAGCACAGCGTAATTTCGAAGTTGAAATATTTGGTTTTTCAGTACGATACAGTGATGGTTATTTTTGCCATATTATGTTGCAAGACTTAACTAGGAATCCCAATTCTGCTTTATTTCATTTACACAAATTTATTTGGGCTTCCTTTTTAATTAACTTTGTTTATTTAAAACAGTTATTGTGTAACTTCTACATTTTAAGTGAATTTGTGTTTTAGCATTACTTCTAAAGCAACATAATGAGGTTTTAGTTTGGGTTCCAGAAGGAACCCAAACCAAATTAGGTTTGACCATGACCTTTATACCTTTTTCCTGAAGTATTTTTATTTAATCGGATTGTGAAACATTATTTTGTGAACCATTCTTTCACTAAGTTTACCTGTGATGAGAAATCTTAAGTATTATTCCTTGAAGTTGCAGCAGTCTATTCATGCTTCTTCCACCTTCAGTATTAGACAAACTTTGTTTGGGTATTAGGTTGGCACATATTTTTCTATTGTCAAATATGATTTGTTATTTATGCATTTTAAGCCAATCCACTGCAGTTGTTCACAAACTAGTCCTCCCGATAATCAAGAAGGAAATGATGCAGTGTGGAACATTTTGGATGGATTGCAAGTGTCGATACAGCTGATATAGCCTGCTATGGTCCTCGGGAGTCTCATTTCACTTGCATCAATTCAAATAAGTATAATATGAAATGGTTAACTTGTTCCACTGCTCTGCCAGTGGATTTTAAATACAAACTGTACTCTGATATGTTTTCGGTATTATCAAATTTTTTCCAATTGGTATTCCGTTTTCCAAAGATCTTCTTCATAGCTGCTCATCAGAGCACCACTACAATGTCATTTATTCAAGACCAAAGAAGTTTTGGGAAAAAATGTTGAAAGTTTTCACATCCACATAAAAGTAAATAGCATTTGAACTCTAAAGTAGAAGCGTTTTGAGGCAAGTTGCGTTTTCAATTTCCTGAATCAACAAAGATGTGTGTTGTATGGTAATGACCTGAATGTTTGATTGTGTTTAATTAATTTAACGATCGTAAATGGAATGCATATCAATGAGTAAAAGCAATTAAAGATGATAATAAAATAATGAAACGTACGCCTACATAAATATTTTTGTGTAAAGTGCATGAATAATAAAGAGCAAGCACAGTGATGAAAGTTTGTACGTCGATCAATTTTGCCATCAACATGATGGTCATTGTTGTCGGACAGACTGTGTCCGATAATACTGACAGGTGTGTCTGTCTCTGTTTTTCACATTGGAGAAGGTGGAGGTGAATGATGCCTTAAAAGTATCCAACATAACAAAGTGCGTGGGTATTGATATATAGCCACCAGAAACGGGAAAACATCAACATTCGTCTTGTCTTTTTGAGAAATCAGCAGTATCCATGACATATTAATGACATTATGATAAAGAATATGAAAGTTGTCGAGGATAAACAAATCTATAAATAATAAATTCCACAGAAAACTTGTATGTGGCTTCAAACACATTGGTCGTATTTTAACTTTCTTGATGGCTGCTGCCTGAACATAACTCCACTTTCCATAACTCATAGATGAACGATTGTCCATTTTAGAATAGCACTAAAAGATTCTCTTACGTAAGCTTAAAAATTTCTTACCCAAACAAGTAAGTGGTCCATTTATCGATCGATCGAAAAGCCAAATTCGTTATTAGTGAACTTACCTGGAAAAAAAGAGGAAGAGAATTAGCATAATGCAAATAATAATGATTTGGATTGGCGAGAAAAAAACTTTATTTAGCATTTTCGATGGTAAAATTGCATTTCAATATGTAGATCCGATTACCTATCCAGGATAATGACTTATGGTGAAAGCTGACAAGCAGTTTATGAAGTCTGCAAAGCGACGCGCGCTATCAGATCCGTCACAGTCTCGTCTACCATCCTCCATTTTAAGTGACATCTGGAGTGACAGCATTGTTCCGAACAGACCGGAATTTTAATTTACTTCGGATATTCAGATCGCCATTAAATGCATACATATTTTATACCACAGTAAACAAATTCTTCACTCAATTAAGCTTTTCCGCTATTATCCACGAGCCAGGGAGAAAACCGTAAAGAGGTCGACGAGAGGTACCGCTCGTCAACAAAATTTTCATAAGCTAACGTTTATCGACTTCAATTATCCGAATAATTTGATTCCACTTCCTGATGTTAAACATCGACCCTTCCGAATGGAAGAAACCCTTGCCCTCATAATCCGAAAGCTCTTGTTAACCGTGTACGCATGTATACTGTTTCATTAACATCCAATTTAAATTTTATTGCAATTATTAATCTCTTATATAGGAATCACGCGTATTTACGACGAGTATAGAAAATTCACCCCTATCGTTCCGACGTAACCCTAACAGCCCTTTACCGCTTTTACAAGCAACTCAAGTGGCACTTACACGTCGCTCAGCTGTATCCACGTACCAAAGTGTTGCAGGATTTTATCTCTTTCCCTTTTTAACCCAAGAAACAAACAACCGAAGAAAGAGAAAACCGTCAGATTTGTAATTCTTTCTTTAATGGCGCATAAAAATGTTACATCTTTACTGTTTACACTGGGGTATTTTTGGAAGACAAAACGTATGTCGCGCGAGCGAGTACGACACCAAACTATTTTCAACCCATTTAGAGAGTTACCTGTTGATTTCGGTTAATTTCGCAATAAAAACTAGGCACGAAAAAAGCAGCGAAATTGAGACATTCTCAATAATAAAAGTTCAACTTTCTTGACCTCCTTCATCACCAATATACTAAACGTGTCAATCTAATAATCGTTAAGTCGGCATGGGTTATAGCATCCGTTGTCGACTTGTTCATTATTCATTTATTCATCTAATCTTAAAATAGTAGTTTAATGCAGATGTTTTCATAAATCACAATTAATTAAAGCGAGAATAATTAACGGACCGTTTTTTCTGGACCGTATGAAAGAACCGGGGTTGTTTGATTACGTGGAACCATACTATAACCCTATAACTAACCCCAACATAGTGAAACTTAACGTGGTAATTTGTTATTTTCTTGTTTTAATAAAGTAATTTGTTAAGTAAACAAAGTGGGTCCTCGTTGGTAAAACATAGAGGATATTGTTTTTGGTCGTAGCAAAATGCTAAATGGTAAGATTTGAAATCACACGAGAGAGAGCAACGCCCGAGGCGGCCGATAAAGCACACTCATGCAGTCAGTAGTCAGTACAACAAACTCATACTCGTATATCTTTTCTCAATGGCTACTCCTACCACCCTGAGCGCGATCCATCCATCCGAAGTTTAGCCGCGTCTCTCTTGCGTGCCCTTCTTTTCGCCGTCTCGTCTCACTCTTTAACAGCCTTCACTCTAAAAGCATGCACACGATATATAGAGGGACATTATGTCAAGGGGAACAGATGTATAAAATAAATATCCGCGCTGTATGCGCTAGGAGGAGAGCCATGATTCCGGAATCACATAAATCAGGACACTGGGGGGTCGAACGTGGGGAAATTTCACCCGTTTTGATTCCGACGACGATGTTCCAAGATTGTTGATTATAGTATACGTAAATTCGAAACGTTAACTTGTGCCCCATTACAATCAATAATCTCAATATTATGCACCACGATGTATTTACGATTTTAATATTATCTCTCATCATCCCGAACATTTATTTGCGAGCGACGCGACGCGACGTTACGTAAGTTCCCTCTTTGAATAGCGCAGGTGTCCAGCTTCAGAGTTAGGAAAGATGGAAAAGCCATCTCGGTTGTCAAAAACTTGTAAAATATTAGCAGCTCGATTTTGAAAGCTTCGCTCGATCTGTACAATGAGGCTGATGAATCGTTCCGAGTTGAGTGATTTATGCCGGCCACAGTAAATTGTGTGTGAACTGGCTGCAGTTCATGCATTCCCGTGGTCTGCCGGTCAACATAACTCTTAGTACGTGTAAATGCATGAATCACATTCACCATACATCACGAAAAACATGCAAAGTACTTGATAACAAATTAATTTTTTTTACTCGCACGACAACGACAAATCAACCCCGTACTTTACGTGCGGCGAAACCGCCTACCGGTTTGGCAATAAACGTAAAAATTTTTAAGACGGTGTCATTAACGTGTGCACTAAAACATAACTTTTTGAGGAGAGCCATTTCGCCGACAGTGCAATAATGGGACATTAGTTTGATGTATGGCGTGTGCGGTTATCAAACCAATATTGGGTACCCCGTGGAACGACATTGAATTGCCCATAAATATCGTCTGTACGTCACTTTCTCACTGTACACGTTCTTGATTGAAATCCATTCCCCCGTTCCACAAAGATATCAACATTTTACCCTAATCACATTGCACGATCCAAATTCAAAATTCGATTATGGTCGGAATAACGATTTACCTATTCACCACACCATAAAAGTGCCATCTCCTTTTACAATTATTTCAAAATTATTCAATAAAGTAAAACTTTATTATACACCTAACTTAATTTATTCTTATCTATTTAATGTGTACAATTTATATGATTCCTCTTTCATTTAATGATAAAATATTTCAGTCTGCATTAATAACAGTTTAGTAATGATACGAAATAATTTAAAACGACTCCAACTCGATTATAGATAAGAAAAAGTCAATTAATTGATATGCATTTACCAATATGTGAGAATTTAGAGATAAATAGCCGATTGATTTGGAGGTCAACTTCTACATTGCAATCAATTTATGTATTAGGTAGGTTACGTGTTCCAATCAACTTGATCATTCTTTTCGTTTGGATATTTTACACTAAATTAAAAAATTCTAATTATTTTCTCGTGCGGAAAAAAGAAAACTACAAATCGATAGCGAAGCTATATAATGTAGAAGTTATGAAGTTTACGCGGTCCGCAACTTATTGTATGTGTCGGATTGAATTTTAAAAGCAGTTCCACGTTCCAGAATTAGGTGTGTTGTTTGGAAAAAGATTATTAAATCACTTCTTTTTTTTAGTGTAAAAACTGTGTTTTATATTAAAAACGTGTGCCGACTATCCCCGGTCTCCCTACTTTAGCGCATAAACTTGCCTTCCGGTTATCCATTATTATTATCAAAACATACTTGTGAAAAAATTAGTGATAAGTGGCAATTGTTTAGTTACAATGCAAGTTTATAAAAGCACAAATCGTTGTATAGATTTTAAAAATAAATAAAGTCAAATTCCGCCGCAGTAGTCGTTTTCGAAGTTGTAATTAATATTGTAAACAATACGAACTAATTTATTTTTGGCACTTGTAACGTGACGGAAATAACTACTATTTTTACAGTCTCTCCCTAATATTAAAAAAAATATTCGCCGATTAAAAAAAGCCGCTAAAAGATATTACAGTAAAATATATCAGTAATAATAAGTCGTTGACAGTTCATCACTCATCGCGGAACATTGATTTAGGGGTGATCTGCAGGGTTGATAAGTATAGCGGACGCAGAAATAATATCCAATTGGTTATTTTTGAGAAAGAAACTTTACTATTAATCATAACAGAGCGCCACAGGCGATTTTTGAAAAATACCAGCACATCTACCATATCTCAACCTTTAAAAGGTCTCACGTTGAGAATTTCGTTCAAACTTCAAAATGTTATTCAAATTTGAATAAGAGCCGATCTTTTCACCTCCAGTTGAAGTTCCAGATAATTAACTGTTAGTTAAAGTTTTTGTTTGCTTAGTGACGCGTTTATTTGCAATAATTTATTCACATAAAAATACTGCCTAAAATTTACGAATAAACCTTTTTACAGTCAGAAAATAAAACGGAAAAATTTTAATACAAAATTATTAGTGTTTTGACCAATGGATAGACAGCTTTCGGCAAGCTAGGGAGCGATAAAAGACACTATAATAAAAATAGTATACTGTGATCTAAAATAACATCAACGAAATATAATGGGAGCCACCCTATTTCTCTTTGATAAAATCACGTAAGGCACAAAAAGGTTTACTTACTAACAAAAGTCAAAAGTGTTTGGTTTGATCCCAGGTAAAGTAAAAATTTGGTTCTGGTCGTCCTCTTTCGGAAAGCAATAGCAAATCTCAGAAGGGTAATCTGCAGAAGGCCCCTTTTCTCAACAAATTATATTACACTTGCCGTGGTTTGGAGTCCCAAACCACTGTAAAAAAAATCTGTAGATTTCACATACAGTAGGTACATAAAACACACGTCTAATATTTTTCAGTTCAGCGTGGAGTTTTAACCACGGTAGATAATTTGAGGATGATCTAGAAGTGATCGCAATACAAAAAATGAAATTTGCATGCTTTCTTGGTGGAAAGTTCTGCATAATTTCACTGGATTCACCAATTTTGCAACACGATCTACAGTAAATAAATTTAATCGATCTGGATTCAGAAAAAAAGTATCGGCGTTGATTATATTGCTTTATTGCAAATGTGTAGTTAAAATAAAATCAGAATAGAAACCACTAAATTTTACTTCTAACCATTGGAAAAACAATGTTGCACATTTTATGCAAAGTCAAAGAAAAGCTGAAGAAGCCAAACAATTACGGTCTACATGTATGAAAATAATCTCCTCCAGTGCGGCCTTTAAGCCGCACAACCTTGGCAATCACATACTGGACTATATACCCTATTTCAGTGAAAAATATCCCGTGATTCATCGGTACGGTCTTTAAATTTTCTATTTATTTATTTACTACTGATTTTAAATTGTTTTTTTTTAACTAATCACGGTTTTCTACTGGTTATTTAAGTAAAAGGTCCTTTCAATTAAGTTAGTAATACCGGGCGTAAGGACCGATTGCGCCAACTTCATTTAAGGGTTTAATAAAATACATTTAACTTAAATGGAAGGTTTGAAACTGACATTCAATTGAGAAATTCATTGGCTTAAATTAATTTAAATGTTTGACTTGAATTTGCGATTATTATTTATTATTATTCATGATTACGAATTATTATTGGGAATTACTTGCCTATCGATATTAAAAATTCATTACACCAACTAATATCAAAATGCCAGTTTAAAATATCCATTTCATTTAAATGTCTGTTAAAAAAGTTGGAGCAATCGGTCCTAAGTGTTTTTGACATGTGCAAGATTTTGATATGTTGTTCAAGCTGCTTTTTATATCTAAAATGTATCGGTACTATTCTTCCTATTTATTATTTTTGTGGTATCACTTCTTTTCTTCGTATCATCTTCATTAACTTAGTTATTATTCCATGTAATACCGTTGCTCTATATCTTAAATTCTCGGGGGGGTTTTCCTTTTCCCAATTCGTTCCCTACCTTCTCCACCTCTTGAGAAGTCAGCTCATTTTTTTCATCGCTTTTATTATATTCTTCTTCGTGGTTTTTCAAAGTGTTCTTTCAATTTCTGTTTCAATTTCTTGTTTTCATTTTGGCGCCTATATTTCCCATTTCTTTCCAGTTTTTCCATTATTTGCTTTTGTCATTCATATTTTTTCTTCTTGCTTAGCTTAAATGTTTCCCTTTCTTTTCTCTCTGTATTCCTCCAAGTTTTGGAGTCTGAATGCAACGGGGCGGGGGGAGGGGGGGTTAAAATATTTTTAATTAGATAATAATACCGTGGGATTCGTACTAAATCTAACCAAAATTATTTAATTAACTATCAGTAATCCTTTGCTGTTTTCTCTCATATTTCTTTCCAGTTCGTCCTTTATTTGCTTTAGCCACTCATCTTTTTTCTTGCATATCTTAAAAGCTTCCTTTGTTTGGTCTCTATATTTCTCCAAGTCTTTAGAGTCCGAATGTAAGGGGGGGGGGGGCAAAATATTTACTTTTAAAGCTCCTTCCTTCCACCATTTAAAAGCATACAATAATTATATTTTTAATAAAAGTTAAAACGACGGAGGAGAATTCCCAAGGTTCTTGGATATTTGAAATTTTGTTTGGTTATTTCAATTACCACCTATTTCTTGAATACTTTAAATGTATTTTAAGTACCAAAACTACTCTTTTAGTATTGAAGAACATTTTGAGAAAAATTTTAAATATTTTTTATTAAAATAAACTTTAAAACTAAATAAACAGAAGGCCAAAATCATGGTGTTAAATAAAGCAGTTAATAATTCTCCGCATTTACGGAAAGGGACTGGTTTCTGCCTGGGGTGGCTCATCATAAGGCGCGGATTCACCTTGGCTAGAAGATCCACAATTAAATTCGTTAACATCTGGACAGATGACTCAGGTACCCGAACCATGAAATTACGACTCGTGAATGCTCTTGTTTTTCCAGTAGCTACGTGCGCTGCTGAAACCTGCACATTGAAAAATGCAGGCCAAAAAAGAATTGAGACGTCTGAAATGTGGGTCTACCAAAGGGTTCTCAACAATGGTTTTAGAGCAGCTTAACATCAGAATGTTAACCGAATGAATCTGCAATCAGAGATGGAACGATGTAGAAACTCAACGTGCAGGGCAAGAAGTCCGAGATATCGCCAAAAATATGGGTGGACCAAACAAAAGAACTAATAAATCGCGGGCTACATTTAGCCCTACGGAGAAACACCTGGAAGGGCATCAGCACATGACTGAACCATAATTCACCAAACCCTCGTAAGGGTGCAATAAGAGAAGACGATAATTTTTCAGGAATGTTTTTTGATATCGACAAAAATTGAACAACACCTCATGTAGTATTTCCAATTTCCGAAAAAAAAAACGTTTAAAATGTGAAAAAGAATTTTTTTAGTGTTCCTTAAATTCATTATTTATACAAGTACAACAAGAATGGTCTCTCAATCATTAAACTGTACTCTTGAATTTGAAAAACTTCAAACAAGTGCTTACATTGATTACTAATTGTAGCTTCCATCACGAAGATGATTGAGAGGAACTTGAAGTAGCATACATTAGAGGCAAAAAAATTGGTGTAAGTAATTAATAAAAAAAAAGTGATAACACGCCTAGGATGTGTATAATAGACAAACTGTTTAATTTTCAAATTAAATGCTTATTACAGTTATTATCGATTTTAGTATCTAAAATAGAAACTTGAATATAATTAGTTTGATTTGGATTATATATTAGCAATAATCAACTTTTTTAGTAGATTAATTTATGATATCTTTTCATATTTATAGATAATTATTTATGGTATTTTGTAATATGGATAATCATAATTCATCGAACTTGAAATATAAATAATATTGTGGGTTGTTGATAGAAAATGAGTTTGGGTTATAAGAAATTTTAACATTTTTATGATGACTCAAATAAAAATTCCGCGGTTTTTTGTATTACTTGTGCAGGGCCGGCGTGGGACCTCGATGACAAGAAGAGTCTTTCGTGCGTGTAAAAAAACGTGCGGAGCCAGTGCTGCACCACGTCTATTAAATTTCATGTAAAATTATGCTCGTACGTCCAACTGATTAATTGAGTTAAATTATGCGTGTCTTAAAATAAAGATTATTGAATTTCAAACAAATATACATATAACAATAATTTATGTGGTTAACTAAATTTGTATTTACAATAAGACGCGTGGTAATTTAAAATGAGTAAAGTTTTCGTTACTAATTGACAAGTAATTTTTCGTCGGTTATAAATACTCGAAATAATATATAAGTTGGGTTTGTCTTTCTCATCAAGCGCTAAGTGATTAGGTAAGATTAATAGGCCAATATTAAGGAATCGGCCTGTCGCAACGAGCCAACTGTCACCGACCCCCGGCCGCTCTATTCTGGTCCTTCCACATGTTCGCCATGAATCAATCAGACACTCTCAAAAAGATCACCCGAATCAAAGCACTTTTCTTTTAGATCATCGCAAAGTTTAACGTTTCGTTTTATTATGTAAATCACACTTTTCCAACAAACAATATTCAATTACGTACGCAGTCACAGCAAGATTAAGTTTCCAACAAACTCAATTAATTTTAAACTTACAAATTGGGTAACAAGTAATTATCATCATTAGATGAAACAAGATGTTTGGATGGAGCGCGTTGCGGTGCAAAATAAATTTTGCGGATAAGAAATGGGCGCAATATGGCGGGCAATAATAAAAATAAAGAAATCGGAATATATATGAGTTTCGATATTAGCAAAAAGCTGACATCTCGTGTCCAATATGATCAAAAAATAAAACAACAAAATAAAATTGTACAGGAAGGAAAAAATACTGGGATCGGTAATCCTAAACAAATATAAGCCCACTCGAAGTGTCGTGTGTGCACTTTGGGCGTGTTCCAATATATGTATTGCAGAGCATCAGCATCCAAATGATGCAATTACCAAGCAAATGGCCGGACCTTTATTGAACGTACCCTAACCTCGCATTCTCCTTTACTGCTGATGCGGCTCACTCTTGATGCTATTGTTATGGAAGAGATCCGTTGCGAACCTCTTTATTGTAGGTGTTACTATTTACGATTAGTGTGAGTTTATGCCAATGGGATGAACGTTACCGTTTATTGTTACACATTTCACGTAAGTAAACATAAATTAACCACCTTATCGATTTCTTTCGTCCGATTCCTTTAGGCACACATACCCATACCTTTTTCAGTGTATATCGAGAAAGTTGCAATTAAGAAAAAAGACAACAAAGCGAATGGAATTGTTCAATAAATATTGACAATTGAAATAAATTGGACTGTAGTATATATCACAGAACTAAACAATGACCATTTGGAGTGATAGGCAATTCCAAACAACGTAGTAGTACAGAGTTAACGGCCGTTCAATTACATGCAATGGCCTTGCTCGTTTAGTAGAACTATACGACTATTTCTGCTTTTTGTCTTTATTAACTGCAAAGGGTTTAGACTACACAAATAAAGACGAAACAAAACGTAACACAAGGGTTGCTTGGTATATTATGGTATTAGAGTTAGCACTCTGTCTTATTGAGTTCATCGCATTCAACTCAACATGGATGGTAGACCACTTCTTATTGCTTGCTCTTTCGAGGTTTACTTTAAACGAAATTACATCAAACGAATGTGATTGTTGTAATCTAAACTAAAATGGCACCGATTAAACTTTATTTGTACTAAAACCATAATTCTTCCATTTAACCTTCACCTTTCGAAAGGTGCAACTTAAATTCCACGCAGAAACTTTAATTAAAACTTATAGCTTGACACTTAAATACAAGTCAAATCAAATAAATATTCTTAGGAATGTAAATGTAGATAATAAATTTTCTAAACCATTTTCGAGTTATTTTAGTTTCATACAAATATTAAAGATCTTTAGTTAATTATTCCGCGCACAAAAAATATTCATTTATAATAAAAACTGGAATATTTTTAAACCAGAGTTATTTATTGACTTAATTATAATTCGGTGTTAACTAAAGTGCTGCGGTTTTACGTACACTTTGAAGAGACTTTCCTTTACAATACAGGAAGCGTCTCGATTTTTTTATTTATAACCGACGTCCGTCGTGACTTCAAAAAGTCAACAGCGTCGTCGTACGTCAAAAGTACAAATTTCCTCGCTGATTACCAACCTCTGTCAGAAAAGACGTAAGTGTGCTCCAGATTTGAACGGAAAATATAGAAAAATCGATGGCGTCTTCGAGTTAGTGTTTTGCCAAACAAAATATTATTCGAAAATTTTCATTCGGAAGGTGACTTTCAAAAATCAAATTACGTTACAAGTTAATTGTGACGATGAACTTCGAAACGTTGCTAAAACGAAATTTGATTTTCAAAGAAAATGCGATCGAGGTAGTTTCCATTACAAAAGGAATCGGCGTTTAGATTTATTTTCAAGTTGATGAAACTCGGCCAAGCAAAGGTTTTAAAAGCTGACATTGTGTTTTTAGTTCTAACCTCAAAAACTAAACTTGAGATTTTAAACCGCAGTACGGGTTTGACAAAAAGCCAAAAGGGAAATCAAGACGTAAAGCATTTTATAATACGAAAAGGCATGTAAAGTTTGAACCGGTCATCGTCGGGTGGAAAATCTGGGTTCGAATCTCGAAAGACTCCATTCCGTCCTTTATTATTCTTCAAAATACATAATTATTATTTTAACCTGCATGAACAATAAATTAATATTGATATATTGTTTAATGGATTTTTATGTTCCATCAGCTGTGCACCAATACAATGACCTCATAATACAATAAAAAAAATTAAAAAATCATTTAATTATAGATCTAATGGTCGATAAAGAAATCATTGAGCGGGTCAGCAAATTCAAGTACCTTGGTGTAGATATAAACAATATTCGAAGTAGGTATACACGCAGCTGTCTGTATTTTGACCTACGCAGTAGAAACAATGGGGGCAAAATTGAGACCAAAATAGAAAATAGGCATAATATTGAGAAGCGAAATATGCCAAATCCAGGATGTTGTTAGATCAGATCAGATCATCGGATCAGAGCAAGAAAAAGAATCTGCAATCTGGAAAGGCAGCTGGACGTCCAAGTCCCAGGAAGGTAATGTATGATTATCATGAAGAAGATCTACAAAACGCATTTCTCCCTTGGTGCAATTTTGAATGGCGGCCCTGCAGGATAAAAATGAACAACGATGCTACCACACGTAATGAGATCTAATAATTGCACTATATTTATGACGAATACGAATTTTTTCGTAACTAAACCTTTGCTTCACTTTGTAGAAGAGAGCGGAAGAACTTTATCGCAACGGATCAATGGAAAAATATGATATTTCCTAGATATTATGGATATTCCTTAAGTATAGGCTGGTAATGTGTTTCCCAATACAGAACTTCTTGTTTTTCCAGTTCTTCAACTTGTTTTTCATTTATTTTCAACCTTGCAACGCCCACTGTTGAACATGACTTTTTTGACTGCCACATACTTATATACCGTCATCAGCACACAGATGAGTATACAAGACCTACAGTTTAAGTTTTTTTTCCAATTTCAAATGTTCTTAGAAAAGATTTTTGGCATTAAGCCCTACGACTGCTTACATCGATGTTAGAAAAATGTGTGCGGTTGGTTGCAGCATTATTTACCTCAGCAGTTGAGTGCTGTACCACTGGGCTAACCACACAATCCAATCAATGGGTTGTCACAAAATTCAAGCTGTAGAATAATAGAAGATCTTGGAATCTTCATTGCACATTCGATGCACTTCTTTTATCGGCGTATTATCCAACTTTTGCCGTGATAAGTCTACAAGGCTTTCAATGCTCCAAGTCATAGGAACTTTTCTTTGAAATAATAAAGCACTTAAACGAAATCTTCCTGGATTGGAATTTTATGATATTGCAAAATTAATCATAGGAAACGAACTGAAAATGATATTGTAAGAAATTATACAACGTTACTCTTCTGCAAATCATAATTCAACTAGTCGGCTTTGGTTGTGCGGCCTGAAGGCCGCACTGAGTGAATTGCGACAGCTAAGCCCAATGCGCGTCAGCCCTAAAATTAGATGAAGGAGATTAAGTGGGATTTCTTGCTTGCTGAGATGCGTTCCTGAGCGTGACGGACACACACATACATAAATTAAGGCTATTATTTATATGTAGATAGTCTTTTTACAAAGAAAGTTTCTTTATTTATAAGTATGTATATCAAAAAAATTTATAAAATAAAAATGACAATACCAACAACCTGCAGATAGGCAGATAATCCAGTTTTTCCAAATTTCTTAATGATTAGTTCCCCATTTTCCAAATACAGGGTTTCCATCAAAAGGGGTAGATATAAAACTACATTTCAATGCTGAGATTTGGGTCGATTAGTTAACATTAATCTTTTTTGGTTGGTTCTGTCCGTTAATTCGGTTTCCTCCGCATATGAGGGGAGGTTCTTTTGTGCTTACTTGTTTTTAGGAATAGCTCCTTTTTTGCATTACCCCAGATTCTACCCCGTTTTTGCCCCGTATTGCTATCGTTTTTATTTCCAGAAACCGGCACATTACTTCAGGTGCTGTTGTTTCATTGTACAATTGGTCCAAGCGTGCAGGAGGTGTATACCATGGAAGACGGACACCTCTACCTGTTCTTCCCTGTACAATTCGCACTCCTGTATCCTATATGTCGGTTCGTCGATCACTCCACACTCCGTCTTTCGATTTCCCAATCTCTTGAGGAATAGGCCAAACTCATCGTGTCCAGTTAGGTGCTGGGCCAATTGGAATGTCATATTTTTTACATATTGTTGTCCAAACGGGGTATAAATAATTAGTGGGTAATCACCCACCTCCCCTGCGTCCCATCTGAGTTGCCATTTGGTCATCATTATCTCATGCATTCTTCTTTTGATTTCCACCATGTATTTGAAATTCTCTGGGACTATCTCCGTTTCCATAATTATTATTGCTTGCCTGTTTTTGACGTCTCGCCATGACAGTTCTATGTCAAGTGAGTGGATTACTGCCAAAACACCGGCGGCTAGGCCCTACAAAGTTCTATAGCATTTTGCCACCAAGCGGGAACAAAATCTTCCGTAAGCCACGATGGGGACGATCACCCCTTGGTAGATCCTTTGCATAGAATCATAGGTGTCCAAGTTCCACCCACTTTCTGCCATTCGATGCAGGATGGTCCTTTTACACAAAGAAACCTCAGAAAGCACCAATAATTTGCGGTTTGGCATAAAGAATTTTAATTTACAAAAAATTATGACAATTATCAGACAATTCATTTTAAACTTGAATTGCCATTATCATCACTCTGGTTTTGAAATAAATTGAGTACGCAGGGAGGGACGTGATAAATATACAATACAAAGTGTTGAAAAGGTATCATAATTCAGTAGCGTAGCCATGATGTAATTTGGCACGCCACACAGGTTTTTTACAGTCGGAGGTTATTGGAAAAGACTAAGGCGGTTATTCTGTAGTTCTTCACTAAAGGATGCTTTAAAAATAGGTAAAGTACGATTTACGATGTAAACAATTGAATTACAAACGACATTTTAAGTGGGAACCAAACTTGACCTAATTTTAAAGGATCATTTAATAAAAGCCGAGTTACAGAATAACCGCCTAAAGAACTGTTGAAGTTTAAGAAGCAGTACAATGCGACTGGTAACTTGATGACAGGATTACACGAAAGTATTTGGACAAATCGCCCCATGGGATTATTAAACATACATGGTAAGATTTGTATGGTGGGTACCTAATTTTAGGGAATTACGTTTAATTAAGATATTGACGTCTTATCAAGAAGATTTCCGTTCTTTTGGTCCAGTTTACTTTGTGCATGGTGCAAGTATGCTTCCAATTTTACTGGAGCAAGTACTGGTGTTTATTAGAAGGTGTGAGAAAGCTCAATGAAAATATCAAGTAAAATGGGACCGAGCACTCAGGACCTTAAGTAGGGCTCAATATACTTCGTCAAAAGCTTTTTCAAAAACTTGGTCAAATGAATGAATGCGGTGTGGTACAAATATTAATATCTTTCGAAATATTACATTTCTGTAAAATCCCGCAATTTTAATCAATTCGCTTGACTCACAGCAGTGACGTTATCGATAACTTTTTTTAATGAGACAATATGTCCCTCTCTTCGAAGAAATTCTAAGCACTATTTACTTTTGATAAAAATTGATAATAGTTTGAAGGACTGTTTAATTTAAACTAAAAAATGCAAAGAAATATTAATAAATTATTACAGTAATAAATTGTTCAAATTATTGATAAAAGTTGACCGATAATATATTATGGATAAGAGAAAAATATGTATGTATGTGGTTCAAATATCTCAGAAAATACCTGTTTTTGAAATAATAATTCAGTGTCACGTAATTCCATATAATAAATAATAATTATTTTTATAATCAAATTAAAGGAGATGCCCAAAAATGAAACCCTATGGTTTAACGTGGGTTCCGAACCACGACGGAAGTAATTTGACTACTTCGTCTCTATCGAGGTATTGTCGGTAGGGCCGGAGAAAAACTAATTTCAGAACCACGGTTCATAGTTTCTATGAATTGTTAAAAAAAACAAGAAAGTGTAACATTGAACCTTCGGTTCCTTTGTAGAATTTAATCGATCCGGCCATATGCTTTCGGGTTGAAGGAGATTGAAATCTTAATCCTTTGAATTTATTCTAAATCAAGTTAAAATAAAAATTTTAGAAACACACAACCTAGACCCATTGGAGATTGTTGGAGGAGATTAAAAGTGATAATTAAAATTCTTAACGTGTTGGTCCAATTAACCCTTAATCGTATCAGGCGAAACTATTTGAAATCACAGAATTAAACTAAATAATCCATTAAGAAAATACCTATATGGTCTGGTGTATCGATAACTCATGGTTGAAAGGTGAAGGTGTTATATAGGCGGATTTGTTGTATTCGTTGTTATTGCCATTCGTCACGCTAATTTTCACAAGAAATCGTTAGGAGTTTTTAAGATTCATATTTCCAATTTGCGTGAATGCCATAAGCACGTGAAAATTAATTTTGTTGTTTGCTTACAGTTTTTTATATTGCTTCTTAATTTGTTATATTATTTTATCGTGGTGACATGAAAGGTTCCATTCGCATTCGCAGGATAATCGGAAAGAATGAATGCGTTGAAATTTCATCAATCTCAAAGTTCATTAAACGTTATATTTATACATGTTTTAATTTATATTTTTGCAGGCTAAAGTAATCTACCTGGTTGGGTTGTCATTCTGTGACAAGGGCTCTGTCAGTTCGTAGATGGATAGTCTAGAGCAGCCATTATGATGGACAATCTATCAATCATGTACCCGCTAGTCACGATTCTCGACAGCGAAAACCAGTGTGTTTATTTCTAAACCGAACTTAGGTTACAGATAATAATCCATAATGTATTAAGTTACAATTTGCTCAAACGCCTCAGATTTTATTGAATCCAGCATTCAACATATGCCGCTTACCATCCAAATTTGATGTTCCGTGTCCTTTTGTATTGGTTTCACACAATGACGTTGCAAGTTAATTATAAATGAAGTTAATATAGAGAACAAAAACTTAAAAAAATCTGGGGAGTTATAATAAAGGAAGTCAATTTTATGAGATTATTCGCGATGACACTTCTAAATTACACGTTTTTTCTCCGGTGTAACTTTTCGGTTCGGTTGATTGATGCAATAGAAAAACGAAACAATTTCTAATTTAAAATAAACTTAAAAATTCCAGTCAAATTTTTATGGCATCATTAGTTATATAAAACATTCGCATGTCAGTTTGATATAATTATAGGACTTTAGGAGTAACTGGACACGACCTCAATAAGACTGTCAGTTGCAGGGGAAACTTGTAAAGAATCCGCGAGCGGCTGCATTCAGTCATCTTCAGCACTGATACAGTTGACATCTACAGAATCACAGATATTGATAATGGCCGCTCCAGGCGATCTAAATAGCAGAAGGATGCCACATAATAGCCAGAGATACCGCAAATTGAGTATATCATTTTAAAGAGTTTCCAACGTCAAAGACATTTGCCCATCGACAAAAAAATCAACTAATGGTATGTTAATCAACGCTCTTTCGGATGACCCAAAAACTAATCGAAAATAAAAGAGAACAATGACAACAATAATTATTACGAAAACTTAATCTAATCATGATACCGGACAAATCGATCAACATGCTGACAACAATCTCAGCAGTAGAAGATTTTGTAGATCGACAAGTGGAGAAGTTGGCATTTCGAACAATCAAGTACAGATGGAAAATTCATGCAAGTCATGGCTTACTAAAATGAACTCATGACAAGCAATCCAAATCACTTCGTAATCAGAAATCAACGATAGTTTGATGGTATTCTCTTATTAACATTTGAGTGACCGACACAAAATACTAAATCAAGTTTATAATATTTCGCTCGATTGGAGAATCCCACAATTTTCATCCAAATTACTTGCATTTGCTTTCTTTACGAAAGTTCTCCTCGACAACTATTCTTATATCTTGTAAACTCGACGTAAAGTTTTCCATGCGAATTTAAGCTATATATTAACCCGTCAGGAAGTCTGCAATTTAACCGCACGACTAACTTGACCGACTTCCTAACTGATCCATTTCTAAACACACAAAAACTTTAAGTACATTATTTTATAAACTGTGTTTAGAAATGCACACCCCAACCCCCTTAAAAAAGTGCTACAATTATGTTATATCTATAAATTTTAATTAAAAAGCAAATTACTCAATTTATCCTCGGTCAAAAGTCAAAATTGAAAAAAAAATTTAAAGTGGGTCAGTGCTACCTACTCAAAATTGATAAACACTAAAACGTGACTATTTATGATAATGAAGGTACTTGAAAGGTTACTACAATCTTGGTGAATTGATTTTTTTTATTGTTTTTATATCGCATTTGGAAATTTTCCATCACATTCCAATGCAGTTGTTTTGGAACTTATACTGTTTGGTACTTATAAAAAAAATTCATTGGATTAATGAATTTCTTCATTGCATTTATGAACGTTTTTCTCAATATTCAAAAGTTCTCTGAAAGCTCTTTACCATTTTTCTTCTGATGTTGTAATATCCTATAAATTTGATGGAAATCTCAATTGCCCAATAAGAGAACCTATTGCTAAACGTGACTTTCGAACCACACCAAATGTAATTTTAGAGTAGGTTCGACAATTTATTGTCTAAAGATTGAAATTAATTTTTAGATCAGGAGCCTATATAATTCCCGAAAATTACCATAAAAGTGGTGCCACACTTGATCCATAACCGTTCGAAAAATTAAAAGACCCCTACTTGCCCATTAATTAGGCTTTCCTCAATTTTATTTTTCTCTGATTTATCTGTCGTCAGTTCTGCACGACTGACATCACAAATATACCAAAAAAATGTCATTTCGCATTGTTTTCTCCTTTCACTGCATTTACATATAAAAGAGATAAGAATAAGTACTTCAAGACTACCTTTTAAACCACGAGAACTTGTTAGTTATTTAAGGATTGTGATGTCAATGCACCCAGAATTCATGACCAAGCCTATTACATACTTTTATAATGCCAGAAAAATATGATTTTGACTGTGCCTTCGAAGTGGACGTAACTGGACCGGTACAGTATTGGGCATACTAAATACAGAAGGCTCTAAGGTGGATAACAAAAGTTGCGCTTACACTATTTACCAGTCACCTCAACCAAATTGCAGTCTGAGATTCACTCTATTATTTTTTTTACCAGAAGATATTCTGTCTCAACTTTTCGGGTTTGTTGTCCAAAATTTGAGGTGTGGAAGATCAGTTTAAAAAATCGCAAAGCCACTTAATAATAACCAAAAATACATAATCGTTGCAAAAACATGCGAAGCTTCAGCGCAAGTGAAGATAAACAGGGTCATCCATGTAAGCTGCAAACGTCGGAAGCTAGCGCAATAAATCCGGACCCCACTTGCGCTTTATCGTGTGATAGTGGTTTCGTTGTCACCTCCTGAAAAGGACTCAACTCATCAGACACACATTGGCAAGCCTAACATACATTTGTATGAATTTTTGTTTAATAATCGCTGGTTGCCAATCATTGAAATTGTTTTTCCAAATTGAACATTGCTATTTTTGCAACTTGATAATAATATCATATTAGGGGTAGTATCATATAAAGGGGGTTACAAAATGTGACCAAGTGCGGCCAGGGGTGTGGACAAATGTGACGTCCACATTTTTGGGAGATCTACGAAACTTGTGTTTGAATATTTTTAAAAGTTTATAAAATAAAGTTTAGCTGAATTCTTGTGGGGGTCTTTGATTTGTGACTATAGGACGTTCATGAGGGGGATCGGAAGATTGAGACCGACTGTGACGGGGGGGGGGTTGAAAATACAGAAAAAATTGCAAACGTTTTTTATAGACGACCCCTTAAGCAAATAAAAGTACTAACTTCAAATAACTTTTTTATAAGATCGCGATGACGCAATGGTCGCCAAGAAGATGGACTGACTAGTTATAGGAGGAACAGCTAAGTAAGGCCCAAAAACTATCTGGAATGGAAACCGATGGAGAAACATCACTGAGAACTATCCAAACCAGAAAATCGTTAAACCAAAGAGAAGAAACATCTTCAATAATTGCAATTTTTGAAAGAATTGAAGGCGCTTCAAAATAGAGGAATTTTCAATGGTGACGGCATAATATGAAGCTTATTTATTGTTTTCCTAAATTTACCGCTCATTTACACCCCCCCCCCCCCCCCGTATATATTTTGGAGGATCTCAAAAATGTATGTTAATATTTACTCCGCCACCCAAATATAGATACATTTTTAACACCTGTTAAACGTCGCAATTAAATCAATTATATATAGTTTTTAATTCCATGCATGTAATTAAATTATAACCAGAGCAGTTTAGCGGTTGGAACATTGATTGCTAATACGAAGAAGACCGGTTCGAACCATTTCGAGGTAATAACTTTATTCTGACCGTCTCTCCTCGGAAGGCAATGGCAAGACACCGAGTTGATCCGCCACCAGAACCCTTCTCAAAATGAAGTTTATTTCGCTTCCCTTGGTTAGGAGGCCACGTTAAACAGTGGGTTCCCTATGTATGTGAAAATAGTACTTTGAACGCACATCACACACATAGAAGAGATTTCAACTAAATTTTGTGCCTAAATCCAAACCCTGAGGGGTAGCGCTCTTTAAATCAGATTTCTGTAGTTCTTCCTTAAAATAATTATAGCACCGAAACTCTCGACTTTTTAGTAGTTTTTAGTAGCACTGAAACAAATTCATAAATATCTCGATTTCGGATAGGGAATTTAATGGGTTACAACTTTCGCCTAGTGAACATTTTTGAAAAAGCAACCCATTTGACAGGAAAACTTATATTATACGGTAAAATCAGGTATTAAGCAAAATAGTTGCACAACGCGAACAGAAATAAGCGCAAAAAGTCTCAAGATTCAATGATTTTAATACATGAATGACTAAATACGGATTTTTCCGATATACTGCTATAAGGGGCGTATGGCACGATACTTAATTTCATACTAAATGGTATCCAATTCTACACAAACGCTTTAAGTTCGTTCTTCTTCTTCTTCTTCTTTTTAATCTAGGACTACGTCCTGTACTTCCCAACTATAGTGCCTCTGTTCAAGGCACTGTTAGTTCTATGAGCAGTTTGGTTTTTACATCTCAGGTAGCTTGCTAGGCTTGCCTTTCGATGTGCCTGCACCCTGTTTTTTATTGTTATGATGGCAAATCATTAACACAGGGGGACCGCCTGCTTAACGTGCCCTCCGAAACACGGAAGACGGTCAAGAAATTTTTAGAAAATACCCGGAGTCGAACCGGGGCGCCTTGCGTTAGCAGTTGATCGCGCTAACGTTCATACCATGACCGTCTTAAGTTCGTTAATGCACAAAATTGGATACAATTTATTATGAAAATTAGTATCGTGTCATACGCCTCCGAAACCTGGTTTTAATGATCATAAAAGAGAACCTCAAATACATTGTTAATAATTTTTTTCTTCAATAAATCTTTGGCCCCCGAAACTTCTCAACCCTTAGCTACGGTGCTAATCATTTCTATTATTAGTCTCACGAGTAAACATAAACCCCACCATGTCAACGTCTTTCCAAACTATGATTTCGTTTCAAATAGTCCTCAATAACTTCAAGCATCATGGTATTTTTTTTCTTGCCCGAAATACAACCAAACTAGTCCCAAAATTATCCGATAATTGGATAAGTTTGGTAAAATTTGACTTCCAGGTTGCTTTTAGTTTCCAGACCTAGAACAACATAAATTCAACGCAATTTGAGCATCACCGAATACTTGAAGTAATCGAGTTATTATTGGTCACTTTCCCCTTTTCATCATATTATATTCAAACTCGACTCTCTGGTCTTTCTGATCAAATTAAAATATTCCGGAAATTTAGAGTGACAAAGGTCGAAACTGACCTGTTGAAATAACAAAGTGAGTCGATCCATAAAATTTTCAATCTAAAACGGTGTCACTTATCAGTGTAGGTACAGTGACATGGTTTTGCCGATTTATTTTATATACCATTGTGTGTTGATGTATGATTTAACACGCGTAACACCTGTACTATAGCTAATCACTCATTGTTCTTATACCATGAAATCGTAAACTGTGGATAAAACGCACTCTGATTAAACGACCATTTTATTTACGATTGTTGAAATTATTATTGCATTAGAGATATTACGCTATTGTTTCGTTGACAAAGGGTTGGAATTTTGCGCGGGAAAAAATATGCAACTTTATTAGATTTTCAGAAAATTTGAGAAACGACAACCTACAAACAATGCACAAAATGCATAAATCAAAATATGGAAATATATAACTTTTTTCAATTAATCCACCGATTCTTATTGGAATATTACCAATAAATCTTGTATATTTCCGAAGTACCATGTAGTAGTGTAAAACGATAAAATTAATGGCGTGACGTCGGACTTGAGGTAGTATATTAATTTTTCGCACCTAAGGATACCGGGTTGGAGTACATTTTGATGTGCACTGAGTATTTACTTAAAAGTTTTGTAATAATAATTAATTGTGAGGCGACTTGGACCTTTTTCATCAAAAGTGGAACGTTTCAATTATAAAATTGACATTACGTCATAAACGATTCAAGCGTAGTTGTTTGGTCTTCTTCCGCACGTCGTTGTCTTTATCGGACCCATCAGTTTTTCACCATCTGAGGCTGTCACCGAAAATGACATGAAATGGCGTTCGTGTAATAATGTTCGCTGACAGTTGTCATTCGTCCCAACTCTATAATAGAGAAAAGTTTTGTTTTAGAGCTCGCGTATAACATCCACTATAGCAATCGTGTCTTGTTGCAGACAATGAGTATCTGACGGTTTATTTTCTACCACACACTGTGTTTTCGTTTCGTTTTCCAACACAAAACCCATTCGTCCAAATTTATTAACTGCCTTCATTTTTCATTTTTGTATGTAAGAAGAACAAAAGTAAAGATCGAATTTAAAAAAAATAAGGTTAATTAACAAACACCTTAAAATGTTGGACGACCGATAAGAGTGTGAAAACGTAACGATAAATAACGACCATGAGCTAAAAATGTCATGGGCGAATAATTTCATCAATTACAGACAGATGGTCTAATTATTTTCCAGACACTGAGTGCCATATTGCTTCTTAATTTATTACCCCACTTTGATAATTAGTAATTTAATAGTATAAAAAAAGTACTTAATGACCAATAAAACGAGATGCATCGACCAACTATATAACGTACTAACACAGGCACAGATATTATACGTATACGCCGTATTAGCTATAGTAGTAGATTCGTTCGTACCCAACATAGTGCAAAACTAATTAACAAAATTAAACAATTCCGATAGCTAAAATAATTTCTTTGATACTTGAGTTAATTACGGCTGCACTTGACGAGTTGTTATAGTTGAATACACGCATAAAACGAATCCAAATTATATGTTTGTAACGTGTATCAGTATAAACAGATTTGCCTATACAATTTTCTGTATGAACGATCAAGCCTGTTAGATTGTGGTTAATTAAAACGTAAATTATATGTGCAGGAGACTGTGTCATAAAATAATATTAATTAAATCGATATTCAAAAAATAGTTTCGATAAATTATTGTGCAGCCAACTTTTAATTGAGCGGATTTTCAAAGCCTCGCCCGCAACAACAAGAAGCTAATATAATCCAATTAGGACGCGATTACAACCACACGTTAAAAAAAATCTAAATTAATTAAACAAATTATCGATTACATCTAAACATTGCGTAATTTATTGTTTCACGACCAAATTTTTGACCCAAATTGTTATCAAACCACCTTCATTTCGTGATTATTTTCAAAATTGAGTCGTTTTGATAATTAATTTAATTATTTATTAATTTAATCATCTTATAATGAAATACCCAAGTTTGTATTTAACTTAATTACACAGCCGTTAATTTTGTTTTTATAACTTAATTAATATTGCATTGCCTTACTTCTAGCACCAGGAGATACGAAATTTCCACTGGCGATTATTTATTGCTAATTAATTCGACTTTCACGGGAAAAATTGTTTTACAATCTTTTTGCTTTTTTTGGTCCGGTGTGTACACTCACTCATGCCAAAACTAGGAATCAGACGGAAAATCGCCTCCCATTTTATATAACGGCTTTTCAACAGGGACTTTTGATCGCATGAAAATAATTAAAATCCACTACGAAAATGTTGGATCTGTGAAAACTACATATCATCAAATTTCTGATTTTTTGGTCGTTATAATCGTCCTTCTGAGACGGTTATTAAAAATTTGGTGGTTAAATTTATTGTAGTCTACTGGTTCGGTAAATATTATACCAACACCAACACGTGTTCGTCCTGGTCGTTCAGCTGAAAATATTACTGCTGTAAGTGGAATTGTTGAGGAAGATCCAAATTTTGCGATTCCACCGCATGCCGAATTTTGTGAATTCAGTTGATGCAACTATTAAAACCAGCCGATCATTCTGTTCACTGACAATTCACTTGTTCATATTTGAACAAGGTTATGGTTTCCTGAAAAAATCATCTTTTCAGTTGAAGCTCATTTTCATTTGAATGGTTACGTTAATAAGCAAAATTGCCGCATTTGGGCTTCAGAAAATCTAAGAGTGATTGTTAAGAAGCCATTACATTTCACTCGTGTTACTTTTTGGTGCGATTTTGGTCTGGAGGAGTGATTATAATAATAATAATGTTTATTAAGCAATATATACATATACACACAAGTAATAAAGATTGCTTAAAAGGCAAAAGTTCAGCAGAGCTGTTTTTCAACCATTGCCTATCATAAAGAAGACCCTTGGGTTTGATTCGTCATCAGCAGCTCCTTAATATGTGCTTTAAACGATAGCTTCGAACTGGCATTCAGGTAGTGTGAAGCAAACTTATTGAACGTGTGGAAGGTTCTATACTGAAAGGATCCCTCAAACTTCGAAGTCCTATGTGTAGGCACCGACAGAGCTCCATTATTGCGTAGGTTCAAGCCATGACAAGACGATCTTTGATTGATGAGTTCATGCAAGTAACCTGGACGACCAGACTTGTAGACACTATAAAGGAGAAGAGCAAACTGTAGTTCACAGCGTGCCTCAATCTTCAATATTTGCTGTGAATTGTAGGTTGGAGTGACATGGTCCCATTGATCAACATAAAAGGCGTAACGATGATGCATTCTGGAGCACTTGCAATTTATTCTTCAAATAACCAGTTAGGCACCCATAATAAACTGCGGAACAATAGTCGACGTGACACAATACCAGACTTTGGATCAAATTCCACTTGACTTCTGAAGGTAGAAGATGCTTGTATCTATATAGCGATTTTAGTTTAAAATATCCCATGCTGCAAATTTTATTTACATGGTTTTCGAAGGTCAAACCACAATCCCAAATGACGCCAAGATTTTTTGTCTTTTCACTGAAGTTGATCACGTTGTTGTCTAGGAGAATATCTGCAGATTTTACATTATTAGCCACTGCTCGACAGCGTGAGCTGCCGACACAGAGACAGACAGTTTTGCTGGGGTTAAGGAATAGGCCATTTGAAGAGGACCAGCGGAGCACCAGTTCAAGACAAACATTTACATCTCGGTCATTTTCATTAATAGACGACGGTTCGCCTGAAATATTCAGCTGAGTGTCATCCACAAACTCATGAGAATTTGTGCCTTCTGGTAGCACCTTGGGAAGGTCAGCCGTAAAAATAATGAAAAGAAGTGGACCCAGTACACTACCTTGGGGAACACGACGAGTAATTTGGAGATACTCGGATAAGATCGAGTTCAGCTTCACACATTGAGATCTTCCTTTAAGGTAGTTGATGAGTAATTTCAGTGCAGACTCACTACATCCATAGTGTACCAATTTAGCGATTAGAAGATCATGATCGATTACATCAAAAGCCTTGCTAGAATCAAGAAGTGCCATTACAGTGACTTTGGAGTTATCCATGTTGCTAATCACATCATTTAATACCTTAGATAGAGCAGTATTAGTGCTAAATCCAGAGCGAAATCCCGATTGGGTGTTAGGTAGAACGTCAAATTTTTCAATATGCTCGAGCAGTTGAAGATGGATGAAGGACTCAAGTACCTTCGAGAGAGCCGGTAAAATGCTGATAGGTCGGAGATCCCCAAAACTACAAGCAGTATTGATCTTCGGAAGAGGTACAATGATCGACTTTTTCCACACGTCAGGAAAAGTTGATGTCTCCAGGCAATAGTTAATCAGGTGAGTAAAAGTGTCCACGCAAAACGGCAGGACAAGTTTTAGCATTTTAGATGAAATGTTATCGATACCTACAGCATTCGACTTAAGTTTAGAGATAGATCTAACAACTGGTTGAACCGTATTTTCTTGAAAGTGAGGCTTGAAACGCTGTTACCGGCAATGAATTGCGTTATCGGGACATGTTGACAACATTTTTTGGGCTATTATTGATTATATGGATGTGAGTGATATGTGGTTAGAATATTGTATTTATTGCGAACGAAATTTCCCGATCGAATTATTTCGCGTAGTTCTGCAGTCAATTGGCCGCCTAGATCGTATGATTTAATGCGATTAGAATATTTCTTGTGTGGCTATTTGAAAGATCAAGTCTATGCAGATAATCCACAATCCATTGAATCCTTGAAATGTAATCCAAAAATGTAATCGAAAATGTTGGCAGAAGGATCGACGCCTGTATACGTGGTCTTGGTGAACATTTGTCCGATTTTATTTTTCATTCAGAAATTGTAACTCCGCCTATGCCGGTCCCAAGCCCGGAGGAAGAAGGAGGAGGGGAAGGAGTAACAACCTTGTAAAAAAACCTGGGTTCATCTGGCTCCGGATGATAGCACCCAGTAAGGGCCCCTGTCTAGGGTTACAGATGAAAACCAGCCAACGGTCCGATGAACAGAAGAAGAATAAATATTAATTTACTTCTCAATGTGTTCAAAAGAGCGGAAGAGCTACCAAGCAGGGGAGATTTAACCTCTTTAGTCCAGAAAGACAATAAATCTATGGGAAGAAAACCCTGAAAAGAAATAACCCGGCCCTCCAGGTTAGGATGTTGAGCAGGATGGTTAGTAGCCAACTCTCGTAAAAAAGGATAATACTTGCAGTTCCCAAAATTGCCTCGGATATCGGTATGGATCAACGATGACACGTAACAGGAATTTAAATGCCTAATACGGAAAGTGCAGAAGAAGAAGATTCAGAAATTGTAGACTTTCTACATTATATTCAGTAAAGAAATACATAACTTTCATCAAAATGTGTGTTCTACTTAAAACTTAAAAATAAAATCCCTGTTGAAAAGCCCTTTAGGGGAATGTGAGCGAAAGTAAATAATATATAATATAACATTTCCAAGGCAAGTCCTTCCGGTTGATCCCTCGCCTTTCTTTAGGCCGGAGTCTCACTGCACCACTTCCTACCATCAAATAAAATTTTAACTAATGGAAGTTGCTGATTTGTGGGTGGGTGCGTCTTTGATCTCGGTTTGTACCAATTCAATTAATTCAAATTTTATTTGATAGTAACAAGTGGTACAGTGAGACTCCAGCCTTATTCATTGTTCTGCCTCGAACTTTAAATCCGGTTCACGTGTTGAAAGCCCAATTGTAGGAAATACAGTTTTTTTTTCATTTTTCTGAAGACTACCTACAAATCGCACCTACTACTTCACGAGGATTCCAAACCACGGCATGACCTTCAAATTGTCAAATTCTGAAATCTTACGTTTGCGCTCTTTATGCTGAATAAATCTCTTGCTTCCTGTATCTTCGAAAGTCTGTAGTCTAACCAGATTATCAATTGGTTTTTTGATTTTTCTGCATCTCTTTGACTTTCTTTGTCTAGTTTCCACTTCCTTAAAATATTTTCTTATTATGTAAGGGTGATTTCCAACGAACCACCTCAGCCATCAGCGACCCTGCGTTATAGACAAGTTTGCGTTCTGTGCGCAGTGTCCGGACAGACTCTTTCTCTTCTCATCATTTTTCTATACCAATTATACAAATAAATATTACGCATTGCCTTTTTAAAACTTTTTAATCACACTTTTATGCTTACAACTCCACTATCTACTAATGATCGTGAAAGTGTGGACCAGCAAATGTGTTATTTTTGTTATCTACACACATAGCTTTCTCTAATTCTCTAATTATACGACCAACTGCAACTAGTTTTACATAGCATCAAAACATCTAATTATATTATAATTACATTAATCAACGTCTAGTTTTATATTAATAAACGTCTCGAGTCGTACGCCCATTCGTTAATTCATCAGGATGTAATGAACTCATGTGTAGTGAAACAAAGCCCGAACAAACCGTACAATTCCGTCCTACATTTGTGGTAATAACCCCACGAGTGCGGCCTTTAGGCCGCACAACCTAGGCAATCACATACTGGGTGGCCAACTGTTATATTATTAAATTAGAAGATAAGTTTTTAAGACTGTTATTAATCGTACAAGTAATATTAAATTACAGTTTTGTTTTTCTGACACTGAACATCTTTTTTGCTAATTTTTTTCTTTTACGCGTAGTCAATTTAAGGGGTTACATGGGTTTGCAAATTTCCAAAATTCCATTTTTTATATATTTAATAGGACAACATGTCAAGAATATTTCCCCAAAGTTTCAAGTCAATCGGAGTAAAACTCGAAGAGTTTCTTCATTTATTTTACAATTTTTTTTCTACGTTTTATTCCTACTTAAAACTTTAATAGGTTTTTTCTCAAAACTCTATTTTTGAAGACGGTGGACACGATTTCTCAAAAACGAATGCACCAATCTTATTGAAATTTTGCACACTTCTTCTAGTGCTATAAATTCAAATTTCAATTACTTTTTTTTTAAATTCTTCGTTCAATCACGAGCTACACTCACCTACTAATTGAAAATATTTGTTTTATTGATTTCCAGGTTCCAACGACTGAATTTTCAAAATTTTTAAATGAAAATTTTATAAAATATTGTTTAAATGTTGCTCTTTAGCTGCTTAAAATATAGTTTAAATGTTGCAGTAAAACCGTTAGTTTCAAATGGGACGTTTAATATGGAAGCGTTTGGATAAACAAACTGGGAGTTTGAACTGTTCTGATTACTTTTTGGTACTGTTGGGCTCCGAATCGTGCGGATGGACGGAAGGACGGACACGAAGCCAGGCCATAAGGTTATAAGGGTATACTGCGTGTACTAGAAGCCTAAAACTAAAGTTCCTATTATTTAATAGCAAAAGTCCTGTTTAAGGGTACGGTTACTAGCGTTTTAACGGCTCGTATAGAATGGGCCTTAGGAGGAATCACATAATATTGAAATTTTTGTTACATCTTAAAAAATGCATCGTATTAAAAATATGACTACCTACTTATATTTCCAATTTCTAATGTGATTTAAAATAGTTTATCCGTAAATAAATAATTAAAAAATTTCATGTCACGAGCCGCAATTTTTATTCGATCGGTGTCAAATTTGGCATGCACAAATTTACGTATGCAGAAATATTCAGGTTTGTTAAATGATTAAAATCGGTAAAATGGATTTATCAAGTATTTTTTAAATTTATTCTCAGGAATGCCAAGTACACGAAAAATGAATCTAAAAGTTGAAAAATTGCTGAATTGATTCTATATAGATTAGTAAACTTTTGCGTTTGAGACTTAATTCTTTCGGCTGGCTTGCGCTGCACATGACGAAGTTCTAGTTACTATTATTGTTACTAAAAGTTACGATTTAAACACACCGGGATTGATTTTAATAAACGAAGCCGGATGAAAGTCTACGGGCTAACCACACGAACAGCTTGTAACCAAACGCCCATGGAAATTTTATCTGAATCTTAGGCTATGACCTCTGGTTTCTTTGACTATTAATATTTTAAATTATATTTTTGTTACGTCTGAAACTGAACCGGAAAATAAAATCGAAATAGCTTCGCGTGTTTCTTTCAGAGTAAAATAGACGGATTGTGCGACTTCGGTTAAACGTGTTTGCTAAAATAAATGTTTAAATTAAATAGACGGAAGTATTTTTTATCGTTTTCAAGTTGAACGGTATGAAAAAATATAATTTAATTTCGAGTAGTTTAGGTAGGTATATCGACATAGTTTGAGAAGTGTTAACCCGCAAATGTGATAAAGTAAGTTAGAAACACGGGTGGTAGCAACGAACGGTAGCGCTTGATCGTTGAACCTTGCTTGGTGAGTCATATGATGGTGATTGAATGACTTGATGGATATCTGCCATTAGCAGTGACAGTTTTAAGACCGACAAGCTCCCTTCCACCTACTTCTAGGGCTGTTTTCACCCACACATCTGCTTTAAGCGTTCAAGAACACACGTACCTTACACCATCTGTCAAGTGATTTACCTTTTTAGCAAGCTTTCTAGCAGGTGAATTATGGGTGTTATTTGGTCCAAGTTAAAATTCGTGCATCGAAAAACAAAATTTCGAGTAACCTTCAATCGATAAACACTTTGATGGGCTCAAACAACAAATTGTAGCGTTTGTTTACTTTGTGATGAGTAAAAGTGGTAATCAATTGAAAAATGGACGTTTGTGTGAGTACATGTTTCTGACACTTGATACACGCGGGGTTTATTAAAATGTTCAAAGATCATATTGAATCCTGATGATGTATCAGTCAGCAGAAACGGAACACAAAGACTCAGCCTCGAGGAGAACTGGCTGTTATTTTTGAACTGCCACTAATAAATTGGGGTGGATTAACATTCAGAAGAGACTGATATGATATAAGCCCGAGGCTTTTTGCTTGTTTACGATGGATCGTCTGCGTATAGTTATACAAATTTGTATAATGTGTACACTTGTCGTCAAATTATAATTGAAATTTTTGCGAAAGGAAATTTTTGGAAAAAATTTGAATAAAAACTAAAAGGATCTCTCGCTTGATTGATTAATGTTGACATAACTTTACTGTTACGTTGGAAGACATATCACTCCATTTGCTCACCGTTCTCCGTGGCCCTTCAGAAACACTCAAGAGACCCGATATCACTAATACGTAAGCCATCATTGTCAAGACCGAAGCGTCCGTCCTAACTGCCCATCCTTCAAACTTACGTACCCCCTGAGATTAACAGAAATTATTGATATTCGCAAAATCCTCTTTGCCGTAATGGAAAATTGGACGGAAAATTAGTGCAGATGTTATAAAACTTAATTATATAATATTAAGAAAATGATTTTGCTTTAACAACAAAAGCAAATAGAAATGTCAGAAACGATTACCTACAATTCGAACAATAACTAAAACAAAGCCAGTATCTCGTTATTCAATTAATTTTGAAATTAAACATTTGAATTCTTTATTTTATGTGTCTTTACATATCATAAGCCCGAGGAAATAAAGCACAAAGAGCACCGAATGTTCAAAGAAAATTATAATTGAATACAAAAGATAAAAATTTTAGATCTGATTTTTCAATTTTGTTTTTAAATTGTATCCAATTTTTTAATTGCGTCTTCCGAGAATGGAACCAGGCAAAAAGTAGTAGCAACATTACATTAGCTAAGAAGCAATAATTTACATAAATCCGACTTAAAAAAAGGGGGATTACTGTAAGTGATTAACAGACGGCATGAGAGGAAATGTTCCATTTCTTCGCTATTCAAAACCGTTCTCTCTGGTCTCCATGCATCACTCAGTTGACACTTGGTGCCCCATATATCACCGGCCAGTCTCTCCAGAGAGGAGGGAGGGTTTACTTATTTGCATACAGCAACATACCCGTCGTTTTTTACCAGGAGATTTATTACACGACTAATGCAGGGAGAACTCCTCACCAAGTCTAGTTTCTTGTTACATTCACTCTCCGACGATTATAAACTTACACTCGACTTGGCCAATTTTCAAAATTATATTGGACAAAATAAATTTGTCACTGTCGTGTATCGGAGTTTAAATTTAAATTAGTCATTTCAGAAAGACTTTAAATAATTAATCCCAATTTCGCGTTATGGTCGCTTAACCAACATTTTATTATTTGCATATACTATCGAATCCCAAATCTAGGTTAAAACTTGAAATTTAGCAACATATAAATGTCAAAATGCCACTCATTCGCTCATTGTTAAATGTCAAAACGAAGTTCAACCGTGTAGTTATCGCGAGTCAAATTCAAAAGTTCAATTTCTAATTATTATTGTTCGTTTCAGCAGCTACAGGATGTGCACAAAGTTCTTCTCTCTTTTTTCGCCCTGCAACATCGACCCGCAAAACTAGGACATTTTTGACTTAATCCGAGAAATAGATTTACTTGTGCCGTTGCAAAAGTTGACATTGACGCGCAACAGAGACGTGGTAGAAGATTGAATATCACTTAGAAATTTAGACAGTAACTAATGGGACTTGTGTCAAAATTTTTGTTTTAAACCCGGAATCTTTTCGCGTTTGCCTAATAATATTTTATACATCACACACATCACAAAAACGCACCCTGTAGATAGACACCCGAGCCATTAAAATGTTGAAGGTGCAATTTAACTCATCAAATCCAAAAAGGTTATTAAATATTTATAATAATTTTAAATCCATAATTTTGTTTCACGAATTCGCTCAAAACTGTCTGATACAGAATAATCTGCACTTCACAGCCACGTTCGTCCATCATCGTCAAAAACTTTTCAGTTGACAGCTGTCCAGTGTAGACCAGTCAAATGGATAATTTATGTAGGTTTTGCTCTTGTTAGTTAAGCTTGTTATTTTTCCCGACCTAATTCCAATAAGACGAATTAAATTTTCGATTACACCCAAGCGTTAGCGGAGACGACCATCCAAATCATGAAACTAAACGTCTAATCGTTGATAAGCCAAAAATTGTTACAAGGTTACCCTCGAAAAAAAAACTACATAAAATAAGCCTTTATAATATCACATAAACTGACAATAAATTAATAATAAAAAAAAACTTTCAAGCTCGCTAAAGCATTTTCCAATTCAACTATCATAAATAAAATGTTTTTCATGTATCACAATTTTATCTGAACAATGAACCTATTGTCAATTCTATTAATAATCGTGTCAATTATAAATAAGCATCAATCACAATATAAATTATTGTTTCAATATTAATTTGTTATGGAATAATTTTTACTAAATTAAATAACTATAAATTATGACAAATTTATCAGCGAATCGATAAAAGAGCAAAATATTTAACGTACGAGTGCGGGTCGGAAAGTGCTCGAGCGAGTTTTCCTCTCGGGAATGGCTTTTTCTCGAACTCGGTCCTTTTAAGGGTTTCCATTTAATCTAACGCAACGCAAAATGTAACTTTTAAATAATATGAAATACAAAAGATTAGCAGGGTCCATTCATTCCCAAACACTACGTCGTACATCCTCTATCAGCAAATCTCAAAATACTATTTTAAATAACATAATAATGGTAGATATTATACACAAGACAAGATCAGCCGGACAAGATAAGTCTTTACAAAACTCCGTTTACAACAGTTCACCTCCAGGGGAGAGTGAGATTACGCGAACAAGGTTAGAATGAAGAGGGAAAGGGGGTCGTTAACTACCGACTAGGGCACTGACAACGTGCAAACCTGTGGATAGCTTTTTCGAATGTCAACTTGCGTAGGTATAAGATAAAAAAAATTATTAAAACTTTTTCGATACCCTCACGAAGAAGGAAGGCTTCCTGCATTTATTACCACCATAACTTTCCGAATTTGAAAAATGAGTCACGCAGTACTTAATAAATAAATTACCTACCCTCATTTTATAATTTTTTTTTCTGTGTAGGGTAACTAATCAATTGAAAGAGCATTGCGACATTAGTGAAATTGAATCGATCGTTAGAATGTAAAAGCCGTCAATCAAGGTTTGATGTGCTTAAAACTGGTTGCATTTTGGATAGGGACACATGCTAAAGTTTCACAAATGGGTATAGTAGATTTATCTATCGCCTTTTGATTTATGGATTGATATTGTGCCGTCTCTTTGCAGAAAGGGTAGCTTGGGCTACAATAGCTAAACATTCATCATGCGCCAGTGTACTCTGCACTTTATATCGATGCCAGTTGTCGGGCATAAATATGCCACGCGATCAAACATTCCATGTTGCAAAAAATAACTAGGGATTGTAAAAATGTCAATGTTAATTTGCTGGCACAAGGAAGCAGATGCAAGTTTATTATTAGTTTTGCGAAAAATTTATTACTGCAACAATCAATCGCTTCCAATTCGCAATTTTTCTTATATTCAAAACATTCCCGAAACGCAACCGTTTCGGCACAATCGACCTTCTACTGTATTAGTTCAGGTTTGTACCACATAAAATATGAACAAAGTTTTAAAGCCTGCCGAAACTAAGGCCTTTGTTCTATTTGTATCAAAGTTCTTTCAGAAAAATGAATTATTAGTAAAGTAAACGAGCAATAAATCTCGATTCTTGTCAGTCATTGTGATGTGGCGTGAAAAGGGGCTCACCATAGATATTGCAAACTATACAGACCGACGTGCTTTTTAAATGACACTCGATAAAAATGAAAATTTTCTCGCAACATTATTCAAAAATTAACTCACCAACCCTCGAATGGCCGAATCAAAAATTCTACTCACCTGAAACAAAAGAAATATGTTAAAATCGAAACAATCTCATATCTATGTTATTGTAAATCTTTGGTCTCTAATTTCTAGAGTCGACACAATGTGAGATTGAAGCTATTGAGTGATTGGAGTTTTTGTGTATGAAGCGTGCTACCCCACACAGTTTAGAGAATTACTAAAAAATATTATATTTTCTCAGGTACGACACACAAAAGCTTACCAACCTTCACAATCATTGATTTATGTAATCTCTTGCGTAAAAAAATAAAAGTAAATCCTAATTAATAAATTATTTCCTTTTCAAAAAATAACCAAATTCCGTCCAAATAACCGCCGAACAAAAGAACTCAAATGCAATTTTTGTTAGGTTTGACATTTCCTAGTCGCAAATCATGTGAAGTCAGCAAAAGGTATAGAAAATTAAGCACCTTGAGTGATTTATAATCGCGGTGGTGAGTCTTTCCTAGTTTCTGAGAAGAATTTTTCAACATCATCTAAATTTTGAATCTTTCACACTCACGTACATTTCATTTCATTCGACCGCACAACTTTTGGAACAAAGATTTAATTAAAACCTATAACCTGTCGAATCAAAACAATGTTTACTGAATATAATTTTGGAGAAAATGAAAATATCCAGATGTTAAACAGAAATTAATGTGATCCATAATTTGTAAACCAAAAATTGATTTTTTACCGTATTACAAGGACCATATTGAACAGCGTCGACCACCTACCTTTTACTACAAAATTGTAACGGTAGCTCTACTACCAAAAAAGGTAGCATAAATAAATTACAATAAATTTATTTTATAGGTATCAGAGAAATATTGGATTTTTCCTAATAAGTTGCGAAATCTAGAATATTTTTGTGATTTTTAATTGAAATATGAAATTTACATTCTATTATAATTAATAAATAACCAAAGAACTGTCTTGGTTAGTTGGAAAGTTACTAAAATTAATTGATCTGTAGATCATAAATTAGTTGATCAAAAACTATTCATACCAACTGTAAATTTTGAGGTTAACACGAAATTTGGCATTGGGAAGTTTCACCGCTCAATATTACATATTTTGTTTTCGAAAATTGGAACTTGCTTGTGAGTGAGGGGGAATCACCAATATGTTTAGCTAGAAATTTAATGTGGAGATACAAAAAGGGCCCATATTTTCTTGTCTTCCCTGCTTGTACCCATTGCATGTTGAAAATGCTTAATGCCTACAACTTAACGTGGATTCCTAACCACGGGATATGTTATTATAGGACAGTATTTACCTACCTGGATCCGTCAGCTAGACATTTACTAAAGATGTTATACGCTACGGGAATCAAACACGCTAACCACTCGATCGATCGCCCAGCAATGTCTTCTAGTCACCTGCTGACCAATGTCTCATCGCTCACACGATTGTGGATTTTAAAGTACAAAAATAATTGCATAATAGTTCGTATTTATGACTAAACAGTGGATTATTTATATCATCACTATGCATCATCTCCACATGGGTCAACCGTTTTGTCAATCGGTCTTTCCACATTTTCTTGGGTCAACCTAAATTTTCTACAATCTTGTGCATTTGGATTTATAATCGATCGTTTGTTACGATATTTTAGTGTTGGATGTGTTTCTATAAAAAGTTTCCAACAAAACAAATTGTTTTTGGCACATTTGTGGTATGTAACATTTTTTTGTCATTTTTACTGCACATTACAATGTTTTATTGCATAGTTTATCATTTTCCAACTGCAAGTTATGCGGCATTTAGTCGCTTGATTACCTGAATTTACAAAGATCTTAACTGGACACTGAAAACTAAATAAACATTTGGACCCACTTGGGATTGCAGTTAATAACCCTATGCACTCCTCTGTTATGACCAGCGGAAAATGAGCTTTCCATCTGCCGGTCTGGTGTAAATAAGATGAACCATATTGGAAGACTTAGCACTCTTCCTTGGAAGACCATATTTAGCAGTTTATCAAACAGTATGATAATTGATAATTTTTTATCAGTGTTTTGATGCGGAATATTCCGGCATTTGGTAGTTGAAGTTATGCCTAAAATTTTCCTATTATCTGTAAGGGTAGATTGGATTGTTATTCATGTACTAATATGAATCTGAGGAGATGAAAAACAGGATTAATGTCACTCGGTAAGGTTATATTGAATTTATAATTTTACTCGCGTATTGGCATTTAATCGTGATTTGAATGGTGCTGGTAACTTTAGATATCTCTCTTTGAGCATTAGATATTATGAACCGAAATCTTCCATATTTCCATTATTTCCCATTTTTTCCTACCCCATTTCTATCTGGACGCTTTTAACTATGTGATATATAATTGCATCGGTTGTGCGGCCTAAGGCCGCACAGAAGGGACTAATTTTCAGCTCAATTTAGCGTTCCAGGCACACTCCGATAAATTTAGGCTGAATGATTTTTTCTCTACATATTTAGTTAACATTTCAGACCCCCGCCCTGGCATGCCGGCCATTGCATAATTTTATTCGTTTACTAGATTCACTAGGCTAAAGCTCCAGGTGAGCTTAAAGTGTTTGTTCTTGTGTGGGTCGTAGCTATCACAACATAAAACTGAACTTACATGCATTACACTAATTCCTAACATTTTCAAAAAATCGCCTACGACGCCTTTTGTTTATAATTTTATGAACATTTTCTTTTTGTATGAACAGACGATATAATTAAAAAACCAATCCGCCCCTGACTAAAACCACCGACACATTCTATTGGAAAACCTTCTAAATAAACGCAAGGGATTCAGCAGGAAAGCCAATTCATTACAGGTCGCTCATCGTACATCTTAAAAAACCTTTTTCAATTTGAATAGAGGTCAAAGAAAAGCAGTATTGAGGGGTTGCTATATTGCTCTCAACACTAATAACCGTGAGACGTAATGCGTTATGAATGAGGACGGATTTAATGCTCTTAAAAATAATAAAAATTCGCTATAAAACTTTTCTTCTCAATTGGAAGCGCATGACCATAAAATTTTAAGTTAAAAATTTGAAAATTTTTATTTGAGTTCTAACAGCACGCTAACATTATGAAATGAAAGCAAAGCGTCACATTGCATTGGTGACCCCGATAAAACATCGATAATTTCTGTTCTAAAAATCTAATTTGTGGAAACAGTAACACCTTTACATCCTTAAAATCGCCACTAGAACGGAATAAACACCTAATCAAACCAACCACAGGATTGAGTCCGTTTCTTTTCCATACAATCCAAATGGTTGTTATGGTGAGGGGATGTAAAAGATTATAACATAAGTGGCAAATAAAAAAGTTCTATGCAACATAAATTTATAACTCGGAAATCCCCTAAAACTACTTTAGACTTTTTTAATCAGCAGATTTAAAAATTAAATGGAAGCTGATGCATTGGGTGGTAAGGGGCACAATGGGTCAAGCCGATCTAAATGCAAATCTGATTTAGTTGGTTCATAAGAACTCATCAATTTTTGTCGTATTGTTTGGCCAGACTGGTTATCATTGATTTTGGGGTTCCCATTATTACTGTTATAATTGCCCTTCGTTGTTTTTTGTTAGATGAAAATAAAATGTTATCATTAATAGAAGCAATGATACAGAACGACGTCGTTAAAAAATGAAAAGGAAGCTTTCTTAATTTGTTGGACTTTGATTTTCTGAAAACGATACATCCATTTTATGGCAAAACATGCACCAAATAAATCGGATACCGCACTCAGCAGAGGGTAAATAGCACGACCAGTTTAATTTTAATGGAGAAAGCGAAACCAATCGATATTTCATTCATAAGAAATAATTTTCCTTCGTTCTGTAAGCTAAATTGTAACAAACGAGTAGTTTTAAGCTAAGAAAACCGTAAAGCGGTGTTGACCACGTTGTAAAGTAAACCAGCAGGTAGTTGGATAGTAATTAAAATGGTTTTTCACTTTTTTAATAGAACAATGGGCGAAAGTGAAAAGTTAATGAGAAGTGCCCCAAAAATTTAGATTTAAGGGACGAATTAAAAGATAATTTAAGTTTTAAATTAGAAATTTTGGCAAATATAATTAAACCAAAAGGAAATTCACATTAGGCGTAAAAGCGACAAACCATTCAACAGAGCTACTGACCGAATAAATAATTTCAAAACTATTTACTTATTTAAAGAGCAATGTATAAGCCGATACGGTTAAAAGCATTAAAGCATATATACATGGAATTTGGCCATTTCAAACTTACACATATTTGATACAATAATAATTATTTAAAATTTTTTTAACTTGTCTATAATTTAATTTGGTAGAGTGGCCCAATTTTTTAGATATAAATTGAAATTTAATTTGAAAATGTAACGCACGCGAAGAATCGATTCGGTACAAAATAATCAAACCTAGTTTCACCTAATTTAGTTGTCGAGTCAATGTCGCGTTGGGCTAGGTTAGTTATCGTATTCATTATCCACTTAAACTTGAAATTCCTCATTAGTACTATGCCAAAAAAAACTAGCACAATCATTGATAATTTCAAATAGCAGCCAGCGTAATCGCCGAAAGCTATATTTTTGCAAGACCGGTTTATTCGTAATATGTATTTCCTATTCCATATAGCCGAACACTAGGCGATAATGAATCGGGGTGTCTAATGGGAAAAAATCGAGCTCCAATCAACAGAAGTTTATATTTAATTTTTTTCCGATCCGGAATCTCCAAGTCGAGATAAGGTGCAATTGCATTTATTGCATTACCATTAAAACGCTCCTCCCAATACGACAACATTCAATCTTGAAACCAATCATTATATCAATCCAATAGCCAATGGCAACATGATCAGTGGCTGGATTCCGCACTTTTAAATAAAAACAACTGCACAAACCGTGATGTCCATGCGTTTCGCATTCCTCAATACGATGCACCAAGAGTTAGCAACACACGTCACGAAGTTTCAAGTTTCTTCTGTAAAAACCAAAACTCGAACGATAAAACGAAACAGAAAATGTTGCGTTTAATTAATCTTTACGTTGGTCGATTCCTGTCGGTGGCTAACAGGTTCTTGTTTTAATCAGATTCGGTTTCGCATGCTATTTACTTGCTAGCTTTGTTTCATCGCTCGATTTTTCGCTACACCCAATTAAATGTTGCTAATAATTTCCTTTTGCGCAAAAAAATCGCCTCGCATCCGAAAGATGAAGTAGTGACAAACGAGGCTGCCTCTTCTGGCTAAGCGAAGCCTTTCTTAAAATAATGAATAAATGATTGTGTGGAAAATTATTAATAAAATATGTATCGATGAAATGCATTAGTATGCTCTCTAACAATATTCGACGTACCTAAGTAGTTGGGTTAATTGAAATTTAATTATTGAAGTTATCGATTAGGCCAACCACTGGCGGTTTAACTTAATAATAGCGCTTCAATATTAATGTGACTAAATATGTAAGGCAGAATTTCTAAAAGTGAATGAAACTTTTATGTTTGAAAAATTTGCAACGTTTAGTAGCAGCCACGCTTTATCCTTAACCAACTAGAGCGCCATTTTTTGGGCAAACAAAATTGCAAATTTTGAAAAATAAAAGGAAATGGAATTTAATAATTGTTACTAATGACGCCGGAAATCGTACGGTGTAACTGGCTGGTATGGGACGGTATCGGAAGGACAATTTGGATTGTGGAGTGATGAGTTTGATGGCCGAAAATTACGAAAGTCACAGCAGTATCCCTTCGTGTTCCAGATTCAGAGATCCGTATAATGGAAGTAATGTGAACGCACGTAAATGGTATTAAGAATTGCTTTAAGGCTTCGTGCAGGGCGACTGTGGCCAAACCGTTGAGGGAAAGATGGTAATTCAATCAAATTTGCTCCAGTTGCTCCAATCCAATACCGTTAAAACCAAGTCGAGAAGGAATTGTTAGGAATATGAACAGTTTTATCGTCAGTATTTTTATGGAAGAAAATTTAATACACAAACCGACCATCGATCCGTTTTGGGCCTTTTGAAAAAGATTTCAGATGATCGATATCCAAAGATTCAAAGACTTTACTTGCCATTGCTCAAGCTTTTCCATTCCATTCGGAATATCCCTACTCCGCTTCTATATGCAAAGTCTTCACGATCCATATTTTGAGGTCCTTCTTGTTTTTCTTTGCTTCACCGGAGGGCCGCGCTAAGAAATTCTGTTAAGTCCGCGATTCGAACCGCGCTGTACCTCAATCAGTGATCACTTCAAGCCATTGCTGTGGTTGGCCATTAATAATTTTGAACGCTTAATATCCAAGAAAAACTGGCACTCTAAATATCGAACGAGACTTCAGTTGTAAAATTTGTCAAGATTATGCTTACCACCAGAAAAAATTATTAGCTCATTCAATTCGAAGTTCTCTAAAAAAATGATCCAGCGAAGCTGACGGTGAATGGTACCAATTCAGATGAATTTTGTAAATATTTTTTTCTATAATTGCCAATATAATTTTGTCAGAACACAAAATATTGACAAAATTTATTCGATTTGGGGCTGTATTTTTTGCCATACAGTTCCAGTTTTGAAACCTGAAACGTTTGTTGCAAAGCTTTGAATTGTTTTCCTATGATCAGTGCAAATTTGATGGTATTTGCAGATTTTGCCCACATATTGCAAAGTGGCACCAAAACACGAAATACCATTGCCAAATGATTTTTTATTTGGCAGGTTATGAACAGTTCTTGCAACGGGAAATAACACTAAGTATCCGCTTACATAAATTAGAAAGAACTTGTAGGTATATTGCACTGTACAAAAATAGCAGAGTATGATTGTATCAGAGAAAAACTAATACATATTAACACCAGCAGTAGAGTCACTCTTGTAGCTTAGTGTGGTTACAAAAGATTACCTGATGTTTTAGCACTCAATTGCATACAGAGACTTAACGCAATATCAATACATGATATCCTAAAATATTTTTGGGTTGAAGGGCAGTCAGTCCATATCAATGGATTGGTGTGATCGCTGGTTGAGTTACGGTGCGGAAATTGTGGGTTCAAAATAGCGGACTTCACGAAATTTCTTAACACGGCCATCCGGTGAACATCAACGCTCTGTGGATGAATAACAGCAAACGACGAGATACCGGATAACACGGCCTTGTCTTCGTAGCGTTGAATTGTAAAGTAAGGGAGAGAAAATGAATGAAGAATCCTTGGGCCTGCACATGCATGATCTGTTGAGCTAAATTGTATGTATGTAAATTTAAATTCCTACGGATTTGAGCCGTTGATCACACTACTAGTCAGTGCCCCCCCTAAAACAGTGTATTCTGAAACGACATAGCTACTTAGCAGATAGATGAAAGGAATGGATGTCGGCCAGCAATGGTAGAAATGATTGCATCTTTCTTGGTTTGAATCAGTCTGCGACCGCTTCAGGAATTTTGCCAGGACATGCATTAAATTGAATATATTAAAGAATAACAGAAGAAATAACTATTAAAATTACCAAACAGCCCTGTGAAGCAGTGGAGGAGGGCGGTGACAACTGAAGGAAAATTTCTATACCGAAATAGCAAAATTTGCACGATATTTGCAACAAAATTGCAAATAACCCTAAAAGATGTAGAAAATTGTAAAATTGCAGACAATTGCAATATCTTGTACACCAAAATTGCAGAGTGATCAAACCCCCCCCTCCCCGATTCAGGAGGAAATTCATTCAAGCTTTTCCATTACATTCGGAATATTGCTAACTGTTTCTCTGTAAAGTCTTCACGATCCATTTTCTGGGGTGCATCTATCCTCTTCTTGCTCTTTTACTTTACAACTTAACTTATCCTCAGTGCGTTGATGTTCACCAGACGGCCGCGCTAAGAAATTCCGTCAAGTCCACAGTTTGAACCCAGAATTAAAAAGAAAGAAATTTTTTACCTGGTTTATTAATCGAGAAAATGTGTCATAATTTTATGCCACAGGTAACCTAGGTTGTATAGAAATTTATAATTGGCAGCATCTAAAATTTTTCTTTTAGAATATTATCACATTGCAGCTTAATGAGCTCTAATTGGTTATTTGGTGAATCATTGAAAAGAAAATGGCAAATGAACTAATAATTTCATTGTTTTTAAAAATTTTAAATCGGAAAAAACCTTTAAAAAGAAGTTTACCTTTTTTGGATTTCTACTGAAATTTTAGCGGCAATTTTATTTGCGAATCTATTTTATTAAAATAGATAATAAAATTTATTACTTACTCTTTAAATAGGCGATTGGTTACGTTAATTTGTAAGGGATTCTCTTACTCTCAGAAAAACAAGATCGTTATCGGCGACGCGTTTCGGCTTTATTTAGGCCAAACTGTTAAGAAAATTAAAAGAATCTTGCAATACATTAAGATCACCCTGTTTAGTACGGTAAATTTATATTCATATGCATAATTATAATAAAATAAAAGTAATTAAATTGACTACTAAAGTTACAGTTGTAAAATGCCACAAGTAAACACGCGCCTTTTGCTTAAAATATCAGTTTCTCAAAATAGAACAAACAAATAATTAAAAATATTAAATAACTTCAATAAATCATATTATCAGGACTTAAAAATCACTTGTACTAATTAGCCCCTCATTTAATATGAATAAATTAAAAAGTATTATTTGAAATACAATAGAACCCCGATTATACTAACTAATGTGGGGGATACCTCGGAAGCCTCGGATAATGGAAAACTTAGATTATGCCGAATTTTCGTAAAAATGTTATAAATAAAAAATATGCTAATGTCTCTATAATCCATATTATGTAGTACATAAGAGAAGATTACGAAATCGGCAAGATAAAGCAGATTTTATATTTTGGTACCTCGAATAACACAGAAAATTGTTTTAAGAGTTTAGGTTCGATTAACACGGAAAATCGGATAACCGGGATTGGGATAATTGGGGTTCTTCTACTTATGATTTCTTAACTTTTGAAAGCAAAAAATAATTAGGGAGCATTTAATTTATTGAAAGGTAGTCTATGTGAAGTTTTTGGCGTATGTACCTGTACTCTAATTTTTAAAAACTTAAGCCCACCCTGTTTATTATTAGTAATTTTTAGTTAAAAGTATAGTAGCTTCTGGTTAGAAGAAACATCATATTAGATGAACACTTCTCTCACATAACCACCACAGGCATAAGAGTTAAGCAGTTGATGAAAGCCATCTGCATAGAGGATGCCCATTACATACAAAATGTTAAGTTGCTTTTAGGTAACACTGCAACCTAGGTCATGCAATAAGACAAATGTGATCCACGATTTTGTGCTTCTGATTGCGTTGGGCATAACTTAAGCACTTATTGCTTATGCCTAAAGAATTATTCATCTAATATTATGATGTTTCTTATGACCAGAATACTCGAATTTGTTCTGATTTTTTTATGCTTTGGCGAATCAGACCTAACTGAAGCTGAAATACGTTGCCAATAAGGCAAGTTTGTTCAAGTTTGTTTGCATTTGATGAATTTCAAATTTAAACCACGAATTATCCAGCATTAATAGCGGAAGCTATGCACCCTGGAAAAGTTCCTATTTCCTGTTTATGTAATTTTTAACATCGTTCAACACCGTTTTGGTTAAGTGTAATAAACAATTTGTTTATTGTTCTCGGCTTACTCAGATAATTTATGCCCTAATGATTTTTATTATTTGATTTGTGAGATTTCGCGGCATTTTTCTTGCATAATAATGCGTCTGACTATTCGTGTGTTTTTTACTTATTTCTATACCAATTAAGATAATGATTCGCATATACCACTCCCTTTCGCACCGCTCTGAGTATGCTAGCCATCCTTCGCAGAGGCTTATAGGGCATTATACATCTACACATAAAAGTTGTGCGGTTTAAAAAAAACCTATTACGAGGAAAATAAAAATTAGAGCTTCCTTCAGTTGTAGCCAGTAATATTTTGGAACTGATCAAACTGAATAGGAAAGAGGTTAAAAGTGCAAAAAAAATTTAAATAAAAAAAAACATGTAAAACGGACGACAAATTAAAAGGTGACCATAAAACACAAAACATTTATCGAGTTTAAAAGAAAAGTTGGAAAATTGAATATTCATTGGTTTGGTCGATTGAATTTTATGTACGAAGTAGGTACAGTTTACGAGCTTTATAAAAATGAATCGGTTGAGGCGATTCAAAAAATATAACATTTATGTCCATAGTGAAAGTGCTATAAAAAGGAAAAGTAAATAAAATAGTGCATGAAAACACAGCATAAAACATTTTATAGCTCAACTTATAGTATCGACTTGGATTCTCAGACGTTTTTGAACGATCGTGTTTTTAAAAAATATTTTGTCTGCACGTAAACCCAAAAATAAGTCACTGTTTCAAAATTGACTCGAAAAATTTATTATTATTGAATGGTAAATAAAAGGAAAACAACGGCGCGTTATTGTGAAAGTTGAAAATACACCCACGGCCTTTCAAGATTTACCTACCTCTACAACAAACTTAATTTAGAATTACTAATTTATTGTTTTATCTTTACGGTGTCACAATAATTTTATATAACTACTCTGTGTCATACGTCTGAATTTAGGCATGACACGGTATTTACATGATAAATACCAAAAATACCCAAATTAATTGTTTTGTCATTCAAAATTTATGAAGCAATTCGATCAAAGGGAACGGAATCGACTTTGTACATATTTTAGAATTTTGGTGGCTTTCAGCATTTCTGCAATTTGCTTTAAATCACTCAGGAGATAGGGTTCTTGTGAGCTGTGGGCATGTGCAATCCAAAGTCGTAACCTGAAGTTACGAGGTGGTTACAGGCAAGTTATTGCACCTGCTGAATATCTTATTGCGTCCGATTTCGAATTAATAATTGACGAGTACGTAACGTGATTTAGATGGAAGTGTGTACCAGTATGCCTACCCAATATTTTATCTCTGTCATAATTAATAAGGGATGCCCACAACGAGAGGACGTGAAGAAAGTCGCCGCGAACAGTTGATGCTATATCGATGCGATAAATGTTAATACCTCAATATGCAGTATATTTGCCCTAGGATGATACCGGTCGGTTCATTAGACGCAGGGGAGCGTACCATGTATTGGATTACTCCAACCCCAAATGTCCATTTCTGATGCTTTCGGCGTGCTGTAATGATGACAAAACTAAATCGAATGTCAATTGTTGATATACTCTCCTTGTTGGTAATTAGAAAAACTAAAAAAAATTCCTAGTGTTGATATTTACGGTCAATAATGTATCGATGGACCAGTTTATTGTCAGTTAAAGCCTGAAAAGCACGTACTATCTATGAATGTGTCAAAGTATGTTATTATTTCACACTTTACAATGTAGAATAAAATGTACTACGGTATCATTATCGTACCAACAAAGGTGGGTGACATAAAGAGTGGGTGTCGATACCCAAACATCGAATGCTCTGTCATGTTCTGCATTTTTCTCAACATCCAACCTTTCCGTGTTTTGCGCATTTATTGTGCAAATTTTTTCCATTCAAACATAAACAGTCCAATCACCCGATTACGCATAACTTCAATAAAGCTAATGAAAGATCAAAAGTAAATATGCACTACTTCAAGATAAAAGGTGTGTTTTCCACATATCAGGACGATGACTAACGCATATTGCACGATTTTGATAAAAAAAATTAAATTTCTCTTTAGTCTCACCACCTTTACTGCGAAAGGTTAATAACAAAAATATTAAATTGATCAAATTTACTAAATTAACGTTTCGGTGGGAATAATGACCCGGCAGTTTATTGGGTAATAAATTTAGTGCACTTTTATTACATTGGAAATGTATGAATCACACTTTGCGTGTATCATTGTCGTCAATCAGTCGTCAGAGTTGGATCAATTTTATTCGGATATGTAGCATTAAATCTACCGACTACATAAACGGGATTCAAAATGAATGCTGTTCGAGATTTATGCCGTAAACATGAACTTTCCTAAAATCGATACATCCAAATGGCGCGAAATTATGCTACGTTAGAATAAGCGAGCTCCTCGATCCAATCAGACGCGCACGTAAAACTAACAGTAAAAAGTTATTACGTCAATTATTATTATGGAAGCAAAGGAAACAAATGGGGATAGGGAGTAATCACTTTAAAAACAGTTAACTGAAACAAAGTCCGTTAATTTATGTTGTTAATTACATGTCATGCAATAATAGTTCACATGATGTCTAGTCGTAAATCAGTCACACCTCAGACATTACAAGGACACAGCTGTCCTGATAATAGAGACATGTGTGTGCATAATTGCTAATTTCCATAATATAAAACTCGTTCGAATATTACTCTGGGATTAATGGGTTACGTTAAATATTTATTATTGGTGTGTTTTTGGATACAATCAAATATTATCTTCCACTTGTAACATTTTAAGAAGTTTATGGACGCATACATTATTTTCCCGCTGGGTTGGTGATGTATCAAGCCTCGATCCTAGACAGCGGGACCAATAATTTAAATACTATAATGCCCGTACTACACTGAATTATGACTTGAGCGTATATCAAGACCGTGGATATATCCATAAACCAGTCTTGAGACGAGCCCACGATGTCAGAGGGTCTCCAACTAATGTGACAGTTGGAGACGCTCCATGGACAACGCCTGGTTACCACAAATCGTAAATATGACCACCTTCCTACTCAGTATTGTTTAATTCATTTTTACGAAATAATCATCATCAACAAAATATTCATTAGTGTGACGAACCGATTATCATAAATTTGAAATAAAAATAGGTGAGCGAGCGTTGGCGCCTCGTTTATCTAAATGTTCCAAAACTTGGAGTTAGTTTTAAAGTTGTAAGGTGAAATAGGACAGTCGATTGATGTTCATTATACGGAATTGATCTTTTAATGCGTATCGCTTGCTAAGTATAAGATAACCAAACGATAAATAAATACCATTGAGGGCTCAATCACCTCATTACGTCCACTTTTTACATCCAAGCCCCCAAGGGTTGAATCGAATCTGTATTATGACAATAGCATGGAGTCCAAATGACGGTTGCGATAATTGGTATGGTTCTAAAATTTTTTCTATATATTAGTCCAAAACTGAACTTGTTTTGTCGTTGACTGTTATACTTATATATATAAATAATTGGTGTGCGAAAGTAATTTAAATTAATTAGATTAATATCGAATTATGTAATCAATAATCTACCTATGTACTTGTGTATTTTATTAATTAATCGAGTATATAAAGCTTTCTGATAAGCACTTTTTCTGCTCAATTAAATTGCAAGAATTTATATAAGAACACAAATTAACTAATTAATTGTATTTAAATTATTAATTGATCAATTACGAACGACGACGTGCCTATATCACTTTCAAGGATTGCAAATTATTTTTGTTTATAAAATGCAATTTTATGACATTGCAATAAATTAAATACAATATTGCAGTGTCCTTAAAACGTCAAAAGAAATCAAAACGGGACAATTTAATTAAATACATAGATATAACCCGCAATTAGTCGTCATAAATTAATCATATTTAAAATCACAAACGACAAATCCGTGCTTAATTTTTTTCTCCGATAGGTAATACACTTGCCGTGGTTCGGAGCTCACGTTAAACGCCCTACCAGCACAGGAGAAAAATTGATAACGCGGCAAAGTCTTAATTTACGAAGAAGAAGAAGAAGAAGATATAATTAATCATTCCTTAAAAGTAATACAATAATAATTTTACAAATCGACGCTTCCGAACTTGAAAGTTGGTATTTCGGCAAGAATAGAGCGATAAACTTGATGCAAGACCAAACTGCCAATTAACGGTGCTCTCCTAACGTGTCGCTTTGGGCAATGTCAACCGCATGTTTTTGGTAACTTACTTTGAATGCGAATTTACGATTTGGTTCGATCCTAAGTTTTTTACCGGTTGTCGATACGCTATTAATAATCCATAAATTTTTGATTTAGTGTTAATAAACAACTCAATCTCGAAAGACGATAACCTTGACGTTTTGCAAATTATAATAAAAAAATGATTAATTTAATTTGAAAGATTAACCGGTTTACCAAAAATCCTCAATTAATAATAAACGAAATCACATAATGGAAAAAAATTGGAAATAGAACAGGATATGGAAGAGAAAGAAGGAGAGAGCCATTATTATATTCTGAGGTTGATCAGTTTCAATTTGCTAGCAATTGTTGAAAAGAGAAGCTACAAAGTGGCATTTAAGGGTCTTATAATACCCATGCCGAAGTCCGGGTGTAAGAATTGTTCAACGGCATTATGAGCTATAAGCTCTAAAATAGCATCTCCATATCAATAGAACAAAGTAGACAATTTGCCGGGATGTTTTTTCTTTTTCTTGGCACAAAAAACCGCTTTTCAGCACACGACCATATTTTCATTCATAACTTTTAAGAAGCAACACCATTGTGTATTTTTTTTAAGCTTCCGTGTAATTAATATATTATTCCAAACGCAGCATCGGCTTGAGGAGAAAATAATTTTTGCCGTGCGGTTAAGAAGATACCTTGGAGATGTAATTGGCTATTTTGTAGAATGCACCTACGGGACGGACGTAGATAATGCAGGACGGAGGGTGGAGTGGCAATTTATAGCTCCCCTAAAAGCTGTTTATATTATTTTATTTGTTCGTTTTTTGACAAGCCCCGAATGACACAATAATGCATGTAGCTGATTAAATGAAATTTCCCTAAGGTAAAATCTATGTAAATCGTCAACGAAATGTTAAAGACTTGAGACACGCGACGCTGGTCACAAGTCACAGCAGTGTTCGCTTCCCTACCGCGTCCTAAACTTTTCATCGACTGAAACAAAGTACTCGCGGTATTACGTGGCGAAGCATAATAGAACATCGCCAAACCGGCAGGAAAATGTTGCACGTGTATGCGGCCACGCACGCTTGGTGCTTAAATCCAGTTGAGCGTATAATTTTTAGTGCAACTAATTATGACATAATATTGCATAAAAAGGTGTCAGTCACTTTCGGCAACTTTTACTTTACACCCATGAATTTTGCAGAACCTAAACCAGATTTTTTGATTGTATCAAAATTGTTCTAATTAGAGCTCGTCGTTTTTTTTCTCTTTAATGCGCCTCATTTTGGTTTACGAGTTTCTTGTTTATTTAGATCAGGTTATGGCCATGTTTGTTTATTACCTGTGGGAATATCTGAAATATCTAGACGGTGCTCTTTGATGAACCCTCATTTAATTTTATGGCAGTAACATTCAAGAGTTTAACTTTCTATAGTGTTTGGGAAAAAAATTAAAAGTCGAGTCGAAAATAATGACCATAATTTAGCAACTTTTTCCCAAAAATCGTCGTTTTTGATTTTAATTGGATCACTTGATAATTGCACAAACCGGTGGTCATTCAATTAAAAAAAGTTCGTTCATTATGGTCGTCTTTAAGTAGACATTAAAAATTGATGCTATTAGATAAAACCGATCTTTATGAAATTATCCATAAAAAACAATTACGCCTGTCTGGACATGGCACACTTAATCGTAGTAATCATCAAACCGGCCCAAACGATTCTGCTTCGCCTGTAGATTTTTAAGTATCATAAAACGAGTTAATATGAAATTAACGAACGACATAAAATTGGAATCATAATGACTTTCATATCTCTGCTCATCCAATTTTATAAATCATACGTTATGCGAACGTAGCCAGCTAAAAATTAAAATCGAGCAAATTATGTAGACTTGAGAACGTTGATTTAGCCCAGTAAATTGTAGCCAAACCCTGTCATTTAGTGTATCATGGCGATAGATGATCTACCATTATTGAGTAATAAAATGTTTTTATAGCTGTGCGAACACTATTTTCAGAGTAGACCGAAAAGCTCCTCTTTTATTACTACAAAAATTTGCTTTACCTTTTCGGATGAAGCCGGATAAAAGTATTTCGCCCCTCGAAACGTTTCCAAACCATTGTGTTTAACTAATTCATAATTTTCAAATCGTACGTACGCGTTTGAAAAAGTATATGCGTGCCTAATAAATTGAGTAAACAAAATTTTATTTCAAGGTCCTTGCTTTTGAGACCACAAAAACTTAAATAATGAACAAACAAAATTTTAAATTTTATGTAATCTATTCCGGTCGTGTTGCGAGAGCGTTTCTTTGTTTTCGTTTGGCTTTTCACAGGTAGGTAAAACAGCGCTGCCAGATATAAAAGTTAGGTTATGTTTTCAACTGGAACCTAATTTGGTTTTGCTAATGGTGTTGTTGGCAAAATGCAAAACTTGAAAATAATAAGCAGTTAGTCTGCAATTTAGAACCTCATCAAGTTTGAGATTTAATTTATACAAGAACGAATCAAATTTTGATTTAAATGCAAATTACTTAACATATTTAGATCCCGCCTTTTCATATTTTTGATGTCTGGGTGCAAAAACGGACGAGAAATGCGACTGGAAGTCGGTTAAAAGCTCGACCACCCATCATCACGAATCCTTGGGTTTTTGGTCTTTGATTATCGAATCTGTCAAGTTTCATTAAGTCGATAATAAAGAAACCATTTGGTTTACATACTAACTAGAAAGTTACTCTGCATCTCATGAATATCCCAAGTTGCACAATTACATTGGGGGTAACATAAACACGTAGAGCGCGATTTAATAGGGAGTTAGGTTTAATTAAAGAATGTTTGGTCTAGACCGAAGATAAGACCTGTCTGGTCTGTTTCAGCGGCCGTAATGTACTAACAAAGAAGGCGTAAATCAACGGTGCGCCATCGAAAACGTCTCTGGTGAGATATATAGTGGCAAGATAGACGAACACAGAGCAGGCTGACCGCAATAATTCTTCGGCAGATATATTGCGTATAATACCTGGGTGACATGTCGACGAACAGCTGTCCAATACTTCAACATCCCAAAAGAACATCTTTAACGCTTTTCGATTCCACTTATGGTGCTACCCTCTCCGAACGCATTAGCATCGATATTTGAACACATTCAGAATTATGCATCCAAGAGATCGACGTGTAAGTAGTAAAAGCTAAGTTATCTCGGTTCGTTATAAGAAAAAAAGGTGAAATGTATTGAATAGCGCATAAAGCACTGGAATATAAAGCGGCCATAAATCGCAATACACGGAGAGACCGATACCGATGTTGCATGGCCCGCCTGATAAAACCAGTCTCTTGATTGACGGTCACCGAGACACGACTTACGAACAAGTCTTCGATAAACCTCCGATAAAAATAAATAAAATTTGCTAAGGCATTTGCATCTATCGTGTCCTATCCATAGTCGCTGATCTTGATTTATCGTAGATTCAGATAAACAGGTATTTTACATACCATATACTGAAAAATCCAGCTTCAAAACATTTGTTCGTTTTGTGTTCCACGAAAACAATACTATTATATAAAAATTGCCCGATGAGATTATCTCAGAGGCTCGATAAAGATGTGACTCTCTCGTCTTGTTAACTTTTTTAACGACTGAATGTTTTCAGTTTCGTGATGAAACATAGGAAACTAATTAAAACATCGAGGATGTCACCAAGAGTGAGATTGAAATTTGCCTTGACGTGCCGTCCATCAGAGTGGACGCAGGGGAATGAGAGCTAGTGGGGGAAAGGGTGTTGTCGTTGCCCGGGCAGACGTCTTTTGACCTGGCGTGCATTGCTTTGAGCCACAGACTGATCGATCGGCGGCTCTGACGCTGACGGGAGACGGACAGCTCAGAAGTTGGGTCGACGTGGCAAGGGGATGAGGGGAAACGACGCCGGTAAAACGACATCGCTCAAACTCATGTCACTCACGGGTGCTATAACCGCACGATAGACGATTCTCTCTGCAAGTTTCGGCATTAACGTTAGCTCGCAAAATCCTGTCACTAATAACGAAATATAACATAAAATGTCAAAAAGAGATAACAATTTAAGCGAATATGACAAAAAAGCCGCACTTAATCGTAAAAATATTTAAATTAACGATCTCATCAAGCAAACAAGTGGTTTATTTTATCGACCAAATCTTCATCAACATTTTATTGCATTTTTCAAGAGTCTGAATTATTTATATAAATAAATCGCGATAAGCGAACCACCTCGTCGCGCTCACCTCTTCGGCCACCTTTCATCCACACCAAACCACACAAGATACGGTACAACAAAAATAAAGTGGATATACAATAATTTGCCGGAAGTTATAAACGATAACGCTTATCAAGATAAAATTATACCTCAACTTATTTAACCTACTTTTCGAAACGACAGAGAAAATGTGGAAAAACAAAATTAGAATGTAACCTTTCACCATCATTAATTTAATATTTTGATAAACACGAGCAAATTTGTCATTTAAATAATAGCCCAGTTTCTGTCTTAATGATACAAAATGCAGACAGCTTTATGAGAAAAAAATTTATGAACACCTACAATGAAGTTGCCAAAAAAATTTTAAAAATAAAACGATTGAGGAAACTCACAGTTTTAGACCAAATAAACACATAAGTAATCAGATGTGCGTCAATTTTTTGGGAAACGCGAAACCAATAATTTTTGAATAAACGTTTTTTTGCAAGAGACGATTTTAATTTTGCCGGCTTTTCCGAGAGGTTTTCAGCAAATTTTCGACAACACTTTAGCGTAACTAACAGTGATCTAAGCTTTAGTTGCCGAAACGGGACGATGAATGGTGTGTAGAATGAATGGTGCATGCGTTCCTCGGTTGTACTCACGCACTCACACCACAGAGCGTATCGACCCGCACCACGCGGTCCAAAAACATGCTCTAACATCGGCCAAAATATTGCCTCTCATAATTCGACTTTTTCTAAATTAAAGCTAACAGTTGCGACTTTTGGGGTGACATTTTCGGCGAGTTCCCAAATTAGTTAATTAGGTATTTACTTATAAAGGTAAATGGGTACATACATTTCATCCGTTTTGGACAATCCTGTTTCCTTCGAGGCATGATGACTGCTGCAGTTCTCGAGAAGAGCGGATCTTTTGAAAATGACTGCAGGTTGGAAATTTTGTTAAAGTCACTTAATATTCATCAGTAGAGAAAAATCCTCGCAACTTAAGAGATGTCACCAAAACATTACTCGAAACATTTTCATTTCGACAAGACACAGATTTTCCGCCTGTTTTTCGTTCTTTCAAAACATACTTTTAAATTTTCTTTATTATTGGTTAGTTTTATTAAAAATGATTAATTACACTGTTAATTGCATTAATTTCATCACATCACAGACACATTCGTACGAATCGTTCGAAGAATTGTTATCCTTCGGCGACGATTTACAAAACGACAGCATCACTAACATCCTCTATACCGACACGAACTCTGTTGACTGAGTGACTGACAGAAACGCGGCAGTGTTTCCCCACTCCGCGATCGTGGACGACAATCGGACAGCGCAACGCTTTCGTCAGGTTAGCGCCGGCGTTTGCCGTCTCGACGCACTACACTGTTCTCTCTCACTCCCTCAATTTTCCTGGCGCTCCGATACTCTCACGATGTCATCTCTCGTCACAGTTTCGAAGACATTTCCCAGCCACCTCTCTCAAATTCTGGAAGAGCGCAACGCAGCCTCATGGTCAGTTTGACAGGTGGGAGGATCCCTCCTAACGCACGCCCACCTACGATCGGCAGGTTACGTACTTCACGTGGTACATCAGCTAGCCTCTCTACGGTGACCTGATGCCAAGTCTATCGTCGATAAACATTAATTTATGACATTTGTTATCGTACATCGATTTGGATAGTGCCGTTCGACGATGTACATCGTATAAGGTGAGTCTTTTGCTCGATATTTTTACACAATGCGTTAAATTAAGTTTGACGTGGAAAATAAACCCACATAACCTAACTTTTATCCACCGCAAATAAATCATTTTCCGCTAACGCTTGCACCTTTGACAACGATGTTGTCGGTTCGCAAGTCTTTTAATGTGAAAACCTTTCCGCCGATGTGAAAATTGAGTTGACATAACGTCAACATAAATTGCTTATTCGTACAACCTAGTTGGAGGTTAGAATATACAATGCCAGAAACGACGACAGACGGCAGTAGCTGTCGAGTGTTGTCCAACCCCTTAACTAAAGGGGCGGAGCTGTTTCTACAAGTAGTACATTTAATGCTTCAAATTATTACAGTACATCATATGAAATAAATACACAATGAAATCTCAATTGTAATCGGAACATGCAAGAATACCAACAAATCGTCTCTTTATGATCGTGTTTACAAGTCATTACACGACTCCTGTTTACAATAACGTACGTTTATGGTTCGTAAAGTAAAAATTGAAGAATAACCAATCTGTTTCTTTTTTAAAATTTTCTGAATAATGCAAGAGTGAACTTTACATTTATGAAAAGTTTGGAAAACTACGTTGGATGAAGTTGACGGTACTCGGAGAAAATAAAAAGATTTTTTAAATTGTCTAGCACAGAAATGTTTTTAATAAACAAGAAATTACGATTAAAAAATGTTACGAAACCGAAGTTCGTGCGCATTTTAGATTGGATCCGGATTGGATTTTGTGTGCTTTCGGATGTCTTATTCAGGTACAGGAAGTAGGAAGATATTATGCAAATAAAAAAGTCATAATTATTTATTATGAACAGGAAAAGTAGTCTTTGCGGGAATTGGTTTTCCAAATGTTGTCCGGTGGGGGGAGGGCTTGATCGAATAGGAATTAATAAATAGGTACCCCTTCCCGCGCCTAGCTTACAGGAAATTTTTATTTAAATAATAAAAATACCAGAAATCAAAGAGGATTAAATATCAATAAATTTTGATTTTACCTATAATTAGGTACCTATATACAAATTTCAATTTTGTCACATTTTCAACTGGTTTGTGAACGACATTCCGACCTTTGAAATTGTTATTTAAAATTTTCTCAATTTTGGTAAAACCGTAAAAATCCAAAAGACTTGACTAGACTAAACTGGAGGAAGAAACGCAGCTCAAAAGTCGATGCTCCACCTATGTACTTTCATATAAGTAGAACACCATTGAACTGAGAGGTTGATCCTAATTTGCATCGGAATGAATGCATCATAGATGGTTAACTCATATGGGATTGGGTAGATACACACTCGTACCTATATGCTGAATCCTGTATTATGGGTACTGAGACGCTGACATCACTGACAACTTGCTTTTGTCGTTCCATTTGTAAAGTCAAATATTTTCTGGAAGGGGAAGGGATCACTGTTAAATTTATAGGTAAACTGACCGATGTTTCAGGTTATCAACAATATTTACAATTCTCTATTAGTTGTTAATTATTAATGAGTTGTAAATAAAATATTTGGGTTATGACTGCATTACCTAAATCCTAAATGAAATCAGCGTTCTTTTGATTCCGAAATCTTGGTATTATGAACCCAAACGGAACGCGACAATTATCATGTTGTCGTTGTTTTAAATTATAATTACCGTTACTAAAAGAACGACTTACATAGGCAAACGTCAACAGGTGACAATTTAAAACGTTTTTCGCCATGACAGTTGGTTACAGTTAATAAATTGGCACTTATACCTATTTTAATAAGTTTTCAGTGTGGAAACTTTAACTGGAATAAATTGCAGTGGTTTTGTAAAAATTTCAAAACGATATAGCAGTTTTAGTTTTTCACTGGTTACATTTCGGCGGTAATGTTCATGATTTATTTTTATTTTTATATACGGATCCATCGTTTGAAAGCTAATTTTGAACGGGAAGCTACGTATTGTTTATTTTCTAAAAAATTTCAAAAGATTAAGTAAAAAAAAATCAAATCTTACAATGTTATCCGGTTTTGTTACAAAAACCTTACTCTTGAAATATCGCCATAAAAAATTTTAATGGCATAAGAATCAGAGATCTTGCCACTTAATTGTACCTCTTTTTCTAATCCACCTAATTGGAAAAATTTCCTCTAAATATTTATATAGGTACCTTAAAATGTAAGTTTTTATTTTGATTTTTTTTATATTGTACAGTAGTTGTACAACATCACTAATCCGCACCGCCGTCCTAATAAGATATTCTGCGCCCGGGGGCTACTAAAAATAATGCGCCCCTCTTCATAAGAAAATACACGGGATAACTTCCTAAAATTATATGAAATTGCCGTCCTCGAAAGGCTTGCGCCCCGGCGCTATAAATTTAATTTAAATCTGTGATTAGGGTTGCCCCTCCTAATCCGGACAACGGATTAGACAATCTCAGACAATTCGGTAATTACGGCACTGATGCCATCCCGACAGTTTTCTGCCTTTGAAATCTATAATCCATATTCACGCGACAATAGTGGAAATTGTGTGCCCCAACCGTAAAAAATTCGTATAATTCAAAAATCCGGTAGGGAAAAAAATGTTATGTGTCCGGATCAGCGAAATTATAGGTACTGTATTTCTCTCAAAATGAGTATCGGTGAACTATCAACATTACAGCTAAAATGTAGGCAGCGAAAAACTAAAATTTGCGTGTTTTTAAAATTTTTACAGCAGTAGATAGGTACTGTATACATAGTATGTAGGCATGCAAAGTTACAGAACTTATTCCATCAGTTATAAAGTTTCCACACTGTAGAATAGGCATCAGTTAGTATAGGTATATTATACTGTTGGATAAATTTCATTTCCCTCAGAAGAAATCTTTAAAGAGTCTTTTCCCCACCTTAACGGTTTTTTTCGATTATTATTATGTATTTAGAATCGTCTATACCTTTACAACTTCACATTGAGACAAATCAATATTTAAAGATTAAAAATGTAAAAAATATAAGAGAGGTAGGTTTTGATTCCATTTTAATGTTTATTTTAATCTCAAAATAGGCGCTTAACTTATTAGTGAATATTTAATTATTGCTTATTTCCAATTTAAAATTGATTAACCTCAATTTGACCCTCTAAAAGTAAAGATTTTACCACTTTTATTTTTGGAATATTACCAACATCAATATAATCGATTTTTAGCGATATCCTTTAAACCTTTGTTTATTCAAATGCTGCGAAAAACATCTGATTTATTCATATGAACATCACCTAATAAGAAATTAGAGTTTAGGTAATCCCCGAAAGAAATATTTCCACAAGTTTATTTTTACGCGTTGATCGTTCGCGCCAAAACGTGATAATTTTTCCGAAATTCAGAAAATAAGCAGAAATACCAATAATAATAGATTAAAGTGGGGAATGGAATCGTGTTGATATCCCCACTTCGATATCAATTTTTATCATTTTAATTTAATTGATAATACAATTAAAGTTAATTGTATCAATTTTTAGCAAACACGGTAATGCCAATTTAACATTAAACTGGGTTATCGAGATTCCATCATTAAAAAACAGCTCATTAATCATTAAAGTGAGAATTACTCTGGTGAACGGAATGTGATGGGTCCAAAATTTAACTTTTTGATTTTGCAAATACTTACTTGTTTGTGTCTTGTGAATAAAATTCCAAAAAAGATCCCAAATAAATACTCATAAGTTTTTCCCTTGCTTCGACCAAAAATTTTCACCTCTGAAATTATATTAGTCATCAAAAAAAGTTTCCAATAAAAATATTTTAGATTTACTTTTGAAGAAGAAAAAAGTAAACAAACATGGTGTGACCACGCGCACGTTAGGGAAAGACAGTGGAAGAGTTACATACAAAAACAGGCTAATCAGCCTAATCCATGCCAAAAAAAAAATTGGATCGTCTACATAGATAATAATTTTTCTTGATCATGGTTGATCAAAATTCCTTTTTTTTTAGTTTACTCTTAAAAAATGTTGATGGAAACCTAATTTTTTTTACCTGGTACAGTTGTGTATGTCAACTTTTCCTTGATAAAGTTATAAATATTGAAAAATTGTGTGCATGGCTTCCGTGTTTATCTAAAGCAGTTGCATCAGGTGTTCTTAAAGTAATGTTGTAGCAGTAAATGTCTATTATCTGTCTAAATTAATGATCACTCCCCATCCTTATATAATCGTTATAACGTAGTCTGAATGTAGATACGGGGAGAATTTTATAAAACAGTTGAGGAAAGTCGAGATTTTGGAAAAAATCTCGCCCTTTTCATGAGCAATAATTTTATTTGGACAGTTTTTGTTAAAAAAATGTTAGCAAAGTAAAATATACCCACAGTACTATAATGGTTAATAATAAGCTTTACAGAGAACATAAGCCCACGTTCCCTTGAATGGGATGATTTATTTGGACAAATGCGTTGTTATTGTCAATATGTCGTCGACATCTGCAACACGCAGCTGAATCTATAATTACATTTATCTTACATTTTCAAAATTTCAATTGTATGTCGAATTATAAAGATTGGGAAGTCACTTATACTTTATTTACAAGTAATTTTTTATCCGATAATCCAAACGAAAAATTAACATTCCTAAAAATTCGGTTACGTGTGGTTTTCATTTCAAAAAAACGCTGGAAGACCCCTCAGTTCCTTTCTATCTTTAGTTGATGCTTGCGCATCAACCCTCCGCAGTGTTTGACAGATTTATTACACGTTTTGTGTAGTCTTAATATGACTTATGGACAAGAACCAAACACAAAGCATAATTTAGTGATACCCCATGAAATGCTACTTGCCAGGCGCGGAAAATTTAAATTATCGCTCCGCAGTCATAAATTTAGAATTTTATAAACGCGCCTCGATGGATTTCCTTTAAAAAATTATTTTCCCAAAGATTCCGAATCAATTTCGTGACAAACTAAAATAACAATTTCGACAACGGTCCAAGTACCGACATCACAAGGTAAAATTTTATCTCAGCGACTTTCAAAAGCCAAAGAAGTTTTTTCGTGTCGAGCTTACTTACCAGATCTTGTGATTTACAACGTCTAAACCCATTGTGCCAGTCAACTTCTTTTGAACTGGACGGACTTGAATCTAACATTTATGTGATTTTTATGCTAATTTCTAATTTAGTTGATATTTCTGATTGTTAGATTTATAAATTAAGGTTTTGCATGTTGACTCAAATTTTTTTGTTGTTTGTTAATTCTTCACAGTTGGACGTGTGGGACGTTAAAAAAATTCAATCAACTCGTAGTAATTATTCAAATTTTTTTAAACACTTAATCTCAAAAGTCAAACTAAATCAAATTTTATTTCAAACTCAGATCGTGATAATATGGCATTGAAAATAAAATATAAATTTTTGAAATTTATTGGTGGGCAGTGCCGTACTTACTAATAGGCGCAAGCTGAAGAAAGAATTTGGAGAGTTTATAATACGTTTATAATGCGATATCTTTCTTATGTGAGGAACGAATTACATACATGGTTCTCCAAACTACTTGAGATGAGGGCTACTTTAGAAGCTTTTTAAAGCCCACCGGGCAGGATTGAATATTTTTTCAATATTTCCGTTACTTTTGTAACCATATTACCGTAATAGGGCCAGTTACATATTATTAAAAAATAACAGGTTTTTTAAATAAAAAAAAATTACAATTTATAGCGAAACAAGGTGGGACTTGGATGACCACAGTTCCTATTAGGTTTCTATACAGCTACGCTTCTGGTTTGAAAAGTCTTTGTTACATACGTAGTTATTTTCGACATATAATAATGAAATATCTGCACAAATTATTTGCTGTTGATATTAACTGGTATTAAATAATAATAATAATAATAATAATCAAGCTTTTCCTATCTTTCTGTGCTTGTGCCAGATCGTAAAGCTTCTTTTTAGACTACTGTGTATATAAACCTAAAAATTTGGAATTGGGTTTATACATAATATAATAATTAAAATTAATAAAAAAAAGAGACGACAACTGCTAATACAAGGTTCCTCGGTTCGACTCCGGGTACAGTCTAAAAAAATTTAGACTTTTAGACTTAAGAGCGCGCTGCGGAAAGAGAGAGAGGGAAGCAGTAGATATGATGTTGAAAGAAGCCTCTAATCTTTTGTAGAGATTTAAAAAATTTAAAAAAATTATTTGCGCCATATCTAAGGGAACCCTTGAACCCTCTGTGCATTAAGTTGATTTTATATAGTTTAAAACTCCACTAAGGGCACTTTTTGATTTACAAGTTTTCTATAATTGATGATGAAATCGCTTCAAAATCAGGTTTTGTCCTTATAATGATCTGCAGAAGGCAATAACGAAGTTTCATTAAGATCGGTTGTCATAAAAATTCAAAATTGTCCTTTTTCATAAATTAAATTGACCTATTTACTTTTAATTTAAAGCGCTCAAAATTGGTTATTGCCTTCAATAGTCTTTTCTTATTAATATAAAAAAAGAATTACATTGATACGACGTTTAGTTTTTTAAATTTGTACAACAGATTAGAGGCTTCTTTCAACATCATTCCCTCTCTCTCTTTCTGCAGCGCGCTCTTAAGGTAGTCGGTCCCCCTATGGTAATGATTTGCCATCATAACAATAAAAACAGGGTGCAGGCACATCGAAAGGTAAGCCTAAATAAGCTACCTGAGATGTAAAACCAAAAATGCTCACTTTTAAATAAAAGTATGAAAAGAAAGTCATTAACAATTGACTATGAAAATAATAATTCGGAACATTCTGATTGGCTCTGAATTATGCGGACGGACGGATGGACACGGAGCCAGATCGTAAGGCTTTTAGCATCAGTACTCTGCGTATAGAAGCCTAAAAGGGTTACATTTTTATGTTCTTGTTCTGAAATTTGGCATTTTGTCTTCTTAGTAATATTATCTGGTACAATAAATTTTTGTTTTTAGAACGATGGTGTTCGCGGAGTTGCCAACAAATATTGCGGGCTATAATATATGATAACCTTTGTTTTACTCGCACAAAGAGTTATTACATGGGGTTAATCAACGCTTAGAAACTACATTTTGGGAGGCTAATGCAGTCTAGTGCTTAACAATATTCCATTTATGTCGATACCCAAACATGAGGATTTTTTGACCTGGTAGTCAGATTTCAGGGGTGACGTTTGGGGCAGTTAATTTGAGAATATTAATCCATTTGCATCAGAATGCCATATAATTATGACCCCATGCCCTCCAAGCCATTACCACGGTTGTTATGGTCATGAATCTGCAAGTCGATTAGATTTTCTGTGATTGGCTTGGATGGAGCACCGAGGCTGAGCCTCAAATCTCCTTCATCTGATTTTGATGTTTGACTGTGGGTTTTTTGTGGAGGTCGGTGGATCTCGGGGGTGTTGGCACTTGGCTGAACTGTGTGACTACACAGTTGATTTATATGTGATTATAAGTGACTTAGATCTCTAATCAATATTTACATATTGTTTAGTTTTTAGTTATGAGTTTAGTTTTTAGTTGTAATTTATTGATAGTAAAATATCTTACAATACATCTCCAATGTAAATACGATTTTAAGAGTAAATAAATAACATTTACAACTTGAAGGTTTTGACCAGAATCGACTTATAAATAGTTATTTATATCACTTGGTATAAGAAACTGAACTCTTGCAATCACTTTGGCAGAGTTGTTTCGGAAGGCCGAGGGAGATTAGTCGAGGTCTGAGATTACAAGTACTCGCAAAGCAGTTCTAGGCGTGTGATTCACATTATTTTTTGTGCAGAATTCTTTAATTTTTAATTGTACCTACATTTAATAATAAAATAAGCCAGCTGTGCATTACAGTTACTATGTGAAAATGGGCGTATTTTCTCAAAAATTGATAAACTTTTGGTATATTATTGAATAAAATTAACAGACATACAATGATGCCAATTGTAAATATCCCCTTTTTCTGCCGGCCTTGGCCGGAAACAATGTATTTCTGGACGCGAAGGGGGCGTCCATAAAGGACGTCCACGCCTGGGGGAGGGGGTTTACAAAGTTTGACCAGGGGGGAGGGAGGGGTTTGGACAAATGTAACGTTTGCATAATAATAACCATTTTTGGGATTTCAAAGAAAATTGAGTTTGAATATTTTTTTTACGTAAGAAAACTTTTTTACTTCTTAAATTCCAAATGTCGTGTAAAGTTTGATTTTAGACAAATGATGGGGGGGGGTAGTCTTTGATTTGTGATCATAGGACATTCCTGGGAGGGGGTTCAAAAATTGTGGTCAACTGTAATAAGGAGAGGAAGGGGGTTGAAAAGTCGGAAAAAATTGCGGACGTCCTTTATGAACGACCCCTAATACAAAATCAGTATTACCAAACGAATGCAAAGAAAATCAAAGTTCATTCATTGAAATTCACTGATTTAAACGGCTTTTTGTGAAAAAAAAACCTGTAAATATGTAATGATAAAGTGCAAACCAACAAATTATTTAAAATTCGAATTTTTTTAATAGATTTGAACCTGTTGGACCGCCCTTATGTGCGCACCTGAAAAACAGAGATCTAAACATGAAAACATTAAAAATTTGTGAACTTTTATAACGTCTTTTGAATTATTATTTATACATAAAGATGAATAGAACTAGATAGAATTCAGATGACCCTTAATCACTTTATGGAAAGCCCATGTGGGCTAGTGCGTGCCTGTATATACACTGAAAAAATACCAATGAACAGGTCAATGATTTTCAATCATTGACAAAATTTCATTGTAAAATTTGAAATTTTTATAAATAGGTACAATGAAGTTTTTCCATTCGTTGGTTTCATAATTGTTTTTCAGTTCACCATGAAGGAATTCTTAAATACAACGAAGAAATTTATGAATCTAGTGAACTTTTTTATTAATAATATGCAATTTTCATAAATGTAATTAATTTTTGTTCGTTGCTTGATTCATTGAGTTAATGAACATTTTCGTTGTGTAATGTAATAATGACAGTGAAATGTCAGCAACTAAAAACGATAATTGACAGTTATCTGGAACTTTAAACTGAAAGTGAAAAGATTTATAATCCATATGATTTTATGATAAATATATAATAGCTATATAGGAGATTTCCTAGGTTGTGCGGCCTAACGGCCGCTCTGGAACTTTTTCCAGTAGATAAAGAAAATTACTTTTTCAAATCGAAATTTTTTACTGAAAATGGAATCAAATTTCAAAAATCGAAAAACAGTCTTTGGAACCGTTTTATTAGGCACATTTAACCTCGATCTCAACTCGGAAGGAATTTTTTACCTGTTTTAAATTATTTTGTTGATTTCAGGTTTTTGAATTTTGATTTTCGGTATCGTTATTCTTTCGGTTTAAAAATGTTGTTTATTTTGTTGTGAACATCTATTTTTTAGTAAGAGATAATTATTATCATAATTATGATTATTATTTACAAAACATACTTTTACTACCAAAAAACGCGACATAAGCCAGGAAGACGAAAAAATGGTTACAGCTTCCAAAATCCGGCCAAAGCGAAATTTTGCAGGCATGGCCCAAGTTGGGAATTTTAGTCCCTCCAACGCGGATTTTCACCTATAACTCGCTTAATTTCATTTTTACAGAAGATTTCCATCAGACCAAAATTAATGATAACAAAAATCTCTATAAGGAAAGTCGTTTTTACAAAATTTTCCTATTTTCTATTCCTAAGATAAAAATCAATCCCAGAAAGGCAAATGTCTTTTCATTAAATTGAAATTGTATTTTTATTCCGAATAAAATTTTCGTACATTTCATTTTTATCTTCTGAGGCGAATTCTACAAAATCTTGTAGCCCAATTTTGTGCTTTGTAAATGTGACTCTTTGTTTTTTTAAATTTTGACTATTCCCCGGCTAAACTAGACTAAGCCAAATTATATTCTCAGGTTGCGGTTGTTAAAACAGAATGAATTATGACTTAAATTAAAACTTAAAAGTAACAAAAAACAACTTACCTAATATTACACAAATCACTATCTACACTTGAGCTGAGATCTTCTTTCTTCGCCCTTGATGTCTTCTGACGATCTTATATAAACCAACGAAGAACTTAATTTTTATTGGCAATTAATATCCTAATTTAGCATAAATTACCAATTTTTAAACTTCCAGGTTCGTATTAGGTACTGTGAGTGCACCACCGTTAGTGCCTCTACAGCTTACAACCTTCTATCGTGAGCTTCAAAATAGGACTTGAAAAAACCGAACTTCTCTCAAATTCAATAATTTCTACTATCATAAAATTATTAATGACTCTTTCCGCTAAATCTCTGATCTCACTATTCTAAATTCTAAATTTGTTGACTCATTTCGTGACCAAAACTAAATGGGTCGTTAAAAAAAATATTATAGCGTACAAACTAATTTCATGATTTTAGGAACTAACATTTAAATTTTATTGAAAATTTAAATGTTGCATTGCAGCTCTTTAATTGTGGCTTGATGATAATTTTCCGTAAAACTGAAATTAAGCGAGTTATAAGCGAAAAACTACGTTGGAGGAACTAAAATCTTCCATGGGGGAGAAGCCGATAAGAAATTTTAGGGGACTTTTATGTTGGGAGCAGGCGGGGGATTCAGATACTTAAAATATACTTGTTTACCAAATTTCAGTTTGCCTCGATTTTTTGCAAGCTGAAATGTAACACTCTACTCCTTGAACCGTATAACACAAGTAATCACAGAAAGTCACGTATCAGGATGACGCATAAGTTTGTAGCGTTTTTGGTTTCCAAGGTGCTTTGGAAATCAATTTGTTTGAAAAATATCAATATCATTTTAATGTTTTATTAATAATAGTGTTTTATAAAATACTTGTTGAATTTTTCAATTTGTAGAAAGTTAGGCGTAATTGTTGGCTAAAGAAAATGGAGTGTCAAGTACAAAAAAATGAACATTTCCGACATATCCTTTTGTTTGAGTTTAACAAAGGAGTTAAGGCATCGGAGGCCGCTAAAACCATTTGTGCCGTTTACGGAGAGAACGCCATCGTGGAAAGTACTGCACGAAAATGGTTTTCTCCTTTCAAAGAGGGGCATTTTGATATGAATGATTTCCCACGTTCAGGGAGACTTTCTGGCTTTGATGAAGACGGATTAAATGCTTCAATTCGTGATGATCCACGTCAATCAACTCGGGAATTGGGCAATATGATGAATTGTGACCAATCAACTATCGTACGACATTTGCATTCCATGGGCAAAGTTCAAAAGTTGGGTGTTTGAGTACCATACGTTTTGAGCGAAAACAACAAAAATCAGCGTGTTACCATTTGTGCTTTTTTGCTTGCTCGTTATCGTTTAGCTCGTCAACAACATCGGCTGTTTTTGTCCCAAATTGTTACTGGTGACGAAAATTGGTGCCTTTACATCAACATCAAGAATAGAAAGGAATGGCTCAGCCCTAACAAACAAGCAAATCCTCGTGCAAAAGCTGGTGCCCATCCACGCAAAGTAATGTTGTTCATCTGGTGGGATAAAGAAGGTGTCATCTACTATGAATTGCTTCCGACGAATGTAGCCATCACTTCTGAGGTTTATTGTCAACAATTGCGTCGCCTGGAGGCTGCAATTGAAGAAAAACGACCGGCAAGACGGCATCAAGTGGTTTTGCAGCATGATAATTCCATTCAGGGTCAAATTTTGTCGTTTCGACCAATCAGCGTGCGTTATTTTACATTGTAGTTAAATGGGTACAACGCATGCACAGTCGAATAATATCCGAAAATAAAAAATATTCCAAATACCCTACCAGAATATCGAATATTTGTAGTGGAGCGTAAAAGAATTCATACGTAATAAAAAATCTCTTCGAATATTATAATTTATGTAGTGTGTATGACTAACGCACTCAACAGATGCGATGTAGGAAACCGGCTCAACGCATTAGTTCCAACCCGAGTTCACTTAAAGCAATGTACTTCTAACGAATTTTATAGTAACGAATTTTATATTACAAATTTAGTGCGATTATGCTTCCATTTTTTTCGGTACTTACGAAATTTTTTGTTTGATTTTTTTTTGCAATGATTGTGATGCGATATGGTCAATTTGTTTCACAATTTTCGACATTAAAAATGGCGTTTGAAATGTCGATTTTCGTATGTGATGTTGTGCTTTTAAGTTGTGGCGTTTCTTCACGGAATTATCACCGCAACAGCAACGCGGGTTTGGACAATACTTTATCCTAGCCCTTGTGTTGTATCGTGCGATAATTCCCGTCTGTATTATACTGCTAACATTACAAAAGCAGCTATTCAAGACCTCGGTTGGGAAATTATTCCAAATCATTCTCTTGATCTTGCTCCATTAGATTATCATCTTTTCCGCTCTGTATCCAACAATCTCCGCGGAATCCCATTTAATAACGACTTTGCTCTTCAAAACTGGCTCGACGACTTCTTCACGGTGATTTCACAAGAAATCACCGGATTTCTTTAGGCGTGGAATCAAAAAATTGCCAGAACGTTGAGAGTCAATCATAAATAATGCAGAGGAATATATTATTGATTAGTTTATGTATTTTTTATATTCAAAAAATTAAATTTTAAATTTTAAAAAACGCTTACGAACTTATGCATCAACCCGATAATTATACAGCATAACTAAAATGCCAAATACACCATACAATTATCGTACCGACTCAGAGTTGTTGCAATATCGGTACAACTGTTGGATCGAGTAACCTATTGGTGACCACTTGAAATAAATGGAAAATTTCCTATTGCAAAGAGGAAGGTTTATATAGTATACTGCTATACTGATATAATTTAAACATGCGAAAGTATTATCAAAATTTTGAGTGAATCGAATTTGAACTTAGCAAATTTACATGTAAAATTTAACGAGATTCCGCGCGTCGCTCATTCTGTTGACAGTCCGTGCTGTTTGAATGACCCTAACACTTAGAGTATTTCGCACCGGCAGATGCAGCTCGTCTCTCGTACATGTAACATCGATTTTTTTTTACGCGATATTTTGGGGGTGAAACGTAATAGTTTACTGCCCCATACCGCAACTATACTTTTTAATTCTATTTCAAGGGTCTCTAAGCTCCCGGTTTCATTTATCCCGTTTTTTTTTATGGGAGGCGCCTTCTCGTATGTTTAGCATAGCAACCAGAGTCAAAACCGCTCTGGAGGGGTGCAGAGCGGAGCGGAGCGGCGCCCCGAAAGCGTAGGTTTTAACGATGGATAAACCTCCCTATCAAATGCACACCCCAAAAATCGAAGAAAAATTCTCTAAATTTACGTACTTTCAAATTGATTTTTCTCGAAATTTTATGTAGGGGAGACCGGGGCTAGTTGTCGCAGGGGTAAATTGTCGTATTCGCAATATCTCAAAACGTAGAAAAGTTTTCTGTACAAAACCAATGTCTAGTGCTTCTCTATAGTGGCCTTTTTTACCATTTGTAGGTTTCGGTCTAATTTGCAGAGATAGCAGCACCATAAATTAGGAAACGTCAAATTCGTTGCGAGAAGTAAATTTACGCCGTGAAAACTTTTGTGTGATTGTGCCACGTTAAGAACTTTAAGGTGAGATAAATTGAAGTATTATGATAGTTTACGATGTACGTAATATATTATTGCTATATTATTGTGGTTGTTATAATTATTTGAGAAATAATTATACACCAATAAAAAGTGTCCGCTGGGGTAATTTGTCTCAATGTTTACGGGGCAAGTTGTCGCATGCGACAACTTGCCCCGGAAGTCAATATACGTATTCCATTACCTATGTCCGTGTATGCTATTTGGCATAATTGGGTTAATTTTACATCTTTACTTCAATTCCCATCTGGTGTGCCCGTTTTATTGCTGTAATGTGATTCATAATTATTTTTCGAGGATATTTAAGCATAAAAAACATAATTCAAATAAATAATTAAAAAAAAAGGAAATGGCTGGGCGAAAAATAACTAAAAAGAAGAAACCCACCAATGAAGACATATCATCTGATGAAGAAGAAGAGGAAACGTTTTGCATTGTGTGTCATGGCCGCTACAGTTCGTCGACCGGAGAATCGATGCAATGCACCAGGTGCAAATTTTGGGCACATGACAGTTGCACGGATGGCGATCCATTTTACGTGTGTCCGAACTGTGATTCGGATGATGATGATTAATAATTGGTTTTGTTCATACGTTTCATGATTAAATAATTATTGATAATTAAAGTTTCTGAACTTATCGCAATCATTTTATTAGCGACAACTTACCCCATACAGCAAGACAACATGCCCCGCATTGGGGCATATTGTCGCATTTGTCCAAGTAAGACAAAAGCAAATCCTACTTCAAAATACTTCATGTTTTACTACAGTTGCTTATCAAATATCGTTCTAAACACATGAAGGCAGAATACAGCATACTGATTTCCACGTAAAATGAAAAAGTACCTACCTGAAATAAAAATTCTAAAACAAATTTTGCGACAACTAGCCCCGGTGTCCCCTATACTTTCGCAAGTGAAATTTTTACAGTATACTCTATAAACCTTCCTCTTTGCTATAGGAAATTTTCAATTTTTTTGGGGTGGTCACCAATAGGTAATCCCCCCCCAACTGTTGAATCGCTAACCACACGGTACGATTTCTATACAATTTCCATACAATTTTACATGCAATTTTAAGCGCAGCACTCACGATGCAATTTCCATACAATCTGTAGCATGCAATTTCAAATTGCATACAATCGTGCGATATCGGTGCAACTGATAACAGCGAGCGCACACAATATGCAATTTGCGCATACAATCTCCAAGTTGTTACGTTGTCGGTACAACCGTTGTATCGTGTATTTGATGCATATAAAACCGGGGACATTTATTTACCCTTTGCGACAGGACCGGACTAAAAATATTTCATTGGTGGGGGGGGGGAGTTTGTTAAAAGAAAAAACAAACCTACAGTTAAAATTAAAATATTTCAGCATAGTTAGGTTTATTTGTTAAAATCAAAAAGATTCGATAAAAGGGAAACTCGAATAATAGGTAATTACTACTCCAAGATATTGAAAGAAAAAAAATTCCAAAATTTCTACAAAATGCATCTTTGATAAACTAAATTTGAATCAAATTAAATACAATTTTAATAATTTATAAAATTATCTAAATTAATATAAGTAATGTGATACAATAGATGGGTTATTTAACCATAAATAAAATGTTATATCGACAGGCCTTTGACTAAAACGGTAAAACGTTCAGTAAATATCTTTTTATATTGAATTTATATATTGGTATTAATTTAATTTATAAATTTATATTTAACCATATCGTATAACAACTATAATATAAAATATACGAGTAATTATAGTACGTGCATAAACATTAAATAACTCGTAAAGAGTTATTAAATTTAATTTAAAAAATTAACAAGCTAATAAGTCAGCATAATAATAAAGGTCGGATTAATTAAAAGCTTCCGACAGTAATGTTTTTGTCTTTGTCAGATATAATATTTAAAACTAAAAGTCATAACCGATTGATTTATCAACAATTTAATAACGTAGTTAAGATATTAGCAATACAAAAAATTATGTTAAAAAAATTGCCATTATCCAGGAGTGATCGTAGGCCTCCCTGAGCGAAGTTGAGTCGTGTCTGATGTCTAGACGAGCAAAGGCAGCCGAAAACCCACCATGCCCGCTAATAGTTTGTAATAAAAACAAATGGTAGCTTAATTAATGCGAATTTGATTATGTTTACTTTAGCTTGTTAATTTTAAAATTAAAATTTTGAATACGAAAAGTATACCGAATAACGATTACATTTATTTGTGTGTATTTCTTGTTGTTTGGAAACGTCGGGGGGCTCCAAATGAATAAGTACGGCTCTGTTGGTGGATGTTTAATTTGGTTATAGTTGAAATAATATAAAATAATAAAAAATATAAATTTATGATGTTTAAATTTTGAACTTTGTCAGTTTTTCACCGCCGTATATGTAGGTATATAGATTTTATGGCAGCGTGGAATGTAGTCGTTGACGTAAATCAATCTGGTAAATTAACAAACTTACAAAGCCGCACGACATCGAGTTATGTACCCATATCTTCCTCGTTTTTCATATAATGTAACCACCTAGCGCTTAAAAATTGCTATTTGAGAAATTTATTGGTTTTTGTTAAGACTGACATTCATTCTAATTAATTACGTTTATGGGAAATTTAAACATGGCTTCCAGCAAAAGAATAGATAGATATGGGCACCATTTTTATTATTGAAAGATACATGAGGAGAAGATGAAGTTTTGAAACGAGAAATAAGGAAGCCAGTTTTGAATATGTGAATTAAGAAAACAAAACGTTATACCTAGAAAAGTGTGAAACAAATCGAGCGTTAGCGAGAACCGCGGTACAGACAGCTACAGAAAACCCATTAAGGTGCGTAATGGTTGGTTGGGTAAGACCAAACGCGCAGCACTGCATCGATTAGACATAACGTCGCTAGACTGTTTCCGACCCGTTACTATCACCTCACACCCCCTTTAACCACTTTTGTGATGGGGGATGAGGTGGTCATCACATATGTATACAACATCCATCAACCGAAATCTCATGATTTAACCACCGAAATTTGCTGCCACCAACTTTTCCTAATAATTTAACACTTGACTTTCTCGCAAACTTAAATAGAAAAACGCAGCACAATTAACTAAAAACACAACACGTTCGTTCTCAATCATTTTCAATTAGGAAGGCTAACTTTACTATAATTACGGGCCAGTCATATAGTGACGACTTTAAGTAATGGATCCATCATCCCAGTGGACACAACAATGCGAATCCTACATCTCAACAGCAAAAACATAAGCTGGTTTCGCTCATATTGGGAAGATTAGCTCTTATTTGTCATCAGTCATCGAATGATATTTATCTTCCATTTATTTTCCTACTTGGACAAGAAAAATTAAGAGAAAAACAATTCCAAATTTGTTAGTACCAACAAAACTTATTTATAGATTAATGGCGAATTTTGCCGGATCCATTTCTAAAAAGACAAATTTTACTTTATGTTTGTTTTAAAACAAGTTGAAAGACATTAACATAAAATGTCAATCGCTTCGTATCTGTGAACATTTCTGCAATAACCGAAAGTTGACGGCGTCCAAATAATGGATTCAGTCTCAACTTGTTATGATTCGAAAAGTGCATGCAAGTTTCTAACGGCGCACACCATCCGCTAAAAAATTTTAATTTATGTAGCAAATTTGTTGTACTTCTCTGCTAACACTTGAATTTAGAACGAGCAAATTATGCGGTGAAAAATAAATTATTGTTAATTGTACTTGCACGTCAAAAGTTAGTTAAGAGTGTTGCGTGTATAAATGCAGTAGCTCACGGTAGGGGTACAGTGACATGTTAACATCCCCTACAGACGCAAGTTGACATCTGACATCATCGTGATCTAGGTAAAATGTGTATGCAACTATGCGGTCTTTCGTACATTTTCTATAAGCTTAACATGTGACCTTACATTTTATTTACTTATAAATGCATGCATACAAACCTGTACCTGGTACTTGTTACTTCATAATTAAAAATCATTAGGTAAATCACCCTTCCTTTATTTCACAACAAAAAATTATCCACAATTTACAAAACCATACATCACTGCTTACTCGATCAAGATAGTGTCACCTTCATTATTATCTTCTTCTTTTATTATATTACGTGTCCTACCTTCAAAAGATGCGTTGATTATCAGCATAGTCTTATTTTTCATATCTCCAAAAGACGTGCGTAATTTTTCTTTCTTTGGGTGGCTTTTAACCACCTCTTCATCTTTTAGTAATAAAATACTTTGGAAAGTTCATCGTTACGAACATGTAGCTCCAAGAGATTAACACGGAAACCCAAATGCCCTCATTTCTTTACTATGATCCATCATTCAGAACTGGTCACTCCATCTCTTTCGCGACCGTCCTACCGTTCTTCTTCCTATTAATCGATATTCCATTATTTGTTTGGGTATACGGCTATTATCCGTATAGTAAACAAATTTTAAATTTCCGGGCTGTACGCTAAACCTTCACCAAGAAAAGAGATATCTAAGAAAAAATCGAGAAGTTTAACTACCTAAATGGAACAATTAATCACACATTGAATAAATACACAAATAAAGCCTCTATGGCAGCAAAACATGGGCGATAACAAAGAATCTGGAGAGCCGATTTGCAGCACGCGGAGATGAGATTTTTGAGAGTGCGAAACACGGACATCCGATACGCTTCAGGCATCTTCAGCTTAAGCTTACGAATAGAAAAATTTCGCGAAACATGGAGAAAAACCTGATGAGAAAAAGCCTATAGAGAGGCGTAATGTAGGAAGTCCAAGAAAATGTTGAAGCGACCAGTGATTGATGATGTCGTAATGGGTATACTTACCTAATACGCGCGGAAGAAGAAGATACGCACAGAACGTGATCTAAATTGTTTGGAATCCGTTCTTTTAGCTTTTTCTGAATCCTTCTGTACATCACCTCCACAATGAGTTTTCTGTTAAACAACTAGGTCCTCTTTGTATGTAAAAATAAATTGAACGCACATCACATGCATAGAAGAGATGGGTCACTACGCTTCTGTCAAAGAGGCATCATCATGACTGAAAAATAAAATTCATTAACGAGATCCTTCGATGCTTTTGTCACTTTTTGGCAGTGCTATAAATGAAACTTAAGACTCTTCAAGTATTTCATTTGTTTCACATAGTGGCGAATTTTACTTAACGTAGCTATTTTGGGAAAGCCAAACAGCCCAAGACCACAGGGAAGACCGCCAAAACGATAGAATTAGACACCATGTTGGTAAATACGGAACCCAGTCGTAAAATAATAAGAAGAAGGTGAAGTATAATAATTTTCCGAAAATTTTATCTGGATCCACTGCTTTTCTGTTGTCCTCAGTTAGGGTCTTCTTCTTTGCATATCAAAAACTATGCAGTGCTTAAACGATCTACCTAGCCAAAGTCAAAACGATCTACTGTAGATAAATGTTAATGCCGTGATTTTCTTTTGTCTTCTCTACAAAAGTCCAGATATAGATCTTGAACTTTGGATCACAACGGCTTATCTGGAACGACCCAGGATTAAATCCGCTGTTTCCCACTTCTTAGTCGGCCAATTGCTGGTCCAAGCTCTTACATCACTCATCTGTAATTTATCTCATGTCACCATCTTTAAATAGCTGTTTAGTATATTCTTGAAGTGGCGTAATGCGGTCTCTGAAGGGCGAAGGGGGCAACGTTTTTGGGGCGAACTTCATCATTGTGAAGTCTCTAATAAAAATAATTAGAAACAAAAAAACAAATAAATATTTTGTGAAAATCAACAATATAGTTTCGCGTGGATTCCAAACCACGGGAATACATAGTTTTTACACCGTCTTTGGGCCAAAAGGTAGACATTTAAAAATGTGAACAAATGGGCCAGTTTGTATAGGGGCCGGTTTTATAATTTAGGTTCTTGAAAGTTCTATCGCCATTGAGCCGAACCAACTGAACCACTTCTACAAAGTAAATACATAGTTTTTTATTTGGTTCACATATTTACTCCAGGCAAGCTTGGGGTTGGACTGAGCTTAAGTTGCTATTGTAAAATCAGCCCTTTAAACTTTAAAATGAAAATATTTCAACAATATTTTTTCTGTTTCTTTTAACGTAAATTTCGTAACAATTTTTCAGGAAGGTGTTGGTAAATTTGGGAGTGTAAATCTTGTTATGTGGGTCGGATTGAACCTACAGTTTAACGTGGTATTCGAACCACGGCATATCAACTAACATATTATGGTCAAAATTGTTCATATTAGTTGATGAGCTTTGTTCATTTCGAAAAGAAGTGGTGCAGTTTTAAGTTGTACGCAGGACTTACTCCATGTCTAGGTTAGATATCAACTTATAAACGCTATGAACAGAATCGGCTTCAATACAACATTTTTTTAACCTTTCGTGCTTGTTACTTCATAAGTAAAAATCATTTAGTAAATGAACTTTCTTTTATTTCAGAACAAGAAATGATCGAAAATTTTGAAGATGATACCCACTACTGCATTAAATGCCACCTAACCATTGTCGGATTAGAAAATTACGTAAACCATCGTAAATCCAAATGTGGAAAAGAACTAGATGAATCCAAAAAATCAGACGTATCCTCCGAACTGCTCGAAAAACCACTCAATCTAGAAGCCGATGACTTTTTCTCCTCGCTTGAATTACAGAGCAGCGCCAAAAAGACCAGCAACAATCACTCTCCCGGAGGCAAATCCTTCAGTGGAATTTTAACCAGAAGCAAAGCAATCGCCGTGCTTCAAGCGAACAACCAAAGCAAAGACTCCATAGAGCTGAACAACTCCAAAAACAACGGTAGCGAATGGATTACAGAAACGGAACCCAACAAAACGCCCACAAGAAAAGAAGTTGCTCTTCATCAAAGTTATGAAGAAATTGAAGATGATTCCGACGAGTACGAATACGAAGACGGCGACTTGTATGAAGACGATGAGGAAGAGGAAGACGTTCCTCCTCGATCGTTTACAGGTGGTAAATGGAAGCCAACGTCTTCGCCCGTCCAGTGGCAACGTACTCACGACTATAACTATTGGACCGTACCCCAACCACTCCATACGGGCGGAAAATGGAAACCCCAAGCGTTTGCCAAAGTCGAAGAAACATACGACGTTCCACCACCGAGTTTCACCGGAAGCAAGTGGACACCGTCGCGGGTTTTAACCGCCGAGAACAAAATTAAACCAAAGATTTCAATTTTTACTGCAAGCCACGAAAAGTGGGACAACGTTCCTCCACCAGAGCACACTAAAGGTAAATGGAAACCGACGCAATCGCTTTTTTCACACCACGAAGACGAACCCAAAGAACCACCTCAACAGGTAAAATGGAAACTGAATGAAGAAACACCACCTGCGACTTACACGCAGGGAAAATGGAAACCCGAAAAGTTACAAGTTAAACCCGAAATATCGCCCCTGCGAAAATCAAGCGGAACCGTTCAATACTGGTGCAGACCTTGCGATCGGCGTTTAGCATCAAAAATTGTGTACGAACGCCACTTAAAATCGGAATTACATTTTAAACGCACTTTAAACGACAGCGAGTTCGACGACTCGCCTTATTTAAATACAAACTTTGTTGCCAATAAGAAAAAGTTAAGCAAATCGCCAGAATATAGCGCACGTACCGACATAAAAACTACAAAAACCGTTTCCAACACTAAAACGCAAGGTAGATCCCGTAAAAAAATTTTTATAACGTGCGAAGGGTGCGACTCGAAGGTTAATTATCAACTGATAGGTAAACATTTAATTTCTCATTATCATTGTCGTAAAACCGACATGAATTTGTTGAAATCGCAACTAATGGTTTTGGAAAATATACATAGTATAATTTTACAATCTCCATATCAGTGTAGTCCATGCAAATTTTATTGCAATACTCACGAATGGTTTCTGCAGCATTGGCTTTCCGAAAGTCATAATGCAATAATTTTAACTCCTGAAAGTTTCTTCTGGTGTTGCGTTTGCAAGTTTCGTGCCAAAAATTCAAAAACAATGTACGATCACTTATCGTCGAACGAACACAACGACATCAATTTAGCCATCAATAGGTCAGTTCCTGTGGTGATTAAAAAATTAACCCTCATCGAATGTCCGACGTGCCGTTTGGAATTCAAATTGAATATCGAGTTAAGGAAACACAGCGAAAAGGAAAATCATTTGCACAGTTTGACCAGTTCGGACAGTTACCAAAATAAATGCGAATGCACCCAATGCGACGCAGTTCTCAAATCTAGAAGAGCTTTACAGCGGCACCAAATGTTCAACCATAATTCTGAAACTTACATATGCTCGGTTTGCTCATTAAATTTTAATACGAAATTAGAAGCAAAGAATCACAGAAATACGCCGGAACATCGTTGCGCGGTGGTAGAAAAAAATCAGAAAGATGCCAGCAAAACTTGTCAGCACTGTAAAACGGTTTTGAAAAATATCGTCGAGTTAAGGGAGCACCTGAAGGAAAATCACCCCGAGGAAATTCACAGGTAAACTTGAATAGCGCTGGTATAATTTCATTTGGAACTAATGATTTTTTTCAGTTGTTCTAATTGTGGAAAAAAGTTCGTCATTCCTCAAGATTTGGCGGTTCACATCCGGAAAAAGGCGTGCAGTTTTGAAAATATGACCGATTCGAAATCAAAAGCTTGCGATCAATGTCAGTTCAATACAGATTCCACGTCAGAATTATTATTCCATAAAGTTTTGCACACGGAACCGTTGATGGTATATCCGGAAGATAAAAGCGACGAAAGTAAAAAATATCCGGTTGCCCATTACAAGTGTCCAATTTGCCAAAAATTTTATCCAAAACTTTCGTTGCGTTGTCACCTAAGAATGCATACAAACGAGCGACCGTTCGTGTGTACGATTTGTAATTCCGGATTTGTCCGGAAAAATAATTTAATTTTACATATGAAAAACCACGACAAGAAGAGCATTTCTCAGATTCCGACCGCTTCGTCCAAGGAGGAAGGAGAGCGTCTGCACTTGTGCTCCACCTGTGGAGCAAGCTTCAAAAAAAGGTAAGAATAATTTTGAGATCGATCGAAAGGATTCCTTTTTATGATAAAAGCCACCCTTTTGTGCACGGCAAGGTCCTCACAATTGCAATAAACATTCCCATCCTTTTGTCTATATTTCACTGAGACCACAATTCTCTAATTACTACACATTTAACGCGAAATATGAGGCATAAATTTCTGTTAAAATTGCTTAGGTCAGATTTACTGCAATGTTGCAGGTATAGGGTCAACTTTCGTTTATTTTTTTGCATCATTGGAACGTTAACGCTTTGGGGTTTTACAGGACTTTAATTCGTTTCGAGTGATAAAAATTACTTTTCCGGGTGTGCAGCTCGAGCTCGCCATCATGGTAATGAGGACTTGACATTATTAACATACAATATTTATGTACGTGAAGACCATCGCATCATCTAGTATTAGATGTTTCACATGAACTCATTTATGCTATAGTTTGTCTCAGAATATGCTTATGAAACATTATGTTTTATGAAACTCGTTTCAGCTAACGAATGCACACGTTACATTAACATCATTTTGAAACGGGATAAGTTGAAGCAATTTACATGACAATGAGTGAGATAAAGAAGCGGCATTGCTACTTGATTTAAACGGAGAAAACTTATACGAAATGATTATGTCTTTTAATTACAACAATACCTCTTTATTTTATGATATGCAATTTGAGAAATTGCGCGCTTTATTTTAAGTAATGCAAATGTTGCTTTCATTCCCGTATTTTTAGACACAACCTTTCAGTTATTGTCCTTTATAGTTATTTAGGGCGCGGGCGCTTTAACAGTTGATCACCCTGTATATCACGAAAATATTTTAATTGCGCCCCCGATGATAGCACGGTTTAACCTTCGAAAAAGTCAAAAGTTTGAAGGGGTTAAAGCATTAGTGAACATTTCCAAGTCGGAGCTTGGAGCTAAGTTGACATAGCAAACATTTTGCTCGAGATACAGATCGATTCTAAATTACTTATGCTAAAAGTAGTGTCAGTGGTATCAATAAAATTTAAACTTAAACAATACATTTTTATGACTACCCCTGCTCTTATTTGTATGTCTCATGTAGAAAACATGCAAAATTATATACTAGATTATAAAAAATGGATGCATGATGTAAATTTTTTTTCGAGCGTTAATTTTTCGCGTCGCAGCCTTAAAATTTCGATATTTTTTGTTTATTCAACTTTCCATTTGTAACTTTCGGAAAACAAGATGAAAATTTTGTTGGAAGTCTTGAGAGTTCATAAAGTTCAGTGGCGGTTCAAAAACCATTAGGTATGCCAATATAGGGTATTAAAACAAGCACCTGCTATGGAGCAATAAAAATGTTATGTCATAATTTCAAGTACAATAGAAGTCATTTTATTAAGTAAATAAGTATAAGTACTTATTTTCGATTTAGCTGGAAATCATTTTAATCGCTTAATTTCAAGTCTGTAGTTAACATCCCAAGTTTTCCCCATCCTAGGAAGTTTGCGCTGGACGCCATATTGGAAAGAAGACGCTGAAATGAGAGTTCTCTCGCAAATATCTTGTTAAGCGTTGATTTTACGGCAAAGTGACTTATTATTTCAAAAAAACAACAAAAATCCTAGAATTTTCACATCATTGCGTCGCGAAAATTGGCCAACGTAGAAATAACTCAGATATGCAATTTTTTTGCTTGGACCTTTTAATTTGACATCGGTAAACAGTCCGTAAGTTTTCGACATCAGACTCGGACTGGAAAACATGCAAATTTCTCGAAGGATTTTCCAAAAATTTTAAGTTGTGAATTTGTCGTTTCAAATGCATCCCAGTCCAAGCTGGATTTAAGCAAAGTAAAATTCTGAGCATAAGCTAAACAAAGAAGTTGTCCTATGCTCTGTAGATTCGAAATACGAGGGGGGGGGGTAAAAATGATAGTTTTTCGGTCATGGTCTCCAGTGTTTTGTTTTGTAATCTCCCTCATTTTTTGTTTTTATGGGAACCTATAAACTTCTCCCCTCCCAGTATTAAGTAAAGAAAATGTGCAGTTTTACCAAAATTCGTGCAAAACTCGAGAATTCATATTTCGACCTGTACAGCTACCGTGAATGAAAAATTGAACGATTTTGAAATTTAATAAGTCACAGTTATTTTTATTTTCTTTCAATAATTTTATTTAATATGTTGTCCTTGATTCCTGTACCTACACTTGAAGACAACGTTTTGGCCACGATTTTAGGGATCGTTGTATCATTTCCAGAGGAATGTTTTCTATCTCACGTTTTATTAGTTTTTTTAGCTGTTTAAGGGTTGTAACTTTTGACTTATTTAACTGAGATTTTAAATAGCCCCACAAAAAATAATCACAGGGTGAAAGGTCCGGTGATGATGGCGTCCATATATCCGGATGAATAAAAGATACGCCGTTCTGTTCAAGAAAATTTAAAGTCTTCTTAGAAGCGTGAGCTGGTGCCGAGTGAAATATCCAATCACCAGCAGGATATAATCTTTTCGCGTCAGTCAAAAGTGGCTTCAAACAATTCTTAATGTAATATTCCGAGTTAATTTTAGCACCAGGCTCAACAAATATTGGCGTTGTGGTTCCATAATTCGATATTCCCATGAACACCATTTTTGTGAATACGTCCAATTCTTTTGCCGATTGCTCACGTCTCAAGTACTGAACTTTTCGTTGGCCATCAGCATTTGTTAGATGGAACCATGCTTCATCGACAGTGATGTATTTTTGCCATTTATCACAATTTAGTAAGTGATACAATCCTAGTGAGCGCTGGTGCCGTTTAATAATTGTTTCTTCAGAAATATGATGTCTCCTTGGTTTCTTCATTAATTTCAGGTTTAATTTTTTATTTAGATTATACCGAATGATATATTCAGATGTTTTGAAATGATTAGCCATATGTTGTAGTGTCGGAGGATTCGTTTTTAATGCCATTTTCTTTAAATTCGATAATTGTCGATTTGTCAGAGTTGGCTTCTTTCCGCTGCCTTTCTTCCGGATTTTGGATTTAAGTTCTGGGATTCCATTTTTTTTGTAGTTAGAGAGTGTACCTTTCGAAACACAAAAATTTTGGTCTTTACACCTTTTTTGTATCATAGCAAAACTACATTGTTGTTTTAAAAGCTAAAAATTATGATTTGTTGCTCTTTAGTTTACACCATGTTTGTAACTGACATTAGAGAAAAACAAAATTGACATCGATAAGTTCATATCGCGTGATCTATGGAATACTTTGAATTTTGTTTAAAAAAATAACTCTTATTGGTGAAAATTGAATTTAAATTCGTTCAGTTTTTCAATCACGGTACCGGTAGGGACATAAGTTATATTTAAAGGCAGTCGTGGCTCGCTAATTTCTAATCTTTAATTAAAATGTGGAAAGTAATCAAAATTGGAAAAATTACAAATAATGTTAGACACTACAGCTTTAAGGTTATGTTTTGGATGGATGGATTTCTTTAACTTAGAAACTTGAAGTTTGGTACAAAGGAAACTTACATCATAAGCCCTCAAGGAATACTAAAATCATAAGCAGTGTCATATCATATTAAGAAATGATGATCCAAGTACCAACTTAGTTTGTACATAGTGGGGTTCTGTCAGTATACCGTCGAGTACGTAATTAATACATAACAGGACTAAAAATATATTAGAACTTATATTTTTTGAAAACATGAAAAATATCAAAATAGTTGGTTTCTACTCTTATTACGAATTATTATGTGATGTTTTGCAGAACTTTAGGTCAAACAGTTTCCAAATGCGGCTAGGGGATAGAAAAACATGAAGATTTTTCCTCCAGCGCCGCCATTTTTAATGGAATAAAATTAATTAAAAAAATAAAAGTAAACCTTTATCTATTATTAGGTACTGCAAATATTAAAATGAAAAGAGCACAGCCAGGGCCATTGCTAAGCATTTTAGCGCTGGGTGCAAGCTAAGACGCATTGAAAACTTATGCGAATTTAAAATTTGGGCCCCAAATGTATTCTGTAACAACAGGTAGTTATAGATTTCGACGGCTCCGCAAAGAAAGAGGTGTTTTCAGGAATAAAGGAATAATTTACTGTGCGGCCCTATGTACAACATAACAACAAAAATTATTAATAGGGTGACCTGATTCAGGTCTTAGCATACATTCAGAAACGTAACTTGATCTGCGTTTATAAACTGGGGGGGGGGGTGCAACGGGGCCAGTTTTACCTCACCCTAGCTTTTGGATTTTGCTATATTTTATAATTTTTGCAAATTTACTTTCGAATTTTACCTTTTTTCCAAAAATGAAATATTGAGGGATAAATATTCTGACAATTTTGTGTAAGGATTAAGAATTTCAAGGATTTTTAGGTGATTTCAAATGAATTAATAATAAATAAATAAATACATAGAATTCGGAATTCTCGATACTTCTAAGGAATTACAACAATTTCCAAGGAATTCCAAAACGCATCTTTTTAGAGATATTCATTCATCCAAATATTACTTAATTCCAAATATTTCCAACGAAATCTGAGCTTATTGGAACTCACTTCAATTCCAAGTAAATAATTTTAGGGATTTTCAAAGATTTACAAGATTTCCCAATAAATGCATACAACTTTTAGGAGTATTGTTCTTCTTCCAATGTCTTCTTCTTTCAGGAAGTTGGCGATCATTATGACTATTCTGTGAGAATACCGTCTTGAATAATTGGTTGGAGTTACAGTTGTACCACTCTCTAAAATTATGGAGTCTCGAGATACGTCTCCTTCTTACACTTCTTTTTTCCCTGCATGATCAGTTGTAGGAACTGGCATTTTTGTCCTTCAGAATATGCCCAAAATACTGCAGTTTTCTCTTTTTAAACGTGAACATTACTTCATTATCCATATTCATTCTTCTTGGGATCTCGAAGTTGGTCACCCTATCCGTCCAAGAAACCTTAAGGATTCGCCTATAGAACCACATCTTGAACGCATCCATCCTATCCATACTTAGATCGCTCATAGAACATTATTTAATTACGACGGTTTCTAAGGAATTCCAACAATATCCAAGGAATTTATATTATTTCCAAGAGATTCGTAGTGATTTCCAATGAATTTCTAATAAATACGTTTAGAGATTTACAACGATCTCCAGGATTTCGAGAAAATTCCGAATTAATTCCAAATAAATGTGTACAACATTTTAAGGATATTTACACATCGTAAAATATTATTTAATTCCTTATATTTCTAACGAATTCCGAGGAATTCATAATGATTTCCAATGAATTGTAAATAAATTATTTTACGGATTTCCAAGGTATTACTAGAATTTTCAGGGAATTCCTAGTGATTTCCAATGCATTTAAAATTCCTATGACTTCAATACAAATAATTTTAGGGATTTATGACGATTTCCAAGAAAAGCTTTACTTCCTTCACTTTAATAATTTCTATGATTTCCTATGAATTCCTAATAAATTTTACAACTTTTTAGGAATATTTTCTCCGCGTAAAATGTTATTTATTCCAGCGATGTTCTAGGAATTTCTAGGATTTCGAACAATTTCTTTAGATTTCCAATAAAATAAATTAAATTAAAAATAAAATTTTACAAAGGCCATTTAATTAAATTCGAGAATTTACAATGCTCTCATCATCGGTCGATAAAAGAAAAGAATTTAAAACAAATAAGTTTAGGAATTTCTAACGATTTCAAGGATTTCAAAAGAATTCCAAATAAACATATAGATGGTTTTAGGGATATTTCCTCTCGTTAAATATTTAATAATTTCAAAGATTTCTTAGGAATTCATAGTGATTTCCTGTGAATTCCAAATAAATAATTTTAGGAATTTCCGACGATTTCCAAGAAAATCTTTACTTCCTTCACTTTAGGAATTTCCACGAATTCCAATGAATTCACAATAAATGCATACAACTTTTTAGGAATATTATAAACAATGTTCTATGAATTTTTGGATTTCCAAAAATTTTCGAAGAATTTCTAATGATTTCCAATGGATTTAAAATAAATAAATTTACGGATTTCCTATAATTTCTAGGATTTCAAAGAAATTCCAAATAAATGTATAGAACTTTGAAATATTTAAAATTTGAACGAATTCCAAAGAATTCCGAGGAAGTCATACTGATTTCATCTTGAATTTAAAATAAATAATTTTAGGGGTTTCCGACGATTTCCAAGAAAATCTTTACTTCCTTCACTTTTCTGAATTACCAAGGATTTCCCAAGGAATAAATGCATACAACTTTTTAGGTATATTTACTTCGCATAAAATTTTATTTAATTCCATCGATGTGTTAGGAATTTATAGGATATCCAAAAATTTTCTAATAATTTCCAATGAATTTATAACGAAATTTTTTTGGAATTTCCAACGATTTCGGAGGAATTCCTAATGAATTCCAAATAAATGTATACAACTTTTTAGGAATATTTATCTCTCGTAAAATATTATTTAATTCCAACGATTTCTAATAATTTTCAAGGATATTTTACCCAGAAAATTTTATTTGTATGTATACATAGACTTTTACAACGTTCTACATCTTCCGATTTCTCGGTCTGTGTTCATTGCGTGTTGAACCTGTATGACGACCACAGAGGGTCTATAGCTTAACGTGGATTCCGAACCACGGGAATGGACCATTTTTATACCGTCCATTCCGAGCAGGAAAGTTTTTAGGCCATACAGTATAATTTTAAACACATGTAGACTGATAGATTAAAATAATATTTAAGTAATTCAGAACATTTTCAAAACACGAAAATTAAAAATATGAAGAAAAAAGGGGAGATTAGAACTAAATGAAAATAATTCGATACCTCTTCGAATTGTTTCGATTTTATTGAATGTCATGAGGTAAGCTTAATCGAGGAACTTCATAAACAAAAGGAAATCTGAAAATTATGAAAAAAAAATTTGAAAAGTGTAAATTCGTCAAATCCAAGTTAAAATGGAACAATAAAATTGTGTAGGAAGCTTTTCATTTCAAGTTCTAGTTTGGCGAGTTTATGTAAGGGGGTCAGGATGTTTCTTAAAAATGTGAACCGGGAGGGGGAGATAATTCGTGACATTTCGCTTTAAAGTCAAGGATAAAAGTGGTCCTCATTTGTATCAAACATTGATTTTCTGTCTTAATTTATATGATTGCATGTGGTCATCGAAGCGCATGTAATAGAATGATCTACCAGTTTGATCAACCTACTACCCCCGATTTGCTAAAATTGCTTAGTTTTAATTTGTTAAATATACTGGTGAGTTTTTCATATACATACGTTTTTCGAAAATGTTATTAAGTAATGTAAAACTTGTTTTACTTTTATCAGGATTCCACTATAAATAGTTAATAAAATCAACGAATTTATCTGCATTTTGTATCGCGTGATAAAAATAAAAAGTTCACCTTAATTTGTATAAAATATGTGGATGGAGGTTCGATAACCTTTTTCGAAAAATGATCAACTAATCAACATAAAAAACGATAGGTAAATTATAAATTTGAGTTTGTGGAAGGACCAAAAAATGTGATTAATGTTAAAAACGCGGAGTTTATAATTAATGCATCATGTTAAGAAAGCCAACAAATGTGCATTATAACAAAATTTATAAAAACCCCAATAAATAACAGTATCTAATAAACGATCGAAGAAAAATCTCAATTAAACTCTACCGATTAATTATGAGGCAAGTTCCGGCTCAGATCGCATCACGGAATGATTTACAGAATCCCGGAGTCAGAATCACTCGCATAAACAGAATGATTAACTGTATGTCAAACTAAAGAAATAAACGTAATTTATAGGGACGGGAAAAACTTCACAAACTTATCAATATCTTGGCGTTAATAACTGCCTGTAATGACGTGGATGTATGTTTTATGACCTCCCCCCAAGGATTTCTTTTCGAATTCCAATACACCTTTTATTTTAAAATTTACACGCCGCTTCTTTTTAACCGATTAATTAACTCGATCTGCTTGTACGAGTGGAAAACAAAATGGAATAACGTTGTCGTTTTGCCAAATTTATTGTTACATATCGATTATCTTACAGGCACAGAAAAACTTTCAGGTGTCGAACCGAAACGGATTAATTTTTATGCCTATGCTGACGATACCTCTACAACCGACGAAACTAAATTGAATTCTAATGCCGGTAGTGTTTCGGATGCTACTCGTAGTAGTCGCCTTGCAGACTTTGTTGTTGGGGTAATAATTTGTAAGGGCGTTAAGGAAAGAATTCTAAAATATAAAATAAACCAGCACGGGCATATCAATCGCTTAGATTTAGATAACGGCGCCACTCCTCCGATAGCACATTAACGGCACCCATTTCGAGGACTATGCATCATGGAGTGACTCTTTGCAGATACATTACAGTAGAGACTCTTCAAATTTACGACCGCCAGGGGCTTAAAAGTATGCAATAAATCCCTCTCGGGCTTAAAAAATCCGCCAGCTAGAGATTGGCATGATTCGATATAGCTCCACATTTCTTTTCTCGTAATTATGCTACCCTAACGCTTTCCTTGTTGATTCGATTTGATAGAAAACAGATTCAATGTATAATTTTCTACTCGCATTAGTTTAAAGGGGGAAACTTTACAAAGGAAGGTTAATTAGCTGAGTGAACCTTAAGAACCAAAAACAAAGGCACACAGGGTAGGTATCAAAGTTTCCGATGTTTTGATTGTAACTTTCGTCTTATTTACAAGTTATGAGAGAAAAACACGAAAAATGTTGATAATTTTCTATAAAGCCACAATTATTCCCGATAAATCAAAATCGCACCCTTTCATTAATAATCCACTTTGATTTGTGTTTTTGATGCTACTGACAAGTAGCCAAAGATCCAAAATTATCTGCTTGTTTTTTTCCTGTATCCACCACAAATCACTTGCTGATGTGCATATAAAATTAAAAAAATATTCCACTTGGTGATTTACAAAGAAGTTTAACCGAATGACATCTACTTTACATGATTTAACCGTTTCGTGTGTCAAACTGACGAAATATATGATAATCGTATTTATAATGAATAGTTAAAATTTTTATCTCAGTTTTAATCTCCGGAGACAATTCGTATATTATGCGAGTCTTCTATTTGTCTAACAAAAGCAATCCAAACGCTCACATTTTTCATTTCAATCACTAATTTTTCTGTCAACTTATTACCGATAATGATCATAAAGTATATTATTATACATTAATGCACATTTTATGATTTAGACAGGTCCGTATCTAGAAATCCATTAACGCAGTTTTAGGGCAGAAGTACTTTTTTTTTTATTAAACACATTTTTATTAAACCTATACAAGGCCATTAAACGTAGTTAACCTTTCTTATAATCAGTTAATCACGAACACAATCATAAAACTGTGCGGTCCATGAGCTAACTTGAAAAGGATGGATGGGAGTTACGTTTAAATGTTGATTTCTATATAAATAACAGCTACACAATTTCTTTGTGACAGATTTATTAGTTATAGAGAAGCCGCCCAATACCTTAGATTTTATAATAACGCCTTATTATCTATCACTTATTATAAAAACGTTCGATACGAGGTGCTACCTGAAAATAATTAAATTTTTCAATTCACTCTTAATCAAACAACTTAAAACTATTAGTCCTGATCAGTCCTGTGCAAATTGCGAACCACCATACGTTTTTATTTAGATATGTTAAATAAATTTTAAAAAAAACCTTTTCGATTAACTATAAATTAAGCACCAGGATCAAAAGGATGATTTAAATAAATAAATAATATCTATTTCAAGTATTATTTATTTCATAAAATAGTTAGGATAGGGTTGCCATACTTTAAAATGTTAATCTAGGACATTAATACTAAAAATCTAGGACAAACCCGGATATTTACGCTTCAAAAAAGAACTCAATCTATAATTTGGATTTATTTATAAATAGGTACTTGAACTAAATTTTCTTTAAAAGTACTTTAAACGCACTATTATAATAATAGGTAAATATAATATGATTATCTCGACGAACTTTCAATGAAATTAGCTGAAACGTGGAATCCGAACCACGGGATCATATCCCGGACTAATCAATTGTCGTAGTTTTGATCAAGAATGGCCATACTAGAAAGGACAAGGAATGCAGTTTTAGGTAACATCCGTGCCCACTATTAAGTTTACATACTCAGGACAATAAATTTATTCACTTATTGAGCTCATACGAACATTACCTTAGTCCATATAGATAACATAATGGCAATTCAGTTGATAACCCGAAAACTAAATTTACACGATAAATTAAAATTTCTAAAAATCCCGAACACGATCAAAATTCTCCCCATCGTTGCCTGATACCTTAACCCTTTCAATACTTCGGGGATATATTATTATAAATCCCACATTTTATGTTAAATTCAATTATTTGGAAATTTTAATTCCAGATAAATTTGAATAAATAGGTGGATTTATCACGTATTTGTAAATTCCTCATTTTAAAATTCAAGATCTTTCTTTCAATTTCTATTTTTCATTTTCTGGAATATCTTGGCTTCCAAAATGGCAAATGCCATTTAGCAATGTCAAAAATCAGAACTGAGGTCGTTCTCTTCTGATATGATTGTCTTAAAAATGGATTTAATCGAGATTGCAAATAAATGTGTATAAGTTTTAATAGGTAGTATCAAAACAAAACTCTTTAAGGCAAGACAAAACGTTTCAAGACAAGACAAATCGTTTCGAGACAAGACAAAACGTTTCGAGACAAGACCAAACATTTTGTCTCGAAACGTTTTGTTCTATCATGTTTTTAGATGAAACAAAATGCAATTTAATGCGACAAAATGTTTCGTCTCATTGCATCAGTGTGCATGCAGCCTAACTCAAATTAACCCCCCCCCCTTATTTATCTAAAATCAAACTTGGCCTTTTCAACTAAAAAAAACTGTTTATTAATATTTAATTATTTATGGCTGTAATAAAAATCGGATTTAAACAAGAAAGAATTTAGGTAAACTTTATTTGACTATCCCAAAAATGTGATTCTTATGCGGAGGTCACTTTTGTCCAACCCCCATCCCTTCCGGTCACAGTGGGTCACATTTTGTAAAGTCTTTTATGGGCGACCCCTTAATACGTCATTCCTTTAGTTTTGCGGCCTGAAGGCCGTACCGATTTTCTTTACAGACATCCAGATAAGTTTAGGCTATTATATATTTTGATAAATATATGGGGGGTATTGGGAGATCAACTGATCAATTTTAACTTACAGAAACACAGATAAATTAGAATGATTATTAATTAATTCGGACGTTATTGCTTTAGTTGTGCGGCCTTAAGGCCAAAATGGAACGGATTATTGACTTAACGAATCAATTTAGTCCTGCAGGCATACAAATAAATTTGACTATTATATTATTTCTATAATTATTTCGTATATAATAATGTCCATGTGATATGCAAATGTTTCGGATTACTAGCGGATAAATATTGTACTTAGGAAAGACCAACAATGCAAATGGTTAAATTTTGCGGACAATTTTTGTTTACCTTTTTCACTTTGACAGTTAAACTGACTTTTAAGTTTTAAACAGTTTTAATCGCATTTTAGGCGTTCGATGCGTTAATTGTACAGTAAGACCTTGTTTAGCGCTCTAGATGCGTTCCTCAAGACAGAGCGCTAAACGAAACAGCGTAAAACGAAACACATAAAAAGTGGTACAACTATACCAAATATACAACTCCCGAACGAGTTTTATACACGAAACACGGTTTCCAGCAAAACCGCGTTATAGCAAAGCAGCGTTAATCAAGGTAGCGTTAAACGAGGTCTTACTGTATATAGAAAAACCTCTGGGAATTATCTTAGCAAATACTACTCGAGCATTGATTTTTATCCTGATAATTTTTAATTTCCAATCACTCATACGTGCTTTTAAAATTTAGCTTTAGAAAACTAAAGCCAGTCTGTGATCGCCTAGGTTGTGCTGCCTAAAGGCCTCACCAAAAACAATGGATCATCGGCTTAATGAAGAAATTTAACGTTGCAGACACCCACACTGACACATTTTGTATTTCGATGTATTCACTAATTTAAATTTTCACAGGATCATTTAGTCGATTTTGCGCCTTATCTATTTCGAAACACAATTTATAGGCGGTTTGTTCTTAAGGGCAGTTTGATGAGTGGAGTTGGTATTGATGGATCCTGATCGAAGTATTTTCCCGGATGAAGCCACGTATGTGAATGATAGTGGGATTAAGCTTTGCCGAGTGGATAAAGGATTGTTAGGCTGTGATCCCAAATAAACGGGAAATGGTATTCTTCATTTCGGTATTCACCCGAAAAACTTCATTCTGAAACTTTGTAGAATTTTTATGTTGAACTAGGTTACGCTGCTCCAAATGGGGTAGACATAAAGAATGACAGGACGACGTCTTTATACTATATTTATATTAGGTGGGCCCAGAGTAGTTTAGATAAAATTTCGCTCACAATCCAGAAAAATATTACAAACCTGATAATTGATAAAAATATCCCTAAATTATTACTGAATCACATACTAAAACTCCCAAGACCTCAAATTGCGGCGTCATTGATTTCTACATTTGTAAGTCTTCCTTTGACCCAGAAATAATGTAGAAAACCTTGCTATATGTAATCGTATTAAAATGAACGTTTTTTCTAATATTAACTGTTTCATAAACTTTGCTCGTCATAATTTCCTTTCGGAAGACTTATAAAAACAAAAATCAACGCATTGAGAATTTGGGGTCTTGAAGGATCAGACGAATATTCTACAAAAAGTCCTAAGAATCGATTATTAATAAAATCGGAAAAGTAATTGAATAGGATTGGGGCTAATATCAAACCTTGTGGCACTCCAGCTGAAATTCACCTAAGGTCTAATAAGGATTGGGCCTTCGCTCTAAATGGTATCAAAAATCCTTGCTACAGGGCATCCCAGTTATCTATGATTAATATGGATATCATATTAATAAAACTCTGTTCAGACTTGAAGAAAATTTCTAATTTATTTCGGATCTGCATGCAGTCCCAAAAATTTAAGCAGATACGCTAACCAGGTGGGTGAAAGCAGATCTCCATTGCGGCTAATGAGTCTATTTTGGAACATACATATTTGGACAACTGAGTACCTCACGATTGAATTATGTCAAAATTCTTTATTTTATAAACAAAACAAAATCATCATGGTCACCTGGAATACCCTATCTAAAATAAACATTGCAGTGGATCTGTTATTATTGAAGCCATTCACAATTTCTATCGATGTGGTAGGGATACTACAGACCACATTGTAGAGAAAGCTCTCAAACTTATAAGAAACTTCAAAAGCCCCTAAAATGTTAATAAATACGAAAAAATGACAATAACGTGGTAACTCAATAAATCTCCCTAAGTGCGGCCTTAAGGCCGCACCACTAAGGCAACCTCATTCTAGAATAGATAACTAATCTAGGTTAAAATGACCTAAAAAAATACATATTTATATGGCTCTGAAATTACCAAGCATCCGATTAACTACTATAAAATACCATTTTATAGTAACTTAAATTTTGAACAGCAAAACCGTGGGCATATCAAAATGTTTGATGTTTGTTTGAAATAATAAACGTCTACAACTATGCCGGGTTAATTTAGTAGGGTTCGAAGCTCGAGCTCGCCTGCTGGGTGATCAAATGACAAACTTTTAAGAAATTGACGTAGGAAATGAATGATATAATAAAGAATATTTTGATCGCGCCGTGCGTGTGTATAATAAAACTGAAATGTTAATACAATTTACTCTTAGTTTTATTTTCAATTAAAATTATGGTTTTTACGAATAGAAAATTATAATTAATATGAGAGATAATTATTATAAATTACTTGTTTTTGCAAATCCAAGTTTTTTTATCCGTAAAATAAATTATTAATAATTCATAATTTATGGGAATGTATGTATGTATTTTAAATAAATTAATGAAATGAAATAATGAGTGGAATGTCTTGGCAAGTAGGTACAAGTTTAAGTTTTAATTTGTGAAATATGAAACATTTCGTTCATTCCCTATACACTGTCTTTCATTTATGTCGTTTCATGCAAGCTTCAGTAAGACCGACCAGTATTTATTAACTCGTCCTGTCAGATTTCCAGATTGGATTGGATTTGGGGAACATTTGGATATGTTTATGGTGAATCTTTATGTCATAAGCTTTTTGATTTATGATAATTAAAATTAATAAACAAGATAAAAATATAAATATGTCGAGAATACGATGCAATTTAAACTGCTGGTAGAATTTTCTTTATAACGATATAAATTTTTTCACTTTATTATTTATGTTTATAATTTTTAGGTCCATTTTACAGCAACATATGACAAGACATACCGGAAAGCTGTATAACTGCGTAGAAAGTGATTGCTTATTTTCCGCACGTTCCCGTGCAGAATTAAAGGCTCACATGATCACTCATTCCAATGGCACACCTTTTAATTGCCAACTTTGCGAATATCAGGGAAAATCGAAACAACATTTAAAAAGGTAACTAGACACATTTCCTAACAAACAGACCCCCCTCTCCCAAAATTTTCAAAAGTAAAATCTTAAAAAAATTTATATATTATTATAACAGAACTATTTTAACGTTTGGTTAAATTTGCGTTAAAATTTACTAAAAGGGTATTGTTTACGTTTTAATCTACCGTTAGAACAATCGCAGTGTTTTATTTATTTTGAAAAGTAACGGAATCGTGTCCTTATTAAAGCATAATGCTGCGATGGTTATTATATTATAGATAGCTTATACAGGAAGAGACTGACCAAGTGATGCGGAAAAATCCACACAGACCGGCCGTCTGAAGGCTGATGTAATTTTTTTCCCTCAATTTTTATTTAAAATTCCACTGTTAATTAAAAAAATTTAGAATTTAACTCGGTCCGACTTCCTAATCGGGAAATTTTAGTTTGAATTTCTTTATATAATAAATTAGAATTAGCATAGCCGATACTTATTATTGTTTGTCAGCTTTGAATCAGAAAAAATTTGATTTGGCGATATGCATGAACTTAAAATTTCCTGAAAATCGGCTGCGGCGCTGTTTTAAAAATTATTGGGTGTAGGTAGAAAAAGGAGAAGGACGAAACATTGACATCAATTTATAAACATTCCGTTTATTTTAAAAATTTGCACTGTTAATATCTTGAAAACTAAAAGAAAATATAGATGAGGTTTGCAGAGAGTCTTCAAGAATGAACGCAGGCGTGCCTTTTGACATGAATGATTTAACAAATTTCCACTCTCACCCTGCCATAATACCACGGAATTCTATAGACCAGGGCCTAGAATCTGGATTTCCTTTGATCTCTTGATCAAAGAGCATCCTCCCCATTTCCATGTGGAAAATATTTTAGTGACCTTATTTAATCCACGAGTTCTTGGAAATTTACGTGCTATATATTGTCTTTTCTTCGTCGTCTTCCTTCATTTTTGGCAGTATTCTACATTTTGTTTTCGAAAGTTTTATCATGCAGGAAAGCGAACGGTCAGTTGATGGAAACCTGACTGGTCAACTTTTGCCTTTATTGCAATGTAAAAAACTGCAGGTATCAGTTGAATAAAAGAAGACCTTCTGCAAAAATTTGCCGCAGAAGAGTGTTTTTCCAACATTTTATTTTGCTTTTATGTTATTACGGATAAAATTAGAGCAACACCCCTAAAATTCCCTGCCGACTTTTCGCCTAGTTGAAAATTTTCGTCTATAATTCTCTTAATTTCATTTTTACGGGAAATTATCATCTGATAAAAATTGACGAGAGCAAAATTTTCTACAAAATGGATTTTTTAGAATTTACTTCAGATGATGTACGAAAAAATAGGAATTAGTAAAAACCGTGTTCCAATTTCAATTTTTTGAAATAAACCTCATTTCGCCCTTTCTTTATTTCAGAAATACGTAGACAAACTTGACAAAATTTATTTTGTAGAGAATTTTATGCTCTTCAATGTTGGTCTTATGATAATTTTACGTAGTATATAAAAATAAATTTAAGTGAGAGAGCGTCCGTAAAATACGTTAAATACGTAAAAACGATTTTTGAAATTTTGGATGTTAAGATTTTTAGACTCCTACATTATATAAGCATTATTTTGCAAATTTTTGATATCCTCCCCCTCAAACTATTAATGATGGTAAAAAATTGAAAAATTCTAATTGACATTAATTTTTTTATATGAAAAAGTAATTTAGAAAATAAATTAGTTTCAATTAACACATTTAAAAAACCTTGCGTAAGGAACATTTTACACCCCCCCCCCCTCCCGCGCTCTCATATAATTATAAAACGCTCCCCGAGTTATACGCGAAAACACGCGTTGATAGAGCTAACATTCCCAATTCGGGAAAAAGCCGACAGCCAATTTTAGGAAAATTTTGGGGGTTCAATAGGACATTCGAAGGAATAAATAGACGTACTATCCTGAAGGTATGAATTCGGCCTTCAAGTCGGGACAGTAAACCCGCGTTTGAGGAACTTAAATCCCCAATTGGGAAAGAAGCTGACAGAGAATTTTGGGGGTTTATTCGGGTACTCAAATACACATCATGTCTGCCAAATTTTATCTTGCCTTGATTTTTTTGCAACCTCTACCCATTTTTTTCGACTCCTTGCCTATAAATATAGCAAAATATTTTAATGAAATTTACCAAACCAAACAATCGTACATTAGAGTGAACTATAAATAATGAAGAAGCTGCCAAAACCTAACCACCTACAGAAATAACCATTTATTATTTAAGTGGGACTGCACTGAGGTACATTTGGTTTTTTGAACTCCGGGATCTAGAAGTTATCCAGGACCTCCTTTTGCATTAGTGCTTAAAATTTTGTAATTTTTTTGGAGAGGTTCTTATATTATATCAAAGGGCATTTTCATTTGGGCCTGAAGTCTTCTTTGTCTATAATTTCTTTAACCTTTCTTCTCTTTCTTTAAGGAGAAAATAATTGCCTTGCTTGTCATTTTGACAAGAACGCTGTACCAAATAGTTGCTAATATTTGATAATATGATAATGACTGATTTTTATCTATAATTATGATGTTTTAGTTTTTCCGTTTCTATAATTCAAGTTCGAAGAGAACATTTGTTATCGTATCCTTCCTATAGTTTTCTTCTTCTTTTTTCGATTTAGTCTTAAAATTTAAGATCTCCCATTACTTCTTCGGCCTGCCTGCTTCTTCTTCGGGACTAGGATTTCTCGTGTTGATTTTGCTCAACTTTGGGCCCATCGCTTAGGCGGCCGTCCTGGTAGTCTTTTACCTTTCGGGAGTCCATCCTTACAAGTCTTCCATCTTGCTAGTCTTCCATCTACCTAAAAATGTATATTCATGAAATATGAAATATGAAGAAAGAAGTGAGTCGTGACCATCTTCCATTCTGCTTATATGCTGGTTCTAGTCTTTCATTCTACCAATTATCCATTAATTGACGTTTGCCTTAGAGATTCCCTTCCCATCACTAAGGTTCTGCTATTATGTTCTTGTTATTGACTCCTTTTTGAGTAAACTGTAAATTTCGTTCTCTTGAGAATTCCATGGAAGAAAAACTTGCATTGCAAGAATTCACCTTGACCGACGCAGCGCTTTTTCACTTGAATGGATCCCCAAATTTTTTACTTTTTTCTAAAAGATATCGCAAGTTTCAAACTTTTTTGTCTGTCGTCATTGAATTTGTATCATAAAGACAATCAGCAACCGCACAAAACCGCACTGTATGAGATGTCCACATTGTAACACCAAAAATAATTTAACGTATTACTAAAATATTTGTAGTCCAGCAGAGTGGTGTAGTGGATAACGTAGCGCTTACAAACTTAGTAAGCGTGCGTTCGAATCCCACATTTGTGTGCTGTTCTGGACATTGGGAAGAAATAGTATGTATAGGTATATATAATTGTTTTTTTTAGAAAAATCATACTTAAAGTCTTCTTTGTCTATAATTTCTTTAACCTTTCTTCTCTTTTTTTAAGGAGAAAATAATTGCCTTGCTTGTCATCTTGACAAGAACACTGTACCAAATAGTTGCTAATATTTGATAATATGATAATGACTGGACTTGCTGATGTTTATCTATAATTATGATGTTTTAGTTTTATCGTTTCTATAATTCAAGTTCGAAGAGAACATTTCTTATCGTGTCCTTCCTATAGTTTTCTTCTTCTTTTTTCGATTTAGTCTTAAAATTTAAGTTCTCCCATTACTTCTTCGGCCTGCCCGCTTCTTCTTCGGGACTAGGATTTCTCGTGTTGGTTTTGCTCAACTTTGGGCGCATCTCTTAGGCGGCCGTCCTGGTAGTCTTTTGCCTTTCGGGTGTACATCCTTACAAGTCTTCCATCTTGCTAGTCTTCCATCTACCTAAAAATGTATATTCATGAAATATGAAACATGAAGAAAGAAGAGAGTTGTGACCATCTTCCATTCTGCTTATATGCTGGTTCTAGTCTTTCATTCTACCAGTTATCCATTAATTGACGTTTGCCTTAGAGATTCCCTTCCCATCACTAAGGTTCTGCTATTCTGTTATTGACTACTTTTTGAGTAAACTGTAAATTTCGTTCTCTTGAGAAGTCCAAGGAAGAAAAACTTGCATTGCAAGAATTCACCTTGACCGACGCAGCGCTTTTTCACTTGAATGGATCCCCAAATTTTTTACTTTTTTCTAAAAAATATCGCAAGTTTCAAACTTTTTTGTCTGTCGTCATTGAATTTGTATCATAAAGACAATCAACAACCGCACAAAACCGCACTGTATGAGATGTCCGCATTGTAACACCAAAAATAATTTAACGTATTACTAAAAAATTTGTAGTCCAGCAGAGGTGTAGTGGATAACGTAGCGCCTACAAACTTCGTAAACGTGCGTTCGAATCCCACATTTGTGTGCGGTTCTAGACATTGGGATTTGCAAATTTTTTACAATTCTTTTTTTTTAAGAAAAATCATACCTTTTCAATTGAAAACTAGACGTTCCTAGCTTCTGTTTTGGAAATAATAAATACTTTCCATTCCAAAAATATCTTGCCATTAACACAAAGATGAGGTTTAAATAAATTTTTAGAATTACATTTCATCTAAATTGGAATGTTTTAACTGGAAGTTCAATTAAAAATGAAGACGTCGTATAGTAAAAAAAACCCTAGATCTTATCAATCATTTAGTATATTTTCGATTTCAAAGAATCGGTTGTTATAATTTATGGGGAAACTTCAACGTCCGACGAGAAGGCAAACCTAAAATATTTCGATAAAGTTTAATTTCGATTTTATTTAGCTGTAATGTCCAAATATGGCTTAAATCTTGTGTTAATTCACCATATCGATATTATACCGAACAACCGTAAACGCACAAAACCGGTAATGTTGGCTTGTTGCACCCTAAACGGCTTGCCATTTATTACGATTTCTGGATAGATTACCATTAATTACATGGGTCGGCGTCCATTTTACTGCACCTGTCAATTAGTCGCATGGGTACGCTATGGTGTTTGTTTAATTTACCTGGTTAACCGCTAAAATATAATACCCAAGTAGGCATATATACAAAAGTAACACCCAACCTGAGTTACGCTTATTAACGATTTTTTTATTAGTTAAAATTCCTCTCGTTCAATTGTTTAATTTTTTTCTTCTTCAAGGCACATGACTATTCACAAAAGGGAAAAAAGTTATCAATGTACACAGTGTTCGTTTACCACCAGATTATCGTCACATCTTAAACGACATCAAAGATTACACACAGGTGCTAAACCCTTCAGCTGTCCCCATTGTGACTACTCGTGCAATAATTTAGTAAGTAGCCAACCACCTTGCTCAAAAATGTCCAAACCCAATTCTCTTTTTATTCGACAGGAAAATTTACGCAAACACGTCTTACAAACCAATAAGCATCCAGGCAAATGCATATACGAGTGCAAATTTTGCAAGGAAGATATTTTCGGGTCAAATTTCGCCAAAGAGTTCAAACTGCATCTCATGAGTAAACATTCCGATGTGTTTCTAACCGTAAAAGATGCTTCCAAGTACGTCACACAAATTTATCAAAACGAAAACAGCAAAGACGACACTTCGATAGACTCGCTCGATAAGGAATGGTGCGTATTTTCTCAAAAATTTTACCTAGTTAAACCATAATAACTTTTCAGTACATCGAAAAGTATGGAACATCAAAGGGACCAAATTTTATCACAAATTCAGGAACTGACGCCTAAGTTGAATTCGTCAAGTAGTGCAATCGAGTCGACAATTTTGTTTACGTCTATTACAAATCCGGAGTCTTCAGATCATACTAAAATTCACGAGGAATTGTTTCCCTTGTTGGTCTCAAGCAAGGTTGGTAATTCGTCCGAATTGTGGAATATTGGAGGAAATTATGATGTGGAAGAGTCGGGCATTTTGATTCCTTTCCATTCGGATAGAGAAACTTTACTCAACGACCATTTCCAATAATCGCAACTGGATGGTGTTTTGCGTTTTTATGGTTGGAGTTTTTGTTCCTCCTTTGTTATATTTACGAAAATAAAAAATTTGATATTCTGTTAAGATGTTGTGCTTTATTAATCCTAACCTAACCAAACCAAACCAGTGATGTCGGTCTTTGATGGTTGGAACTCTTTCGGGAAAAAGATCAAACAACACTTGTATAAAAGGCTTTCTATAACTTGGAAAAGCAGAAAATTAGTTTTTTTTTAAATACCAGTAAGTAAAGTTTCTCCTTACGTTAGGCCTAAAGCCCGTCTTACATCAGGACATTTCTGGCGTCATTTCTTGCGCCATTTCTGCGCAGAGACGAGTTCATAGTATTTGCGCGTGCGTATACCGTTGTGCGCAAAAATGGCCCAAGAAATGACGCCAGAAATGTCCTGATGTAAGACGGGCTTAAGATCTATGTTTTAATAACTTTTTACAATTAGTTCTTTGAACATAATTGGTTTTAAATCTAAGGTAACTTGCTATGTTGACCTTCGATATGTCTGCGACCCTGTTGTTTAGTTTAATGGTGACAATCATTAACCTAGGGAGACCGACGGCTTTACGTGAATTCCAAAGTAAGGAGACGGTCAAGAAAATTAGATTTTCCGGAATTGAACTGACGGACCTTGGATTCACAGTTTTTTTTCCTGTTTCCTCGAGAGGAAGTTAATTCATGCAATGTGATACATACATAATTATAAACAATAAATTGGCACAACTAGAATGGTGGTGATAAATGGTGATGAGAATTAATGTAGATGAGTTTAACAATATAAGAATTAAATATTTAATTATAAATAGAAATTAGACAAATGAACAACTGGTAAGTAATAGCAAAATTAAAATTGGAATGAATTGAATGAAGTTTAACAGATTTATTGATAAATATTGGTGGGGCATAAATCCATTTTAGACAGACTAAGGGGGGTGTTAAATTGTTTTAGGGTGTTGATAATTGACTTACAAAAGGTAATAAAAATTTTGGTTATGGATTTATTAACGATAATTTCTGAAATTATGTATGGTGAAATATTTAGTAAAGAGCAATGAGAAGTGTAGGAGTGGCGTTGTTGGACGTATTTCGGGCAGGAAGACAATAAATGATGCAGAGTCTGTCTACTTTTTGAATCGCAGGGGCACACGTCAACAGGACTGATCTTGAATCTGTATAGATACTCGCGCACAAACGAGTGACCCGTCAATACCTGCGTCATTTCAAAGGAGGTATCAACGGCACTTCGGAACAAGCGAACATCATGTAGCGTAGGTAAATGCTGCCGGGTGGTGGAACCTTGGACGGCATTTCTGTACTCAGTATCCCAAGTACATGCCGCCTCAAGACGAATCACCCTTCTTGCATAGCTAAGAGGGAACTGGTTGTATGCCATGCGACTGTGTGAAACAGCCGCGTCTTTGGCACATTGGTCTGCAACCTCGTTCCCTTCAATGCCGCAATGAGCCTTTACCCATGCAAACCTGATGATCGTTTGGTCCTTCAGTTTGAGCAGTGAACGATGGATGGAGGTGACCAAAGGTACGGTGCTACTCCTATTAGCGATGGTAACAAGCTAAGAAAGGCTGTCGGAGAAAATACACACTGAGTGTAACCTCTTGGGGGAGATCCAAGTCAGGGCGGCGTCAATCGCATATAACTCGGCTTGAAACACGCTACAAGTACCGTTTAACCGGTACTTGTGGGTCTCTTGCCGAGCCTTACGGTGGTATATAACGATTGCCGCGCCGACCTCCCCACATTCCTGCTTGCTGCCATCGGTAAATATAGCAACATCGACCTGGTCGCATATTCGATCGACTTCCAGCGAGTCGTTTGCTTTTACGGAACTGATCGTTTGTCTGTAGCGGGGATGTAACATCTCCGCTAGCGACGTACGATTTTACAAGTCCGGAAGTCGATCAAAAGTACCATCCATTTTCACTTGCTCTATCCTTGCCACCTCCTTTATCCTTAGCTCGATTGGAGTAAATCCCGCTAAGGCCAACTCAGATATTGCCGAGACCGTATGAAATGCGCGAGTAGCCCTGACGGCGAATGCCCGCTGAAAAGATCGCAACCAACCCAGCACGTACTTGTATCTTAGCACTCCACTCCAAATAAAAGAACCGTAAGTAATGGTAGGTTCGATGACCGAGTGGTATATTGTCTCCACATTTCGTGGATTAACACCCCACGTGGGCCGTACGAACCGACATAAAGATTTAAAAATTTTGTTGGCTTTGACTATGATGTGTCGAACGTGTTTATTGAATTTCAAGTGTTGATCTAAAATAATACCTAGAATGGATTCACAGTTGATCTAAAATAACAGCACAATAATGGTAGAATTTTTCAATATCACACAGGTAAAAAATCACGAAAGTAATAATGATCGTACATAGGGAGTTTTTGACCATGATTGGAAAGAGAAAAACTTCATACTTAGGAAACTTGTCCGACCACGAAATACGTCTTGTTAAAACAAATAATGGAAGGCAAATTAGCTTGCCGAATGGGTCCAAGTTGAAGGCAATACTCCTGGTTTGAAAAGATCGGAGACTGGATGGTACTCGGTTAATACGCATTACTCGAAACAGCAAACGACCGAGACGAATTTTCCAGAATTCTTGTCAACCTTTATTACTGGAGAAACTACCTGAATAAGCATTCTCATTAACTGATGAGTGAGTGAGATAAAGCCGGTGTCAGTTTTTATGCGGATAAAAGCAGGACTGAGAATTTTCCGCTCAAAGTTCTTTTAGTATTATTTTTTAATTGAAAAACATTCAATTATATGCACATATTTAATATGGTGAGATTATTTTAATAGTGAGAAGAATCGCGGAATGGAACCCCGTAGAGAACCGAACGAGAGGAAGACCTAACTTAAGATGGTATGACCAAGTAACAGAGGATCTGAGAAAAATGAAGATCATGAATGGAGAAGAAATACTAAAGATAGACAGTTTTGGAGAAGAGTCGTATTGGACGCAAGAGCCGATAAAAACTTATAGATTGTAATGTTAAGTAAAAAGGATTAATTCACCTAAAAAGGTAAAGAATGGATATGTAAAGTCTCGCAGAGACACTCAAATTCTATTAAGAATAAAATACTTACTATTATTATTATCTCCAAATCATATTTTTACATTATATACTGTTGCGTTAGGCACCTTTTAAGAGCAGACCTACCTATTGGTTGACTTAATCTCAGGGTCAGTATTTTGCTTAAGAGTCACGATGAACAAAGAACAACACAGACAAAGATGTGATTTCAAAATTCATATTTATTGAACAAACTTAACAAAATGAAACACACAAAACTACAAATTGAAATTTACCTTAGTTTTTTTGGCGTACGTATTCGAATACCTCGCTCACTGTTTGGAAGACTTATATTCGCACTAAAACGTTGCACTTCTTCTAATGAATGCACCTACTTCCTTCAGGATTGACCTCGTTTAAGCGATTCTCGTCACAGACGAGGAATTGGATTTGCTTTTGTTGGTTCCAATTCTTTATCATTCACCCACTAGGATGATCGTCGGCACTGTACTATACACGTTCTGTTCGGACGAATATTTTTGATGTCTTTGGCTTCTTCCACTTTGATCACCCACCGGTGTTAGAGTCCAATTTAATTAGTTGGTTTCTCGATTGAAGACTTTACGTCTCCTCCGTTTAAATATTCGCACGTACCTCACTTTTTGAGAACACGATCTCTCTCATACGAGAGCTTTTTGTAATTCAATTTTCAATCTCCCACACTCCTTTGCGTTGATTGAAACAATTTAAATTTCTTATTTTTTTAAGACGAACTTAATTTGCGTCTTTTCTGTTTGGAAACTCACTTCGGAATCCCTGTTTATTTCTTGTTATTTTTCTATGCCCTTCGTTACCTCCTTTTTTTTTGTTTTTATTTTAAATCAACGTTACTAAACGCGCATGTCATAGTCTCTTTTAAAAACATAACAACCAAACAATAAACAACAACTTCAAAATTTTAAAATACAATTCTATGCAACAATCTAAACAATACTACCATAACTAAACTAAAATACGACATGTTGAAACCACATCCCGTCCGTGCTGATCGTTGTTGATCGCGGATCTTATGAGATGTTGTGGACACAACAATACGTATCTATAATAAAAAAAACTGGTTCTATATATCTGTTTGTATATCTGTTCGAAACGCACTTCTCATTGATTCATTTTTTAGTTACGGTATCAAGCTTAAAAGGTTACTGTGCGGCCTAAAGGCCGCACCACCATGGCAGTCGCGCCGTGCTACAGGATAACCTTCTAGTCATTAATCATCATCAATAAAACATATTTAATTTAAAACATATATTTTTAAAACTTTTTATAAATATATTTGGCAGATTGCCCACATTTACTGTATCTCTTTGATATCAGAGTACCTGTGAGATACTTGCGTGATAAATTTATTTGTATAGAACGTTTCCATAGGTACTTATTTGGACAACATTTAGCAATCTCTAGAATGTGTCGTTTGGAAAATTTTGTCTTATGCATAGTGCACTGGTATTTTTCTCATATGTTGGTGTCAATGGCGTTGTCGTAATAAAGCATTATTATTATTAAAACATAATGGCCTCAAAATTATCTGGCTGTAACGCTAAATTGATCTGGTAATCCCCTCAGTGCGGCCTTTAAGCCGCACAACCACGTCAAACATACGGGAGCCTTAATTTATCTATCCGTCTGTTCGGCATGTATTATATTATTAAATTTGTCATTGCGTAATGTACGTCTTATTCGTTAATTTTTAGTTACTATCATTAAAAGCTTCAAGTGTGGCCTTTACGCCGCACAACTATATTAATTATACATAATATTAGAAAGTACGAATAATTGGGCCGCCATAATTTTCTAGTAAAAATATTAAATTTAAAAAGTAATCAGCAGCACGATAATTTTATTGGCGAAGTGGTTGAATTGGAATGTATATTTATCCCCCCCCCCGGTCTCACCTTTAACGTAAAAAATATAAAAATTTACAAATTGCTTTACTCTACATCAAACTATATTCACTGATTTATTATAAATTTCTGCGACTTTTCACTCATAAAGGCTACAAAAATCGTAGAAATCTGAAAAAATTCAAAGATATGCAAAAAGACAAAATACATCTTCCAATATAACTGTTATTATTATTTTTATACTATCTATGGCGCGTTAATCGCGGATTAACGGCAGACACGTGTTTCAGACTTATTAGCCATCATCAGTACCATACGATCCGCAACCTTCGCGTTATACACAAACACTCAGCAATGCCTACGCGCGTAATGGAGCTTAGCACTCGATCGAATATTAATAAGATATCAAAAACAATTTCATGCAAGTATTTCCGTGTGTATACGGTACTGATGATGACTAATAAGTCTGTAACACGTGTCTGTCATTCATCCTTGATTGTGCAAAGTTCATTATCTGTTATTTGCATAGCTGTAAATGCGAAAAAAAATTGATATAAAAAAGTTACTTAATAATTAAGGGTTTTCGCAAAATCACGAAGTTTCTTTTAAGCCATTGTTTATATCAATTTAACCGAAGTCTATGTGAATTAGGGGATTATAATTAATTAAAATTATAAATAAAAATTAGGGGAGGTTTCTTGTTGCCTTCCTCCTAACGCAAATTGGTGTTTGACTTTAGACATAGTAGTGAAACTTTTTAACAAATTCACAACGGAAAATCGAACGTTGAAACTTGTAAGTCTAAAATCAGAATTTAGCTGATTCACCTTTGCCTGAACTTGAGGAACGAAAATTTCAACCAATTACCAAGATGATCTCCATGGAAATATGGTATCAGAAGAAGTTTATACTTAAATAATCTACAAGCTCATAATTTTTTATTAGAAAAACCGTTTAAATAAATGAGCAATTTTATGAATCAAAAAACTGCATTATTGAAATCGTTTTTCACAATTAGGATTGGTCAAGCAGGAAATGTAACACAAATCGTTTTTATAGTCGCTAATAGTACATTTGTAACTGATTTATGCACATCTTCAATGATATATTCACCCTCATCACGCCAACGAACATCCGACGTGCAATCATTTAAATGCTTTTATTAATTGCCACTGCATTAAAAGTTGAAAAAAATTTATTAAATAAAATAGCGCTTTTTGGAAAGGTGGTTGAATAAAAAAATACAAGATTAAGTTTTATTTGCGGCTGACTCGACGATTTAGATTTTGGACATAAAAAAGTTTAATTAATCCCGGAATTTAACCGCAGAGAAATTGAGAGGTAGCACTAAACGACACGTGATTGAATGACTTAGAATTTTGGTGGTGTTTTGTGTTTATTTAAATGTGTGGCTTTGTCACGAATTTTATAGATTTTTTTCTAGATATCCAAACGAGTTTATAAAATTTATTCACGATTAATTAATAGTTTATTCACATTAATTAATTTGAACGGGTAATAATTTATTTTAATAACGTCCCACATTTTTAATTTTAATGGCGGGTAAATTTTTCACATTTTTTCAAATTAATTTTTCAAGTTATTAAAAATATTCGTGGTTTTATTTTTTATAAGCATTCTTTACACTTGCAAGTGGTTTTTAATTGATTTGTAAATTTTTCAAAACGACAACTTTTAATTTTTTAACACTTTCTTTTGCTTTCCAAAAAATTAGGTTTATTTTTAATTTAAACATTTTAAACTTTTTTTTTAAACAAAATTTTACAAATGGAAACTTAATTGCTTTTAATGGTTTGGATAAAAAAATTACACAAAAACAAATTAATCCAAATCAACATCATCGCGCCACCTCTTACAGAAAAACCAAACTTCGCAGTGGATCCTGTCGAAAAAAACACCGAAAAGGAATAAATATGGAGGTTTTCTTCTCTGTACAGAACTGCAGGACTGAAAACGTTTTGGTCGACGGAAAAAAATCCAAGAATTTCGTTTTCTAAATATTTTATTATTTGCATCGATTTAAAATAAGTCTTTACTTTGTTACAAATATACATAATTATCTACTACGTTTTATATAATACAGAGGTAATGAAAAAGCGTCTTCGACTATCGATAAAGTGTTTTTCGAATTTAACAAAACGCTTTGTAAATATTCACACTGACCTTTATATATACAATATACACTAAAAGTTATTTAAAATTTGTAAGCTGCACGGCGCAGCTAATGGAATGTAAAATTAATAAAAGAATTTGCAAACTTATCACTTCACAAAAATTAAAATAGTTTCATACTGAAGAATTAAGCTTTTGTGGCTTGTGCATCTTGATAACTTTGTAATCTATAAAGCTTATGATTTTTAAATTGTCCAATATTGTCTGAAAGTGAAACGCGTTTTGAGAAAAAGTCTGATAAAATTTTGTTGTTTAAAATTGAGGCAAGGAACTGTTCCACTGTTATGTACCACTCAATTTCTTGTTTCACGTTTGGATTTCCATTCCTATCTGGTGACTAAAAATAAAATTTTTTAAAATGGAAAAACATCACGGGAAATCACTTACATTTGCAACCAAGGTTTCGCTATTGGTTAAAGTGGATGCTGCAGCAGTAACCAAGCTGTCTTCCGAGTCTTCACGGTTGACAAAAAATTGTTTACTAACGTCTCCTAAGCTTAATAATAAAGTACCGGCGTCGGTTATTGCGTTGTAAAGCTCCTAAAAATTTAAGCAAACAAAATAAGGTTTAAATAAGGAGAATCACTGATTATGGTACTTCGTGACGGTCTAGGACAAAATCCCGCGGCCACAATCCCGCCGCCGAAATCCCGCCAGACCATAATCCCGCCGGACCATAATCCCGCGAACCAAAATCCCGCCGAACCAAAATCAAAATATTGTTACTTTGTTCCTCTGCGAAATCTTCACGTTCAAAAACTAACACTAACCTAACGGCAGATCCACCCCTTCGCGGAAGATCCACCTCTTTGCGGCTGATTTAACTTTAAGCGGAGATTTGTTTGTTTGCTAAGAAAAATCAAAAACTAACACTAACCTAACGGCAGATCCACCTCTTCGCGGAAAATCCACCTCTTTGCGGCAGATTTAACTTTACGCGGAGATTTGTTTGTTTTTCATTTGTTTTCTAAAGAAATATCAAAAACTAACACTAACCTAACGGCAGATCCACCTCTTCGGTCCACCGTAGATGCGGTGGACGGAATAGTCAAACGCATCGTATCGGCGAGAGAGGGTACCCGGAGAACGAGGAAATTCGTGGCCCTGGTTACCCTCGATGTAAAGAACGCATTCAACTCGGCGAGATGGGATGTGATCCTTACGGAACTGGAGAGAAGAGGCATCTCTACCTGCCTTCTAAATATCATCGCGGCGTATTTTAACAGGAGAGAAATAATAATAGAGGAAGATCTATGGCAAAGTACCGTACAAGTGTATAGCGGCGTCCCACAAGGATCGGTGCACGGCCCTCTTCTCTGGAACGTCATGTATGACGGAGTCCTTCGTATCCCCACACCACCCGGGGTATTGATCACCGGCTTCGCAGACGACCTCTCCATAGTAGCAGATGCCCGCACGGAGAGCGAAGTGGAGGACCTAGTAAATGATGCGGTGTCAAACATCTGCGCCTGGATGGCCGCGAGAGGCCTAACGATAGTTCCGGAGAAGACAGAGGCGGTCATGGTGACGGGAAGAAGGAAGATGAGACCTGTCCACTTCCTGATAAACGGAATCGTGGTGCCGACGGGTGATGTGGCCAGAGTATTGGGTGTGGATATAGACAAAAATCTCTCCTTCAAGGCCCACCTAGCGAGAGTATCACAGAAAGCGGCAAAATCGACGGAGACCAGGAGGAGGCTCCTAAGCTCTGTCGCGGACTCGATAATGCTGTATGCAGCCCCTATCTGGGCAAAGGCACTAGATAAAGTCACATACAGGAAACAACTAGAAAAGGTCCAACGGAAGAGCGCCCTGAGGATATGCAGGGCATACAGGACTGTATCAACAGATGCGGTCCTGGTGCTGGCATCCCTTCTGCCAATTCACCTCAAGGCAGAGATGAGGGATGCTAAGTATAGAGCAAGCTCACCAAACGACTTGGAAAACAAGATAGCGACAATCGAAAGCAAGTGGCAAACATCTTGGAATGCGTCCGATAAAGGTAGATGGACCCATCGCCTGATTCCGAACATAGCCCCGTGGGTCGGAAGATCTCACGGCGAGGTTACATATGAAACCACACAGGCACTTAGCGGGCACGGGTGTTTCCGCAGCTACCTGCATCGTTTCAAAAGAGCGGACACCCCGAACTGCTACTATACTGCGGGGAGCTGGACGATACGGAGCACACAGTCTTTCATTGCACCAGGTGGTCCAACGTAAGAGACAGCGCCCGGCTCCACCTGGGGAAGGATCTGAGCCATGAAAACATGGTCGGGTCGATGATGAGTAGCGCGGAAAATTGGACCACCATTGAAGACATGCTGGTGGAAATCCTGTCCACCAAAGCAAAAGAAGAACTCGAGTTTCAATCTCGCCAAGAAGAACAAAGACCCGAAAGGGCGGAAAACCACGAAGAGGCCGGAGTGTGTTCGGACGAAATGCTTTAGCGATTCCCGGCACCTCCTAGGAGTGGGGTCTTAGTCAGTAAAAATCTGAAACTACAACCGCAAAACATCGGGGTGGTGTCTTTTGAAGATTTCCCCACTCCCAGCGCACACAAAAAAAAGATGCACCTCTTCGCGGAAGATTCACCTCTTTGCGGCAGATTTAACTTTACGCGGAGATTTGTTTGTTTTTCATTTGTCTTCTAAAGAAATATCAAAAACTAACACTAACCTAACGGCAGATCCACCTCTTCGCGCCAGATCCACCTCTTTGCGGCAAATTTAACTTTGCGCGGAGATTTGTTTGTTTTTCATTTGTTTTCTAAAGAAATATCAAAAACCAAAAACAAAATATCGGCGTGCGGGATTTTGGTTTGGCGGACGGGATTTTGGTTCGGCGGAATTTTGGTTCGGCGGGATTATGGTCCGGCGGGATTTTGGTTCGGCGGGATTATGGTCCGGCGGGATATCGGCGCGGCGGCGGGATTGTGGCCGCGGGATTTTGTCCCATCCCGTACTTCGTCAACGTCAGGTAAAAATATAGTGCAAACGAAAAGTATGCAAAGTTTGAAAAAAACAAATTTGAGTAAAATCGAAGAGGAAGACATGAAAATATGTTGGTTGATTTTATATTTTTATGATAATTTTATAATCTTTATTTTCAATACAACATATTTTCGTCGTTGCGCTAATGGATGCTGAGATATTATTTACCAAAAAATTCATGTCAAAACAACTGTGATTCTTTGAGGCGCTGTAAAATGTTAAGTACACAAGGAAAAAGCATCTAAATAAATTTTTTGATTTTACGAATTTTATTTCATACTTTTCGTTCTTAGAAAAAAAAAACTTACTTGTTCATGTGGTTGAACGTTCACGATGTCGTAAATCGTCCTCCACAGCATAATAAAGTGTGGGCGGGTCATTTTCGGAACACTTTTCAAATTAATTTTCGTTTCAGTGTACTGAACTACGGAACGCAAATTCGTTAGACTTCTTTTTTCCAGTCTAACTTCCGCTCCTTCCGCTTGCTGACTACAGGATCCTGCTTCTTCCATAGATTTTGATCTATCAAGTGAACTGTTAAAACGAAAACAAAAACTTAGCAAACTGCGAACCGTCAACAAAATGACAGTTATTTTGTAGATCATTTTTTCATGCTGCATTAGAAATTCTGGTAACACTAACTTAAAAACCCAAAAAATGTCATTAATATCAAAATTTTTCGTGAAACTCAACCCCATAGAACTTTTACATGTACAAAAATTGGTAACTCCAAATGTCGTCAACGAAATGCGAAGAAACATTAGCAAACGTTTTACAATTGGCAAAGATTGCAAACCCAAAGAACCAGAGGAGTGCCCAAAAACATGCAGGAAAGTAAAAAAAGCAAAGTTACCCATGTCACAGGAGTGCATCGATAGTAAAAAATGTGGTGAAGATAGAACTAAACCGGTAAGTGACTTTGGAAAGGCCAAATATTCCAGGAAAAACATGGGAGATAACGTAAACCCGCCTGTTAAAAAAAGTAATATTCTTATTTTGCACCTATTAGTTTCTATGTCGCTTTATTGTAGCTGGAAAATACACTTCGTCGAGATGTGATCCATTTCCAAGCGATGAAGAGAAGCTTAAAAGAAAGCTTATAAAGTGCAAGGCAAATATGCGACATCGATGTAATCCACCAACGCCTGAGCATAAGTGCTCGGTAACTAAAGGAAAAATGTTGGTATGTATTAGTTTGGGGCCTCAAGAATCTAATTCCAGTTAGTATATTTTTACCATCAAGAACGATAGTAATACCAATCCGGTTTTATTTTTGCATATTTACATTTAATGCCTAAAAATACATCCGCAGGCGATTTATCGAACATTATCATGTTCGTCCATGTCTGTTTTATTACCTACGGAATGATTTGCTGAATAAACATACTAAGTCACTGGTTCCGGGCCCCAAAGACGCGAGAACTTTTTTTTGAAATTATACGAGTTATGTACATTTATTTAAATTTTTTCAGTACACTACGAATGAACGTCCTCAACAAAAAATACCAAATTGTCCAAAAGGAAACTGGAATTATACCGACCTAAGAAATAAGTAATTTTGTGCAGCAATTTAAATTAGGAAAAAAATTGTAAACTTCTGTTCTTAACATATTATGTAATAAATGTTTACCAAATTATAAAGAAATAAAATAGATAAGCAGTTCCGAGCGACATTCGTACAAAACTATGAGGTGAAAGTCGGCATGTGACCTTCGGGTCTAGGACAATTAGGCGCGGACCCAATTAGGTGCCGTGCCATTTAGGTGCGGATACAATTAGGCGTCGTGCCATTTAGGCGCGGATACAATTAGGCGCAGACCGTTTAGGCGCCAAGCCATTTAGGCGCAGCCGCCGGCCATAAACAAATTAAATTGTTAATCTGTTATAAGTGTATTTATTTTTAAAAATCACAAAAGTCCATTAATAACTTATGGGTTTTCCATTAATTACTACCGAATTCAAATTATTTTTGAAAAAATTTTTTTTATTTATTTCTACAATATAAGGTAATATAGAAATACATATTATGTTGCAATAATTTACATGACATAATTATGCGAGGCCCCACGAAGAAATTCGTAGTCGTAGTCCATTACGAGGGTCTTGATACGTTCATCGGCCACAATATATTTTCGTTTTTTCTGCGGAGGTGGAGCTCCCGAAATTAATTGTTCTAAAAATCCACAGTTCTCTAAAGAAATATCAAAAACTAACACTAACCTAACGACAGATCCACCTCTTCGCGGTAGATCCACCTCTTTGCGGACGATTTAACTTTTTACCAAGATTTATTTGTTTTTAATTATTAGTTTTTAAAGAAATATCAAAAAGTAACACTAACTACCGGCAGATCCACCTCTTCGCGGCAGATCCAACTCTTTGCGGCTGATCCACCTCTTTGTGGCCGATTTAACTTTTTGCGAAGATTTATTTGTTTTTAATTATTAATGGACTTTTGTGATTTTTAAAAAGAAATACAGACTTATAACATTAACAATTTAATTTGTTTATGGCCGGCGCCTTATTGGCCGGTGCCTAATTGGGTCCGCGCCTAATTGGGTCCGCGCCTAATTGAGTCCGCGCCTAATCGGTCGCGCCTCATAGGTCGCGCCTAATTGTCCGGATCCCGAACCTTCTCAGCTCTACTGTCAGTTCCAACTGGAGACGATACAGTTCCCATTAGTCATAGGCAAAAAAGTTATTTTGATTTGATATATTAGTAATATTTTTCACATTATGAGAAATAAAAGCGTCGACAAAAATAAAGCGCCCTAGGTGATTTTCCGGAACGGGTCATTCCACCTCAAATCAACAAAAAAAATAGGTAAAATTGACTCGACACCATCGTAGTAAGAAATAAAAAACACAAATTTAAGGATTTGTTTCCTTGTTTTGGTCTTTCAAAAAGTCAAAAAGTTGGTGTGTAGACTTGTAGAAAAACGACTGTAACTTCATCCACAGCGGTCTAAATTTAAAAATAAAAAATGTTCTGTAAAGATAAATGAACATTCTATTCAAATATTCAACCACATTTTATATTTTCAACCCCTAACTGGATTAATTTTTTAATTTTAACCCTATTTCAACCCCTATTTCTAAAGGGGTCTTTTTTTTGGTTAATTTTTTTACAGTTTTTTGGTACAAATGTGCTGAGCATGCGTACCAAATTTTATCATGGGATGAGCATGGGTTCGGTTACTAAAAATTAATTAAGTATAGGCAGAAACGGATAAAAATCAGTTTTTCGCCGATTTCTCAAGTTTCTTTGAACTTTATGACAAAATAGTTTAATATAAAATTAAAGCTAATTAAATTTTCTACAGAAAAATATTTACACATATTTTTCGTCGAATTCGTATTCACATAGCAATAACAGCTCAAAGTATAGCTAAGTTGTGCGACCACCGTTATATTTATTTAAAAAGGTCGGAATCGATTTTCAATTAATTGTATAGATTTTCATCATAAATATTTATACCAAACCATCCCTAATTTTGATAAAAAGTTTAGCATAATATGACAATGCAGTTAAACCAAAAATACACTATTTGATTTTTTTAAACTTAATTCGTTTCCATGATAAGACCGGCTAAAGCGGACTTTTCAGTTTACCCCTCTGTGTATAACTTTGGAACTAATGAACATAGAGGGCGGATTTTTCTTCAACAAACTTATTAGTTTAGATTGCCGGAATAAACTATTCTAATTGAGAGTTTTGCACCCCTCCCTCAAAGAGGTCTCTTTTTTCCCTAAAAATTAATATATATTATTAAGACTAACATTGTTAACCTGTGCACCAAATTTCATTTTGGGCGCACTATTGTAGATTGAGAAAAAAATATATATAACTTGCCATTTGACAAGTTATATAATATAATCATTTACTCATCATTTGATAAGTTGTATATATACTTGTTTGCTCAATCTGCAATTCTCGCCCCAAAATGAAATTTGGTGCACAGGTTGACTATGATAGTCTTAATAACATATATTAATTTTTAGGGGGAAAAGGGGACCCCTTTGGGAGGGGGTGCAAAACTCACAAGTAAAAAAAAATTGTTCCAGCGACCTAAACTTATAAGTTTATTGAAAAAAATTAGCCCTCCAGGTTTATTATTTCCAAAGTTACACACCCTGATATTCGAGGGTGTAAACTGAAAAGTATCACATTTAGCTGGCCTTAACATGGAAACGAATTAAATTCACAAAAAGAATCAAATAATGTATTTTTGGTTCAACTGCATTGTCATATTATGATAAACTTTTTATCAAAATTAGGGATGGTGTGGTCAACTTATATTCAGATAATAAATATTTATGATGAAAATCTATACAATTAATTGAAAATCGATTCCTACCTCTTTAAATAACGGTGGTCGAGCAACTTAGCTATACTTTGAGCTGTTATTGCTATGTGAATACGAATCTGACGAAAAATGTATATAAATATTTTTTTGCAGAGAATTTAATTAGCTTTAATTTTATATGAAACTATTTTGTCATGAATTTCAAAGAAACTTGAGAAATCGGCGAAAAACTGATTTTTATCCGTTTCTGCCTATACTTAATTAATTTTTAGTAACCGAACCCATGCTCATCCCATGATAAAATTTGGTACGCATGCTCAACACATTTGTACAAAAAAACTGTAAAAAAATTAACCAAAAAAAAAAAACCCTTTAGAAATAGGGGTTGAAATAGGGTTAATATTCGAAAATTGGTCCAGTTAAGGGTTGAAAAAATAAAATGTGGTTGAATATTTGAATAGAATGTTCATTTACCTTTCCAGAACATTTTTTATTTTTAAATTTGGACCACTGTGGATGAAGTTACAGTCGTTTTCCTACAAGTCTACACACCAACTTTTTGACATTTTGAACGACCAAAACAACGAAACTAATGCCCTTTTGGACAAATCCTTAAATTTGTATTTTTTATTTCTTACTAAGATGGTGTGTACCAAATTTCGTCAAATTTGGCGTGGGTCAAGTAAATTCTTCGGTCGATTTGACATGGAATGACCCTAATATGAAGAAATGCATTATAAAAAAAAATTTTGTTTATTCATAAACACAGGACCACAATTAGAAAAAAAGTTTAACTTAAATGTTTAAGCCAAAAATGTTTACAGAAGACAAGTTGTATCATTGTCTTCTATAAACATATAGAGCAACTAAATTTGACTTATTTAATACAAAATAAATCAAAAATTACTTAAAGGTGGCTTTTGGGAAAAACTGATCACTTTCCAAGTATATTTTTCATCTTTAAATGGGGGGTTCTTACTGCTTCTTCCTAGTTTGCACCAGAGGAGATCCGATCCAAGTTTATGGAGAGGGAGTAACAAACTCCTTTAATCCCCCCCCCCTCAACATTTGCCTTTGAGAAAAAATTAATCATTTTAAGCACCCAGCTTGAATTTATAACAGTTGAGTTTTAAGAGAAATCTCCTATCAATCTGTGACTTTTAAACCCATATTTTCTGTACTAACATTGGCCTAAAAAATCAGTTTCAAATGAACCACTGTGATACTTGGCAACGGTTCATAATATTTAATAAACCTTATTTGGGTTTCTTGTAAAGCGTAAATTTATCATCAAGCCAGTTGTTCAGCCAGCACACGCTGTAAAACTCTGAAACTCGGGTCCCGAAAATCAACGATTTCGTTTTTTTTTGATGTTGCGCCGGTAATTCTTTTCAACCATTTAGAATGGAATTACAATTCTAAAAAATTTCACACATTATCAAAGTATACTTTTCACTGTGCTACCGATTTTTAAACCCTTCTTTATTTGCTTTGTAAGCTATGTATATGTGAACAAGATTTGACTTTTTAGATTAGTTTTAGTTTTTTGATGTTTTAGGGTCTTAAAATTAAATTTACTGGAATCTCATTATGTACATCTAAAAATTTGTTATACCATGAAAAGTATTCTATAAAGTTTTCCAATGATCTGTGATTTTATTAAATTTTTAATTACATTCTAAATGGTTGAAAAAAAATTACCGGCATAACATCAAAAAAACGACAAAATCGAGGATTTTCGGGACCCGCATTTCAAAGTTTCAAAGATAAATTAATGTTGTTCCAATCATTGTTGTAGATAATTTAACGCTCTACAAAAAAGGTACATATACTTTCTTACCCTACTGTGCTTAGTTTTTCAGATATTTGAGAAAAACCAAACAGCGTGAAGTTCTTTTTGTTTGTAAGATTGTTAATAACTTAGTGACCTGCATTAACTTTTCGAAGCAAAATGAATCCCACTTGACCTAATAACTTAAAATCACTTACTGGTTGATAGAGGTGGTTGGTGTTGAGCTCTCTGACCCGATACTGCCACTTTCTAACGCAACACTTTGTTGTTCTACATTATCAAAAAATTCAACGGCTTCGTTTGCAATTTCGTCTCCATATTCGTTCCTATCGGGCGATATTATGTCAGCTAAAGGCAACAAAGGTGGTAAATTTAAAATATAAAGTAATTTTAAACGCTGTGGCGCTTCTACAGAGCAAGTGTAACCTAATGACATCAGAAGTTCGCGAAAATTTAAAAATCCATCTCCATTTTCATCAAATAACTAAAAATGAATTAAAAAATTACTTTTAAGTAAAACCTTTTGAGAAAAATAGAGTAGGTACCCTGAAAATTCTAGCAGCAAGAGATTCGGAATTTTGACCTTTACCCCAAGGTGATAAGGCGGTGAAAAGAAGCTTGAAGTATTCAAAATCAACTCTGTACGCTTCATAGGGTTGCAAAGACATGTCGTACCTATCGGGCATGTATCTTTTTTGACTCAACAGTTCTTCTCTGACCACGGAGAGTAGATCCTAAAATGTTTTATATTTAACCAAAATATGTGGTGTCGACTTCGTCGATAGCTCCCTTCTCATGAACCGTAAGAAGGCTATGAGAGAAGTCAACACTATTGATTATAGTCCAGGCAACAAAGCCTAAAAATTGGCTTAAACTTGCAAAATGTTTATCGAGTGTTCTAATGAATTTACCTAAAATCTCATCTCGGCGTCTCCCCCAATTGGGGGTTTTAGCTCCTATAATATGGGTTTTCGCCTATAGCTCGCTTATTTTCACTTTTACAAAAAATTATCATCAAACCAAAATTAAAGACCATAAAATTCTCTACACAATGTAGTTTTTCAAAATTTTCATAAAGCATAATATTTTATTATTACGCCGGCATGGGATTTTAAGAGAATTCGTTAGGACACTCCAATATACATGTTTGTCAAATTTCAGCTTGCAAACTAAAAATATTCCTTGCTTGGACTATTAGAGCAATGTAAAAAATTAACCTGTATTTCTTGTTGTGTAAAAAAATTATCATTTACGACCGTACGAATGACATTCCTTGCAGAGTTGCTCTCCAAATCTTGTACCACCTTCAAGCGTGATTTCAACCGTAGTCTTTCGATCTGACCGGTTGTTAGAAAACCATACTTAGTGTAAGCATCATAAATTAAAGTTTGTACAGCAATTGTCTAGATAAAAAAGTACAGTTAATAAAATTTAGTTTGTTAAAAAAGTCCTCCTCTTACTCGCTTTTGTGAATAATAATCCTTACTTCTGATGGCACCACGCCCTTCGTCATTATAAATTCCGTTCAAATATTCAGAGAGAAGCTGCATGGCTTCTCCTTCGTCATTGCAGCGTAACAATTGCTCCTGATTTAAATTTAAAATCATTAGGGCAACTTGAAATATCACTTTAGCTCCATCATAGAAAAAGCAATCCATAATATTTACTGCGCTTTCGTAAGGCATCACACTTAAGAAGATTGTCAAAAACCAAGATAGCGAAATTATTTTAATCATGTGGAGTTGGGTAAGTTTGTCATAGAGCAAGGGTAAATGTTCGCACGTTAAATCGTCGAGAACACCTTGATCGACAACAGCACCCACTACTCTGGTGTTGTAATAATCGGGCAATAAATTTTCACACAATGTTACCAATAACCAAAATGCATCCTCTTCGGAGCAGTAAATCAGTAAAACTGATGCAACAATATTCATAGCTTGACAGTAACCGATGTTTGGGTTACGAAGAGCATAGGCACATAAGACTCTTCGTAAAGCATCGATTCCGACAATATCTTGAAATGCTTTGTGTTCTGGTAATGATCTATGTAAATCTCTCTCGATTTCATCATTAGCAGTCGATTTTGCTACAAGAGCTTGATCGACAAGGATGCGGTACAAACCCGGATGAGTTGCCTTTTCGTTAGCAGCCCCTAAAAAGTAACTGTTTGAGAATGAGAATAAAGAAAAGTAAGATAACTACCAGAAAATGACATCCAAATTTCCAGTTTTAAGCTGTCTGGAATCCCGGTCAAAACAAGTTTCGCTATATCGGTTGTTCGGTACATCGAAATTCCACGACCGTACTCGTTGAAGTGTAACTCCCAATCACGTTCCTTCATTTTTTGTTTCTTATCAACCTCAGGCACCGGACTGAGAGGAAATAAAATACGTAATGGTGGTTTGCACTTCCAAGAATCATTGTCACCTATACTACACTCTTTTGTTTCGAATTGTTTTCTACAACAGAAAAACTGTACTTGTTGGGGTTTTCGTTTTGAATAAAACTTACGTTGTTTCTTTTGTTCTCGCGAGGAGTTCGCATATTTTTGCCACTAAAAAATCTCGGTCTAGAACTTGAGCAAACAAAAAATTCGTTTTATCGACTTCATTTTTTGTTGAGACGATTATTGCGTTGTTGAGCAACGCATTCGACGCATTATTTTCTATTTTTTCTACCAAGTTCACGTCTCTTAAGGGAACGATTAAACTGACTAGAGACTTGACCTAAAAAAAAAAGTTTTTGAGATTTGAAGAAAATCGGGAAAATTTGCTTACCCTGCTATCGAAACAAATGTAATTTTGGGAGAGAAAGAGGCGCCCACTGACGTGTTTTTTGTTGAAAGGTGTTAGTAGGGTGCAGTCGATCGAACCGTCCAGTTTTTCAGATGCGGGTAACCGGAACATTAAACGATATGCTTCTGAATGTGAACGGGCGTCGAGGTCTCGTTTTAGAAATGATGGCTTTTTAGGGACGTTTTTACTGAAAAAACTAAATTTGACTTTCTCTCCGTTGGCTGATCACTCAGTACCTTACCTTAATTTATTTAATAATTCAGTATCTTCGTAAAAACATCGTTTTTCATCGATTAGTCTGTAAAAAAATATATGCTATTCCAGAAGATACAAAAAAAAAGGGAGAAAGTTCAATACCTTTTAGCAGTTATGTCTGCCAACTGTTCCATAAGACTAAATGTTTCATTTTTATTTAAAAACATACTAAAATTGTACTCTTCCTTCGTAGTCCACACCAGAATCGAATCGGGAAACAATAAACTGGTATTTTTTTTCAACTTTGTAACGTCTGACCAAGGAATAATAAATTTGGTGTCCAAGCCTAATATGTAAGCATGAAAAGATAAGTAATTGACAGATAAATATAACCATCCTTGTCGTGGAACACGTCGCTTCCAGTAACTGAAAAAAAATCTTGTAGATTAAAAAACCAAAAATTTTGTAAATTTACCTGCACGAATAATAATTTACAAGTTTTTCTTCGTGGGGCATAGCAAATAAACGATGGAATTTTTCCATTGTCCTCTTAAATGATTTTGTTGCTTCATCTAGAAATAAAATTTCCAAATTAATTCATCAAATAAAATTTAGTCGCATAAGAGTATCGGGTTTCGGTGATTATTTTTGTACTATTTTAAAATTTCAATTGCAGATAAACTAAACAGTGGTCTACTAAAAGTCAGCATTCTTTTATGTTAACGAAAACCTTTAAGCTTTAAGTTTCGTTAATGTGGTAATGATAAATTAATTATAATTTATTACACATATAAAAATTATTTATTTAAAATTTTCTTTTTTAGTATAGTATAACTCCGTATAGTGACCAAATTGAGGACCTCTCTAGAGTGAACAGTAAATATTTATAAGACATACTAGGTACTTCCCATATTCTGCTGATGGTAGATATTTCCTTTTCATCCAACATCTCCCCCATGAAATTTAAAAAAACCTCATTTGTATTAATTGATAAATTACTTAATAATTTACTTAACGACTTAAAAAGTCGTCAATGATTTTTTAAGTCATTTGAATGTAACGTTTAAAATTAATTAAGAAGCCACAATATTTAACCCAAACTTCTCCCAACATGGTCACACATTTCTTGTGATTTACTCTTCGAGAGAAAACAAAAGGATAATAGGAAACCATAAAAAGTAACACTTGGTAATTAAAGATATAATAGTTAAATTCATTGTTTTTCAAATTAATGGTGATGACTAATGGCATTAAAAAAAACATTATATCAGCCTTTAAAGAGGCCAGCCATGTGAAATTCAACGCAATTTCCATGTGGTCACTCCGCCTATGCCCATAATCTGTAACACATGTAACGCTTATCATTGCCAGTTGCACGTCATAAATAAATGTGTTTTTATTTTCATTTATCTATTTTATATAATATACCATGTGTTTCAATAAAAACGACGTTCGGCCACTTCACCATGCTAGGTTTGAGCGATATTGTAATGCCATGGTGACCGACAATTGGGCGCGATCGATTGGGCGCAATCGATTGGGCGCGATCGATTGGGCGCGATCGATTGGGCGCGGCGACAACTGGGCGCAGCGACAACTGGGCGCAAATACAATTGGGCGCAAATACAATTGGGCGCAAATACAATTGGGCGCGAGGGAGATTTATCTATTACGTATTAATTATTATAACTGATTGTAAGAATTTTTTTATAAAAAACTAATAGGTATTTACGTATAAAAATGTTTTAAATCTAGAAATGTTTATTTAGACAATAAAAAAAATTATAATTAAAAATTTAAAGAAAATGTTTTTAAAATGTTTAGTCCTAACAATTACAAATAATAAAAATGCCTATTAATAAAGTACCTAACTAATCATGGATTCATTTCGTAATTATGGGAAATTCCCCGCAAAAGTCTATAATATTTCTATGGGGTCGTCCGTAAATTACGTTACGCTCATAGGGGGGGGGGTTCCGACCCTTGTGACGATTTGTGACGATGGGGGGCGGGGGGCGTTTCAAAAATTGTTACGTCACAAAAATTATTAGTATTGCTTTTATTTCTCTCTCTCTCAAAAAACGTAAAAGCTTCTTGAAATGTCGAGTTAGTAACAGGTTGCCAACTTGACAACTTAAGATAAAAGTATGTTTTACACATGCAATAATTGGTTTCTAACGTCCTGACATTGGTCAGGACCGGCCCTCGTATAATTTGGCCACTCATGTTCTCCTTCTTCTAACAAGTATTTCAAAAGTACTATTTTTTGAACTTTCAAAATGATTTTTAAAATTTTTAAAAAACGTAAAAAGATTAAAAGATTAAAAAACTTAATTTTAGTTGGTAATCTGTACGTGTATATTTATGTATAAATATACAGAGCCGTCATAAATCTATTATAATAAATTGTTATAAAAATCAAAATGAAACCGATTGTAAAATTTACTAAGAAGTCAATAAAACTACATTGGGGGGGGGTCAAGAATATGTGACGTAATATTTGGAGGGGGGGTCTAGGTTTGTGTGACGAAGTGTGGCGATGGGGGGAGGGGGTTAAAAATTGCTTAAAATTGCGTGACGTAATTTATGGACGACCCCTATGTGGCGTAATCCTCTACTAGATTTCTGATGCGCGCATCAGCCTCCGACTATTTTCTTTTCTTAATAGGTGGATTGTTGCCGGCAACTAATTTTTCATAAAACAGATCTCGCCCACGTTGAATAACTTTTAAACTAGAAATTAATTTCCAAATGTTTCCATATTTAGCTCCATACTTAGCTTAGATCCATACTTAGCTCTGTCTCTAATCGTCTATGTGCCGCTTCAGTATGATTGTTTGTTCCCGTGTCAGTTAAGACGCGATTATACAATGAGCATGGATCACCCAAACATCTGGAAATTAATTTCTAGTTTGAAAATTATTCAACGTGGGCGAGATGTATTTTATGAACACTTAGTTTCCGGCAACAATCCACCTACTAAGAGAAGGAAATACTTGGAGGCTGATTCGCGCATCAAGAATCTAGTAGAGGATTACGCGAATAGAAGTGTTATAGACTTTTTGCGAGGCATTTCCCATAATTATGAAATGAATTCCTGATCAGTTGGGTACTATATTAATAGGCTTTGTTATTATTTGTAAAAGTTAGAAGGAATAAACATTTTAAAAACATTTACTTTAAATTTTTAATTATAATTTTTTTTATTGGCTAAATAAACATTTCTAGATTTAGTTACGTAAATAATAGTTTTTTAGAAAAAAAATTCTTACAATCAGTTATAATAAGTAATATGTAATGGATAAATCTTCCCTCGCGCCCAATTGTATTTGCGCCCAGTTGTCGCCGCGCCCAATCGATCGCGCCCAATTGTACTAGACCGTATAATGCCAGGTTTACTGTTGTGTTTTGTTTTACGTTATGATGATTTTTAATTTGTCCCATGTAAAACATGTGGTACTTCGAAATACAGTCGTCTTCACAGATTATAGTATAGATTCGCCCTGTTCAGATTTGGACCTGCTTCCTCTATCTCGGGATTTCATATCCGGTGTCCCAATTCCTTCCAAATATTTTTTATATTTTTTTATTATTCTGCTGTCATACATAAACAATGGTAAGTTCTTTGGCAGAGTAAAATATATCATAAATATAGTTGCATCGACCTAGAAAAGACACGCTGTACTTTTTGATTGATATTATAGCAATGTAATTAGCTAGATATTGAAATCCATTAATTGGTCCATTGTATAGATACATATTTATGTACTTCGTACGTAAACGTAATATTACTCAGACGTCCTTGACTATGGATTCTCTGCCTGCATTCATGAAGTTCAGAACTCTCATCTATTATACGAGGGCGGAGTGAGAAGTCTGGTAAAATTGCAACAGAGGGCGCCACAATCGCAAATCCCAGATGTCATCTGTCAATACCATCTGTCACTAGACCAAATTAAAAATTTCAGACAGATCTGTCATTTAGTTCAGTTTTGACAGCCATTGAAACCAGACAACCCATCGTATTTTTGCAAACATGGAAAAAAGTGAATTTCGTGTGTTAATTAAACATTATTTTTTGCGTGGAAAATCCATTACCCAAACCAAATCAAAGCTTGATAAATATTATGGGGACTCTTCACCATCGATTAAAATGATTCACAAGTGGTTTACTGATTTTCGTTGTGGTCGTACAAGCACAACTGACAACGAACGTTCAGGACGCCCAAATGAAGTCACCACACCAGAATTGTGGTGTGGTGACTATCGCGACCCCACCTCCGCGTGTTCGCAATCAGCACGCGAGATTAAATGGCCTGCTTTAACCACTAGGTGTGTAACATACTATAATCTATATATTTTGTGACGTCAAAATTTATGAACACCCCGCCCCCTTTGTCTCAAGGGTCGGAAGCCCCACCCCCCTAGGAGCGTGAAGTAATTTATAGACGACCCCATTCAAAAGTTGTAGCAAATCCATAGTTGAATTCAGAAAAATGTTTAAATTTTAAAATTTGTGAACATTAAGTTGAACAGTTGATTAAAATTTTATGTGTTCCTGGAAAATTATTCGAAATACTGAATTTAGATAAAAATTTTGCAGACAAAAAATGTAGCAAATCCATAGTTGAATTCAGAAAAATGTTTAATTTTATGATTTGTGAAACTTAGGTTGATCTATTAATTAAACGTTAAAAATAAATTTCTTCCTCAGCTAAGTGATGACTATGACTGATTTTTGGGTGTGAGGGAATGCAATCAAACAAATATTATCGTTAAGCCAACGTTTCGATCAGTTTATTTGATCATCATCAGGGCTGGAAAACAATACAAAGGTGCTCAATAATTACATAATACATAAAGGCACGGTTACTACATACCAAACAATAAAAGATGGACAAAGTTTGATCATTGAAATAATTGAAATATGCGGACATAGGTGATAGAACAGGGCGAAGCGCTCAACATCTGAACACGATCTTCGTCAAACGGCACAATGGCAAACAATATTGTAACAAAAACACAAAACAATATACCGTGTATAACAGTGTGTAAAACAGTTTAAAATATCTAAAAAACAATAGTTGTCAATAACATTAAAAATTAAAATCGTTGTAAAATGCTATACAATAGATCAACTACATTAAAGTTTTGTATTGTTTTCCAGCCCTGATGATGATCAAATAAACTGATCGAAACGTTGGCTTAACGATAATATTTGTTTGATTGCATTCCTTCACACCCAAAAATCAGTTATAGCTATTAATTAAAGTTTTCTGTGTTCCTGGAAAATTATTCGAAATACCGAATTTAGATGAAAATTTTGCAGACAAAAGTTGTAGCAAATCCATAGTTGAATTCAGAAAAATGTTTAAATTTTATGTTTTGTGAAATTTAGGTTGAACAATTGATTAAAATTTTCTGTGTTCCTGGAAAATTATTTGAAATACCGAATTTAGATGAAAATTTTGCACACAAAAGTTGTAGCAAATCCATTGTTGAATTCAGAAATGTGTTTAAATTTTACAATTTGTGAAAATTAGGTTTAACAATTGAGAAAAATTTTCTGTGTTCCTGGAAAATTATACGAAATACTGAATTTTGAGGAAAATTTTGCAGATAAAAGTTGTAGTAAATCCACAGTTGAATTCTGAAAAATGTTTAAATTTTATGTTTTGTGAAATTTAGGTTGCACAATTGCTTAAAATTTTCTGTGTTCCTGGAAAATTATTCCAAATACTGAATTTAGAGGAAAATTTTGCAGACAAAAGTTGTAGCAAATCCATAGTTGAATTCAGAAAAATGTTGAAATTTTAAAATTTGGAAAATTAGGTTTAACAATTGATTAAAATTTTCTGTGTTCCTGGAAAATTATACGAAATACTGAATTTAGAGGAAAATTTTGCAGATAAAAGTTGTAGTAAATCCACAGTTGAATTCTGAAAAATGTTTAAATTTTATGTTTTGTGAAATTTAGGTTGCACAATTGCTTAAAATTTTCTGTGTTCCTGGAAAATTATTCCAAATACTGAATTTAGAGGAAAATTTTGCACACAAACGTTGTAGCAAATCCATAGTTGAATTCAGAAAAATGTTTAAATTTTATGTTTTGTGGAAATTTGGTTGAACAATTGATTAAAATTTTCTGTGTTCCTAGAAAATTATTCGAAATACCGAATTTAGATGAAAATTTTGCAGACAAAAGTTGTAGCAAATTCATTGTTGAATTCAGAAATGTGTTTAAATTTTACAATTTGTGAAAATTAGGTTTAACAATTGAGAAAAATTTTCTGTGTTCCTGGAAAATTATACGAAATACTGAATTTTGAGGAAAATTTTGCAGATAAAAGTTGTAGTAAATCCACAGTTGAATTCTGAAAAATGTTTAAATTTTATGATTTGTGAAATTTAGGTTGAACAATTGCTTAAAATTTTCTGTGTTCCTGGAAAATTATTCCAAATACTGAATTTAGAGGAAAATTTTGCAGACACAAGTTGTAGCAAATCCATAGTTGAATTCAGAAAAATGTTGAAATTTAAAAATTTGAAATTTAGGTTTAACAATTGATTAAAATTTTCTGTATTCCTGGAAAATTATACGATATACTGAATTTAGAGGAAAATTTTGCAGAAAATTTTGCAGAAAAATGTTTAAAGTTATTGTTTTGTGGAAATTTGGTTGAACAATTGATTAAAATTTTCTGTGTTCCTGGAAAATTATTCCAAATCCTAATTTAGAGGAAAATTTTGCACACAAACGTTGTAGCAAATCCATAGTTGAATTCAGAAAAATGTTTAAATTTTATGATTTGTGAAATTTAGGTTGAACAATTAATTAAAATTTTTGTGTTCCTGGAAAATTATTCGAAATACCGAATTTAGATGAAAATTTTGCACACAAAAGTTGTAGCAAATCCATTGTTGAATTCAGAAATGTGTTTAAATTTTTCAATTTGTGAAAATTAGGTTTAACAATTGAGAAAAATTTTCGGTGTTCCTGGAAAATTGTACGAAATACTGAATTTTGAGGAAAATTTTGCAGATAAAAGTTGTAGTAAATCCATAGTTGAATTCAGAAAAATGTTTAAATTTTATGATTTGTGAAATTTAGGTTGAACAATTAATTAAAATTTTTGTGTTTCTGGAAAATTATTCGAAATACCGAATTTAGATGAAAATTTTGCACACAAAAGTTGTAGCAAATCCATTGTTGAATTCAGAAATGTGTTTAAATTTTACAATTTGTGAAAATTAGGTTTAACAATTGAGAAAAATTTTCTGTCTTTCTGGAAAATTATACGAAATACTGAATTTTGAGGAAAATTTTGCAGATAAAAGTTGTAGTAAATCCATAGTTGAATTCAGAAAAATGTTTAAATTTTATGATTTGTGAAATTTAGGTTGAACAATTAATTAAAATTTTTGTGTTCCTGGAAAATTATTCGAAATACCGAATTTAGATGAAAATTTTGCACACAAAAGTTGTAGCAAATCCATTGTTGAATTCAGAAATGTGTTTAAATTTTACAATTTGTGAAAATTAGGTTTAACAATTGAGAAAAATTTTCTGTCTTTCTGGAAAATTATACGAAATACTGAATTTTGAGGAAAATTTTGCAGATAAAAGTTGTAGTAAATCCATAGTTGAATTCAGAAAAATGTTTAAATTTTATGATTTGTGAAATTTAGGTTGAACAATTAATTAAAATTTTTGTGTTCCTGGAAAATTATTCGAAATACCGAATTTAGATGAAAATTTTGCACACAAAAGTTGTAGCAAATCCATTGTTGAATTCAGAAATGTGTTTAAATTTTACAATTTGTGAAAATTAGGTTTAACAATTGAGAAAAATTTTCTGTCTTTCTGGAAAATTATACGAAATACTGAATTTTGAGGAAAATTTTGCAGATAAAAGTTGTAGTAAATCCATAGTTGAATTCAGAAAAATGTTTAAATTTTATGATTTGTGAAATTTAGGTTGAACAATTAATTAAAATTTTTGTGTTCCTGGAAAATTATTCGAAATACCGAATTTAGATGAAAATTTTGCACACAAAAGTTGTAGCAAATCCATTGTTGAATTCAGAAATGTGTTTAAATTTTACAATTTGTGAAATTTAGGTTTAACAATTGATTAAAATTTTCTGTCTTTCTGGAAAATTATACGAAATACTGAATTTAGAGGAAAATTTTGTACAGGGGTCGTCCATAAATTACGTCACGAAATTTTTAACCTCCTATGAAGGGCGGTCCGTCCCCCCTGGCTACACCACTGGCTTCAGTCCCGTAGCCACTCAAAAAATAGTTTTTTTTAAATTGCTTATAATAAAATATTTAATCTATATATTTTGTGGCGTCACAATTTTTGAAACCCCCCCCCCCCCCGCCCCCCATTGTCACAAGGGTCGGAACCCCCCACTAGGAGCGTGACGTAATTTATGAACGACCCCTAACCAAAATTTTAACGGAGATTTGATATTGCAATGTAACAAATCTTTTTAGCGTATAATTTATTTGAACACTCCTTTTCCTTATAATTTCAAGTTTTATTTTTAATTTATTCAGTTTTGTATAATTTTTGATGTTTAATTTACATTTTAAAGATCAAAATAAAATCTTTCTAAATGTACACATTTGTGTAACTATGCGACTGTTATCTCTTTGAGCACAAGTAGAATTTACACCTTATCTTTTGAACTAGCCTGTACATAAAATTTAACACAACACTGTTATCTTTGTAAATGAAAATCTTTATCAATTAATGACAATAAATTATCTCATACAAATGTTTATAAATTAATTTAAATTAAAAACAAACAAAAAGCACACATCCAGAGACGTACTTACCGTCAGAAACTTGTAGGTCATTTTTGGTTGCTATAACCGACTCGATTTTGCAGGTAACGAAATCTGTTATATCGTCCTCTTTGTCGAAAGTAGTTAAAGTTTCAGCAATATTTTCCTTTAACCACTCCCAGTCCTTTAATATTTCTTGTCTGGTCATAGAGCAAGCAATTTCTAAAAGTTAAAATCGATCAGAACAGAAAACATTATTACGAGACTCAACATACGCCAATAAACTTCTGACGACTGAGTTTGATGCAAAATCCTATAAGGGGGTGGTTTTGTATCGAAAATGCTATCCATCGTGCCAACCAGTATCGAAGACAAACTTTTGGACGTCCCATGTCCCCGACGATGTTGCAAGACAAAATATTTTGTCGATTCCTCCGTAACCCTGCAACAACGATCCTTTTAATACCGACATATGGAAATCCACCCAATTTGTGCCCCAAAAACGCAAATGCACGTCCGTCATATTTACAAAACTACAACTTACCATAATGCGTTTTTTAGTAAAACTTCTTGAGGCTTCACCCACATTTTAAACTAACGTCTTTGTGTGATAACACTAAAATCAATCAATCATTTTATCTGATAACTCTGCGTCACAACAAAAAATAAACTACACACAAAGAAATACGTAGTAATTGTTTTCGCAATTTCCATCAAAACTTTCACATTTGTACTTCAACATCAAATCAATCAAAACTTGGAACGTAAAAGTTAAAATTTGATAAAAATAACCCAAAAAGTTCTTGACATCTGTCGAAATAAAACTATGAATGTCACTTGGTCAGCTGTTTGGTTAGAAACAACTTCTAGGCAATTTTTCGCGTGTGTAAGATTACCTACATTTATTTGTAACGTAATTTTAAGCAAATTTATCGTACAATTTTCAACCTGGATCGAAGATGATGCCAAAGTTAAGGAAACATCGGAAAGATTTTATTTTCTTATCTCGAAAGATTAAGGGGTATCGACAAAATAAATGTTGGTTTTTTTTTTAACGTAGATACGATCCTTAAATGTCCTTGGCCTTGGCTATGTAATGTGGTTAGATTTTTCAAAAATGTGACACATTTCGATGTATGTAATTAAATAATTAAATTCAAGTAAATTTATTTTTTTTATATTATTAAATAGATTTTTAGCAACTAATAAAATTGTAAATAAATTAAATTTCTTGCTAAATAATAGAATTTTGGGCACATAAACATTGTAGAATGTCATTTGAGGGATATAAGAATGTGTTTAAGAAAAATTTGAAGAAAAAAAATTACTCCGAGAAACATACATTCTTGAAATAATGTTGAAATTAGAACAAATATTTTTGTTTGGGCACGTAGCTCTTTGAAATTTTAAAGGCATGTAAAGAAGGCCTATAGTATGGTACAGTTAAATTTTGAAGTACGTGGGAATTATATATTTTGAACAATGAAGGAAAGTCTTACGAAAAATCTGATTTTATACATACAAAATACGTTTAGAGAATAAAAACAGTTTTTCGGGCATTCCTAGGCAATTTAGTAAGCAACTTAAGAACACCTATGTTTAACTAGAAATCTAATGTCCGTTTTCACCAACTTTTCCTTAAGAATTACCTACCAAGGAATTCTTAGCGCTAAGTATTCCATAAAAAAATACTTAGGAAAATAAAGCGGACAAATGAACTAATTACGGTTCGTCTGAGCTAATCCTATAATCTGATGATAAGGGGACGTCCATAAATCACGTGAGGTAAAATGGGGGGGGGTCCGGAAAAATCTCACCAAATCTCACCAAGGGGGAGGGGGGGCTCAAAGAAAATCTCACGTCAACTTTTTAATTCAGCGAATATATTAGTACCTGACAATGTCCGGTGAGCAACCCCGTGATGAGCCTGATTTCAGTCTTTGATAGTAGAAGAAGCTTTTTAGCCTCTGCAGTCGAGTACTCTATAAATTTCTTCGCCTGTTTTTGTCCTGGTGTATTGTGCCATAGGGTTTTTTTGTTCTCCGCCTCCCACTTCCGGACCACTATGTGTCTTGGACAATCCACAGAATGGTTCGGGCCCATTCTAGCCAGCTTGTCGGCCATCTCATTACCATATCATGTGATTGGATACCTAAACAAGATATCACTACAATGCACAGATTGGAAAGGAGAGTTATGTGAGCTCGGTCGCAGGAAAGCATACCGTGCATGAAAGATCAAATGATAATGGCAATAGACTGTGTGACCTGGCAGAAGCGACAAATATGGTAATAAGTAGCACTAAATTTGAACACCCGAAACTGCATAAAGTAACATGGGTATGGCCGGGAGGAAGTACCAGCGTCGGAAATCAAATAGACCACGTGCTGATCTCTCAAAGAAGAGAAGCAGTGATACTGGATGTGAGATCGTATAGAGGCGCAAATGCGGACACGGACCATTACTTGGTAATAGCAAGAGTCAAATAAAATGTACCAAAGTTCAAAATAAGCAATACAAGGTCCAAAAGAATAGCATTGGAAGAACTAAAAAGGACCAAAAAAAGGAGACAATATGAAGACAGAGTGGAAAGAGAGATGACAAGGAAAGGAAAAAGCGATGATCTGGAGCATGAATGTAAGAATATAGCAGAAGGAATCATGAGTGGTGCAAGAGAAGAGCTAGGGTATAGAGAAAGGAAAAGACATAAAAAATGGCTTGATGATGAATGCGAATTAGCCAGTACAATTAAAAAGGAAGCAAGAGAACAATGGCTGAGAACGGAAAAGCAGGAAGACAAAAACAAATATAGCAACGAATTAAAGAAAGCTAACAAGATATACAGAAAGAAAAAGAACGATTGGATGGAAGAGCAAATGGAAGAAATAGAGAGAAACAACAACATTAACAGATCCAGAATGTTCTATCAAAAGTTGAGAAATCAGAAGAGTACATGTAGCATCAGAGCAAGAGGTATGAAGAATGAACAAGGTTTAATAGAATATGACGCAAAGAATATTGAACAGATATGGACTAGACATTTTCAGAGGCTGTTGAACAGCGAGGTTGAGGAGATCACCGAATGTGAAGAAGCGATACCAGATTATGTAGAATACGAAGTAAGCACTCCAACCAACACAGAGATCATAGAGACTATAAACAAAATGAAGAATGGGAAGGCCCCAGGAGTGGATGGCATAGAGATGGAACTCATAAAGTACGGAGGAGTAGTGGTAAAAAAGAGATTGTGCGAGATGATCAGAAGAGTGTGGGAAGAAGAGAACATGCCCGAAGAATGAAGTGAAGGGGAAATCGTCATAATGAAAAAGAAAAGAAATGCCGAGGATTGCGCGAACTATAGAGGCATCACGTTGCTGAGTTCGGCGTATAAGGTATTGATGGCACTATTACACAGTAGATTGATTGCACACACAAGAGAGTATACGACCGAATGTCAATACGGTTTTGTTAAAGGAAGATCCACAATAGATGCGATACATGTGTTAAAACAAATAATAGAAAAATGCCACGAACATGACATTGACCTCCACCTGCTGTTCGTGGACTTCAAACAGGCATTCGACAGGGTAAGAAGAATGGAACTATACATAATATTAAAAGAAACGACACCAGGGAAATTACATAGACTTATTAAAATGACAATGAAGAACTCCAGAGCAAGCGTAAGAACAGCACCTTTCCGGATAAACGATGGCGTCAGGCAGGGGATGCGTTGTCGGCAACGTTATTTAATCTGGTGATAAGTAAGATAATCAGAGAACTCAGATGCGAAGGACTGATAACAAACAAGGAAATAGAAATAATTGCGTACGCTGACGATGTGGTGATGATATCGAGATCCCGAAAGAAGATGATGGAGATGTTTAGAGAGATGGCAAGAGAAGCTGAAAAGATGGGGCTGAATGTGAATGCCAGTAAGGGAGCGTTCAAGTATTACGTAACGCAATTTTTGGAGAATTTTGACCCCCCTCCCCCCATGTAACGCGCCGCAACGTTTTTCTTTACCCCCCCTCCCCCCTAGTAAAACGTTACGTAACCACCAAGTGACCATTTTTACCTAAAAGTCACAATTATGTGGCGTAAAGTACCGAAAAGTTGCTAAAATACCTTTGTTACAATGTTACATAACGCGTAGTTCAAACCCCCCCTCCCGCCCCTGTAACGCATAGTAACGTTTTACAAGACCCCCCTCCCCCCAAATTTGTTACGTACTACTTGAACGCTCCCTAAGACAAAATATATGAAGTGCAACAGAAACGAGGAGCACATGAGAAGCAGTCTAGTGGTGGACGGATATGAGTTTGAAGAGGTTTGAACAGGAAAGAGAAATGAAGATTTGGAAAGAAGAATCAAGGCGGGCAACAGGGTTTATTACGCAAACAATAAGGTACTAACGAATAAACAACTAACGAGGGGCACAAAACTGAGAATTTACAGGATATTAATCAGGCCGTTGGTAACATATTGCGGTATCGAGATACCACGTCAATGGAAGTACGTCATTTAAGTTTCAGTAAAATTTTGTTAATGAATAAAAGCATGTAACTTATCAAAGTAATCAGAAAAACTTCATCCGATACCAAGAAATTAACTTAAAGTCAAATGATTCGTTGAAAACGGGACATAAAACAGGTTTGAATAAAATAAATTTGAAATGTATCATTTAATAATTGTTTTTGTTAAAATGTTAATTTATAGTAAATGAAAAATTGTTAGCAATAAGAAAGGTATTTTAAAAGTTAGAAATTTGTTAATTAATTGATAAATGTAAAAATCCATGTTAGCGTTAAATTTAAAATGAGTTTGTTAAAATTATTACGTGAGTTCGGCATGTCACAACTTAATGAACTGCGTATGGAAATTTCATGTCCATCATCTTTATTTATCCAACCACGAAGCAATATCAAGAAGTCGATCCAATCTGAAAATATAAAAATTTTACTTATAAAATTTCAACGAACCACAATGGGCTTAGTCCATACCTGTACTGTGAAACTTCAAATAATATTGATTTTTCGATCGACCAATAAAATACGTCTATGCAAAGATCAAGATAGCGATGAACTTCGTAAAAGGAATTAATAAAACAATTGATAAAAGGAGGTTGTTGATATTTCACACGTGCAAGGTGGCGAATTTAGAATCGTCCTAATAAAATTGATAATTATAGTAAAAATAAATAGTGAAATTACAAAATACAAGTGCATAATTCAACAAAATAGTTACTTACCTACGTAAAACCAATAATAAGGTGAAAATTGTAAAAGATTGGAAATATTTTTGAAGAAAAGGAATTCACAACAAAACGAGGTCAACAAACTATATCTGGAAGTTTCCGATGGTAAATGAACCCTTTGAGTGTCTTTGACGCGCAATTGTACCATCTCCATTTCAAATAAAAGAAATATTCCTGGATTTAATAAGGTATCGTGCACATTGCAATAAAATCTTTATAAACTTAAGTGAAATCTCCGGACTTCGTACGACACGTGTTTTGCATCATTTTACGTTCAGAATTTTTATATAATAGATTTAATAATAGAACTTTTTGATATAACCAAATATTTATTTTCATTTGTGTGCTTAATAAAAACATTAATAACTTTGTAACGAAGGATATTTATTTAGACCTGTTCCGCACCATAATTTCATTTACAGCATTGGTAACGGAACGAATCCACCCTGTACAAGGTAAGATACATGCACTACGAAAGAGCTAAGCTGAGGCACCTTATTTCATTAAATTGTGTTTACAAAATATCACATACTTTTCCATTGACGGGGTACAACTACGTACACCCATATAAAATATTAACGACAAGAACCTTTAACCCTATTAGCGAGGGTATTCATAACAATTTTGTATTATAAAGTGTGGGTCTCTTAAAGGCCTTACGTAAGCACACAGCACTTTTTGGCGCAACAACGTGAGGCTCGAGTCACCTCGAATAACCTCGTACCGCGAGTAAAATTAGGTCAATATAATTAAATTAATAGATAGGTTAGTTACAACGAAAAATTTCATCAAAATTATTTACAACGATAACATTAAAACTAAAAATTTTCTGAAAATTAAAATTAAAAATATTTTTATTACTAAAATTAAACGTACATCATCAATTAACTTAAAAAAAACTATTTCCTTATAACTAAATTGCTTAAAAATAAATCAAAATGGCAGAAAAATCGGATAGGACTATAAGGTATGAAAAGAAAAATCCGGAAGTAGAGGAAGAAGAAACGTCAGAAGAAGGGGTATCGATAACCGAAGAAGTGACAGGCAGTGAAATGCTAATACAATTAGATGTTGACGAGACACCTAAGAAAGAAGAGAAAACAGAAATGCAATTAATGATGGAGTACATGAAAGATGCTCAAATGAAAGCAGCAGAAGACAGAAAGAAAGCAGAAGAAGATAGAGCGAAAGCAGAAGAAAGGTCAATCGAAGATAGAAAGAAAGCAGAAGAGAACACAAAGTTGATCATTGAAAACACAAATGAGAAAATACAAGAAACCAGAAAGGAATTGAACAATAAAATAGAAGTGGTTATTAAAAATACAGAAGATACGAAGAGGGAACTCAAGGAGAATTTACAAAAATGTAAAGAAGAAATTGAAAATAAATTTGCTCAGGCAATAAATGACACAAATTCAAGTGTACAAAAGGTAAAAGAAAATGTGTATGAATTAAGTGAAGAGGTAGCAGAAATTAAAAGTCAAATAGTACCGAAAATTGATATTAATAATAAAATGATACAAACACAACAAATTTTGGAAGAACAAATTGTAAAGTCAAAAATGGATATGAGTCAAGAGGTGTGTAAATTAGAAAATCGGGTAGACTTGAAATTCAATGATCAGGGCGAAAAACTAAAATTACTTGAAGAAAACGTAAAAATAAAATGTGAAAGCACAAACAGTTCAATAACTTTATCGGCTCTACAAGACATCACGTGGCCGACAAACAACGGGCAAGCAATAAAGTTCTACGAAAAAGGGGACTTTAACCCTAAACAATTTATCAAATACGCGAACCGCAGCACAAGTCACATCCGCGATGTGAACAAATTTAAAAATTGCATCTGTTCAATGATGGGTGGAAATGCTAAAAAATGGTTCGGGTGTGTGCAAGATAAATTTGAAGATTTTGTCGGTTTCGAAAGACTATTTCTAGATCGTTACTGGGACAAGCAAGCTCAGGGGCGAATACGCAACGAGTTAATGAACGGTAAATTTAAAGGGTACGGTCGCCGCAATGATTACGCGGAGAACATCATTAACGAGGTAACGCAACTTGAACCGGAAGTCTCCGAGGAAGAAATCGTTGAACACTTATCTAATCATTTCTGCCAAGATATAATTAATCGGGTAGCTCTGGAAAATATAAACACGATATCCGAATTATCGAAATTGTTAAGGAGAACAGATGCGGTTAACATGGACGAAAGAGCCAATAGGCCAAGTTATAATAACGCGACTAGAAATTTCAATACTTATTCAGGGGGGCAACGCGAATCGAATAACCAGCGCACTTATCACAATAATGGGAACGACAATCGCAATAATCAGGACAATAGATACAACCGTTACGAACGATCTGGAAATTATAACCAGAACAATAATAATTACGGCAGAAATGAAAATAATTTTGAAAATCGTAGGGGTGGTTACAATAATTTTAATACTAACGATCGGGATAGTCAGGATGATCGTAACGCAGGGTACAACCCAAATCGAAATAACTTTGGTCGAGGTAACTATTACGGAAATAATAGAAATTATAATCAGGGTTATCGTGGACGTTTTCAGAGAGGAGGTAGATATGAGTCAAATTGGCGTAGTTATGACAATCGCACAAACGACCACAATAATCAACAAGGGGGCGACGAACGTTTCCCAAACCGAACGTCAGCCAATACAGAAAACAGACCGATTAATAGTGTTACGATAAATAGGACACCTGCTGTGGAGGAAGAAACATCTTCTCCACAGGATTTTCAATAAACGGCGTGCCAATGAATATGCAGATAAGCTCTTATCAGCATCCCAAAGAGTTTATCAGTATCGAAAATACGGGGGGGTTAAATAATGAAAATAAATTTGATTTATTGCCATACATTATGGTAAATATTAATAACGTTCAGGTAAATTGTTTAATAGATACAGGGGCAGAAATTTCATTAATAAATCAGGGGGTAATTTCGAAAAATCAAGAAAATTTTAAAGATACAATTTTAAAAACAAAGATAGTAAATTTGGTAACGCCAAACCAGAAAAAGTTCTCGTCTGCAAACGAAAGCGTACTCGCGACAATTAAAATAGGGGATGTAGTTATAAAAGAATCGATCTTAATTATTAAAAATTTATCTATGCAATGCATACTCGGAATCGACTTAATTAATAAATTTAATATGATCATTGATGCAGAACGGAAGGTAGTAAAAATATTAAACAAAGAGATCACTTGGACAAACAATTTAGGTAATCAAATCACTGATGGGAATGAACCGGAAATGTTAGTAGAGAATTCAATAGAAGGGGAATACAATGTTAATTATGTTAATTATGACAGGGAAAAAGGTTTAAGAAATGTTAATTGGGATACACAGTTAATAAATAAAAACAAAGGGGATTTGAAAAACATAAAACTAGATTGTCCAAATGATTACACTCACGAAGTCATAAAATTATTCACGAAATACGATGCATTGATAAATCAGGAGTCAGGTACCGCGAAAAATTACGTGCACAAGTTACAAATTATCAAAGACAAGCTATTCCGCTGTAAGAATTACCCTATTCCGCAATGTTACAAACACCAGGTACAATTAGAAATTCAAAAGATGCTAAATGACGGCATCATAATAAAATCTCCGACAGCGTATTTAAACCCACTCGTTATTGTTAAAAAGAAAGACGGGAGTTTAAGATTATGTTTAGACGCGAGGGGGTTAAACGCAGTTACAAAACCCCAGTTTGAAAGTCCGGAAACTATGGAGTCATTGTTATCAAAATTGGGATCATCAAAAACTTTTAGTAAACTCGACTTAAGAAATTCGTTTTGGCTGATTAAATTACATAAAGACTCACAACAATACACAGGTTTTAGCGTCGACGGAAACACATATATCTTTCGAGTTGTTCCATTTGGATTATCCACTAGCAGCGCGGCACTCATCGGTGCATTACAAGTCATTCTCAACCAATTTAGTCATTTTTGCGCACACTATGTTGATGACATAATAATCTTCAGCGAAAATGAAGAAATTCATAAAATTCATTTAGATAAAATTTTAAAAGCATTAAATGATGCAGACTTGAAGCTCAACATAGAAAAATGTGAGTTCTACAAGACGCGAGTTCAATATTTGGGTTACATAATTTCAAACGAGGGTATTAAGATAGACGATGGGAAAATAATAGAAATCAAAAACTACCGTCGACCATTTAACTTAAAGTCATTAAGATCATTTTTAGGGTTAATGAATTATTATAAAAGGTTCGTACCTAACTATTCTAATTTAACAGTTCCGTTACTTGAGCTACTGAAGAAATCGGTAAGGTGGAAATGGGACGATGACAAACAAAAAGCTTTTGATCAAATGAAAAATACATTATATGAGAACGTCAAACTACTTCACTCCGATTTTAAAGAAAAGTTTATACTAAAGACAGACGCAAGTCATTTTGCGGTAGGAGGTGCTTTAATACAAATGCGTAATGGGGAAGAAGAACCGATAAGTTTTGTTTCACGAACGTTAAAGAAATCTGAACTTAATTATTCCACGTCCGAGAAAGAAATGTTAGCTATCGTGTTTGCGCTCACAAAATTAAAATTTTATTTAATCGGCAACCGTTTTGAAATACACACTGATCACTCGGCGTTAACATTTTTAATGCGTACAAAATTTACGAATAATAGAATTTATCGGTGGAGTTTGCTCATTATGGAGTACTCATTCGACATCGTGCATATTAAAGGCAAAAATAATATTGTTGCAGACGCGCTTAGTAGAAAAGATAACCCGGAAAATAAGCCTAAAGAAATTTTAATCGCATTAAACCAACTGGTTGATGACGAAATTCCGTTTACACGTCAGGATGTTTTACTAGCTCAGGAAAATGAATGTTTTGATAGCTTAAAAATTAAATTAGATAATAACGATCAAGAAAATACAAAGTCATTTAAATATAAAGATAACGTAATCATAAAAACTGTGAGAAATTTAGAATTATATGTGGTAGATGAACCTACCACAATAAATATTACAAACGCGTTACATTCAAAATTTGGGCATGCCGGTATCAAGAGAACGTGGCTTATGTTCAGGGAAAATTATTTCTGCCATAAAGATTTAAAAATTATAAAACGTACCATTAACCAATGTACATTATGTCAAATGGGGAAATTTAAAAATTTTCATAACCAAAATATCGTGCAAAGCTTAAAACTAGAACAACCTGGGGAGTTAGTTGCAGTTGATTATATCGGTAATTTAATAGCCAGTAGTGAGTTTCATAACATCTTCGTCGTAGTTGATGCTTTCACAAAATTCGTCCAATTATATCCAACGGTAGCATGTACAACGGACATTTCGCTGGAACTTCTGGACCGTTTCTGTAACGAAATCATTAAACCAAAAAGAATTTTAGTCGATAATGCAACTTACTTCGATAATCAACGATTTAGACAGCATTGGGAAGAACGTGGTGTGAAAGTCACGTATTGTTCCATACGACATCCACAAGGAAACATCTGTGAGAGGTATGTCCAAGAGACGATTAAATTCCTCAGACTCCTGGTACACAATGATCAACCTTCATGGCATAGTAAACTCGAAACGGTAGAAAATTTCATCAACCATATCCCAAGCATAGCTACGGAAAGGACACCACACTTTCTTATGTTAAATCAGCAACCGGAACGACCATGGGTGTATGATCAGCCGGAAAAAGAATACAATGAAATACTAGAAGACGTTAGAAAAAGGCTCAAGAAAAGGAGCCAAAAATATACAAGAAAAATGAACAAAAAGATAAAGAAAAAGTGCAATTTTGAAATAGGCGAATGGGTGATAGTTAAAAAGCTACGATTGGGACGTAGAGAGCACAACCAGTGCCAAAAACTTCAACTTCCCTATGAAGGACCATTCATCGTCGATGAAAAGGTAGCCGAATGCACCTATCAGCTAAGACATCCCGATTCAGAACAAATTCGAGGCCGCTTCCACATCGATCTGATTTATAGGTGGGACGATGGATCTATAATGATAAATGACAACAATGAATACGGCGAAACTTAATTTGAAATTAATTTAACAACTATAAAAATAAAAACAACCGCTAAGAAAAATAGTAAGATATGACAAATGTAGAGATAATTTTAAGGAATGATTAGGACACGACCAATAGAAAATCTAAATGGCAATGTAAATTTGATAAAAGCTATTAGAATAGGAAAATGATAAAAATTGACCAAGATGGAAAAATTTATATAGAAAAGATGCTACATTTGAATAATTAATAAAATTTTATGAAAGGAAAAGTTAATAAGATTTGATTAAATAAATGATTTCAATTTAAAAAAAAAAAAAAAAAATGCAATTGGTAAAAGGAATTTAGTTAATGAAAGAGAAAAGTTAAATTTAGAATTTGGGTGAAGGAGGAATTTAAGATAGCTGATGATGTGTTTAATTTGAAAAGATCAGGAGGTATTTGATAGTGGAAAATGGTATTCAATGTTGAACGTTGAAAGATAAATGGGGGGTAAATAATAATACGGTAGTTAACTCAGACGGAGTTAGACAAATAATATGAGGAAATTAATGAATTAATTATGAAGTTATATGAAGTAAAAGGTATATGGGACCAAAAAGAGGTCAGAGAATAATAATGGGGAAATAAATAGGAAAATATTAATTAAATGCAGAGATAAAGAATACCAATTAATAAGAAGGAATTATGAATTAAAAGTTAATGATTGTTCACAAGGTTAATAGCTAAAAGGGAATTATAAGAACTAAAGTAGGAATCACCCAAATATAAATAAGTTAAAGATAGAAAGATTAAAAATAAAGAGTCAAGTTTTTTTTTTTGAATAAAATAAAATAAAAAGAAAAGTCAAACAACAAAAATTTTAGAACTTAATAAATTTAAATTATCATCAGAAATCTTGGTCAGATTTATTAGTTAAATTAGTATATAGGATAGTTTAGAATTTGAATATGATTAGTTAGTTTTCTTTGAACAGTTAATAGTTTAGTTAGTTAATTAATGTTGAAGATGATCAGTTAGTTTTGTTTGAATTTATTTAGTTAATTTTATTCAATTCTTTTAGTTAATGTTTATGTGATATAATTTAGTGAGACAATTTGAACATGAATGATAATCGTTACATTAAAAATTTAAGTTTGTTTATGAATAAAAAAGAAAAAGCACATAAATGTTAATTGTGGAATTTAACACAAAAACAGGTATTTTTCTTTTAAATTACAAATTAACAAGGGGGTAAATGCGGTATCGAGATACCACGTCAATGGAAGTACGTCATTTAAGTTTCAGTAAAATTTTGTTAATGAATAAAAGCATGTAACTTATCAAAGTAATCAGAAAAACTTCATCCGATACCAAGAAATTAACTTAAAGTCAAATGATTCGTTGAAAACGGGACATAAAACAGGTTTGAATAAAATAAATTTGAAATGTATCATTTAATAATTGTTTTTGTTAAAATGTTAATTTATAGTAAATGAAAAATTGTTAGCAATAAGAAAGGTATTTTAAAAGTTAGAAATTTGTTAATTAATTGATAAATGTAAAAATCCATGTTAGCGTTAAATTTAAAATGAGTTTGTTAAAATTATTACGTGAGTTCGGCATGTCACAACTTAATGAACTGCGTATGGAAATTTCATGTCCATCATCTTTATTTATCCAACCACGAAGCAATATCAAGAAGTCGATCCAATCTGAAAATATAAAAATTTTACTTATAAAATTTCAACGAACCACAATGGGCTTAGTCCATACCTGTACTGTGAAACTTCAAATAATATTGATTTTTCGATCGACCAATAAAATACGTCTATGCAAAGATCAAGATAGCGATGAACTTCGTAAAAGGAATTAATAAAACAATTGATAAAAGGAGGTTGTTGATATTTCACACGTGCAAGGTGGCGAATTTAGAATCGTCCTAATAAAATTGATAATTATAGTAAAAATAAATAGTGAAATTACAAAATACAAGTGCATAATTCAACAAAATAGTTACTTACCTACGTAAAACCAATAATAAGGTGAAAATTGTAAAAGATTGGAAATATTTTTGAAGAAAAGGAATTCACAACAAAACGAGGTCAACAAACTATATCTGGAAGTTTCCGATGGTAAATGAACCCTTTGAGTGTCTTTGACGCGCAATTGTACCATCTCCATTTCAAATAAAAGAAATATTCCTGGATTTAATAAGGTATCGTGCACATTGCAATAAAATCTTTATAAACTTAAGTGAAATCTCCGGACTTCGTACGACACGTGTTTTGCATCATTTTACGTTCAGAATTTTTATATAATAGATTTAATAATAGAACTTTTTGATATAACCAAATATTTATTTTCATTTGTGTGCTTAATAAAAACATTAATAACTTTGTAACGAAGGATATTTATTTAGACCTGTTCCGCACCATAATTTCATTTACAGCATTGGTAACGGAACGAATCCACCCTGTACAAGGTAAGATACATGCACTACGAAAGAGCTAAGCTGAGGCACCTTATTTCATTAAATTGTGTTTACAAAATATCACATACTTTTCCATTGACGGGGTACAACTACGTACACCCATATAAAATATTAACGACAAGAACCTTTAACCCTATTAGCGAGGGTATTCATAACAATTTTGTATTATAAAGTGTGGGTCTCTTAAAGGCCTTACGTAAGCACACAGCAATATGCTGCGGAAAGAGCGGCTAAGAATCTTTGAGCGTAAAGTATTGAGAGCGATACTGGGTCCCATGAGAGAGGCAAATTATGAACTAAGACGACGAATGAATTATGAAATACGGGAGGCTATGAATGGGGAGGATATAGTCAAGTTTCTTAAGGCCCAGAGAATTAGTTGGCTGGGGCATGTAATGAGGAAAAGCAATACATCGGCAATAAAAGAAATAACGTTGTGGAAACCAAGTGAGACTAGAGCGAGGGGTAGACCGAGGGTAAGATGGTGGGATCAAGTGATGCAGGATCTTAGGACCATGAACGTGAATGGATGGAGCGAGAAGATCAATGACAGAAAGGGGTGGAGGAATATTGTGGAAGCAGCCAAAAGACATGCAGGACTGTGAAAGGAAGAAGAAACGGAAACTGTCTGTGTCAATATGTTGATTGTAAAATGGGGATTAATCCACCTCAGTAAAAGGATTTGTAAATCTCGGCAAGAGATAGCAATATTCAACTAGAATGTAATGCTTATATAATAATATAAAGTTGATTAACTTGTATCTTTCTATCCACCATATCTTTCAGTAATTTGAAGTTTTGAAGAAGAAAACACTAATTTATAACCTATAATATTATAACCCCTAAGGGGACGTCCATAAATCACGTGAGGTGTTTTTTTAAAAATTTTGACCCCCCCTCCCCTTTGGTGAGATTTGGTGAGATGTCGTGGGACCCCCCCCCTATCTAAATCTCACGTGAGATTTTCCTTATAATTTTTCAATAATTAAATTTACTTGATATGTTATTGTATTTTGCTTTATTATACCACTAATAACTACCTAAGCGTTTATTTGATTCGTCACGGTAAAAACGTTTTGTTTCAATTTAATATGCAATTTTATTTGAAAAATTATAACAAACTTTGTTTTGCTTTTTAAATAAATTTATTTCCGTCAATCAAACTGAATTTGTTATTTAAAAAAAAATTAATCTTCCAAATTTGTTAGCGTTAAAGAAATTTTTCTTTATTATAAATAATTGTTCATTATTTCAAATAGAAGATTGTTTGAATCAAATAAAAGTTGGAACCAAAAAAGCATTTTTTACTGTGGTTAATATTTAGTATTTTCTTTTCACTTTGTATATTATAAAATATTAAAATATCATATTAGAACTTACTTTGAAGATGAAAGTCAACATTGTATGTGCCTTCCTTACAACCGTGTCATTCTGTAGTTTTTCTATTTCTTTTTTTATATGATCACTAAGAACACTCTTATCGATGAACTTCAGCTTTGCCTCATTCCACAAACGATTAACTTCTTGCTGGCAAGATTGCTTCGTCTTAGCGGAATGCCGCTTAACATACGCATTATAAAAATTTTGATATAAATTCATGTCGTGAAATACAGTGAAAGCTCCTTGTTGCTAGCTTCTTGGCCTTACTTAATTAAAAAATGTTCTGGATCGCTTAACAAAATTTATTTCAACACTAAATGATTAACAAAGTTTAACAACTGAATTAGCGTACCTCGCAGTTTCGATTCACAAAATTTTAACTCATTCAATATTCCCTGGTTTTACTATTTACTAGGTTTACTATTTTAAGAACATATTAAGAGTAAAAGAAAGAGAAAGTTTCCTAGAATTGCCGAATAAAGGCACAAGTGTTACTATTTGAATGAGACATTCTAGGAAGCCCTATAAACTAATTAAATAATAAATTGCATATAATAAAATCAGGCTTATTGCTTAGGCACTAAAGTACAGGTATAATGGGTATAATGGGCCCTGTACTTAAGAAGATAAAGAAAGATGCAGGACCTCATTAAAGTATTAGAAAAAGCAATTAAAAAAGGTATTAGAAAAGGCAACCAACAAAGGGATTAGAAAAAGCAATTAACACTCCTTATTCACGGTTTCGTTATTGGCGTTTTCAAAAACTAACAATATACAATGTTTGTACTACTCGTACTTTAAAGATTTATAATTAAAATTACAATTTCGCACTTTTAAAATGATATCTGCTGCGTATTTTATCTAAAAGAATTCAGACGCTTGCATTGCAAAATTGTGTTGGAACATAATTACATGCGAGAAATGATATACATTTTTTCTAAAGAAATGCTTATTATTAACAAATCTAAAAGTGATTCGCAAGATATTCAATTACAAATTAACACCACTCACCTATCAAAACAAACAAGTAGGCGTCCAAGTATTTATAATAAAGAGAAAATATTATTGTGGCTAAACCTAAAACGTTTTTGAACAAAAGCAAAATTTTTGCCGTAAAGCGTAAATCCACCGCTGAATATATTAATATAGGCTTATTTTAAGAAAATTTCAGATTACCTTCAATATTAAGGATATAGGCATAAAAAGGCTAAAAATTCGGTCTCTAGTTTTATAATACCAATATATTCGCTGAATTAAAAAGTTGACGTGAGATTTTCTTTGAGCCCCCCCTCCCCCTTGGTGAGATTTGGTGAGATTTTGCCGGACCCCCCCCCCCTCCCCCATTTTACCTCACGTGATTTATGGACGCCCCCTAAGGAATACTTAACACTTTAGGGATCGGTAAATCGGATCGTTAAGGTTAGGGATTTCTTCACGCTCTTAAGGAACTCTTAGCACTTGGTGAAAACCAAATGTGTCATAAGAGTTTCTTAACTCCAAGTTAGGGAACTCTTAACGTTAGGAATTTGTTGGTGAAAACGAGCATAAGCTACCGGCTCGAACAAACCCCAGGTCGCTAGCTAAAACGGTTATGTTTCTCGGAGTAAAAAATAATTTTTTAAAATATATCCTAAAAACAATCTTATATCCCTTAAATGACATTCTATAGTGTTTATGTGCTCAAAATTCTATGTAACAACCCGCGTTTGATTCATTATTATTTATATATATCGACCACGTAATTTTAACACGTAACGATGAATTTATCAATGATAATTAAATAAAGAGACGGTGATCAGCTTAAGCAGTTAAGTGCATTGCTGCTAATGCGGAATGCCCGGTTCAACTCCGGGCTCAGTAAAAACTTTATTCTGACCGTCTCCCCTCGGAAGGCAATGGCAAACCACCGAGGTGTAATATGCTTAGAACAGCCTCTCTGGAGATGAAGTGTATACACTTCCCGCGGTTCGGAGCCCGCGTTAAACAAGTAGGTCCCCTATGTGTGTGATAGTACTACAAATGCACAACACATACATAGGAGAGAGGTCGCCAACATCCGGTAACGGATAGGCACGCGAAGAAGAAGAAGAATTAAATAAAAGTAAACATTAAACCATGTTATAAATTAGATTATAAGTATCTAACCATATTATGTGTAAACTATTTAGTTCAAAATTATTTAAACTTACTTAGTTTATAATAATTATTTTGTTTATAATAATTATTATGCCGGAGTACAATTTGTTTGAGAGGCACTGGAAATTCTCGAGTGATCTTGTAAACTTTTACAAGCTTCTTCCTCTAATCTTTGTAACAATGAGAGCGGAAACATTAATAACTTTGTAACGAGAATTTCCAGCAAAGTTAAAAGAAAGCGACAAAGACTTTGAAAGTTATACAGGGTCATAAAATAATTCACTGCTGCACATGGAACTTCTTCTTGGAAAAAAAGATATAAGTTTCTATTTTGTGAATGGAGCCAAAGTTTTCCATTCTTTAGAATCTTTGGCACCCCGCTGGATTTTCAGAACGAAAGCGAGTAATAAAACCTACCCTAAAATACCATGTATGTAGTCTCTACGCGAGGGCTCAAATTAAGAAAGCTTATACGTCTTTTCTACCACCTCCACGGAAGAAGGTGATTCAATAAAATAAGGGCCTTAAGCCAAAATTAGGCAGTCGTTCAACATCACACGATCGAGTCGCGTCCTGCCACACGCACACTCAAAAAAATCCATTCTTACCAGCTAGAATAACGAACTTTAAATCAAGAACAAACGTTCTGGAAATTGACCCAATCATGCCGGGTACTTTGAATCGAGAATAATTTAAGAATGGCAGGCTTATTGTTAATTAGGGTTGTAGAAACCCTAATACTTAAGCAGGCATCCTCTATTTAAACATGCCCATTCTTAATTTATGCTAATCACACCCGAGGTTTATTTCAAAGCGAACACATTCTGGTTCCAAGATTTAAGAAGTTATTAATTTTAGAATGACCAGTCTTAAAACAAATTAAAAAAATAATAAAAATTATTATTATTATTTCAATTATTTTACTTGACAATTTATCTATTATCACTTCTGTACAATTTCATTATTTTAAATTTTACTACTTATTCATGGTAATTTTGGTATTCATCATATTGCGTCCTGTTGTTTTTTGCATATCTGTAAATTCCTGATTAAATTCTAAATATTAAATTTATTTATACACGTACTACTTACTTTTTCTACCAGCTCGATTCGATGTGTTGTTTTTGCATATCTGTAAAATCCTGATTAAGTTGAAATATTAATTATATATACTTAGATTTGTTTTACGGCTCCACCGGGATTTGAACCTAGGACCCACAGATTTTTTTAGATTTAAAGATTTTATTAATAAATTTACAAATATATAAATCCACAAGTTCGATAGGGGGCACCACAATTTAGTGTCCCTTTATCTCACCTTACAAATTATATTACATACAGGAGTACCTCGCCTTGGCATAACTCCACTTCTCATCGTTGCGACCTTTCCGGCCTTGTAGCACTTCATCGTGTTCCTTGTTTTTCATTTCGTTTTCGTAATTACAATTTTACCTTGGGTTTGTTGGAAAATTAATTAAAAAACCAACTTACAGAAATGCGTTTGTACAGGGGGAACAATAAAACAATAAAATAAGCTACGGACACATAACATAACAAAACAATATAAGACAGGACAAAACAAAAATAAATAAAGAAAACATAAAAGAAAACATAAAAACATAAAATTGACAATGACAATAACAACAAAATAACAACATCAATAATAGTGTTGTTCACATATTTTCGTATTTGGGACGCTAACGGGTTTGAGTTTCATACTTTCTCAAGGTTCAGTGATACTTCGTCCATTGGCGCAGCGGTTGCCGTGGTCAGAGATCTTGTTCTTCTTCGTCGGAGTTGGATGGTGGAGTATTAATGAATTTAGGTAGTGTTTGGAAAGGGAGTCTGTATTTGCGTGTGGTATTGGCTTGTGTCATATTTGTCGTTAGTGTGCTTTTGTGTATTTGTGTAGAGTAGAATTTCTCAGATAACCGAGTTACGTGGTCTCTGAGAAATTCTACTTGTGTGTCGTCGTGTAGTGTTGTGATGCGTGTGTAGCGATCTGCTCCCGTGATGAGTCGGAGGCAGCGGTTCTGGAATACCTGCAATGGTCTGAGGCGTGTCTTGGACACTCCGGCCCATGCAGGACAAGCGTACGTTAGGATCGGTCTTAGCACGGTTTTGTATAACGTGCGCTTGTTTTCTGAACTCATCTGTCCCCCTTTCATTAGGCAGTAGATCTTGCGATTTGCGCCATAGGCAAGTTGCCTCCTTAGCTTAAGGTGTTCGTCGAAATTTAACCGGGAGTCCATGGTGACTCCCAGGTATTTCACCTTAGGCTGGGGTGTTATCGTTTGACCGTCGAGCTTGAGATGTTGGAAGACTCGATGATTAGTACGCTTTCTGGCGAAGACTATTGTCTCCGTCTTACCGGCGTTCAGTCGAATCTTCCATTTCTCGAAGTACTCTCGGATCATGTTTAGGTGTATTTGTGTTTGTTTGGTGGCGACCTGTGCGCTGAACGAATGCGCGTAGATGGCGGTATCGTCAGCGTACAGAGCCATGCGTGTTTGTGCGAATGTTGGAATGTCGTGTATGTAAAAGTTAAAGAGTTTCGGGGCAAGCACGGAGCCTTGGGGAACTCCGACTTGTATGGATTTGTGTTTTGATATGGTGTCGTTGACCTAGGACCCACAGGTATTGAGTCTAACGCTGTAACATCTGTGCTATCTGGACGTGCTTGACTATTGTCATTTTAAATAGTCATAAAAATCCTATTTTCTAATTCGAATTTTAAATTATAAAAGACTAGCTAGCACAGGCGGGCTACAATAATATTAAAATGACAAAATTAAATAACGTATTTTACATTTTTTATTTTACATTTTTATTTTACATTTTCGGTATTCACGTTAACGTCTTTGATGAAGAATTGGAAAAACTGCATAACCTTTTTTATGCTCAATAGCAACACATTTGCATTCTATTTGGGACAGAATTAAATTTTCATGTTTAATACCTTCGTGGCATACATAATAAATATTTAATTTACTTGATTGCAATGGAGTATCGTACAAATCATACACGTATCTATAAGATACATTTTGCGAGTGACTCGCAAAATTTTCAAATTACACGTGGAGAGCCTACAAAGTTTAGTGTTTAAAAATAGCAACATTTATCAAAAATTAAAAAAAATTTCACAATCAAGCATTATAAACAAGCGCGCAAATAATAGCAGTTAAAAATTTTTCAAATTTAATTAAAAATTTTGACATTAATTCAAGCGATGTGGCTCAGCAAAATTTTTAAAATATTCGTGCAAGAGCCTACAAAGTTTGGTGTTTAAAAATAGCAACATCTATCAAAAACTAAAGATTTCTTTAAAATTAAGCAGTTAAAAAATTTTCAAATTTAATTAAAAAATTTTGCCATCAATTCAATTCAATGTAATAAATTATGATGCTTGTATTTTTTTTGTTTTTATTAATTAATAACAGTTATTTATTTGTCTTAATTTAAATAAAAATTACACGTGGTTATAAATTATTTTAAATAAATACTGGTTAATGTAATAAATTATAATGCTTGTAAAAAAGTATATATGACACGTGTTTCTCCCTTTTCTGCAACATGCATTTATTTTAAATAATTCATAATATAAAATTGATCTGAGAAACATTTCAGAAAATGTTTTATTTATTTTAATTTAACACTGATTTATAATGTACATAATGAACATAATGTAAATTATTGTTATTTAGGAAGAAAATTTAGCAAAAAAGGGAGTTGGCCCACTGTACAGCGAATAAAGCTTACGGCATTTGTCCAAACCTCAAAGTCGAGAATTGGTTACCATGCCATGCGATTTTCGCAGCTACAATATAAATTTGCATTAATGTATATTACCTATATAATTATGAATTATAATAACGTCAACTATTATAAAATTTTTGTGCCTAAAAATGAGCAGAGTAACGAATACCCTTAAAAAACAAAATAAAATAAAACGTGTGTAAAATATTTTTTATAAATATGCCTTTTCATGTAGAGGACAATTTTTGTATTACGATAGCGAAGATAAAAATGCTTAAAATTGCATTATAATTTATGTTTTTGAACGAAAAAGTAACAAAAGTGATATCATTAACGTGAGAACAAAAGTACGTGTTCCAACCAATCTGACTAAAAAACAAGAACGCACTGACTTGAGATGGGAAAGTGTTTTGTTTTCAGACAAAGAACTGTTCAGTTTTTACAAAACATTGGTGTTTTTGTAGAGAAAGACAGTTTTTGTTTGTGTTTCTTGTTTTGTGTGTTTGGTAGAAACTCGGCATTATATTCATCAATTTATGAACAGTGTGTGAAGGTGAACAATAATAATAATCTTTGTTGTTCCAGTGCCATGAAAGAAAATCGTGCAAGTTCAAGAAGGAGAATATTCATACGAACGATGGATGAGGGAAAGCCAAATCGAAAATGTTTTTAAAAGGCACCAATATCATCTTCCCAAAGGTAACTGCTTTTTTGAATTCTGTAACTATCTTTTGACGTTTTAAATCTTAACTCTTTTATAAAAAGAAATTGTATCTCAATTTATTTTTCTTTTTTAGAACTTGAACTGAAAACTATAAATTCACTTCTGCAACAAAAGAAGATATGAAACTAAATTCTTATTACGAAGTAACGGATTTTCATAATTTATTATTTTGCTGGGCTTAAAAGATCAGCCATACGAAAACAGTTTCGGCCGAACGACAATCGACTCAAAAATTCAAGACTCCTGCAAAATTTGATGACGGAACATGTCCTGGATAAGAAATAATAAGGTTTGTTAGTTACATTTAATTTTTGATATCGGTCTAATGGTAACTTTTCAAAATTTAATAGAGGTTTAGAAATCAAAAACGCTTTTTCCACTGTAAGAAGATCGTAAGATTGTGCTTTTATCGCTCAAGCGTGTTGCATTTCTAATACAATTGAAATCAAGGTCTTAACAGATTTGACAGTTGGGAAGAATTTCTATATGATTGTGGATATCTATTCAATTTGTTCATCTCTATTTGATTTCAAGTTATGAAATGGACCTGATTACCAAGTGTAGTATCCTAATCTGTATCTACTAAATGCTGTGGGTTTTATGTGGCAATTTTATTAAATAGCAGCATTACAATAATGAAGAAATTTTTCTATTAATCCAGATAAAGGTGCAGGCGAATCGGAACTTGTTTCGAATTCACTTTTACATTATTTTTTTATAATAAAATTGCCATTATTAATTCTGTTTTATCTTATTATTTAGAAATCTTCGTCAAAATTCAATTTTACTCTGATTTTTATATTTATATTGTAAGTTAAGTTAATAAAATTTGATATTGGCTGAAATCTTTGGGCATTCCATTTACTATAAATTTTTAATGACAGTTTTGAATTGACCATTATTAAAAAATAATTCTACTCGTTTGGGCACAAAATTTTTACGGAATTTTTTCTTTGATCTTATCTTTTCGTTATATTTTTGATTATTGATGTATTCCTATATTTTTGCAAAGTTTCACAATTTTTTAACAAATTTTATATTTCATTCCTTCCTAAAAGCTACCCGGTAATGATTAGAACCTTTATAATATTTTTAGCGTAATATTTGTAGGTTCAACGTTAGTATCCTGACAAAATTAAAATAATTTTAAACAGCATTTAACGTTCGATCATCATAGGGAACGCCATTGTAGCTTTTAGAATAATTAAATATTTTTATAGTTAGTAATAGTACTTGCAAAATTTCAAAACTTCTAAACAACATTAATTTTCGCTCCCCTATATCCAGCACTGTAGATTTCACAATTTTTTTCATATTTTTGTTGTAATTGTGGGTAGCGTATTCGAATAATTGCAAAGTTACAAAACGTCTATACAAAATTTAATATTTCGGCACCCCCTAAAACCCGCCCTGTAGATTTTAGAATTTTTTAAATTTTTTAAAGTATTTATAGGAACCGTGTTAATGTATTAGCAAAGTTTCAAAACATTTAAACAAAATTTAACTTTCGACCCCCCTCTAAATCCGGCCCTGTAAGGTTTGGAATTTTTTAAATATTTTTTTAGTATTTATAGCTAGCGTGTTATTGTACTAGCAAAGTTTCAAAACGTTTAAACAAAATTTAACTTTTGACTTCCCCTAAATCCGGTCCTGTAAGGTTTAGAATTTTTTACATATTTTTGTAGTATTTATAGGTAGCGTGTTAATGTATTAGCAAAGTTTCAAAACGTTTAAACAAAATTTAACTTTTGACTTCCCCTAAATCCGGTCCTGTAAGGTTTAGAATTTTTTACATATTTTTGTAGTATTTATAGGTAGCGTGTTAATGTATTAGCAAAGTTTCAAAACGTTTAAACAAAATTTAACTTTTGACTTCCCCTAAATCCGGTCCTGTAAGGTTTAGAATTTTTTACATATTTTTGTAGTATTTATAGGTAGCGTGTTAATGTATTAGCAAAGTTTCAAAACGTTTAAACAAAATTTAACTTTTGACTTCCCCTAAATCCGGTCCTGTAAGGTTTAGAATTTTTTACATATTTTTGTAGTATTTATAGGTAGCGTGTTAATGTATTAGCAAAGTTTCAAAACGTTTAAACAAAATTTAACTTTTGACTTCCCCTAAATCCGGTCCTGTAAGGTTTAGAATTTTTTACATATTTTTGTAGTATTTATAGGTAGCGTGTTAATGTACTAGCAAAGTTTCAAAACGTTTAAACAAAATTTAACTTTTGACTTCCCCTAAATCCGGTCCTGTAAGGTTTAGAATTTTTTACATATTTTTGTAGTATTTATAGGTAGCGTGTTAATGTACTAGCAAAGTTTCAAAACGTTTAAACAAAATTTAACTTTTGACTTCCCCTAAATCCGGTCCTGTAAGGTTTAGAATTTTTTACATATTTTTGTAGTATTTATAGGTAGCGTGTTAATGTATTAGCAAAGTTTCAAAACGTTTAAACAAAATTTAACTTTTGACTTCCCCTAAATCCGGTCCTGTAAGGTTTAGAATTTTTTACATATTTTTGTAGTATTTATAGGTAGCGTGTTAATGTATTAGCAAAGTTTCAAAACGTTTAAACAAAATTTAACTTTTGACTTCCCCTAAATCCGGTCCTGTAAGGTTTAGAATTTTTTACATATTTTTGTAGTATTTATAGGTAGCGTGTTAATGTACTAGCAAAGTTTCAAAACGTTTAAACAAAATTTAACTTTTGACTTCCCCTAAATCCGGTCCTGTAAGGTTTAGAATTTTTTACATATTTTTGTAGTATTTATAGGTAGCGTGTTAATGTATTAGCAAAGTTTCAAAACGTTTAAACAAAATTTAACTTTTGACTTCCCCTAAATCCGGTCCTGTAAGGTTTAGAATTTTTTACATATTTTTGTAGTATTTATAGGTAGCGTGTTAATGTATTAGCAAAGTTTCAAAACGTTTAAACAAAATTTAACTTTTGACTTCCCCTAAATCCGGTCCTGTAAGGTTTAGAATTTTTTACATATTTTTGTAGTATTTATAGGTAGCGTGTTAATGTATTAGCAAAGTTTCAAAACGTTTAAACAAAATTTAACTTTTGACTTCCCCTAAATCCGGTCCTGTAAGGTTTAGAATATTTTACATATTTTTGTAGTATTTATAGGTAGCGTGTTAATGTATTAGCAAAGTTTCAAAACGTTTAAACAAAATTTAACTTTTGACTTCCCCTAAATCCGGTCCTGTAAGGTTTAGAATTTTTTACATATTTTTGTAGTATTTATAGGTAGCGTGTTAATGTATTAGCAAAGTTTCAAAACGTTTAAACAAAATTTAACTTTTGACTTCCCCTAAATCCGGTCCTGTAAGGTTTAGAATTTTTTACATATTTTTGTAGTATTTATAGGTAGCGTGTTAATGTATTAGCAAAGTTTCAAAACGTTTAAACAAAATTTAACTTTTGACTTCCCCTAAATCCGGTCCTGTAAGGTTTAGAATATTTTACATATTTTTGTAGTATTTATAGGTAGCGTGTTAATGTATTAGCAAAGTTTCAAAACGTTTAAACAAAATTTAACTTTTGACTTCCCCTAAATCCGGTCCTGTAAGGTTTAGAATTTTTTACATATTTTTGTAGTATTTATAGGTAGCGTGTTAATGTACTAGCAAAGTTTTTAAAATGTTTAATCGAAATTTAAATGTCGACGCCTCTAAATCCGGTCCTGTTGGTTTTAATATTTTTTTAATATGTTTGCAGTGTTTATGGGCCCCGTGTTAATGTACCTGAAAAGTTTCGAAAAGATTAATCAAACTTTCAACCCTCCTGGTAAAAGAACCGCATAATGCATAGATTTTTTGTAATATTTCTGTTGCACATAGTTAGTCGCAGTTGAAAATTCTTGAAGCCAACATTATTTAAATTAATATCCTAATACGCGATCTTGTACGTGAACTTGAAAATTTATGTACATATACACACCCAGTAAAATACTGTCATAAGTCGAAAATTGTAAATTCCAAGATACATCACTAAAAAGTCTGTAAAATAATGCTGCATAATTAAAAATAATGCTGTGGAAAATATAATTTTATTAATTAATTCAAAACTACTTTTGACAATATTCTTACTAATTTTCTTGTTTCAGAATATCGGTATGTGTACAAATAGCTGCGGGAAATCGAATCAAGAAATACAAGATTTGGATTACTCTCATCGAAAATGTACAATTTGATATCAATTAGTTTCAAATATTAACATGGATAGGAAAATTAAAGGTTTGTTACATTTAATTTGTTAGGATTACAATAAGTATCCGATTAATTATTAAATTTCATATGCATAGATTCCTTTTTTCAAATTTAGTTTTATTAGCGACATCTCATGGCAAATTTAGTAAGTCGTGGTAGTTACCTACTTCAGAACAGTTGTACTTGGGCATTTTTGAGTTAGATGTCGCTGATCTAATGTCGTTATCTACATTAGCGACCGACCCACACTTCATATTTTGATTTTATGTCAAATGTTGATTTTTGTGTCAAGAAATTATTTGACCTATATTTCAATATTTACGTTTATTCCAGAATTTATAATAATTCCGATGGTTGCAGTATCTATGGGAAATTGGATAGTGACTAGTGCAAAATGAATGCAGATAATGAAGGTTAGTGTTTTTTAAAATATTTTTGGTAATATTTTGGTGACTGATGAAAGTTGAAGAATTTCCAAGATTTTAAATAAATTAGGGGAAAGTTGAATTTTTATAAATGCGCGTCTCGGTTGTGAATTTAAGCAATGGTTTTAGAAAAAATTTATTTAATTTTACCATTCTTCGTGAAACCACACTGTCGTTGAAATTTTTTGTAAAATGTCAGTATTGCTTCGAAGACATCCTACAGTGGTTTTGTTTTAAAAACTTGCCATTATTTTTTGAAAATTTAGATGAAGTTAGTATTCTCCATAAAAATAATTTTCATATACCTAATGCGTTTTGGTAGCTTTGTTTTGTTTGTAAATTACAAGTCTTGAATAATTAATTTTCTTTGACACGAGACACAGAGAATCTTGAACAAGTGTTCATAATAGGTATAAGTAAATAGGGTCAACCATGTCAAATCAAGGGGTTCGACCTTGATGTTTCAGATTTCAATAATATTTTGATCGCCGGTTTCACTTGTAGAATGCATAATAATTCAGAAATGTATTTAAAAAATGTATTCTTATGACCAAATTGGATGCAAATTTATTATTATGTAGTTGAATAGATAATTTTGTAGTTGATATTTTTTTTGTTGAACCTTGCTCAATTTGAGTGGCCTTCTAAGGATCCTCCAGATACAGATAGTAATTTAGTTGAGTGTCAACTGTTACTAAGATGCTAACAAATTATTTTGATATATTTCGTTTGTTCTCTTTACTGTCCGTGTCTGTACGACCTTATAATCTGGTAATTTCCCAATTTTAATGCTGCGATAGACTACAATGTCCAACTACAAGACCAAGAATGTGGGCGAAATCATAGGTTCTTATTGCAATCTTAAATATCTTCTCGGACTTGGAATTTTCATATTAGTATAACGTGATTTTAGAAATTCGCAGTTAATTTTTAATTGTTTTATTTGTCAATTAAAAATCTAAAACTCACATAATATCGTATAATAATTGTAAGAAATTATCACGTAACAGATTTTCTGAAGCAATACTGCGTTGGAAAAAATATAAACCGCGAATCCCAGAAATTATGTTATTCAAATATGAAAATCTAAAGTGTAGGAGAGATATTTAGAATTTAGCTAGAAACCGCATATTTTTCCAACCATTTTTTAATAATATGTATTTGGACACATTTTAGTACGTGCTTAAAAAGTACACAATTAAAATATGCTGACAACTCTTGCATTGTGTATTTATATTATTTATTTATACGTTTCGACTTGCTTGCTGAGTGCAATGACTAATTTTTCGTTAGTTTAAAACTATTTCAAATTATTGCGCAATTTGCAAAACGACGCTATTTATTATCGAAATTTCATATTTCATTTCTAGTCGTAATATTAAATGGCTTTAAATCTACGTACACCTACCCCAAATTCTGTTTCTCAGAGCGAAATATACCAAGCAAGTTTGCAACCGCTCTTAGAAAATGTGCAACTTTGAAGTAAAGAAAGTAAAAATCGAATTGTACATAACTGAAAGACAACGGGCTTATTTTTGAAATTTCACCCTAATATCGAAAACTCAAAAAAATACTATAATATGCGGCGAATTGCAAAGAACCAACCCGAAACTTAGTTTTTCAGAAATCTGCCCTTAACTTGCCACTTATGCGTATTATTACAACAAATTATTTTTGAAATCTACAATTACATTTTATCTTCAATACAAATCGAATAGTGTAATTTGCTATCATAATTTTTTTTAACGAGATAATATTGAAGGTGTATTGCACGAGGTTTCTGATAAAGAAGTTACTCTTGGTTTATTGAAACATGTCGTAAATTACATCTTTTAATTTTCGATTAAAGGAGTGAAAATTTTATATAATTTACATCTTTGATTTGAAATTATGTATTATAAAGAGAGCTATTATTTATAACTGTAATTTATAGGCTCGAGGGGAACACAAAATTTTTGATAATTACTTAATTATAATTTTCACTCGCAAAAAGATTTTGAAAGAAAAGTTAGATTTCCATCTTGTAGACTTTCCATTGGACCAGTAATTGTACGGGTGGTGAATTGGTGTTCAGTCGCCATAGGAATTTCAATGTTTCATTCTTTGCTTTCCTAATTATTTTAGAGAAACTGTAAATAAGTTTCCTGTAGAGACAAAAATTGCTACTACATAACATGCAAATATTTCTTTTGTAATTTTCCTTTCTGCAGAAGGTAAAAATTCAAGAAACTATGAATACGGATTTAACAGAATCAGTATTGTCTTGGAAATCGGCGATACGAAAACCTACGTTGAAAGGTTGCATTCCAAGGCAATACTAATTTTTGTTAAACAGCTCTTATTAGTTTCCTTAATTTTTACCTTCTACAGAACAAAATATTACATAAAAAATTTACATGGATGCAGTATTTTTCTAACAATTTTTCTCCAAAATAATTTAGACTGCAAAGAATTTAACATAACCATCCCTATGGTGCGTGAACCAATTTACCACCATGCGTATAACAATAGCCAATAAAAAATAATCGCTTCGCAAATATAATTTTTGCGAAAATCATAAAAATATGGATGAGGTATTTAACAAACGAAAGTTTTATTACTGGAGCAGATTTTTCTTAATAATTAACACAACATGCTGAAAATCAAAGGAACCAAACTTTGTGTTCACATGTAAAATAAGTTTCTTTAAATTTCTCAAATTTCACGACTAAATTAAAAAACCGCTGATTTTAACAACATTTTTTGATATGTATTTGGACACATTTTAGTACGTGCTTGCATTAAAATTAGGATATGACATGGATATGACCAAATAATATCTATCCATTTTTTTAATATTTTTGCCTTCCTATTTGCCATTTGAGCTGAGCGTGAATCGAGAAAGAATTTATTTTGCAATATTTTATTAAAATTAAAAAATGCTGACAACTCATCATTTTGTATTTATATTGATTTATACGTTTCGACTTTTTTGGTGTATGCTATGACAAATTTTCGTTTCGTAAGTTTAAAATATTTCAAATTATTGCGCAATTTGCAAAACTACGCAATTTATTATCGAAATTTCAAATTTTATTTCCAATCGTATTATCAAAAGACTTTGAATGTAAACCTACCTCAAATTAGGTTTCTCATAGCAGAATGTACCAATCAAGTTTGCAAGCGCACTTAGAAAATGTGCAATTTTAAAGTAAAGAAATTAAAAATCGAATTTTTTCTTATTGAAAACTAAAAATGATCTTATAAAATGCGACGAATTGTAAGGAACCAACCATCTCTTCTAATTTCCGATTAAAGAGGTGAAAATTTTAAATAATTTATATCTGATTTAAAATTATGTATTACAAAAAAAAACTATAATTTATTGGCTGGAGGAAAAACATGAAATTTCGATAATTACGTAATTATAAATTTCATTTGCAAAATAATTTGGCAAATAGATGTCCAATTTCCATCTTGTAAGCTTGCCATTGGAGCAGTATCTACGGTTGAAGAATTGGTTCACTCGCCATGGGAATTTCAATGTTAAATTCTTAATGTTTCATCTTTGCTTTCCTGATTATTTTAGAGGAACTGTAAATAAGTTTCTTGTAGAGACAAAAAATGTTAATACATAAATGCACATATTTTTTCTGTAATTTCCCTTTCTACAGAAGGTAAAAATTCAAGAAACTATGAATACGGATTTAACAGAATCAGTATTGTCTTGGAAATCGTTGATACAAAAAACTACATTGACAAGGTTGCATTCCAAGGCAATACAAATTTTTATTAAAGCAGCTCTTAGTTACCTTAATTTTTACAGAAGGAAATATTACAGAAAATATGTACATTATGGGTGCAGTATTTTCTTACAATGTTTCTCTAAAATAATTTAGGATGCAAAGAATTTAACATAACCATCCCTATGGTGTGCGTGAACCAATTTACCACCATGCGTATAGCAATAGCCAATAAAAAATAATCGCTCCGCAAATACAATTTTTGCGAAAATCATAAAAATATGGATGAGGCATTTAACGAACGAAAATTTTATTACTAGAACAGATTTTTCTTAATAATTAACACAACATGCTAAAAATCAAACAGACTAAAATATATCTAGACATGTAAAATAAGCATCTTCAAATTTCTCAGATTTCATGACCAAATTAAAAATTGTGATTTCCATCCAGCGAACACTCCGAACAATAATTTGCTAAGTGGAATTTACGTCATGCAGAAATATGAAATTCGAAAGGTGTAGAATTGAGATAGAAATTGCTGATTTTAACAACAATTTTTAATACTTATTTGGACACATTTTAGTCCGTGCATGCATTAAAATTGGGATATGACCAAATTAAGGACTAGTTTAATGTATCCATTTTAAAAAAAATATTTTGCCTTCCTACTTGCCACATTATCTAAACGTGAATCGAGAATGGATTTATTTTGCAATATTTTATTAAAACTGTACAAAATTAAAAATGCTGATAACTTATCATTTTGTATTTATTTTTATTTATACGTTTCGACTTTTTTGGTGTGTCCAATGACAAATTTTTCGTTTCGTAAATTTAAAATATTTCAACATATTGCGCAATTTGCAAAACTACGCAATTTATTATCGAAATTTCAAATTTTATTTCCAATCGTAATATCAAAAGACTTTAAATCTAAACCTACCTTAAATTATGTCGGTTTCTCATAGCAGATTGTATCAATCAAGTTTGCAAGCGCCCTTCGAAAATGTGCAATTTTGAAGTAACGAAAATAAAAATCGAATTGTGGATAACTTAAAGACAACGGGTTAATTTTTGAAATTCCGCTCTCATATCAAAAACTAAACATGATATTATAAATACGACGAATTGCAATGAACCAACAGTCTTATTTTTCATAAATCTACCCTTTGCTGCACTTACGAGTATTATAAAATAATAATTTTGAAATATACAATTACATTTTATCATAAATACAAATTGAATCGAGTACTTTGCTATAATAATTTTTTTACCAACGACCTTCCAAGTGGTGAATCCGAAGATAATATCGAAAGCATTCGCAATTATCTTAAAAGTTTTGCAAGAAGGTTTCTGACAAATAAGTTACTCTTGGTTTATTAAAAAACATGTCGTAAATTACATCTTCGTGTTATTATCTCGTCTAATTTCCGATTAAAGATGTGAAAATTTTAAATAATTTATTTCTCTGATTTAAAATTATGTATTACAAAAACACTGTAATTTATTGGCTGGAGGAGAAACATAAAATTTCGATAATTACGTAATTATAAATTTCACTTGCAAAATTATTTGTAAAATAAATGTCCAATTTCCATCTTGTAGACTTTCCCATTGGACCAGTAATAATTCTACGGTTGGAGAATTGGTTCACTCGCCATGGGAATTTCAATGTTAAATTCTTAATGTTTCATTATTTGCTTTACTAATAATTGTTTTAAAGAAAGTGTAAATAAATTTCTTTATAAAGAAGAAAAATGTTATTCTATATAGCATGCACATATTTTTTCTGTAATTTTCCGTTCTACAGAAGGTAAAAATTAAGGGAAAAAATATATATGGATGGAGTATCTTTTCTCTAGATAAGAGAGGTATAGGTACTTACAATTTTTCTCTAAAATAGTTTAAAGATTTAAATAATTTAACAAAACCATCCCTATGGTGCGTGAACCAATTTACCCCCTGCGTATGACAATAGCCAATAAAAGATAATCGCTTCGCAAATACAATTTTTGCGACAACCATAAAAATATGGATAAGATATTAAACGAATGAAAAGTTTTATTACTTGAGCATATTTTTTTTAATTAACACAACATCCTGAAAATCAAACTGACCAAATACATTTGACTGACTTTGTGTTAACATGTAAAAAATCATTAAATTTCATGACTAAATTAAAAATTGGGATTTCCATCCAGCAAACAATAAATTGCTAAGTGGAATGTACGTCATGTCAATAATTAGTCTCAACTTGACTTGAGTCAAACTAAAACCATGTATTCCTTTACTCTTGAAAATATTAATTCAGATACGACTTTTAGGTAAAATATTAGATTTGTTCCCACGAAAACGTTAAGTCCAGACAATGCTTTGTGAGTAGGATTGAGAAAACCGTCGGGTTACTTGTGATGGGCTCCGTCACAATTTGTACGTCGGGATCAGTAAGCCATCGGTCAATAAACATATTACCGCAAACGGTATCTCAATCCTGTGATTTGTTCAAGTTAGGGCTCCCGCGAAAACTAGGAGTGCACGATTAAAATTTGTAATTCGGGGACGCCGCGCCGGCTGATTGCCTCTATGCCGAAAACGAGATTTTAGAAATTTGCTAAAACATTAAATTTCTTCCCGCAAAAATTATAAGTTCCCGCTTAGATTTACGAGTTACGCTGGGGAAGCCGTCGACTGATACACATAGTGCCGAAAAAACGAACCCGATCCGGTGAATCCTTAAAATGTTGTCCAATTGCGCAAAAATTGATAAGTCCCCATTTCGATTTACGATGTAGTCTGTAAAAATAAAAACTTTAATGTTGACGAATTGTTTTAAAAAATTTTGTAATGTACGTTTTCTACTTTGCAGATTCAAAATATGGAACCCTCAAAGACGAAGATCCATCAAAGGTTAGAAGTTGCTTGGAGCGTTCGTTAAACTGGTACGAATTGTGAAATAAATTAGCTTCTTTAAAATATTGAAGTTAGTAAACTTTGAATATTTTTGCAAGCATAGGTGTCATAAGTTTATTCACATTAATATTTTTAAGCTAAAGTAAGTTGTTAAAATATTACAATGACGTGTAATAATCCACCGCTATCGATAATAAATGAACTTAAAATAAATTCTATGTTGTATTATTACTAATACTTAGCAATTTACGATACCTAAGTCGATGACGCGGATGCCCCACCAGTTCCGAACGAAAACCGAACTAGGTTCGGTTGAGAGTGGGGGAAACAAATTTGGTATATAAGTAATGTATTAACTGCGGGGTGGGTGGGTTCCGGGCTGCAAGTTAGCCAGCAAACATCTAGCTCCTCCAACTCGGTCAACAGGCCGCGAAGCGGCCTGGGGGCGCGCAAAGCGCGCCCCTATCCAACAAGCCGCTTCGCGGCTTGTTAATCGAGTTGGAGGAGCTAGATGTTTGCTGGCTAACGGCCTTCGCCCACCCGCCTCAACCCCAGGCGATACATTACTTATATACCAAATTGGTCTCCCCCACTTCCAACCGAACCGAGTTCGGTTTCGTTCGGAATACTTGGTGGGGCCATGACGGAAGTGGGAGAAGTAAGAGCGGAGAAGTCCGCTCCGGGCAAGTTGCTTACGTAGTTCCGAATAGGTGATGTCACTAACTTACCTTGAATGCTTATACGACTATCTATAGTAGGTGGGGAAACTTATTAGTAATAGATACCTCATAACAAAGATACAAGAATACGCAATTATAGCTTTTATTGTGACGGTAAGTACAAGACAATACAAATAATATACACACTGCACTACCATTTTCCTTTGGATGTTCTAACGAAATCTGCTAAGTCCAAACTCGTACGTTGTGCGCTGGCGTGGTTATCGCTTGTTGCTATGTGAATCAACCATTCTTATCTGCAATGAGAAAAACAAATTACAATCATGTTTACATACACAACACATTTTCGAGTATGAGACTCGATACACGACCCTATTGTCAAGCATCTACGTAATTTCATACGTTTCAAAGACGTGCCTCACAAATATGAATTGTTCATACCGTTACTTGGCTTCACAAAACATTACCAGACAGAGATGACATTTTCGAAATTTAATTTATCTGCAGACTGCCTAACTAACCGAATTTTTAAAACTAATCTGGTCATACCGCCATGATTGAGATGTCGATGACTCCCAAATACATATGACGCGAGGGATTCCAGTTTAAACGTGACGGTACGTAAGTGTTTATGGAGGGATCGTATTTTGGGACCGCGTTTGACTGCTAACGCGTTCCTGGACTATAAGGTCAGCTGTTGACTGCTGCTCTAACCCGAATTACAAATCAAATCGGGGACTTACAGTTTGCGCGTGACGGATCCTAACTTTTTTATTATTTACGGTATCGAACTCGCGCTTTGGGCAATGACGTGAGCTGTTGGCTGCTGCTCCAACCCGAATTACAAATCAAATCGGGGACTTACAGTTTGCGCGTGACGGATCCTAACTTTTTTACTATTTACGGTATCGAACTCGCGCTTTGGGCAATGACGTGAGCTGTTGGCTGCTGCTCTAACCCGAATTACAAATCAAATTGGGGACTTGCAGTTTGCGCGTGACGGATCCTAACTTTTTTACTATTTACGGTATCGAACTCGCGTTTTGGGCAGTAACGTGAGCTGGTGACTGCTGCTCTAACCCGAATTACAAATCAAATTGGGGGCTTACAGTTTTCGCGTGACGAATCCTAACTTTTTTACTATTTACACTATCAAAATCGCGCTTTGGGCAATAACGTGAGCTGTTGACTGCTACTTTAACCCGAATTACAAATCAAATTGGGGACTTACAGTTTTATTCAAAAAATAAAATATTATTACAGAAATGCAGGTCGCACAATTATTAATACACGTAATCTTTAGACGATTAAGTATACCGCGAATTCTGCAGTATAATAATTTTCTGATGCAATAGGTAGTAGCTCTATTTATAGATCACAGTGATAAGCATTTGGTTAATTTGAATCGCCATCCAAAGTTCTATTTTGTAAAAATTGTTAACAAAAAGAGTGAAACAATTAGTGAGCGAAAATTAATTTAAAATTGGTGTGTGAAGGGAAATATTACCATGAAACCGCTAAAATTATTGACAGATCACTTTGTGCAATGCAATATGTAATTAATAAATTTAAAAACGAAGGCAATCTTCAAAATAAAACCGGACGGGGGAGAAGATGTATTCTCAAAGCAAGAGACCAACATTATATTATTAGGAAAATTAAGCGTAATCCCAAAATAAGGGCCCCAAAACTAACTGCCAACGCTTCAACACCTATTTCAACAGAAACTGTACGAAAAATCTTAGGTAAAGAAGGGTATAACGGTAGAGTTGCTCATAAGAAACGATTCGTAAGTAAGGTAAATGAAAGAAAAGACTAGAATTTGCTAAAAAATACATTAGAGAACTTTAGTTTTAGGAAAAAGGTTATTTTTAGTGACGAAAGCAAAGGCAAAATGTTAAGAAAACTTTATACGGAATTGAAGAAAGAGTATTTATGTGGAACTGTGAAATATGGAGGTGGAAATGTGATGGATTTTTGCAGATGGGGTGGGGAAGATCATGACTAAGTTTGGTTATATAAATATATTATAATCAAACTTAGAGTCCAGTGTCGAAAAATTAGGGTTGAAAGATGGATTTATGTTTCAACAAGATAACGATCCGAAACAAGCATCGTATCTTGATAAGGAATGACTTCTGTATCACGTTCCAAAACAACTCCACCGCTACCCTAATCACCCGACCTGAATGCAATTGAAAATTTCTGGTAAGAATTGGAAAGGCAAATTTGACAGCATCAGATTTCCAGTAAAACAACATTACAAACTGTATTACTGCAAGAATGGGAGAAAATTTCGGAAACTACTAGTCAAATATTGGTAGAATTGATCCCAAGACGCTTGTAGGCAGTAATCGATGCTAAAAGCGATCCTACGAAATATTCATGTAGCATTAAAATTAATCATTGTAACTTCGTTTATGAGAGTGTATTTATAATTATTGTGCGACTGTACTTTTAGTAAATATTTTGTTTTTCTGTAATTTTTAATTAATCTTCTTCTAAATATATAAAAGAGCTTGTCTGTTTGCGTGCGTGTTTGTTTGTTCGCTATACGTTCCTAGACCCTTGGACCGATCTCAACCAAATTTTGCACAGTTATTTTGTAGGTCCAGGCGCAACTATTCGTGCATAAATGGAGAAGAAATTCGAGCGGGGAAAAAAATTATTCGCTTTTTTCGATAAATCAAATCACAAGTCTTGCAAACAAAAAATTTAATTTGTCAAAAATCGAAATAATCTGACATACTGTCAGTGATTCAAAACACTGTCAACAGATGGCGGCTTTAATTCGAAAATTGAAAACCACTAACAAATCATTATATTAGAATTTAGTAATTTCAACGCTCAAAATAATACAAATAATTACAAAGAACAGAATGCAGCGAATAAGACCGGAGCACTTTATGTAGGTCGCAGAACTCGCCGGAATTGTGCAAGAAGACTAAGAAATGTTACGTTGAATACTCATCGAACTGCTTTCCCGGAAAGTCCGAAATTGTGCCAAGTTTGATTTGAGTTTCTTGAAATTGAACCGGCACTCCACGGTAAATTTTCAAAAATGAAGAACTTTTAACGATCAAATTGTTGTGACATCTTAAACTGTCGGCTCCAACGAATTCTATCCGTTGACGGCTAAATATTTGAGATGGGGGTTCGGGGGCGACGGAGAAAGAACAAAAACCATCTCTTCAGACATCCCAAAAACGAAGAATTTTAAAATTGCGTTTTTTTGAAAATCTGCAGCAATCTTTCGAAACTTGGAAATTTTAGCATCGCAATACGCGAGGCATCAAATTGTAAGAATTAATTCATAACGCGACGATGTAATTGGTTCAATATTTGACGTGGTAAAAGGGCGAAATGATTTCTGCAATTTGGAAAATAAAAATTTATTTTTGCCTTTAATACGTCGAGGAGACAAATATAAATCGAAAATGTCGAATGAAATTTTCTCGAAAACAATTTGCTTTGCAACAAAAATACACATTTTGCATATTTTAAATTTTGCCCGAAATCGCCTCTGATTTTGATTTTCAATTTTGACGTCGACACTTAATTTGCAAACTGTCGTTATTTGTCGTTTTTCGTCAATCGTCGTCATGTGCTAAATTAAAGACCGTTAATAACCGTATCCGAACTCCGATTGCTTTTTCTAAATTATCCGTCGTTTCTTTGTGAGAGACCCATTTAAGTGAAAATTGTGTAAAAACTTTGGACGTATGTAGCGCTCTTATTTACCGGCCGATCTTTAATTTTTAAGACGCAACGGAAGCGTATCGCGACGCTCTATAATAGTTCGTCCATAACGTTCCTTCGTATTTTCAATGCCGAAGGTGTTAAACCGAATTTAAATTTCAAAATTATTTTTAAATGGGATAGCCTTGCAAATTTTTCGAAAAAAAATTACGCTCCGATAATTATATATTAACGCCGGAAATGGACGGGCAAACCGTTTTTGGGAATTATAACACAAAAACGTACTCTAAATTTCTTCTTCGGTTGTCTAAAACATTGGCAAAATTGTGAATAACTTTTTGGAAAAGTGCAAAAATTTGTAATATTTGTACCGGGGGACCTGACACTTTTTAAATTGGAGGCGAGGTGGTCGTGGTAATGAGAACCACCGACCAGCACCATCGGCGCACCCCCACTACCAAAATTGTTCATTTTTGAATTATACTTTTAAATAAAAAATATTTCAATTATACGTCGAGGGGACAAATATAAATCGAAAATGTCGAATGAAATTTTCTCGAAAAAAATGTGCTTTGCAACGAAAATACGCCGGTGTGTAATTTTTACAATTGTTCATACATAAATATACACAACAAATAGTTGTGTATATTTATGTATGAACAATTGTTTTGTTTAATGTTATAGTTTTATGTTATATAGTTCGATTGTTAGTTATGTTAGTTTTATGTTATATTATAGTTCTATTGTTATTCATTGATGTTCGTTATGTGTTTTATTTTTAAATAAAGAGTTCTTACATTACAACTGTTTTTTTACATTTACTTTACTGTAGGTCGCAGAACTCGCCGGAATTGTGCAAGAAGACTAAGAAATGTTACGTTGAATACTCATCGAACTGCTTTCCCGGAAAGTCCGATATTTGTTGACTTTAACTTTTTCATATATTTTATTATTTTTATTGCTAAGTTGTGGTTGGTGATTTATTTGTTGATCCATGGTGACGGATCTATTATGGTCCGCCCTGTGAGGCCGAAGGCCGAACAACTATGGCCTTCGCGGATCTATTATGGTCCTCCCCCTGTGAGGCCGAAGGCCGAACAACTATGGCCTTCTCGGATCTATTCTGGGTCCAGATGGCTGCCCAGCTAGTAATTAATATTTTTTGAACCTTTTCTTTCATCATATATCAACTGTTAGTCATCATTTAGTATAATATTTTTAAATTCAAAAATAATGAATTATAATTAATAGGATTTTCCTATTACTACTTGCATTTTATAAGGTGTACTAATAATTTTGTGAGCCACTGTAACAAACTAACCTGTAATTTTCAAATTGATAATCATTTATTATAACGATAAATAAAAAAGTTAACGTGACCATTTTTAATTTTCTGTTTTTTAAAAAGTCTAATTAATTCTCCTAATTATTTATTTAAAAGTGGTATTTAAGAAATGTCGTAAAAAAGTCTGGAGTGTATGTAGGTAACCACCTTTAACTTTATAGATTTGCCCGTAGATGGGGAATGTCAATTTAAAAACAAAAATTAAAACATCAAATGCATGCCAATTAAAGAATAACAATTAATTTGAGGTCACCAAATATTAAATGCACTTAACTAACCTTATTATCTCTTCTCTAGGTATTGTTCCGTCATCGAATTATGTATGATTTAAGATAATTTCTTGACACCCAGGTATTGTTTTTTAAACCTCCAAGTCAATTCTCCGTGGCACGTAATTGTGTTCATATGGTTCAGCTTCTAAGCCCTGAAAAGTAATAAATTATGAGAATCTGTCAGTTTGTAATAAAAAATTCAGTTTCACATCCTTTTTTGTTGCAGAAATACGTTTAGTTTTCAGTTCAAGTTCAAAATAAGAAATAAAAAAGTTTCACATGCTTATAAAAAAGTTAACAGTAAACGATATTGTGTGTAACCTCAAAAGATTGTTGCAGAAATAAAAAAAGTAGTTACCTTTGGGAATGCGGTATTGGTGCATTTTAAGACCATTTTCAATTTGGTTTTCCCTTATCCGTCGTTCATATGAATTTCGTTGGTTCTTGAACTTGCACGATTTACTTTTGTAGCACTGAAACAATAAAGACTATTATTATCACTGATAATGTTATCACATAGTGACAAGTCTCCAAAAATCTTTGAAATCTACCACCGTGTTTAAAAGGATTTGCTTTTACTTAGAAAGGCAAGTACACTAGACCCTCCATGTACGCGAGGGTTCCGTTCGCAAAAAACCTCGCGTACATGGAATTCGCGTAAATGGAACCAAAGAAGCAATAGAAAAAAGGGGGTTAGGTTGCAAAATTTATTTAAGATTAAAAACGAAAGTTTAAAACTAAGGTTTATTTACGAAATAGGTAAAATATAATGCATACAAAAACTAAAATATACCTAATTGATAAAAAAATTAAATATAATGCATAAAAAAAACTATAAATCGTTGACACCGTATTTGTATCATTCAAGTGCTACGTTTCAGCACCTGTGAACGGAGTAGAAATTACTCTGTATATAGTACATAAATCTCTATTTATTAGGTAAACAACTGTCAATGAATATCTTTAGCTTCGACGTAAGATTTATATACACCTATACCTCCAAATTTGTTTATGTTATTTGAATAACACAACACATAATCTATATATATATAAAAATGAATGTATGTATGTTCCCTATAGACTCCTAAACCGTTTGACCGATCGGAACCAAATTTGGTACAGTTATTATGTAGGTTCCTGCGCATGTTTTTGTATTGAAATAGTGCAAAAATTCGCAAAGGAAATCCATTCATAAAGGAAGGCAGGCTACTCAAAATCAACTTAAAAAACAATAATGAATGCTGTCAACCGATCGACAATGTAAATACGCGTGCACGTGCTTTACGTTTCTATTTGACCAATCTTAACCAAATTTGGTGTAGAAGTTATTTACAACGCTACGAAAAACATAGGCTATTTTAGAACCTTGGAGTGAAGCCGAACAACCACATCCGACACGGTCTAGATGGCTAAATGCGGCCGGTAGGCCGACTGTGCCAGATAGTTATTTTAATAATACGCGAAAACTTAATTCGCGTTAAAGGGAATTTTGCTTCGCGTACAAAAAATTCAGGTATCAAAATCTAATTCGCGTTATTCTGAATTCGCGTACATGGAGGGTCTAAGTGTATCAGACTATTTTAAGCTCATAGGCTCTTGGGTAACGTTTAGTCAAGAAATTACGTGACTTATTATATAACTACAACCAACGATTAAATGCAACGTTAAAATAAAATATGTGGTCCCCAAAAGGTAAATTGTTTACGGTCACGATAGTGCACTTTACAAACAAGCAGTATTATTACAAAATTATTAGTTGATACGTTTCCATGACCAAGAAGCCATATTGAAATAAAATTATTACATTTATACCTTTATTGACTGGAAATCGATAATAACTAAAAAAGTTGGGGTGCACAATAATTATTATTGGAATCTAACTATAACCTGTAAATTTCTATTTGGATTGATTCCATTTATAATGAAATCTAGGCGAAATTAAAAATTGCTAACAATTTCTAACAAGTTTACAATATTTATTTGACAATATGCAACGTTTCATTTTTAATTTTCTGTTTTTTAAAACGTCTAATTGTCATAATTATTTATGCAAATGACATTCTTTAACAATAACAATAAATGTCGAGTATATCCCGCCGTGGTCCACATGGGCCTATCAAAAATGAGAATTTAAGTTGAGTACAACAAGCTGCCGGCTATCTATCGAGTACAACAATAGAGTGAGACAGAGCATACAAGTTGTACTCGGCCGTTTCCAAAAAGATGCTCTCACAACGGAGTGGGAGCATACAGTTGTACTCCGGCGGATACAAGAGCCCCCCCCCACCAAAGAGTGCAAGAGTGGGAGGACACAAGTTGCATCCGGGCGGTCGGCAAAAATGCCGACTAAAAATGCTAATGTACCCCTATATATTACTCGATGACGAAAAGTTGACTTGCTAGTAGTAAACGTAACGCCATCTGGCGGAATGAACCAAAAATTTCAATGTAATAAACAAAAATTTATTCAAAGTAAAAAAAAGTACGTATAATTTGACGTTTAAAAGTCACTAGGACTCCCCGATGGAGGAGGGTGAGCTCTGCGCATCGATTGAAGATGCGGGCACACTCCCCCCCACCGAGGGAATCGCGACCCTGGGTAACGATCCGCCGATCCCAGAAAGCCAAGAAGTGAAGGAGAGCGCGATCTCTCCTAACCCCTTGGCCGAAGGGAACGAGACCCAAAAACCTGAAAGTGGGCCTTCAGCAACCACTTTCAAAGACCACATCGACCTCAAAGCCCTGTCGGAGGAAGGGAAGAAGTCAGTAGCGACTATCAAATTCCACGCCCTATCGGTAGGGATCGGGAATCATGATCAGTTCCAGCTGACTCTTAACAACTCCGGCAGGCCTAAGAGGGACGTAGAGGCAGCAATTCGTAAGGCGGTGAGCGACGAGGCCGCAATGTTGGAGCTCGAAAAAGCCCTATTAGCCGAGGAGGAGGGGAAACCCAATCCCAAAGCTAAAGGGAAAAAGAGCAAAAACAAAAAAAAAGCTAAGTCGAAGAAGCCGACCGAAGTAAAGCCGGTCATGACCCGGGGGGGGAGGGAGAGGGACAACTTCCGATATGGAAATGGAAATTGACCTACCCCAAAGCCAAAACACCCCAGGTCCTTCAGATAAAACGGTCCCGGGACCGAGAAAAATCGTAAACTTGAACGCGCTACGCGAAATTATCTCATCAAACGACGTTCACAACGCGGAAATCTTGAATAGCCTCCCTAAGAAAGTTTTCTCGTCAGATTCAAGACCCCCCCTTCGCGGATACAGGAGGGGGGGCACTCCTATCAAACCTTCCAAACCATTGAATGTGCCCACAAATCCGGTGGGCCAAAGCAACGCTCCCAAATCGAAGAGCGGAACCCTGGGGAAGCCTTCGGGAACAGAACCCAAAGGCATCACCCAGGATACGAGAACACCCCCCCTAGTCCTAGTAGAGAAGGACAAGTGGCCAGCGCTGTCAAGGGCTATAGATAACGCAAAATTGCAATATACTAAGGCCCAGAACAGCAAGAAGGGTATCTCAATCCACCCTGCAACGGTGGAGGATTATCGAGGAATCACGACAATCCTCACTTCCAGGGGCATGAAGCATTACACCTTCAAGCTCCCGGGCGAAAAACCGATCAGGGTAGTGATCAAAGGTCTACCGGCGGAGCTCTCTGAAGGAGAGATAAAGGCGGACTTGGTGGATCAAGGTTTCCCGCTCATTTCTTTAAGCCAATTTACAAAAACAAACCCTCAAACAAAAAATAAAGACAAATTACCCCTCTTTTTGGCAGTTTTAGATAAAACTTCAAAAGGAAGGGAGATTTTCAATCTAACTAAAGTCCTGGGGCTGAATATAAGGGTGGAAACACCCCACTCCAGAAACAGGGCATCGCAATGCCACAAATGCCAGAGATTTGGCCACACTCAAGGCAATTGTCGGTCATTCGAACGATGTGTGAAATGCGCAGGAGCACATCTCACATCGGCCTGCAAAAAACCCCCACCACCAAGGCCACCTGCGCGAACTGTGGAGGCCAACACCCCGCCAATTGGAGGGGCTGTATGAACCGCCCACAACCCCGCGCCGCGGGCACATTCAATGGGAATTCCAAGAGCAACACCGCTCCCAAAAATACCCAAACCAAACAAAATCCCAAACGTAAAACCGCGAAACCCAACTCCGCCACGGACGACGCGCTAAACGCAAGGATTATTAAACTATTAGAAACCATCTTAGGTAAACAGGCCATCAGCCAAAAAACCAAGCCCTCTAAAAAAGCCAAAAAGGCAAAAAAGTCAACAAACCAGTTAGTGAAGTACACCAATAAATAAAAACCACTAACCAACCTCTTTTCATTTTTACTAATCAAATAAAATGAACAGGACAAGAATTCGTCCTAAATCTATGCAAATCGCTTACTGGAATGCCAACGGGATCAGATCCCGCAAAGTCGAGCTACTTGACTTTGCGAGAAGAAACGATCTCGACGTCATCCTAGTAAACGAGACGCACCTCAAACCGGCCGACAGGGCCGAACTCCCCTCTTATTCTCTTTATAGATCTGATAGATTGTGGGGCCGGAAGGGCGGCACCGCGGTCTATGTCAGATCCTGCATTGAACACCACGAAAGGCCAGTTCCGCCGCTACAGAATTTAGAAGCAACCTCCGTCAGTATCTCTACGCTGAACAACGGATGGCTGCATCTAACAGCTGTATACAAACCTCCCACAGACCAACTTCTAAATTCCGACATCGAGGCACTTCTGGGCGCAACGACGGCGAGCAAATCATCATCGCCGGCGACCTAAACGCCAAGCACCCCGCGTGGAACAGCCGCAAGGCCAACACCGCGGGAAAAGTCCTTTTAAGACTTGCCGATGCGCATCACTTCCTAGTAGACGCCCCAGTGGAATATACACATCTATCGTATAATCCAGCACTCTCACAAAACGACCCGAACTCACAGCACCATCCAGATCATTTTCACGACGTCCTAGACATAGCTGTAATCCGCAATCTGAAATTCCTACACAGGCTCACAACCGTCAGTGAGTTGGACTCAGATCACAACCCCGTCCTCCTTCAGCTTGGTGAAGACAAAGAGGACGAACATCAGTCATTTTCTAAAGTAATCGATTGGATAAATTTCCAATACCAACTCGCGCATAACCTGGGCCCTATCCCTATCCTGGAGGACGTCGACGACCTGGAAAGGTACGTAGGCGTCTTCGAGGAAAAAGTTATCGAGGCGGTAGAAATTGCCACCAGAACGATTCCCAAACGTGACCCTCGCGACCAGTTACCTGGTAACATTAGAGAACTGATACGTCAGAAGAACAGGGCTAGAAGGCGCGCCCAGCGCTCCTTCAACCCTGCTGACAGGAGGATCTATAATGACCTAGCAGCGGAAGTTAGGTGCGAGATTAAGGCATATAGGGAATCGACCTGGGACAATAAGCTCGAGGAGATCTCACTTGAGCAACCCTCGGCATGGAAATTTATAAAAGCGATTAGAGGTAATAAAAGAGCTAAAATCCCCCCCCTCGACGGACCGAACGGATTGGCCCTCAGCTCCCTGGAGAAAGCTGAGGTGCTGGCTTGCAGCCTGGAAGATCAGTTCAGCCCAAACGCTGACACCGATCCGACAGTAGCGGAGCACACCACGAAAGTCGAGAGCGAGGTAAGGAGGAGATTAGCGGATCTTAAAACGCGCACCGACGGGTCGAACATCACACCGGTGACATTCGGCGAACTATCTACGATCGCCCGCAAGCTAAACAAAAACAAGGCTCCGGGGCCTTGCGGGATCACGAACCGGGTAATTTCTCAGCTTCCGAAGAAAGCACTTGCGGCGATGGTCGCGATCGTAAATGCCATGTTGAGACTGAAGCACTTCCCATCTAGGTGGAAAGTTGCGGATGTCATAATGTTTCCCAAGCCAAACCAAAATCTGAAAAATGCAAAATCATACCGGCCAATCAGTTTACTGCCTTGCCTAGGCAAGCTTGCAGAAAAAATCATTGTAACTCGTTTAAATCAAGCCACGGAAGAAAACCAAGTTATTCCTAACGAACAATTTGGTTTTCGACCAGGCCACTCAACAGTGCATCAGGTGGTTAGGCTCGTGGAACATATCACGCTTAACTGGAACAAGAAGCAGTCTACGGGGGCTGTGTTCCTGGATGTCGCCAAGGCATTTGATAAAGTATGGCACCAGGGCCTACTTTATAAAATGCTGGAAGCCGGCATTCAAGCGGAAATAGTGCTAATGATGGAGTCGTTCCTGAGAGATCGGAAGTTTCGAGTAAAACTCGAGGACACCCGCTCCACTTTAAAGTGCATCACAGCGGGGGTCCCCCAAGGGAGCATCCTCTCTCCCGGGCTCTTCTCCATCTTTATCCACGACCTTCCATGTGCAAACAGGGGGGGCGACGACAGGGTCGAGGTTGCGCTTTACGCGGACGACACGGCGGTATTCTCCAGTTCACCCAGTTCCACCCTCCTTATAAATAGAATACAACAACATCTCGGAAAACTGGAAAAATGGTTCAGTACTTGGCGCATAGGGGTAAACCCTAGCAAGAGTACTGCAACCTTTTTTACCAGACGAAGAGAAACAACAATACCTACAAAACCAGCTAGACTTCCAACTTCATGTCTCCGAATGTATGACACCGAGATCCCTTGGAGCGACACTTCCAAATATCTGGGGGTGAAGCTTGACAAGGGATTACGATGGTCCAATCACATAACGGAGGTAACAAACAAAGCCAGATCAGCTCTCTCACAACTATATCCTTTCATTAACAGCAAAAGCAAGTGTTCTCTCAAGTCAAAAATTCACTTGTACAAAGCGTGCGTCAGACCCGTAATGACGTACGCGTGCGAAGCTTGGGGCTACGCGGCAGACTCTCATCTGAGCAGACTCCGCCGAACTCAAAGCGTCGCACTGAGACGAATATTGCGGGCACCAATACTAGTCTCAAACGCTAGAATACGGGAGGACACAGGCGTAGAATCAATCGATGACTTTATCCGTCACCTGACGGCTAACTTCTACGATCGCTTGGCCACCTCCGAAAACCCACTAGTCAACGGGCTTGGTAATTACCAACTCGACGACTATCTGCGGTATAAGAGGCCCAAGGCGATTCTTGCGCCGAAGCCACCCGTGCTTTAGCGTTGCCACGATTAAGCACTTCTCGGATCTCGCGACCCCAAGGACCGCGAAATGCGAGAAATGCTACTCCGCAGGCCATTCGGGGGGTTTTTAGCTCGCTAAGAACCTCTTTTGCTGTGTTTCTCTTTCAGGATGACTGCCTTACCAGCATCAAGGACGTAAATTGGCCTTGATGCGCGGTATACCAGTCTAGAACAATGACCTTCAGTCATGGTTGTTCTTTACTCACCTCAATGGGTGCAACCAAGGGGGTATTTTTTACAACGACTCGCCCTTGCGGGCGGTCGAGATGGGATGAAAGGTGGGTGTATGCGGGAGACCTTGCTCTCCGGCGGCTTTCACGGTGCCAGCACGCAGGCTCAGGCTCAAAGGGGGGGAGGGCAACCTCCCTCCTAGAAAGCGGTTAGGCCAGGTACGACACGACGGAGGTAGGATTACCGAAATCGGAGCGACTGACACTCCTCCGAAACGGAAATTCCGGCCGAAGGGATTTCGACTTAGCCACTCATACGCGAAAACTTGCCACTCTTCCTAAAAAATTTCTAATTCGTTTGAATACCCAGTCAAATAGGGTGCAAAAACAAACGACGTCAAATCAGCATTACCAGCTATACGAACAGCGACTGCGTACGTGAGTTCAATAATAATAATTCTGCCATTTCCGTCGAGCATCGAAGGGGGGGAAACCCAACTTTGACCTTCGGCGGATCTCGGGTACAGGGAAGGGCGTCAAAACCCAACCCCGTATTCACAAACCAATAAGGTGCGTGGCGCACCAGTCATTATGAAGGCTGTAACAGTTTTAAACTAGGCACACCGAAATACAATTCAGATTACGGAAATAAATTGAATTTATTTTTTTGGGAATACCGAAAGATGGCGCCACATTTAGCAAATTTAGTCAACTTTTCAGGCGAAGTAATGATAAGGATGAATTATATGCGAAAATAAATTGAATTTCATTTTTTGGGAATACCGAAAGATGGCGCCACATTTAACAAATTTGGTCAACTTTTCGTGTGAAGTAATGATAAGGACCATCATTGCGAATTTTCGCCCCGCCTTTTTCGGCGGGATCTACTCTCCAAAACAGCAACTCGGGCTAAAATAGCATGATGTTCGTACAGTTTTTTTTGCGCGACAGCCCTCGCGCAAGCGCTCGTGCTGTCAAGGCAAAAAAAACTGTACTCGCATCATGCTAACAACTTTAGCCCTAGTGCTGTTACATACGAAAATATATTCGCGAGTGCATTAGTGCAAGTAGGGATCTAGCTTTAACTTTCTATATTTGTGGATAGATGGCAGTACATGCAAAAAAGAAGACACCTAGTGTGTTTGAATATTTTGACGTTAGATGGAGAACACTAATAAATAGATACCGATAACACTGAAGTTCAACGAATGTCAATTTAATTAAAACTTCAAATGCATGCGAATTACGGAATAACAATCAATTTTTGGCCACCAAATATTAAATGTAACTTAACTAACCTTATGATTCTTTCTCTAGGCATTGTTCCGTCATCAAAATTCAAAACCAATTCGTAATCTAGTCGTCATCGAATTTTGCATCAATAAGGTAATTTATTGACATCGGGTATGATTTTTCAAACCTCCAAGTCGATTCGCCCGCGCCCGTAATTGTGTTCGAACAATGTTGATCTTCTAAGCTGTAAAAAATAATAAATTATGAGAATCTGTCAGTTTGTTATAAAAATTCAGTTTCACATCCTCTTCGTCACAGAAATACGTGTAATTTTCAATTCGAGTTCAAAATAAGAGAAATAAATAAGTTTTACATGCAATTTTTCTTTATAAAAGTCAAAATTTAAAGTAAACGAAATTGTGCGTAACCTCAAAAGATGATTGCAGAATTCAAACAAGCGGTTACCTGGAAAACACAGTATAGATGATTTCTTGAAACATTTTAAAGTTGGTAAATCGGTCGATGAATGATTGCCTCGAATGTTGTGTATTCACGTCACTGAAATAAGACAGAAAATTATCCACTGTTGGTTAATTTGTAAAAAAAGAATAAACTATCGAAATTAAGACAACTGCAATGAATTTTAAATCATGCATGTGACCTGACTTACCATCAAAAGAAATCTTCCATGCAGCCTGTGCGTTCTTATGTAGGACATTAGCAATTAGTCACAACATGACGACCGTATTTGTACTTTTATTTAATTTTAAAACCAAGTCAAACCTTTATATTCAGGTCAACACACGTCAAAATGCTCGCTAAGCGCCACCGCCGCGATTTGTACTAAAGTGTCAAAAGTGTAGGTAACAAACAGTGGCGTAGCTAGCACGGGTGACATCCGGGGCGGATTTAATATACCCAGGAAAAAACCTACGAGTTACTCGTTTTAGTTTTTAAAAACCAAGAAACGAGGTAATTTTAGTCAGAAAATTTAAATAATTTGGGGTTCGGTGTCACCCCCAGATGGGTGACACCCGGGGCGGTCCGCCCCCCCCTTAGCTGCGCCACTGGGTGTTGAAAAAATACAATCTTGCGTTTCGACAATTATAAACAAAATTTGTCTTTTTGTATTTCATGTACGTTCGTGGGCACTAGACCGCAATTAGAAAATTAATTTAAATAATGCTAACTTCAAAAATATTCAACCGAGTACAACAAAATTCTATACACTACGGGATAATTTTTACTGAAGGTTGAAATTTATATGTTGTACAAAAGTTTTGAACCTTTGCAACTAATCTATCTCGGAACCCCAAAATTCCACAAATATATTTAGAAAAATTTTAAATCCTACAGTGCCGTAATTAAAAAGATCTAAAGTTAAATATTGTTTAAGTTTTGAAACTCTGCCAGTACACTAACACGAAACCCGTCAACGCCACAAAAAAATTTTAAAACCTACAGAGCCGGATTTAGGGGGGGGGGGTTCAAAAGTTAAATTTTGTTTAAACGTTTTGAAACTTTGCTAGTACCTTAACACGGTACCTGTAAACACTCTAAAAATATTAAAAAAATTCTAAAACCTACAGGGCCAGTTTTAGGGGGGAGGTCGAAAGTTAAATTTTGTTGAAACGTTTCGAAACTTTGCCAGTAAATTAACATGGTACCTATAAAGACTACAAAAATATTTAAAAAATTCTAAAACCTACAGGACCGGCTTTGGGGGGGTCGAAAGTTAAATTTTGTTTAATTTTTTTGAAACTTTGTTAGTACCTTAACACGGTACCTGCAAACACTATAAAAATATTTAAAAAATTCTAAAACCTACAGGGCCAGTTTTAGGGGGGAGGTCGAAAGTTAAATTTTGTTGAAACGTTTCGAAACTTTGCCAGTAAATTAACATGGTACCTATAAAGACTACAAAAATATTTAAAAAATTCTAAAACCTACAGGGCCGGCTTTGGGGGGGGTCGAAAGTTAAATTTTGTTTAATTTTTTTGAAACTTTGTTAGTACCTTAACACGGTACCTGTAAACACTCTAAAAATATTAAAAAAATTCTAAAACCTACAGGGCCAGTTTTAGGGGGGAGGTCGAAAGTTAAATTTTGTTGAAACGTTTCGAAACTTTGCCAGTAAATTAACATGGTACCTATAAAGACTACAAAAATATTTAAAAAATTCTAAAACCTACAGGGCCGGCTTTGGGGGGGGGGGTCGAAAGTTAAATTTTGTTTAATTTTTTTGAAACTTTGTTAGTACCTTAACACGGTACCTGTAAACACTATAAAAATATTTAAAAAATTCTAAAACCTACAGGGCCAGCTTTAGGGGGGAGGTCGAAAGTTAAATTTTGTTGAAACGTTTCGAAACTTTGCCAGTAAATTAACATGGTACCTATAAAGACTACAAAAATATTTAAAAAATTCTAAAACCTACAGGGCCGGCTTTGGGGGGGGGTCGAAAGTTAAATTTTGTTTAATTTTTTTGAAACTTTGTTAGTACCTTAACACGGTACCTGTAAACACTACAAAAATATTTAAAAAATTCTAAAACCTACAGGGCCGGCTTTGGGGGGACGTCGAAAGTTAAATTTTGTTTAATTTTTTTGAAACTTTGTTAGTACCTTAACACGGTACCTATAAACACTACAAAAATATTTAAAAAATTCTAAAACCTACAGAGCCAGATTTAGGGGAAGTCAAAAGTTAAATTTTGTAATTTCTTTATTGTAATGCTGCTCTTGAAATAAAATTGCCACATAAAGCCCACATAACTTAGGGGTCGTCCACGCCTTGGGGGGGAGGAGGTTTAGAAAATGTGACCGCGGGGGGTGGGGACAAATATGTGACGTTCGCATAAAAATTAAAAATCCCTTTTTTGGGATTTCCAAGAAAATTGTATTTGAATATTTTTAAGTTGATAAATCGAAGTTTATCTAAATTCTTGCTTAATGAATAGGCGTTTTAGTTTAAAAGGTCAAGTTCGATTTTAGACAAATGGGGGGGGGGTTCTTTGATTTGTGACCAACTGTGACAAGGGGGGGTTCAAAATTCGGAAAATATTGCGGACGTCCTTTATGTACGATCGCTTAGTAGATACAAAATAGGATACTGCACTTGGCAATCTTGACTTATTTCCTAACTTGAAATCAATAGATATGAACAAATTGAATAAATATCCACGATCACATAGAAATTGTTCGTAACCATGAAATCCGCAATACGTCAGAGCGATAGAAGCGCAATTTAATGACCTTTAAGCAGCAGAAAACGTTTTTCGATTTCTAAAATTGCAATTCCGGTTTGTCAACCTCTATTCTATTTTTAAAAGTTAGTGAATAGGCTGGATTACTTGACAAAGCAGGAATTACTTCAAAACTTACTTTGTCAATATGTTTCATTAAGAAAAATGTTATATTGACATTAATTTTAACGAAAATCAAAACTCAACTTTCTTCTAATCGCGATAATCGGAGTAAAAAGTATGGTTACTTTGTTTATGTAAGAATAAACGCAAATTCTATTCACATTTCAAAAATTGTTGGTATTGATTGTATCGGTTCGACAATCGTTAGGTATACATGTCATTTAAATTTTCGGCACGATCTAGGCTAGTGGCATAATTTGTGCAAAATTTTGATAACATATAATACTTTTCAATGCACCTAGGTGCGATTTGATTTAGAACCGATATTTGAAATTTGTTATTTTTATTCCTATTTAAACCGTTTTCTTTTTGTATTCGAAAGTATAAATAAACCCCATCTTATTCCCTATCTTCCTATATAAAATAGTGTCAAAAATCTAAAATTCAACAGCGATGATTTCCAGATCTATGCTAAAAATTTTATTATTTTTTACTGACGGTTTCAGAAAGCTTCAAATTGGTCAAAATTTTGGTAAAAAAATGTATATCGCGAGACAAATACCTTAATTAACTTTAATTCAAGAATAAGAAACAAAAATAAACATTTACAATATTATTATTCGAATATAACTAACCTGTAATTTTCAAACTGATGCACATTTCTTCCTGTCGGTAACCATTCACTTTTTCTACATCCCAGCATAGTATCCGTGTAATAATGAAATCTAGAATAAATTAAAAATCAAAAGTTGGTAACAAAAGTTTATATTAATTTACTTGAGACATTATTAATAATCCAGGCAACAAAGCCGAAAAATTGGATCAAGCTTGTAAAAAAACCGGGCAAGCTGAATTTTGGCAGAGATGTACATTGGAGTGTTCTAATGAACCCCCAAAAGTCCCATAAAATCCCACGCCGCGCCGGCGTCCCCCACAATCGGGGGTTTTAGCTCCCCCAACGCGATTTTTTGCCGATAACTCGCTTATTTATGCCTGTATGAAAAATTATGATCAGACCATAATTGAAGAGCATAAAATTCTCTATAAAGTATATTTTTTTCATATTTTTCCATGGTACACTAATACTTAAATTATTGACCGAAAACACGACCAACTAAGAAATCAAGAAAAAGTGATCCTACCAATAACATTCTACATTGGTGGGTTGTGCTGGCTCTTAACTTCGTCGATGAATCCACATTATGAATGATATGGCGTTACGGTTTACAACCATCTATAAAAAATAATTTGTTAATATAAAATGAAAGAACATTCCCACATTGTAATACAATTGATTTCGGGGTTTGCTACCTGTTTTACAGTCGAATCTGTGTGGTTTAACGGTTTTTCAAATAATTTTTGAGCCACCTGTAAGTTTGAACCTCATGAAATTTATTTTCCATGTCATTTTCTAGCTACAACAAAAAATTACAAATTAAACTAATATACACGTAATTGTTTAGTACTTACATCAAAATGTTCTTCGTATACATAATAAATAAATAATTATCCTACTTTGATCTATTGCTGAATATCTCGTTAATCCAATCCTGCGCGTCAGTGGAATCTTTTTATACTTTGTTGGTAAAATTTTTCAAATAGTTGCACCGCTCAAGGGAGTCGCCCGGTAACTAAATTATTATCAGTTCGGACCTGTTGTTAGGCATAACCGTTTGGATTCAAAATATAACCTAATGTCTTGGTAAAAGATGCCTTTTAGGCCAGTCATATTAGACATCAAACACTGCAATTGGTCTTCCTAAGTTGAAAATACGATGAATCACTTTGGTTGAAGTTTAATTTTTTTTCGAAAAATTACAGCGGCCTAAAAAGTTATTAACACTTCTTAGGAACAAAGAACGCGCCGCTATTTATTTTTCTCAAATAATTCAAAAACTAAGTACGATATGGTAACAAACTGAAGGTACCTTTTTTGTAAAGCATAAAATTATCTTCATGAGAGTGTTTATAACTTTTTAGTTCGCGGTAATTTTTCGAAGCAAAATGAATCCCAAATGATTTGCGGTTTTCGCAACATGGGAAGATTACCCAATAAACCCCCTAAAGGGTTTACTTTATTAGTTTTCGATTTTGCAGGATATTTACCCCTTGTCCGACTTTAAAAATAAACAATTTAATAACATGGGGCAGGTAAACAGAACATGTTTATCTTGTACCATTCATTGTTTTTCTTGATAAGAAGCACATTTAGTGTTTGGTCCTAGTTTAGTTGTAATAAAACCAACGAAATGTATGAGAGGTTTTATATTTACTTATGTACATTTAAAAACTTATAAAATTAAAATATTAAAACTAATTTTAATTAAATAAGTACTACAACCTACACTTAAAGTGTAAGCTCTTCAGAATGACTAAAAAATAATGAGAAAATAAAAAAAAATTACAATTTTTCTAATAAATATGACTTGATCAACACTGGTTAATTGATACATTAAGACTTTTTTAAATTTTAGCTGTACAATTTTAATTCAAAAAATATATATATTATTCAATATTAATAAATACATTCTAAGCACACAAATTATAGGCACTTTTTAAAGTGTCGATACAATTACAGGTAATGCGCAATTATTCATTATTAAAATGACAAGTTATAACAATATGTACAATAATTAATACAGAGCGACATAATCTGATAATGTGGAATGGCGAATACTAATTAATTCAATTTTCTTAATCACAATTGTAAAAAATTTCATAATAAATACAGAATATTTTACCAATATGTAAAAAATGTAGCACCCACAGACAACGCTCGCATTGGTTTCAATGGTCATCATGCAATAAAAACTTTATTTCTTCCTCAGGACTGGTAAAATAAAATTTCAATTACAACCCCTCAGAACAAACAACTTACCTAGACTCAATGTGAGCTACCCTGCTTGAAAACTAAGTTAAACAATCAAAACATTAAAATTATCAAATTAATGTTACAATCAAAACAAAAACTATCACTAATGTCACTTAAACTTAACTATATTATTTTGTAGACGTCGATTGTTAACACAAATCTTCAATGAAATATTTACAAATAAATAATTAATTTGCGTTAACAAAAATTATCACTTTAATCCTAGATTGACTTTGATATTAAAAAAATAAAATAAAATAGTGATCAAATAAAATTTCATACATAATTAAAATTTGCTTCCAATTATCTTTTGAAACAATCAATTGATAGTTGCAAAAATAAGCAACGAGATTGGGCATTTTTGTACTATTCATTTTTTCCAATTTTGTGTAAATTATTAGGAGATGCAATATCACTTTATATATCAATTTAAGTATTTTGATTTTAATCTCACAAATAATCAGAAAGTAAGGTTTATTTCGTCAATTACGACTTCATAAGTGGTCCGAATTTTTTGTAGAAGTAGAATGCCTAAATTTATTTGAACTAGGTATCATTTTTTGATATGAAGTTGTGCGCCATTATTGATTCATTATAGTTATACAGAAAATGTAAAGTCGAACCTTACCACGAGTGGAATGGCGAACATTTCGGAGAACTTGCAACAAAACGACGAGATTCTGCGAGCGCTTCGCCAATTCGCTCCCTAGTTTGTACGAGACATAAAGAAAATTTCAGAAATACCATTTCTGATTACATAAAATATCTAAGATGGCGTAAAAATAACGGACAACCCAAACAAATATTCTTAGCTGTAAATTAGCTACCAGTTGGCTATTTAATTAAAAATATTTTTTTTGGAAACTTTTGCTTTTCTGATTATAATGATGTATAAAAAAATCATCGTGACTATGATATAGTAGTAAAAAACTGATCATTGCGATCAATAAAAAAAAAGTACTTCAAACGTTTAAAAACTCAAATAGGAAAATGCCCATAAGAAAAGCAAAGGTTTACTGTTGTTTCTCCACCATGTTAGACGTCACAAAAATAAGTTTTATTTTTGGATTACTCTCCAATAATGGTGACCACAATGACATTTTTAAATTTCACAACAAATCAATAATGGCGCACAACTCGATAATAAACGATGATACCTAAATCTGATTACAGAGCCTACTTAGATTAATAAAAACAGCAACATTGCGCTGTTTTATACAGAGGCGAACTGGCACTAAAATTTTAAAGCAGCCTCTATGAAGTTCAACAATAACCGAGCTAGCATTAAAAAAACAGCGAAATACGCCCCCCTTGCACAGTTTTATAACCCCTATAGCAGAATAGTTTATTTGGAAAAGTAAATTAAAGAAAAGGGCCAACTTGACGTTAAGCATACACCGGCAGGCTAGCAATGGGAAACTTTGGTAAGCCAACGTTCGCTGAGTGGATACGGCACTTTAAGGCTGTTCGGTAGGAATCAAAAATTATATGTTAAGTTGTTGATATGTTGATTTTATAGTAGTACTCTTATAAAACAATGTATTTTAGGTAATTTTTGTTAATTAAAAATTATTGTAAAAAAGTTAGTTTAACCACAATTCATGATTAAAATTAGAATTTAACTTCGTACAAAACATGCGATCTAGCAAAGATACAATTATGAATGTTGCGCTAAAAGCAAGACTTTTTATTGTACTTTGGGACGATATAATTTTTATTTTAATAAAAATTATAATTTCCTTATAAAACAAAGTTTAATTTGTTACTAAATACTTACTCAAAACGCTGCGGTTTTTAAAGCAAATTAAACTTTGTTTTATAAGGAAATTATAATTTTTATTAAAATAAAAATTATATCGTCCCAAAGTACAATAAAAAGTCTTGCTTTTAGCGCAACGTTCATAATTGTATCTTTGCTAGATCGCATGTTTTGTACGAAGTTAAATTCTAATTTTAATCATAAATTGTGGTTAAACTCACTTTTTTACAATAATTTTTAATTAACAAAAATTACCTAAAATACATTGTTTTATAAGAGTACTACTATAAAATCAACATATCAACAACTTAACATATAATTTTTGATTCCTACCGAACAGCCTTAAGAAGAAATCCAACCTGGAGTAAGCTCGTTAAAAGCTAGTTAAAAAATCGCCTGTGGCCCTATTTTACGAATAAATTACAAACGATTGATTTAAATTACTGCAATACCTCCACCATTAAATTTTGGTTACTGGCCAAAATGTTTATAAAAAAAACTAACACCGAAAGAAGTATAAAATTAGATTTAAAAAGTAAAGAGGGAAAAAAAGAGATGCCTAATTTATTAAAATTACAACCTAATGTAAATAGTAATTTTGTACAATATTCAACGCATATGGAAAAAAAGGTTGCTAGTTCCACAGATGTTCATACAAAGTTAGAGCTATTTATTTTATATAAAAACATGAGAATCCTTTTGATAGCATGGGAGCTTGCTTATTGTTTCCTTACTACACAGTAAAACCTGCTTATTTAATATACTAGGTGGTGAATTGTCCAGTAGTCCATAGGGATTTAACATGTAAAATCATACATAATATTATGATTTGGTTATTTTAGAGAAAAAAATTTTTTTTTTAAATGTAAACAAGCTATTTGTATCATCTATAGTTATAACGTCCTAACTAACAAATTGGTTTTCGGGTGTTCATAAAAAAATATTACTTAATACTTGCGCTGCAATAAGCATTTTTCTGTAAAATAAAAACGGCGTTACAACATTTACATAGTCATTTTTCTCCCGAAAAGCAATTTGTTAGTTAGGACGTTTAAACCAAGAATGAAAAATTAACTTTTTACAAATAATCATTTGTTTATAAAAGAAAAAATTAATTTTAAATTTGAAAAAATGCAGTTTGTCATGAACGCCATGCATATTTTGTTTCATTACATCGAGTTTGATAGTTTGCAAATACATTTTAATATTTATTATTTTTGAAGTTTTATTATAAAACTACGTTTTTTCAAATTTAAAATTGTACTTTATGTACTGCCGACTAGTTTAACCACCGGTATATAAATAGTTCGTTGAAGTTTTTTTTTCATTTCAAACAGATTTTTTATTTGATGTGAATAAATTGTAAATAATTGTAAAAAATAATAATAAAAATGTAAATAAAACTTTAATAATAATAAATAATAATAAGTAAAAAATAATAATAATAAAAATGTAAATAAAACTTTGTATCCAAGAAATTTAGTCACTTTAAATAAAGAATTTGTTAGTATTTATAGTGTAAGGTAATTCTGCACATTTTGATCAGAAAAATCTGCGATTTTTCGACGAATTTCATTAAGTAATGGTCCCTACTTGAACATACCGAATGTTGAAATTTTGCCAAGTTTTATAGAGGATTTCTACAATGGCTATATTGTTATTATGTAGGTCAGGAGAAAATAATATTAATAATATATAAGTTCAGTCCGGAAGTGCAGTCATTTTAATGAAAATGGCGGCAAAAATAGATTTCTTCACAATATCTCCTTACAAGTTCATCTTGGGACAAAAATGATTATAGAAATGATTAGAGTAAATAATCTTATAGAGGACACAATTCCCTACAGATTTTGTGTTAAACAATTTTTCTACACAGTGACTTTTAGTACAGATAATTTAGTTATCTGTATTTTTAGTATGTTGAAATACGGACCTTGGCCTAATGAAATGCGTCAAAAAATTACAGAAGGCTATTTTTGGATTGTTTTCAGGAATTTTCTTACACTATTAAGGGGTCTTCCATAAATTACGTCACGCAATTTTAAGCAATTTTTAACCCCCCCCCCCATCGTCACACAAACCTAGACCCCCCTCCAAGTATTGCGTCATATATTCTTGACCCCCCAACTTTTCAAATTTTGTTTCTTTTTTAGGGGTAGCACTCCAGAGGAATCTATGAAGGGCGATCCGTCCCCCTAGCTACACCACTGGCCTCAGTGGCGTAGCCACTCAAAAAATAGTTTTTTTAAATGTTTATAATAAAATATTTAATCTATATATTTTGTGACGTCACAATTTTTGAACCCCCCCCCCCCCCCCCGCTAGGAGCGTGACATAATTTATGGACGACCCCTAAGCAAATAAAATTTATTTCACTTAAACGAACAATTCTTTGATGTTTGGTATAAAGGACTTAAGGTGGGGAATTGACGAACATCGGGGAAATGGCCGCCAACGTCGCTACTGTCGAAAATATTTTTAATTTAATTCAGTTTCACACCTTTTGGAATAATCCATTTGTGGTATTCATTTCCAACAGATGTCGCACCAATATTAAAATTAGTGACAAAGACAAAAATTATGTTCATAATAATTGAACATAATAAAGGAACTACCTCTATTATGTTCAATTAAAATATGCTCATATAAAATATTTTAACTAAAAATATGCAGGTAAATTCCGATCCGACCAGTCCGACTGAGTACAACGCCATCACCATGACACGCCGTGAATTATTTTTCGCAAAAACTGCCTAAATTTGTAGTACTGATAAACGAAACTGTAGATTGATTATAACTGTTATAAATAAACTTTTATCAATTTAATTTGTAAACTTCACGAGTGTATTCGTGTTTCTAGAGAAAGACATTTTGGTTTGGAAATTTTTTTTTATGTTACAGTTTTTATTTTTATGACTATATTTTAGGCACAATTTTAATAATTCATCTCTAGAAACACAGATCATAGTTTTTTCTACAGGAACCTGATTTGCTAAATGTCATATATGATATAGTTTTTCTTAGAATAGCGAAATTCAAAGGGTCTGTATAGCGTATATTTATACATTCATTCGCACCCTTAAGTCAAAAAACACAAGTTTACAGTAGAAGAAAATGAACCAAGTTTATAATATTTTCTCTCTCACACTCTTATTTTTGTGATTAGATAATATAAAATCACAAAACGGTCTTTTTTAAACGGTAAAAACAACTTAATTTGCTTCTACTGTAAACTTGTGTTTTTTGACTTAAGTCCTTTATACCAAACATCAAAGAATTTTTACCATATACCCCAACCTAGAAAGGATGGCCACGTGTATTAAAAAGATTGAATCATATTTTATCCTGGAAACTAATGCGTGGCGTGGCTCTCATCCTGGCACTCAAAATTTATTTTAAAATTGAGATTTCTAAATAACATTTTATCATGCAAAAAAACAATCTCAAAATTGGGATTTTATGAATTTTAATTTAGCGTTAAATGATTTAATAATTAAATACTTTTATATTGTAGTTTCAATATTTCTGTGTTTGTGATGCTTTACACTTATGTATCAGTGATATATTATATTAAAACTTGGAAAACCGTTAAAAAATTATGGTTTCTTGTAGCTCACCTCCACCTTTCAATAATATTTTCCAGCAATTGATAGGACCCGCCATAGCACTACAAAAACTAAATCGTGCTTCACGAAGCTGAAAGGTAATTGGTACAATTTAGCAATATTTTATTTCCTCAATTTTCGCAATTTTTCTACAGCCTCTACAAGCAACAAAACAATACAGATTTATTTTTGTAATTCCTCAAACTTCACATAAATGTTAATGTTGGGTCACAGTGTATGTGAAACATTACAATAGTGCGATTTCACTGAGATTAAGTCTTAAACCTGCATTACATCAGACAATTTCTTGCCGCAATTTCTGCGCAGAGACGAGTTCATAGTATTTGCGCGTTGCGTATACCATTCTGCGCAGAAATTGCGGCAAGAAATTGTCTGATGTAATACAGGCTTAAGTCAAGTTGTTTCAATAACAAATATACAGAGTCAGTTTTGATTCCTTAAGGTTTTTGATGTTTCGCCCTCACATTTTCATTTGAAACATTAAAAAGCTTGTGGAATGCATTGATAACCTATAAATTTACGGTTTCAATGTGAAGCATTATGTTTCATGAAAAAAAAACATGAATTATAAGCATAGTGCTTCATTTTGAAACATTCACTGTGTATCAAGTCTCTTCATAAAGTGAAGTTTGATTCACTATGATACACAAAATGTAAATTTTTGTGTATAATACATTAATAATTTTTATTTTTTACAGTGAAATTTCCATGAGAAGCATAAAAAAACCTCTAAAAATAATTCAATAAATTCTGGTGGTTTCCTAAGAATTTATTAATAGATAATTGAGGAATAAACCTTTTCATTTATTGTTTGAGGAAGTACTCACAAATAGGGCCACCGATGAACGTGGATTCGACAGATGATTCATATATGAATCAGCGCGCACTGTAGGGTTAAAATATTTTAACATCCTCGAAATCATGTAAAGAAGAGTTTCCTAAAAATGGTCAGGGGGTTCTGATTTTTGGATATATTTTAAGGTTTGGGGTCCTAATAAAAACTCTGAGTTGGCGATCTCGCCGACCGCCCGTAAATGACTGCTATACATCTTATGGAGAACAAAATTTACTACAACTTTTATCTAAGGTATTTTTCTCCAAGTCTAATATAGTTGCTGAGCGCCAGCCCTGTTAAATAGAACACATTTTAGAAAATTTCGAAAACGCTCGAATTTGCACTTTTTTTTTATAATTTTTGGTTACCCTCTCTAAAAAAGTCTATTATAATATGATCAAGTCTATTAATATATACTCTATTATAAAAAAAGTCAGGTCAATCGAGCGTTTTTGAAATTTTCAAAAATGTAACATCAGATGTTACAACAAATGTAACAAATTCAAAAATTTAACAGTGCTGGCGCTCAGCAACTATTCGACTTAGAGAAAAATATCTTAGATAGAAGTTGTAGTAAATTTCATTCTCTATAAGATTTATAGAAGTCATTTTCGTCCTAAAGTCAACTGGTAAGGAAATATAGCGAAGAAATATTTTGTTTTTGCCATTTTTTTTAAATGGCGTGTAATTTTCAATAAATGGTTCCATTAAAATTGTTTGTTTTTATTGTTAAAATTGGTTAACTTGAAACGATTATTTATGTAGCAATAAGCTCGTCATTTTGTTATATTATAATTGTCCATAGTCCACATAATGAGATTTTATTTACTAAATATTAAAGCGAAAATGCAGGAGTCCAGTTTATAATGATGTCATGTACTCGTATAAAGGGCGATTATTATCCATATAAATATTTGGTTTTATATAAATATTTTTTGTGGTAAGTAATACACCTAAACTTTAATATGACTATATAAAAAATTTTAAATTGTTAACAGGTAACTCACAAAATAATGCGAAAAGTGAAAAACGCTTCTCCTATAAAATTGTCATTTGGTTAATTCGACCTTTCTACAAAACACCGACGACATGATCTTTTCCTATTTTATGTTTTTTATGTAAAGCCTGTATTACATCAGGTAATTTCTTACTGAAATTTCCGAATGGAACACATCCCGAACGAAGAAATTAGATGACGAACAAACAGGACGTACACAATCATGGACAGAATAGAATGTAGTCCGAGGATCGGTGGCCTAAAAGAGCTATGAAATATACACCAGCTAACAAAATGAGAAAAAGAGGAAGAGAAGAGCAATAAAGGAGGAAGAATGTCAAGATAGAGAGGCGATCGAAATGCAGGATGAGGCAAAGGCTGTAGGAACCCTGCCTATATATATAACTTCTGCACAGAACAGTTACATGCCATTTCTATAAATTACTCATACATTTTCTCAAGCAGATTCTTATCAGTCACGCATATTTGATTAGATTAGACAAAGAAATAGGCTAATTGAACAGTTTTATTCAAAGTGAAAACATCCAGGTTGATAATTTTAGTGCTACTTCTTTTTATTCACAGGCAGATTACAACTCTGTGGTTTGTCATTGCCTTCCGAGGAGAGAGTAGTTCAGAATAAAGTTTTACTGAGCCCGAAGTCGAACAAGGTATTCAGCATTTGCAGGAACGTACTTAACCACTTAAGCTGACCACCGTCTAGTGCAACTATAACGTGAATTAATAGTTAACCGATATTTTTCAATTTTAATAATGAAAAGAAATAAACATTGTACGCCTGAACTTAGAAAAGTTATTTTGCAAATGTGGAAAGATAAACAATTATTTCAATGATAGCAAAGGATTTAAAGTGTTGTCGTAACATGATGAGAAATGCTAACCAAAGGCGTAGCTAATGGGGGCGGACCGCCCCGGGTGTCACCCGCCTGGGGGTAACACCGGACCCCAAATTATTTAAATTTCCTGACTAAAATTACCTCGTTTCTTGGTTTTTAAAAACAAAAACGAGTGACCCGTAGTTTTTTCCCTTGACACCCATTAAATCCGCCCTGGGTGTCACCCATGCTAGCTACGCCACTGGCTATACAATGTGTGAAAAATATAAATACAACAGCAATCAAAATTCGAAATACACATCTTGTTTGGAAGATAGAAAAATTGTTCGCCTATTAGAAATTAATTCTTTTCTAACTTTTCTTAAGAAATTCTAAAATGATCTTAAAAGAAAAACTTGCTCTTTCTATCAGCTATTTTCAAAAACAATTACCAGCAAAATATGGAGAAAGAAAAAAATGTCATCTAAGGTAGTCTTGGATAAACGCCTCACATTTAAAAAACATATTTGGACTAAAAGAAAGCAGCTCGGTCACAAATTTAGAGAAATGTTCTGGCTACTAGGCCGCAAATCAAAACTTACACTTGAAAATAAGCTGCTGCTATATAAAGTTATCATGAAACCAATATGGACTTATGGCATCCAACTATGGGCAACGGCAAGCAATTCAAACCTGGAAATATTGCAGAGATTTCAATCAAAGATACTCCGCATAATCACAAACGCACATTGGTATGTCCCAAATGCAGTTATCCATAAGGACCTCAAAGTGAAAACTGTGAAAGAGGAAATAAAAACCTGGAGCGAGAAATACCAGACGAAGTTGAGCCAACATCCTAACCAATTGGCCGTCACCCTCATTGAGTACCCAACACAAATTCGAAGATTGAAGAAATACCATCCCTTGGATCTTACCAGAAGATTTGATAAGAAAAACCAATAATGGAAGAAAGTTGAATTAGTAAAGTCATGTCAATGGATATGTAACTTCTATGACAATAATGTTAAATCATTTACTGAATGTTTGTAAAAAAACAGATTGTAAATACATAGGATGTCAATAAAAAAAATCTACGGTAGTAGTAGATCGAGCCTGTTAGTTTGTTAACTTAATTTTAAACTGTCTTGTTATACGTTTTTAATAAATAGAAATGTATTTATTGTAGAATACTTATTATTTTGTGACACTCACCTACCCCAGGGCCACCCAGTAGTTCAGTTTGGGTTGACGTGGTTAAACTCATGCAAATTCAAGGACAATTGCCATACCTCTCCTTCTAAGTCCATCGTTTTAACTTATTAGTCGAGGCAAGGAAGGTTTTTAGTTTGCAAAAAATCCGGGCAAGCTGAATTTTGGCAGAGATGTACATTGGAGTGTTCTAATGAACCCCCCAAAAGCCCCATAAAATCCCACGCCGGCGTCCCCCACAATCGGGGGTTTTAGCTCCCCCAACGCGATTTTTTGCCGATAACTCGCTTATTTATGCTTGTATGAAAAATTATGATCAGACCATAATTGAAGAGCATAAAATTCTCTATAAAATAGTTTTTTTTCATATTTTTCCATTGCACACCAATACTTAAATTATTGACCGAAAACACGACCCACCCTTAAAATGGCACAATATTCATTCGGTGCAGGGAGAGAAATGTTTTCGGGCACGGGAAATCCTTGTAATAATAAATTAATTGAAATTGTGGCCAAGGTTGGAAAATGAAGAGAAAAATAAATTTGCCCATGTTATAGTATCTTCCAAGTAACGAAACCGAAATTTTGATTTGAGCTTACAGAAGGTCCGGGCAAGCTGAAATTTGGCAAAGATGTATATTGAAGTGTTCTAATAAACCCCCAAAATGTCTCATAAAAATCCCAAGCCGGCGCGGCGTTCCCTCAAATGAGGATCTTAGCCCCTAAGTGCGGTGTTTCGCCTATAGCTCACGTATTTTTACTTTTACGAAAAATTACCATTAAACAAAGTTTAATTTGCATATTAAAGTAGAGAATTTTATGTTCTTCAACTTTGCTTAATGGTAATATTTCGTAAAAGTAAAAATACGTGAGCTATAGGCGAAAACCGCACCTAGGGGGCTAAAATCCTCATTAGGGGGGAACGCCGGCTTGGGATTTTTATGAGACATTTTGGGAGTTTATTAGAACACTTCAATATATATCTTTGCCAAATTTCAGCTTGCCTGGACCTTCTGTAAGCTCAAACCAAAATTTCGGTTTCGTTACTGGGAAGATACTATAATTTGGGCAAATTTTGAAAAATTTTATTTTTCTCTTCATTTTCCAACCTTGGCCACAATTTCAATTCATTTATTATTAAAAGCATTTCCCGTGCCCGAAAACATTTCTCTCCCTGCAAAAAATTAATATTGTGCCATTTTAAGGGTTGGTCGTGTTTTCGGTCAATAATTCAAGTATTAGTATGCCATGGAAAAATATGAAAAAAACATACTTTATAGAGAATTTTATGCTCTTCAATTATGATCTGATCATAATTTTTCATACAGGCATAAATAAGCGAGTTATCGGCAAAATCTCGCGTTGGGGGAGCTAAAACCCCCGATTGTGGGGGACGCCGGTGTGGAATTTTATGGGACTTTTGGGGGGGGGGGAGTTCATTAGAACACTCCAATGTACATCTCTGCCAAAATTCAGCTTGCCCGGATTTTTTGCAAGCTTGAGCCAATTTTTCGGCTTCGTTGCCTGGACTATTATGGCCATTAGATGAGGAGTCCAACTGCCTACCCCGAGACCAAGCTACCTGTATAACAACTTTACTAATGTTTCAGTAGTGTAAAGCATCAAACGCCCACAAAAATATGAACAGTTATTTCCGAGTATAAAATTGAAAACCTGATGGAAGATAATTCCCATATTTTATTTTAATTTTAGATTTTAAGTCAAAAGTTACGTTTTAATATCTCTCATTTTGATGTTTTTAAAACCACAAAAAAGCTCATCAATTTTTCTTGAAACTATCAATTACAACAGACAAAAATGTTGTTAAGGATCTTTTTGTATTAACTCGACTAGAATTGGATTGTGCGATGGAAAGCAATTTTCAAAATAAAAAATCAAATTATTGAATCACCATTATACTTAAAAATTAACTTATAGCTTACTCGACATAATTATTACGCTATATCACTTGGCTTTGAATGGTTTTCATTAGAATCTCGCTCTTTGAAAAACCCCTTTTCTGTCTTACACTCTCTTATGGTGACTGTTTTTAAATTAACTGTGACGTCCGTAATAAACACTTGGTCTACGACAGGGTTCCTAGCTAACCAATATTCCGAACTGGGACTAGTTAATATGGGCGTCACTTCACTAATCACACCATTATTATTATTATGTCCATTCACTAAAATATGTTTACCATTATTTACAATGTTATTGGTTTTTTCTAAACATTTTTGTGCCTCATCCTTTCCATCCGAAGCACTTTGTTGTTCTGTCCTTTTGTCTTCCGATTTAACATTATCGACTTCGGATTTCATCAGATCTACTTTCACTTCCACGGGAGCGTCATCACTTTTAATAGTTTTTTCAGTTTTAGGTTCAGGGGTTTTTACTTTTACACTCACGGGCGCCACAACAGGTTCAACTTCTTCACTTTTACACGAATTTCTTCTACCGTTAACTCGAGGTTGCGATGCCACCGGTGCCGTTGTCGTTTTTGGTGATGCTAATTTAGGGGGAGATAATTTAGCTATTTTGGTGGGAGGCGGACTGGTACTACTACCGGGACTGCTGGTAGTTATCGTTACACCGATCTTACCTGATTCTTTGGACAAAACTTCCGCTTTACGCTTTGTCCCCACCGCATCTTTCCTATTTAATATTGGAGTGTTGTCCTCACTACTGGAGCTGCTGCTATTTTCGGCTTCCACGTTGCCGACCACCGTCGGTAAGGCGACCTCCTCCACAACTTCATCGCTGGCAGCCGATCGTGCGTTGTCGTCTATCAGCCTGGAGGACACGGTTTCAGGTTTACTCGAAGCTTTATTCTTAGAAGTTCCTTCATCTTGACTCTCTTCCCCGCTAACGTGGCCTTCGTCTTCAGTTTCCGGCAGTTGCGTTTGTTCTGCCGGTCGCTCCTTCTTTTTTGGACCCCTCTTATTCGGCGTTGCATCTGACTTTTGCGAACGTTCGTACAAATCGATTAGACGACTGTCCAAAATATTTTCTTCGGGTTCCCATGTATTGTGCTTTTGGCTCCAGCCTTTCCATTTTACCAGATACTCCACACCACCCTACAGTTACATGACAAATTAAAAGAGGATAGTTTGCATAAGTAAACAAACCAAACTTGGTGGTAATAGCAATAAAAAGGATCTTAATGTTGAAAAATGTTTCGCGGGGCAATAACCACTTTGTGATCATTTTTACCAACCAAATTTGGTTATGACCCACATACTACATAGAAATCGAGTGAGCAAATAACATTTGCGAGGTTAAATTTCAAAAAACGGGATATAAAAAGTTAAAAAATGTGTTACGTACTCGTCTAATCCTCTTTTTCATAATTCGCTCAGCTGCATAAACACGGTCGCCCAACTCCATTGTTGTTAGGCGAATGATGCAAGTTAAGACGAAAAGTTTCAATATAACACTTTAATTAAACTTAATACCCATTCTCAGTAAAATTACTGAACGATTACATGTTGAGTAGATTCACACGCACAATTTTCAAAGTATAAACAAAAACTTTACAACCATTGTAATGGTCGACATCTTTACGCTAGTCTGTACGACCAGTGTTGCCAGTTCGTTTTTCAAAATAATTCACACCAAAAAATTACGTCTCACGATTTAAAAATGAATAAAATAGCATATTTTGTCACACGTGCTAATGGCAAAGAGTCAAATTCAAGATTGTTGAGCATTTTTAAAACAAAACTTTACATTTTTATTGCAGCATTAAAATGTATAAGGTTGGACGAAAATATGGTCCTCTCAATGGATTGTAAAATCATAAATTATTTTAAACTCAATTTATGGTCTCTGTTCATAATTTGGCACTTACAAGTTTTTGAAATAAATTTCGGGTAGGTAGTTAAATGCGGGCCCGGCGCGTTGTTTATTCGTACTTTATGCAGTGGTGTGCTGTCGCGGGGGCTCCGCAAGGCGTTTTAACATTTTATTTGTAAATGTGTTAAAATGATAACTGTGAACAATTTTCTTCTTCTTTTAAGTACCATACGACTATACCTGATTTCAGGCGTAGGCGACCTCTCTCCTGTGTACATAAATATGTGTTGTGTGCGTTTGAATAAGTATTGGGCAATGGAAGAAATGGGACATAAAAATGAAGGAAATATTCATTTAAGAAAAAAACCTATCATAATTTCATAAAACATGAAATCACACAATAGTCGTCGTTCTGTCTTCATAGTCGAGTGTCGGCCTACACAGTCGATCATCGCTTTCTATTGTCGATCTTTGGTCTCTTAATGATTTATGGCAATACGGGTCGGCCTTCGGCCTCTCCAGTGAATGTGAGAACAGAGATCGTCGTACGGTCTCCATTTATTAATGTGATATGAAATTAAATCTAAAAAGTATTCTGTAATATAAAACAAATAATCTTTAGAAAAACTGCTACTATTTTGATTGCAGAACTCCAACCATCGTTAGCGCTCCTGCATCATTATTAGTCGGCTTAGGGCTGAACAATTTTTTAAGTCGCTTTACAATTAGAAGAAAATTCTATTTAAGAAAAGGTACCAATCATAAGATGTAAAAAATGTATTATCCTTGTTCTCCGAGTTGAGTGTTTGTCTACACAGTTGACCATCGGTCTCGCTTGTTGACCTTCAGTTTCTTAATGGTTTATGAGTAAGGTTTATATGTATACAGGTCGGCTTCCCAATTGTTTTTAAGAGTACGAGTCGGCTTTCGCCATAAAAAAGTTTCATGTCCCATCAAACGAATATTGGTAATGTAATGTAGTTTTTAAGTCGGCATGTAAACTGCCCTCGGACTGTATAATCCCTACTTATACGTAAGTAGGAGATTATTGCCCGTTTTCACCAACTTTTCCTTAAGAATTACCTACCAAGGAATTCTTAGCGCTAAGTATTCCATAAATACTTTCCCTATACATACGTTAATACGTATGGGGAAAGTAAAAAATACTTAGGAAAATTTGCATTTCACCAACATAAGAGTGAGAGAACTGGTAAAATTCGACTAATATTTTGTGGAATAGAATAAAACACGACTATTTTTATTTAGGTTAAGGATTTCTTCACGCTCTTAAGGAACTCTTAGCACTTGGTGAAAACCAAATGTGTCATAAGAGGCATATAACAAAAGAACGGCTTATTAAATAGACAGAGCCGGTTTAGACGGAAGATTGTAGAGGGTAGTGACCGAGTGAAAATTGCTAATTTCACCTCAGAATTTCATCGTTCACTTTACGTGTGATACATTATTATAATTTATATTATAATTTAATTTAAAGTACCTGTTGCGCAAAAAGGTAAATCGTCCGCTCAGAGGTGCATCAGCCGGGTCGAGCTTAGGTTAGTGTTAGGAAACGATTTTTTTTTCGCAAATTGAACGTTAAAAGTTAGAAATGTTATGAATCTGGATGGCTCAACAAAAACACCGCCCGCAAAGAAATTCTGCGTTCAGTCCTGAGTCGTCAACGGTAATTACAATTTCTTGGTTTGATTCTGCATGTCAGTGCCCTCCCCCAGTTTCAAAATTTTTTCGTAAAACTGGTGTCAAACGTTAAAGCATCATTTGAGCCTGAATGATATACCATTATTTTCGTTTGATCTTCAAAGGTCGCGGAGTTATTTGCAAAAAACTTTTGCAAATAACGTTAAATAACGTTAAAGGGGGGCCGTAGACATGATGCCCACCTTAGTCTAAAATTTTCGGGTGTATTTGGGGTCAAACGTTAGATCATCGTTTAGGGCCTGAATGAGTTTTCATTACTTTCGTTTGAGTCTCAAGGTCGCGGAGTTATTCGCAAGAATTTACTGGGGGGGGGGGGAGTAAACATGATGCCCCCAGTATCAAATTTTTGGGTGAATTTGGTGTCAAACATTAGAGCATCGTTTGAGCCTGAATGAGCTTCCATTATTTTCGTTTGAGTCTCAAAGTTTGCGGAGTTATTCGCAAAAAACTACCGGGGGGGGGGGGTAAATCGGCCGCTTAGAAATGCATCAGCCGAATCGAGATTAGGTTAGTGTTAGGAAACGAATTTTTTTCGCAAGAAACACCAGAAAAATCTCCATCCGTAAATCGGCCCCTCTGAGGTGTATCGGCCGGGTTGAGCTTAGGTTAGTGTTAGAAAATGATTTCCTTTTCGCAAGTTGAACGATAAAAGTTTAAAGCATCAGAAATGTCATGAATCTGGATGGCTTAACAAAAACAACGTGTTGGTTTGATTCTGCATGTCAGTGCCCCCCCCCCCCCACTTTCGAAGTTTTTATAAATATGGTGTCAAACGTTAGAGCATCGTTTAAGCCTGACTGAGCTTCCATTATTTTCGTTTGAATGTTCGAACGAAATTCGAAATCGAAAAATCGAATTTGGGGTCAAACGTTAGATCATCGTTTAGGTCCTGAATAAGCTTTCATTATTTTCGTTTAAGTCTCAAGGTGCAGAGTTATTCGCAAAATAATATTGGGGAGGGGGGGGGGCGTAAACATGATGGCCCCCAATATAAAATATTTGCTGAATTTGATGTCAAACATTAGAGCATCGCTTGAGCCTGAATGAGCTTCCATTATTTTCGTTTGAGTCTCAAAGGTCGCGGAGTTATTCACGAAAAAACTACTGGTGGGGGAAACGTAAATCGGCTGTTCAGAGGTGTATCAGCCGGGTCGAGCTTAGGTTAGTGTTAGGAAACGATTTTTTTTCGCAAGTTGAACGTTAAAAGTTTTTTTTTTCCTGCAGGGAAGGGGGAAACCTTCATAGGCACCACCCCATCAGGGATGGTAGTGTCAGATTTTACTGACTAAAACCCCCTCCCCGACGACAGCGGGCTTTACCTTCTCGGCATTACTTCCGCTGACGTCTGCGATCTTCCCTGCTGCATCGATGATGCAGGCTCCCGATGACCTCCCGGTTTAGCACGAAAGTTTGTGTCCGGGAGGTCAGGCACTATCACTTGATTCTACTTTTTCAATTGAACCGGACACACCGCTCGCCGCGATCCAACACGTCGCACCGGGTCACCTAGTGGTCCCTGAACGTCAGTATAGGTGAAAGTCCACTCGTCATTAACTTAATAGGCGGAAATTCCGGCGACAAAGTTAAGGCCGAGCCGACCGTCATCCATACCGGAGGCTCCGAGCCCCCAAGCGACCCTGCAAATCATATTAAATCACAGAGCGCGATGCGACCGGGTCATCTTGAAAAACTTGTGGTCGCTGGCAAAGTGCCAGTCCACTCGACTTTATATTTGACGGCACTATTTTCGCGATCGTCCCCCTCTGGATTAGCACGAGAGTTTGTGTCCACAGAGGGTCTACGCGCTATCGTCGTACCGACAATAAACTACCCCGTCGAACGACCGTCACTACTCGACCCGACCCGACCCGCCGATCAATGACGATATTCTTCGGGAATTCTCTTGGGAACTTCTCGCGCATCTTCTCGCGGGAACTTCTCAAGGGAACTTTAAAAGGCTGTCATTGACTTAACTGTAGGGCGAGGACTCGAGCTTCGGCTTGCTCAGCTCGTCCGTCCCCCTCCTTGGTCTTCATCACTTGACTGATGAAGACCGCTACAGCCAGCCACTCGTCTTCGCCGGACAGCATGAAAGCAATCATGTTGTTCGGGCTTAGTGTGTCGCCCATCCGGAGCGAAATCATCACTCTCTCCCTCTCCCATCTTAGGCATCCGAAAAGAGTGTGTTCCGCCGTATCTTCGTCCCCGCAGTAACGACAGGCAGGTGACTCGGTCAGCCTGAACCTGTGGAGATATGCCTGGAAGCATCCGTGGGCGCTGAGAGCTTGTGTTATATGAAAGTTCACCTCTCCGTGTTTTCTCGCTACCCAAGGACGAAGATCCGGAATGAGCTTTCTGGTCCAAGCGGCATTCGTGCCGGAGGACCAGCTCCTTTGCCAATCGTCGAGCGTCCGCTGCTTAATGGTGGGGTCCGGGTCTAGAAGCACTAGAAATGTCAGGAATCTGGATGAATCAACAAAAAACCGTCTACAAAAAAATCCTACGTACGGTCCTGAGTTGTCAACGGTAATTACAATTACTTGGTTGATCCGGCATGTAAACTCCCCTCATCCATTTTAACCTTTTAGGGGAGTTTACAGGTGAGCTTAAGTGTTGACCTTTTGGCTCGGAGGGCAGTTTACATGCTTTTTGGATATCTATCTGGCGGATGAGGGCAGTTTACATATACCCTATGCCTATTTAGACGATCATTAGCTTAAGCGGTTAAGTGGGTTGCAGCTAATGCTGCTTACCTGGTTCGATTTTGGCTTAGTAAAACTTTATTCTGATCGTCTCCCATCGGTAGGCAATGGCAAACTATCGAGGTGTAATCTGCCTAGTAAAATCTCTCTGGAGATGAAGTTTATATATACCTCCCGTGGTTCGGAGCCCGAATTAAGCAGTAGGTTCCCTATGTGTGTGATAATACTTCCAACGTACAACACGTACAGAAGAGAGGCCGCATACGCTTAAAGCAAGTAAGGCACTAAAAGAAAAGAAGCGACCACTTATTTTTTCAGATCGTTTAGGCCGGAGTTTTCTGCACCAACTTCCTACCACCAAATAAAATATTAACTATTGAAAGTTGCTGATTTGTGGGTGGGTCTTTAAGCTAGGTTTGAACCAATTGAATTAGTTAAAATTTTTTTTGATAGTAGGAAGTGGTACAATGAGACTCCGTTCTTATTGTTTCAATCGCCATGTACTTGCTTAACTTTTTTAGATTTCCCAAAAATAAATAAAACTTTATATTCAGTAATTTCGATTTTACTACAACAATATAAAGAGCGCTACTTGCTCGGAACAATGTTTGTAAAAATGTTTAAGATTTCTTAATCTTTAATCGACTTTATTAGTCGACGAAATATAGAAGTTTGCGCTACATAAACTAATCGCCTCGGCAGCGCAGTTGTTAAAGCGCGCGTATTTACAGCTAATACACCTCATGGTATAACTCTTTATACCATGAATACACCTGGACTTGAATCCAAGTTGAGGAACATATTTTGTAGCATACTATCTTGACAAACCTATTAGGTTCAAACGATGGCAATAGAAGCTTACTGAAGCTCTGAAACAATTCGTATTATATTTATTAAAAAATTTACGAAGGAGACTGGCATTACTACAAACGACAGGAATAGAAGAAAGCAACAAGCTCAAATGAAGTTGGAATGACTGACAGAAATTTTATTACAAAATTCACAATGGAGGGGGGGGCTATCGTTTCTACAGCCCTCCAAAAGTTTTTGCGAATAACTTTGCAATGCGTGTAGTTCAAATGATTTTAATGGAAGCTCATAAAAGCTCAAATTCACATTACATAATTTCATTAAAAAATTTGTGATGAAGGCAGGCGGCAAAATATATCTTAGTCCGGTCAAATTAGACCAAAAAATAGGAGTGAGGTTGCAATAATTCGCAGCCAGCTGAAAATTGGTAGGATTGTTCAAATCACCATCATAAATGAAATCTAAAAAGTCCTCATCGATCCGACACCTGGAAAAAAATTTATTCGGGGTCAAAGGTCACTAAAACGGGGTTTTCGCGATTTTCAGCAAAACGGTAAGTTTTATCATAAAATTATCCCATTCAAAAATTGTAGATCAGATAATTATCTATAAAAAATGTCTAAATACTTTTTTTCCTAAGAGCCACCGTTTTTGAGATATAACGATTCGAAAAGTTGAAAGAGTTGTAATCGTCATTTAGGTGCAAATAAATAAAATGAATTTGTGGAAAAACTATAATGGTGCCAGCTTTCATATTTGGGTGCTAGCTCTAAGTATCCCAGTGCTAGGTTTATGGGTAAAAATATTAACCGGGGGGGGGCTAGCGTTACTTTGGCCCCCCCCGGTTTCAAAGTCGATTTGTGAAAATACTGTAATGGTGCTAGCTTTCATATTTGGGTGCTAGCTGGTGCTAGCTCTAAGGATCCCAGTGCTAGGTTTATGGGTAAAAATATTAACCGGGGGGGCTAGCGTTACTTTGCCCCCCCCCCCCGGTTTCAAAGTCGATTTGTGAAAAAACTGTAATGGTGCTAGCTTTCATATTTGGGTGCTAGCTCTAAGGATCCCAGTGCTTGCTTTTGGTGTAAAAATATTAACCGGGGGGAGCCAAAGTAACGGACCCCATATTATGACGATTACAACTCTTTCAACTTTTCGAATCGTTATATCTCAAAAACGGTGGCTCTTAGGAAAAAAAGTATTTAGACATTTTTTGTAGATAATTATCTGATCTATAATTTTTGAATGAGATAATTAAATAATATAAATTTTATGATAAAACTTACCGTTTTGCTGAAAATCGCGAAAAACCCGTTTTAGTGACCTTTGACCCCGAATAAATTTTTTTCCAGGTGTCGGATCGATGAGGACTTTTTAGATTTCATTTATGATGGTGTTTTGAACAATCCTACCAATTTTCAGCTGGCTGCGAATTATTGCAACATCGAATGTTTAAATTGACCGGACTATCTGTTACTGGTGAAGGGTGATGTAGTGGTTTCTATAATTAGCAAGAAATATGGTAGATCAACACATCATAAATCCAATTTCGCTGATAGCGCAGTTGGTTTTCACACCTAATACAGCACCAAGGTTCTATTCCAGATCGAGTAAATATTTCTCAGTACATTATCAATCTGTAAACTAAATCCATTAAAAAGTCTAACAAAGTATAAGATTTGGTGACCTAAGTATGGTCAGTTAATGATTCCAGATATGTAAAATTTTTCTTTCAACAAATAAACCTGTTTAAAGCATAACTCATTACAGGCTCGGACTGGTAATAATTTAGTTACCGCACAACTCCTTTGAGCTGCCTCATTCTTCAAGAAATTTTTACAACAAAGTTCAAAATATAAAAAATATGGACCTTCTCTGTTATATGCACGCTACTGAGGCGCATGAACGGATTAACAATAATATTCTTACTCTAACTATTAGCAATTTACATTACCGTTGGCGGCGCCACCAGCAACAACAACATGGTTGTGTTTGGACGTACTATATCTCAAAATTACAAGTCATTTTATGATGAAAATTTGTAAGTTTTTAATGTGTTGTTAAATTTATTGTGATATGTTTTTGTTAATTAATTCGTTTTGCTATATGTCTTGAGCGTGAAGAACATATTTCTATTTTCATTTAATCCTTACTAATTTGAAATTCTTCCGCACGGTGGCGTTTGCTTGCTGTAAATTGCGAATAGTGGAGCTTCGAACAATGAGAAGTGCGATGTGCTGCAAAAAACGTTCCAGTTATCGAAGACTTGGAGTTATCGAGATTTATTTTGATCCAAATCAAACTTTGTTTGACTTATTAAAAATTCGATTTAGCAAAGTTCCACTGTACCCATATTTAAATATTTTAAAATGTGACTACGACATTTTTTAACGTTTTCGAAGTCGGTTTTTTTTATTTTTTAATTAAGAAATAAACTGATACGTTGGTGCGCCTCCCTAGTGCGGCCTTTACGCCGCACAGCCCAGGTAATCGCGTACTGGTAATTAAATTTAAATTAACATTACTATGTCTTTAAATTATCCAATTTTCCACGTTAACCGAGCCAAACTTCTTAAAAAAATCCTCCGTATTATTCAAGATTCAAATAAAAAATTCACTTTATCCGAACCTTGTCGTTACGTGTTCTTTTCTTTGTAGTTCTCAGTTAATCTACGAGTATCGAATATAAAGGCTTTCGCATAGTTTTTTATTTCACACCATCTTTACGAAAATGCTGTGTAATTCGAGTTTTTAATTATTCAACGTACCGCCGTCCCCACATTAGCTCAGATAATTGAGGTTCTACTATAAATTATAATTACGTAAATGTTTGATTTCGCAACTTTTCAAAAATCTCCTACGGCCCATTTTATTACAAATATTTCATTATTTCCTATGTATTATTTTGCATAGGTACTGTTGGAATACAATAGAACCCCGATTATACGAGGAAATGTGGGTAAGAAGTACTTCGGATTTTACGAATTTTCGTAAAAATATGTAAAAAATTATGCCAATGCAAATGAAAACTGGATAATTAAGATTCGGATCCTGCTGTGTTAATACTTGTAGGTCTAACATTCGGTTGATTCCAGTATGGGATCAAGTTCATATTTCAAAATACTATAGATTATTTTCAATGGCTTTGTTTTTTATTGTTAAAATCACCTACTGATTAGTCCCTTGTTTTTATATTATTACATTTTTCTAGTATTTATCGTAACCCATTTTCAAGATAACAATTATCTTTATTGTTTAATTTTGCTTCCAAGAGTGTTTTGAAAACCTGATCTATTATTAAATTTTCAAAGTTCTTTAGCTGATGTCAACGTTGTCTAAATTTTTAGGTAAATATATTATTTATTAATGTATAAACCTTGATATTAAAAAAAATTATAAAAATAGGATTTTCTGCAAAATTTCGCTTCCTTGAAAACGGGCCAAATTTATTGATGACCCAGTTACGGTACTGGATGTCCAGTATAATTAATTCTCAAGTTCAACAAGTTAATAAATAATGTTGAATTTTTCAAATTTTTAACCACCTTTGCTTCGCCTTAATCACCGCAATTATTTAACCATTTAACTTGAAAAATTCTAAACGGAATTTTAAAAAATCTCCCGCTTCCAATTTAATCGTATAAATTATTGAAAATTGTCTTGTAACAGTTTTTTAAATTTATAAATTTCAGTCACGTTCATCTTACGGACACTGACCGACTGAACATTTTTCGTTAACATTAATTTATTCAAATATCAATTAAAATAATAAATAATTTGTAGTACAACCTTTTTATGTGTGCAATTTATTGAAACAGAAAGGATGCGTTTCTAATGGTTTATTGTCGTGTTTCAGGAATTATTTAAAAAAAATTGATATCAATGAAACTCATTTTCATTTGTTTACTTCTGGGTAAGTAGCGCTAAATTTAACCGTTTTAAATTTTGGTCATCAATTTTACCTTATTAGGTTTGGCGAAAACTCAAGATTTCTCCCAACTGGACCGCGCACTGTGCGAAGTAGTTAAGGATTGGTAAGAAAAATTATCAACTCACATTTTTTCGAATTAAATTATTTTTTTAGGACTTGCCCAAACCAAAACGTAACATTTTTTATTTACACTCGTGAGAACCAGGAGAATGGCAAACAAGTTTGGATTGGAAGAAATTCGGAAAATTCCAATTTGTACGAAACAGCCTATAATCCATCTTTTCCGTCTAAAATTTTAATTCATGGGTACAATTCCGATATGGCTATGACAATTAAATTAAAAGATGGTAATTTACCTGAATTTTATTGAATTTATTTGATATTTAATTTTAGCTTATCTTCTTCGCGGGGATTATAACGTTTTTTTGGTGGACTGGAGAGTATTGGCCAAAGGTCCTTGTTATCCTGCGGCTGTTTACAATTCAGAACCTGCAGGAAAATGTGTGGCCGAATTGGTCAAAAAACTACAAGAGTACCAAAGCGAAATTCATTTGATTGGGTTTAGTTTAGGTAAAACCTCCCCGCTATTTATTTTTACGGCAATAATAATCTACGGATTTTAGGAGCTCACGTCGCGGGATTTTCTGGTGGATATTTGGGAGAAAATAAAATTTCGCGTATCACAGGACTTGATCCTGCGCTGCCTGGATTCGCTACGCGTGGATTGGACAAAAAACTGGATCCTCAGGACGCAGAATTTGTCGACGTGATACATACCAATGCCTTTATGCAAGGTATTATACAAGAATCAGGCCATATTGATTTCTATGCAAACGGAGGTGCTTCTCAACCTGGATGTTGGTCCGAAAGAAGTAAGACTAAATTTTTGGAAAAAATGTGGATGATGACGCAATTTTGTTTTTAGATCCTTTGGCGTGCAGTCATCACAGAGCGATTGAATATTTCATGGAATCGATTAATTCAAGAGTTGGCTTTTGGGGGTGGCCTTGCTCTTCTTATTGGCAACATTTATTGGGACGGTGCAACCCTAGCAAACCACAAACACTTATGGGCGAATATGTTGATCGAACAGACAGAGGAACTTATTTGCTTGTGACTAATGCCGCCGAACCGTTTGCAATCGGAAGATATTTTGTAGATTTTTTTGATGCAAATTCACTCATAAGAAAAAAGTAAAAAGTATTAAACGTTTTATTATCTTTTTATTCAATGTTATTCTCAATAATGTGGTTCCATAATTTTTATTACGTTCCTTGGCTAGAAAAAATTTGTTAGTATAACAGATGGTAGCTTATCAACGAACTGTATAATGAACTGACGATTTGCACAATTTAAACATCTACTGCTTTTACAACTTTGTATCTGTTTTATTATTATTTTTGACTAAAATCAAAATTACTTTCCTTTATTTCGTTATTAAAATATGCTAGTCGGAAAGGCATTCTAAAAGGGTGAAGACAAGGTGTAATAAATTTTATTATTTTTATTTGCATTGGAAAAAGTTATACAAAGTAAAGTACACTAAATTCTCTACAGAAAAGATCTGATTATTTTCTCTTATAAATTTATCGGTTGCAGAGTTCCCTCTGGTATATTATGTTTTTCTATTCCTTGTTCGCGACGGTCGCCAGCTTAGCGGTTAAGTGCGTTGCTGCTAATGCTAAATACCTGGTTCAACTCCGGGCTCAGTAAAACTTTATTCTGACCGTCTCCCCTCGGAAGGCAATGGCAAACCACCGAGGTGTAATCTGCCTAGTACAGCCTCTCTGGAGATGAAGTGTATACACTTCCCGCGGTTCGGAGCCCGCGTTAAGAAGTAGGTCCCCTATGTGTGTGATAATACTTCAAACGCACAACACATGCATAGGAGAGAGGTCGCCTACGTCTGAAATCAGGCACGGCACTTGAAGAAGAAGAAGAAGATTCCTTGTTTATTAATTTCATTATTTGATGTATTGCATGTCTTAAAATGCTTTCAATGAACGTATTTAAAGCTTTGGTTTCCTATTAGGAAGCGGTACTGTCAAATAACGGTCGTATTGTAAAGTCGGGCGACATCTTTTAGCGTTTTCACACGGTGCCAGGCATCGTCACACTTATTATGACAACGATATATTACGGTATTCATTAACGCTCTCTTGAAAATCTCTCGTTACTAAACTTTATGTTTTACGGCCGCTATTTGACGATACCACTTTCTAGGAAACCACAGCTTAAGCCGTTTAACAGATTTATCTTTACTATAATAATTTGTAGTAAGCTCTTCCTTCCCATTTCAATTATAAAAACGAGTTCTGTACATCTGTGTGAAACGTTAGTTTGTACTTCTCATTGGTTCAGTTTTAACAAATTAACTGATTATGTTTACTATTTACGTAAGTAGAATATTTAACTATCAACAACAACACCGTTAATTTGAATCTCAACAAACTAACTTGATCAACATGCCTCCTAAACGTCAAAAGTCTGCTGAAGAAGTGGGGGACTAGAAGGAATAAGGCTTCCACTCACGAAATTCTGAGTTGAGCAACAGTTCAATTAAACTTTCTGGATATTTTTGTTAAGAAATTGAACTGTTGCTCAGCCTAGAACTTCGTGAGTGTTGTACCCGTCGTAGAACCGACTTATATTTGAGTGGCTCACCAATCGAATTACTCATCAATTGAGTTCCCGGTTTTTCTCTCTGAACTTTTCTAAATTAAATTAAGTTACTTTAAATACTTTGCATGAACCCACCATTAGTAGTCTTCTTAGAGGCTCAAATAAAGATAATATATTTTATTCCAGCCTGCCACCAATTATTGCATGGTCTAGCGCCGCCAGATTTGGCCACCATATTATATAGGAGCACTATATGAAAACATAATATATAGACAAATATATCAGGACACAAAATAACAAATAATGACAAATATAAGATGTCCTCTATAGAGAATTTAGTTTACTTTATTTTTAATTACTTAACATTTTGCTCTCAAGTAAATACCAACCGAGATAAAGTCATTGCCATGAAAGAAGACGTCTCGTCATAGATTTACTGAATATAGCAACGACGTATTGCTTATGAGCATTACCAGTCATTTTGTATTGATATGACAAAGCACGAAAATATATTGCACGTGTTTCCAGTAACGACATACGCTGTTGCGTTTGTTAGACGATAGTAAAAGACAGATATACTCATAGCATGTCGTAACTAGTACCGGAAAAAGAATTTGATTCGCGTAGTAATTTATATAAAATTTCTGTCACTTTTAGTATTTTTGAAGTTTGGAGTTTTCGTGGTTTAAGTTTTCGGTTTGTGGATTTAAGCTTGTCAAAATTAGTCAAAATACAAAATTAGTTCTTTTCAGAACTCTCGAAAATGTCTAGTTCTGTACGTGGAAGAACATTAAAATCTCAATCGCAACAGTTGATTTTAAATTTATTAAATTATTTTGAACTTGAAAAACAGCACGGGGGCAGTTTAATTCCATTACAGTGTGTTCAAGAGGTGAATATAAAAAGATTACTTTACATTAATTTTATATTTATAAAATATTTTATAAATTGCAGCGTGTTGCCAATGCTTTAGGAATCAGTGTATCTTCTGTTGCCCGGATTAGAAACCGTAGTTCACTAAATCCAGAATTATCAAGTCCCGGTAAAAACCGAAAACGTAGGAAAGTTAAAACTAGCGATTTACCAGAATCATCGAAAATGAACATTAGAAACACAATTTATAACATGTACAGTCAAAGTAAGTTTCGTTGTCATTTATAATTAACACAAAATGTAATTTGTGTATTTTTTGCAGAAAGACATTTAACCGTTGCTTTGTTAAACAAGGAGATTGAACAGCTGCATATTTTACTAAGCAACAGGAGCTTAAATCGTGTTTTGCACGAAATTGGTTTTAAATTTGCTAAAGAAAATAATCGAAGAGCATTGGTCGAAAAAAGCAGTATTGCAATAGATCGAATTCATTTTTTTCAGAATTATAGAAATAATTTAAATTCTCAGTTTCAACGTGATGTCGTGTTTTTAGATGAAACATGGATTTTTTCTAAAGGTAATCCTGGAATGTCGTGGCAAGATGGCTCTACAAAAAGCGTTAGGAAACCAGAAGGTTATGATGGAAAACGTTTCATTGTACTTCACGCTGGGTCAAAATCTGGATTTATTAATAATACCTCATTAGTGTTTGCTTCAAAATCGCAAAAAGAGGATTATCACGGTGAAATGAATGGTGAACTGTTTAAAAAATGGGTTGCTGAAAAATTAATATGCAATTTAGAAGAACCATCTCTCATAATTATGGACAACGCATCGTATCATTCTACTGTAGTAGAAAAAATGCCTACTTCGGCATGGACAAAACCAAATATTGCAGCATGGTTAACTGCAAACAATATTGAATTTGAACCGTCCTGCTTTAAACCAGAATTGCTAGCTCTAGCTAAACTACATAAAAAAGAAAAACGCTACGAAGTGGACGAATTATTAAGAAGCCACGGACATGAAGTTTTACGGTTACCACCATACCATTGTGAATTCAATGCAATTTAATTAGTATGGGCTCATTGTAAAACTTACTACAACAAGCACATTGGAAGAGATGGTTATGGTAATGAAAACGTAATTGATATGTGGAATGAAGCATTAGAAAATTGTTCTCCTGAAGTATGGAAAATCTGTGTTTGTCACACCGAAAAGGTAATACAAGATTGGTATGAGCGAGAAAAGGCTTTAGATATAACGGTCGATGAACTTATCATCCATGCTAATGGCTCCAGTGATTCTGAAGAAAGTGATTACGACTGATAGTTTCCGGAATTTTGGATTTTTGTTTTTATTTTTGTTTTGTAATTTGCAGGAGTATTTTGCATTTCTCGCTAAAAATGGTGAGAACCAAATTTGTAGAGAATTAAATTCTCCACCTTTCTTATACGAGAAATTTTGTTGTAAAATTATTATTTATTGCTAATTAATGCTAATTAATATGTACAATTTTTATGTCCAAAACATTAATTATTTTTGTTTGATAATTAATAAATAATTAAATTAGAGCGATTCTTTTTTTTTATTGTTGAAATAATTAAGACGTTGTTTAATCTTAATCATCCTACGACTTCCGAAATTCGATCATGGTCAGCGCTACGTATTCCCAAATTGAGTGTTCATCGTAAAGCTCAGGTTTCAGGTAAAGTAACCAAAAATTTTCGATGTGGTGGCAGTTAATCCGAAAAATTTCAATTAATTCAACTCTTTAACGCCGTGGGGTGTTACACAATTTTGTTTTTCTTCAGGTCTGTGTGAAAAGGCAAAACAATGTAATTGCCAAAAGTTAGTTTTGAGTAAAGCTCTGAACAGATTGACAAAGAAATTATCAACGCAACGGTACAAAAATCTCAAAATCGCAATTTTTGCCATTCATTGTTTTGCTTTTGCATTGCACAGGTGCTGTATACCTATACTTATGCTGTGTCTTATTTTGAATTTGTTCATAACTATTGCTTAATAAATAAATAAATTTGGTAAGCGACAATAAAAACATAAAAGTTTCCTTTCAGCATAACCTATATTTGGTTTGACAGGTGACAAGTTCAAATTTGTTAAACTAAAAGGAAAGTGAGAAAGAAAATTAAAAAAAAAAGATAACCAATATATTCTTATTTTAAAATACACTTCATTTGACTAGGGAGTATTGGCTTAGTTCAGACAATTATGCTTTTATGACGAGATGTCAACTTTCGTGGCAATGACTATATTCACGAAAATATTCATAAAAGTGTCTATTTTCGTGTGGTTTTACCAATATGGCGGCAAAATCTAGCATCATTAAACTGTGAATTTTTTTTAGAAATCCAAATAAACATAATAAAATTTATTCCACATTGCCCCCAATTATTTCCACAAAAAAATGCCACCACGTGAATTTTACGCCTTATGGTTTTGAACCACTTACACCCCGGGTTGCCGCTGCTTATAATTTCAAAAGTAAGATATCAATAAAATAATAATTACACCTGTTATATTTAACTTATTGATCGTCACCCATATGCTGTACTTTAAAAAATAAGAATTTAGCTATCCGGAAACGTTAAAAATAAAGTTTTCGTTCATTGTAGATATTTAAACGAAATATTTATAAACCTCTACTGTGATACTTAGTGGGCATCATGAACTTGCCAATTTAAAAGCCAATTATGTAAGATAAATCGTGATTATTAATTTAACTTGACATGATTTGTCAGTTATCTTTCAATAAAATGTAATGTGAAAAATTTGCGTACAGTTACTTTTACAGTTGAAATGGATGTTTTAGTTAAATTATTGTGTTTGCTTATTTTAGGTAAATAAGTTCTGAACTATGGTTAAAAAAAACAAATAAAACTGATGCATTGTTGAGACAGTTTTAGATTCAACTGCAATACAATTTAAATCGAAATTTAAGGACAGACGGTCGACTTTGAGGACAAGAAGAGGAATTCTAAGATTAGGAGCATGTCACAGTGTCACATACAGGTGATTGTTAGAAATTATTATGTTAAAGTTTTCAAAAATGACTCCAAACTAAATTGAACATTCAGAAAATTGTAGAAATTGCTCCAACTCGAACATAACTTTCGTCCTTTACACTCCTCAAAATGCATTCAATGGAGAGAGCTTACAGATTCGCGAAACTTGGGACGAATCAAACCTACTGGAAAAAAATTTCGACCCTTCCCGACCTACGAAAATCATCATTCATGGATACAATTCGGATATGTTCCTAGGCGATTTAATTGATATAAAAAACGGTAAGTAGGCCAGTGCTTTTAGGATTAAACCTTGAAAGAGATCGCGAATAGACCAAACTTGGTAATTAAGTGTAAAATAATATATAGAAGTAGAAACCAAATTTTCTGAGTCTCCAAATACCCGACAATTTTGTTAAAAAATCTGATGTGGCCATCGACATGACTTTCCGAACAAAAATAAATTTTATTAATTACACTTGTCAATTTTAATCTTTTGCCAAAATAGGCAGAAAACATCTTTGAATACCCATATCTTGCAAACGAAGCATTTCCGGATACATGTTATTAGGAATTTTTCATCTTCGTTTTATTTGTGGAATACGTCAGAAAAATTTGCCAAAATATTTTGAAACACCCGGTATATTTTAGAATTTTAGAGAAAAACTCGCAGGACAAAAAAATGTAGGAAATTCTATACGAGTATAGAATTATTGCTCAACTTTTAATATCAGCTGTAGTCATCCAAATTTTTTTAAATAGCAACCGCTTTTGGAAAAAGCGATCAAAGACCTAGAAGTGGACAAATGAAAATAGGGGGAGCCTCATATTGGATATTTGAATAATATCAAACAATTATTACCGATACGTAATTATTATTTGTTAATAATTATTTATTACGATATCATATTTCTACAAATTTCAAGTGGTTACCCCCCCCCCATTTTCACGTGCTTCCCTCTTCTTCTTTGATTCAGTGGTGGATCACCGCACAGGCACACGCCTGGGGCCTCACAATCTAGGAGGCAACAGCGGATCTGGTCAAAGTTTATGGCGGGGGTAAATATATGTTTTGTAATAAAATTTAGGGAAAATTAAGGTATATTTTTAAAATTTGTATTGCAATAGTTAAATTGAAGATTCATGGGGGGGTAGTTACCCCCATTACCCCCCCCCCCCCCGTAGATCCGCCGTTGCTAGGAGGCCTCAGAATCGTCGAAATCGCATGAATTTTTCTCTTGAAAAGAGAAAGAAAGGTTTTTTTAATTTTAGGGGGCCTCCATACAAAAGAGGAATTTTTAGGGGGGGCTCCATGACCATATGTCGCGTTTAAAAAATACGATAGTTTTTTTTAGGGGGCCTTCTAAGTAGGTTGCACCTGGGGCTTCGCAAAGGCATGATCCGCCGCTGCTTGGATCAAGTATTGTTTCTCTTAAAGTAACTGCAATTTTTATTGCATTAAAATTCTTAGTGGTCGTAAACAGGATTATGAACTCTTCAAAAGGCATCTAAAAATAAAGCGGTTGCTATTTAAAAATAATTGGATGATGGCATCCATCTGATAATGGATGACGTCAATGATTTCTCTTTAACATTAAAAGATGAACAATAATAATTCAAATAAGGAGATGTGTTCCTGGATTTTTTCAAAAATTGTATATTTGCCAAGATTTCCACTTTGTTCCATTCTGGATGAACACATTTGAACCATAAGTGATGAATGGCTGAATTTGGGAACAAATTTGTAGAGAATATTATTACCTAATAGAAGTATAAAAATCAACATTATTCTTCTACCAATAATTCGTGAGATATTAACAATTAAAGCAAAGTGTGGTGTTGATAGTGTTAAGTTTTACCACGCTAATAAAAAATTAAATTGCAGGTGAAAATCAGTTTTTTAATAATATGTAGAAATCATATTATGGTGTTCTAATAAGACAAGAATTTTTTCAGATTTTTAATTTCATCTTTACGTCGTTTTCATCAATCTTAAGTAAAATTGTCGCATTGGCAAAATTCACAATTTCATCTCCAAGTTAGGGTATCGAAATTCTGTCCTTTTTAACAAAATTGTCGGGTATTTGGAGATCCACACAATTTGATTTCTACTTCTCTATATTACTTTACACTTTAACTAATAGTCCAGGCAACGAAGCCGAAAAATTGGCTCAAGCTTGCAAAAAATCCGGGCAAGCTGAATTTTGGCAGAGATGTACATTGGAGTGTTCTAATGAACCCCCCAAAAGTCCCATAAAATCTCACGCCGGCGTCCCTCCACAATCGGGGGTTTTAGCTCCCCCAACGCGATTTTTTGCCGATAACTCGCTTATTTTTCTTGTATGAAAAATTATGATCAGACCATAATTGAAGAGCATAAAATTCTCTATAAAATAGTTTTTTTTTCATATTTTTCCATGGCACACTAATACTTAAATTATTGACCAAAAACACGACCCACCCTTAAAATGACACAATATTGATTCGTTGCAGGGAGAGAAATGTTTTCGGGTACGGGAAATGCTCTGAATAATAGATTAATTGAAATTGTGGCCAAGGTTGGAAAATGAAGAGAAAAATACATTTTTTCAAAATTTGTCCAAGTTATAATATCTTCCAAGTACCGAAGCCGAAATTTTGGTTTGAGCTTACCGAAGGTCCGGGCAAACTGAAATTTGACAAAGATGTATATTGAAGTGTTCTAATAAACCCCCAAAATGTCTCATTAAAATCCCAAGCCGGCGTTCCCTCAAATGAGAATTTTAGCCCCCTAAGTGCGGTGTTTCGCCTATAGCTCACGTATTTTTACTTTTACGAAATATTACCATTGAGGCATTAAGCAAAGTTGAAGAACATAAAATTCTCTACTTTAATATGCAAATTAAACCTTGTTTAATGGTAATATTTCGTAAAAGTAAAAATACGTGAGCTATAGGCGAAACACCGCACTTAGAGGCCAAGATCCTCATTTGAGGGAACGCCACGCCGGCTTGGGATTTTTATGAGACATTTTGGGGGTTTATTAGAACACTTCAATATACATCTTTGCCAAATTTCAGCTTGCCCGGACCTTCTGTAAGCTCAAACCAAAATTTCGGTTTCGTTACTTGGAAGATACTATAACTTGGGCAAATTTTGAAAAAGTTTATTTTTCTCTTCATTTTCCAACCTTGGCCACAATTTCAATTAATTTATTATTAAAAGCATTTCTCGTGCCCGAAAATATTTCTCTCCCTGCACCGAATGAATATTGTGCCATTTTAAGGGTGGGTCGTGTTTTCGGTCAATAATTTAAGTATTAGTGTGCCATGGAAAAAACTAATTTATAGAGAATTTTATGCTCTTCAATTATGGTCTGATCATAATTTTTCATACAAGTATAAATAAGCGAGTCAGCGGCAAAAAATCGCGTTGGGGGAGCTAAAACCCCCGATTGTGGAGGACGCCGGCGTGGGATTTTATGGGACTTTTGGGGGTGTTCATTAGAACACTCCAATGTACATCTCTGCCAAAATTCAGCTTGCCCGGATTTTTTGCAAACTAAAAACCTTCCTTGCCTGGACTATAATAACTTTGGCCAAAACGCGGTCTTTTCCGAATTTTGAAATCTGACCATATAATTTTAGAATATCTAAACGGTAACAATTTGGTTAACGTTATTTTTGTGGATTGGAGCGAGCTATCCAAAGGTCCATGCTATCCAGCGGCAGTTTGGAACACCAGATTTGCAGGAAAATGCACAGCAGAATTGGTTGACGTTATACGCAAAACCGGCAATTCGGAAGTTCATTTGATTGGCTTCAGTCTTGGTGCTCACGTTGCAGGATTTACGGCTGATAATGTGAAGTCAGACAAAATTTCAAGAATAACAGGACTGGATCCGGCTTGGCCTGGCTTTGTGTTTGTTGGTGCCAATAAATTGGATCGAAACGATGCGAAATTCGTCGACGTAATTCACACAAATGCTTTAATCCAAGGAATGGTGCAAGCATGTGGAGATGTTGATTTTTATCTTAATGGAGGTACTTTACAACCAGGTTGTGGCATGGGTAAGTTAGACGAGGGTTTTTTGCGTAGTTTATAAAACCTCCAACCTGCAGATGTTTTTGCTTGTAATCATCATAGAGCACCCAAGTATTTTGCGGAATCGATCAATTCAGAAGTGGGATTTTGGGGTTGGCCTTGTTCAGCTTACATTTACAACGCTATAGGGTTGTGTTCACCTGGCAAACTGAGAACGTTGATGGGAGAAAATGTGGATAAGGGTATTAGAGGTATTTATTTTGTTGATACAAATAGTGAAGCTCCATTTGCAATGGGAGTTTATTCAAGTTAATGTTTGTTTGTGTACATGATTATTATAAAATATAATACAAAATTAGTTTTATTATGTTTCTACCAATTTCCTTCAAATGAATTTCCATCAAACTGAGTTGGTGGAGGAGGAGGCGGACCTCTTGGAAATGGTGGTCTAGGACCGTTAAAACCTGGTGGCGGAGGTCTCCAGTTTGGTGGAGGCCTAGCAGATGGTGGTGGAGGAGGTGGAAAGCTCCCTTGGAATGGTGGATTGGGACCTTGCCAGTTTGGAGGTGGCGGAGGCATCATTCTTGGTGGTGGTGGAGCACCAGGTGCTTGAGGATTTGGTGGTGCAGGTGGTAATGGAGGGCAAGGAGTTACCGAGCCGGCTGGAGGGGCGCCAGGTGGTAATGGGGGTTGGGAAGGTGGAAGAGGAGGTGGTGGTATTCCTGCAGGAAATGATGCTGGTGGAGGTACCGGAGGGGGTGGTGGTGGAGGCATGTTTGTAGGAGTGGGTGGTGGCGGAGGCATCATGCCTGCCAAAATCACTGGGGGAGGTGGAGGCGCCATTGCAATTCCTGGCGGCATCATACTCATAGGAGGTGCATCAGCAAACAATTGATGAGGTCTGTCTGCTTGTGATAAGGGATTTTGAGCTGCAAGCAAACGCTCTGCAGCTGAACCATGGCGTTCTCCTTTGGCATCCTTTTTAAATGCATAAGAAACCGAAATGGGACGATTACATAGATATTGGCCATTCATGGCTTCGATAGAAGCATCCGACGCTTCAAAACTTGCAAAATTTATAAAAGCAAAACCTTTGGAATTACCAGTTTCCGGATCTCTCATGATCTTGGGAGTTTGTAGAATAACACCAAACGCTGAAAAGGTATCGTACAGCAACTTTTCATCTACTTCGGGATCTAAATTTCCAATAAATATATTTGCTCCAACATCCAAGTTTTTCTGATGCGCCGAGGCTTTGTTAACCCGTATCGGTTTTCCATACAATTTTATCATGTTCATAATTTTTATTGCATAATCGGCATCTTCTTCGCCCATAAATTCAACAAAACCATATCCTTGGTGCATCATTGTTACCCTGTCTTTTGGCATGTGAACGTTTACAAGTGGTCCAGATTGAACGAAAAGTTCCCATAACAACGATTCGGTTACCTTATCGTCCAAACCGCCGACGTAAATTGTGGCATCTAAAAACACAAAAGTTAGCTAAATTTAATCAAGAAATTACAATTAATTACCTCGATTTCTCTCAGCAATCGGTCCATTGGCCATCTTTTAGCGGTTATGTTGTGACTGCCGGTTGAAATTCAAGTTTCACTTTCTACAATAATTAATACATCTACGATAAAGAATTACTAATTCAACAATGACAAATTAGTTTAAATCGAACAAAATTAAACCATTTCGTTTGGATGTTAAAAAATTCGACTTTTACAGGTTATGTTTGGGTTCGCGCATTTCGGTGGTTGCCAACCCTAGAAACGCACTAAATTATTAATCAACCAGTGGCGCAACTGCATCGATGCAATATTCACAATCATGTAAAACGCTTAATTTCATTTTTTGGGAAAATTAGCATCAGACCAAAATTGAAGAGTATAAAATTCTCTATAAAATTGGGTTTTCAAACGATAAATGTGACATGTAGGAAATTTTATTCGAAATCAATTTTAGGAATAATGTAGACAAATTTTATTCTCTTTAATTTTGAACTCATGAAAATATTCAGTGAAACCAAATACTAAAAAGTACATTAACGGGACTAAAATCCCTAATTATAAAAGAAACCAGCAGGGGATGTTAGATCACTCACTGACTTACCATTTAGTGCGTATAGTTACGAGGGTCGTGGAGAGTTTTGAGGAAGAGTTTCATGAAGAAATCTTGCATGCCCGTGTGGTTCGACGAGGATTGAACGGGAAAATTAGCCGTTTTTCAAACAGACGTGGGGGAGGGGGCAAAATGACGATTCAAAGGGGTCGCAAAATTTGAAAATTCACTTTGGATATTGGAATTTTGCGTCCGGCAAAAGGGCTCCGAGTGGTTTTTCGTTTTTTTGCATCTCCTTCCAGGTTTTTTGTGTCGACGTAAAATTTAAAAGAGGAGTAGGGGATCTTTTAGGCTTCTATACATAGTATAAAAAAAAGAAGCCTTATGATCTGGCCCCGTGTTTGTCCGTCCGTCCGCATGTTTCAGAGCTAATCAGAACGCCCCAAATTTTCGCGAAGTATTCAGATTCCAAGTAAAATCCATTCCGATGTAGGAGGTAGTAAAAAATTTTTTCGTGTTCAAAGTGTTCAAAACTAGGTTTTAACCAAAGCAACCAGATTCAGCCTAGCACCCTGCCTCCAAATTCCACAGCCAACCTTCCACGAACCAAATGAAAGATGGCCCCTAAGCCCTGCGATAGCCAAGAAGTTCTTTGTAGGTAGTAAGAAAAGACTTCGTCAATTAATGTGGACATTCTTACTCATTGCAAGCGATAATCCTGGGATATGATACCGTGGTTCGGATTTTATGTTAAGTTGTAAGTCTCATTCTGTAACGAGCGATCCAGCTCAACTTGCATCACAAGGGAAACAGTTTAAATTTGTCATACCGGCGTTCCAGGTGAAAACCAGTCTGATGATGCCCTGGTACTCCACAGTGCCACGACGACAAGGAAAGGCTCTAGGTCGCCAGGTAACAAACAGCAAAAAAATTCATGTGGAAAAGTCAAAATGTTGTCATGTCTATCTGTACTGAAACGAAAAATAATTAGCGACTTAAAAAAAATATTCGACCACTCATCAAGAATAATTTCATGTAGGTGAATTGTGCGAGGCCGAAGGCCGAGTTCATTATGGCGGCTTTAGCCGCCAACATTGCCGGCACCCCCATCGAGAATTTTTTAATGAAATTAGTGTCAAACGTTTGCGCTTCGTGTGGGCTCCAATGAGCTTCCATAAAAATCTCTTGTACCCCAAACGTTTTTATTTTGAGAAGGGCTGTATAAATATGCTTGTTTTAAGTTGTGATTTTTTCAACGCAATAAATTAATACCAATCTGATTAAATGTCACTCAATTTTACAATCTTAGAAACGCTCGAAACTTTTTTACCTTTGGGGTACAAACGATGGAAATTGAAGCTCATTGGAGTTCAAATTTTATACAGAAATTCGCGATGGGAGGGAAGCTGCCGTTTCTACCCCCCCCCCCCCCATTTTCGCGAGTAATTTCACGATACGTGTGCTCCATAAGATTTTTATAGAAGCTCATTGGAGCTCAAACGTTTGACACTAATTTCAATAAAACATTCGCGGCCAAACTTCTAACTGAACTGAAAAACTTCTAACAAAAACCTCAAGATGTTCTGCACCGACACGTTCAAGTATTTAGGGAGTGGGGCATATAACGCTTGCTAGGTAGTCTACGTGCTTAGTTGAAACGTCCTAAGCAACAAATTTATTATCAGGAGAAAAATGAGTTTACATGGACGTTATAACGCTACTTTCACTGATTTATAATAAAAAATCGAAAACCAATTTGTTAGTTAAGATGTTTTAACAAAGGACGGCAGTCGTATGGTCGGTCTAACAGCCGTTCTACTAATAAGTAGATCTGTGCGGCTGGTAACCTATAATGTCGATATAATCAGGTCGGCTTTCGGCATTGCATGTTAACCTTCTGTTAAAAGTAATTCATGGCTTCCTAGCGCTCGACATAACGATACATATCTAGGATATTTGACAGTTGCGTTACTGCATGTCTCCGCAAGGGTGGCGGCTAAAGCCGCCATAATAAACTCGGCCTCCGGCCTCGCACCATTTCAAATCATTTTCTATTAAGTTGCTAATGATTCCATTTTTATTATTTTTATTTTAACCACAGCTCTGCCGTCATAAGTAAGAAGGCAGTAAGTCAATTTTTTTTCGAAATTGAGTTTTATATAGATATAGATGCGGTTTTTTACGCTGATTTCAAAAATATAAATAACTCAATTTTGAAAAAAAATTGACTTACTGCCTTCTTACTTATGACGGCAGAGCTGTGGCTTGATGTGGATAGTGAAGTTTAGTTGTAAATAAAAGAGAAAGAAGAGAATTGATCCACCTCAAAAAATTGATAGCACATTACAGAGAAGTAAAGTTACGAATGGAAAGAAAAACAGAATCATGAATTAAATTGTAGTTTACCTGAGTTTTGTTGAATACAGGGTTGGGCTTTGACACCCCCCCCTGTACCCGAGATCCGCCGAATGTCGAAGTTGTGTTTCACCCCCCCTTCGATGTTCGACGGAAATGGCAGAATTTTATCATAGACAGATCTTAAATACGCAGTCGCTGTCCGTATAGGGAAAAAGGAAAACTTTGATTATTATTACTTATATAGTAAATGATAGGTAAATACCAACAGCAAAAATTTAATTAGTGCGGATTATGTGATTATGTGATCTTTTTACCTGTTTTATTTCCATCTCAGTTGCGTGAGCTGAGCCGAACAGAGATTAACTGAGTCAAAGTGAGAAAAACATAAAGCCCGTCTTACATCAGGTTATTTCTGGCGCCATTTCTTGCGCCATATTTCTGGCGTCAGAAATGACGCCACTTCTTGCTCCAAAAATAAAGCCTGTATTATATCAGGCCATTTCATGCGCCATTTTTGGCGCAGACTTTGCGCAGTAGGTAATTTTAGCAAATTACCTGAAACATTTTGTAGGCCAAATATATAGAACTTGTTCTATTTTGAGGCAATTTTCAACGCAATTTGCCTGCGAGCGTGCGCAGTAAAATTAAACGAACGATAAATTGAGAAAAATTGTGCAACACATAAAAATTGAAATGGATCACGAAAGCGATTTAATTGCAGAAAATGTGATTGCAGCAAACATAATAGTATTATTTTTTTTACCAACACAAAAAAATTTTTAAAAAAATTCAAATTTTCAACGGTTATTAAATTTTCAAATTTGATTTTTTAATTTCAGTGAAAAACAAAAACATTTGCGATTATTTAAAAAAACGTAACTTTTAGTGAAAAAAGTAACTCATTCTAAGCCCTGCATTTGATAATTAATACCCTCCACAGAATCTACCTGCGCATTCAATCTGTACTGCGGCCGCGCTCACAGGTAAATTGTTCAAAAATAGAGCACGTGTTAAATATATTGCCTACAATCCGAGCCAGGACATTTTCCAAGACATTTGCTGTTTTAAACTAGGCAATTTATTTGGCTCAAGAAATGGCTCAAGAAATGACGCCAGAAATGTCCTGATGTAAGGCGTCAGATGTTGGCGTCATTTCTTGCGCCATTTCTGCGCAGAGACGAGTTCATAGTATTTGCGCGTGCGTATACCGTTGTGCGCAGAAATGGCTCAAGAAATGACGCCAGAAATGTCCTGATGTAAGACGAGCTTTACATCAGGTTATTTCTGGCGCCATTTCTTGAGCCAAATAAATTGCCTAGTTTAAAACAGCAAATGTCTTGGAAAATGTCCTGGCTCGAAATGTCCTGACACGTGCTCTATTTTTGAACAATTTGCCTGTGAGCGGCCGCAGTACAGATTGAATGCGCAGGTAGATTCTGTGGCAGGTCTTCTTCTTCTTCTTCTTCTTAGCCTGTATTCATCCACTCCTGAATGTAGGCCTCTCTCATTCCTCTCCATGCCTTCCTATCCGCTGCCTTCTGAAACCAGTCCCGTCCCGCTATTCGCTTCACGTCGTCTAACCATCTCTTTTGGGGTCTTCCCACGCTTCTCTTAGATGTTCTTGGGCGCCAGTGAATGGTTTTATATGTCCATCTTGCATAGTCATGCCTTGCCACGTGTCCCACCCAATTCCACTTCAATTGGGATATTCTGTCTATTACGTCGGGGACTTTTGTTCTTTCTCGGATTTCAACTAATCTTATCCGGTCCCTTAGCGATATACCAAGCATAGCTCTTTCCATCGATCGCTGCATGACTCTTAATCGATTCGCGTTTGTTACTGTCATCGCCATGGTTTCCAGGCCGTATGTGGTGACAGGCAGTATGCATGTGGCATATACTTTTCTTTTTAAATTTATTGGGATATCTGCGCTCTTTAGTATATATCCCAACTTTCCAAAAGCGGCCCAACTCTGTCGAATTCTTCTGCCTACTTCTGCAGATTGATTTTCTTTACCCAGTTTTATAATATGTCCGAGGTATACATATTCCTGCACATTTTCGATGTTATGACCATTTATCTCTATGTTCACTTCGTTTGGGCTCAATATTTTGGTCTTGTTTGGGTTTATTTTCATTCCCACAAGTTCAGATGCTTCGCTCAACTCCTTTAGCATAGATCTTATTTCCTCTGCGTCCGTGCTCACGAGTACTATATCATCTGCAAAGCGCAAATGACTCAAATAGGTACCGTCGATATTTATACCCTTATTTTCCCATGAAAGTTTTTTGAATATATTTTCCATTGCCAGAGTGAACAATTTTGGCGATATTGTATCTCCCTGGCGAATTCCTCGTTTTACAGATATCTTGTTTGTATTCATATCTTCATTTATCTTTACATGGAGTGTAGCATTCTGGTATATATAGCCTATAAGGTTCGTGTATCTTGAATCGATTCTTGCTCCATCTAATGCTTCTAATATAGCCCAGGTTTCTATAGAATCGAACGCCTTATGGTAGTCAACAAATGCCAGACAAAGTGAGATGTTATATTCAGTGCACTTTTCTATTAGTGTGCGTATTGTTTGGATATGGTCCATTGTGCTGTATCCCTTGCGGAATCCAGCTTGCTCAACAGGTTGGTAGAAATCAAATTTATTGGTTAGACGGTTTGTTATAATTTTTGTTAATAATTTATATAGATGTGATAGCAGGCTTATTGGTCTATAGTTTTCTATGTTTGTCTTGTCGCCCTTTTTAAACAGCAAAATGACCTCCGAATTTTGCCAAAGTGTTGGTATTTTTCCTTCTTCGAGACATTTATTTAGCAACACCCCCATGGCCTGCACTATTGCTTCACCCCCAACTTTTAACATTTCGGTGGTGATTCGGTCTTCCCCGCATGCTTTTCTATTTTTCATTTGGTTTAATGCTGCCATTATCTCTGTCCTATCTATTTCGGGGATGTCTTCAGATCCTACGTTCATAATCACCGTGTTTTGGTTTCTCGCTTTGGGAATCGACGATGTATACAAGTCCTTATAAAATGATCTTATGGTTTCTATTAGTTTTCCTTTTTCTGTTATTAGATTACCTTGAGTATCTTTCATTTTGTTAATATTTGTTCTAGCATTCGACATTTTTGATCTTAGGACTTTCATATTGCAATTATCCTCAATAGTGTCTAGGATTATTTTCGTGTTATAAGATCTTATGTCCTTCCGTATTTCTTTTCGAATGGTTTTGTTCAACTCGACGTATTCATCTGATTCCTGTGGCAGGTAGTAATTGTCAAATGCAGGGCTAGGAATGAGTTGCTTTTATCACTAAAAGTTACGTATTTTTAAATAATCGCAAATGTTTTTGTTTTTCAATGAAATTAAAAAATCAAATTTGAAAATTTAATAACCATTGAAAATTTAATTTTTTTAAAAATTTTTTTGTGTTGGTAAAAAAATAATACTATTATGTTTGCTGCAATCACATTTTCTGCAATTAAATCGCTTTCTTTATCCATTTCAATTTTTATGTGTAGCACAAATTTTCACAATTTGACGTTCGTTTAATTTTACTGGGCACGCTCGCAGGTAAATGGCGTTGAAAATTGCCTCAAAATAGAACGGGTTCTATATATTTGGCCTACAAAATGTTTCAGGTAATTTGCTAAAATTACCTACTGCGCAAGATCAGCGCTAGAAATGGCTCATGAAATGGCCTGATATAATACAGACTTTATTTTTGGAGCAAGAAATGGGCCAGAAATGACGCCAGAAATATGGCTCAAGAAATGGCGCCAGAAATAACCTGATGTAAGACGGGCTTAAGGTAAAAAGAACAACAAAAATATGTACCCTACCAACCCATGATATAATAATTTACCTACCAACCACATTATTGATCATTTCGAGGTGACGTCACGACAGGTATGCCCCACTGACAAAATGGCCGCGTCCTGTCAAAGTCACGTGACTCAAAATGATTAATATCATTTCGAGGTGACGTCACGACAGGTATGCCCCACTGACAAAATGCCGCGCCCTGTCAAAGTCACGTGACTCAAAATGATCAATTTTAAAAAATTACATAACCTCCAAAAAGACGAAAGATGACGTTAACCTTTTTAAATCGACCAATCCGAGCTATTTCCCACGTTAGGGTGGGAGGTAATTTTCTCAGTTAAAACTCAATTCGGCACGGCACGGTACATTCGTCAAAACGGTGTAACAAACCTCCCGTTCATTTTATTCATAATTACGATACAAATATTAAATTTGTATAAACAACTTCCGACATGAGTAATTTGTCGTAATAAATTAGCATAAAGAATAATATTATAAAAATAATTTAGGTAAAGAAATTTAAACACCCGGTACATTGATCTAACTATTAAAAGTTTTGGCTTTTATTCAAAATGTAGGGTGCAAACACCTGTTTTACAAAAAACTCGGCACGGCACCATGAGGGTGCTTAGTTAAATCAATGCAAACGGTGGGAACAAAGTCATTTTTCTAAGTAAGACCCACACGTGTGAGGAAATGGGGGATTAGCCAGTATACCGCCAAAAAGAATAGTTTTAAGAAATGTTCAAAATTCTTCATAAGGCGTTTCCAATCTAATGCCTCATTTGTTTTAACGAGTTTAGTAATTATGTTTTAAATTAAGAAATACAAAATCTGTGGGAAAATTAAACTATTCCCAACCGGATCAGTCACACACGTGCAAGGAAGTTAGTTTTGAGAATATCCAATTTATAAGACTACCCTCCTTTAAAGTTAAGGGAAAAAGCACCCACGCAATTGGTCAATAAATTCAATTCGAAGGCGTAATCTTAATATTCAGAAACGGGGAGAAGTTAATAAAATACCGCGAGAGCAAAATCAAAAGGAAGTTCATGCACAGTTCGCGAATTCAATAAAAGTTCGAAGTCACGTCGAGAGACAGTCCACGAATCCATCAGATTCAAACTCCGCGTTTGATGCAGTAAACCAAACGGGTGAATTTTATTTGAGAGTTAACCGAAAACTCGACAAAATCGGTCAAAATCATTTTAAATTAAGTGAAAAATAGTCAGTTTAAAAATTATTATTATTATATTTTTTTCTTCGGCAGTTCGAGGAACGCGAATAAATAAGTTCTTAAGTGATAAAGGTTCAATATTTTTAAAATCATTTTTACTTGTCATCAATTTTAAATCACTAAACGAACCGATTGTGTTAAAAGAATCAGTGTAAATCAATTGGGATTACCCTAAGGATATTCATCTCAAACCTTACTACCCGTAGAGCACAGGATTTTTGTAATAAATAGGTATTGTGACTTTTAGTTAAATTAATACTTGTAACCAATTTCTCTTTTGTATTATATGTGTGTGGATCTCTTTCACTTGTAAGATCTTGATATAATTGTAATCCTTTGTATAAATCTTATAAAAGGTTTAATTAGTTGTTCAATATATGCAATTATACCAAGTTAAATCTTTAATTGGTCGTTACTCCAGCGATCGACTTTAATTAGTTTGTGTAAGTTATTTCTCTGGGTTTCCCTACGTCTTCCAAAACAATAGAAGAGGCACGTTACCTTAAATCAACCAACAAGGTCCAGTGAAGTTGGAAGGCAGTCAATTTAGAGGTCTTTCTTAATTCTATCCTCCGGGCTTTACTCACAAGGTGGTCACACCCGTGAAATCCAAAAGAATTGAGTGGTGGCAGCTATCAACAACAGTAATACAATCGTACTAAAGGACCGAATCAAACCCTTTAATTCAAAACGGGGTTCAGTTTTGTTACACGTTGACATTGAAAGGGTTAAACTTCAATTAGAAACGCTACTCCCGTTTTGTTACATGGTGTCAGAGGTGGGATTAAATTACAATAACGCTACCCAGAGTTGTTACATGGTGACCTGCGGTGGGATTTTTCGGTAATTACGATTTTTCAAAATCAAAAGGAGAGATAACGACATTAACTAATTACAGTCAAATTCAATAAAGTATAAAATTTTGTTTGTCATTTCAATAAAAACACCACATACGGTACAAATAAATCACAGCAAGTTTATCTAACCAAAGTAGGTAGAAATCCTAACATTTTCAGGGGTCTTGTAGTTATTGTGTTAGAAAAAAGGAAAAGGTCATATAATGCCAAACGGTTCGGACGACTTAATTATACCCCTAGAGGAAGACATAACAATGTCTAGTTCAAATCAATCACCGCCACCGAGAGGAAATTCACCAACACCCGCGCAATTATTTTTAAATTACCCTCAAATGAGTTTAGGATTAATCGCCACCACAGTTAACCAATATGGAGGTGATACGAACCCCACCGAGTACTTTGATTATATGGACACTAGAGCCAAATTAGATTCATGGGACGAACCGACAATATTAAATATAGTAAAATTTAGGCTAAAAGGTTTTGCGTACAAATTTTATAAATCTGACCCCGAGTTAAGCAAATTAAATTATACGCAGTTTAAGGCACGGATGATCAAACAATTCGGTCGCAGGAGAATACCGGGCGAAGCAGCCGCACGGCTGAGTAATTGTCGTCAGAGACACGATGAATCGGTCGCGGAATTTTCGGTACGTCTTAAAAGTTTAGGTTTAAAAGCGCTCGAGGAAGACTTAGAAAACGCGAATCAGGCAGAATTACCGGGTTTGAAGGCGAAAATGGCGCAAATCATTTTGACACAATTTAAGTTGGGGCTAAAGAAAGATCTACAAAAAGACATCGGCGTAACCCTGATGAGAATAAAGGATCTCACAATAAATGAAGCGATCGAAGTGGCTCAATGCCAGGAAGTAAATGATTCTTTAACCCGACCGCGATCCAATGCCGTATTTGTAACTGACACCACTTATCCTCAAAACGATCCTAGTGATGACCTATACGATTACGAAGAGCCATACGCGAGGGGCCGCGCACAAAACAACGGGAACCGCGTAAATGAAAATTATCATTCGCGGCAAAATTATAATAACCCTTTCGCGAATAACCGAAATAGCAATAGTCGGTGGCGACAAAATGTTAACAACCATGCGAACAATAATTACGCACAAGGTCGAAGAAACAACGGTAACTACCATTATTCGTTCCAAAATAATAATAATCGTGACCAGAACTCGCGGTTCAATAACAACGGCTATCGAGGAAATGGTCGGAATGCTAACCCTAATCAATTTCACCAAAACCAGCGGGGAAATTTTAACAACCCGAATAATGGGTTACCGCCAGGTAGAAAATTTTATCCTTCACCTACGCATACCGCGAATCATAATAATCAATTATCACAGGACGCGCGGCAATATGGCGTCCAGAATTCCCCAAGAGCAAACCGAGTGAGTTTTGCCCCTCAAAGCGGCGAAGATCGAGTACGCGACTCTAGGAACGTTCCTTACCAAGGAAATCGTGAAAATTATCCCTACAACCACGGTGCGAACGCGAGCGCGAGTCAGGTAGATCTTCAATCTACGGGACAACCAAAAAACGCGAACCCTGCTACGACGACCTCTCGATCAGTAGCGGCACAAAATATCAGCCAATAAATAACAACGACCCCTATTATGACACAGATAACCAAACCGCGAACTCAGCACAATTCTTTGTCATGCCTCACGTGATGAACTCACTAGCAGAAACACCCTGTGTTGTTGAATTAATGATTCAGGATACATACACAAGGATGCTTGTAGATACCGGATCAGCGTTGAGTTTATTGAAAAATAATGTGATAGATTTAATCAACTTAGAAAAGCCAGTCGAAGAAATACTCTTCCGTGGAATTTCGGGGGGTACACAGAACGCGATTGGAGTCGTGAGGGTTGACATTGGAACCAACAAAACTCAGAAAATTACTGAGTTTAGTTTTGTTATCTGTGATCATAAAAACATCAGCCTAGAAACAGATGGAATACTAGGTCGGGATTTTTTTAAAACGATTAATGCAAAAATAGATTATACTAAGGATGAATTAATGATTTTAAACGAAATAATACCTATAGTTAAACTAGACGACACAAACAAGGAAAGGTATATGGTAAGAAATTTTTATAGAGAGGAAACAGGTAATGAAATATATTATGAAAACGCGGCATTGACCATTGATTGGAATAGTGATAAGGATTTAAAAATTGAAGATAAAGAGATTGAACCGGTTAGGTTAGCGGAAAGAAGTACTAGCGAATTAAATGAGTTATCAGAATTATCGGAGATTGTGATAAATGAACAGGGTATTGAAAATAAGGGTGCAGGTATTTTAAGTAGGTCTGTAGACAAGGTCGAACCCCTCGTAAAAAGGGATCGTCTGTTAAACCGTACGATGGTATCGGAAAGCGAAAGTGGTTTGTTGAGTAATGAGTTAGAAAGAGATATTAGCGCGCGTAGCCAAAAGGAAATTTGTAATGTTGATGAAGATGTTTTGAGTAATTTAGAGGAAAGTTTATTTAAAGTCGAAGATAAATACCGACTAAATGAGGGTTTAATTAATATTAATAATGTTGATAAGGAAGTTGTAAACGGGTCAGAAGAATTTGGAAATAAAGTCGAAGATAAATGCCGACTAGGTAAAGGATTGATCGAATTTGATAATAGTAAAGGGTTGAACGATAAGGAATTAAAAGTTTTAGAAATGAATCGCGAAGTGGATATTTTAGGAGCAAATTTTAGCTCGGTCGAAGAAAATTGCCGACCGGTGTTTGATAATTTTATAGTAAATGGAAGGAATAAAGTAAAGTTGAATATAGAAACGCGGATAAGCGCGAATAATGATAATAATGCAGGCACGGAAAGCGTGAAAGTAATTAAACAAAAGAAAGAAGATACAGGAAAAACCACGGGCGCGATAAAGAAAACTAAAAGGTACGATACTGAGGTAATTGAAGATAATAGTCAAGAAACATCGAAAGAGAAACGGGTTAAATACGATAATTTAAGGTCCATTACTGACAATGTGATTAAATTTAAGAAGGGTTTTGATTATACAACCGCAGATGAAGTAGTTATACATAAATTTATTGGTTTTGATAGATACGGAAATGAAATAATTGAAGATAAAGGGGTAAACGAAACTAATAAAATTAATCTTGAGAACAAAAATAACGGCACCAAAATTTCAGAGACGAACTTAGGGTTTTCAATAGACGAATCAAGGACAACGAATCGCGAAGTTCCGCGATTTAAACACTATCAAATCGATTCCGCGATTCTAGGTAAAATAGTAGATTTGAGCGAACCATTACCCTTATACCAATCCGATCGGCTAGAAAAAATTCGGATGCATGGTACATGCGGTTTACCTAAACCAGTAGAAAATTTACCTACTCGGGCACCAACGAAACCGGTTCAATACGATTTTATCGGGTTTGACGGAAACGGGAGAGATTTGATTAAAAGGAAGGAGATGATTGAAAGTAAAAATGGAGCGATACAATTAATCTTAGTTGTCATTTTCTTCATGATGAAAATAATAAGCGATTTAAAATTATTAGTAGACGCGAGACCAGGGCGAGTAAAAGGTAATTGGAGATCGGGGGACAAGCTATCGACCCCGGGGACGCCAACACTTAGCGAAGCGAAAGAACGCGATAACGCGCGAACTGACCCGTATGGGGCAGTAGAAATTTGCACGATACCGCGACTGGAGCCAGCCGGTTTGGGTGTAGACCCAGGCAAAAATCGATCGATCCAGGTGACGCCAACACTTGGCGAGGAAAAGGGGCGTGAGAACAAGCAAACTGACTCGTATGGGACAGTTGAAAATTGCAAGTTACCACAACCTAGCTCGACAAGTGCAGGTGTAGATCTGGTAGGCCGAGAATTATGGTTAACCGAACCAACTACTACGCAAAATAAAGGAAATTTGGTAGGTACCCTCCTAGTAGGAAAAGAGGTGATCATACCAAGAAGAAGCGAAAGCGAACTGGGGTTCAGGGTCAAGTTCAGATCGGCCAAATGCGCACCGTCACCCTGCGAGAAAACCAACGAACTCATATTACTCGAACAAGATGATAAAAACCACCACGATTTAATTATAGCAACCACGGTAGTAAATAACGATGGCAAAAATGTGATAACCCGGGTAATCAATCCAAACGGTTACGAAGTAACACTCCGAGCGGGTGAACGCTTAGGTAAAATATCAAAGGGTATAGGGTAGTTGATTAAACCCCCCCCCCCCGTATAGTAGGCGGGCCAAGAATACCACTATGGGTAGTCTCCCTATCGTAAAAGGCGATTAAAATGACAACAAATTAGTAAATAAAAAGTAGCAAAATTAAGTGTACATATAAAGGAAGTTTTGTTTAAGTATTTTAGGTAAATTGATTAAATAGGAGTATAAAGGAAATAATTTTCTTTTGGGAAATAATAAAAGTTTAAACCAAAATATTAAAATACTATGTACCGTACCTACCAAAGATTATTAGACAGGTACTAGGTAAATAAATGGTATCAAAATAGAACTTAAGCAGCATGCAAAGTGAAAAAAAAAAAATTAAATAGAAACGACCTAACTAGGCAAATTAACTCCCAAAACACAGACGAAAACAGCTAATGATAACGGCAAATAATATAAAGGCAAGGATCAAGGTAAAATAGTGGGACGCGACTGGTTTGTAAATCGAGAGGATTAGATTGAGGGAAAAGATATTGGTTAGAGATAAAGAAAGTATGTAAGTAGGGTAGTTGGTCAAGGACCATTGTGGTAATTATAGGTGCCGTCAAAAGGAACGGTTGAATAGGAAAGTCTAGGGTCTTAATATAGACGGAAAGGAAAGGATAGTAAAGGATAAGATATTGTTAAAACATAAAATTTTTACGAAATCAAACCGGCCGTCACCAAAAATCTTGTAAGGTAAGGGAATTTCGAGCGAATTAAGCCACGAAGTCGAAGTAATAATATTGAGAGGCTGTTGAGATAGTTGACATTTGGGAAAAATTTTAATAAAAAGGTAAATGAAATCTAATTTACATAGTCACGAACATAAGTGTTGTGAAAGCATAGAAGAACAGTTTTATTAGAGTTTATGGTAGGATTTATTTGTTTACGTAGGAAAGTTTCACACCCAAGCGGAAGAGATGGAGAGTCGATACCTAGAGAGCACGGGGTACCACACTCTCTTGGTTGAAAAATTTAAATTCATTTACGGTCATAAAGACGATTTATACCAACATGCGTAATGGTTGCATGAAAATGCAGGCATTTGACATGAGCCAAAATTTTGAATTGGTCATTTGAAACAATTTTATCATCCACAAGCGATGGCTAAAATCATTTCAAGCATATGCTACTAAAATAATAAATAAATACTTTGCATTGTGGTTTTTTTAATTGTTGTGTTTTGATTAATTTGATTTCAATTTTTTTTTTATCTTATTGAGTTTGTGTTGATTATATTGTAATTAATTGACTATAATTTGTTTTATTATTCGATTTTTAGTGACTTTATTAGTATTAATTTAATTTGTATTGATTTTTTTTTAATTGTATTTTTATTAATTCATTGTATTTTATGTATTTATATTTTTATTGATTTAAATTTTATGCATTGTATATCTATTAATTTGATTTGTGTGAATTTTGATTTACATTTAATTGAAGCGACTTGTGTTTAATGAACTGTGGAAAAGTGTTGAACAAATAAAATGTAAACTTAATGTACAGAGTGCGGCGATAATAGTGCGACAAACTTTTAAATAATTATGGTGACTCTATTATCGGGACGCGAACATCTTAAGCATTACAAAGTGCAACATAAATAAGTCACGCTCTGGGATGTCAGGCAACAAGGTTTTCTTCGGTGTACCACTGCGAAGATGGAGGAAGCTACATTTTAGCGACTCCTCTGCGTGAGGTCAACTCAAGAGGAAAATTTTTGTTTATGGATATGGACGATGGAAGTCACACACTTTGTGAGTTCTTATGGAATGCCAAGAATACAGCGTATATGTATAGGAGGACAGAACTTGAAAGTCATGTCACTCAGGCTTAAATACGTTTGACCATGTTAGGCAATGGTTTGCCAACGTTAATTAATTATTAAACATAGAACCACATATTAATTTGGGTTCAACGGAAAATGGTTTATCTGGATGAATGGTATCTATACATTGGACGGAACAATGGGCTGTGGTCCGTAATTGGTCAGCCTAGGTGACACTTGTAGGAGGTCACCAGTTGTTCAACAGAACGAACCACGCAATGGCAGCAAAAATTTTGAAGGTAATGGAAGGCTTGGAGGTCGAAATTGTCGTGCAACAAGTTTGGTTCCACGAATATTCTACCCCCCCCTTTTTATCGCATTCTCAACATCGGATGGAACAGAATCAACCCAGAAGGCAACATCAACAACCTGATAAATCCTTAGCGTGATACCCCGAACCATTAGTGCTTCAGATGAACGTAAAAGACGACTAGTGAATTTCGCGAGTCAATATAATGCAAAGAAATAAACAATAGTGGTGCGCAGGAACTTATAAGACGCAGAAATATTAGCATTGGGTTAAGATTTATATTCGCATTTTACAATTTTTCTGTATTATTAGTAAGTTTATAATCTTGTTTATTTTAATTTTGTTTGGTTTAAGGCCAAAGTAACCCAAAACTACCATGTCGGAAGAACGGATTTGTTTTATTTTTTTTTAAAAAGGATCCGTCGAGTCCTTAAGAACCCGACTGATCTTTTTAAAAGCGGCGGGTGATGTAACAAACCTCCCGTTCATTTTATTCATAATTACGATACAAATATTAAATTTGTATAAACAACTTCCGACATGAGTAATTTGTCGTAATAAATTAGCATAAAGAATAATATTATAAAAATAATTTAGGTAAAGAAATTTAAACACCCGGTACATTGATCTAACTATTAAAAGTTTTGGCTTTTATTCAAAATGTAGGGTGCAAACACCTGTTTTACAAAAAACTCGGCACGGCACCATGAGGGTGCTTAGTTAAATCAATGCAAACGGTGGGAACAAAGTCATTTTTCTAAGTAAGACCCACACGTGTGAGGAAATGGGGGATTAGCCAGTATACCGCCAAAAAGAATAGTTTTAAGAAATGTTCAAAATTCTTCATAAGGCGTTTCCAATCTAATGCCTCATTTGTTTTAACGAGTTTAGTAATTATGTTTTAAATTAAGAAATACAAAATCTGTGGGAAAATTAAACTATTCCCAACCGGATCAGTCACACACGTGCAAGGAAGTTAGTTTTGAGAATATCCAATTTATAAGACTACCCTCCTTTAAAGTTAAGGGAAAAAGCACCCACGCAATTGGTCAATAAATTCAATTCGAAGGCGTAATCTTAATATTCAGAAACGGGGAGAAGTTAATAAAATACCGCGAGAGCAAAATCAAAAGGAAGTTCATGCACAGTTCGCGAATTCAATAAAAGTTCGAAGTCACGTCGAGAGACAGTCCACGAATCCATCAGATTCAAACTCCGCGTTTGATGCAGTAAACCAAACGGGTGAATTTTATTTGAGAGTTAACCGAAAACTCGACAAAATCGGTCAAAATCATTTTAAATTAAGTGAAAAATAGTCAGTTTAAAAATTATTATTATTATATTTTTTTCTTCGGCAGTTCGAGGAACGCGAATAAATAAGTTCTTAAGTGATAAAGGTTCAATATTTTTAAAATCATTTTTACTTGTCATCAATTTTAAATCACTAAACGAACCGATTGTGTTAAAAGAATCAGTGTAAATCAATTGGGATTACCCTAAGGATATTCATCTCAAACCTTACTACCCGTAGAGCACAGGATTTTTGTAATAAATAGGTATTGTGACTTTTAGTTAAATTAATACTTGTAACCAATTTCTCTTTTGTATTATATGTGTGTGGATCTCTTTCACTTGTAAGATCTTGATATAATTGTAATCCTTTGTATAAATCTTATAAAAGGTTTAATTAGTTGTTCAATATATGCAATTATACCAAGTTAAATCTTTAATTGGTCGTTACTCCAGCGATCGACTTTAATTAGTTTGTGTAAGTTATTTCTCTGGGTTTCCCTACGTCTTCCAAAACAATAGAAGAGGCACGTTACCTTAAATCAACCAACAAGGTCCAGTGAAGTTGGAAGGCAGTCAATTTAGAGGTCTTTCTTAATTCTATCCTCCGGGCTTTACTCACAAGGTGGTCACACCCGTGAAATCCAAAAGAATTGAGTGGTGGCAGCTATCAACAACAGTAATACAATCGTACTAAAGGACCGAATCAAACCCTTTAATTCAAAACGGGGTTCAGTTTTGTTACACGTTGACATTGAAAGGGTTAAACTTCAATTAGAAACGCTACTCCCGTTTTGTTACATGGTGTCAGAGGTGGGATTAAATTACAATAACGCTACCCAGAGTTGTTACAACGGTAAAAAGAACACCCTTTTAACTGAATACCTGAGTATCGTAGTACAATCTCATTTAAAATAGGTAAAAAGAATACAGCTATTATATGGCGACCAAGAATAACTAGCTAACAACAACTTTTAACACCAGAAAGGTAGCTGTATAGAAGCCTAGGTACTGCCGCTAAAGCGAGTTCTACCTTGTTTTAGTTAGCTACGCTACTGATCAACAGTTTTTTTGTATTTATAACAAAAAAAAGTTGTACAGAGTAATTCAAAATAATTAATTGTTTTTGCAAGATCCTGCTTTAATTTTCAAATTAAATTACCGTTTTCATTTCCTTATTTGAGACAAAAGAGTTTTCTAGTTATTCTTATTTAGCTTTTCAAGTGTTTATTTACCATCGACAGTTTATAAACTTTTTTGACATATGACGTGCTGTTGACGTATGGTTAGGTCAGTGTTTAATCGTTTAATTGACATAATGAATCATTTACAATAATTTGTGTATGTTTCCGCATAGTTTCTAGCAAAATTTATCGATAATATTAAAAACACCAGCAAACATTTAACAAAATGAAGCAGAAAATCGAGCTCGAGCAATGCCTGCACGATTCTCCCAAATTTCGGTAAGTTTTCTTTTGTTCCACTTTTGTTTATTGTTTTAAACGTTTGTTTTTAATTTCTAGGCAACTTTTGGAAGAGGAGGAGTCGAGTATAGATCAGTTGGAGCAGAAATTGGATAGAATTTTGAAAATGTGCGGTTCGATGATCGACACAGGCAAAACTTATGTGGCACATCAGAGGTGGGTCAGTTTTTTAAAACTTTCTAGTTTTTGTGACGGTTCTTTTGTTTTAGTTTGTTTGCCAATAGTTTGTGGGATTTGAGCACGCATTTTCGCGAGGATTCGCAAGTTTTAGCTGCCTTGAATAAGCTGATACACAGTTTGCAGGAGATGAATAAGTTTCATACGATTTTGCTCGATCAAGCTTCTAGGACTATTCTGAAAAATTTAACTTCTTTTATTAAAAAGTAAGAAATTATATCTGTAAATTGTTCGGAAGTAATTATCGACTTTTAGTGACATAAAACACGTCAAGGATAGCAAAGCACATTTTGATAAAATTTCCATTGAAAATGACAATATTTTAACTCGAAATTCTCAAACGCCTCGCAGTAAATTAAACGAAGTGGAGGAAGTTCAAAATTTGTTGGTAGCCACGCAGTCTTGTTTCAAACATCAAGGGTTAGATTATGTTTCTAGTATATGGCTCCTACAGGCGAAAAAAAGACACGAAGTCATGGATACAGTAAGTCTTCTGTATATTGTTTTATTGATATTTTAAAAGCCAAGTTTTTATTTCAGTTGTTGTCTTACATGCGTGCCTGTTCGACCTACTACCATCAAGGTTCTGATTTGTGCGAAGATTTGGACCCCTTTTTCAATAAATTGGGTGACGAGGTAAGAATTTTTAAAATGTTTTGACGTTTTTTTAATTGTCAAAATATCAACAGATTGCACACTTACAAGAAGACACTTATAAAATTGAAAAAAACTTGGAAAATCGTCACTCGATTGTCAACCATCAGGAAACTAAAGCGTCTCCATCAAAAGGTGGACTCATATATGAAGGTTATCTGTTTAAACGGACTTCCAGCACTTTTAAGTCGTGGAACAGGCGTTGGTTTTATTTGTACGACAACAGATTAGTTTACAGGTGAGCTTTCAATGTAACACCAACAACATTTTCTCGGATTTCAATAATATTTGGTACACTACTTCTAATAATAGCGCAGATGTATAATCCAAATTTTTAGATTTTTTGAATAGGCGGTTTCATTGTGGTTAATTTTTGGAAATTGCATAAAAACTTAATTGCGAAAATGCTCACAGCCTTGTAAACCGTTGGCCACAGAGCTCATTTGAAGAAAATATTTTATATAATAAGTGGGGATGTTTCATCGGCTGCTTGCAAAATTTCAAAATTAATTCGAGGGTCCCATTCCACCTCAAATCAACTGTAAAATTGGTAAAATTTACTTGACCGCACCAAACTCGATGAAATTTGGTATACACCATCATAGTAATAAATAAAAAATTCAAATTTAAGGATTTGTCCCAAAGGACCTTCGTTTTTTGTTTTGATTCTATAATAGTCAAAAAGTTTGTGTGTAGACTTGTAGGAAAATTATTGTAACTCCATCCGTCACTGTCTAAAATAAAAAATGTTCTGTAAAGGTAAATAAACATTCACAAAGGTTCATTTTCTAATAACCCAATTTCTAAACGGGAAAAAAAGAGAATATTTTTTTGTAGAAAATTTAATTAGCTTTAATTTTATATTAAACTATTTTGTCATAAAGTTCAAAGAAACTTGAGAAATCAGCGAAAAACTGATTTTTGTCCGTTTCTGCATATACTTAATTAATTTTTAGTAACCGAACCCATGCTCATCCCATGATAAAATTTGGTACGCATGCTCAGCACATTTGTACAAAAAAACTGTAAAAAAATTAACCAAAAAGAAAGACCCCTTTAGAAATAGGGGTTGAAATAGGGTTAAAATTAAAAAATTAATCCAGTTAGGGGTTGAAAATCTAAAATGTGGTTGAATATTTGAATAGAATGTTTATTTAACTTTACAGAACATTTTTTATTTTTAAATTTAGACCACTGTGGATGTAGTTACAGTCGTTTTTCTATAAGTCTACACACCAACTTTTTGACTTTTTGAAAGACCAAAACAAGGAAACGAATGCCTTTTTGGACAAATCCCTAAATTTGTGTTTTTTATTTCTTACTACGATGGTGTGTACCAAGTTTCGTTAAGTTTGGTCGGGGTCGAGTCAATTTTACCGATTTTTTTGTCGATTTCAGATGGAATGACCCCCTTACATGTTATATACATACTTTAAGTTATTAGACCAGTGCCGATAATTTTTGAAACCGAAAAAAATAGCAGTAGGATGAAACCCATTGGAAAAGGAAGAGAATATAACAAAAATGAAAGGAAAAATAATTTACGGGCGATCTAAGGTCGGGAAGTGGAAGGGGGTGAGTTTTAAGGGTAGAAAACTGTTTTTCTCGATTTCCGGCAAAACCACAAGTCCTATGGAAAAAAGTTAAATGGCAAAGTTGTAGGTAATAAAAAGATCTACAACTTTTGTATTTACACTTTTTTCACATAACCTCAAAATTTATGTGAAAAATTCAAATAACCAAGTTTTTGGTTTTTAATTTTTATCTTTTACAAAAAAAAATTTTTTTTCACGAAATTTGGTGAAAACTTACCTTTTTATGTCCCAAACACACTGTAATTTTTTTGATTTAAAATATTTATTTTTTCACCTTATTTTGACTTAATATCGAAAAAGCACCCTAATTTTCAATCGAAAATTCTCGCGTCAAAATATCTGCTTTTTTAAAAAACTCGGTGGGCTTTTTGTTCGTTGAAATCTCTACTTTTCGATGGTGTAAAAAAAATATACATTACTATGGTAAATATTCTCAAAAATGCAAAGAAACGAAAAAAACTCGAATCCGAAAATTTTAAGCTTTGTCACAATTCTCTTAAAGTAACTCAGCCTGCACGTGTATTTTCATGAACGATGTTGTTTATTTCGACTTGCAATTTTTTGTTTATCAATGTAACACGGAATCTCACGTTTTTCGAGTAATTAAAGTATAAATTTTAATAAATAGCTCAAAATTGTACATGATGATTTAAGAAAAAAAAAATTTCTGATTCGAGTTGTTTTCGTTTCTTTGCATTTTTTGAGAATACAGTGAAATCTCTCATAACGGACACCTCCGATGGGCGGACAACTCCATTAGGCGGACACTATTTGATAGTCCGGAATGAAGTATAGAGAATTCAATGAGACATAATCTCTCTTGAGCGGACTCTCTCTTGGGCGGACGCGGACACAATATTTAAGTACAAAACTTGTAAAATTCTCTCTTAAGCGGACACAAAATTAAAAATGTTGCAACGCTGCACTATTAGCCAGCGCGGCGCGCGGCGACATAAATTCTGGGGACTTCCCCATTGTGTGTGTGTGATTCCCCGCGATCATTAACGAATACATTTTTATGGTTAGATCAAAAAGATTTCAGCTCAGCAAGTATGTATTAAAATACCAAAAAATCGCACAATCAAATTCGAAGTGTGGACTAGTTTCGAACTTATTAGTTCTCATCAGCACAATTTACGAATAGATTGTACAAGCGCATTACGGCTATTTGCCAACCACAAGTAAAGTAAAGTTATAGACTTACAAAATTGCTTGCTTCAGCAGCGCCATCGCGCGGTTTTTGGGAGAGGCCCCAGTATAATATGATGAGATCAAAAAGATTTCAGCTCAGCAAGTATGTATTAAAATACCAAAAAATCGCACAATCAAATTCGAAGTGTGGACTAGTTTCGAACTTATTAGTTCTCATCAGCACAATTTACGAATAGATTGTACGAGCGCAATTCTTTGTAAATTAAATTTTCAAATGTATTTTATCTTACCGTTTTGAATTAAATTTAGTTTATTTACCCTTCCGGATACGAAGTCTTATGCAAGTTTGTGGTTCTTATATGTTAACGTTACTATGAATTGCCATTGGCGTATCAATCGCAGTAGAACATCGCAATATGTATTTTTTCATTTTTCCCATACGCGGACACCTCCCTTAGGCGGACATATTTAATAGTCCCGAAGGTGTCCGCTCAAGAGAGATTTCATAGTTACCATAGTAATGTATATTTTTTTTACACCATCGAAAAGTAGAGATTTCAACGAACAAAAAGCCCACCGAGTTTTTTAAAAAAGCAGATATTTTGACGCGAGAATTTTCGATTGAAAATTAGGGTGCTTTTTCGATATTAAGTCAAAATAAGGTGAAAAAATAAATATTTTAAATCAAAAAAATTACAGTGTGTTTGGGACATAAAAAGGTAAGCTTTCACCAAATTTCGTGAAAAAAATTTTTTTTTTGTAAAAGATAAAAATTAAAAACCAAAAACTTGGTTATTTGAATTTTTCACATAAATTTTGAGGTTATGTGAAAAAAGTGTAAATACAAAAGTTGTAGATCTTTTTATTACCTACAACTTTGCCATTTAACTTTTTTCCATAGGACTTGTGGTTTTGCCGGAAATCGAGAAAAACAGTTTTCTACCCTTAAAACTCACCCCCTTCCACTTCCCGACCTCAGATCGCCCGTAAATTATTTTTCCTTTCATTTTTGTTATATTCTCTTCCTTTTCCAATGGGTTTCATCCTACTGCTATTTTTGTTCACTTTTTATCATTTTCAAAGGCTTCTGCACTGGTCTATATGCTCAGTTTGCCTCTCAGGTACACCGAAATAACTACCAAAATACTAGCAGAAAAAGTCAAAAAATTATGAACTTTCAAAGCTTGAAGTTATATTGAAATTGGATAACTATTTTTTTTGAGCAAAAATCGAAAAAATACAGGGTTCTTTGGATGGCAATACCTTGGAAATTATAGAAGCTAGAACATTATCTTTTGTAGAGTTTTTACTCACAATTTCATCTAGTTGAATTTTGATAATAACTATTTTTGGCCGAGGATGCATAGGAAACAGCCAATCCTCGACTTTGTGATTTTTGGTACCATATTCAACAAATTTACCCCTGTTTTGGACCGAACTTGATGTCAAAAACTTAGGAGCTCTTATTCGATGTCGAACCAAAGCGAGGGGTTGACCACTCAGCAATTTTGGTGTACTAATACCAACAATAAATTGTAGTAATTTGTTAGCACTTTATTGATAATTTTAGCGATTTTCTTGGTAATTTATTTGCAATTTAGGGTCATTCCATCTCAAATCAACTGAAGAATTTACCTGACCCCCACCAAATTTGACGAAAATTGGTACACACCATCTTAGTAAGAAATAAAAAATACAAATTTAAGGATTTGTCCAAAAGGGCATTCGTTTCGTTGTTTTGGTCGTTCAAAATGTCAAAAAGTTGGTGTGTAGACTTGTAGGAAAACGGCTGTAACTTCGTCCACGGTGGTCTAAATTTAAAAATAAAAAATGTTCTGTAAAGGTAAATGAACGTTCTATCCAAATATTCAATCACATTTTAATTTTTCAACCCCTAACTGGATTAATTTTATAATATTAACCCTATTTCAACCCCTATTTAAAAAACGATTCTTTTTTTTTGTTTATTTTTTCACTGTTTGTTTGTGCAATTTTGCTGAGTATGTGTGCCAAATTTTATCATGGGATCTGCATGGGTTTGGTTGTTAAAAATAAATTAAAAATATGGAATGCAAAATTGAATTTTACAAAATAATGTTTGGCAGTATAAAATCAAAATTAAAATATAGGCCAGAAGGAGTTGACTACTATTAAATTTTGGGGTACAAATATATCAGCAAATTTTGCCAATTTTGGGAGCTTTTTTGAATTTTTGAAGATCTTTTCAGCAAATTAAAAGACACTTTTCTAAGACAAATTTTCAAATAAAATATTTGCCCAAGTCCAAACCCTTGGGGGGTACCTTCCTTTAAAGCAATTTTTTGAATTTCTGATTTCAAACGGCCATAGCTCCGATATTATTGATTTTTTAAGGTTAATGGATTAGAACTTTTTTAAAGATCATTCGCTTTTCTACAAATTAGGTTATAACCCCTTATCGTCTAGAATCAACGGATTTCGAGTTATAAATTAAATTAAGGGAAAAAATGTTTAAAAAATTCAGGTTTGTTTTTTTTAAATTTTCTTGCGAACCCCGTATCTCTTAAACGAAACGTCTAAGAGAAAAACTAACGGCCCAAACCGGATAGGGAATTTAACGGGCTACAACTTTTGAAAAGAGCACGCCTGTGTGCTGAAAATGAGGGAGGCCATTTTGAGCATTTATTAAATTAATTTTGTGAATTTATTTTTTTTACCTACACCTTGTTCATTATTTTCAGAGTTTCTGTGAAAACGGTTGGTTGCCCAAAAAAATTTATTTGACGAAAGTTGTAGCCAGTTAAATTCCCTATCCATTAACCTTAAAAAATCAATAATATCGGAGCTATGGCCGTTTGAAATCAGAAATTCAAAAAATTGCTTTAAAGGAAGGTACCCCCCAAGGGTTTGGACTTGGGCAAATATTTTATTTGAAAATTTGTCTTAGAAAAGTGTCTTTTATCACCACCTCAAAGGTTTTCCACGGTTGGAGAAAAATCCAAAAAATTGCTGAAAAGATCTTCAAAAATTCAAAAAAGCTCCCAAAATTGGCAAAATTTGCTGATATATTTGTACCCCAAAATTTAATAGTAGTCAACTCCTTCTGGCCTATATTTTAATTTTGATTTTATACTGCCAAACATTATTTTGTAAAATTCAATTTTGCATTCCATATTTTTAATTTATTTTTAGCAACCAAACCCATGCAGATCCCATGATAAAATTTGGCACACATACTCAGCAAAATTGCACAAACAAACAGTAAAAAAATAAACAAAAAAAAAGAATCGTTTTTTAAATAGGGGTTGAAATAGGGTTAATATTATAAAATTAATCCAGTTAGGGGTTGAAAAATTAAAATGTGATTGAATATTTGGATAGAACGTTCATTTACCTTTACAGAAAATTTTTTATTTTTAAATTTAGACCACCGTGGACAAAGTTACAGCCGTTTTCCTACAAGTCTACACACCAACTTTTTGACGTTTTGAATGACCAAAACAACGAAACGAATGCCCTTTTGCACAAATCCTTAAATTTGTATTTTTTATTTCTTACTAAGATGGTGTGTACCAATTTTCGTCAAATTTGGTGGGGGTCGAGTTAATTTTGCCTATTTTTCAGTTGATTTGAGATGGAATGACCCATTTAGGTAATTTATTTACTACTATTTTGTTAATTTATTGGTAATACGTAAATTTTCAGCAAATTTATTAATTATTAGCAGGCCCGTAGTCAGCATTTCATTTGGGGTGGGGGGCACTTGTAAAGGGGGTTCCCCTTTTTACTACAAATTTTTTAAAGTTTTATTTATTTACAGTGGCTCACAAAATTGAAGGCACACTCGAAACTCGATGATAAAACGCTGCATATTTTCTAAACTAATAATATTTAATTAATTTTTTTTCCGTATTATTATTCAAATATGATTTAAAATTCTATAAAATGTAGTTAAACTAAAAAAAAATTATTTCATAAACAAGAAACTATTTCAAACATGAAAAATGTCATATTTGCATTACACAAAATTGAAGGCACACTTCTGCAAAGGTAATTAGATAATCGCATCTTTGCACTTTTTATAAAATATCGGATATCCATCTATTATTGTAATTCTGCATTGGTACATCTCTTGCAACATTCTAAAATGGTTATTTATTTAAAATGAATCAAATGCGTAGAGAAACCGATATTTCGGAAAGAAAAATTATGTTAAAATTAGTTTGTGAAGGTAAAAGTTATCGCGAGGTTGGAAAAATAGTCGACGGATCATTTTCAACAATCAGAAATGTGATAAGGGGCCGTTCATGTATTACGTAAGACGTTTTTTCCTACTTTTAGACTCCCCCCCTCCCCCTAGTAAGAACATGTATAAGTAAATGCTAATGTTAATAAATGTAAAATAAGATGTCAGCTACCCCCCCCCTCCCCCTAAACGTCTTATGTAATACATGAACGGCCCCTAAACAAATTTAAAAACGAAGAAACTTTACAAAATGAAGCTGGACAAGGTAGAAATAAAATACTTACACCTCACAACGAACAGCATATGTATAGTGAGAGAGATTTAAAAAAAACCAAAGAAATCAATTACTAATTTAAAGATACAAGTTTCTGAAATAATCGAAAAGACCATATCTGAAGAAACAATTCGCAGAACACTGCGAAATAGTGGTTTTAATGGTCGTGTAGCCCGTAAGAAACCATTCATTTCAGAGGTTAATCCAAAGAAGCGGCTAAAATTCGCTAAAAAATATATAAATAAAGACCCAGAATTCTGGAATAACGTGCTTTTCTTTGATGAGAGCAAGTTGAACATATTTGGATCAGATGGAAGACAAATTGTGTGAAGGAAAGTCAACACAAAATTGAAGAAAGAAAATCCTTGTGCTACAGTCAAACCCGGAGGTGGAAATGTGATGCTCTGGGCGTCTATGGCTGCCAGTGGCGTCGGGAATTTAGAATTTATAGATGTAAAAATGAACAAAGAACACTACCTGAAAATTTTACAGAAAAATTTAAAAGACAGCGTGAATAAATTAGGTCTTCATAAGGTTTGGTAGTTTCAACAAGACAACGACCCCAAACGTACAGCCCATGTAGTAAAGTTGTGGTTGATCTACAATGTACCAAAACAGCTGCATATACCGCCCCAATCTCCCGATCTCAATCCAATTGAGCATCTATGGGCGGAATTAGAACGTAGGCTAAGAAAAACTTCAATTACGAGCAAGAGAACTCTACAACACAGATTAGTTGAAGAATGGAATAATATTGAGGCAAGTGTTACTGAAAAATTGGTTAAAAGCATACCCAAACGTTTGCAAGCCGTAATTGATGCCAAAGGCGGCTCAACCTGCTTTTAGAATTAAAAATTTAAGTTAAAAACCAATAGGATTTTGAGTCTGTGCCTTCAATTTTGTGTAATGAAATTGTTACATTTTTCAAGTTTAATACACTAGTTTCTTGTTTAGGACCTTTTTTTAAATTTTCCAAGTTTTCTAGAATTTGACATCATATTTGAACAATAATACGAAAAAAAAATTAATTAAACATTATTAGTTTAGAAAATATGCAGCGTTTTATCATAGATTTTCGGGTGTGCCTTCAATTTTGTGAGCTACTATATGTACATAATAATTATATTAAACTACTTTATTACAAATATTTTAAAAGTAAAATTTTCGGGGGTTCCCCTTCCGGGAATTTTTATTACAAACAAATTTTTTCAATATTTTATTTTTCTTAATTTATTTTTATTTAAAACAAACGTCACATAAAAACAGTTATTTGCTCGCTACTTTACTTTATAATTTGAACTCGAAGCGTCTTTCTTTCTTATTCGCAAAATTATTTATTATAATATCGGAATCAATACCCATAAGCCGACAAGGTATAAGCAAACAATGAATTACGCCAAATATATTTGGAAATAAACTTTTTCCAAAATATACCTATTTTATTTTCGAAATTCAAATGTTTTACTTTCAAAATTTTTGTTTCTTTTGAACATTTTGGAGGGGGCACGTGCTCCCCCCCTGGCTACGGGCCTGATTATTAGCATTTTTAAGCAACTTTTATAATTTCATTATATTTATATCGTGGGCTTGTGGGTAAAACTGACCAAGTCCAAAATTCTAAATTGTTCACAGGAGCAAATACAAAATTCAGTTAGTCACTATAAATCAGGAAGTTATTGGAAATTTCAAATGTGTATTATGTATATAATAACTACATTATTTAGCTTTCTATTCATTATATTTTTAACCTTGAAAAATTGGTTTAACCAAGAGTTATTGATAAAAAAACACGATAGCCTGGGACTGATTCACTTTTACCACTCTTTGTAAGGATATAAAAGGATTTGATAAACAAAGCATAATAAATATCAAATAAAGTAATTTTAATAACTAAAAAACTAAATATAAGTAAAATTATTTATAAATCATATATAATCATTATAACAACTAAATTTAGTAAATAAAATAAAATAATTCAGAATCATCGCTTTCTGACTATACAGCAGGTTCGGGATTTTTACATTTCAACTTGTCTGAAACCGGTCAAGTTAGGTAGAAGTGATGATACTCATCAGGTATAACATTCGTGTTACATAGTTTAATTAAATCTTTTTTTTTTGAGATGCAATTTCAATCTTTTTGGTATACAGCTGCTTAAGATTTTCTGGTGAGCTAAAAGGACGCCCTTTGCCATACACCTTTAGTTCTCTATATTCATTATGAAAATCATAACTAAAGAAGATTGTCCCTGCTTTTTCTTCTTCGTATCTCGTCCTTTTTATCTTCAACCACTGCACTTTACAATTCATTGTATCGCGAGTAGTATTTTGAATTTAATTGCTAGCTAAATGTTGAAGATCTTTAAAGTCATCGTATCTTAGCTCAACTTTGATTATGTACTTTTCACCGGCTTTATTACGATTTCTCTTAGATCTCGATAATTGAAAAATATTTAGCCAGTCGCGCATCAGGTATATAGGAAAGTTTTTTTTGCAAGATTCAATGGTGCTATGCATTGAATCTACTTCCATATACGAATGTCCTTTTTCCATAAATTTATGTTCTACTACTTTAATATTATATCAAAAATCATTTTATTTTTCCCAATATTTTTGGAGTTTTATAATAAATTAAAAATTAAAAATAGTCTATTTCTCCAAATTCTTTATTAAAGGAACGAGACGCGTTTCGAGAATCTCAATATATTCTCATCTTCAGTCGTTAAAGGAAAAAACGTAAGAGGTGTCAAATATTTATATCAAATTAAAATTAATAAGAGTCGTTAGTATATCAAATAAAATTTAATTAAATTTAATATTAGCAAACTTTTGGTTTTTGGCTAGCAAAACCTCTAAATTGCAATTTTTTTCTTTATCTACGCGCAAGTTCATCGTGCATTATTTTATTTTAATAAAACTGCATCATATTATTAAGAAGTAAAAATGACTAAATAGGACTTGGTCATATTTCATTGTAGTGAAAGCACAATATATATAAGAAGAAAAAGTGCTTACCTCTCAATTATCTTGTGTTGTGGACTTGGGCAAAAGAAACACAATCAATTTTGATACCTTAACCTTAATATAGAGAGGCAGAGTTTCATAAGTTACTTGATAACACAAAAATACCACTAATACTTAAAATTGGACTTGGTCAGTTTTACCCACAAGCCCACGATATGAAGTTAATATTTTGACCGAGGGGGGGTGGAGTTAAAATTCTTAAAATTGCGATAGAAACACTCTTGGAATTTTCATACTAATAAATATATGCCTGAAAGTATTGCACAGGAAATTGAGCTCGTTGATTGGTGCATTGCAAACTGCAAACTAATCACTGATGTTTTGATGAGTGCGTGAGGGAGGACTCTCAATTTTATATGTATAAATTCCGATGTTTATTTTCAGAAAATCAGGCAGTAATATTTACTCGCCTGACACCAGGTGTGTGGGACTAAAAAATGATTCCAGGCGGACTTCAAATCCTCATATTGATAAACTTTGCACTAGGTAGAGTATCGGTGGCAAGGGAGGGGGCGGGGGTGAAGTGATCGTGGCTTACTATGTGCTGATCATAGCGACATGCATTTGAGCTATGATATTCTTGTTTGGATCACTCTTCTGGTATGCTAGGGGTTTTACCCTTCGTGTTGTCACAGGCTTAGCTTACGATGAGAACTATTGATTGCTTCACGTAGCTTGCTCTTGGTGTTTATAATAAAGTGTCTACTACATGTGAAGTCTGATCAGTGTTACAGAACCCACAAAATGAATTACGCTTAGATTTCGCGTGGGAAGTCAAATATAAGTACCTATATCATGACTTAGGGCTGCTTGCGCAAATGTAATAGACACTTAATTAATTTCAATATTGAATTTTGTAGGAAGCGAACCGGCGAAGACCAAGCGACAATAATGGAAGACGACCTCCGTATTTGTACCGTCAAACCAATTTTAGAAGGTGAAAGGAGGTTTTGTTTCGAAATTGTTTCACCTTCCAAGTAAGCTCCCACTTTTAATTTTTTTTATAAAACAATTATGACTCCTGAGATTTGCAGGAGTCACATGCTGCAAGCCGATTCGAAAGAAATGTTTGATATTTGGATATCTGCACTGCAAAAAAGTATAGGAGCTGCTATACACAGGATCCACGACAACATTCAAGATAACGTTAGAAGGGATTCGAGCACGAGTACAACTTCTGGTTCCAGCGGAAACGACAGTTACAATTCTGCTCTCACTTCAGTCGATAATAAAAACAGCAGGTGAGATTTTACAGGGAGGAAAACTTGCACGATTGATTGTTTTGTGGTTTTAAGGTTGTGGGTGCAGTTGTTGAGAATTCCTGGAAATAATTATTGCTGTGATTGTGGTGCTCAAAATCCCGGTTGGGCCAGTATCAACCTAGGCGTTACTTTATGCATAGGTGCGTTTAAATTTTATCGAGGTGACCGGTCATGACAATGTTGTTATTTTAGAATGTTCGGGAGTACACAGAAGTTTAGGTGTCCATTACAGTAAAGTTCGCTCTCTAACTTTGGATGCTTGGGAACCTGAAAGTATAAAAGTTATGGCGGAATTAGGTAACAGCATCATTAATAAAATTTATTTAGCCAATGTGCCAATCGATTTTGTGCGGGCTTCTCCTAATTGTATCGGGTAAGAAACCGATACACGTGAATTTATGCAACTTAATTATTTTTTGTAGTTCTATCAGAGAAGGCTGGATCAAAGCGAAATATGTAGATAGGCGTTTTATAAAAAATTTACCCGAATTGTCTAGTTCATTGCAACGAAGTTCTAGGTTAAGTTTATCTAATGTACATAAGTGGAGCGTAAGAAAATTACGCAGGAGGCCTAAAAGTTCTGATAAGGGAAAGCATCAGAAACTGAAAACTGTTCCTTTAGTGCCTGATAATGATGCCAGTATGGCTAACGAGGCGCGTACCAGTAATAACGTTATCAAGAAGGGCAATGCAAATGTTTTGCTCTTTGGTGGTGATTTAGACAAGCAGGTGTTAGAAGAACCTCTCAATTTAAGTAGCGATCAAGATTCGACGGGTGGAGAAGACGATGACGTGCTAGAAGAAGATATTTCAAAATTAGACCCCAATCTTTTGCTATACAAAGCTGCTGCTGCTCATAACTTACCAGTTATGGGAGAAGCACTTTCATTGGGAGCTGATAAGTTATGGACAAATGTAGAGGATAAAGGAAGAAGTCCCATTCATCAGGCTGTTATTAGTGTAAGATTATTATTATTTTGAAATGTTTGAATTAGATCCAATTTTTTATAGGGTTCTATAATGGCGTGTGCCTACCTTTTATTAAATGGTGCTAAAATTAATGCTCAAGACAGGACTGGTAAGACACCACTTCATTTAGCTACTCAAGAGGGTCACACAGCTCAGGTATGTTTATTGTTGAAACACCGTGCTAATCAACACTTGGAAGATGATGAAGGCAAAGTGCCATTGTCGATTGCAGAAAATATGGAGCATGCCGATATTGTAACTCTGTAAGTTTTTTTACTTCGTATTTTTTCAAGTTTTACATTTTATCCTCTTAGGTTAAGATTAGGTAGGTTAAATGAAGAAATGAAAGACTCGGATATTGGCGTGACAAATGACGAAATGTTCAATGATGTTGTGAGGGATTTTTCTCAACTTGCAGATAGTAAATCTGATAGATTAACAAGAAATCTGCAAGACTCGTAAATTGCTGAAATCTCGTTTTTATATTTATTGATTATAAAAAAGTTTGTTCTTTATGTAGTTATAAGTATTCTAAAATATTTAATGACAATGCAATATAATTTTGCACGCTAAAAAAGATTGTTTAATTTAAACAAATTTTACTTTCCCATTTACGTAATAAAGTATTGTTTTTAATTCAAATGAAAAACGTCGTTTTAAACAGGGTTTCTGGCAATGTTGGGAAATCTCTCTGGGGGGGGGGGGGCGAATATGCAACGTGAAGATAACTACATAAGTTCATATCAAGTTTTCTTTATATGATATTTTCCCTTGAAGTCAATTTTTTTGATATTAATTTCAAAGGTTAAAATTTTATATATTTAAAAATGGATTTTGTTAATTTAACAAAAGTATTTTGTTATTATAACAAAAGTTTTTTATTAAAGTAACAAAATCGGTTTTTTTTGTTGGAGTAAATGAATTTAATTCAAATATTTAAAAATGGATTACAAAAGTTTTTTATTAAAGTAACAAAATCGGTTTTATTGTTGGAGAAAATTAATTTAATCCAAAATGAAATAAAATTATCCAAACAAAACTGTTTTGTTGATTCAAACAAATAGTTTTTAGTGTGTGTATATTGATTGACATTTTAAAAGTTGAATAGAAATTGTGTTAGTTTATTTTCTATTCGACGAAATGCTTTTATCATATTCAGCTTATCATGTACAAGTATGGGAAGAACTCGATTCTTTTCGAATATAACAAATTGTATGCATTTTAAATTGTTAAATAAGTATTTCTACTTTTATATAATCGATAAATTGAAAGTTTTCCATTAATGATACATTTGCTACTCAATTTTTGTGTATTAAATATTTTATTTATTTTATTGTTACCTTATTTTACTCAATAAACGATAATATTGATCATACTAAATGACTTTTATTAAGAAATTTAAGAAAATAGTTTCTGGGGGCAGTACCCTAAGGTTGATCACCCCAAATAAAATTAAAAATTTCCTATAGCATAGAGGAAGGTTTATATTGGCGATTTACATTACCGTTGGTGGCGCCACCAGCGACAACAACATGGCTGTGTTTAGACGTATATTTCGAAATTCAAAGTCATAGTGTGGTAAAAATTTGCAAACATTTCAGTATGGTTTTAAATTTATTATAATATATTTTGCTAATTAGTTGATTTTGGTATGTTTTGAGGCTGAAGAACGAATTTTTAATTTCATTTAATACGTCATATACTAATTTGAAATTCTCCCGCATGGTGGCGTTTGCTTAATGTAAATTGCGAATAGTATACTGTAAAAATTTTATGAGCGAATGTATTATCAAAATTTTGAAAATATCGAATTTGAAATTTTGGATTCGAGACTCGTCCGGTTGTGGGCATCGAAAAACCCTGAGCATCCGCTGCTCCGCAGCTCCGGCCGGTTTTTCATCGCCTGAGCCGCTACGCGGCAATAGCTAAACATACTTGAAGGCGCCATCCTTCAAGAAAACCGGGATTCGAATCATGTTACCTGTAGGACGTGCGAGCAGCATCTGACGAAATTTTCTAAGTGTTAGGGTATACCATTCCACACGTACCGTCAACAGAACTCGACGCGCGGAATCTCATATGAGATTCCCGCGCGTCGGTCGGTTTTTACATGTTAAATTTGCTAACTTCAAAATCGATTTATTCAAAATTTTGATAATACATTCGCATGTAAAATTTTAACACTATATTATATAAACCTTCCTCTTTGCAATAGGAAATTTTTAATTTTATTTGGGGTGGTCAACTTTAGGTTACTCAACCCAAGTTTCTTTCCAATTCAAAGAAAGTTCTACCGTGTAGACTTTCAAAATATTGGAATCTGAAATTATTGATTTTCGGTTGATTTTGACGAAAATTTTAAACAAAACTGCAGTAAAATTATAAATTATGTTTTGCATATTAGGATGTGGCTTGAATACCGTTGTCATCACAGAAGAAGTTTGCTGTTGGCTGCTTAATAGCCATTGCTGACCAACCACGCAAGAAGGTTTGGTTGCATAAAGGCAAGTTTAGCAAAGACGGCGTAGGCCTTCAGGTTCGTTTCCAAGAGCTGGAGAAATCGCACCGTAAGGTTATAGATACTCCTCCAAGTCCAGAGACGCGTAGCGGTGTGTCGAGTCTATAGGATGGTCTCAGGCGACGTGGCGCTAGTCCTGGCATCAATGCCACCTTGCGACCTGCTGCCGCAAGACAGAGCCGCCGAGTACGTCATTTTTGCTGGCTATTAACGTAATTGTCCGGCCTTTGACGCCAATGCCCGTTCACGGTGTGCAATGATGTAAATTTTTTTTTTATTGGCCAAAAGTGATTGAACAATGATGATATGATAATTTAATGGATAGGAAGCAAAACCAAATATGTCGAATTTTGCTAAAACACTGTTTTGAGCTGCAGCTTTTCTAAGAGTAATCTCATTTTCTTTGGCCGAATCGCTAATGTTTTCTAACAAAATCAACTTCTTAGTACAGGGGTTAAACTGAGATGGGGTATACTTATTCTTTAAAACACCATAATTTGTGCAAAGTTTATAAAGGTCATCTTCTACGGAACTAACAACATGCAGTATATTACGTAGCTCTGTCTACATCTAGTTTAGGAATACGAACCGTATTTCAAATGCGAACATCAGGAAATTTTTCACTAGATAACTTGAGCATTTTAGAGGCCTGATTTTCCAGTGATTCTGGACATCTTTTACGCTTTATAATAATCTTCTCCTGGCGTTCGCAATTGAGGCATGCGGCCTTCTGTAGTTTCTTCTGAAAAAATCATCTCAGTGGCTAGCAACTTTTTCTTATTAGCGCTCCTTTTCTATTAGAGGCATATTCCATCATTGTTAACTTCTTCGTCAAGGAGTAACATTATAAAGTACTGGCTCTAAATGTTTCTCGCTTCGTGTCCAATAATGGGTTCCTACAAACTCTCAGTGTACTCTTCAATATCAAATGCTAATTCCATATTATCTTCCATTTTCTTGTAACAGAGTTTCGACATCTTCAGTGGACAAATTTGGAATTTCATCATGCAGTCGAGGTTAATCCTACTTTAGCCTGATAGCCTCATATGGGCATCTTCCAATTCCAGAATGCTAAGCACAGTTTTTCTTAAACTGAATAAATTTAATTTCTGCGGGCCAATCTGCAATTTTATTTTCATAGTACCAATTATACAGACACTTTTAATATGTACATGCCTGATGGAATAGTTTCATCATCGTCCGGTCTGTATTTGGCAATGTCATTGCCTGGACAATGATATAAAAACCCTAGATAGATTCTTAAATGTCAACAGCGCCTAATTTGCATTGGGCATTAACGTCAATGGCCGGGGAATGACGTCAATGCCCGCATTTGAAGGACTAACGTGGCCCAAGACTACGATGACCCGGAATACATAATTCGTAAGCTTATTGAAGATACAGCAAGTGAGGGCTAGAAGTTAATATCGAGAACACCGAGTACATGTGCATTGGTGGACAACATCAAGACCTGATTCTGGAGGATGGACGAAGGATTCGGTAATGTTTAGAATTTAGAGTATAAATATTTGGGACTGAAGATTACACAGAATGGAAACATGGATGAGACTACAAGAGCAAGGAACATGGTGGGAAGAAAATCCATATCAAAAGATTGTCAAAAAAGTAAGGGGCTAATATATAACAAAAAAACTTTTTAAATGCTACTGTGATGGACTTCTGGAGGGGGTCCGCGGGGAAGTTTAGAAAAGAAAGAATTAAAAATAAAAGTGCGAGAAATAAAGGACGTACTCCATACAATAGTGGATGACATAACAATAAAACCTCTACAATAGGGAATGAAGGAGGAGAGGATACCTAAAAAGATGCCGAACTGGAGTTCAACAGGGCGTAGAAATAGAAGGAGACCCAGAATAAATTGGAGAGATGAGAAGAGAAAAGCTTGAAAGATGGTTTATGGACGAACAGAGAAGAATGGTGATTTGGTATCAGAAGACGGCGTAGAAGGCCGATTAATAGAGATCATTTCAAAGCTCAAGAACCCTAAAAATCGACATAGAAGGCTCCAATTCGTATATGTATGTATTTCGCCCTCTTGGGTCCTCCTCGCGCAGATTAGGGTTTTTGAGCTTTGAAACTATAACTACATACACACATAAAATAAAAATTCAAATTTATGTTAAAAAATTAAGTTTTTATTTACAAAATTACCGATGATAACTTTATGATTGCACATGTAATTTATAAAATGTAACAGTAAATTAAGTTTAGGTACCTATTCATAAGATTACACACTAATCGAAAGCATCTCGAGTTATCTGAAGATATTTTCTAGCAAAAAGCTGTTGTTAAAAAATGGTTCAAATTAGTGTTTAATAATAATAGAAATTTTAAAATGTACACTGAAAAAAATCCTGAACAATAATAATTTTAGTAGGAAATACACTTTTTTTTCGGTGTACATTAAAGACTAAAAATAAAGTAACTTGAAGACAATAAAATACTGAATTAAACACAAAAAATAAATTAATGAAAATTAGGTATTTGGTTGAAATGGCTAACGAGTATTAATTAATTTCTTATACAAAATGGCTACAAGGGTAAAAAGTAATGTATTCGTTTATTTTACTATTAAAACCCTGTTTTTAACGTAATTCTATACTAAAATAATTATAATTCTAAGTACTCAAATATCAAATACTGAATACAATAGAAAGATGTGCAAAAAGTATTTTTTAATTTTAAAAAAATTACTTTTTGTACAACCCCTTTAAATGCAAATAGGATTCATGTTAACGTTTACAGAATTTGAGGTTTTCTGTTACTATTGAGGTAAAAATAATACTGTATGGTGCTGAAAATAAGAAATATTTTGATGTAGATGTAGGTGTAGGACCGTATGACACGATACTAATTTTCATCCTTAATTGTATCCAATTCTGCGCAGTAACGAACTTACTACGTTCTTCGCTAAATTAGATACAATTAAGGAAGAAAATAGGGACCGTGTCATACGCCCTTAATGGATTTTGGGGGGCTTCTTCACACAACATGAATCGTTATTTTTGGTTTTCACCCGTTTATTTTTATGGTATATAAATAAGTTTGTAGTTTGTGTTAAGTTTTACAACCAAATTTTAAGTAAGTTGCCATTTTCAGTCTTTATTTTAACAAATACTGAAAAACTATTGATTCTTTGAACTGAATTTGTTAAATTTTATTTAGGAACACCACATTCTTATTACTAATAGGAGATTTACTCAAATATAAAGTAAACTAATCAAAATTACCAAAAATTCCAGTTAAGAAGCGTTAAATTTTGTAACAGTAATAATAATAATATCATAGCGTTGTGCTGATAATTAAGGGCGGATAAATGCGACTGCTTGTTTGTGACGAATATGCATGGAAAGCTTATCTATCCTCAATTTTCGTAGCACTCTGTTATGCAATTATCATATTCCTATTCTTTTTTTTTTTTGAAAAATCCCCACAATTAACTAATTAAATTAAATAAATAATCTTTAGTATTGAATAACTTAAATTAAGTCAACTAAATTAGATAAGGCTAATCAAAAGAAAGAAATTTGTACAAAAATGATTCGAGTTTTATGGTTAATAAAATTTTATACAGCCTGGATTTAGCATTAGGTTAGGTTACCTTAAAACTAACTTACTTCCCTTTCAGGAAGTATCTAACTTTCAGGAAAACGTCGTTGTTGTGGAATTTTGGTTCGTGTGGATTACACATCTGTATACGTAGGCAGTGGTTTGCAAATCATCGTCCATTAAGATACATTGCTTTTCTTCTGGACAAGTGCACCTATTAAAACATAACACAATGAGGGGGGATATTGTAGCGACCCCAAAAGAGAATACTTACGGATTTTTCATGAAGTACATTATTTTGCGATTGAATTTATTATACACAGCCCATCCACATGGAGTCGAACCGTAACAAATCGCATTTTCTTCCGAATTGTTGGATTTTAAATTGAAACCCGAATCGTCTGTAGCTCTCTGTAAGATGAAAATAAAATAAAGTTTTTATATAATTTATTATTATTGTCAAGTGCAAAATATTAGAAGCAAAATTTGCTTTCACCATGGTTTAAAAAATAATCTATCAAATTATGAAATAAAAGTCACCTTTAATCTTTAATCGATTGATATAAAAAACTGGTGATAGAAATGTTTACAAAAAATAACTGACCATCTGTGTTGATTGTTAATAAAAAATTTATTAATGTAATAGTAGACCATATTTATTGATAATCTTTAGTTCTAAGTAAAATAATGTTAACAAAGAATAATGTTTATGTATAATAAATGCGTAAATAAAGACTGAAACGTCAATCTCAAACGATAAAAGTTTAATCAATACGGGTTACGACAATGTTAATTGATAAATAAAGTAAATGGTGCATGGTTCCCAAATTGCTAAAAGCGAAATTGGCAAAATTTATCGAGCAAAAAAAGATTAACAGTATTGCGAAGATAGCAGATATTGCCTAACATAGATACTAAAAAATAGCGAGCAGAGGACAATTAGACACTTTTTTTTCTGCGATTTTGCTTTTTTATGGTGTACCCTGCTATTGTATCTTGTATTTCACAGTAATTCGTGGAATTTACTTTATATTTTGACCTCACCAATAAGATATGCGATTTTCTATTTCGCAATTATCTAATAAGATTTTGTTTTAACAAATAGAGTTCATTTAACTAATCTCTAACCGACTCCCACTTTTGTGGGTTGGATTTTGAAAATTTTATGTTGTTTATTAGTTAACAAGCTAAATACAAATCAATAACGTTTAACTTATTTCGAGAGTTATTTTGTTCTTTTCCAATTTATTCTTTTCAGTTAATATAAATTTAATATTTATATAAAGTTAATATAAATAGAGAGTCTTATATTATACGAAATCAAACCATGGTCTATACTTGATTGCACTTGCTGTACTTATAAGATTATTATTGGCATGAATACACTTGATTGATTAACTATAAATAATAAAAAATTATTCAAACTCAAAAAAGAAGTGGGCCCAGAACCGAAAACTGCGGTACCTGGTCAAGCGGCCGAGCGTTAAAAGTAGATCCGTTACAGATGACGGATCCTGTCAGAAAGAAATGATGGAATCATTCATGCGGGGAACTTTATAACATTTACGCAATAAATTTGTTTGATACTTATGTCAAAGCTCAAACCAATCCGCAATCTCATCTACGAGAGACATTATAACCTTAACAGCGCGATTGGATCTAAATTAGAACTGGAACTTGTTGATTTTTCAGTATCTTTTTCAGAATTTTATATACATGTAGCAAGGATATAGGGTGATAATTTTTGGGATCAATTGTAATCTCTTCTTGGAAACCGGAATCACTAGAGTAACTCGTGTAGTAAAAATAAAATGATACTACTATATTTTCGGGTATTATTGATAAGGATGCGCACGAATAGATCAACTAGGATTTCAATTTTTATTTTAATCCGTAATGTGTAAAGAAATGAAGATGTTAATTATAACAAAATTTTGTGCTCTTCAAATATAACTTTCTTAAAATTTACAAATATAATTTGGCAGGTGAATATTTTACTATATCTACTACATTTAGCTTTTTATATTTTACTATAAATTAATAGTACTATAAATTTTACTATATATTATTTTTGTCAGTAAATACGAGTCAAGGTACTTTTTATTGCTTTTCATCATTTATTGGAAAATGTATCTTGCAAACTTTAACAAAAAATAAGAGCTCAAAAATAATTTTTCGTTGAGTAAAGCTCAAGGATGTTAATTTCAGGTAGTTAATTTGTCTTTTTTTCTTCAAAGGAAGATTGGTTTTTATGTAGAGATATCTAAAAATATTTATAATTTGCTCATAATTTATTCAACGAAAACAATATTGTTGCAAAAAATGAGACCTGAGATGAGTGTCCTATAATGGATTTTTCTGCATTTAAAAGAATAAATATTAACATATTGTATTACAAGCAAAACCCGATTTCAAGTAATACTTATTTTGCTCTTTTATTTCTGGAGATCTACCCTTAATTCTTTTCAGAGTTCAGTTGACGCATCAGCCCCCGTTCACCGACTTCCTGAGCTTGACTACCATCTGGGCATACGTTTAAATTACCAAAGTTTACTCTGGATTGTTAATATTTGCTTAACTGTTCATTCCCCGGTTCGACTCCGGGTACAGTCTAAAATTTCTTGATCGTCTTCCGTGCTTTGGAGGGCACGTAAAGCCGTCGATCCCTCTGTGTTAATGATTTGCTATCATAACAATAAAAAACAGGGTGAAGGCACATCGAGGCAAGCCTAGCAAGTTACCTAAGATGTAAAAAACCAAATGCTCAAAGAAACAATTAAATAAATTAGTTAACCAACAGGTCGTAGGTCTATTTTAAGAGGAAGAAGAAGCTCCCTACAGCGAGGTCGGAATATTATTATTTTGCTCTGCCTAGTTAAAACGTCCTAACTAACAAGTTAGTTTTCGGGAGAAAACTGACTTTATGTAGATGTTAAATTGTATTTAATGCCTTCTGTAATGTATGATTATATCAAATTTCTATCAAATGATATGAAGATGGCTTAATAACATCCATATAAACTCATTTTTTTTCTAAAACCAATTTGTTAGTTAGGACGTTTTAACTAATGACGGCAGCATTATACCCCAGCCTATCGTGGACACAAATGGATCGCAATTTATTTTTCATTCTCAAGTAAATGCTCGCTTGACGCTGATTTTTATCAAAAATTTACTATTTTGCAGTTTTCCTAAGTAAACGCAAAAATCAAAGATAACTAGACGAAAACTCTCCGCACCAAGGACAATCAGGCGAAGACTGTAGAGAGGACGACTTATTTATTACATTATGAATTTGCATATAATTTAATTTATTAATTACTAATTATTTATTTATTAATTTAATATAATTGAAAAAGATTTAAAAAAAATAAGATTCAGGAATCAAAATAGTACTAATCAAATTAAGTTTAACAAAGAAAAATAATTATATTCTTAACAAAAAAATTCAGCTTCAGAAAAACATAATATATTATACAAAACTATTAAAAAATGAGCGCCAATAAATTACTGAAATCGATGTAGTACATAAATCAGAACTTTATTACGCCCATTAACACTCGAATAGCGTTACCACGGTTATATTTTTTTCGTGATTTTGTAATCGACATTTAAATCAAGTTTTATGAATTCCAAAATTTTGTAAAATTTGAGGTAAGATATACTAATATTAAGATTGAAAAAAAAATCTTTCCCTGAAGAAAAACTCTAACAAAAACTTTTATATTTAAATTTGACCAAATTGAAGATCCTGGTATTATATAATTCCTATTAATTTATTATTTTATTACGCAGGTGTGCATATTTCAAGTATATTAGTGATTACTTATAGCTTAGGTACTACTTCATAAAAAGGTTAAATGCAAAAACTTTCACTAATTCGCAAATGTAGAGACGACTTACTCATAATACTATAGAAAACTATATCATATTATGTACCTATCAATAGAATGAGAAATTTAAGGATGCAAAAATATATAAGATGTTCTATTTAAAATAAGAAAGTTGTATGAATCATGATTAAACAAAACACTCCGTATACGATATTATACAAAATTACCTTGAAATTGTAGGAAATTTACAATATAATTATTAAGACGGACGTTAATTAACAGCTTAACGGTTATTAAGTCCGTTGACTGTTAATGCGGAGTATCAGGTTCCCCCCCCCCCCATCCGGAAGGTGATGACAAACAACCGAGATGTAATCTGCCAATTAACCAAATTAGTCCAACAGTAGGTCCCCTATAATATCCGTAGTACAATACAAATATGGAAGAATTTTATTCTATTTTAGTATAAATCTGATAGTCACAACTCAAAATTCTTGATCAAAAATGGTTTATTAAATTTCATATTAAAGCTTAGAGTCTTTATTAATTTATTTTCGATAAAATCCACTTCTCGTTGTATTACCTACGAAAATTTCATTACCTAATCTATTTCTTGATATTTTGTCAAAAATTTCACAGTTATCCAATTACATTTAAATTTACTGATAAGTCAACGTCGTTATCCCATTGTTTATACATAAAGTTAATAATTTGTTTTATAAAAAATATTACACCTGTGTATCTTTTGTAACACAAGACTGAAAGCAACGAATTTTTGTCTAATTATAAATTGGATAATTAATCTTAGATAAATTCGTTATTGTAAATCAGTTTTTTTCACTTTTGCAACTCGGACGTACGAAACGGAATTGTTGAAATAATTATTAAAATTATTATTATATTATTATTATTATGAAATTAAACTTTAAAAATTAATAAGATAATTAAACAACAAAAATCAATCTATTTTCATGAGCTTTCAGCAATTGATGGTAATTGCTGTCGTCAGATGTTTTGAAAAACATGTTTTGAAAATAAGCTTATTAATAATAATTATAACAAAAAGGAGAAATTCATATTGTAGATTATTTTATTAGATTTATTTGATGACAATAAATTAGTCAATATTGTTAAGCTTTTCGAAAACAAATCAAATATAAATTTTTAAAACTACTAAAATTTGCCAAAATTATTTATAACAATTTTTTATTTAGAAAAGCAGTTATTAATGAAAAAAAATTTGAACTTGAATTTGAAAAGGGACTTTGTTTTTTTAATAGGGGCAATTTTGGAAAATTTTGTCATTTTGTTTTTTTTACGTTTATTAGGTACGTTTTCAATTTCAATCGAAAATCGCATGAAAATATTTAAAATCCGCTACGAAGATGGTGGTTGTTATAATCGTCCTTCTGAGACCGTTATTACAAATTTATTGGTTAAATTTGAGTCTACTGGTTCGACACATAAAATACAGTCAACCCTTCTATAACGCGATTAATTCGTACCGCATTATATGGAAACCGCGCTATAAGAAACTCGGAATTAATACAAATCAGATTATTCGCACCGCGTTATATAGAAACCACGTTAAGTGAATTTCTGAAGTAATGAAATTATTTTTACTAATAGAATTTTCAGTTGGGCACATGGCAAGTTTTGCGTAAAGATTGGGGTCTAAAAGCCGACTGTTCTGTTCGTCGACAATTCGCTAATTTCATCTTTGAATAAGGTGATGGTTTTCCTGAAAAAATCATCTTTTCAGATGAAGCTCATTTTCATTTGAATGGTTACGTTAATAAGCAAAATTGCCGTATTTGGTCTTCAGAAAATCTAAGATTGATTGGACCATATTTGTTTGAAAATAAGGCTGGAAACGCTGTTGCTGTCAATTGATTGAGATCCATTTTGAAATTTCCTGATCGAATAATTTCGCATAATTCTGCAGTCAATTGGCCGCCTTGATCGTGTGATTTAACGCCGTTTTATTGTGGGGGTTGTGAAAGATAAAGTTTATGCAGAAAATCCACAATCCATTGAAACTTCGAAAACCAACATCCGACGCGTATTGGTGAGATATATTCGCAATTATGCAAAAATATAATCGAAAATTTTGACAAAAGGATCGATGCCTGTATACGTGGTCTTGGTGGATATTTATTCGATAATATTCTTCAATAAAGAAATACAGAACTTTCATTCAAAATGTGTTTTATTTCCGGTTTAAAAGCTTTTGACTAATATCGGTAATGTTTATGAAACAATAATTATTAAAATTCTCTATGAACAATTTAAGAGCAATGTTGATTCACCAAGTCAAATGTAATTCCTTAACGATGAAACTTTCAGCAAAATACTCGTATCACGAGGTCGATAATAAAATTGTTGACCAAAATAAATTAAAATTTTAAAACACGACGCCTTGACAAAAATTCTTAAAAAATGAATGGGGTATCGACACAAAAAATTAGTGCGGCCCTTCCGTCAAAAGAGGCCATTATATTTTGAAAATATACTACTATCAAAAAATAATTTTTTTCAGCATAACCCCAGTAGATATTTTAAAATAAATAATTTTCAGATTTTTAGTAGAAAACTAATCCGCTTTTTTCTAGTTGAACAAAAGATAAACGATTAATTGGAATAATTTGTGTACAATTAATTAAGTTGTTTGTTTCACAAAAGAGGCACTTCGTAACCCAGAATTCTATTAAATCCAAAATGTGTCCAACAACAATGGAGCATTTCTTTTGTCTTTTTGAAAATAATTCCATCGGCATATTTGAATCAAAAATTCACCATTATATTCTCAGATTCTTGGAAGGCGATCGCACAACTTAAATTTTAGGGTAACCTAATGGTCAAATATTTTAGAGAGTCTGGTAGAATGTAAAAAACGGATTAACCGTTCGAAAAGTTGCATCATTCAAATTAAAATTCTAGATCAATAAAGTGCAACTAAGTGTGCTGGAGGGATTCATGTTGGTCAGTGATTTTATGTAAATCGTATAATTAAAAGTAAATTCTATGATTTAAATGCAAATACCCAACTGAAAATTCTATTAGTAATCCGCCGATCGAGGGAAACCTTTTAAATTTTCTATTTGATTGTATTACTCGACAATTTTCGATTTCAACCCTTTCACATTTTTTTTTCCAAAAATATATTAATAAAATAATATTATGAAAAAAGAACATCTTTGGAATCGCAACTTTTTCTAGCAATATGCGATTTTATTTTGCTAAAAAATTTTGATAGTGTAAAGTTAATGTCACGAGATGAAAATAAATAAATTAAAAGTGTTATTAACTTTTAGATTACCTTCAAAAACATTTAAAACGCGCAATAAACATTAAAATATTCCGACCAATTTAAGTTCATGTAACTCGAAAATAACAAATAAAACAATAACAACAACAAATAATTTATTTAGTTATGCCATAGGAAATTTCCAATTTTTTGCTATTATTACGTTGAAGTTGAAAAAAAAAATAAAAACAAATAATCTCTACCTACCTTAACAAAAACTGGCGCTCCTAAACAGTGCAACACAATTAACGAGAACGTAACGAGGGCAAAACATCTCGACACCGTCATGTTGAATTGGGTTAGAAAATGAAAATTTTCAAAATTTTTTTATTACTATTTGAAGCACTTCGCACGAACCACGTGTTTATAATGTAAATCACGTCGATTGTGGGCTATATATGTGAAGAGAAACTTGCGTGCGCATCAATACAATGCTTTCAGCATAAAACTGTTACAAAAACTCTTCCGAAAAAAAAATCGTCCAACTTTTGCTGACGCAATCATAGAATTTCATTCATAAACTTATCAACATTCCATGCATAAGAATGAACAGTCACTTATATGCACGTAATTGTAGCAGTTTTAGCAATTAAAATTGCGAGGTTGTAAAAGGAAATGGATTTTTTGTAATAAAATAAAATTTACGCGTGCAAGAAAATTTCAAAAAAAGAAGAAACAAAAAATAACGAGAAGCCAAAATAAAAAAACTTGTTTGCAAGTTTTTGAATATTTGAGTTGTTCCAGGGAAGTACAGAAAGAAATTAAATTTTTTCAATTGACTGCACCGAAAAAATCATTTTTTAAATTTCATGATTCATTTGATTTCCGTCATCCGTCAATTTTTTCAGTCGACCAGGGGTCACAGCAAGTCACGGCTGTGGCTTTTGTGGTTTTTTCCAATTTTTTCTAGTTTTTAAATTCAACATATCAAAAATCGACTGTTTTATTAGCGCAACTCAAGGATTTTAATATTTTCTATTCAAAATTGAATATCAATGAATAAAAATTACCTTCAACATTATTACAGAAATATTAGGGGCCCCACATTTGAAGATGTAAAAATTATCGTTATTTATTGATAGAGATATATTTTGCAATATTTTATTTATTATTGACTATATCCACTATCTGTGTAATTTATTAAATGACATATTGTCACAGTTAATAGTTACAGTTTTGTGAGGGCATCTAGGAGGGCATCAGAAGTTCGATTCGATAGAATTTATTTTTGATTTAATTTCATAATTAATTACCCTTTATATTCTTCTTCATCTTCTTCTGCCTTTGAATGCAGAATCGGCCTTACAGGCCCCGAAAATCGATTGCCCATCGGCTTTGAGTTTATTTTAAAATATAATAAACACAATTAAAATTTTCTTTAATATATTTTTACTGCTTACTTTAGGATTATTTTTCACTTTACCAGTAACTGTAAATTACTTATAGCAAGTGCAGTAAACTAAGTTAATAGAAAGGCAACTCCGATCAACAATGTCAACTAATCGTGGACATTTATGAAACGTGTCCAGAACAGGAAACTACAACAAAGTGTGACTTGTCTAATAAATTTATTAAATTTATAATGCCGTACAATTATGTGGACAGTAACGCTTACACTGAAATGAGTTCTTATCCTGAGAAAAGCTGTTTTATTACACAGGAACATAGCAACGCGTTCATGACAGTCATGTGTATTTATCAAATATGAGTAGCCTCACGATTTCTCTTGGTAATTTTAACTTTTAAGCAAAAATATGTATTATCGCTCAAGGGTACTCAAGCTAAAGCTTTCGTGTGTTGCTAAGCAATAATAGATTTTTGCTTACAATCTAAAATAGCTAATTCAAACATGATTTCTTGTTGTATATTGATTATAACTAGTACAAGGTGGGTCAAAAGTAATCACCCGATGTTCTTGTGCTGTAATTTTTGTTTATAATGAAAAACTTTGGTTCTGCTTGTGAAATTTGTTTATTTAATTCATTAGAATTTATTCCATCAAGTCGAGAAAATGATATCGGCCAAGTGGCCGCCGCCAGAGTTGATGACCATACGGGCCCGTTTTATGGCATTTTCCATCACTTTTGCCAGAACTTCGGGCGACAGGTTCTCGCATTCCTGGCGAATATTCTCCTTAAGGGCTTCAAGAGTCTGAGGCTTGTTGACGTAAACTCGCGACTTCAAAAAACCCTATAAATCGATTTAACCGTTCCAGACTTCTTTTTATGGGGTTTTTTGAAGTCGCGGGTTTACGTCAACAAGCCTCAGACTCTTGAAGCCCTTAAGGAGAATATTCGCCAGGAATGCGAGAACCTGTCGCCCGAAGTCCTGGCAAGAGTGATGGAAAATGCCATAAAACGGGCCCGTATGGTCATCAACTCTGGCGGCGGCCACTTGGCCGATATCATTTTCTCGACTTGATGGAATAAATTCTAATGGATTAAATAAACAAATTTCACAAGCAGAACCAAAGTTTTTCATTATAAACAAAAATTACAGCAAAAGAACATCGGGTGATTACTTTTGCCCCACCTTGTATATAGATATAATAATTATTGGTAATCTTGCAATAAAAAAATTACATGGATAAATATTTATTTTTATATTATGTAGTGTAATACTCATATCTTGAATAAATATGATTTATGCATATAATATTATGAGTACACGTGATTCTCATCTCTCTAGAGATGAACCGCCCACGTAAAGAGTAGGTCCTGTATCTGTGTGGTAATACTTAAACGTACAATATCAACATGTCTGAACTCAGGTACGGAACTCGAAAATGAAGAAGTCAAAGAAAAGTCCAACAAATACAGCATAAACTTAGGGCAATAATCCACTCCAGTGCGGCCTTTAGGCCGCACAACCTTGAGAATTACGCATTAGCGGGCTAAAGGCGACCGAACGGCCACCTGTACCAAAAATTAATTAATATTATTACTAAATAAATAAATAAAATAATCTAGTACACCTTCTCCCAATGTGTGATCATACTTCAAACGTAAAACACATCATATGTACATATCTACAGAGATGTCGCCTACGCTTTAAGTTAGATATAGTACGCTAAGATTTCCTGAGGCATCGAAAATTTAAATTAAATAATCAAATTGATTCGAATTATTAAATGGCTGCCTGAAAAGTCTGCGACTTAACAACGAACTCAAACTAGGTTAATTTTGAAAGAAATGTCAATAACACGTTAGCACATCTATTTACGATGATCTACTACGTCAATCGAAAAAACTTCTAACAATCATCAATACGGGTTATGGCAAAGTTAACCGATAAAAACAAAATTAAATGAAGCGTGGTTCCCCAATCACAGATAATCAAAAGACCCAATTGAGGCCCCTCCTTGAATATCAAGGTTATTTTTACTACTACTCGCTCACCTACAATTTTACGCTTTATAAACAATGAGAATTTAAATTGTAGTTTGTAGCATTTTATGAATGAAATCGTTTTATCTTGATAGTCGATCCGTAAGTGGTTGTCGTTTATTTTTTTTAACGTTAACAAATAATATCCATTTTTATAAATTATTGACCATTAAAAATACCGGTTAAGAAATTTGCGAATGTTTTGTTTTAAAACTTAAGAAAAGTTTATTCAAGTGGTTAATTTGATTTTAGCGGCGTATTGCGTAGGGGAAATGCGTTATTTTTAAAATTCAGCAACTGATAATTTATTAAAAATAGTAGTACTTCGGAAAACCGCAGTTCTCAAGTCCAATATTTATCTGTGGGTTATGGTGAATGCAACGGGAAATCACCCTAATAAATTAATGTAATTATTTCCTTAGCAAGTCATCTTGGCTTTGGTCAAGTTGATATTGAACGTTCGCTGGATGATTTGGCACCGGTTGGTATTATTATTTGTATACCATATAAGTATTAGAATGTACCATGAGAATGTACTAATAAGTAGTATCAACCCAAATAAACAAAAGTTTTTATTTTGTATGTATAGTTTACGCTTTGGTTGCACCAAAAAATTTCTTATATACTCCTATAATCAGTAATAAATTATATTTGATGAGCTACTATAAAAATATTTTGACATTGCTGTTTAAATCTTTGTAATTTATGTTGGTCGTATAGATCTCCTCTTAATTTGAACTTTTTTTTTGTTAAGTTTTGATTTAAAACATTAAAATTATACAGGGTGTCGGCATTTTATACAGTGAATTGTCTTTTATAATCAAGTATAAAAGTTAAAAAAAATTATATGTTCATCATTGAACATATCAGAATGTTTATTGTTAACTTCAGATAACTTCAGAAAATCTCAAATATTGAATTTTTATGTTGTTCTTCTTATGGTGCCAGCTGGTAATGGAAGTTGATGGCGATCTCCTCTGTTCAGCACCATGCGTATTAATTTGACAGTATCTTGTATGATGAAACGTTATCCAAGTTTTGAAACCATGAGCAACGCTTCCGCCCAAGATCTTCCAATTCATTATTGATTGTAAATATAGGAAATGGAGCAAATGTTTTACTTTTGAATATTTTGTTTTTCCTTTCTTGTTTTGATTTTCACAATATGAATTATATATTGAGGCACGTATATTCATATACAATATCAATTAAATCGAATAAAAAGTTTCACAGCGTTCATGGCTAACCATATCTCTTGTTTTAAATTTATTTGTATTAAATATTTTTCCATTTTTAAAACCTTTTAACTGTGAACTATGAACTCACTTTAAATGTGAACTATGAACTATGTAAATTGATTTCTCTAAAAAAAAACCTTTGAATCACTCAAAAACTCCAATATCCTTGAAGACGTAGTAGCAATAGATTTTGAGTTAAAATTATTTAACTTAATATATTGATGTAGTACATATTTTATAATTACAATATTAATTTATCTACTTTTCCGATGCTATTACCAAGATATATGTAACGAATTATGATAATTTGAATTATTATTGCTAGTACGTGATTGCCTAGGTTGTGCGGCCTAAAGGCCGCACTGGGAACGAGAGATAGATCAATTTATTTCTTAATAAAAAATATAATTTAAATATAAAAATCCGACTTCGAAACCATTAAAAGATGTAGTCACATTTATTGTAAATTCGATAAATATTTATTGATAAATACTTTTTAAATATAATACAGCTAGTGTGGAATTTAAATTTTAAATGGAATTTAATTTTGGAATTAATAAAATTTATGTTAGATGATTTAGTTTTGTTTATTTGTAAACATCGTTTCGCCCATGATTTTAGAACCTGTAGCAACATTTCTAGAGAAATATTTCGAACTTCTGAAATTATTACTTTTTTTAATTAAGAAATTGTTTTTTTAATTCTTGATTTTCAAGTAACTCTATAAAAATTAGTTACATATATGGTGAAAGGTCAGGTGAATTTGGTGCCCATATTTCGGATCTAAGGAAATCAACACCTTCATTTTCTAAAAGTTTCAATGCTTTTTTGGAAGCGTGAGTGAGAGCGGGAGCATTGGGGGGTAATTTTCACTTATTATCGGTGCATAAAACACAGCAGTGGCTTGGTGCGATCACTGGTTGAGTTACAGAGCGGAAATTGTGGGTTCGAATGGCGGACTTGACTGAATTTCTTAGCGGCGCCCTCCGGTGAACTTAACACTCTGATGTGGATAAATTAGTTGAAAGTAAAAGAGAAACAAGAGGATTGATTCACCTCAATAAATGGATCGTAGAGACTTTGCAGAAAAAGCAGAGTAGCAATATTCCAAATGGAATGGAAAAGCTTGATGAATGATGAATCGGTGCGTTTTATTAATTTTTTTTTAAAGTTAGCATTTTCAGTTGGTGGTTTTAAACAGTTGCTTATATAATAATTTTATCTCAATCTCTGAATTCAGACTTGAATGAAAGTCTGAATTAATTTTAGCCCCTGGATCGACAAAAATAATATATTTCCATGAAAATCGTGACTCCTTTTTGGACATGTAAAACCAAGCTTCGTCAACTGCAATTCAGTTTTTCTATTGATTGCCAATCAGCCGCTTGTTCAGCGCTAAAGATCGGTGATGTCGTTTTTCGATAGTTTGTTCCGATAGCAAGTGCCGGAGTGGCTTCTTTATTAACTTGACTGCGATTGTGTTTTTGAGATAATACGTTATAACATTTAAATTGTTTTGGAATAAATTGCAAGACACTTTTGTGTCGGGACGCTCTTATATTTTTACCATTCGCTTCAGTTGGCAGATTTGTTGTTGAGATATAGTTGTTTTTCTACTGCTCCTATTATTTTTTCTGATGGGTCTCAGCAAAGGTAATCCATTTTTCTTGTAGACCGATAATTGACTTTTCGAAATTGCAATACCTTGACTTTTTAAACATTTTAGTGCGATAGAATAAGATAAAGTAAATTTACTTTCCAGTGATTCCAGTTCTATTCAGGACCTATATTAAGAGGGTGACTTCTTAATAAAAGTGGAAGAAGACTTTCCAGTGGCGGCTGGCACGTGGAGAGCGACGGGGCTCTGCCTTCCACCGCTCGCACCGCTCGCACCACGATATTATAATATTTGCGACAATGCGACGTTGTTTGGGCTGTAAACGGTGGTTAGGATTTAAAACACTTCACCAAAAAGTGAATAATGTAATTATAGCAAACCATAAGCCTCCACTGATGACCAAGTCAGCTAAACAATACCAGTAGATTTCCTGCATTAAATTTATTTCTCCCCCCCCCCCAATCAGAAGAAACAAATGCGCTGTATCCTCTGTAACATGTAGTATCTATTCAGGACAGGGTATCCCGCAAGGTGATGTCATTAGTATTAAAAATAAAATACTGATATAATTATGAATAAAGTCTTCACTTTTTAAATTGATCCGTTAATTCCTCTCTTGGGTAGATTTTAGGCCGCACAGTCAAGACAAACATATTCTAGATGGCGGCTGGCTATATTTATTCCATATTAAGTAATAATCATTATGTAGTATTTATATTTGAAGAATTCATTTTTCATTCAAAATGACGGCAAGTCAGATTTACACAGGGAAACGTCAAATAATTTAAGTGTATTTATTATAATTTACCACAAAGTTTTTGGAAAAACTATTTGTGAGCCATCGATCGCAAATAAAATTTTGGCAGTGTAAATGTGATAATTTCATCATTAAATCATTTTTATCCAATGACGCTCGAAGATCACAATTTTAGTACAATTTAGATCTACACTATTTAAACGAATGGATTATAGTGGGTGATTATCATGGTTGTGCCATGATAATCGCCGACACGACACGTTTATTTACGAAAAATAAACCAAATCAGAGATGTGTTAGCAACAAATAGATAGACAGAAGTGGCGTTTTAAGACCGTGGGTATCGGTGATTGTTCAGGTTGTGCGGCCTAAAGGCCACACTGGGGGACCGGATCGTCACCCTAGGTACTGTGTACCACTAGCACAAATATAAATACCTAATAACAGAATCGAATTTTCTTGTAATTACGTAAGAAACCCATTAAAATCCTTTTTCGGTTTAGTTTATTCCCCCCCCCCCAAGCAATTCACATTATGCGACAGTGGAATACGTACTTTGGCTGCAGTTGGCAGCTGCTCAAACCGGGAGGATCGATATTAAGATAGTCATCATGTTGATATAGGGTCGTCCATAAAGGACCTAAAAAAGAGTAGAAAAGACATAAAGAAAAAAGGCAATTTTTTCCGATTTTTCAACGCCCCTTCTTGTCACAGTTCGTTAAATTTTTGGACCCCCCCAGGAACATCCTATGGTCACAAATCAAAGACCCCCAATCTTTTGTGTAAAATCGTACTTGACCTTTTGAACTAAAAAACCTATTCATTTATTTTTATAAATAAAAATTGGAATTAAACAAGCAAGAATTTAGATAAACTTTATTTCATAAACTTTTAAAATTATTCAATCACAATTTTCTTAGAAATCCAAAAAATGTGATTTGTCCAACCCCCCACGCCCCTGGTCACACTTGGTCACATTTTGTAAACCCCCCCCCCCCCCCTCAGACGTTGATGTCCTTTGTGGGCGACCCCTATGAATGCTGGGGGTATTACACAAGAATATATTTATTACAATTTTTCTTTTTTCTTTAAATGTTGTGCCCTCCCATTGAAACAAGTCAGGATCCCATTGCCACTTTCTAAAAGTCTTAAAATATTGAAATATTGGTTTTTCGGAAAAAAAAAGTACTTGATGTAGATATTATAACGTTGTTTTCATTATAAATCTGCAATATACGGGGTCTGTAATATACGGTTATATCAAATTTCTGTTAAATGAAATTTAAGATCCATAGGAATTTATTTTTCTGCTGAAAATCAATTTTCAAAATATTTAAAAATTTAAAAAGTATTCAAACAGTTTTAAGAATTTTACCAACTAAATATTATAGAAATTGTAAGCATATAATATATTCATCTGAATTTCATAATATATTTCAAATAAATATGTACATTTGTATTTCAAATACAGTTGTATTTCAAATACATTTGTACTTCAAATAGAAATTTTAAATGTATTTAAAAAATATGAAATACAAAATCTCATATACAATTGTATTTCAAGTACAAAGTACAAGTGTATTTCAAATACGTATTTTAAATACACTGTGACGCTTAAAATTCCTCACGAATTTTATCGTTAATCCCAAATGTTATATTAATTTCCTTACCCAATTGTTGTTAATTAAAACGACGAAGATTAAAAAGAAGATAGAAGAAGGCGCCACTCGATTTCGTTCTAAAAGGACCAGACGTCGTTATAAAAGAATAAATAACTCGATCAAAGAGGAAAATCGAGAAAACTCGAGCTATCTTTGGTAATATTGCCGGCTAGCCTTGGAAAGGAAATTATGCAAACAAACTTCAGCAATGAGACCAGGGCGTACAGAAAATTTTAAACAACGAAGAAATTTACAAAATAATAATTTGCACAAAACGAAAAATATGGCGGTCTACGGCCATACAACAAAATTTATCAAGCCATATGTTTGATTATCAAACAAAATCAAATGAATATTTACACAAAAATTAAAAATAATGGTAATTAAATCAAACGAATAATAAATAATTATAAGCAAAAAATGATACGATACCTAATTTCCGTTATTTAGCGGCATATGCAAAATTTGTTGAAATTTTAATCCCCTACAGGCTGGTGGGTACTCCGGTAAATCAATCGAAAAAAAAATGAGTTTCCCAACACACGGATTCGAGAAAATGATTCCAGCTCGCCACTGGATGGTAACAACTACCCAATTCTTCTCAAAATCCGGCTTCCAACAAAATTTTCCACAGCACACACAAAATCACGACTTTCTCGACCAAACGTATCAAGTCAAGAGCGATTAGGAAGTCCGCTGCGTACCTACTCCTGCGCCTTTCTCGCCCGTTCCAACGGTCACTTGTTCCAAAAACCTTAAGGAACTCGGCGGCAAATTTCAAACCGTTACAACACTTATTTGAGATACTGCCCAGCCCAGATTACAGGTATAGTTTTTTTTATGTCCAATCATTTTTATCTTTATTTACTTTTGCTCTAAAATAATCAGAAAGCAGGAAATTGCATATTATGTGATTTGCGTGTTAAATCTTTATATTAATATGTATTACTGGACAATGTAGAGTCCCGCAGGGCATTTTGGCATATATTTACAAAAATTATATTATGACATTGACAACAAACTACATAATATTTTATATAAAGGTTAAATTTTGATAAAACAATTCTTAACAGGAAGAAATAAATTTTTAAATCAACACCAGAAAATATGAAAATTTTTGAAAGTTAATTAACTTTTATTAATTTTAAAATAAATGTCCACTCAGGGTATTAAATACTTAATGCTTAATTATTTGTTCCTTTTTACTTGAAAGGAAAATCAGCTATCGAATAAACCACACTGTTGATTCACCCTGTACAGAACTGACCATTACAAGATTATAATAGATCCTTAATTTAACAATTCGCAATTTTTATGATCGGTTACGGGTGGCCAAACCAAAAATTGATTTAATTAAAACATGGACCGCAAAATGTAGTCATAAATCTTTGAAATTTATGTTAGGGTTTATAATTATTATAATTGCAAAGCTTTTTTGTGTCGGCCTCGTTAACTATCCGGCACATCAGATCGAATAAATGACGAATTAAAATTTGATTTATCTTTAAAAATATTTAATAAAGTGATAATGGGTTTTTAATAAATTGTTTTTAACTCTTAAGACTATAATATTGGTGGCAGAAGCGGATAAGTGCCGATATTACCATAATTTGACCTTTTTTGAATTATACTTAATGGTATTTTGGTACCGAAGATGATTGTAACTAAATACAATAATTTTTGTTAAAATTTGGTAATTCAACTACCCATAAGAATCTTATCAGAATTAGTTATCAATCGAATTTTTTGAATTCCAAACAAAATGCGGCTGATGAAATCTAAGTTCCTTTTTTCGAATCAAGCGTTACAACGAAGAATGAATATATTTGTAATTATCAATACTAATCGTGTCAAAACAAAACTGAGGAAATGATAAGAAAAAAGTTAAAATGATGTACAATCAACAATTGATTAATGAAACTGTGTGATACCAGTAATTTCTAATTTATGTTCTGACGTTCTGTTTCTAATTACGCGATTACAAAAAAAGGGTAATGAATTATTTTTTTTTGGTTAAAATTACAAGTTACAAGTGACCCATTAAACGTTTTTTTGTAATATTTAAATTACATCAAGTTTACTATACTAGAAATAGTGGCATTCTTAATCGTGTCGTAAATTCTTGATAAATGTAATCAATAATAATAATTATAATTCTCGTCAATAAATTTATTGTTTATGTTTTGATTGTGTTAACAAATTTGATGAAAGAATGTGTACCGTATAAATTTATACGTTGTAAGATTTTCTACGACGCTTTGGATACAATTTAATTAAAAAAGTTTAAACAAATATTGCCCTTCGTGAACTATTAACATACAACAAACATTCGTAAGCAGCAAATACATAAGCATTCTGTTTTAATTCGGGGGTATCCCCCAATCAATAATTTTAGTTGTTGGGATAGTTTAATTTGTATATAGATTTATCCCCAAAGGAAAAATTTTAAAATTAATAAATCAGTCACAACAACGTTTTAGAGATGGTCACGCCTGAGTGACGCGCAAAAAAATTTGCACAAAATGAAGCTGGCCAATTTTCAATTTTTTCCAATTATTTTCATCCCTCTTCGATTTTGCTCAAATTTGGTATACTTCTAAGTTATGCCAAATAAACGGACCCGTATTTTTTTGTTTGGCCCTAAAGTGGCCCGTTTGCATTGTACAGCCCTCCAAAATAATTCAAATTTGGCTTGTAGAGCTTCGATAAACTATTTCTACTGTTAGAGACACGATTTTTTTTGTGAAATGGAGATATTAAACAGCCCTTTTCAGTGAGCTTTCTTTGTGTAAATATATGTTTCGACAGTATAACAACTGATATGTAAAAACAGAGATCGTAGCACCCATGCATCATGGTCAGAATAAATTGTACTTTTTTGCATTAACAAAACCTACAACAACTTAGAAGAGACCACTCAAGCAATTATTCCGTACAAAATAATGGAATGAATTTGAGAAAATGTATGAGAAATATCAACTGTTCCTCCCTCCAAGATAATCAACATTTTTTCTTCCTCTCGATCGATAGAGTTTAGAATAGATCCCATATTGTATTAAAATTTGCACCTCAGTTGTAACAAATCATTTAATAAACGGTCATGGCCTAAATATTATGCAACAGTTCTTGGGAAGTGATGTTATTTGAATATCGTCATGTCCCTGGGGTTGTTAAATACAAGTATTAGGGGATTGGATTTTTCTACACGCATAAAAAATACATTTTGTTTAAAAATTCCCTAACTTTGCATATAATGCCATGATATATAGGGTGTTTTTTAGCTGCATGAGATCTTTCAATAGGGATAACTTTCGAATGAAGTTTGTCAAAGCGACAGTTTTTTAACATTTGTGTTCACAAAGGTTTGCCATTGAATCATGAATAAATTAACACTTGAACAACGCTACCAAATTCCGTTCGCGAAACTTATAGAGCTCTTTGCCCATTTTATGGTCGATATAATCGACCTTCTGAGCAGGCTATTGGTGCGGTGATGGATAAATTTTGTACCACTTCTTCATTGCATGATGTAAGACCACCAACAAGACAAAGAAATGTGCGTACCGAAGAAACTATCGCTTCTGTGAGTGAAAGTGTGCAAGAGAACCCAAACATTTCAATTCGCAATCGTGCTCAACAACCTGGGCTTTGTCCGTCCACTACATGGAAAATTTTACATCAAGATCTTGGTTTACATCCTTACAAGATCCAATTGGTTCAAGAATTGAAGCCTAATGATAATCGATTACGCCGTGCGTTTGCAGATTGGGCTCACAACCAATTGGAAGTGGATCCAATTTTTTACCGCCAAATTTTATTCAGTGACGAGGCACATTTCTGGTTGAATGGGTATGTGAACAAGCAAAATTGCCGTATATGGATTGATACCAATCCGGAACATTATCTCGAGACTCCATTGCATCCATTAAAATTAACTGTTTGGTGCGGAATACACGCCAACGGCATCATCGGTCCATATTTCTTTGGAAATGAGGAAGGAGCTACCGTTACGGTGAATGGTGTGAGATTTCGACACATGCTCAATACATTTTTGTTTCAAAAATTCAAGAATTAAACATCGACAACTTATGGTTCCAATAGGATGGTGCTACGTGCCACACAGCCACCGCAACCATCGATTTATTGAAAGGACAATTTGGTGACAACATTATTTTAAGAAATGGTTCTATCAATAATTGGCTTCCAAGATCGTGTGATTTGACGCCTCCAGATTATTTTCTTTGGGGGTATGTTAAATCCATGGTTTATGCTGACAAACCAACAACTCTGGAAGCATTGGAGGTCAATATTCAGCAAGCCATTTATGATATACATAAGTCCATAAATATTGGAAAAAGTGGTCAAAAATTGGACTGATCGGATGCGTTTCATAACGATTAGTCGTGATGGTCATATGCCGGAAATCATTTTCAAATCATAAATGGCATTAAATTTACTTCCATAAAAAAATAATTAAAAAAACATTCCATCAATTTTTTAATGTTTTATTTCAATTTGAAGTTCTCATGCAGCTAAAAAAACACCCTATATTTTAATTTTTTTAAATTTTAATAAAAAGATGGATTAGTGGAGATCTTATAAGCTTACTTAAACCTTGGGCAATTTAGAAAAAATTAAGCTGTATTATACCCAAAAATTCTACCCATTTGCTCTACATTTTTCTAATTATATTTTGTCACATTTTTAGTTTTGTTGAAGATCGATAAGGAAAATTATTTTACTTGTGTCTGAAATAATTGACGAGATAAATGAAATAATGTAATTTTTCTTAGACCACAATTTTTGTGAAATACATGATTATTAATATTATCAGAACCACGATATTAAATTTCTTCTCACGTAAAACGATTACGTTATGATTTCGTTAATTTATTTCGATGAAAAAATGGAGATTAAATTTTTTTTTATTTTTGGGGACATAAAGAAAAGAAAATTTTTGCTCAAAACATAGCAATATAACAGAAATAGTAAAAAGAAATCTAAAATGCATATGGGGTGGTTTTTGAGGGGGCAATAAAATTTGTTGTTGTTTAAGAGCTTACTAAATCAATTGGAAACGCAAAATTTTAAAAGGGTTTCATGAACTTGAATAGTTGTTTGATACAATGTTATCAAAAATATTGACCCCAATCGAAACCAATGTTGGCGTTATTCTAACAAATAAAAATACAATGTTTTTAAGTGGTTTATCTTGATTTTTTTAACAACTTATACAAATGCTTACGAATAAATCAATTCATGGTATGTAATAATTTACTGAAGATCTACTTTCGTCCATCATCTTATCATACACTACCAATGATTTTTTGGAAATTGGACTAGGTACACTCTAATCAAACAACTGTGTAACAAGTCGACGTTTCTCCCAACCTTATTGTAGGCTTCTTCATTGTAGGTCCTGAAGAAATGGTGTAATTGGTCCTGAAGAAGCCTACAATAAGGTTGGGCAAAACGTCGACTTGTTACACAGTTTGTTGTTTGATTAGAGTGTACCTAGTCCAATTTCCCAAAAATCATTGGTAGTGTAATAATTTACGTATACACCTGAACATATAACATCTCTTCGTTGAACTAAGTAAGTACTATGATGGATAACAACGAATTTCACTCTAATAAAATTAACGTGAATGACACTAATTTGCAGTTGCACAATAATTTTTTTATTAGTCACAGTGCCGTGCCATTGCTTGGGAGCGATAATAATAATTGCGTGTGCTTTGAAAAATTATCATTCATGAGAAAGCCACCTACGATAACATATTTATTTATTTTATAATAGAAATGAGGTACTAAGTACCAGGTTAATTGGTTATTCCCCGGTAGCCAAATGTTGGTAATATAATGATATGTATTGCGATGGTCCAAAGGGGTGAGCTCGATTTGGGAATAAACACATTTTGTTTTAATAAGTTAAAAAGTTAAGATACCACTTTGGAATGTACCTGAGTCGTACAAATACCTCTAGTATTGTTAAAGCTGTTTGATCTAATATCTGACAAACCAAAATTAAGTCTCCTCGGAAATTAATCGATTCTTGAAAATTGTAAAGAGACAAAATTATGACTCAGTTGAAAATGTTCAGTTGGTTAGTAAACAAATTAAGTAATTTCAAATTTGTAAAGTTAGGTAACGCGAATAATTTCAAAATGTGTGATAATAAAAGTGAAAGCTATGGAAAAAGGACAAACATAGTTCCGACAAGTTTTGGAAAATTGGTCAAATACGCCGGTCCATAAATTTGGAAGGGAGAACAAGGAGATAATATTGGGGACTCACGGAGCGTCCGTCGAGACGTGAGGACGTATTTTTGATTCGCATGCCGTCCATAGACAAGTGCGGACGTAGTTGGTTTTTGATTATTTTTGGTTAAGATTGGCAGCCCGTCCATTGAGAAGTACGGACGTGGATTAATTATGGAATTAATTTATTAAGTTACATTGTTTAATTATTTTTGGATTTGGAAAGCGTCCGTCAAGCGAAAAGACGTATTTTTAATTATTGGGAAGACGTATTATTTTATTATTGGTTTGATTGGCTTGCTGAATATACGCCATAGTACGAGGTGAATTATTGATTATTGGATGTATTTTTGAAATTGAGATTAGTTTGGAGCCCATCAAAGATATAACGACGATTTTGTTTTCTTTTGAATGGAAGATTTTGGATTGGAAATAATTAATGGTTGATGATTGCTGTATGATTGAAATGGTAGTTCGAGGATCCCAAGTTGAACCACATTACGTAGGCGACATAAAAACAAGGACCTATTTTCTTCAACTACAATAAAACCCGGGTAAGACGATTATTTGTGCGTGACAAAATAACGATCGTAAAGCCGCACCTTCACTGCAAAGCGAGCGTCGCTTTGTTGAGCGGCTCGCGTGCGGAGCCAGAAAAAGGTGTGCGTAATTTTTATTGCACGTATTTATGTGCACACATTTCGTGCCGCACAACAAAAGACGCGGCTTTAGACAATATTTTAAAAGTTGACTTAGTGCGAATAAATCGGGGGGTAGTTAGCATATTAGAGCGTTGTAGTAATTGTACACTTAATTTGTTTCTTTTCTCTTTAAATATTATAATTTTGTTTCACAATATTTTATATTTTGGTGTATTAATAAATGAATCGATTATTTTTTCTTAAAGAGGAGATTTATTTGAGTTTTTATTTAAAAGTTTGATACAGCAAAAGAGGTACGAGTCGATTCAGACACCCATAGGAATTAGTTTCTAAATTTGAATAAGTCGTAATTAGCGAACCGATGAGGTGTTCATTTACTTACAAACGGACCATCGACACGCCCATAATAAGAGTCTCAATAAAGCTAAAAAGAGAGCCGTTATATTTTTCCCCGCTATACAAATAAAAATTTTATTCAGTAGCAGCTTATCACGGCAGTATGTATGTATGTATGTAAGTATAATTTTTGCTATTTTTGGCCAACTAAGAACTCGATTAAAATCACGGTTTTTTTTTAAAAACCAAGTAAATTTTTTAAATTATTTATTTTCTTGTTTTGATGACAAAATAAGGGGGTGATTGCTGAGGTAAATCTTTGTACAAGTTGAAGGAACTCCGGAACTCTTGAGTAACTCCGAGCAACTCGAGGGAATTCCGAAGAATACAAGGGACCTCAGGGAACTCTATCCCAAAAGAGAACTCGGGACAAATTTTGTTAAAGGTTACCCCTTTGTATGAATGAATGATTTGAATTAGATCATCTCAAATTAAATTAATAGAATGAATTAGATTAAGTTATGACTGATTAGCCTGAATTGGTATGAATTTGAAATAAATTAGATCAAACTGTTTTGAATAATCCACTGAATTGAATTGAGAAAATTATTACGATTTTTCTTAGAAAAAAAAAAGTTTGTCCAGACAGCCTGGCGCGCTGGCGTTACAAGAAGTCGTCCTGTTTGACGGTAAATTTAATATTTTTTATTTAAATATTTTTAAATAAATATTGTTATCAAAACAAGTAGTAGATATAATTAAATAAGCAGGGGAATTAGGTCAAATCAGTTACAAGGAAACTCCGTGGAACGTATGAGGAATTCAGAGGAACTCATCCCCGAAAGGGAACTCTTTGCACAAATTTCGTCAGCAGTTACCTCATTGTGACGAAATAAATGCTATGGTCCGGAGAACGACTTAAAACTACATCTCTCGATCTTCACAAAAAGAACAAACCTCGTCAACTAATAGTTCGACCGTTCCTAACTAAGGCCCATTTGTTCAGTTACGGGTTAAACCAAAATATTTAGGCTAGAAAAGTTGTTGTAAATTTACACAAGTGTCAAACACGTAAATTTGCTATTAGCAAATTTTATTGTAAATAGATCACACCTTCGAATATTCTTGTGCGCAATTCTACACGCAGATTTAACCAGAAAAATATAGAAATATTCCTAAAAAATTTGCTAGAAAATTTACGTTTGATACTTGCGTAAATTTTGTACAAAATTTGCTAGCAAAAATTTTCTTAACCGTAAATATAACCGTATTGGCGTCGCTAGTACGGGAAGGGAGGGAGAAATTAAATTGTTTTAGCCTCCCCTCAATAGAAATAAACAAACTCATTATGACGCTAGTGAGGGGTCGTCCATAAAGAACGTCCATGCCTAGGGTAGAGGGAGGGGGTTTACAAAATGAGACCAAGTGTGACCAGGGGGAGGAGGGGTTGGACCAATGAACCAAATTTTTGGGATTTATAAGAAAATTGTGTTTGAATATTATGTTTTTATGTAATTTTTTGTAAACAAATTTATATATGTGGGTATAAACAATGTCGTGTTAAGTTCGATTTTAGATAAATGAGGGGAGGATGAGGGGAGGGGAGGGGAGTGGAGGAGGGAGGAAATATGAGGATAAATAAAAGATTGTGGCTAACTGTAACAAGGGGGGGAGGGGGTTGAAAAGTCGGAAGAAGTTGCGGATGTCCTTTATGGACAGCAAAACCTCTTTCGTTTTTGAAAGAAAATTGAAAATTTCATACGTTACATCTGACGATTCGAGGCCCTCCAAATTCGGAGGCCCCAAGCGCGCTTATCCAGGTGCAAGCTTATCTTATCTCAAACGCGCCTATACAGGGAGTTTCGCAAAGTGACTTTTACTACTAAATTGGAATTCTGAAGTGATTCTGAATCAATTTTTCATGTGTTAATATAATATTTTTTTAAAACGGTAGCCACATATTTCACAATCATTAGGATATTTAATTAAAAATTAAAAACTAATAAACATTAGAAATCTAATTTTTCCGGAAGTTTACATCAATGTCTTATTGCTTATTTAAATAATTATTCCGATTGATGAGAACTTATGAAGAATTGTTTACTTAGTTCGTTAATTTCTAAATTTTAATAAAATATTTATTTCACAAGTTAATTATTAAAACATCACATAAATAAAATTTTATTTAAAATTAATAAATAATCAAAAATATATAAAACGACAACAACTTTGGGTACTTTTTCGTAAAAATTGTATGAAGAAGTATCTAAAATTATTCTTTTATTAGTTTAACTATCGATCTGTGTCCATAACGCTAAATTAAGCAGTCAAAAACTCCTCCAGTGCGGCCTTCAGAATCCATATCAAGAGAACACAATATTTTTTATTGTTATCTGTACTGTAAAATATTGTTTTAATTATTTCCTTATTTATTTCATTATATTTCTAGTTGACACTGAAACAGTTTTTTAGTTTGATAACCACAAAGTAAACGAATAAGAGATGCGTTATGAAGAAGTGGTGTTTTAAGGCAACACCGATTCGTGATTGCCTAAGTTGTGCGGCCTAAAGGCCGCACTGAGGAAACGAATGATAAGCATAATTTAGCACTTCAGATAAATTTAGACTATTATATATGCCCATATCGACAATAACTCAGGGCTTTACGGCCTTGGGCTCCTATCGCCCGGGTAATGGCTACTATTCATCCCCTTCCCCAAGAAATTCACTTAAACAAACAAATTCTGGTTGGAAAGCCTAATATGTCGTGCATATGCAGAAATAAATGGAACATGCATTTTGTCATTCTGATTAGTTAGACGATATTTGTGGTATGTTTAGATTGAGCAGTGGCGGCTTATACCAAATGGCAAAATCGGAAACAATAACAATAACTATTGAGGTTTTCTTTAAATTTCGTGCCTTCCCATTGAAAGAAGTTACGAACCGCCATTGGGATTAATTTGGATATTTCCGTATATTTTGTCTTGTTTTCTGAATATTTTTCAACCTGGAAAAAAGTATATGTAAAAATTTTACGGGTTTGTATTGCCGACAAAAACTATAGCTGTAAAGTTTAAGCATATTTTGGAATCGAAGAAATTCGACAAAAAAATTTGATTACAAAAAGCTCATATTATAATATAACGCTAGTTAAAATGTTCGCCATTTCATAAGGCGAATAAAGCTGGAGTCTCACTGTACCACCCATTGTCACCTAATAAAATTTTAACTATTGGAAGTAGCTGATTTATGAGTGTGCGGGTTTTTAAACTCGGTTTGAACCAATTGAATTAGTTAAAATTTTATTTGACGGTGGTAGATGGTATAGTGAGACTCCAGCCTTATTCTTCCATTGAAACTACGTTTTTCCAATTTTACTTTTAGCTTTTCCCAATAGCTACACAATTAAATTAAATATTGGTCCAGTTTGACCCGAATTATAAAGGAAAAAGTGTAAAAAAACTCAAAACCAAAGCACCTATTTGTGCTTGGATTTTGTGCCTTTGGTTCTTCTTCTTCGTTGCATGGTGTAGGCTATGTTGTCTGTTCCGTTATCCATCTCTTCCTGGGCTGGCCCACATTTCTTCTTTCTGGCGGTTTGTATTTTTGAGCTGCTAGTGGCAGCCTCTCACTCGTCATTCATTCCAGGTGAACATTTATGATGTATCAAATTTAGATACCAATTTTAAAACCTTTTTTCGGTTTATTTCTTGATCGACGTTTTCATTTGAACCATCTTCGTAGAAATTTATTCCTTAATTCGCAGCAATATTTTCTTTTACTAAAAAGTTATAAATTTGAGACAAATTACAGATGTTTAAAGCTCGTTATTATTTTTTTGTTTTTATAATAACGTCTTTTAAATTACAGGTGCATGTTAAGTGTGGTCACACTGACACCATAATTTTAAACTACTTTTATGATTTACGTGTTCATAATGTATATGTAAACTACATGCAATAATATACAAAACATATTCGTTTTTGCTTTAAGACATCATTAGTGCACTTTTCCAAAAAAAAATCCCAGCCACTTCTTCCAATTATTATTAGAACAGAACTGCATTGCAAAGTAAACTAGAAGTCGCGATACTTTCAAAATATAAGGCTCAAACTTAAAAAGTTTGAAAAATTTAACATTTGAATCCTCATCCATGCTGACTTCAACAAAAAACAAACATATTTGATCGATATCGATTATTTGAGACTAATTAAAATTTTACTTCACAAAAAATTACTTTCATGAATTAATTAAAAGCAGAAAATTCTTCGAATCAAAAAACTATATCAGGCCTAATTATAAATTTTAATTCTTGGAATTTATTACTAGCAACTTTTGATGAGATGGGTTTTTCAGAATTGGCAATTTTGGTTAATTTTTTTTAATAATACAACACCTGTTTATTTTCTAGATCATCTTAAATGCTAATTTATCACAAGAAATAATGAATGATATTATGAAATCAATAATGAGACGATGAGTAATGGCAATCCCTCATGAGAACAAGTCTTTCAGAAACCCAACAGTGATATAACCTACATTATTTAATTTTTTAAATTTAATGGTCATTCAATTTTTTGTGTAGATTGGATGATATAATCGTAAACATGCTAATTTTTTTTTAATTTTGAAGGTTAAATAGCTAAAATTTTGATATATCTCAAGTTCATTTAAAAGGTCTGAGTGGTTTTAATGACAAACTGTTTATTTTGTTCAGCTATTCAATTATTTTCGAAAATAAATGAAAATAAATTCTTTAATCAAACCAAAAATTGGAAAAAGCAATAAAAATTGTGTTGAAATTAAAGAAAAATTAAAAATTATAGCTTACGACATAATACGAATGTGTTACATTCTCTTCGCGCAAGAATTAATAATAAATCAAGGATAATTAAAATTATGAGAAAGTTTGAGAAACGAAAATCAAAAAATTCTCGAAAAACCGAAGAAGAAATCGTAATAAATTTTAAAATAATTCAAATAAAACTGATAGATCTCCAGCCAGCTTCAGTAGAAATATTGGAGATTTCCTTACCACAGATGTCCCTGATGAAGAAAAATGAAATGGAAAATGGATCAAAAAGTAAACAATACAAATTCCCATTCCATATTATAAATTAAAAAGATTAATTCAAACATTAAAATTGGGACGGAGGAAACCAAAAATGAATGACTTAATACTTTAGGGTAGGGTGGTCAACAGTGGATCGGTGGTTCACAGTGAATCACTCATTTATTAGTTAAACCATTGTATGCATGCGCTTCCGCGAGATGTACGTGGTAGCCAATGTGATCCCTCATTGACTCATTTCACAACTGAGCGGTTCCGTTGATGGTCGGATGTTCACCAGTTACATTTGTGGTTTAAAGCCTCCATTTGTTATTATCAGGTAAGTTGAACTTTTTGTGTAATTTGATCAGATCTTCTATGATATAGTTCTGGATGTTTTCATTGTTTTAAGAAATAATTAACGCACGTGAGGACACTTGAATAACAGGTTTTACTCAATTTGTTCTGTCAAAACCACGGTTTGAAAATTAAATGGTGGGTTGGTCTACAGTGGATCAGTGCTACATGGTTAACCAAAACATGGTCAAAGAACAGGATGTAAGATTCTTCCTTCCGAATCCAATAATTAGCGGTACCGCTAGGCGACGGTCTTATTATAAGTTCTCAGTTGATCTTTCTCTATTGAAAATGTGCTAATTTTTTTATTTTCCTATATTTTTATCTCGAAAATGTATTTTTTCTGTTTCTCTATAATGTATTTTTTTCGAAAATATATTGTTTTTCTATATTTTTAGTTTGAAAATCTGTTAGTTTTTCCATTTTAAAATATGTGCAATAATCGTGGTGGCTGATCCACTGTTAACCGTAGGCCGATCCAATGTGGACCACCCCTGGTCAACACTGAATCGTTATGCACTTAAAATTAAATATGTTTTTCACAGTTTGCTTGAAATACAACTTAGTTTAAATTACCATATTTCGATAAGATTATAGTCCATGTTACTCTACCCAAAATTTCAACAAACTTCATGTATTATTTTCCAAGATATATTATGGGTTTGAAAAATTGGTGATCCACTGTCGACCACCCTACCCTACACTATTTACCGGTCTAACTGGAAGAACATCGCACTCGAAATTCAGATAAATAGATTCTCCAGGAGCAGCCCGGATCAAGAATAATTTTGACTACGGGCTAACGGCAAGAATTGCACTCAACACAACCGACAAATTTTTTAATATGAGAACGTGCCAAAAATCTAGAATTATTTTCTTTTCACATATTTATGGTAAACTCTGGAAAGGGCGGTTATGGGTTTCATCCCTGTTGATGACAGGATCTGTGCAATAAGGATAAGATGTAACCAGCGCCGTAGCAAGGGTGAGGCGACTGAGGCTTTTGCCTCAGGCATCATCGCAATGGGGGCGCTAAACATTAACAAAACCCAATAAATAATAGTTTAAAATTTTCAAAAAGATAAGAATCTTTTTTTTTTTGGGGGGGGGGGGGGCGCATATATTCAAATTTGAGCGCGATTTTATTTGTAAAATCGCCTAAAATTTCCTGCCGGTTTTTACCCCAAGTGGGGATTTTAATCCACCACAGTAGTTCTTCGCCTATAACTCGCTTACCTTCATTTTTAGAGAAAATTATCATTAAATCAAAATTGAAAAGTACAAAATTCTCTATAAATCAGATTAACAAAATTTGCCTACATCATACTAAGTATTTATAAAATAAAAATAAAATCCAGAGAAAACAATTGAAAAAGGTTTTGAATAATTCATATTCTGAATAATTATTTAATACATTTAAACTTTACCATCGATGATGAACAAAACAAGACACGGTTTCAGGATTTACTTCAGATCTGAAGTAAATCCTGAAACTTCGTATTGTAGAGAATTTTCTCCTCTTCAAATTTGGTCCAATGATAAGACAGGGGATTTTAGGAAAGTTGATTCCAACCCCGCGTTCTTTTTCATTTCCCTTTAACTGGCTGGGTAACCGGTAAAACTATCACGTTATCATCGCGACAGTTAATCAAATATAGTATTTAAATTGAAAAGAAAAATTCCTACCTATAAAAATAATCCCCATATTCGGGGGGATTCCGTTACGTTACCACGGAAACGGTGATTACTAGAGATGAGATTTTTAGGTCGTATAAATGTTATACCAGAGAGCGTTAAAGGGTTAATTGATACACGGCCCCGTTCGAAAGTTATGCTGTATGAAAAAGAAAGAAGAAACGGGGCCGTGTATCAATTAACCCTTTAACGCTCTCTGGTATAACATTTATACGACCTAAAAATCTCATTTCTAGTGATTACAATGCTTATTTTATATAAGATCTTCAGAAGTTCCCAACGATAAAAATTGATATTACACGACCGGAGGGTCTGGGGGGTTTTCCAAACCCCCCAGGTACACTTGCCATTATTCAGAACCATCAAAATTTATTATTTTTCGTTGAATCTTTTGCAATTTTCGTTTGTAATCTTTATAACTATCTCAGTACCGTTCTTTTTAATACCAAGGGACGTAAAAGTAAAGTTTTTCTTTCGCAAATTACGTGTACCTGGGGGGTATGGACCCCCCGGTCCCGGCAGCCTAAATGAGTTCCTGATAAGCATCAATTTGTTTTCATTACTCTAAGCGAGCGCCGCAGCAAGGGTGAGGCGATCGAGGCTTTGCCTCAGGCGCCATCGCAACGGGGGCGCTATACCTCGACAAAACTCAATAAATATTAGTTTAAAATTTTCAAAATGATAGGAATCTTTTGGAAGGGGGGCGTATATATTCAAATTTGCCTCTGGCGCCAGAAGAGCTCGCTACGGCGCTGAGATGTAACCCCACAGAAGAGGCAGAATGACACAGTAAAGCCTGACTTCTATGAGCAATTAGAAACAGTTATGGATTAAGTATGATACTAAGCATGATGTTAATATCGTCATGGGAGACGCCAATGCAAAAATTGGCAAAGAAGTTATCTACATACCGACAATAGGTAAGGAGAGCCTGCATGTGGAATCTAATGAAAACGGCAGAAGGTTGATTAATTGGGCAACTTTCAAAAATTTGGTGATGAACCCGCACTTGGCCAGCGTGGTAGGGTATGGCCATACCCTCCCCCTTGATGGAGAGAAACCTACATTCAGCAGTGGATTAATAACGGTTGGAAAGAAGAAGAAGATTACAGAATGTAAATTCTATTCATTTTAAACAGGCATTTTACTAACTCTACCTACAAAAACTTAAATCTTCAGAACCTTGCCGACACAAAACCTACAATTATAAAGCATTTTTTCATGTGTAAACCTTATCACAAAGCAATATAATAAATATACAGCTAAACCAAGTAACTAAAGTTATAAGGATTTTCAATTTTAGGGTATAATGAAGACCGCGTTATAACATCTACATAAAATCATTTTTCCGAAAATCAAGTTGTTAGTTAGGACGTTTTACCAAGGGCAGCAGAATATACCAAATGAGCCGTATCGCATCACTGCTTCAGACTCATACTCTTCATGCTCAGATGCAGATCGTCCTATAATCGGCAGTTTATTAATTTTAAAAATGTATAAAAAAAAGAATTTTTAATACTACAAATATTACCGGAAATGCTTCCATATCCTGTTTTACATAAGATTGTCGTTGTGTAAGAACGAGTTGTAAAGTAATGGGATTTTATTGGATCACAGTATGAAAATGAAATACCGAATGGAACCGGCCAAAACTGCTTTCCTGTAACGGAGAAGAGTAAAGAAAAAGATATGAATGATTCGATGCTACTACCATGTTTTCAATTCTTCGTTCACACAGGAAATGAACAATAATATATGAGGTTAGAAAATGGATGGAATAACTAATGCAGATGTCCTTCGATCAGTGGGGAAGAGCACCGAAGTTTTGCGTATATAATACTATTAAAGTTAGAACGATGAATAGTTCATGGTCCAATTTCCTTGTCCAAGTTCATTGTTCAATGAACCTTTCACGGACGCAGAAGACCGGAAAGGAGGCATACTTCATGGCTCATGACCTGCACCAATGGTAAAACAAAAGCTGTTTCGGGCAGCAGTTTCTAAAGTTGAAACACCACTAATGATAGCCAACCCTCGGTGGAAGAAGAAGGATCTAGTAAAACATCAGGATGGCAATACCTGGAGTACTTGAAAAAAGATTTTCGTTTAATTCAGTTAAAAATACAATTATATCATCAAATCTGACCACTATGGCACGAAAAACGCTGATGTAGCTACTCATAGTAAGATCACTTCTCATTCCGCATCAGCAGTTGTAATTATCATTCATTAATATTAATTATTAATAATAAAAAATTCATTCATTTAATTTTATCAATTTAATTTGTACTTTAATACTTTGATTTATAAAAAGAGGTTACGATTTATTATCGTAATCACAACAATAAATAATCCATGTAGTATGGAAGAGCGACATTGATAATTCAGTTGTAAATTAATATTTTTTTATAAATTCATTTAACGACTTTTTTGCGTGAAATTTGTAATAAATTTTAAATTTGGATTATGGAAAAATAAAAAATTTTTGTTTCACCATGTTAACATCTGTCTGTCCTTGAACTGTCACCGTTTGCTTATCCCTTTTTTCCTAACATTTTTTAGCTAATCATCTGGTGATCAAATTATTAGCTTTGTTTGTGTGGTTCTTTTAAAATGGTCAGCATTTATTTCCTTGATCCCTGTAGCTGAGCTTACTTGGTACTAGAAACATCAAGTTTTATCAAAATTCATGTTTTGCAACAGTGTTTGGATTTTGATTGATATATCATAAATAATTAATGATACAAATATTTTTTATCACGTAATACGCTTTGTTTGTTTTGCTGATTTTTTACATTCTGTGAATGTACTTCAGGGTTATAAATCATCATAAGACAAAGTGATCTAAACTTTGAATCGTGATCGTTCGCTGTTTAAAAATTTAGACAAGAATATTTTTGGCGGCCCAGGTTGCTTTTGACAAAACTGTCGATTTCCCGAAACTTCCCCACGAAGCTTGACATTATTTTGATGAAAATTGAGAAATTTTAGTTTTCTTTAAGTTTCCGAATAAATTGAGCTATGCCAAAGATTAAGCAAACTAAGCAAAAACTGAAGTAAATGTCAAAATATTTTTTGAATATGGTCCGTTTATCCTTCAAAGCTGTTCTTCAATGAATTTTCTTTTATTGGAACAATATTATATTGTTTACGATAAATACAATGTTTTTTTGAATATTTCGCAAAACATTCCAGTGTTTCGTAACATGTTAGTGATTATTTTTTAAAACAAATTTTTAAATTAAAATTGCAATATTTGCATTTTGCTGATCTTTGATATTATCCATTAATAAATAGATATAAATATTAGAAATTGTTATTTTCGTCTTACATTTTACGCCATAACAAAAATTAAAAATTATACTGATTATTTATTTGTATACGGCTTAGTTCCGGGTTTTTTAATACTGTAGATATGAGTACCTTTACACAGCTTCCGGTTTTCATTGATTGTGAAAAATGAACAATCCGTTGCGTGATGAAAACGGATATAGACAACGTATTATAGCTTAACGTGGATTCCGAACCACGGGAATACGTGATCTTGACATTGTTTATTCGGATCAGGAAAGCAGTTCGGTCATAAGGTTTATCAATTTACCTGGACCCAGTAGATACCTTTCTGGTGAGTGAAAATTCCTACTAAAAACAATATTAAGGACTCGCTCTGGTGAAAATAGTGAAAAATTGTTCGTAAATTAAAATTAAGCTGATCTGATTAAAGGTGGCATTAAATCAAATACTATTCCAACGGATTTCTAAGTAGGATATTTATTTTCAGGGCTCTAAGTAGTATCTAAAATAACCGTAGGAGCTCGATATGCAATCTAGTATAAAAGGAAATGCCGACTGGGGATGTGCAGGTTGTGTTTTTATCGTTGTTAGAATTAAGTTGTGTGAATGTGAAATTAAATTTAGTAGCGACAGTAAAGACGAGCAGAGCACCTAGCAACGAAGCAAATACGTAGGCGAAAACAAGCAGGATAACATCCAGAAATTTGGAGAGATCCAGAAAGACGAAAACAAAAACAATTTAATTTGGTTTCTAGGTAAACAACTGTGAAGCAGGGAGTCACATACGAGTCCGCGAAGAACACAGACGTGTTTTCATTGCGGGGTAAAATAAATTCGAGTCTTTAAAGAACAAGTACATAAGTTGATTAAAAGTTGAGTTGACTACTGAACTCGGCCGAGAGTTCTTAGTTGGAATCAGAAAACTTGTCAAAGAAGACAACCAGATTCAATAAAGATTTTATTGAATCACTAGCCAGTGACAACTAGTCAAGAAGCGAATCCTGTTAGCGGCACGAGAAGCTGCAAGGAATCTGGAGAACCAAGATCAGCATTTTTTTTTCCTGTTTTCTCTCAAGAGAGAGAGAGTATATTCATGCAATTCGATACAATCTTAACAATAAAAAAACTTAAAACTTAACAATAATTGATTAAACTAAAATGGTGGTGATGAATGTTGGTGAAATTAATGTTGATGAATTAAATATGATAATTAATAACTGGATAAATATTAAATTATAACTAGAAAGACAAACGAGCATTACAACGGCAGCGGGTAAAAGACAAAAATTAAAATTTAAGATAAATTTGAAGTTGTTTGAATTTTAATTTAAATTTAAATTTGAATTGGGTTTGGTTAGTTTAACAGTTTTTTTTTTATTTATGTAACATCAGTGGGGCATAAATCCATTTTAGACAGACTAAGGGGGGGGGGGGGTGTTAAATTGTTTTAGAGTGTTGATAATTGATTTACAGAAAGTTATAAAAATTTGGGTGATAAATTTATTTGATATGATTTCAGAAATTGTAAAAGGTGAAATATTTAAAAAGGAACAATGTGAAGTGTAGGTATGGCGTTGTTGGACGTATTTCGGGCAGGAAGACAATAAATGATGCAGAGTCTGCCTACTTTTTGAATCGCAGGGGCACACGTCAACAGGACTGATCTTGAATCTGTATAGATACTCGCGCGCAAACGAGTGACCCGTCAATACCTGCGTCATTTCAAAGGAGGTATCAACGGCACTTCGGAACAAGCGAACATCATGTAGCGTAGGTAAATGCTGCCGGGTGGTCGAACCTTGGACGGCATTTCTGTACTCGGTATCCCAAGTACATGCCGCCTCAAGACGAATCACCCTTCTTGCATAGCTAAGAGGGAACTGGTTGTATGCCATGCGACTGTGTGAAACAGCCGCATCTTTGGCACATTGGTCTGCAACCTCGTTCCCTTCAATGCCGCAATGAGCCTTTACCCATGCAAACCTGATGATCGTTTGGTCCTTCAGTTTGAGCAGTGAACGATGGATGGAGGTGACCAAAGGTACGGTGCTACTCCTTGTTACGGATACCGCTAAAATCAACCATAAAATGGTTAATAAAAATCGACTCACTTTGTATATTTTACGGTATAAAAAATTTCTTGTTAAATTGTAAAATGTTAGCGCAAATAATAAATCCCACTACGCAATTTTATTAGTATGTTAGCTTTCTTTGTTTTAAATATGTCTTACTTTTTTCACCGTCAACAGGTGATTAATAATATTATTATGCCATTGGTTCATTTTGAAATACCCGCAATAAAATGAGCGGATATACTAGATCCATAGCTATTTTTTATGATAAAAACGCATGGCATGATCAGTGTAGTTCAAGAGATCGGCTGGACTACATTCATTTTATTTAATTTGTACATAAGTTTTTAAAGTTGCCTTTTATTTAATAAAATCAATATCGATCAATTAGTTTTAATTAGTTCTTTTTAAATAGTGTTAGTTTAAATATCTTAAGTGATAACTTGAATAATTACGAAATTACTTCGGCAAAATACATAAGTAATTAATTACATTTATCTGAAGACATCAAGTCCTAAATAATAAAATTATTTGTGTCGCAATACAAAATTGCATTAGTTCCCTCAGGAAGTACCAAGAAATTACCGTAGTTAAACGCATTAATAATAACAAAAGTCACATGGTTCCAAAGAATGAACTGTGAGTAAAATTTACTACTGTGATAAAAATCAATTAATTAAATATGCGAACTATCGAAGTTACAGACATCATAGTTAAAAATAATCAATCGAACAAGTTAATCGAAACAAACTTGGATCGAATGCCGGTGTATTAATTGTTGTAAGAAACCACGCGTGAACATTTAAACCACAAAGACAATAATTCCAATATTAGTGTGTTTCGCGCAATAAATCGGACAAACAATAAGTAAATCATAATTGATTAATGACTAAAGTGCAATATCGGTGTTAAAAATAGTTAAAAACCAACAAATATTTTAACTTTCGATAAATGATTTCATCGTTAATGTTTGGTGTAATTCCCCGGCACGCGAAGCAACGTCCAACTCAAGGTTATGCACGTGCAACGGATGAAGTAATCATTCTCCGTAATCAACAATAATTATGAAGCCACCAAGCTAAGCAAATATTTCACCATAGGCGTATCATAAACTTGTGCCAAAAAGGTATTGTACAAATAATGATTATTTTATGTATGCAACAATTGGTATTCAAGCAATAATTGATTAATGTAAATAATTATTCTATTTTTTATTTTATTTGTAATGTAATTTTAAGACCAGTATGAATCAGTGTGAATGTGTGCTAATTTTAGAAACAATTTCAGTATTATTGACGATTCATAACTGTAAATTTTGTTTTTAATATATGTATAAAACGAGATCTTATACTTTATTTCTTCTGCATTGGCCTAAGGTAAGTTTGCAGCGACCAACACCTGAGATGGGGAGAATTCGTAGGAAGTCCGCTCTTCGATTTAGTAAGTAGTGCTAGCCGGCGAAAGTCTAAATCGCCTACGGCTCAACCCGCAACAATGGCGCCCAAGAGTGGGTCATGAATTTCATTGGAAAAACATGACGAACTTACCAAAGGTGAATGTGGAAGAGTAAAATTTGTTTCTCATGTTTTATGCTATTGATTTTTTATGTTTTTGAATTTTATGTATTTGATTTTTTTATGCAATCAATTTTTTTTGTATGTATTTAATGTGGGTATGCCCAATGGTAAATAAGTTAGCAAAAATGGATCCAGCGCATTTAAGCGACGAAGAGCTTGAGTTTGAAATTTTGTGTAGAAGCGTCGAGTTACAAATAACGCGAGTGGAAAAAGAACATTCGTTAGTAAACGCGATGCATCGAGTTAAACCAACAAATCTACCGTTTACGTGCGAAATAAATATCAAGCAACTTAAAGAGACTCTAACGGATATGACCGCGAAAGTCCAAAACGTAGTAAATGAAAATAACATAGGAGAAATCGTAGCGCGATTTTTACATATTAACAATCGATTTTCATTAATACAAAAAGAAGCAAAAAATGAAAATAAAATCAAATTGGATGAACTTGAAACAGAAATTAATAAAATCGTAGAAGCAATTGTTAAATTTTTAAATGATTTCAATAATGGTAACTAGATACGACCACCGCCCAGAAGCACGGCGTTAAACTGCATCAAAACAAAACCACTTTTGGTTTTGAACAAGGATTATTTTATAATCCATAGAAATAATTATTTTTATAATGAGAGATTTTTTATTATTTTTTTATTTTGTGTGTAAAGGTCTCGAGTATAGACCCTAAAATGCATTCATTTTACTGGATAACTGGCAAAGTAAATTTAGTCTAATAAATTATTAATTGCCCCAATGATGATTTAAATTTTATCTTTTAAATTTAATTGTTTCAAAGTAAACTTTATTCTAGTTTTAACGTTTTTGAGAAGTTTAAAAGGAAACTTAATTAAATAGCAACTTGTTTGAATTGTTCAAATTAATGAAGGAATTAGCGATCCATAGACACGACTAATGTCCCTATTATTTGTCAATTTCAATATTTTTGAGTAGAAGGTTTCAAACGAAACTTAAAATAATCAATAAAACAAGTATAGAGAAAACTTGTAGTGATTTTTTATAAAAGTTTCAAGGAAACTTATTTTTGTTGATTAAAAGTATCAATTAATTTTTGAGTTAAAAGTTTTAGAGAAAACTTAACTTTGTGAAGTAAAAGTTTCAAGAAAACTAAGTATCGATTAATTTTTAATTTAAAAGTTTCGGAGAAAACTTATTTTTGTGAATTAAAAGTTTCAAGAAAACTTATAATAGTTTATTTTTGACAATGGTCGATTAAAAGTTTCAAGAAAACTTATTATAGTTTATTTTTGACAATTGGTCAATAAAATTACCAAGAAAATTTATTATCGGGTAAAAAAGTTCAAAAAGGAAACTCAAAATTATCTTGTAAAACAAGTTTAGAAAACTTGCACTGATTTTTTTAAAAAAGGAGTTTCAAAGAACTAACAATTACCTACTAGGTCATTTGATACAATGACTTGTATAAATAATGATTATCTTTATAGTTAAAGAATTTATAATCAAAGAATGATTATTTTTATAATTATTGATTTTTTATTTTTTTGTGATAACATTAAGATTAATGGTCCTGGTGGCATGACCTTAAACTGCATCCCCAAGTTTTTTATTTTTCACAATTACTTATTCTTTACTTTTTTATTACATAGGGTAACTAAATTTAAATCAATGGTCCCTGGTACGACCTAAAAATGCGTCTATAGAAAGGTCCTCTATGACCAAGGAACGATTATTTTTATAATCAAAGCTTAATTTTTTTCCAGTGGTTAAATTAGGAATAATGGTCCCTGGTATGACTTGAAAATACGCCTAGAACGGTTATCTTTATAACCAAGAAACGATTATCTTTTATAATCACGAAAATAATTATTTATAATTATTAACTTCCTAATTTTCCCCTGTAACTAAATTTGGACAAACGGTCCAGGAATATGACCTTAAACTATACCGCCCTTAAATTCAAAATTACCTTTGTATAAATCAGTAAAAGTAAATTTCAAAAACTAAAGTTCAAAATAATACAATAATAATAAATTAATATTTGCCGAATCGATATAATCATCGTTCTAGATAAGCCAGTATTAAAGGAATTATCAACCCAAAAGGGAAAGAATAATATCCATGTCTTGGTTAAAAATCAAAAAAAAGAACGATAACGATTGATTTCGGAAAAGAACAAATTTTTTGCTTATCCATTATCTTTCAGAATAACTACGCCAAAACGTAAGATTAAATTTACTATGGTGATAATACGGTTTCTATAAAAACCAATTTACGATATTTTAAATTTATTTGGTGTTTAAAAAGGAATAACAATTATCTTGCAATAAAAATTGCGTTGTTTTTAAGTAAACAGATTTATTAACGTTGAAATATTTTCGGTAATTCTAATAAATTACCATACGGTATTGTGAGAGATTAAATAACTTTCAACGAAGTTAATTATTTTGATTATGTACTACCTATTCCAAAGGAAACATAATTTTATGCTAGTAAAATTAAAAGATAAGAACTCGTCAGCTGTCTGCTCTCCTGACGACAATTCTTTATAATAATACGTCACCTTGAACTTGGCTTAGAAACGATAAGAAACGATGTTGCTTTTCTTTTAATCTATGTATTCAAGGAATGAGCACTTTGAAAAATATTAAATTTTTTTAAATACGACTTGTTTCCCTAAACCCTATCTGAAGGATAAAACAATAAATTGTGTCTAATTTTCCCGAAATAGCTAATCGTGAAAAAAACATAGTTTATTTAGTGTATGTCCAAAATATCCGGAACTAGCTACTTCGCCTGTTTTGAACAATGCATGATAATCTCCAGATAGTAAGTTTGATTATTCGAATAAGCGACACATTTCAATTTAATTCCGCAAAAGTGGAAAAATTAAAGCCAGGATTTTAGTGAAAAATCTTTTGAATTGAAAGTTAATTTTATATTTATGACCCTTTCCTTTATAATGCATTAGTATACAATTAAAAGTAAAAACTAAGATAGACTAAGGTAAAAACTTAAATGGTTTAAAAAAAAAGCAAAATTAAATCTGTATTAGCGTTGTAAAAATATTGTTTCGAAAGCATCATATATGTTCGTAAAATGCACACAACTAAATTGTACTTGAAGAGTAGCGACCTTGCAATAGAAATACGATAACGTGCTATGATAAAAAGAAGTAATTTCTACAATATTAAAATCGTTGAGTAAAATTGGCAAATTTATGTCTCTTTTTGGTTTAAAGTAAATTGTTAAAATTCTAGATTGACGAAATTGAAATCAAAAGTTAATTCATCGTAATGCATTTTGTTATAAACTATATTAATAGTAATTTAGCAAGTATGATTTGCATAATAAGCTTTAATTGGATAAAGAAAAATTTTATGCGTACAATATTTGCTAATATGCCGAAATGCTATAATTTAACGTAATCATTATCTTTCAAAGTAATAAATTTAACGAAATTATTTCAAGAAATCTTGAAGTGTTCAAGCGACACTCTGAAACAAAAGTACTTGTATGCGAATGAAGGTCACTACGTCTATCTAATAACGGAATAAATTCTTTTACATTTGGTTGTACAATTTAAAAATACACTCGAATAAAGCAACCTTTTATTAAGTAAAGGTAAATAATAAATCCACTTTAACAGGATGACAATTGTAATTCTTTATTATTAACAAATGATTTTCTGGTTGTGGGATGCACTTCGTTTAATACGAGATATATGCGATTCCCCGAATTACTTGATAAGATTATCTTAGCATGTTAAAGCCAGAAGAAGGAATTTCCTAGTTGTTTATCTTATTCTGAAGTTACGTAATAATGAGTCATACTTTTTACATGCAATGGTTAACGAAGTTTGTTGAACCGTTAATTATAATTTTTATCTCCGAAGTCTTATTAAGATAAATAATAAACAAAACTAAAGCTCACCGCATACTGGACGGCATATTACTACTTGATTTGGTTTCATAATAACTTCACTTGTAAATATGATCCGTGTTTTTATTATTGGACCCAACTATTAAGTATTGGATTTTGACAATTTAAAAATGAGTTGACTATATAATACGTGAAATTTGACCCTGTCAAAAGTCATCCTCATTATTTAATTAGAATGATACAGTTAATATAATTATTTTACCTATATATTAATTTTTATAATAAACTAAAAATATTACTCTTACATTATAGTAAGCCTTTCTAACCATAATTTAGTTTAATCAGCATATTCCCATAATAATTCCAATTTATGCCAATAATAATTTGTCTAATACGAATAATAATTTTATCATTTCAACCAACTGGTTGTAATATCTTTTGAATAATTTAGATTAAAACAGTATTCTACCATATTTTGAAATATGTAATATTAATAATTTTTTAAATGGCATAATTAATCGTGTTCATTTGGGCTACACAATCTTCGACTAGATTGGAGTAGGGGAAGCCAGGCCTGTACGGTAAAATCTGATAACATGACCCGGATTGTTATTAAGACCCGTTCTCGCTGAATGTTTCTTCCTTTCTGCATAATCAATGAACACTGATACAATTTTTAACAGCCTCTTTTTGTTTTCTCTGAAAACTATTAATGAAGTAAGAATATTTTCATATGGAAAATTTCTTTAAGTTTGTCCAATAAAATGAAAATGTGAATTCTTTAATTCACTTACTTACAATTTTTTCATTGAAGCAGAAATAAATCTGTTTGCTACTTAAGACAAAAATAAAATACTGCTTTTTGACTAATTACATTTTATCATATCCCTTAATTTTTTTTATCAATTATAATAAATGCGCTACTTCATTCTATCAAAACTGAGTATAATACATCGGTTATCTTTTGGAATTATTATGCTTAACCCACCAACTATAATTATTATATCGATTAGTTACTTTATCATAGTCTAAGAAATAATTTTTTATAATAATCAAATAGATCATCGTATCTTTTAAGTATGTAAGTTGCATTATTGGAAAAATTCCTTCGTTATCTCTGTGTAATATTTTTACAGTTAACCGCACCAAACGGTAGTCATAAATCCAATTCAATATCCAGCCGTGATTAAAATCACTGGATTCAACAAGATGGGTTAAGACAATCTTCGATTTGGTTAATTATTTCTAATTTTTTATAAAATCATTCTTTCGTAGGAGAGGAAACAATGTCCGCTTCGTAAAACGAAAAAATAAATTATTAAGTCGGAAAATTCTTTTTTTAGAAATCCTACTAGGTGCGATATTCAAATTGGTCGTGCACTCTTCGACTATAATATAGTAAGGAAAACCAAGTCTGTACGATTTCCTAATGGGATGATCCGGATTCTCACCAAGGCCCGTTCTCACTGAAATTTCTCCTTCCTTAAAGTTGTGTGAATGTTTACACCATTTTGAATATTTTCATCGCTGTTTTTATAAACAACAATGAAGAATTCTTTAATTCACTCATTGAAATTGTTTTAATTTTAAAACTACTAGGTTCCAACTTGTAAATATGATTCTTTGGATACCAACCACCACTATTGTTCCAACTTGTAAATATGATCGGTTGAACAAAAACCCTTCTATATTTTAAATTGTAAATGTGATTTGTTAAAATATGACATCTTATAAATTACTAGTTGTTAGAAAATGATGTCCTCGTTTGAAGTCGATCTCACTCTAGTCCCTGCTTAACTTGTATGATAACTCTAGCTTGATGACCCGAATTCTCGCCAAGACCCATTCTCGTGAACGCAGTGTACTTAGTTTGATTTTCCAAAAACCAAGGATAAAATTTTCAATGATAGCTTTAATTTATAAATTCCCCAAACTCTACTAGAGATTTCTTGTTTACTCTAAAAGATAAAAACTAAAACAAGTGGCGTCCAACAAAAATATAACCACCACTGTACTTTGAGTTATGCAGAAGGCAATGGGTGGTTATTGTGTTTTAAAGGTTATCTTTTAATTGAAAAATATAATTCAAACTTTCGAGTACCTACAATATGTCATTTTTTTATTTGTTTTTTTTATTAACAAGTGAGCGTGTTACGGATACCGCTAAAATCAACCATAAAATGGTTAATAAAAATCGACTCACTTTGTATATTTTACGGTATAAAAAATTTCTTGTTAAATTGTAAAATGTTAGCGCAAATAATAAATCCCACTACGCAATTTTATTAGTATGTTAGCTTTCTTTGTTTTAAATATGTCTTACTTTTTTCACCGTCAACAGGTGATTAATAATATTATTATGCCATTGGTTCATTTTGAAATACCCGCAATAAAATGAGCGGATATACTAGATCCATAGCTATTTTTTATGATAAAAACGCATGGCATGATCAGTGTAGTTCAAGAGATCGGCTGGACTACATTCATTTTATTTAATTTGTACATAAGTTTTTAAAGTTGCCTTTTATTTAATAAAATCAATATCGATCAATTAGTTTTAATTAGTTCTTTTTAAATAGTGTTAGTTTAAATATCTTAAGTGATAACTTGAATAATTACGAAATTACTTCGGCAAAATACATAAGTAATTAATTACATTTATCTGAAGACATCAAGTCCTAAATAATAAAATTATTTGTGTCGCAATACAAAATTGCATTAGTTCCCTCAGGAAGTACCAAGAAATTACCGTAGTTAAACGCATTAATAATAACAAAAGTCACATGGTTCCAAAGAATGAACTGTGAGTAAAATTTACTACTGTGATAAAAATCAATTAATTAAATATGCGAACTATCGAAGTTACAGACATCATAGTTAAAAATAATCAATCGAACAAGTTAATCGAAACAAACTTGGATCGAATGCCGGTGTATTAATTGTTGTAAGAAACCACGCGTGAACATTTAAACCACAAAGACAATAATTCCAATATTAGTGTGTTTCGCGCAATAAATCGGACAAACAATAAGTAAATCATAATTGATTAATGACTAAAGTGCAATATCGGTGTTAAAAATAGTTAAAAACCAACAAATATTTTAACTTTCGATAAATGATTTCATCGTTAATGTTTGGTGTAATTCCCCGGCACGCGAAGCAACGTCCAACTCAAGGTTATGCACGTGCAACGGATGAAGTAATCATTCTCCGTAATCAACAATAATTATGAAGCCACCAAGCTAAGCAAATATTTCACCATAGGCGTATCATAAACTTGTGCCAAAAAGGTATTGTACAAATAATGATTATTTTATGTATGCAACAATTGGTATTCAAGCAATAATTGATTAATGTAAATAATTATTCTATTTTTTATTTTATTTGTAATGTAATTTTAAGACCAGTATGAATCAGTGTGAATGTGTGCTAATTTTAGAAACAATTTCAGTATTATTGACGATTCATAACTGTAAATTTTGTTTTTAATATATGTATAAAACGAGATCTTATACTTTATTTCTTCTGCATTGGCCTAAGGTAAGTTTGCAGCGACCAACACCTGAGATGGGGAGAATTCGTAGGAAGTCCGCTCTTCGATTTAGTAAGTAGTGCTAGCCGGCGAAAGTCTAAATCGCCTACGGCTCAACCCGCAACATCCTATTAGCGATGGTAACAAGCGAAGAGAGGCTGTCGGAGAAAATACACACTGAGTGTAACCTCCTGGGGGAGATCCAAGTCAGGGCGGCGTCAATCGCATATAACTCGGCTTGAAACACGCTACAAGTACCGTTTAACCGGTACTTGTGGGTCTCTTGCCGAGCTTCACGGTATATGACGATTGCCGCGCCGACCTCCCCACCTTCCTGCTTGCTGCCATCGGTAAATATAGCAACATCGACCTGGTCGCATATTCGATCGACTTCCAGCGAGTCGTTTGCTTTTACGAAACTGATCGTTTGTCTATAGCGGGGATGTAACATCTCCGCTGGCGACGTACGATTTTGCAAGACGACGTCGTCCGGAAGTCGATCGAAAGTACCATCCATTTTCACTTGCTCTACCCTTGCCACCTCCTTTATCCTTAGCTCGATTGGAGTAAATCCAGCTAAGGCCAACGCAGATATTGCCGAGACCGTATGAAATGCGCGCGTAGCCCTGACGGCGAATGCCCGCTGAAAAGATCGCAACCAACCCAGCACGTACTTGTATCTTAGCACTCCACTCCAAATAAAAGAACCGTAAGTAATGGTCGGTTCGATGACCGCGTGGTATATTGTCTCCACATTTCGTGGATTAATACCCCACGTGGGCCGTACGAACCGACATAAAGATTTAAAAATTTTGTTGGCTTTGACTATGATGTGTCGAACGTGTTCATTGAATTTCAAGTGTTGATCTAAAATAATACCTAGAATTTTAATGTGAGGCTCATAAGTCAAAACAGTGTTGCCGAAGGAAATTCTACAAAATTTGGTTTTTGGAGTGAAGGCTATTGCTTGAGTTTTCGGAGCGCTAAATGTTAATTTAACACCTGCGCCCCACTCACTGATCGCAAGTAGAGCTGCGTTGGCACGACTTTCCATCTGCATTACACTGGGCGAACTCACGATTAGAAGGACGTCATCCGCGAATGCTTGCAGATGACATCCCTCCGGTAAACCTACATCGAGAAGTTCATCCAGTATAATGTTCCAAAAAGTAGGTCCGCAAACAGAGCCTTGGATGCATCCTTTGGTCATGGTCTTGCGCGACTTCCCGTCAGCGTAGGCCAGCTCAACAGACCGATCGGCGATATAACTTTTAATCAAGTTATATATTGCTATGTGGTCGTAGCCTTACGCTGGGCTAGCCAAAAAGTGCTGTGAGATAACCCTCGCTAATGGGGTTACCCGTTTTATTATTGATGTTTGTACGAGTGTATAGAAATGCACCCCGTCAATGGAAATGTATGTGAAATTTAGTAAATACAAATAATTGGAAATAATATTCCTCGGCTTAGCTGGTTCGTAGTGCATGTGTCTTACCTTGTACAGGGTGAGTTCGTTCCGTGACCAATACTGTAAATAAATTTATGGGCGCGGAACAGGTCAAAATAAATATCCTTCGTTACAAAAATAATAATGTTTTTATTGAGCACAAAAATGTAATTAAAGGTTTTGTTATATTAAAAAGTTCTATTATTAAATCTAATTATCAAAATTCTGAACGTTTAATAAGGAAAAACACGTGTCGTATGGAGTCCGAAAATTTCACTTAGTTATTTTAAAATTGTACTTGAATGTGCACGTTACCTTAGAAAAATACAGGAATCTTTTCGTTACTTGAACTGGAGATGGTACAATTGCGCACCAAAGTTCACTCGATGGGTTTATTACCATGAAAAGGTTCCCAGTTGCAGTTTGTTGACCTCGTTTTGTGTCGATTTTTAATTCTTCCGAAATATTCTCAATCCTTTACGTTTTTCAACTTATTTTTAGTTTTACGTAGGTAAGTACTTAATTTGCTGATTTTTACACTGGTATTTTATACTTTCACCAATTATTTTCACTATGAAATTAATTTTTATTAGGACGATCAAAATTCGCCACCATTACGTGTGAAATCTAACACAAGGACCTCTTCGATTGTTTTTAATTTTTCTATCTCGAAATTCATAGCAATCTCGATGTTTGTGTAGACGCATTTTATTGGTTGATCGGAAAAATCAATATTATCGAAAGTTTCACAGTACAGGTATGTATTAAGCCAAATGTGACTCGTTGAAATTTTATAAGTAAAATTTTTATATTTTCAGATTGGATTGACTTCTTCCTAAGTGCTTCGTGGTTGAATAAATAAAGATGCTGGACATGAAATTTCCATTCACAGTTCATTAACTTGTGACACGTCGAACTCACGTAATGATTTTAAGAACTTATTTAAATTTAACGCTAACATAAATTTTTACAAATATTATATTATCAAAGCAGGATTATGAACTGCGCTAAATTCAATTTAAACATAAATTTTTACATTAATCAATTAATTAACAAAATTCTAACTTTTGAAATACCTTTCTTATTACTAAACAATCTTTCATTTACTATAAATAAACATTTTTCAACAAAGACAATTATTAAATGTTACATTTTAAATTTATTTTATTCAAACCTGCTTTATGTCCTTTTTTACAAATCATTTGACTTTGAACTAAATTTCTTGGTATCGGACGAAGTTTTTCTGATTACGTTGATAAGTCACATGCTTTATTAATAACAACATTTTCCCGAATCTTAAATAACGTACTTCCATTGACGTGGTATCTCGATATCGCAATATGTTCCGCGGGCATGAAATGTTTCGCAGTCTGTTGAATAGCGCTGGCCACCAAGCGTTGTCGAACGCCGCTTTGATATCCAAGGATACACCAAGTACCAGACATTTACGACTTTTCTCACGGCGGATAATCGATATAGCATCATGCAGGGCGTTGATCGTAGAGGTCTGTTCCCTGAATCCATACTGATCAGCATTTGGGCTGGTGTAAACCATTTGGACCAGGCGTTAGACGGGAAGAAAGTGTTGTGCTACGTCAAGTACCTAAGAGGTACGAAGGTTAGCGAGATTTAAAGTTCTGTTTTTGATTTGTTGTTGTTATTGTTTATTTGTTATTTGTTTGTCCGTTGATAATTCATGTGTTTATGTTAATAAAATTGATGTTAACTGAACCAGCTGGATTTTCTTTTATGCTTTTGCTAAGTGAGATAAGCCTATAATAAAAAAGAACCTGAGATAAGAGCGTGCGGAGAACGGTAAGTGAGAGATTTGTTGTTAAACGTTCTTTAGAGCTTTAAAAGGCGTAGACGCAACAATACTTTGCATAATTCTGGTACATTTATTTATTAAGAAAATGAATTTATTTGAAAAACTTTGAAAAATGAACATCATCAGCAAAAAACACAGAAATAGTTTTTGGAAGATATGTGTAAATATACACTTATCCGAAAATACAGGTTGTGATATCACAATATAACAAATATTTAATGGATACGAATTAAAAAATTCAGGAAAGAAGTAGTTAATAATTATTATATTTATTTTTCAAGTAATAGCGTTAAAAGTAAAAATACTCTCGGAAATCTGTTTATGATCATCAATGACTTGGTCATTAGGGGGTTTTAATAAATGTAATACCTGCTGAGATAAGTATCGAAGGTTTTTTTTGGGTAATTCTCTTTTGTTTGTTATAACAGGGTCAGAGGTTAAAAGAAATCTGTTTAGAAAGTCTCTGTTTAAACTTTCGCGGCTACATTTTCACGAGTTATGTTCACGATATCTCTTGAAATCTTTATTGCAAGCTTCTTCTGCTTCTTCGCTTAACTGACCTCACAGTGATGTCACAGTGCTGACGAAACCGTTTGCGAATTATATCTACGTGACTTGGCTCAACGAGAGGGCACAAAATTCTTGACATGATTGACATTATATAGGACATGTCACTTAAAATAATAATTATTATTATACGTAAACTTAGAGTCAGAAAGTTAACAAATTTATTTAAAAAATACAATTTTAGAATATGGATCAATCAATATAAAAAAATAATAATTAAAAATACAAAATATAATAAATGGATAATTAGTTACTACTAAACGAAAGGAGTTTCTTCTAAAAAGTGACGTTCTTAATCTTCATTTTTCCGTCAAAAATGTTTTTATAAAAGCTAAGAGTTGGTAAGGTTGCCCATTCCTTTCCAAAATGAACACTAAGCAGCATTTCAATATCGTTCTTCTTGGCGTCTTTTACAGGAACCCCAACTTGCATTTCGGCTGGTGCTATGTCGGATATTTTTTTTCCTTTAGTTCATTTTTCCCAAAAACAAAAATATTGTTTTTTGATGTTCGTTTCAGTAGAAGTCTCTTTATTTTGGAAATTTTAAAATGTAGACTACTCTGTGCTTTTATTACAGTGTTGGCTTCGTCTTTCCAATTTTGTACCGTCACACCATTTCGTACCATTAAAAATTTTTTTTTTTCAATAACCTCAAAAACTCGATCCGGGGGTTAAATAAGAGTGTCCAGTTACAGGATATATAATTTGAATTTCTTTACCGTTTTGAGGTGCTGTTTTCAGCCTTTTAATGCACATGGTCAACAAAGTGCAATTTTTATTTTGACCTGGACATCCATCTGATATAAGACGAACAGTATCTGTAGCAGTCATTTGAGTTCATACGTTTTTAAACAGTGGTATACCGCAGATGCAATTTCGTTAGAGCCTTTGAAGCTTTCATGTTCTAACCATGGGTAGGCATAGCACCTCGCATGCAGATTACTGCACTTAGTAGTACTATATCAGGTGATGATCTGATGATACATTCAAGATTCAAGGTAATTATTGGTTCACGTTACAACGGGTGGACATGTCCGGTATTGAAACAAAAGCGCTGCGGACAAGTCCGATTTTAAAACCACAGCTCATTTTCTACTTCCATTTTAATAGTAAATGAAAGCTTTTTTATCCAAAATGTATTTTTAAATGGTAGAGCAGATTCTCAGGAACAAAACGTATATCTTAGATTATTTTCTTTAAAAATGTGACATGTCCGGTTTTGATTCTACACGCCTCATATACACTGTCCAGCCAGCATTAATTTGATTATTTAAGTGAATCGGAGGGAAATAAAATAAATTGAAAGAATTTCTATTGGGATGATAAAAGCCATTACGTCATAAATATAATAGCTTAAATATTATATTACATGTGCGTGTAAACCGATGTTCCTTTCCGTTAGTGCGGCCTTTAGGCGGCACAACCTGGTCAATCACGAATCAGTGCGGTCTTGCGGAAACACCACTTATGCCAATCTATTTGTGCACAAAGTTTTCCCCACTGGTTTATTTTTGGCCACTAACCTAAAAAGGTTTCAATGAGGCTTTCAGGTCGCGCAACTAGGCGGGTTATAGTAGGTATATCTGTTTAGAGTGCGAAATAAAGATGACGAAAGCTTGCTTCAATACATGAAATCTAACAATTTATTTTTACAGTAGAAATTGGCCAATTTAAAATCAACATTGAAAGTACGACTGTATTATTAATAAAATCCAAAATTCCTGATTATAATTCATTATAACATTCTATAAACCAATACTGCACAATAGAATGACTAATGAAATTCCTTTTTATTAGTAATTAAATGTTGAGTGAATCAGTCTGAATAAGCAATCAACTGATACCTCAGAACATGTTTTTCGAATTACTACTACATAATATCATGTCACAAAAATCCTAAAATGACAAGGATCACCTAAAGAGTCAGTTATAAATGGTGGAGAGCAGCTACAACACGAATTAAAAATATTCTTTTGAGTTTTGTGGTACTCATTTCCTCAGACTCCTATACTGGTAGTTGAAAAACCATATTAGCATCCAGCTGCTTTTAACGATCTAGTACACATGTATGTATATGTAGTTGTTTGGTCTTTGGGGAATTGCTACCATACTTCAAGATTCTTCTTCTTCAAGTGCCGTCCCCGCTACGTAGTTTGGCAATCATTATTGCTATTTTTATCTTTGAAACGGCTGTTCTGAACAATTGGGTAGATGTACACTTATACCATTCTCTCAGATTTCGCAGCCAAGATGTCCGCCTCCGGCCAGTACTTCTCTTTCCCTGGATTTTTCCCTGCATGATCACCTGCAGTAGTTGATATTTCTGTCCTCTCATCACGTGGCCCAGGTATTCAAGCTTCCGTCTCTTGATGGTAGTTAGAATTTCCCGCTCTTTCTTCATTCTTCAGAGGATCTCCACATTCGTCACCCTATCCGTCCACGACACCCCAAGTATTCTTCGATATACCCACATCTCGAAGGCTTCCATTTTATTAATGCTGTTCTTATTTAAAGTCCACGTCTCCACACCATAGAGAAGTATGGAGAAGACATAGCTTCTAACTAGTCGAATTTTAAGTTGTAAGTTTATGTCGTGGCTACAGAAAACGCTCCTCATGCTTACGAATACTTCAAGATTACAGTTGCCGAATCTAAAACCTCATTCAGGATATTTTATAATACAATAAAAATCCTTCAAAATGTCACACTGGCACATCAGAGGGTGTGTTTCTGGATCCCTTATTCGCTTGTAAAGTTATGGTAGTGTGAAAAATTATCATAGACATTACGGTGCGAAAAGGGAGTTTTTGATATCAAGCTCGGACCGGAACAGAGGTAAATTTCCCGAAGAGGGTCCCAAAAATCACAAAGTTATGAATTGACTGCTTACTATGTATCTTAAGTTCAAAATACTAAAAAAAGTTAGGTTTAGGTTAACGTCAGGTTCAGGTTAGGTTCAGGTTGGGTTCAGATTAGGTTCAGGTTAGGTTCAGGTTAGGTTCAGGTTAGGTTCAGGTTAGGTTCAGGTTAGGTTCAGGTTAGGTTCAGGTTAGGTTCAGGTTAGGTTCAGGTTAGGTTCAGGTTAGGTTCAGGTTAGGTTCAGGTTAGGTTCAGGTTAGGTTCAGGTTAGGTTCAGGTTAGGTTCAGGTTAGGTTCAGGTTAGGTTCAGGTTAGGTTCAGGTTAGGTTCAGGTTAGGTTCAGGTTAGGTTCAGGTTAGGTTCAGGTTAGGTTCAGGTTAGGTTCAGGTTAGGTTCAGGTTAGGTTCAGGTTAGGTTCAGGTTAGGTTCAGGTTAGGTTCAGGTTAGGTTCAGGTTAGGTTCAGGTTAGGTTCAGGTTAGGTTCAGGTTAGGTTCAGGTTAGGTTCAGGTTAGGTTCAGGTTAGGTTCAGGTTAGGTTCAGGTTAGGTTCAGGTTAGGTTCAGGTTAGGTTCAGGTTAGGTTCAGGTTAGGTTCAGGTTAGGTTCAGGTTAGGTTCAGGTTAGGTTCAGGTTAGGTTCAGGTTAGGTTCAGGTTAGGTTCAGGTTAGGTTCAGGTTAGGTTCAGGTTAGGTTCAGGTTAGGTTCAGGTTAGGTTCAGGTTAGGTTCAGGTTATTTATTTATAAATTATTTAAGCCTTACATTCGTGAGAATATCGCTATCCCTTTCCAGAATTTACAGATGCTTTTGAAGAAGGGAATCAGTCCTCATATAATAAATCGTATATCATCACAAGACTGTCAAGAAATTTTTAGACAATACCCGGAGTCGAACCGGGGCGCCTTGCGTTAGCAGTTGATCACGCTAACGTTCAGACCATGACCGTCTTCTAACTTGTATTTGTTCTGCATTACTGCTACTATCTGGCTGGAATCTCGTAGCTAGGCTATCACTATCTCTCTTCCGGAAGTATTCCCTATTTTGATCGCTTCGGTTACATTCATTTGTATCGAGAATTTCCTTAGCATTTAATCCTCGACTGTTTTCCTTTGTTGGTGCTTCATTTGTAAAAGCTCTTTTGATGACAATGTTGTCCCTTGTTCTCTCATTTTCGAGTTTTTCTCCTTATTCTTCCAGTTTCGCCATCGCGTCCTCTTGCTTTATAACTCTCTGAATCTCTCTCCTTAGCTCCTGCCTTTCTGTTCTCAACTCACCCTCCACTCCCTCGATCTTGTGTTTTAGTTTTATCATTTCATTTTTATTGTCGGAGAAACCAACGTTGACTGTTTGAGTCAGGTTTGGAAGCAGAGCCGTAGCAAGGGTGAGGTGACTGAGGAATTTGCCTTGACAAAACCCAATAAATAATAGTTCAAAATTTTCAAAAAGATAAGAAATCTTTTAGGGGGTGCGCATATATTCAAATTTGACCACGATTTTATTTGCAACATCGCCTAAAATTTCCTGTCGGCCTTTTCCACAAGTAGGGATTTTAATCCTCTACAGTAGTTTTTTGTCTATAACTTGCTTACTTTCATTTTTAGTGAAAATTATCATCAAATCAAAATGGAAGAGTACAAAATTCTCTATAAAACCCTCTATAAACTTTTACTATTATAAAAATATAAATCCAGAGAAAACAATTGAAAATGGTTTTGAATAATTCATATTCTGAATAATTATTTCATACATTTAAACTTTACCATCGATGGTGAACAAAACGAAACAAGGTTTCAGGATTTACTTCAGATCTAAAGTAAATCCTGAAACCTTCAGTCCAGGCAAGGAAGGTTTTTAGTTTGCAAAAAATCCGGGCAAGCTGAATTTTGGCAGAGATGTATATTGGAGTGTTTCTAATAAACCCCCCAAAAGTTCCATAAAAATCCCAAGCCGGCGTTCCCTCAAATAAGGATTTTAGCCCCCTAAGTGCGGTGTTTCGCCTATAGCTCACCTATTTTTACTTTTACGAAAAATTACCATTCCATCCCCCGCGTTCTGCTTTATTTCCCTTTAACTGACTGGGTAACCGGTAAAAATATCACGATATGATCGCGACAGTTATTCAAATATATTTATTTCATTTTGGTATCATAACCTTGTTTTTTAGCACGGAAATGGGGGCATAATATGGCTTTTATAGCCCTAGGGCCTATAAAGTTGCTAAGCAATGACAACAATATCAAAACAAAAGAGTTAGTCCAGACTCTGTGTTTTTTGCGCGATCGATCTGAAATTTTGCATATGTCTTCCTACCGACAATTCACGGAGGGGAGTAACTTGCGAGGGGGGGGGAGAATTTTTTCTCAGTTTTCGATATCTAGTGCCGTTTTCGAGTTATTGCTAAATAAAAAATTAATTCTCGCCCCTCCAAGTTTCTCGCCATAGGAACCATGGCACACCAAAAATTCATAACACAAACAAAATGACATGATATTTTTTCTCAAAATACTTAATTCTTCAATTTTGACAATTCAAGTACCAAGTAGTACCAAAATGAAATAAAACGTTGTATGTACCACGGGCACAATCAGATTATAGCCCTCGGGCAATTTAAAGCCCTCCGCTAACGAGTCGGGCTTTAAATTACCCTCGGTGCTATAATCTATTGATTGTGCCCTTGATACTTCTTCTTCTTCTGGTGCCTATCCGTTCCGGATGTTGGCTATCATATTGGCTATAATTATTTTATTTACTGCCGTGCGAAAAGGCTCTGTTGTTGTCATCGAGAACCACGTTCTAAGGTTCTTCAACCATGAAATTCTCCTTCTGCCTACGCTTCTTTTTCCGGCTATTTTGTCTTGTAGGATGCACTGAAGGAGCCGATATCTGTTTTCATTGCGCATTACGTGGCCCAGGTACTGCAGCTTTCTGGCCTTGACCGTGTCTACCACCTCCAGTTCCTTGTTCATTCTTCTGAGGATCTCCTTATTAGTTACATGATCCATCCATGAAACTCTCAGAATTCTCCGATAAATCCACATCTCAAAAGCCCGAAGTTTCTTCGTCGTCGACTCTGTCAGCGTCCAGGATTCGACCCCATAGAACAACACCGGAAAGACGTAGCAGCGCAACATTCTGATCTTTGTTTGAGCAGTCAGATTGTGGTTTTTAAATAGAGCGGCCATCTTTGTAAACACATTTCTTGCGATCTCAATGCGTCTCTTAATTTCCATCGAATAGTCCCACTGCTCATTAATGATGGTGCCCAGGTATATATAGTTGTTGACCCTTTCGATGTTTTGATTATTCAATATCAGTTCGCAGTTAGGGATGTAAGTCTTGCTGATGATCATAAACTTGGTTTTCCCTGGATTTAGATCTAGTCCGTATTGTCTACTGCTCTCATCCAATCTGCTCATTAATTGTTGCATTCCCTCTAAACTGTCTGCAAAAATCACGGTGTCATCAGCGTATCTCATGTTATTTAGTATTTGTCCATTGAGTGTGATTCCAGCTTCTATACTATGTAGCGCTTCTCTAAATATGTGTTCAGAGTATAGATTAAACAGTAGGGGAGACAAGACTTGATACATAAATAACTATTAAATTGAAAAGAAAAATTGCTACCGATAAAAATAATCTCCATATTCAGGGATGGGGGGGGGTATTACGTTACCATGGAAACGGCGATTCTGACATACTATATTCATATTTTATATAAGATCTTCATAAGTTCCCAATGATGAAAATCGATATTACATGACCGGGGGGTCTGGGGGGTATGGAATACCCCCCAGGTACACTTGCCATTATTCAAAACCATCAAAATTTATTATTTTTCGTTGAAACATTTGCAATTCTCATTTATAATCCGGGAGGGGGTACTATACTATTTCATAATTATCCCAGCACCGTTCTTTTTAATACCGAGGGACGTAAAATTGAAAGTTTTTCTTTCGCAATAAATTAAGTATACCTAGGGGGTATTCCATATCCCCAGAACCCATGGTTCCGGAAGCCTAAACGAATTCCTAATAAGCATCCATTTGTTTTTATTACTCTAACCCAGCCCCGTAGCAAAGGTGATCCCAATAGGGGCGCTAAACCTCGACAAAACCCAATAAATAATAGTTTAAAATTTTCAAAATGATAAGAATCTTTTGGTAGGGGGGGGGTGCATATATTCAAATTTGTCTCAGGCGCCAGAAAAGCTTGTTACGGCGCTGATTGGAAGCATTGACTTAAGTTCCTCCATATCGTCTCCTATTGGTTCTTGGACGACTGTGGAGTTTTCCATTTTTTTGTTTCTTCCGTATTAGATTTTGGAGGGGTTCTTGATGTAATCTTGCTTCTTTTGAATGATTCCTTGCTCTTGCTCAATTTTTCGGTTGTTTCAGCTCTTGCTCGTTTGCTGCACTCTTCCAACCTCACGGCACTATTTGATCTATTTCTGGATGGTGGAAGGGTACTATTTATTAAGGGTTGGTTTTGCTATATATCGCTTCTGGTGAGTGAAATATAATGACTTCTCTGTCAACTACAACGCATTAATTTATTTCTTCCGATTGGAGGGGGGACAGATGTTGTTTAAAACTAACCTGCTCATCAGTGGTGGCAAATTACAAATTACCTTTTCACTTTTTAACGAAGTGTTTTATATTCGGGCTATCGTTTACGGTCGCGGGGAGGTTCGGCGCGAGTCCAGTTCGGCCCGGGGCGGTTCGGCGCGGGGAGGTTCGGCGCGATGCCGGTTCGGCGCGATGCCGGTTCGGCGCAAGAAAAGAATCGTTATGGAAGTAGTTTGTTTTTTTTATTATTTGACTTCTATCTGATCATGGTTAATTAATGGTTTATTTAACTAATCAAAAAATTTTTTTTAATATAATATTGATAGATAAATAATGTGGATAATAAATTTATTAATGTACAAAAGAAGACTAAGATAAAGCATCTTATTAGAAGATTTTGACTTGCTCGCCTTCAAATTGAATGTATTTAGCAGGTTGTTATAGCTGTAATGCTGCAATGATTGTTTTCATATGCACTCATCTCGTAATAATTATAAGACAATCCTCGCAGATAGTCGATTATATCCCGATTCGCATAATCACTCACAATGGTTTTGATACGTTTATCAGCATCACGATATTTCTTTAATTTTTTTGGTGGCTCGTGACCTGCTAGTAGGTGTTCATAAAACACATCACGACCTTTCTGAATTTTTTTCAATCCGTCTATAAATTTCCACAAAATTGGATGATCCATTCCCATTTCCAATTGGAGGCGTCGATGGGCCGCCTCAGCATGGTTGTTTGTTCTATCCATGTCGTTCAAAACGCGATTATATGAAGACCACAATTCTAGGCTGAAAACTGCAGGCCTTCTACCATTTCCTCGACGATTCATTCGGCCAACATAAAAATCTTCACACCATTGTAACAGTGGTTGTAGTTCGATAGGCAACACTCCAGCTAACCTGTCTATTGCATGATCTAAATCTGCAGTTGGTACAAATGCAAGAGACACCACCATTCTAGCATACAAAGCAAAATTAGAGTCTGTATTGTAGTTCCCAATTACATTGAAATTTGTGAGTTGTTTTTTCACATTTTTAGTCAAATGAAAAAAGCATCCCTGCATTTTCGTTCCGGTTCCTAATGTCTGCCTGATGAAAATTCAAGTTAATCTTTTAACTCCGAGGCGTTGAGCCGGGTGCTTGTGCTATATACGAATAGAAATTGAAACGCGCAAAAGGCGTAAGGAGGAAAATAATGGCGAGGTCCCGTAAGAAAATGGAAGAGATGTTTGTAAAAATGTAATCCTCCCCTTCAAACGGATTTGTAAATCCCGAAAGATTGGGATAGCAATATTCAATATAGAATATAAATGCTACAAATAAAATTAGGCTCGCGCCGAACCGGCCTCGCGCCAAACCGGTCCACGCCGAACCGGCTGTGGCGAGACGGTCGCACCGAACCGGCTACGCCGAAACGTCCCAGTCCGAGCCGCCACTACTGAACTATTATGTCCAGTCTTCCAACCGAGCAGATCCCGCTAACACGCATCCACCAAAATTGCATAATATACTCCCTAGCCAAAATTGACAAAATATAAACTTATTTTTGTAAGTTTTTATTATTAGAACGCTATTTTACATAATTTTAAAAATTTGAAAATGGGACGTTAGGCAACCCATCATACAGTAAACACTTATTTTGAATATTATCCAAATTCACGGTATTTTTTGATTTCAACATAAAAAGACCCAAATACATACTTTCTTAATACTACTTAATCAATAATCACGCTATAATTTGTAAACTTGAAAGTCAATTTATAAATTTTCGATAATATGAAATACAAGAAAAAGATGCCCTCTGTTCGTTCAATTTGGTGACGGCGCCTGGCATCAGCATCACCTTCATCTGACCTTTCGAAATTAAAGTGAGGTCAATTGGACGAATTTTAAGTTTTCCATCGCCGGTTTTACGTTTATAAAAATTACACGAACAACTCTCACACTATTCAAGTCTTTGTAAGTTTCTTAACCTTAATTAACGTTGGTGATTATATTTTCAATTTTGCAGTGCAGCAGTTGCAACAAAAAAGTTTATTCGATCAAATATGCCGATTAAAAGTATCTTCGCTCGTCAAATCTACGATTCTCGCGGTAATCCAACCGTCGAGGTTGATTTGATTACCGACTTGGGCCTCTTTAGGTCTGCCGTTCCTTCTGGTGCTAGTACCGGTATGTTGCTTATATAACACTAAATTTTCTCCTTTACAACCTTTGATTTTGTTAGGCGTACACGAAGCTTTGGAATTGCGCGATGGTGATGCTGCTAATTACCACGGTAAAGGAGTGTTGAAAGCTGTAGGTCATGTCAACAAATCGTTGGGGCCCGAATTGGTGAAACAGACATTCGAAGTTACACAACAAAGAGACATCGATGACTTCATGCTTAAGTTGGACGGAACTGAAAATAAATCGAAATTCGGGGCCAATGCAATTTTAGGTGTGTCTTTGGCTATCGCAAAAGCTGGAGCTGCTAAAAAAGGAATCCCATTGTTTAAATATATCGCAGAACTCGCTGGAAACAAGGACATTATTCTTCCAGTCCCAGCCTTTAACGTAATTAACGGTGGTTCTCATGCCGGTAATAAATTAGCTATGCAGGTTAGTCACTTCGATTTTGTTACCCCAGTGCTTTTTTACATTGTATATTTATTTAGGAATTCATGATTTTGCCAACCGGTGCAAGTACTTTCACCGAAGCAATGAAAATGGGATCAGAAGTTTATCATCATTTGAAAAATGTAATCAAAGCTAAGTTTGGTTTGGACGCTACCGCTGTTGGTGATGAAGGTGGATTTGCACCCAACATTTTGAGCAACAAAGAAGCACTCCAACTTATCACCGATGCTATCGAAAAAGCTGGTTACACCGGCCGTATCGACATTGGAATGGATGTGGCTGCTTCAGAATTCTTCAAAGACTGTAAGAAAAATTCCTCTTTAGTGTTTTGGGTAAATTATTTATCAATTTTTATTAATAGCCAAATACGATTTGGACTTCAAAAATCCAAATTCAGACAAAGCCACCTGGTTGTCATCTGACAAACTTTTGGAGACCTACCAAGACTTCATCAAATCTTGTCCCATTGTTTCGATTGAGGATCCATTCGACCAAGACGATTGGGATGCGTGGTCCAAGATGACCGCAAGTACCACCATTCAAATTGTAGGCGATGATCTTACCGTTACTAATCCTAAGAGAATTGCAACTGCAGTGGAGAAGAAAGCTTGCAATTGTTTACTTTTGAAAGTCAATCAAATTGGAACAGTGTCAGAATCGATTGACGCTCACTTATTAGCTAAAGCCAATAACTGGGGTACCATGGTGTCGCACAGATCAGGCGAAACTGAGGATACTTTCATTGCAGATCTTGTAGTAGGTTTATCTACAGGTCAAATCAAGACTGGAGCTCCATGCCGATCAGAACGATTGGCAAAATATAATCAAATTCTTCGTATTGAAGAAGAATTGGGACCTAATGCCAAGTTTGCTGGAAAAGCTTTCCGTAATCCACATGCAACCCAGTAAACCCCATATATCACATGCAACTTTTTTGTATAAAGCTGGAACCAAATTGTTTTGACTAGTCTAAACCAGTTTTATAATTGGTTGTAAAAATTCATATGAATATAAAATATATAAATTATATTATTAAAGTGGAATTATTTTCAGCAATAGGTTGCTGGTCTTTTCAGATATTTTAATTTTATTGTTTACTTGTTAATAATTTATATATTTTTAATTTGATATATTAAAAGGCGGTGAAAGTTTTATACAAAAGTTGCAAACAAGTTTAGATTCTTATAGATGTAACTTGGAAGTTCTTCTAAATGTAAAATCAATTAAATATGTGCGATGTTACTTGGTTGGTTTTAATGTCTCCCTTTTATGTTTGATGACTAATGATTTGCAGATACAAGGCAACAATTTACACCATTCCATCTGCAATTTTTCCCTCGATTCCGATTTTAACTTACAGTTGTGTTGTCCTACATTCTTCTTTAAAATAAACCATAAATAATCAATTGGATTTAAGTCAGCTGACTGTGCAGGCCCATTCACCCCCTTTGACACAAACCACCCTGCTCGCTCGTGAGGTATGGCAAGGAGCATTGTCCTGCTGATATATTATACCCTGGGGTCTTTGTTACGAAATATTTTAGCGTAAGATTCCATCAGATTGGTCTCTAACATTGCAGTGTAGGTAGAATTGTTCACCCCTGCTGCTGCCATGCAAGCTCAAATCATGACCCCCCTCCACGGTGTTACACCGTAGGTACGATGCAATCTGGACGATATTCTTCCCTTATTCGGGCACTTAGGGGTGCCAAAAACCTATGCAAACAAAAAAAATTAATAATACAAAATAGAAAAATATAACATCGAAAGTTTAATAGATGACGATAATCGCCTGCTTTATGAAGCTGACAAACGCGATAGAAAATAACACCATATTATGTACAGACAATGTTGAAGAAGGATGGACAAAATTGGTGAATAATATTCATAGCGCTGCTGCAGAAACACTGGAAATCAAGAAAGTAAACATAAACTACTCAGGAAGTATTAAGCCATGGTTTACAAAAGAGGTAAAGCTGATCGCGAAACAAAAACGTGAAGCATATCTAAAATACAGAAGTGATGTCAGATCTGAAAGCGCACGGGAAGAATATATCAGAATAAGAAACAGCGTCAATTCCAGAATAAAAGAAATTAATCAACAACATTGGGAAGAGTTTACAAGGGATATGGAGGACGACCTGTATGGCACTCAAAAGAAGATCTGGAAATTATTACGATCAAGAAAAAAGCCAGTAAGTGAATATACAGAAAGTACAACAGTTAGCAAGGAATCATGGACCACATACTTTAGCAACCTGTATGGAGCAGCAGATCACGACGAAGGGTGGACACCGGCCATAACATTATCGGAAGAAGAAAGATGTACAGTGGAAGAACAAGAGGTACAAGATGCAATAAATAGACTTAAAAACAGAAAGGCTCCTGGGCCGGATGGAATTCCCAATGAACTTATAAAATATGGAGGAAGAACATTAACAAAAGAAATAACAACACTATTTAAAAATATCCTTCAAAGTCAAACTGTTCCGAAAATCTGGAAAACCAATATTACAATTCCAATCTTCAAGAAGGGAGACAAGAAAGACCCCAACAACTACAGGGGAATAACATTGCTATGTACCTTACTAAAACTATTCACGTCATTTCTGGCAGCAACATTATGCAAAATAATACCAATAACAGAGGAACAACAGGGTTATAGACGTAATAGATCCACGACGGATGCCATCTATATAATCAGACAAATAACGGAAAAATCGATTGAGTTCCAGAAGACGGCGTACATGTGTTTTGTAGACTTAGCAAAGGCGTTTGACAGAGTCAGAATCAAAGACATAATCGAGATCCTGCAACAAAACAATATCCCCCAAAACATGATAGGCATGATACACCAGCTCAACACTGGAAAAAGGACAAAAGGAGAACTTACAGAAGAAATCCCAATACCAAATGGAATCACACACAAATGAAATCACAAAAAGAGGACGATCTTCAACAACTGCTCAACATTTTTAACACAACATCGAAATTATATAATATGGAGATTTCCGCAACCAAGACCAAATGCCTAACAACTTCAAGAAATCCAAGAAGATGTATGCTCACCATAGACAACAACGTAATAGATCAAGTACCGTACTTCAAATACTTGGGAGTAGAGATCTATGGATGTGGCAATCTGGTAGAAGAAACCATGTCCCAGGTTCGAAAAGCGTCGATGATCTCAGGATGCTTGAGAGATACAATCTGGACAAATGAATTTCTAAAAGTTGAAAGCAAAGCAAGAATATACAAGGCATGCGTGAGGCCCATAATGACATACGCCATTGAGGCAAGAGCTGACACCGCCAAAACAAAGAGGATCCTGAGAACAAACGAAATGAAAGTCTTAAGGGCCATAACAGGAAGATCACTTGTCGACAGAATTAGGAACGACCACATAAGGAGAGAGTGTAACATGCCCGATATAATAAGGTGGACGAGAATAAGAAGAAGAGCTTGGAATGAGCATATATCGCGTATGAGCCATGATCGACTTCCAAAGATCGCCAGAGATGGAATACCCCATGGAAAAAGACCACTGGGAAGACCTCCAAAGAGGTGGAGAGATAGTTGGTCGTCAGCATCCCAGGAAAACCAGAATTAAACAGGTCCCAGACCTAGAACAAGCTGAAGAAGAAGAAGATATTGAATTTTTAATTTTTAAAATTACAGGTAATTTAGAAGTTATACTGATTTTAATTTAAAATATGTTAGGTGACGAATATTTTGTACACTCACTGTAGTCTAAATTATGTTTCATTAACAAACCTTATTATTTCTTATCCAGCACATGTTCCGTCATCAAATTTTGCAACATAAAGTCTTGATGTTTTAGTTGATTCTCCTTTGCCCGAAACGGGTTTCGCATGGCTGATCTTCTAAACGGAGCAAACTAATAAATTATGAGAATCCAATCCAATTTTGACCTCAAAATTTCAGAAAACGTAAAATAATTATAATAAAATTTATTTTTCAGTCTTGTCATATTTTATATTCCCTTAATTTTGATTATGTAATTAAAAAATATTACGAAATCAAAAAGTACGAATTCGTTGCATTAATCATTCCATTTTTGGTAAAGTAAAAGCAACTTATTAACACAAGTTAAGTTCCCAGTACAGTATTACTGCGACTGGAGTCGAACCAGGTGCTCAGCATTAGCAGTCAGCACACTTAACCGCTTAAGCTATGCCCGGCTCTAATGATTATTACAAGAAACTATTAAAACAAATGGACCATCGCCGCCATCTCGGAAATGGCTGTACGTTTCAACTTTTTTAACCTTTTTAACAAAATAATTATATTACATTATTGTCTGCCCTATAACTCTGCAACTATTACAAATACGATAAAAATTATTCTTACTAATAATGTGTATTTTTCAATGCTCTTCAACTTTTATCTAAAACATCTTCCGATATTCTGAACCCTTAATAATAAGGTAGGATTAAAAAATTGAAAATAGGCTTCCATTTTCCAATACGGCGGGCGTAGCACAGCATGCACGAGTGTTGATTTTTAATATATTATTAGTAGGCACTAGTACATACTATGCATAATATGCAAAGTTTCCCGTTTAGGAAAAATTATTTCCAGGTAAAATTCTAATGTGATTGTACTAAAGATGCTCAGAAAAAGTACCTAAAGTTCCTAATCAATCTGTGTGTCAATCCCCCCCCCCCCATCCAGTTAGGGGGATCACGTTCTAGATTGCTTGTCAGAGAGATCCATTATGAACAAATTGATAGGCAGAACTTTTGTTTTAAGACCGCACTGATTAGTGGTTACCTAGGTTGTGCGGCCTAAGGGCCGCACTGGGAGAATGAATCGATAAATTTGTCAAAATAGATTCAAATGCCATAACCGACTCAAGCCAAAGGAGGGAGGTTAAAACCAACCTTGGTTAGCGACGGTCTTTGTTTGCAAGGGGGGGCTCAAAACCCAACCAAGCATTTTAAAATTCAGGTGCTGTGGTACATCAGCTCAGCTATGTGAAGGATCCGCAAATTAATTTATTACTTTCCCATTTAGGCAGTAAAGGAAAACATTGTTATCGAGTTAAAAAATTCGGAACGAGAAAACTTCATATATTTTCGAGTAGATAATTTCACTGAGGATCTGCTAACCTTACACGATTGTGAAATAAAACGTCTTTAGAATTATTACAAAAATAACATGCAATTGTTTAGACTGATTGAAAAAAGAAAAATGTTGTGGGCAAAAATGCTTCGGTTGGAAGAGAACGAAACTGCCAGTGATAGTTAAAAAAATCGCGGTCGTAAAACATATTATAAACATATTATATACTCAATGATATTATCCAAACAACTTAAGTTCCCAGTAAATTACTACTGCGACTGGAGTCGAACCAGGTGCTTAGCATTAGCAGTCAGCACACTTAACCGCTTAAGCTATGCCCGGCTCTAATGATTATTACAAGAAACTATTAAAACAAATTAATGGACTATCGCCGCCATCTCGGAAATGACTGCAGGTTTCAACTTTTTTAACCTTTTTAACAAAATAATTATATTACATTTAGGGTTTATACAAAAACCGACTTTTTGAAAAACCGGTTTTCGAATACAATATTTCCAAAAAAAACCGGTTTTAGCCGGTTTCCGAATTTTTGTAAAACATTTTCCTACAAATTCAGTATTTCGAATATTTCTTGAGGGTAATAGAAAATTTTAATCAATTAAAAACTAATGTTCACGAATTTAAAAATTTAAACTTTTTTTTTAATTACACTATGGTTTTGCTACAACTTTATTTTCAAAATTTTCTTCTAACTTCAGTATTTCGATTATTTCTTGAGGAATATATAAAATTTTAATAGATTGTTAAAAGTAATTTAATTCTGAACCAGACATGACTTTATATTATTATTATTATGTAGTATGTAGTACATAAACATGTGCAATTGTAAAAATGCTAACCCACAGTAATTTTACACACTAATTAACGAACTCGATAAAATTATGAATTGCAATTAAATTTTTATTTAAAAAAAATACATTTAAAATTTATTTTGATCTGTAATTGAAAATATTTAAATAAACTTACATTAATTAGTTAAACTACATTAATTTAATTTCAAAAATTTTGTAGATAATTTTATTGAGTTTGAATTCTGGGGATTCGAATTACCGTAGGTTCAAATTATTCAGATTGCACCACATAATGTCCAACCAAGTGCCTGGAAGCACATTATAATGTTGAGATAAAAAAAATTGTTAGTACAGGTTTATTCACATGTAGTAGTATTTACGCGTATCTCAATGTATTTACACGTATCACAATGTATTTACGCGTATCTTAACGTATTTCAACGTAGCTAAATGTATTTAGTACATGTTGTATCTACAAGTATTTAAATGTATTTACACGTATTTGAGTGTATTTAATGTATCTCTCGAATTTCTTAAATACAATTTAATAGAATGTACACCTATTTACGCAGTGGCACACCCCTCGGTATTTTTTGAACATTTTTAGGTTGCCATGTAAATATTAAAACTTCAAATTAAAAGTCGCAAAAAAAATTAAAAAACAAAGCTATTTTTTACGAGAACTAAATTCATAAGTCATGTAAGTTTTATCTTTTTATTCATAAAATAATAAGAATTATAATTATTATACCTATACCCATTGTAGAAAAATTTGGAAAAAACCTAATTGTGGTTCTACATATAACATTTTACCGCCATGTTACCAACAACATCTTAATGTGCAAGCAACTAACACCATAATTCAGCAACACCATTGAACCAAATACCACGATAAACCATAACAACTTTTGCAACAAAAAATTAAAACTTAATTCATTTAAAAATGCCGATTAAAAGTATCTATGCTCGTCAAATTTACGATTCTAGTGGTAAGCCAACCGTCGAAGTAGATTTGATTAGCGATTTGGGCCTGTTTAGGTCTGCTGTCCCATCTGGTGCAAGTACCGGTAGGTACCTTATGTAACTCAAGGGCCTTTTCTTTACGGGATCTCCATTTTAGGTGTTGACGAAGCTCTAGAATTGCGTGATTGTGATGGTATTAATTACCATGGTGACGGTGTGTTGCAAGCGGTGGGCCATGTCAACGAATCGTTGGGTCCCGAAATAGTGAGAAATTGTTTTGAAGTTACACAACAAAGGGAAATCGATGACTTCATGCTTCAGTTGGATGGAACTGAAAATAAGTCGAAATTCGGGGCCAATGCGATTTTGGGTGTTTCTTTGGTTGTCGCAAAAGCTGGGGCTGCTAAACGAGGAATCCCGTTGTTTAAATATATCGCAGATCTTGCTGGAAATAAGGACATAATTCTTCCAGTTCCAGTTTTTAATGTAATTAATGGTGGTTGTCTTGCCACTAATAAATTGGCTATGCAGGTGGTTACTCTAATGGTTGTTGTTGCAGTGTATTACTACATTGTACATTCTGTTTAGGAATTCATGATTTTGCCAACCGGTGCAGAAACTTTCGCGGAAGCAATGAAAATGGGATCAGAAGTCTACCATCATTTGAAGAAGGCCATCGCAGCAAAATTTGGATTGGATGCTACAGCTGTTGGCGATGAAGGTGGATTTGCACCCAAGATTCCAAACAATAAAGATGCACTGAAATATATCACCACTGCCATCGCAAAAGCTGGTTATACGGGTCGTGTAGGTATTGCAATAGACGTGGCTGCTTCGGAATTCTACAAAGGAAGTAAAAATCTCGCATTTTCTTTGCTTACGTTAAGTTATTACCGATATTTTATGACTAGATAAATACGATATGGACTTCAAAAATAAAAAATCTGACAAAAAGAAGTGGTTGACATCTGCAAAACTTTTGGACACGTACGTAACCTTCATCAAGACTTGTCCCATTGTTTCAATTGAAGATCCTTTCCACCATGATGATTTGGATGCCTGGTCGAAGATGACCGCAAGTACAACTATCCAAGTTGTAGGCGATAACCTTACTCTTAGTAATCATAAGAGAATTGCAACTGCAGCTGAAAAAAAAGCTTGCAACTGCTTACTTTTGAAAGTTAATCAAATTGGAACTGTGTCTGAAGCCATCGATACTCACTTGTTAGCTAAAGCCAACGATTGGGGCACCATGGTGTCTGGTAGAATTGGCGAAACCGAAGATACTTTTATTGCAGATCTTGTAGTAGGTTTATCGACGGGTCAAATTAAAACTGGAGCACCTTGCAGGTCCGAAAGATTAGCAAAATATAATCAACTTCTTCGTATCGAAGAAGAATTGGGACTTAATGCTAAATATGCAGGGAAAGCTTTCCGTAATCCACATGCGGCCCAGTGAACCCAATTTGGCGCCTGGAACTTTTGTGTATACAATTTGGAACGTATTTGTTTTGATTAGCTTGAACTGGTTTCTTAAAATGGTTATACGTATTTTGGGTATATAAAAATGGTGCAAAAATTAAAATAGAAATAAAAATAAAATAGACATGTAACTTCTTCTAAATGTAAAATCAATTAAACGTGGGCGATAATATTTTTTTGGTTTCATTTTTATAGACATTTTTAGGGATAAATCTTCAAGAACGAATTGCAGACCAGAAGTTTTTACATAAGTGGGACTTATCGTTTAACTTGAAATCCGTGTAGCTGAAAATTGAATCTTCTGTAGTTCAACTTCCTCACGCAGGAATTCTTACGAAAAAAATAGTAAATTACTCGAGATCTTAGCTATTCTAATTGAAAAGTTTTAGCTTAAATAAATATTCAATCAAATCTGCCCATTTGAACAGTATTACCACGGTTATACATTCGATCGTGATTTTATAATCGCCGATTAAATAAAAAATTATTATTTTTAAATTTTACTATAAAATTAACGATTTGGTACATTTAAATCTATGTATAAATAAATAACAGCCTAATTATTGTAACAAAAAAATAAAAATAGTTTATGTTTTAATGTTGTTATTTGTACACAGTTCCTCTTGGGGTTTTTCTTTTCGCCTAATCCACAACCAATTATCTTCCAAAAAGTAATCTTCAATTTCGTTCAAACTCTTTCCTTTAGTTTCGGGCAAGAAACAATAAAGAAACAGCGCCGTCAAGAAAGATGAAATTCCAAACATTAAGAAAAATCCGTCGATACTTAAAATTGTCTTTAAATACGGAAATAATTTTGTTATAGCAAAAATTAATAAATTAAATATTGTAAATGTTATACTTCCAGCCAATCCTCTTACTTTTATGGGATAGAGTTCCCCAACCATAACACCTGGAAGTACCATCAAGCCTGCCGTGTTGGCAGCCACGTAAGACAATAAACAAATTGCAACGAAGTAAGCATTTTGCGGGCAATCGGAATGCAAAAGCATGGCCAAAACAAGCGCCGCCAAACCGGTACAAATCGCGGAGGATATCCCCACAACTCGTCGTCCGGAAAAAATTAGGAAGACACTCGAAAGAGCGGCAAAAATAAATCGAACTCCCGCTGTTAAAATCGCGGCAAAAAATTTATCAATTTTCTGGTCACTTTCGCCCATGTTCGAAATTATTTCAACGGCGTAAAAAACTATCAAGTAAACCCCTGCAAGTGTTTGCAATACACTAAAAATGTTAATAATGAAGAAGGGTTTAAGGACTTGTGGTGTGAAAAAATATTTCCATTTTGACTCGGAATGTTCTTGCTGCATTTTTTCATTTTCGGCCCGATTGATTAATTGCTGAATTTCCAATTTGGACTAAAAATAAGATCATCTAGTTGAATGTTATTTTAGTTAGAATGCTTCGGTACCTGGACAACATTTCCTCCTCTAAACCAAAGATGAGCTTTTTTTGCTTGTTCTATTCTGCCTTTTCGTACCAACCACGCTGGACTTTCCGGCAGGAAAAAGTACATAACTACAGATGCCGCTGGTAAAATAATACTTAATCCTGAAACTAATCTCCAATGCGCCGTGGATCCAAGCATGTAAACTAATAATATTCCAAACGAATAACTACTGAATGGAACGCTGCTGAAGACACCTCTCCTTTTTGGATCGGAAAATTCTGCTAAGTAGACCTAGAAAATACTTATGAGGTTTTTTTTTATGAAGAAATAGATCTGTTTACCTGTCCTACTGGGGCTACCAGACCAACGCTTAAACCTGCAAATACTCTTCCAAGCAAGAGAATGCCGTGGTTTTGGGAAACGCAAATTGTAATCCAACCGAGAATTAATGGAAGGCCGGCAAGTTGCAAAGTTACTTTACGACCAAAATAGTCCATCAGTGTTCCACTTAGTAGCGAACCAATAGGAGTAGCAGCCGAGTGAATACTTGCTGAAAAGTAAAATATGTTAATATTTCAAGTAAAGAAGAAAGAATAGGGTTAGAGAAGAGAGGAATGAAAATACCAAATGGGAAAAAAGTGTGGATCAGTTAGAAATGTGCGAATTAGCAAAATCTATGGATGGGATGAAGAATAGAAATTGTAACTATAAGAAAATATAATAAATTATATGAACTGCAAGCAGGATATACAGAAAAAGAGCAGGGATTTACCGTATTGTAGCCGCTAGTAACTAAATTATAAAGACAAATACCATTGTGACATCTAGTGTTGGTAAGTAAACTAAACACATTACCTTACACCCGGCACACAATTGTGATATCGTTTTGGCAATTGTACGCAAAGCTCTATCGCCATATTTAATTTTCTTTTTATGAAATGGGATAATTGGAGGAGACTTGAAAGTATGCTGTCTTGAAAGTATCTATTTTCAAATAGATTATTCTAACATTTATCAGACAGGAGAAAATTTTCCTTCAGTGCGCACCATACGGGGACTCTGACAGAAAGAAAAAGGTTCTAACAGTCGAGGAAGTGCACATACTTGTTGGCAAAAATGCTTCATTTTTTTGTAGAAAATATATTTCATAAGCAACAAGTTTTTTATTGATTAAATTTGATTTCCAATTTGATACCGATAATTGAATTTTTGGAATATTATTAATGTTTTGCACTTGAAATAATTGTACTGAAGTGTACACTTACACTTCACTATTACTTACGTATATGAGATAAAAATAAACAAAAGGAAAACTTAAGATTATCTTTTTAAAGTATTTATTGTAATATGATAAAATATATGGGATTATGCTTCGTAATAATAATAATCTAATTTCCTGAAATACATAGGAGCATTTGGCACGTTAAATTTTGGGTTTGAACCACCCCTCCCGCTGCAGCGAAGCCGGCACTTTGTGTTGTACGGGGATGTGCGTATCTCGCGCCGTTTAAGCCCGTTACAAGTTGATAACTTGCAATGATGTAGAAACTTCTACATTTATGTTCGCATTGTATTTCAGAAGGAGATCGGTGTATACGGGACAACAGATCGATTATCCATCATTAATCCTTGCATGATTGCTTGAACACCGTTGCGGCGACGATACAAGGTATGGCCATTAATTTTTGGGATGGTAGCTTCGTTGAATTGCTTCGGAAATGGTTTCTTATAATTATCATCTTCCATGCAAGGAGAGTGGTAGCTATCGCTTCCACAGGGTCCATATATCAATTTTTGACGCTCTTTTGAATACATGGAATTTTCATTCAAATCAAATATTCTTGTAATGACTCGGAGGAGACACATGGAATTAGATACCATATTCTCATAAATAAATTAATTAAAAATTCAATTAATTAATGGCTCCTTTATGGTTTCAATTTATAGTAATCTTCCTTACTCTATTAACGACTTTAAATAATTTTTACCATAACTTAAACACCTTGCTACCTTCGCGTGATTGCAACCCGATACATTTCTCAACTTTTGAAAAACAGATACGTTTTTCGACACATTAAATAGATTTTTGGCAATAAAAGCCCTTTTTCTTCATTCTTTTTGATATTTTTGTCGACTGGATACTGTTGGTATGAAGATCTTATAGACCAGGTACTTGACATTTTTAGCTTGCAAAAAATCCAAACAAGCTAAAATTTGGAAGACATTTCAGTATCTGAATGACTCCTCTCCAAAGTTTCCTAAAATCCTCTGGCAGCTTCTCTCTCCATTGAGGATTTTAGTTTTTTAAACGTGGTTTTTCGTCTATAATTCGCTTAATTTGATTTTTAGAAAAAATATTACCAGATAAAAATTGCAGAGTACACAACTCTCTACTTCAGATGATGAAGATAACATGTAAGAACATTTTATTTAGAATTCGCATTATTCAAAACTTTTTTTGTCATTCTGGAATTGATTTGTGTTTTAGTAAGTGGAACATTTAAAAAGAAAACTATTTTGTAGATAATTTTGTGCTCTTCAATTTTTATTTAATCATAATTTTCCGCCAAAATGAAATTAAGCGTGTTATAGGCGAAAAACCATGCCGACGGGGATGAAATCCTTAATTAGGAAACAAGTAATTTTAGACAAATTTATGGGGTTCATTATGATACTCAAATACATTTGCAAAATATAATCTTGCCTGGATGTTTTGCATGATCCAACACTTATTTGGTTACTTTGCTGGACCAGTGAGAACATTCGGATAAAAATATATTTTGTAGATAAATTTATGCTCATTAATTTTGGGTGAACGTAAATTTTCCGTAAAATTGAAATTGGTAAAAAATCGCGCTGAGGGTAACATCCTCAATTGGAGAAGACGTCGATAGGGGAATTTAAGGGGTTGCCTACGAAATTTCAGCTTGCCCGCATTTTTTCAAGCTCTAGCAATTTTTCGAATTTCTTGCCTGGATTATTAGCGATTTTGATGTTCCGTAAATTTTTTTATAGTCAAAAGTGTTCCATGATTTCAAAATACCAAAAATTAAATTAAAACTAAGTTTATCAATACATATGGGTTTTTCCGAATTATTACTTAGCCAGTCCGCCCAGTTTCTGCCTTGAAGCCCAAAAACATTTATCATTGAACCGGCTTTGCCTATAATTAAGTAGGTGCCAATATTTGGTCAACACAAAAGTTTACGTCATTTGAAATTTTGTTCCACAAATTTGGTGTTAATGAATTAATAATCCTAGACGAGAGAACCCACACAACATTGTGAAATCGAAAGTTTAAGTTTTACAATTTCGTCCAAATAGAGCAAAAGTTTTGTCGTTATGAAATCTAAGTTCGGTGATGTAATATTAACATTTAAATATCATGTACTATGTATTCTTAGTCTTCCAAACAAATTGGTGGGTACTTCCCAGAAGTTGGTAAATTCTTGAATCACCAAAAAAAAAAATCATTCACAAGTTAGTAAATCAAAATTGATTAAGTACCATCGCTTTGAATTGATTATATACTACTGGATAAGCGTTTTATGATGTAATAATCCATTATTATCCACTTTAACTGTGAAATCGGTTGATGCAATTTAATCTATTTGATTTTTACTAGCTTGATTGATTGAAAGCAATGGTTGAATTAGTTCCGCTTTAAATCGAATTGCAGGAGATGCATTGCACCATACCGATGTTTAAGATCGAAGATGCAAAATTTTTTGAATAACAAAAAGAGAAATTTTGCAACTTCGAGCGTCAGAATTAGGTGCCAATTATTAAATAGACAAGAACAAATTAAGAAGAGGATGTTTAAATATAAAACTTGCAGCAAAAAATTAATTGCAAAAATAGACCAAACTTTTTGGAAACTTTCGATGAGTGCATGTGTGGGCAGAAACAACTTTCGTTTGCTTTTTTACTATCGAGTTTGTTAGATTTTAAAATGCAAATGAGAAAGAAAATTTAAATAAAGATCGCTTTAATTGGCATGCTCGAATTTTAACTTCATTTTATTACTAATTCACTTAAATTCGCTATGTCAAGGGTGTTTTCAATCAAAGATATTTTATATCAACAATCATCTCGTTTGTTGTTTTAGTGTATATTAAGGTCATTGACACTAAGTTAGGTGATATGTTTATTTATGTTATGCAATTAGGTCAAGACTCCTAAATTGCCAAATTTGCCAAACGGTGATTATAGAAATTACGTTTAACTAAACTGTCACTCATCAAGTCAATAGGGGTATATTTAATTTTTCTATTACTCACCAATCCAGGAACCCATTTCATCGTCAATTAGAAGACTTTCGTTTGGAGATTTCAGTTGAGGAAGTAAAACTGCTGAGTAACCTATCGGCATTCCAGCCCCTATCGTTGCAAGTCCTATTACCGTGGTGGCTAAACACTGGAAAAATGACAAAATCAAAAATCCAAATATTTGAAAATACCCAATTTACTTTTTTTTATCGAAACCAAAAATTTACTTACTTGTGCGAATAATCCCCGACTGGAAGTCGAACTGCATTTTCCAACCTGAAGTTCAGTTTGTTTTGAATTGTTTAGTGGATGTGAATCTGTAATTCGTTCGTTATTTTCCCCATCATTTTCGAAACTAAACAAAAACCCAAAAAATTTCCAAAGCCGAATAAAACATTTTCAAAAAGTTACCTCTGGTCCGAAGAACCAATTTTTACCGCCACATGCATTGCGCAAGATGTCTTTCAATACTGATTTGTCTCAAGGGAGTATTCAACTTTGTCCAACTATCGACACAATGTTAAGTCCTCTACTCGACCCCCATACTTTATACATATCTTAAATTACACTTTTATTAACAATTTTATAAATTACTGTTTGTAGGACACACCATTTGTAGAAAAAAAATTAAAAACTAAAGGCTATTTGCGCACAGTATTAGACCACTATTTATAAAGAGAGAGAGACTTGTTTAGAACAGGAAATCAGAGCTTTCACTCTAATTTTCTCGACAACTATATTTATTATTCTACTAATTAATGTCGGATTAATTTTTTAATTAAATTGTTCCAATTACTCCAAGAATTTTGTTTGGGCCAATACGGTCCTGATTAATGCATAACTTGACAAAAATCGAGACCTAATTGTTTGAAATGGTTTTTTCACTGCTCATAAATTAAAATGATCAAATTATCGATTTTTTTTTGATTTAGTAATCGTCTCTTGGTGTCAAATTGCAGACGTCCTCAAGTAACCCCACTTAAGACAATTATAAAATTGCGAGTTTGCTAACCAGGCATCTAATATTTTTTATATAATTTTGCACGCATTTTTAAATGACGCATTTGTAGTTCAGTCGACAAGTGTTTTATTGCGTAAAAAATGGGGGCATGCTGGAATTAATTTTAGTATCTTTATTAGAATATTTTAAAAGATATATCGAATTTTTACTCTTAGCGATTCCGGATTTGGCCGCCGTGATATTTTTATGAATATTTTGGTTAGAGTGCATTTTAAAGCAAAATGTAAAGTTATTGAAAATAAGTTAGATTAAAATAACGAGAGAAAAGATGTAACGTATTTTCTGGTTAATTGAGCGTTTACAGTAAGTTACAGCTATCAGAGCGCAAGGTATACTTATTTAAAATTCTTCATTTAATAATGACATTCATGGATATTCTACGGGTTCTAAAATATGTACAACAAAAAAGTTTACCTTCCTCAATGTACCTGCAAAAGTTAGGTAGTGAGTGACTATGAAAATAAGAGCAGGGGGCGAGGCACGGAGGGACTGGTAACTAGTATTTTCGAAAGTGATGCTAATTAGGACCCCCAGACGTGTGGGGTACTGACAAAAAAATGTAGTAGTATTATTTTTACGTAAATACGATCCTTAGGATGTTATTTGCCACGTAATGTGGTTAGATTTTTCTAAAAGCGACACAAAACGATGTAATTAAATGAAATTAAAATAAATTTGAATTATTAATTCAATCTATGACGTCGTCACTAACATTAGTTAGCAGATCTTGCTTAGAGATGGCGTGCAAAGCGAAATTTATTTACGATTTTATAAAGTAATTAGAGTTCCAATGTGTAGAAATGCGTCTGCAAAAAGTAATTTATTTGAATTTCAACATTTCATTACATCGAAATGAGCCGCTTTTAGACAAATCTAACCACATTACATGGCAAAGGATATCCCAAAGATCGTATTTACGTAATAAACACTACTAAATTTTTTTGTCGGTACCCCATTGTATCCAATTTCACGCAGCACGCAGTGCTCACTGCGCAAATGTACTAAATTCGTTACTGTGCAGAATTGGATACAATTTAAGATGGAAATCAGTATCGTGTCATACTGTCCTAAGACAAAACATATTGCCATGGTGTAAAAAATGGAGGCAAGCTGGAATAAATTTTATTATCATTAGTAGAACCTATAAATAGGCATATTAATGTTGCACCCTCTGGCGATCCCGGATTTGGATTGCCATATGAAAAAACGCGCGAAGATGTTCTAATAAAGATAATAAAATGTATTTCAGTCTGCCCTCATATTTTTACACAATGGCTCCTTATAAACAAATAAGGCTTCTTGTTATACTTTGTATAGAAGCCTAAAAACAGTAAAATAATTGCTTAATATGCTTTGTCGTAGGATGACATTTTATATGAAATATGGCGCATAAATATATGACTACTTAAGTTAGAGTGAATATCTGTCAATGTTGTGTTATTGTAATATTTAATCGTATCGTGACAAAAAATATTCAGCAATATCATTTCAGGTCTTTGAAATCCTAATTCGCACCGCTTTCGAAATACCTTAACAATAAGCAAACCCGGCAGTCGGAAGCTGCTAGTCCCTCCGTGTCTCGTACCCTACTCTTCTTTTCGTAGTTCGTCACTACCTAAGTTTTGCAGGTACATTGAAGAGGGTCAACTTTGACATTAAGAGCGCGCTGCGGAAAGAGAGAGAGGGAAGCAGTAGATATTAGGGGTGCGCATATAATCGATTAATCGATCACCGTAATTCGAATAATCGATTATTTCATAATCGATTATGATAATTTATAATAATCGATTAATCGATTATAGAAATAATCGATTGTGAAAATAATCGATTGTGGAAATAATCGATTATGAAAATAATCGATTGTGAAAATAATCGATTGTGGAAAATAATCGATTATAGAATACTTTATTTTTTATTGATAACAGGTTTATTCTATATAAGCATAATATCTTGTTTTAATAAATACAACTTTTTAAACTTAAACGTAATCCCAACCCCAACAGCAATTAGAACGACCGAAATAATCGATTATTCGAATTACGGTGATCGATTAATCGATTATATGCGCATGCGCACCCCTATTAATAGCCCTACCTAGTTATGAGTTCATAATCGAGTTATGAGTTCATAATCGATTATGGGTTCACAATCGATTATGAACTCATAATCGATTATTGACAATAATCGTTTAATCGAAAAAAATCGATTATTTTTTATAATCGATAATCGATTATGAAATTTCATAATCGCGCACCCCTAGTAGATATGATGTTGAAAGAAGCCTCTAATCTTTTGTAGAAATTTAAAAAATTTAAAAAATTCATTTGCGTCATCTCTAAGGGAACCCTTGAACCCGTTGTGCATTAAGTTGATTTTATATAGTTTAAAACTCCACTAAGGGCACTTATTGATTTACAAGTTTTGTATAAGTTTTCTATAATTGATGATGAAATCGCTTCAAAATCAGGTTTTGTCCTTATAATGATCTGCAGAAGGCAATAACGAAGTTTTATTAATAAGATCGGTTGTCCTAAAAATTCAAAATTTTCCTTTTTCATAAATTAAATTAACCTATTTACTTTTAATTTAACGCGCTCAAAATTGGTTATTGCCTTCAATAGTCTTTTCTTATTAATATAAAAAAAGAATTACATTGATACGACGTTCAGTTTTTTAAATTTCTACAAAAGATTAGAGGCTTCTTACAACATGATATCTACTGCTTCCCTCTCTCTCTTTCCGCAGCGCGCTCTTAATCATAATACGCCCACTCTAATGGCTGTAACTCCGTAACCGCTCAATGAATCAGAAAAAACCGTAGTATCTTTTCGCTAGATAATTGAGTCTACTTTATTTTCAGTGACTCCACATTTTGCTGTAAAATGCACTGAAACCGAAATATTCACGAATATTCGCAATTATTTTATTTTTTTTTAATTTTAATTTTTTGATTTTATTCTTCGCGTGGTTTTTCCACTATAGCGGCAAAATCCGGATTCGTTAGAGGGTGCAAAGTTAGTATTATCATATTAGAGGTCTTATTTCAGCTTGCCCCTATTTATTTGTGCAATAGCGCTTACTAAATGCGTTGTCGACTGGCCTATTTAATTTGAGTTAAATAAAAAAAATTAGGAAGTTTTTCCCCCGGTTTCCACAACTATTGGTCTCATTGTGGTTATGAAAATAAGTAATTAAAGTAGTTTAGTGTTATTAAAATTACTAAAATTTAATTAAAAAATGTAAAATCACGAATTAAAATTTAATCACTTTTCGACACATTTTTAATTATCATTGTTGAACTCGTCATCATTACCAAATCATTCTAGTTTATTTATATTGAAAAATAACCCAAAATGGACACTGTTTCTAAAGGTAAAATAAATTTTAAAAACTTACAAAATTTAAATAAAACGTCGCAGTCGCAGTAAATAAACCACTACACAACAACAAAATTTTAAATCATGCACATCATTTTTTATAATGCATAATTAATTTAAATTTCAAGTATACAAACAATACTACTAACTTGCGTCGAGTGGATACCGATAAGACACTACAAGATAATTTGTTTTTGCCAAAATTCGTTATTTTTGTTTATTATAAATTTATCAGTATTTTAAAACTCATGCTTACATTATTAATTTTGATGAAAACTGCAAAATCATCCATTTATAATATGTTGACTATTATTTTTAAATGTGTATAAATAATAATAATAGTTAAGTTGACAAACAGTGGCGCAACAATCACACGTCGAGCATAGCGTATTCTTGATCAGCAGGGTTTTGGTTATCACACCCCTGCCCGAAAGCTACGCTACTGACGCTGTCGTTTCTGTAATAGAAAAAAAGTGGCGATATGAATATCTGATATTACCTAATCCATACGTACATTTGTTAAATTATTGCATAATTTTTTTACTAGCTTACGCGTTTCAACAACTACGAACAAAAATGTTTAATGTTCAATTTAAATTTCAATTTTAATTACGGTGATGAATAATTACTTATAGTGTAATTTCTGTTGAAACACCGTGTAGAAATTTAACAAAAAAATTAAAAAATATTTTATTTATGCCATTTGTACCATATACAATTTAGTCCGCGCCGCAGTAAACTAATGCAGGAAAATAAATCATCTGATTTTATGAACCGGTTAAGTGGCCGAATTGATCAAAATTTAGAATGATAATTTCGAGTGCGGAAAGATAAACAATTACACTTACCTTTTATTTTCAGGAATTTGAAAAATTTGGAATTACAAGTTGGGAGTCTGATTAATTTATACTCAAGTTTAATCAAACTTGTAGATCAAGAACGGGGTTAAATTTGTTGACACTGGTATAAACTTTATGAAGGTAGATAATTTAATGTTTAGCTATACAACAATATAATTAATATAAAAATTAACTGGTTAATTAAGCAATAAATCAAAATTACAAGGTGAGGCAGACCGCCCGTATCAGGCATTTTTTTCAAAAACGGTTAGTCACAGAAGGTTGGGAAAAAAATGTTGAAGAATCGAATGGCGATACCGGGATATCCCGGAAATGTTGACATCCTGAAAAGTTTGCTCTAAATCAACGGTGGGCAACCTCCGGCCCGCGGGCCAACTCCGGTCCGCGTAAAGTTCTAATCCGGCCCGCGAGATCTTTAGAAGAAATAATGAATAAATATTTTCAAAAACAAAAATTTTAAAGAAAAGGATTAGGTTAGTACCTAACATAAGGAAAAAGGAGAGATCTACAGTTTAATTTTCGATATAATTCGTCTTATTTAAATTAAATTAAAAAGTATTGTAAAAAGTAAATTGAAAAGTACACTAGACCCTCCATGTACGCGAGTTCGATGTACGCGAATTCAGAATAACGCGAATTAGATTTTGATACCTGAATTTTTTATACGCGAAGCAAAATTCCCTTTAACGCGAATTAAGTTTTCGCGTATTATTAAAATAACTCTAGACCGTGTCGGATGTGGTTGTTCGGCCTTCGGCCTCACTACAAGCACAAATAACGTACTACAGATAGCTCACGCTATACAATTTCCTCAAATTGTGCATGTTGCCTATGCAGCAGGGATTTTTAGTTATCTTTAAATAAAAAAGGTAACCCACAGTAACAAGACAGGTAAAAGCACGGTAAAAGGTACTTATCAAGATTAATATTTGTACCTGTCAAGGGTTAGTTTTGCATGTACAGTTATTACGGTATTAATTATCAAACATTTATTTGTAGATTTAAGGTTTCCAAAAATAAATAAATTTTTTAACATTTTATCTGTATCAAAATAAATTTTATTGTACATTATAAGTTTATTATACAAGGTCATTATTACAAACCAAAAAAAAACAAAAAATGAAGGAAAGATATTTATACATTTTTAAAAATTTTTAATTTTTGATTATTTGAGCAATTTGATTTACTATTGGCTGTGCTTATTGCCCACTTACAATGCTTAAATAATTTAACATTTAATAATAAGTCTATAAAATAGTTTTCATGTTCGTCTATAGAACAAATTACATTTTTCATATTTTTTCTTTCAAAGAGTTCTTTCATGTTTAATTTAATTGTTATGCTGGACTTATCTACATCAAAAACTTTATGAAATTTCGCCAATGAAAGAAAACCTCTATTTTTACAGGGGCGGTATTTCATGCTACATTTTAACTTTTTCTAATAAGGATAGAAAAGTCGCTAAGTTTCCAAATGGAATCAAGGACGCATCACAGGGGGGGGGCAATAATAATTCTATTTACGTTCCACGCAATTTTAAAGTTAAAATTATTAGTAATTAAGGTACTGTGATATCATTAAGGGGCGATATTTCAGTCTACATTTTAACTTTTTCTAATAAGGAAAGAAAAGTCACTAAGTTTCCAAATAATCAAGGACGCATCACAGGGGGGGGGGGGGCAATAATAATTCAATTTACGTTCCACGCAATTTTAAAGTTAAAATTATTACTAATTAAGGTACTGTGATATCATTAAGGAGCGGTATTTCAGTCTACATTTTAACTTTTTCTAATAAGGAAAGAAAAGTCACTAAGTTTCCAAATGGAATCAAGGACGCATTACGGGGGGGGGGGCAATAATAATTCTATTTATGTTCCACGCAATTTTAAAGTTAAACATGAACAACAACTAAATTTTGCCAATGAAAAAAAAACCTCTATTTTTACAGACATACACCGGAATCATACAACAGCAGTCGGCTGCTAATGCAATTTTTTTCAATGTTTAAAAAGATAGCTTATTTGACTTGACTTGTATTCGAAATTACCCCCCCCCCTTGACATAGGGGGGTCTCATTAAGGTACTGTGATTTCTCAACTATAAAAGTGATAAAATTATTCTACTATTATTACTTTGTTGTTAAAAACATTTCGAACTTTTAGATATTCCAAATTTATTTCCCTTTTTCCATTTGACTTGAGGTATTTTTATATTCATATACAAGACGTTTACAGAAAATTCTTATTTTTATTGACTAGTGTTTCATGTAACGCTGATACGGCCCTGAAGTTTATGTGAATTAAAAATTAATTTAAAAAACAATAATTAAAGAACAAAATATCCAGTGTTGGGTATCTTTAAAAGCCAAAAAAAAGTCTTTTAAATGATACCTTTTCATTTTTATCCCTTAGAAGACAAAAATAAAAATAATTTTTTATATGTTCATTCCAAAATTCAAATCAATAAACAGAAACACAAAATGTTTGTAAAAACCCAACAGTTTTTACTACCTGAGTTAGGTAGGTAGTACCTGAGCCGCCTGGGGTTATTTTTGCCTGAGGGCTGGAAGCAAATACATGCAGCGCCTCTCTTACTTTTAACCATTGGCTTCCAAACTAATTTTCATTCGCTTCCAAATATAACTGAATAGGGACACCCATTTCTCCATAAGCGTGAGCTATCTGTAGTAAGTTATCTGTGCTACAAGGTTCTAAAGTAGCCTATGTTTTTCGTAGCGTTGTAAATATCGTAACTTCTACACCAAATTTGGTTAAGATTGGTCAAATAGAAACGTAAAGCACGTGCACGCGTATTTGCATTGTCGATCGGTTGACAGCTTGACAGCATTCATTATTGTTTTTTAAGTTGATTTTGAGTAGCCTGCCTTCCTTTAAGGAATCTCGATAATCCATTCATGCGCGTCCCATGGGGACGCGCATGAATGGATTATCGAGATTCCTTAAAGGAAGGCAGGCTACTCAAAATCAACTTTCCTTTCCTTTGCGAATTTTTGCACTATTTCAATACAAAAACATGCGCAGGGACCTACATAATAACTGTGCCAAATTTGGTTCCGATCGGTCAAACGGTTTAGGAGTCTATAGGGAACATATTTTCAGAAAAAAATACAAGTAACAAAAATGTGTCCATTAACTATACTAAGGCCCGCGGACGAAACGTAAATATTATTCTGGCCCCTGTTATACAAAAGGTTGCCCACCCCTGCTCTAAATGTCGAAAATTCGTGACAATACGTGATATTGTCTCAACTTTTTTTAATTTAATTGTCTAGAATTTAACTTTAATGGAATTATTCCTCGAAAGGGACGAGGGCTTTAAATTTATTTCCTTCAAAACTTGCTTATGTTTGAAAGACCTTTTCAACCATCCCATTTTCGACCCCTCGTGCTATTTGAATATACTCGTAAATGAGTTTCGATATTTTGGAGCAAACTTTTCAGGACGCCAACATTTCCATATTTTAAAAAAAATTTCCTGATACGGGCGGTTTACCTTACCTTGTATATTATTATAAACACTGCTGAAAACTAATAAAAAACAATTAGTTTGATTTATTACTTAATTAATTTGATAATTTTTAAAATTAAATTAAATTTTAATTTTCAATACGGGTTAGGACAATTTAAATTATTACTTACAATAAATTTACCAAATTAATTTGATTTATAGGTCAATCTTACATTACTTATTTCGTCAATTACAAATTATAATTTAAATTGTACCATGTAAATCCATCAAGGATTTTAAATTTGATATCATGTTTTTACCTTTTTGGTAAAAATACACGAAAAATTAATTTAAAAAAAATGTAGATTTCTAGAAAATTGACTAATTTAATTTAACATTGTTGTAGTAGTTTATTAAATCTTGGTAAGGTCATGGTTGATAATGCAAAGGCGTATTTGACCCAGTTTTAAATCAATTTGTTCTTGACCGTTGCAAAAAGACCTCCACAGGTTTATAAAGATTACATCCCTGTAATGCAATTGCAACAATTTAATTTTGCTAATAAATAAATTAAAGCAAGGGCAAATCTGCTTAAGCATTATCGTGTCGTGTTAATATTAAAATTCGTTTTAAGGATCTTGTTCCGTTTGATTGATGATTAACTTCATTACGGTTTCGTAGATTATAATTCTCGTACGTTTTAAAATTGGTTGATTAAATCAGGAAATTGAAATAGCTAATACGTATTGCTATGACCTCCCTTATATTAAAATTAGACACGTCTTTAAGTTGGGCGCCACATTCAAATAAATGAAAAATATTAAAAAAAATGTAAATGTTAGAATTCGCGTGCTAAAATTTAATTAGAGAGTTCACCACTTTGTCCCTCTTGTTTAGCTCAGTCTAAGGCTCTCTCAGAGTATTGCAGGTATTAAGATAGATTAGGGGATGTAACTTATTAAGTTGAAAAGTTTTGTTTTGAAATGATAGAAAAATATTTAATGACTTTGAATAAAATTGCTTAATTGTTTTTACCAGATAAACGATCCAGTTCTCTATTTGAATGATCTTTAAAATTTAGAATACTGACCTGTAAATGTTTGATAATAATAATAAAAGATTGCATTAGTTTAGAAATGATATTTATATTTAAAACTATCGCAAAGCGCAAATAATCAATTTAACAAATTTATGGAGATATCATATCCATCACCAGAATGTTTTACAATAATCAAAAAAATGTAGAATGAAGATCCTTTTCTTTCTTCTGCTTCTTCTAAATGCTTAAATAAATTTAAGTCTTTCCGTTGTCCAAACGGGTTAAATGTTTTTACAATAATATGGTTGCTTTTGGCAAAGCGTAGAAAATAAAATAATAAAAAATGTTTTGTTGATGAAATATTTATAAAATAGGGTAGCCGAAAATGCACCTGCTACAGACTTTTCCCAGCATCCTTTAGTTAAAATGCTGAAGGCGTAAAGTTAATAAAAATAATAATTGTTTTCAAATACCTTTGAATTTTATAATCCTGACTTTTATATAAGTCTGCGTAGAAAAACACTACCTTAATAAACACAAGCGCACTATGAGACACTTCCACGATCAGATGTTTTAGTTGATACGACGCGTTGAATCTTCTCTTCCTTGGATTGACTTGTTCTTATAGAAATTATCCAAATTTGACTTTCCAATTGTGTTATTCAACCAGATTGTGTTCCGGTAAGTAATCTTGAATTATATAATGCTCGGATATTTGAGAGTTGAGTTGATTATTAATACTTTTCATTTCTAGGAAACGCAACTAAGTTTGCCATCTTGGATATTTATCGATCAAATCGAAGAATTTTTGGATCACGTTGCAATACGACCATCGAGTTCAAATATCAAAATTCAAATAACTTTTGCTTGCGCAAAATACCAATTTGAGCTGACTTCAACAATTTGTGAGTCAAATTTATTCCCCTTTTCGATTTTTACTTTAATGACATTTCATGTAATTTCCAGAGTTGGTTCCATTATTGAAGAGATTACTTATTCGATGCTTTCCAGTTGTTTTCCATCACAGTAGTTGATTTGGGAGCCATTTGAAGTAGTATATTTGACTATTTTCATTATCACGTTTCACTTATCAACCTTTAATGGATTTTCACCCTTATGTACCTTTTTACAAATTATGGAGATGAATTTATGGTTATCACATACAATTTGATACAATAGAATTTTGGTTATAAACAGATTTTCATATAACAAGTTATTCACAGAGATTTATCAATTCAAAGTTTATAAACGTAAAGGTTATGTTTTTGAGATAACAAATTATAATAAATTTCATCATTTCTAAGATAAAGCATCTTATTAGAAGATTTTGACTTGTTCACCTTCAAATTGAATGTATTTAGCAGGTTTTGATATAGCTTTCTCATCTTTAAAGAACTCATTAGGTCTACAATATCATAAATTGAGTTGGATGTGTTTATCTGTTAAATCTAATATTTAAAATTAGCTTAATTTTTCTAAATATAATGATTAATTCAGTTTTACAACCATTTGTGTTGTGTGGGGTCATTTTAAATCACAGCAGTATTATGTTGATAAAAATTTCTTCGAGTTACTTTCGAGAACAACAAAAGATCGAGTATGATTATGTAGTCTTTATTTGGTCATATTTAATATTAGGTTCCCATCGCAATTCTAAATACTTCGTATTTTAGTAAATTTAGTAAAACTCTTCAAATTTTCCTATTTGAATTATATAGGATTTTTGGAATTTCGCGGTAAATTTTGCTTTAAAATCTAAAACATGGTATTTACCTATGGAAATTTTTAGAGATTCCTAACGATGTAATTTTCGGAGCTACAGTATTCCAATTCTTTTTAGTTTCGATTGTTGAAAAATTCCTGCACAGTTGGGCTCAAATAAATTGTGAACATCATCATTAGTGAACATAGTATGAATTAAGCTTAAAATCGCTAGTCAAATAAGTATCTACATTTTAAAATGCATCTTTTCTTTTCATTTTAATATAACTTTTCTCTCTTTACTACAATTTCAATTATCTGTCAATGTCATAATATTGGGTTCTGTAATAAAAATGTTTATAAGGGACGCCTTTTCATGAAATTACAATTTACTAATTATTAAATAAAACTGAATTATTTTACAGAAATGAGCTGATCATTCATTCAACTGTTAACCTCAAAATTATACATTTTGATTTGAATTTTAATACGCGAGTCAATTTCATTTTATATTTCAATGTACAGTACAAGTTGCTATATACTAATTTTACATTAATGTACAATGTTGGTAACGTACGGCTGTTATTGGTCTTCACCAAAAAGACATGCAGATATTTTTGATCTCTTTTAAACAAAGCTAAACGACGCACAGTGGGGCAAGAGAGCTAAAACGTGCTATTAAATCAAATACCATTTGAATGGATTTCTAAGTTGGATATATATTTTCAGGGTTGTTAGTAGTATTTAAAAAAATCGATAGATACAATTTTATCATATTCCTTAACCGAAAAACAGCTTATTTGGTTTAGCAACAAAATTTTTTTTAGATCGCCCTGTATGAACTGCTTCCAAAAATAAACAAAATTGCATTTAGTGAAGCGATTATAGTATTATATCTAAATACAATTTTTTCTTTCGTGTTTTTGAAATTCCCTTTATTAAAAATAATATAAAAATAAAAAGTATTATTAATTTTTTATTAATTAACGCTTACCGAAAACAAAATTAATCTACAAAATCTCCTAATATGTTATCATCATAATCCTCATCATCTTCACTGTTATCATAATCATTATCCCGATTACGAATGACCATGACCGTTGGAGATTTCAATAATCCTAGTGCTTCTTTTGGAATGTGTTGGATTTTTCTCTTTTCTAGTTTTTGTTTGCTAGTGATTACGGGATCGGGACTCAATAAAAAAAAGTGAAAAATATCAGTATTCGTATTTTCCCGACTGCATTTTCTGGAGTAATGAGTAATTCTAATTATCCTTCAAATTTTTTTGAACCACCCTGTATGAATTGCTTCCGAAAATGAACAAAATTGTATCTAGCGAAGAGATTTGTAAAATTTGGAAACGCGACTGTTTTCTTATACTCAATACCCATTAGGGAAAAAAAATCAAAGCTCAATATGCTTTAAAACATAACCAAAAAGCCGAAAAACTAATTAAACTTCAGATTTCAACAATACCGTTCCGTAGCGTACTTTTATAAATTACATGCTCTTTAATACAAGTTTAGAATTACTAAAATACACAATATACTTCAATTTCAAAGTTTCAAACTAAATATTTCAATTCTTAAAAATGCTTCCGGTAGAGAAAAATCGCGCTAATCCGGGTCACGGAGGGCCAACCGAAAATTTAGTAGTGTTCTAGTGTGCGTGGGTTAGTGGTACATTATGGACAGGAATCTCTAAATTGCATTTAATTTTTTCATTTAATAGCACGTCTTGGCTCTCTTGCCCCACTGTGCGACGTCCTAAATTATATGCAGGACGTCTTTTTTTAATGAGAAATTCGTGACGCAGCGGTTAATTTATTTGGTCCCAACTTTATGTACATATAATTAGAGTGAAATTACATTAACGATATTTGAAGTATTTTTCATATCAGTTTTCAAAGATGTAGATAAAACCTGTGTAGATAAAAACTAATAATAATAGAAAAAATAAAATATAGAGTAAAAATACAGTAGAACTGCGATATAACGAATTCGGTAATAATAAACACTCTGTTATAATGAATAAAAAAATCCTGTACTTGTACAAAGTAGAAAAAAATACGACTTTTCCTTGTATTGAAAAATATCGATTTTTTAGTATTATAGGAAAATACCAATTTTTAAAGTTCTATGCTTCTAAAATGTAGAAGTATAGGACTTCGAAAATGGCTATTTTAACATTTATTCGTTACAATAACAGAGTGGTCGTTATTTTCGTGTTCGTTATATCCGAGGTCTACTGTATTATCATCCTATGCCATTTTAGAAAACTGACAAAATATACTTCAAATACAGGAAAACTTTTTTTTTTTCGAATTATATGGAAATGTCGTAAAGGTTGGGACGGGTTTCGTTTTTGGTGTGTAGTTTTGAAACGGATGGGAATAATGTTAACTTCTATAAACCAATAAGAAGGTATGATCATTGGCTACAACTTTGCTGTAGAAAGTTATTTGATATCGCAAACGAGTCAAAAGTTATATCTATTTTAATGAGGGAACTTTTTTAGCCGAAAATAAATTTGCCGTATAGGTTGGGGACACTATCAAAAATCTGAAAAATAAGGCAAAAAATGAAGTAAAACTTCATGGTATTATCAGTATTATGATTAGAATATTTATTGAAACTTTCAAAGAAACAATTTATTCGTTTAGTTTGCTTTTCCTTCAATTCGGAAATGTTTTCGGGCGACGTCAAAATACTACTTTTCATCGGCTTTCGTCCACGATTTGATTTTTTGGCTGGAGTTGATGCTTGCAAAGGTCCGATCAAAGACAAAATCGATGTTAAGCCAGATTAAATGGCATTGCAGTGTCTTGGAATAAAAAAAAGTGATGTCCCAACCTTTACTAAATAGCCATTTTGTAAAAAGTCTAAAAATTACTTTCTGCAACACCTCATTTAAATTGCTCTTTCACACAATGAAAATACACTAAATACAAGATACATTGAACATACTTACTTGAAATAATTGATTTAAATTTTGTAAAATTTCAGCACGTAGAAACTACCTTAAAGATGTTTTTTTAAAGAAAATTTACGACTTGCTTGGCATACACACAATGAACACGACGTCTTCGTTCTAATGCACATGAAACGTTAGGTTATAACCAAACTTTACTGCGAAAGTTATAATATAGGTGTCACGACTACCAACAACGCAGATATTCCGCTGTCCCAACCTATACGGCGTCCCAACCTATACCCTATACGACACTCCCTTACATAAAAAAATATTGTCATAAATAAAATTTTCGTAAATTAAAATTCAATTCAGAATTTTTCAACAATTAACATAAAAAAATTGCAATATCATAGCGCTGCAAATTATATGGTTAAAAATCTCTAAAAAAATTTGAAGCCACACTGTGTGATAGGAAAAAATTAATCGTGAAGTCACAAAAATCCTATGGTATTCAAATGAGAAAATTAGGTGGCTTTGGGGGAAGAATTTAGAATTGAAAAAGGAACCTGGAATTAAAAAAATATCGGATGGGAGCTCAAAATTCGAGTGTTGTCAAAACTTCATTGGTTTGAAGTACATATTGCTATGAGGGGGTTTCGTTATTAATCGAGCCACACGTTGGGCTGTCAAAAAGTGCTATGAGGGGTTTTCGTTATTTATCGAGCCCCACGTTGTGAGCCAAAAAGTGCTATGAACGGGCTCCCTTTAATAATGCCACACGTTGGGCTAGCCAAAAAGTGCTATGTGTCGACGTAGCTTTGCTAGGCTTGCACTCTGTATCGTTGATACCTTGTACGAGTGTACGTACAAGTACCTCGTCAATAAAAATGATTGTAAAATAATCTGACAAATTGCAATAAAATGAATTTTACCTCGGCTTTGACTATTTTCGGAGAGCACAGACTTACCTAATCTCAATTTGGGTCCCTTCCTTGACCAAGTTGTCGCTGAAATATAAATTGCTGGTCGTCGGAAAATCAGGTTGTACAAACAAATTACGCTTCGTTGTTAATGGAATAATAAATTTTATTATAAATAGTTCAATTGAAAATAAGATAAAAAGAATTTGAAATGGAAATGTTTAAATTTATTGACAAAATCTTAATCCTAACACTTTAAACGGACTAACGCACGCGTATTTTAGTTACGAAAAACTTTCACTAAAATTTTTATGGAATAATTTTTAATGTGCATTTACCTTTATGAATGCAGGGTATTTCTTGTTACCAGTTGTTAACAGCATACAATGGGCTCGCTTTACTTGGAGGATGACCTTCGCCTAATGATAAGAATTCAGATCGGTTTCTTGTGTAGTGCAACCACGTTTTTCTGTGTAGTTAAATTTTCAAAAATAATCACAATCACTTTGTAAATTGCACGAAATTGACTTTTTAACACGTAAGTAATTTTTCTTTTAACGATATCTTTACGTTTCATACGATTTTAAAATGATTTTTATCAATATTTATTTACTTTTAGGAGACACTAATAAATTGCACCACCATTCAATTTCAAGCCAAATCAACTTATTATTAATCAACAATCCATTGTTTTTTCCATAGTTACCTGTCTTTTCAAGGCAATTGTGATTTTCCATTTTTTCGAAAATAAAATCAAATTCATTTGACGTTATAATTTTCCAGGTCCGTACTTAGCCAAAATAATTTGTAAAATTTTTTAATAAAGTTTTTATGTTTCAGATTTATTTTGAAGCACCAGCCTCTTCTGTGATCATCCAGTAAAGTTTTTGAAGAAAATGTTTTTCGCATTTATGGTTCATTGAATATCGATGCAGTTCTACACGTAAAGATTTTATCTTGATTTTAAAAGTTCTACGTTTTAACACCTTTTTAGAACTAATGTTTTGAACAATTATTTTTGATTTCTAATTACATTTTTATATTACTACTTAAATTAATTTACAATTTTAACAAACTTTTTATGTTAACAGAATTAAACGTTGCATTTGAATTTACCTTGTTTTCTCGTTTCGTGACCTTTTTCTTTACATAAATTTATGACGTTAAATCAAATTCTTGGTGTCGGATGAAACCTTTACTTTCGACCAAATAAGTCATGTGCTATCTTTATAGATAAAAAAAAACTTTGAATCAAAACGTGATCATTTCTATTGACGTGGCCGTGGTACATAGCAATATATTGTGTCAGCTGTCAAGAATGACAAAGGATAAAACTACAGTAGACCTCGGATATAACGAACTAGGAAATAAAGGCCGCTCTGTTGCAACGAACAAATCTTAAAATACCGATTTTCGAAGTGCTATGAAAATACAGATTTTCATTAACGTTGCTGCTAATGCAGAATACCCAGTTAGACTCCGGACTCAGTAAAAACTTTATTCTGACCGTCTCTTTCAAACCAAAAAGCGCACCAAATAGTAACAAGAGTGGAATGTAAACTCTTTCAACATTTAAACTTGGATTTTCTGAAGGCAAACTGCGGTAATTTTGCTTATTAACGTACCCATTTAAATAAAACTGAGCTTCATCTGAAAAGATAATTTTTTCAGAAAAATCATTACTTTGTACAAGTATGAAATTAGCGAATTGTCGACGAACAAATTGTTCGGCAGGTTTTAATTCTTGCACTAACTGAACCTTATAAGATTTTAGACCAAAATCTTTATGCAAGCTTCACCATGTGGTGCTCAAGGATAGGCTCAATTGCTGTGAACGTCATAGAATTGATAAATTTGGATCTTCCTCAACACTTCCACTTACAGCAGCAATATTTTCAGCTGAACGACCCGGACGAATCCGTGTTGTTGGTATGTTATGTACCGGACCAGTAGATTAAAATTTAACCACCAAATTTTTAATAGCGGTCTCAGAAGGACGATTATAACCACCAAAAATATCCTAAATTTTGTGATTATGTAGTTTTTACAGATTCATCATTTTGGTAGTAGAGTTCAATTATTTTCATGCGATTTTCAGTTTAAATTGAAGGCATAATAAATTATACGAACACACAGCAGTGGATTGGTGTGATCGCTGGTTGAGTTACAGCGCGGAAATTGTGGGTTCGAATCGTGGACTTACGAGGGCGGTTTGAAAAGTTTTCGACCCAACAAATATACAAGACACTTTTTCTTTTCTGCAAAATAATTGTTTACGAAGGTGCTGGCCTCCTCATTTGACGAAAATCTCTGTTCTCCGAGCGCAACTTTTAGCTTAGCGAACAGAAAAAGTCGCTTGGGGCTAGATCTGGTGGGGAGTAAGGAGGGTGGTCAAGCAGTTCAAACCGTAATTCGTGGATTTTCGCTCTGGCAACCGCTGAGGTATGAACGAAATTTCTTGACGAAACAACCATTTTTTTTCTGCAGATGTGGCCATTTTTCAGCAATTTCTGCCTTCAGCTTGTTTAGTAATGATGCGTAGGTAGTATGCTCATGTAATGGTTTTTCCTTTTTGAAGTAATCGATTAAGATAACTCCATGGCTATCTCAAAAAGTAGTCGCCATCACTTTTCCAGCCGAAAAAACAGTTTTTGCATTTTTTCGGTGGTAAATGATGGTGCAGAGTCCGGTACGCAGCTCATCGCACATCGACTCACTCAAACGATTGTCAAACAACAATTGCCCGTCCAAAATGGATGCAATTTTGATGAGTACCTGCCAAAAGATACGCAAACACATTCCCCAGCTATTGTTGACGGGTGATGCCATCTTCATGTTCAGGTCGGAAACTTTTCAGACTACCCTCGTAACTGAATTTCTTAGCGCGGCCCTCCTGTGAACATCAACACTCTGTGGATAAATTACGTTGAAAGTAAAAGAAAAGGAAGAGAATTGATGCACCTCAGAAAATTGATTGTGAAGACTTTGTAGAGAAGTAAAGTAGCAATATTTCGAATGGAATGGAAAAGCCTGATCACAAATTGTGGCGTAGCTAGCATGGGTGACACCCGGGGCTTGCAGTCAAGGAAACAACCATGAGGCATGGGAGTCAGATAATTTGGGGTCAGGTGTCACACCCCCCCGACAGGTGAGGTGTCAGCCCCACCACAGCGTTTTTTTGGGGTTGCACTTAAGGAAAAAGGATAATTTGGGGTCGGGTGGCACCCCAGACTGATGGCACCCGGGGCGGTCCGTCCCCACCGCCCCCCCTAGCTACGCCACTGTCGCAATAAATTATAAACCTACTTGGTATATGTCAAAAAACAGAATGATAAAACATTCACCAAATTCAAAATTGCCCCTATTAAAAACAAAGTCCCTGTTGACAAGCCCCGTATACGTCCATCCAGAGGCGGATTTAGGGGTAGGCAGAGTAGGCTGCGGCCTAGAGCGGCAGATTATTTGGGGCGGCAAATTTTGATTTTTTTTTCTCAAGCTTACGACTCATGTAGACATCGCATTTCCATAAAGATGATAGGATTATTTCTGATAAACGGTCACAAAACAACAGGAGATGTGACCTTCATACGATGCCGTCACGAAATTAGTACTGTAAAGAATATGAAAGAAACTTTAAGCGTCAAAGAAAGCGAAAGCAGCAGAATGATGAAACGCCATCAGAAGAAGTATCTTTCAGCGCTAGGGATCATTTCAGAATCAACGTTTCTAACGTGATTTTGGATAGCTTGTTAGGTGAACTACAAAAACGACGTGAATCGTACAAAACATTGGTGGACAAATTCGGATTTCTACTGAAATCGCAAAATTTGGATATAGATGAGATTACCAGTCAAAGCACGTCATTTGATAAGTAGTTATCCCGATGACCTAGAAGAAAATTTCGTGAAAGAATGCATTCACTTCAAAAGTCACTGCATTTCGGAATATCAAAGAGAGATTGCAACTCAAAGCAGCAAGGATAGTGAAAATGAGAATAAAGAGAAGAAAGAAACACCGATTAAATTGTTGACGTGGCTGAAAGAGAATGAACTGAATTCGGTATACCCTAACATTGATATTGCTCTTAGGATGTGTGTCTGTATGGCTACATCTAACTGCTCTGCAGAACGTTCTTTTTCCACCTTGAAGCGCACAAAAAACTATTTGCGTACTAATACGAGTCAACATAAACTTAATGCATTGGCTTTGTTGAATATCGAATCTGAAATTCTAAAAGGCATAAATTTTGATCATATTATTGATTTGTTTGCTAAAAAAAAATGTAGACGAAAGAGGTTGTAATTGGAAAAATAAAATATTGCAAAATGTACCACTTGTTAATGATTTCATCACAAAAATAGGGCGGCAAAATTTGTTCGGCCTACGGCGGCAGAATTGGTTAATCCGCCCCTGCGTCCATCTCTCTCTCTCTCTCTAGTCGTATCCTCATGACTGAGGAATCGTGATCCAAAAGCTCACTCGCAGTTGTTCACTATGGTCTTCCGCATCTCTTATTGTTGTTTGTAGGGGCGCTTCGTTATTTGTTTCAACTGGTCTATCCATCAGAGCGTCTCTTAATTTCTTTTTCGGTTCCACCTTCGCCGGCCACTAATGATCCCAGGTACAGAAATTCATTAACTTTTTCTATGTGTGTTAGTTGATTACCCGCTGCCAAGGTGCCACCTCTATCTATAACCATAATTAATCAATCAAACGAACTTACCTGTGAAGTTCGATTGTAATTATATGAAACGTCCGGTCCGAATACATAACTTGCCTACAAGGTAGTCCACCTTTCTTTCGTGCTTCCCACAATATTTTAAAGATACCAATCACACCCGACTCTCGTCTCCTATCGGGTCGTGGTATGCCGTGATACTGTCACAACCTGTCATTCGTTGAGTTTAAAGGATGTGTAGCAGATTCTTGCAACCTAGCGGGTTGGGTTGGGAGGGTAGTTATGTATTCGGACCGGACGTTTCATATAATTACAATCGAACTTCACAGGTAAGTTCGTTTGATTGATTAATTATATTTCAACGTCCGGTCCTCTACATAACTTGCCTACAAGGTAGATGTTTAAAGATGTTTGGTTGCAAGAAAACATGATTGTATAATTACTTGTAGAACCATTATTTTATTTTGATTATACATAAGAAAATAGAACTCTCAATGGGTTACATAATGTATTTTCAAACCTTAAACTATTATATAGCTAAACACGCTGATCCTTGTTTAGGTTGAGGATGTTGGTAGCAAAAGAATCGTTTTCCACTAAAGGTTGATTGTAGAACCGTGCAAAAGTAGAAGAGTCTTTTGTCCACCCGGCTGTTTTCAGAATGATGTCTACCGACACGCCCTGTTTCAGAGCTGCTGAAGTTGAAGCATGGCGCGTCGAATGCGGTTTAAACCTGTCCGTGTTTATGCCGGCTAGTTTTAGTATGTCTTTGACCCATCGACTTAAGGTTTGTTTCGTTGCTTTCCTGTGTGGCTTTTTGACCGTAATAAACAGAAAATCGCAGTCTTTGGGTCGTATTTTTTCAGTTTTCTTTAAGTATTCTTTTAGGGCGGAAGCCGCGCATAATTTTGGCATTTCGCTGAAGTAAGGTATCGTGAGGCATGGCTGCGTCTTATTAATTCCGGAGGTCTTTATTCTGTCCGGAATAAGGATTTGAAAGCCTGATTCAGATTCTAGTAGGCCTGAGATTCTTGTTACACTGATAGTTTGTAATCTCTGACCCGTTACTAGTGCCAATAGCGTCACTAGTTTCTTTGAAGCGAACAGGAGGTTGTCTTCTGTGGTATTAATGAATAGATTTAATACCTCCTGGGGGCTCCAAGTACAATCATACCTTGGTTTCTGAGGTCTCAGTCTAGAGATGCCCTTCAGAAACCGAGTTAAGATTGGATTATTTCCCAAGTTGATCTGGAGAATTAATGCTAGCGCTGATCTGTGAGAATTGAACGATCCATATCTGTTTTTTCCGGTGTCCAGTAGATGTTGTAGAAAGCTTATTACGTCCTCTACTTGACCCTGGAATGGTGATATGTCCTTTTCCTGACAGAAGTTCCACCATGATTTGTACGAGCTATTGTACTGCTGCATGGTGGAACTTGATAGAGACTGTAGGGTTGTCTCCAGCGCGCATTCTGGAGTCCCTTTTAGTTTGAGGGCCTTCCTGATAATCTGGCGGCTACCAGGGTAAGGTTCTCTGCTAGAGGATGTTGATCCTGTCTGTAGGGCGAAAAGAGTAAGTTAGTGTCTGGTGGGAATATTATGGGGGTGGCTGACATTAATTCCCTGAAAAGTGGATACCAAGGTTGCGACTCCCATTGCGGTACTACTACTATACCTGACGCTTTATCTTGGATGATTTTTTGGATAACTCGTAAAATCAACGAGAAAGGCGGAAATGCGTAGAAGAACTGTTTTTCCCACGACATAGTGAACGCGTCTACGGCTACCGCTCCTGGATCTCTAAGCCAGGATACATAGGTAGGACATTTGTAGTTGTCCTTAGAGGCAAATAAATCTATTTGGGGATGCCCAAATTTTGTGACTATTTTTTGGAATGCCGATTGAGCTAGAGACCACTCCGTTTCCGAAGGCAGAGTTCTAGACTCTTGGTCTGCTTGCCAATTGTTTTTGGAGCTAATATAAGAAGCTACCAACCTGATGTTTTGGTTCTCACACCATTGTCACAATCTCTTAGACATATTACCTAAGAGGGCATGTTGTACGCTTCCCATGCGATTCACGCACGCCATTGCCGTGGTGTTATCAGTTCTTATAAGGATATTGCAATTTCTTAGGTCTCGAGCGAAGCATTGTAGACCTAAGAATATGGCATTTAGTTCTAAGAAATTTATATGCCTGTGTTTATCTTCCGCGGTCCACCAACCGTGGGTTCGTTCGTTACCTGAGCAAGCTCCCCAGCCCGAGAGTGACGCGTCAGTAAAGATTTCTTTCTCAAAAGTATCGTATTTTATATCATTATAAACCGTATCGATATTTTTTGCCCACCAAATTAGGTCAGGCATGATATCTTTCGGTTGGTACATGAATGCGTTGTAATTTCCGTTATTTAGTCTTAGTGCCTTAAGTTTTTCGCGCTCGAAAATCTTTGTGTAAAGCCAACCGTACTTAATGGCTGGACATGCTGATACCAAAATGCCAATGAATTGTGCGAATTTCTGAATTTTGAAGCGTTTCTTGGATTGGAAAAAACGAATCCATGCTTTTATTTTTTGTCTTTTTTCTTTAGGAAGTTTGATTACTAAGAACTTTGTATCTAAAATGAACCCCAAGAATTTACATTGTTGTTTAGGGTTTAGTTGGCTTTTTTCTTTGTTTATGGTGAGGCCTAAATTTCCGAGGATCTCGAGGGTCGTTTTTAAATTTTTAAGACAGTCTTCGAAGGTTTTCCCCATTATTAAGAAGTCGTCCAAGTAATTCACGCAAGTGATACCCCTAGATCGTAAATTTTGGACAATGGGTTTCATTAACTTCGTGAAAACATACGGAGCCGACGATAAGCCAAACGGCAGGCATGAAAATTCATATAAGCCGTGTCCGAATTGGAATCTAAGGTATTTCCTGTCATCGGGGTGGATGGCTACGAGGAAATATGCATCTTTTAAATCGATTGACCCTAAGAACCAATCTTTTTGAATTAGTCTTAAGACAGTTCTAGTGTCTTCCATTTTAAAATGGGGGGTCTCGATAATTTTATTTAGCTGTTTTAAATTTAATATGAAACGCTTTTTTCCGTTTGGTTTATTTGCCAAAAAGGTTCTAGAAATAAATTGGTTTGGGTGAGCATTACATTTGTTAATGGCGCCCTTTTTTATTAGTTCGATTATGGCGTTATGCATTTCCGCCGTTTCGGTAGGGGCCCTCCTAGGAACAGTAGGCGCAACGGGTTGCTTCGGTGTCGCAATGAAAGGTAATTTGTATCCCCTAATCCACTCCAAAATTACAGCATTGGAGGTTATAGAGGTCCACTTTTCATAGAAGTGTGACAGCCTTCCCGCAAAACAACTTACCTGATTTAAAACCGCCTGTTGAATCTGTCCCTCTTGTCTTCCCTCGGGGTTTGCCCTTTCAAGGGTCTCGCCTCCCTCTGGCGACGGACCGGGCGATACTTGTTTAACTGTTTGTAGGTGGGTCTTACCTGCCCCCTATTATGGGCTCCCCCCCCTCTTTGGATTCGATCCACCATTTTTGACGATTGAGGACCACTGTAAGATTTAAGGTCCTTGCCGGCCGTTTCGAGAGATTTTGCTTCCTTGAACTTTTCGTGTAGGTTTGACCCGTAAAGCAAATCGTTTGGAGGAGATTGTTCCACAATTGATTTGATATTTTTATTTAATAAAGGAGCGATTAACATTCGTCGGGTCATTGAAAGATCATAGAACAAATTCGTGAAAATCTGGCCAGAATCGCACAGAGTGGTCAAGATTTTGTCTTTTGATTCCTTCGGAATTTTTTCCGATTCATTCATAAGTATATTAATGCTTTTAGCTAGAGCGGACAAACCCCTGCCTAATTGGTTTTGTTTGTCTCTATGCGCCTCGTCCCTGTTACATTGGGCCTGGGACAAAATCGCTGAAATTTCAGGATTTAGTAAAGGCGCTGTTAAGCTTTTGCAATTACTAGGAGATTTGTAGGTGTTAGAGAGCAAATTCTGTGACTCCTTATCAGTACCCTTGGTTATTGTGATGGCCCAGCGTTTTGCCAGCCCCTCGTGAATGGCATCTGAGGAATCACTGGATAGGTCTGGGTCTGCGCCCAGTATACGTGATAAATCGTCCTCTGTTTCTTTGTCCTGTAAAATCAGGGTGTCCTGATTTCTATTATCCCATTTAGGACTATTCGATTCTGATTGCTCTGAAAGAGGATCCGAGCCACCCGGGCTGCGATCTCCCCATGCAGTGTTTGCCGCTTCACTCGGAATGCGATCTACACTTGATTCTAACCTATCGCCTGTAGCGAGGCTAGTATGACGTGATCCGCGCTCGATGTTTTCCTTTAAGGAAGGAGAACGTCTACGTCGCACATTCTTGTGCGATAATGGCGAACGGGATCTGTGCACATATTCACTCCTAGTATTTCGTTGTTCCAACATTTTTTCCAGTTTTCTAATGCGTTTAAGCATATCTGCATTAGCATCGTTGTCCCTACTACGGGAGCGATGCTTATGTTTAGATTTACCCATATTATCTAAGGAGAAATTATAATATGAAATTACTTACGTAAGTCGTGTACACACAGTGGAAGCACAAAAAGGCGAATGACAGGTTGTGACAGTATCACGGCATACCACGACCCGATAGGAGACGAGAGTCGGGTGTGATTGGTATCTTTAAAATATTGTGGGAAGCACGAAAGAAAGGTGGACTACCTTGTAGGCAAGTTATGTAGAGGACCGGACGTTGAAATATAATTTTGGTTTTTTCCAGGTTCATTGTTAAGCCCAAGACTTCACTTTATTATGTTCTTTATTTATTATGTCCTAGCCCTTGTGTTGTATCGTGCGACTATTCAATCGATAGGACCCGCGTCAAGTTTTTAATTATCTGCCCCAAAAGTAATTATCTTATAGATGAGCTCTGTTGCCAAGTGAAAAAGTGATTCATCTCACAATACATTTCTCTATACCTTTTCTCAAGTTGCAAACCCACCATTGCAGTTTTTCTTCAGCCTTATCTCTATAAAAATCCTCCTGTAGAAAAGAGACAAACAGTTTGAAAATTTAATCGTTTATTTATAATCAAGTAGACAAAAACAAAAAAATTTAATAAAAATCTCACTAGATAATTTGTTAAACCTATTATTGCTATGACTTAGATTTAAGAGGTATTTCTTCTTTTGTTATTTTCGGTTTACTGCTTCTTCTTTGCTTATAACATGTCACGTATAAAATTACAGACAAAATAAATAGTAATCCTACTATCATTAAAAATATACAAATAAACCTATTAATTTTTGGCAAGCTAAATAGTAACGTTAAACCTGACGCTAACTCATCAGACATTAACACAGTTTGTTCAAACCATAACACAGGGAACAACACTTTAGGAACATTTTCATACAACCTTCAAAAAAATGTATTAATTTTATGTTTAATTTTTTTTATGGTACTCACGTATAAGACGCTTTAGGCTCAACTAACACATTTACTTGCATTCTAGCCGCAATATCTGCAATTACTCCAGTTCTCTAAAATAAAAGAAAACATTGATATTGGTTAAAACAAAAATTAGGCTATACTAACCGGTTCTAAGGTTATGTACAATTCATGTTTATTCGCATCTGGACTTAATCCTTCCACAGCTTCAACAAAGGAAGAATCACCTTTGTAAAAATGAGGTAAAGAGAGAAAAACTGGAGCATTGTCTCTGCAGGATGAAGTGTTTAGTACTCCATAAGGAAGACATCTTTCGTTGCAGAAGCACTTATTGGAAGGAATTTTGGTACCATTATCAAATACTTCATCCCCAGGTGAATATTTGTAGCATGGTATTCCTTTAATAGTAACATATTCCTCAAAATTAAACTGCAAACTTCGACACATTTCGGGTGTAAACAATACGATTTTATCGGGATTTTGGTTTCGCGTAAAAAGTTCACCACCCGATCCGTTTAAGGCACCACAATAATTTTCGTAAAATCCCGTATGGTTGCTAAAATTCCACTGTTTAAGCTTTCCAAAATTTTCATCTGCACTTGTTCCCATGCTGAAGATACCATCGCTTCCTATAGTATTGTTTCTCTAAAATTAACAAAAATAAGGCAAGAAGTCGGAAAAACTAAAAAATCCAATTTACCCCATAAAACCAACCAAATTTGTCGGGTTTATCATTTGAAAAAATCGAAAAAGCTCTTGCTGAATCGATGATGGGGTCCGAGTATCCATCAAATAATAATTCTCGGACGCTTTTTTTCGTGTGAAGTTGAGCAACCGATATCTGCAATCCTATTGAGAATCTTAAGGCGAAAAACCAATCGTTGGTTGTATGAGCCGCCGTCTAGAAATAAGATTAAATAATTTTATGATCTGTTTTGATTGAAACTAAAAAATCTTACCAAAGCCACCATATTAATACTAATAATTTCGTCCGTTAAAGGACCTACGGAATTTTCTTCATCGAAATAAAACTTCTTTAAATATTTATAAGTGATGGTTTTGTTGCCGTCATTCCACGTGATATCCTTTTTTTCTTTCATCTGTTTGAACGCATACGGTCCAACTTCAACAAATTTTGGCTTAACATTGTGTTTTTTAAAGTCTTCATGATTTGTCCAATTGAAAAAGTAAATTTTCATTCCAATTGCACTCTTTGGTTTTTGCCATGCTAAAAATGCTTTCGAGTCGGGTTCAAACTTCAACGCATCGCTTATGATTGCTTCATGAATTACAGAAAAAATTGAGATGAATATCAAACCAAGAAACACAAGAACTGCTCCAAAAGATAACAAACAAATATTACACTTGCTCAACAATAGCCGCATTTTATTCTAAACAAAAACAATGATATAAATAATAAAATAAAATTTTAAATTTGAGCTTTACCTTTCAAAAGTTTTGTTCCAGAATTTTTAGTTTTACAATCACATGATTTTGAGGATGTAATCTGTAAGAAGTCACAACGTTAACAAAACATTTTACTGCGTCTAAAATTCTACAAAATTACTTCAAGACCTTTTGGGTTATGCAGGTATAAAGAGAAATTTCAGGTACACTTGTTGGCGAGACAATTACCCAAGTTTAGAGAGGAATTCGTGTTTGAAAAATAGGCCGTCTCCTTGCACCAAAATGCGCAAATGTAAAATTATGTTATAATTATTGATAAATTAAACAATTAAAATTAATTGGCGATAGTATAAAAAAACTTGCAGAATTAAAATAATTAAACGTAAAAATAAAACTGGCACTAAATTTTTTGAAAAATCTTAACCTACAAATTCGAACACACAATTTATTGTAAATGAAGATAAATAAAATTACAACGTGCTTCTCCCGCCACAGCTCTAAGCAAAATTAAAACATGTACGCTATCTCCTCTTTCTATTTTTCATTAATTCCACCCCCCCTGCGCCTTTAATAATTTGCAATTTTTAAATTTTTGTTTTGGTTAAAACAAATCAGTTGCAGAATTAACTTATTTTAACATTCAGCTAAGTTTTTTTAGAAAATTTTATGGTCTAAGCAAAATGTGGAACTATACAAAAAATTTGATATTTTGACCTTTCCTGGAATGGACTCATTAGTTGATAAGAAAAAAATTCTCATTTTGTTTGCAGCAAAATAATCGATAAAATTGACGTGAATAAAAGAAGTTAATATGATTAAAATTATCAATGAAAACAAAAAAAATTGATAACCCAGAATTATTTTCGATTTATCGTTTACGTCGGAAGATTAAGGACAGCAATCTTATGAGCAAATAAATATGTTATAATAATATGGCCGATAACCTATCACTTAAACATGTTTTTGTGTATTATATCATAACTTACGTTTTAATTGTTTAACCTGTTTATCCTTGGCTAGAATTTACCTTTATATGTTATGTACTGGTGCGTCTGTACAACTGTATTTTTTTTGCCTTTTTATCGTCAGACAATTTGTAATGATTGAGCGAACTATGTAAACAAATTGTTAGAGATAAAATACTATAAAACTCATTTGAGGTCAAAAAAAAATCTTCAAGTTCTAATCTCGGTTTTCTGGTGGACAGGGATCAAAGACAGAGTTGGACTCTCAAAGTGTTAATACATACATTTATGGGGGATTTAATTCAGATTTTGGGGTTGCTTGGCATCCAAGTCTTAGCGTCTATGAACATTCTCGTCAGAATAGGTTTTTGCATATTCGAATGATAAGTTGGTTATTCTTTGACTAGCTAGCCTTTTAGGTACCCCCCATCGCGAGATGTTTAATGAAACGAGTGTCAAACGTTTGAGCTTTAATAAGCTTCCATTCAAACCGTTTGAGGTTCAAAGGTTTTCAATAAAAATTCAATTCTTTAAAACAATTTTGGGAGGGACTCTAGAAATGCTACCCCCCCCCTATCGTGAGTTTTTCAATAAAATTAATACCAACTCAAAGGTAAACAAGTTAGAGTGTTTAAAAGATTGTCAAATGGTAAATTTTACAATATAGCTCCGAGCAAGTAGCGCGCAGAATTTTGGTGTAGCGGAAAATAATTAATATCGTTTTTATTTTTTAATATGAAAAAAGAAAACAATCACCAAAACAAGAAAACTGTTTTAATAAAAATGTGGGGGACGGTCCCCTAACCTTGGTCACCCCAAAAAAATTGAAAATTTCCTATAGCAAAGAGGAAGGTTTATAGAGTATCCTGTAAAAATTTCACTTGCGAATGTATTATCAAAATTTCGAGAAAAATCAATTTGAAAGTACGTAAATTTAGCGCATTTTTCTTCGATTTTTGGGGTGTGCATTCGATAGGGAGGTTTATCCATCGTCAAAACCTACCCTTTCGGGGCGCCGCTGCGCTCCGCTCCGCTCTGCACCCCTCCAGGGCGGTTTTGACTCTGGTTACTATGCTAAACATACGAGAAGGCGCCTCCCATAAAAAAAAAAACCGGGATAAATGAAACCGGGAGCTTAGAGACCCTTGAAATAGCATTAAAAAGTATAGTTGCGGTATGGGGCAGTAAACTATTACGTTTCACCCCCAAAAAATCGCGTAAAAACAAAAAATAATCGATGTTACATGTACGAGAGACGAGCTGCATCTGCCGGTGCGAACCTTTACCTTTACCTGATATGTATTTGATGGAGCATCCCGGCGCAGCCGGCCTTCTCCTTCATCTGAAAGAATACATTAATGACATTGGAATTTATAGAGACCGGTGGGTCTCTGGGAATTGGCGCTTGGCGGACTGACTGGTAAAAACCTGAGCTGTGACTGTGAAAATGTAATATGAGAAGAAAAAGAAAATTTTTACGTTTGCCGATATAGTAGAGTCCCTAATTCGAAGAAAGAAATTATGAATTAATTTCTATTGATGACCTCGAAGTGATTGGCTTCTACTTGGAACTAGTCAGAATTGGCGACTAGTGGGATTATAGTGATACTATGGGGGGTGATTTATCGAATCTTGTGAAAATTGATCGAAAAATTACACAAATCTAGTGAATAAATTCACTTTCGAAGAGAATTTGTGTAAGTTAAACCTGTGAACATACATTAGTCTGTGTGGGGGTGAGTTATGGTCAGGAGTTGTCCGTGGTCAGGAGTGATTTGGGACGGGGAATGAAAAAGTCGGCTGGGTTGTATTGACCTAGTTGATTTATTAGTGGGTTTTCTGAGAATTTGGATTTGTTGTAGAGATTGGTGGCATGTTTACGATTAAGAGTGTTAATGAGGTCTAGTTTGGCGTCTGCATGTAGTCGCCTGTTAGTGACGTAATAGGGGGCGCTGAAAATAGCTCGGAGATTTTTGTTTTGGATGACTTGAAGTTTATTTATGGCCCTGGGGCGTGCATATCCCCAGACAGGGGAGGCATAAATCATTGTCGGGCGGATTATGGCTTTGTATAATCTTAGTTTGTTAGCGGGGGACATGGTACTTTTTGCGTTCATGAGGACAAACAATCTATTGAAGAGGCATTTGGCTTTACCGGTTGCGGAGGAAATGTGAGCGTCCCATTTGAGGCGCCGGTCCATGGTAATGCCAAGGTACTTGACCTTGGTTTTCCAGGGGGCCGGTGCGAAATACTCTAAGTGTTAGGGTCATTCATATTGCACGTACCGTCAACAGAATGAGCGACGCGCGGGAATCTCGTTAATTTTACATGTAAATTTGCAAACTTCAAATTCGATTTACTCAAAATTTTGATAATACTTTCGCAGGTTTAAATTATATCAGTAAACTATATAAACCTTCCTCTTTGCAATAGGAAATTTTCAATTTATTTGGAGTGGTCACACTTAGGGGACCGTACCCCAAGTTAGGGGAAAATAAAAAAAATTATCCGTTTTTTGCTTTAGGCTGGCTGAAATAGTTTTTCACACAACTCTATTGCGTATTTATCGGATAATTTTTGATTTCAGTTCGAATTTAGATTTATCTACAATTAAAAAAATACCTAAAGAAATAACTTAAGTAAATTTAAAAAAATTAAATTAATATTTAACAAAATTTTATTTCCTTGTTGGTAAATATTTTCACTTTTTCATATTATTACTGCGCTGCAATTTTATACGTACGTACGTTCCGTAATGGGGTAGACGGAGGAAAAACAAAAACCTTAAACAAATTATCCCCTTCTCGTTTTAGGAGGGCTGAAATATTTTATCATCGGGACCCCACAACTCCATTATTAATTTATCGGACGATTTTTTGGTTTCATTTTGCTTGTTTCGAATTTAGATTTACGTGTACTACGTAAAAATATCTAGGTAGTAACAGAACTTTCACCATTTTTGTCCAATCAAAAATAAATTAATTTTAGCAAAATGTTAAAAAACTTTTAAAAATGGCCTCGTATGGTCTTTTGGAAATCATTGATTTCGACAAAATACGGTTGTAAATAAAATTTTGTATGCAACTCGTGAGAAAATGTACCTACACTTTCGCACTCGCGTGGATTGCACAACGAAGCTAACACCTTAAACGATTGACACAAATTTTATCTAAATATTCTCGATAGGGGAGGGGGGCTGTCGTTCCTCCAACCCTTCCAATTTAGTTTTCGTGAATAATTTGCGATACGTGTGGTTCAAACGAATTTTGAATGGAAGCTAATTGAAGCTCAAATGTTTGATACTAATTTCTATAAAAAATTCACGATGGGAGGAGGGGGGGGGGGAGGCGAAATGTACCTTAGTTATTTGAATTTCTGGCTTAATAACGCTGCCTTGGTTTCAATCTGTCCGTGCAGTAAAGGGAGCATTTAAGGGGAGCTCTTTATTTGCAGGCATTTTATTTATCTTCCTATTTAGTACATTTTCCGTCATTTCCCAGATAAGCCACATAGAGTTGTTCAATTGGAATATTTTGCAATATACCAAAATATTCAGGGTAGTGGTTGCGTTTGAGCTTCTGTTATTGGTACTGGGTTACATTTTCAAGTCTGAGCCTGTTATCGAGATGGAATCAGCTTGCTTCTATTTGTTCCCATATTTAAGTACAACATCCATTCCCAAAATTATTTGCAGGTCATACATTAATAACTTCTCCATCTCTGGCACATTTTGGTGTTGCATTGTTAGTGCCCAGTCATAGATGCGTAATAGAGCGGAAAGTCAAAACTGAATGACGTACAGATTTAGGTGCATTTGAAAAAGTCTCAACTTGCCATTAATAAGTAGTAAAATTGTTCGGTGGGAACTACCTTAAACAGTTTGCAGATCCATTCTTAACGGCCTATGGTGTTGAATGCATTAGTCCTTAGGGCGATGAACAATGCCGATATATTTTGATAAGTCTCAAATTCAGTCCCAAATCGACTGTTAGTGCAAGCACCTAATCAGTGCTCTGTCGGTTTGATCTAAAGTCCGCTTGTTTATAGGGGATGCACTCGAGAATTTTTGCTGAAATGCGATCGGCAATCAATATTTCAAGCAGATTGTAGAAACAACTGAGTAGACCAAAAGCTCCCAGCGCGATTGTTTGGCTTGACCGGTTTGACTACTGGGATAATTTTAGTCTCCCGAAATTCCTTGGCTGGTGCACAAAATTTCGTTGAAAAATGTCGATAAAAAGCCAAGATCTTGCTGTTTTCCAATATTTTTGATAAATTTATGGAAGATATGATAATATGTGCTGTTAAGTTCAAGAATAATTATTAGAGAAAGAAATTTTTGCGATAAAGTAACTTTGAACTTGAGGGTCGCTGGGGTCTAGAGATAGCTGTGGATGTAAAAATTTGTAAAGATATAATAAATTATTGAAATTTCAAGTTTCACCTCCCACCTCCTCACCTCAATCACAGCTCTATAATTTTTAGAGTAAAGAGATGCAGTATATAAGGTTTTCACCTTGGATATTAAGATCCGGTTTATGGTGAGTTTCAAGGGACCGAAGGATACATTTAATATCTACCCATTCACCTCGAACCATTACAAATTTAAATAGTCCTATCTCCATGAGATACTTAAATTAATTTAGCGCAAAGTCTGTAGGGGTGCGTTTTATATTGATACCTATATTATGATTTAAAATAATAATTACAAAACTTATTGTTGTTAATTGGCCGCTATTGATAATTAATCGGAAAGTAATTAAACAAATTACACGTTAGGAAGAAAGTCGTTTTCTCTCTTTTTGGTGGAAATGACTTCCCGAAACTCACAGGCATTTCTTTTAATACCTTTGGCAATGGGTACATTACTACCCGAAATTATAATATAAGTATTACCTATAAATTATGTTTATAATTAAAAATAATAATCAAATTTGATTATCTATCTCAAAACAAAATTTGCTTTTCAAATTAATCTATTATTATCTATCTCAATTTGTAAACATGTATTTGTGCTTAAAAAGATATAAAAATAAATCAATCGTTAGAACAACGATACGCCACGACAGCGTGTTATAATAAAAACTTTGATTAACGCTTTCCTTTAATAACACAGATTTTTAATATTACTTCAAGGAGAAGTACGAAAGAGTGCAAAAACTGCACTTACTATATCCTGATTATTTATAATAGAATATTATACGAGAAACTGAAGTGGTACTTTCAATCTCGAGTGTGTCTTTAGCACGTCGCCGAAGGCGAAAGGGCATAAAACACGAGGGATTAAAGGTCACTTCAGGTTCAAGTTTTATGTGCTACTCTATGCAATTTTTGTTCCTGTTTTTCAGAAGTGAAACAATGCCATCCCCAAAAATTTTGGAATCAAAAATATTACTTGGTGGATAAACTGAACCCACGATAATCCAAAGCTGCTACGGTCTTAAAATTTTGTTTAGAAAAATAATTTACTTTATTGATATTATAATATAATTTTAATTAATTGATATTTATGGTAAACACTTTAAAAATTAAAAAATAGAATTACGATAATCTTTGCACTATGAATACAACATAACCGTCTAAATAAATCATCAAGTCATAAAAACTTCCGCAGTTTATATAATTAAATTAAAAAAAAACAACATAAATATTTTATGTTTTTTTAATTAGTATTGTAGATTAAAAATTGTATAAAGATGCCATGTCAATCTGACCCCCAGTTAAAAATCTCCATCGATTTTTTGGCAATGTGTCTTCATGATAGGTTCAGAAAACGTAATTATGTTTAGCTGAACCCAAGTTTATTTTATTTCGGATAATTTGCTGCGTAAGTATTATAAATCCCGATAAAGCATAAAATTTAAATATATAAGAAACAATCCACGTCGGCGTTGGTGTTTTTCGGCGTTGCTATATCGATATCGCCCAATCTTCTAACACTGCAGGGTTACTAGATCGAAGACGGAATTATTATTTTGGATATAGAATATTAGGGACTGTCGTAGGTTGATGGTCAAACGGATTAATTGCTAATGCCGAATATCCGGTTCGACTCTGGGAAAACTATGAACTTAATTCTGACCAAAAGGTATCGAACCACAATCAAAAAATCCTGCCATTTTTGGTTCCTAGTATATGGCGCTTTATTTTACTTCCTCAAAACTGCAACATTTGAAAAAAAATTTGATTTTCAATGTCTGTTCTGGTCCGAAAGGTTTGTCCTCCCAAGTCATATATTTGGTTTTCTTTTCATTTACCTTTAGTCCCATCTTCTTTACTTCAGCCAATATTTTTTTATCACAGATTCCACCAGTTTGCTGGTTTTCACAGTTTTTCTGTTGTTTACTTAGGAGTTCCTGAAAGTATTCTGCCCATCTTTCAGCTATTTTTTCTTTTGTCCCTACCAAATTACCATCCTGATCTCTACGAAAAGTTGTTCTTGATTGGTAGCCTTTCTTTACCATTTTGACCCCCTGATAAAAATTCCTTATTTCTCTGTTTCTATATTTTCCTCTATTTCTTCTAGTTTTCGAATATTATATTCTCACTTTTTTCTCGTATTATTTCCTTATACCATTTACGTTGTTCTTTATAGTTTTTTTATCTTCTTCTGTTCTTCTTCTTAGAATTATCTCCCTTAAAACTCCACGTTTCTTTATTTCTTCGTCACACTGTTCATCGTACCATTCTTTTGTTATTTTCCCGCTTTCCTTGGACTGATTGCCCACCCGTCGTTTCTTGTGTTTTCTCCATCTCTTCTCCATATTCTTCCCGCTCTTTTATGTTTTTAAACTGCATTATTTTATTTATTTTCTTCATATTATGCTTTATTTCTTCTCTATTAGGTTTGTCTGTTTCATTGTTAACCTGTACCATGGAATGATCCCAATCTACGTTGGCCCCACGCTACGTTCTTATGTCCTGTATGAACGTGCATCTCTTCTTCCTGTCAGAATACGATCAATCTGGTTTACATTTCTACCGTCACGTCAGGGCTTATCCATGTCCCCTTGTGTATATTTTTATGTTCGTAGCATTTACTTTTCATTATCACCTTTTCCCATAGCAAAATATATTAAATAACTAGCACTATTTATTGTTTTGGTCAGTTTTGTTTGTTACCAGTTTGTTGCTTTCTTCTTCGCGATTTTTAAATATCATGTAGTTTCATTTATTTTCGTTCAGTTTTACCATTGGTTTTACCTTGTTGTTCAATGCCCATTCCTGTATTATATTTCAATCACGGGCTAGAGTTACCTATCCCTGGCCGATCAAATCATAATTTCTTCTGCTACACACTAAAGAACATAGCTAATTTAACAAATTGTAAAAGTATTTACTATGATTGGGGTCCAAACTTTTTAATAAATCGATTTTGAACTTTAGCTAATATAACGAGATTCAGTGGTAAAATTAACGAGATTCCCGCGCGTCGCTCATTCTGTTGACGGTGCGTGCAAAAAGAACTAGTCTTAGACTTAGCGTTTTACGGACCGGCAGATGCAGCTCGTCTCTCCTACATGTAACATCGATTATTTTTTGTTTTTACGCGATTTTTTGGGGGTGAAACGTAAAATATAACTGCCCCATACCGCGACTATACTTTTTAATGCTATTTCGAGGTTCTCTCACATCCCGGTTTCATTTATCCCGGTTTTCTTGTTGGGTGGCGCCTTCTCGGTATGTTTAGCTTAGTAACCAGAGTCAAAACCGCTCTGGATGGGTGCAGAGCGGAGCGGCGCCCCGGAAGAGTAGGTTTTGACGATGGATAACCCTCCCTATCGAATGCACACCCCAAAAATCGAAGAAATTTTTTTTTATTTTTTCACTTTTTCGGCAATACACGGGTTATTTTCCATTATTTTGATTATATTTATTACTAATATCTACTAATCATACCCCCACCTATCCGAATTTCAAAGAAAAATTCAAATCGGAGCGAAAAAATTTTACGGGTTTTCAAGGAACCGTCTTCGAATTGCATCGCTTCTGCCTGGGGTGTGCGGCATAATTTCCCGTACTTTTCAAAAGTCGAAATTTTTTGATTTTTTCAACGGATTCATACAAAATACTATTTCTATAGACTAAAATAAGCCTGTTCTCTAGTGTGTAGCTGAAGAAATTTTGTCTCAGCCAGCCAGGGTTACATAACTGGACCCCAATCACGTTGTGCTTCCATAAAATTAAATCTAAATCTATTCTATTCTATTCGAAATCTATTCTCCCGAATAGAGCAGTTAGACAACATAATGCTCCCCATTAGCTATTACATCCTTTATATCATTCATGTAAATCTTGAAACGAGTCCAAAAACTGACCCTTGTGGAACACCCTGCTCAGCGGTCATACGTAACTTTCCGAGTAGAATGGAGTCAACATTCTAGGAGAAGATCTGGAGAAGAATATAAAGAAGAATACTTAGCACCTACCGTTAAGCATGGGGATATCGTGTGATGGTTTGGGGATGTTTTTGAGCGGCATGAGTTGGAGATCTACGTATAAAGGAAAATTAAATGCAGAATTTTCAAAAAATTCCTTATGGATTGAAACTAACCGAAACATTTTTTTGTATTACAGCAAGATAATGACACAAAGCATACGGATAGATCAGTAAAAGATTATTTAAAAGAGAAACAAAATATTGGGAATACTGGAATGGTTTAATTGGTCCCCTCAAAGCCATTTATGGGAACACCTCGACAGATTGAAGAACGAGAAAAGTCCTGCAAATGGAAACGGTTTGTACAAAGATACTTCTGGTAGAATGAAAAAAAAACCGCACGGTATTCAAAAAATTAACAAATAAACAAAAAATTAAAACGACTATGCAAGATTAAGGTCATACCGAATTTTAAATTTAGTAGTGTTATTTTCAGTTATGTATGTACTTTATATTAGCGAATTAGTGAATTATTTGAATTTTTTCATTTTAGCACTCGTAATATAAAAAAAGTCTTGTTCGAAGACTTTTTAACAGCCTTTTGTATATTCAGTTTTAGAATACTGAAACAAAACTGCACATGTGCGTGGTTGCGCTTTACCTTAACAGTCCTGTACTACCAGTTGCCGATCTGAAGGTGATTTAAATTGAATGACTATTATATTTTTAAATATTATTTAATACAAAAAGGAAAGGATATAAAATTTCCCACAAAAACTATAATTAAATACGCGTGAATCACGAAAAATTACGTTGCTCCACAATCACCGGAAATCATCAAGCTGGTGGTGTGATAATCAGTTTGTTGTTCCGAAACTGAAAATGCTAATTTAGTGATCACACCATTTTAATGTTTGTAGTAATTAATAGTTAGATATAAAATCTCCAATTAATCCTAGATTCATCAATTCGATATGCTACCAATCAGATTGTAGTCAATTTAGGATTATACAGGCTACGCTACGACCCGATCTTAATTTCAGTAATCTGATTGATCGAATCTTGAAGATTTGATCTCCGAGTAGTGGTTCTCATAAAAATCATAATAAACTATTTTTAGCCGTATTGAATAAGTAGTTAATTAATTATTTGAAATTATTCTTTAAATACCAATTTAGACCATCTATTCAACTCTTGTTATTGTATATTATTGAACAAAGCCAACAACAATTCGTTTGAAGCTCCCATATTTTATTATTCAATAATTTATTATTAGATACCAAGTCCTTCATGGCATCTCAATAACAGTAAAAATAAATCAATTAATAATATTATTATAGGTAGTAAACAAAAAATATAAATATGTATCTCTAATACCGAACTTACGTAAACGTTTAAAAAAAAAGTTTTTCTCAACATCGTACGACTCCAATTGTCCTTACACTTTGCACAGAAAAATAACTTTAAATTTCCTTGCGATAAAAGGCAATCATTGTTTTTAATTAAATAGTTAAGTCTAGCAATTAACATAAATTATATCAATTTTATAAATAAATATGCAATTACCTCAAATAACAAAGCTCCTTGTGAAGTTGTCCAACCAACCAACCGTTCGTTACACCAATTCGAAGATTTTTAAAAAACTGGAGTACTTCAGTATAAAAATTTTCTAGTTAAATAATGATAACAGTTGAGATAAAAAAAAACACGTCTGTTTTGAAATGTTTTCAATATTTGTGGTGGATGTAAGCCAAAAAAAAAAACGTAAAAATTATGTCGCACGTTTTTAATTTAAATGTTATTCATGATATAAATAAAAACTATGAGGTGCAAGTGCAATTTGCGAACGATTGCGCTGCTGAACCACATCTACTACATAAAAGGCTTTGTGTATTATTGTTATTTATATTTGTATAATTACTTCCGTTACGCATTTACATGCCTTTTATAATGGATCTGTAAGTGCATTTCTGAAATATTAGTGGTGTCATTAAATTAAATATTAATCACTCATTAGACACATCGCATAAAAAAAAGAGTGATATCGTATGATTGTTTTGTAAAGCAAACAGTTTATAAAGTACTTATAATAACGTTGATGTTTATAATCTAATGGTCTTACTGCAATACATATGTAGGTACACAATAATAATAATTCATAGGTACATTAATTTCAATAATTACCGATTGTAAGTAAGAATTATTAGCGAACGAATAATTCCTATAATTAAATAAAAATTTCGTTAAATCTAAATATAAACAACTAATGTAAGTTCAAATTCTTATCAAAACCTACAAAAATGTAACTACGTAGAATACGGTAGCGAAATGGCAAGTTGGTCCAATTTATCGTACATTAATGTGAATTGCAGGCATATGCTCCAACAACTAATGCAATGGATGATGACAGAAGAGTTCTATAATCAACTATAATTAGCTGAAAAAAGCTACCAGGAAGCGAGATTACCATCACCCAAGGAGATATGAACTCAAAAATTGGATGTACAGATAATGAAAACCAACTAAATATGGAGACGGTGATCAGCTTAAGCAGTTAAGTGCATTGCTGCTAATGCGGAATGCCCGGTTCAACTCCGGGCTCAGTAAAAACTTTATTCTGACCGTCTCCCCTCGGAAGGCAATGGCAAACCACCGAGGTGTAATATGCTTAGAACAGCCTCTCTGGAGATGAAGTGTATACACTTCCCGCGGTTAGGAGCCCGCGTTAAACAAGTAGGTCCCCTATGTGTGTGATAGTACTACAAATGCACAACACATACATAGGAGAGAGGTCGCCAACATCCGGTAACGGATAGGCACGCGAAGAAGAAGAAGAACTAAATATGTGGTTGGACGATTTGGCATGGGAGAGAGAATCGCACGGGGAGAACGGATGCTGCAGTATTGTCAAACATTTAACCAAAACATTACAAACACATCAACTGGTTCTGGGAAAAACTACGTTTGATGAAAAGGAATGATGAAAAGGAACTCAAATAAATATACTGAGAAGTTTTAATAATCTTTATCGACGATTTTATGGAAAGGCCATCCATATTCCAACAAGACAATGCAGAAATCCATCGTTCACGTAACACCCTAAAGTGGTTTCAAGCTGGAAACATTGAAATTTTGGAATGGCGTGCTTGCAATCCCAACTTAACCCGATCTAAATATAGGCATCAATTCAACACTGTTTTGAACTAAAAATGACAATTCAAGAAGATTTGAGCGCCAATCCTATTAAAATTCCCCAGGACTTTGCAAATTGAATGTCAGACCAGAATTTTTTATAGAATTTTCAAGAAAGGTGGTAGTACTAATAAGTATTAAAAAAAATAGTTTTTACATGGCTAAACATCAACTTAATTTAGGTGGCTTTACATAATATAATGAATAATCAACATACTTTTCCTTTTCTCGTCACGTTTGGAACAAATTCGATAAAAATTCAACCTTATTTATTTAAATGTTACTCTTTTCTGCCATTATCATATTTTAATCGCGTTTTGTTTTTGAACAATAATAAATTTTCATCGTAAATTATTTTAAATGGCAACCCCTATTTTTCATTACGAATTTAAAAAGAGCACAATTTTCTGACTATGACAAAGTAAAAACACCCTGACTTCGTACAGAAAAGTTTTCAAGGTGACCAGTTTCAAAGTTACAAAAAAGCATTTGATTAATTAGTACTTCAATAAATTTAATGAAAACTATTATTATTAAGGTTTTTGCACAAATCATGTAAAGAAGAAAATATAATTAAATTTTCGAAGTGACCCTCGCTCACTTATTGGCAATATCCTATGTATCCGCCACAGAAACTCCTGTAAATTGCCCGAATTTGATTGCGAATTTTATATTTTTGTTCGTCAATGGTAGTTGGTCTATTGAAAAAGACCTTGCCCTTTAAATAGCCCTATAAAAAGTAATCAAGCGGAGTAAAATCCGGAGATCTAGGTGGCCATTCGATCGTTCCTTTGCGATCAATCCATGGGTTGGTAAAAACTTGGTTTAAATATACACGAACGATCACTGCAAAGTGGAATGGAGCTCCGTCTTGCTGGTACCATATCGTGCTGTTGGGTAGATCTGGATCCTCATCATTAGGGTATAGTACCACAAGAGCAGGGACTAATTCGTACCGTAAAAAGGCAAGAAATATCTCACCTGTTAAGGGTTGTCCACAATTTTTTCCGACTTCTCAACCCCCTTCCACCCTTGTCACAGTTGATCACAACTTTCGGAACATCCTTCCCCGGGAACGTCCTATGGTCACAAATCAAAGACCCCCCCCCTCATTTAATCGAACTTGACAAGACATTCGGAGCAGGACGTTTGAACGCGGCCGGTTGAACGCCGGGACGTTTGAACGCCAGGACGTTTGAATGCGAGCAATTAAATTTGGCAATATTAGCAACATTATATTATGTATTTTAAGGAGTTCTTAAGGCAAGTGTTTTTCATTTTTAGATAGCGCAGAATTTTAGGGCATAATAATACGATAGATATAATTATCATTGTCGCCACGTGGAAAATTTTCTAGTTAAACAAACAAAGGTTTTGCCGCCGACACCTATGTCTGTAGTAATTCCCCCGGCGGGGCGGGGGGTCAAAGGGATCAATTTACTTGCGCAAACTGTAGGAGCATTAAATTTTATTATACGTGTTAATATTTGAGAACATAAACGAGAAATATTATTTAATATAGCGTCATAGGAAACCTTTTTTAATATTTCAAAGGATAAAATTAAAGAAACATCTCTATACACGCACGTTAGAAGATGTGTAGACGGACGGAAGGTTATCAATAGAATCCTACCTTTTTTTAAATGTATTGAGATAAATATAAACCACATTTACAAATTAATTTGTTAGAAATCGTACAATTAAAAAAAAAGCGCCTTTAATTCTGAATAAATAAATATTATGTATGTATATAATGTAACGTCCTCGCATTCAAACGTCCCTGCGTTCAAATGTCCTCGCGTTCAAACGGTCGCGTTCAACCGGCCGCGTTCAAACGTCCTAAACCGACACGACTTTGTTTACACGACATTTGGAATTTAAGGAGTAAATAAATTTTTTTACAAAATATTACATAAAAAGAATATTCAAACACAATCTTAGTAGAAATCCAAAAATGGGATTTTTATACGGATGTCAACATTTGTCCCCCCCCCCCCCTGGTCACATTTTGTAAACCCCACTCGCCCCTAGGCGTTATCTACAATATACGATTATCTACAATATGCTAGCCCAAACGCTAAGCTTTTGTGGAAATTGGCTATGAGTTCCCATTTTCCAGTGTGGGTTGACAAGAGACAAATATCCACAGTTTTGCTTGTTAACTTTGGCGTCGATGTAAAATGTAGCTTCATCAGAAAAAATGATATTATTTCTGAATAAGTCATCGGCATCCTGGCGCTGCAATATGGTTTCAAAAACTGTAACCTGGGGTCAGGATCATTTTCGATTACTTCTTGAACCAGAACCACTTTATACTGATGCCACTTCCTCAATTTCAGAACTTTTATAACGGAGCTTTGATCACTTGATGAATTGATAAATGAGAATTTTCTGGACGCGTGTGACCCACTTTGCTCTATTTTGCTAACAGTGGCATCGTAATTAAAACTTCTAATTAAGTGCGAGTTCTGTCCCCGTAACCGATAATCATCAGAATTCCAATTATTTGCCTTTCAAACAAGCGACGAACCATTTAAAAATAGTTAAAAAAAATGAATTCTAAACAGAATTTAGGTAACGATTAATTAACAAAATAGTAGGTTACAGATTACAAAATTCTATAGTCCATCTGGTTTTGGATTGCAGTAGAGGTCGCCTTGAACGGCAAGTCAGATTTACACAGGGAAACGTCAAATAATTAAAGTGTATGAGCGACAAGAAACAAATGTCACTTATTTGATACTTGAAAAAATCGAGTTAAAAGTATTTTTTTATCAAATAGCAATATTTATTTTGTACAAATTTTTTAAATTTGCCAGAAACTTTTAGAAAAATGTATTCGTGAGTCATCAATCGCAAATAAAATTTCGGCAGTGTAAATGGGTAGAAATTTTATCCAATCACGCTCGAAAGTTACAGTTTTAGTACAATTTAGTTCTGCATTCTTAAAACGGATAGACTATAGTTACTATCAAAACCGTGTTTTTTTCCAGTGATTTCTTGATAAATAATTGGTATTATTTTTTGAAACTTTAGGATAAAGTATGATTTTTTACATTTTCATATTCAGAAAATTGTGCTCTATCCAAATTCGGAAAGAAAAATAAAGGTTGCAATTTAAAAAAAAAACGAAGACGTCATAGCTCAAAAAAATATCAATGGCAGAAAAACGTGACACTTAAAATAATAAGGTTGACGTGTCCGAGGATTTTCTGAGAAATTAAATTATTTTATAGAATTTGTTCCATACGAGCTCACTTGATATACAGCCTTGGCCATATTAGTGGGGCACCCTTTAAAATAGCGGTAAATTCCTTTTCAGTGTAATATTTGACCGATCTATTTTTAGCAGGTAGTCTAGAATGGTATTGTGATATAATACAAAGAAAATTTTGTCCCTTATTATTTTTATGAGGGCAATAAAAATTAAAATATCTTAAAATGTACAAAATTGTTTAATTTAAAGAAAGCGACCGTTCAGTTAGTTTCAATTTTTTTTGGTGTACATTTGTGTTTAAAATATTTAAAATTATTTCTAAGGTATGTAAATAATTTAATACGCCAAAAAATAGCGATTTAAGCGAAAGTAAAAGGGCACAAATAATTCTCTTATATTCGCAAGGGTTAAATCAAACTCATATTAGTAAAAAAAATGAAATGTTCACGGCATTCGGTTCAAAATGCAATTCAAAGGTACGAAGAACTAAATTCGTTCAAATCAAGAACGAGAAGTGGTAGAAAACGATAACAACCCGATCTGCAGACCGGGTGTTGCGGCGCGTGCGTATTCGAAATCGCAAAATGACGTCGAAACCGCTATCTAACCAAATGCGTGAAGACGATGGGCCTTCGAATTTGGTACGAACAGTTAGAAGACGGCTTACAGAACAGGCCTGAGGGGTAAGCCGTGGCTTTCGGAAAAAAACAAAAAAAAGAGACTAGAGTGGGCTCGTGAACACCTAAATTGAACCGTTGCGGATTGGGAGAAAGTAGTTTGGTCAGATGAATCAAACTTTGAGGTACGTAAGTTAAAACAACCCCTATTTTATAAATTCGATGATAAAAATTTAATTTTAAACTGATTTTACAAAAATTGTGATTGTCATTTGTATTATTATTAATTTTTTTTGTTTGCATAGGTTTTTGGCACCCCTGGGGCTGTGTACGTACGTCGTAGAATAAGGGAAGAATATCGTCCAGATTGCATCGTACCTACGGTGTAACACCGTGGAGGGGGGGGGTCATGATTTGAGCTTGCATGACAGCAGCAGGGGTAGGGAACATGTTCGTGTGCGAGGGTTGTATGAACAGTTCTACCTACACTGCAATGTTAGAGACCAATCTGATGGAATCTTACTCTAAAATATTTCGTAACAAAGACCCCAGGGTATAATATATCAGCAGGACAATGCTCCTTACCATACCTCGCGAGCGAGCAGGGTGGTTTGTGTCAAAGGGGGTGAATCGGCCTGCACAGTCACGTGACTTAAATCCAATTGATTATTTATGGTTTATTTTAAAGAAGAATGTAGGACAACACAACTGTAAGTTAAAATCGGAATTGAGGGAAAAATTGCAGATGGAATGGTGTAAATTGTTGCCTTGTATCTGCAAATCATTAGTCTACGGTATGCCAAAAAGGGTTGCAGCTGTGATTTAAGCAATTGGAGGACCCACAAAACATTAAAATATAATTTATAATACATATTTTAATAAACTTTAATCGTTTGTTTCTTTATATTTTCTTGCTTTATTAAAATATTACACTTTTATTAAGGTGCCCCGCTATTAAGGCCAAGGCTACATGTAAGTATTTGTTTTTGAAATACATAAGTATTTAATATGTCCCATGCGTAGTTGGCAATTTTTTCCCGTTAAAAGCGGGGACGTAAAACGATGGGTTTATAGCTATTTTCTCCAGAGTATGATAAATATCAATTTTGATATTTTATTTGGCCCAATTTTAAAATGGGCCATGGTAGGATACTCCGTTTGAATAGTTACAACTTAGGCAATAGACGCTCGTTGATTAGTTCATATTAATTAAGTTCAAACGTGGGCTTAGTAAATAGAATTTAGCATGTTTCAGGAGAGCTTGCTAAATGTCCTTGCAAAATTTCAAGGTTCTACAGGTTTTTACGGGGCCGTCCTACCCGGTCCTACCCCTATGTGGTTTTATACATACAAACTTGGCATTTATTATAATAATATATAGGCAGAAGCTTAGTTTATCAAATATTTGTTCTACAAATAACTGATAATATAATAGATAATAAGCCTAACAGAATTTTGTAAATATTTGTTTCAATAATAAAATTAAAACTTACACACTAAAATTTTGAAAATTATAAATATTGCAAAATAAAAATTGATAAGAAATGTTATTTAAAAATCATCGCATACTGATTGATAAAACAAGTTGTTCGAGACGTTGCATGGAATCTTGCAGACACAATTAATGCGCATTAATGATAATAAAATATTTATTATCGCAATAAATGGTTTAGAAAATAAAATATAATGTAGTCAATACAATTAGGTATACAGTAGGATTCGGATATAACGAACCTAAGGGACTTGAAAATTAGTTCGTTATAAGATTTTTAGTCGGGTATATATCTGTAATATTTTTAAATAGTTTCCAACGTTTCGGGCCGTTTACATATGGCCCACTTTTTAAGGCTAAAATATAAATTATTAATTAATGAAATTCTACAAATTGTAAGCGATTTTGTATGAAAGCGATTTTCACTCGGTCCGACTCTGCCCATTTAATAAGGCGTTCTTAAATTAATTCTAATTGCTATCGGGTTGATGGATAAGTTCATAGCGATTTTTTTAAATTTAAAATTTAATTTTTTAAATATAGAAAATATATAAACTAATCAATAACATATTCTTCTGCATTGTTTATGATTGACTCCCAACGTTCCGGCAGGTTTTCGATTCCACGCCTGAAGAAATCCGGTGGTTTGGAGGTGAAGAAGTCGTCGAGACAGTTTTGAAGAGCAACGTCGTTATTAAATGAGATTCCGCGGAGATTGTTGAATAGAGAGCGGAAAAGATGAAAATCTGATGGAGCAAGATCAGGAGAATAGGGCGGATGTGGAATAACCTCCCAACCGAGGTCTTGAATAGCTGCTTTTGAAATGTTAGCAGTATGCGGACGGGAATTATCATGCTGCAAAACCACTTGATGCCGTCTTGCCGGTCGTTTTTCTTGAATTGCAGCTTCCAGGCGACGCAGTTGTTGACAATAAACCTCAGAAGTGATGGTTACATTCCTCGGAAGCAATTCATAGTAGATGCCCATCCTTGCGCGGATGGGCACCAGCTTTTGCACGAGGATTTGCTTGTTTGTTAGGGCTCAACTATTCCTTTCTATTCTTGATGTTGATGTAAAGGCACCATTTTTCGTCACCAGTAACAATTTGGGACAAAAACGGCCGATGTTGTTGACGAGTTAAACGATAACGAACAAGCAAAGAAGCACAAATAGTAACACGCTGATTTTTGTTATTTTCGCTCAAAACGTATGGTACCCAAACACCCAACTTTTGAACTTTGCCCATGGAATGCAAATGTCGTACGATAGTTGATTGGTCACAATTCATCATATTCCCCAATTTCCGAGTTGATTGACGTGGAACATCACGAATTGAAGCATTTAATCGGTCTTCATCACAGCCGGATGGTCTTCCTGAACGTGAGAAATCCTTCATATCAAAATGCCTCATTTTGAAACGAGAAAAGCATTTTCGTGTAGTACTTTCTACGATGGCGTTCTCTCCGTAAACGGCACAAATGGATCTAGCGGCCTCCGATGCCTTAACTCCTCGGTTAAACTCAACCAAAAGGATATTATGTCGTAAATGTTCATTTCTTTTGTACTTGACACTCCATTCTCTTTAGCCAACAATTAACCCTAACGCTACAAATTGAAAAATTCAAGAAGTATCCAAGCTATGATCTCCTACTTCCGTATAAGTAGGGATTATACAGTCCGAGGGCAGTTTACATGCCGACTTAAAAACCAAAATAAGAAAATAAAAAAAGGTTAATTTGGAGGGCGGTTTAGGTATAATATAACCCAGTGATTCTCAACCTTTTTTTTGTTGCGGCACACTTTTAACGATTTCAAAATTTGGCGGCACCCAAAGAAAAAGATAAGTTTAAAAATTATATATCTTATACATACCGGGTGACCGGCCGAAAACTGAACATAGGGAAATAACATGGGAAATTGATTTTTTCTAAATTCCTGCTTCCCATTATAACTGATATGATTAAAAAAAATACCAAATTAAAGAGATTTATTTTCCGCGCCTAAAGATACCCAACACTTAATATTTGGTTTTTTAATTATTGTTAAAAAGTCGATAGTAAAATTAAGAAATAGGGCTTCTTAAAAAAATATTAGCGGGCTGGGTCGTTGCATTACGTCTAATGTGCCGCATTGCTATTGTTTTTAAACTTTTTAAATTTGTTTTTATTTTAAAAATAATAAGAACGCAATTTGAATATTATTTTATTATAACAAGTTGACCAATATTAAAAGTTAAAAGTAGTTTTACTTAGTCAACAAAACCCAAGAATAAGAAAAATATCAATTGGATTATTAAATACTGAACGAAAGTAACCAAATAATAATAATATTATAACAAGTATTCGAATAACCCTCCATTCTGCACTAAACAGTAACCGAATCTATTATAAAATGATTCTCTTACATTTGCTAGCTGTCTAGCAGTAATTTGATTGCATTCTGCAAAGATCGCGTTCCTCAAAGAATCAATATTTGGGTGACGAGTTTTATAAATTTTGCTTTTAATATGACCCCACAAAAAGAAGTCACACGGTGCCAGATCAGGAGATCGGGCTGGCCAGTTTATAGCACCACCACGACCAATCCATCGATTTGGATATGCTTGGTTTAAATAATCTCTAACGTTTACCCCAAAATGTGATGGACAACCGTCTTGCTGAAACCAGACCTCATGGTGTTCAGAAGCTATTTCGTCTAACGCAGGACCAATATTATTTATAAGAAGATCTAAATACATATCTGAATTTAAATTTCCAAGTATTTCAAATGGACCAAGAACACGGTTATTATAAATGCCAGCCCAAATATTAATTTTTTGAGGATATTGTGAGCCGGTCATTAAATTTAGTCTCGGATTTTGTATAGCCCAATAGCGATGGTTTTGTACATTTGGCTCATTGTTTAATGTAAATGTACATTCGTCTGTAAAACATATTTGTTTCAGAAAGTTTCGGTTTCTGTTAGCACGTTCTTGCATTTTCTCACAAAATACAAGCCTGGATTCTTCGCCAAACAAAAATATTTCTTGATGACATTGATATTTAAAAGGATGGTACTTGTGCTTTTTTAAAATTGTTCGAACATTTTCTCTACCAACATTACACTCAGCTGCAATGGATCTAATGCTTGCATTTGGATTCGCAGAAATTAAACCTAATATAGTTTCTTCCAATTCATGGTTGTTTCTCTGATATCCTATTTAAAAAATAATGATAAGACAACTTCAATTAATAATTTTGGTTAATACCTTTATTTAAATTTGTCGAAGTATTACCAGTGTCTTCAAATTTCTTAATTATATTCTGTATGGCCGATATTGATGGAATTTGGCTATTATTAAATTTAACAGAAAATAAGTCACGTATTTGGCGTCAACTATTACCGCTGTAATAATATTTTACCATGAAAACTTTTTCTTCAACAGACCACTTCATTGTTAACAAAATTAATTTTAATCTGTCAAAGTAACTTTTGTTTGTAATATTTGGCTTTCATACAATAGCAATGCGGCACATTAGACGTAATGCAAAGACCCAGCCTGCTAATATTTTTTTAAGAAGCGCTATTTCTTAATTTTACTATCGACTTTTTAACAATAATTAAAAAACAAAATATTAAGTGTTTGGTATCTTTAGGCGCGGAAAAAAAATCTCTTTAATTTGGTATTTTTTTTTATTCATATCAGTTATAATGAATGGGAAGCAGGAATTTAGAAAAAATCAATTTCCCATGTTATTTCCCTATGTTCAGTTTTCGGCCGGTCACCCGGTATACATAATTATATATCTAAAATTTGGCGGCACACTTTTAGAATTTCGCGGCACACAAAAGTGCCACGGCACAGTGGTTGAGAATCACTGATTATAACCCTTGGAAGCATCGACTGCTGAAGTCATTAGCGCGCCAAATTATTCGACACTTTAAAAGCGACATTATAATTTCTGACTTCGACGAGATTCAAAACAGATCCACAATTTTACCGGTAAACAATTTAATTGTTTATAATTAGCGTTGACCCCTCGAACTACTAATTTTAGCTGTATTTTAAAAATAAATTCTAAATTTGATGTGTTTATTTATAAAAATTAAATACCTATGCACATAATATACTTATCTAGAGGATAAATGGAATGAATTATTTTTTGTAGTGTATTGATTAAAATATTACGGTTTGTTTATATTTATACTTGAAGTGAATGTACAATGTTTATTGGCGTTTTAGTACGTTTTATTAAAATTATGGGCAAAAATGTTAATTAAGTTTAAGGTTAATGGAAGGGGACAAGCCCGAAGCGTCATCGTCGTGAAGTTTACTTGTAGAATGTAACGTAAAAAGATACGCACGTTATTTATTTATTTACTTACATAATAAAAACATTCAGTGATTTTAGTTTTTCTGTCGGCGACACCTAACCCGCACTCACTCATACACAACAATGCGACAAAACACGTGTAAATAATTAGTAATTGGTATTATAGTCGCCGAGAGAATTAAATTTAAGTGATTCAATGGCCGAGTTAGAAGATTTTTGTTGGATTCGTCGTGTGGTGTTATCACATATTACATGACCTCCATGGCGACGTCTATTAGTTTAACCCAAGAGTTAACTTTTATTTACAATTTCTGATAAGTGCTATTCGTTTGATTGGATAACTTGGGATCATTCGTTGACCGCTTAAACACTGATAATGCAAAAAACTGTTAGCGATCGACATTATTACAAATATAGATGATATTTATCGGACAATACATCTAGTTTTTTGCGCTAATTATAATATCTAATTAACACATCAACATAATATTGTATAGAGTAAGAACGTCGACTAGTTTAAACGCGGTTTAAACAAGACTAACTTTATTTATATATTCATCGCATCAGCTCAAGGTTGAAATCGTATTTTTTTAACTATGGGAGTTGCGAGACAACATTTTTGTACTTCAAGTCAATGGATCTAATACCTACTTTCCTTTCATATTTGTTGCTATTGTAAAAACCCGTATCCAATATCACATCTTTAGTACAATATCATGCTTCCGTGTCCGATTGAGCTAAGAAGAAACTAAGAAAAAACCAACATAATAATTGTATAGGTTATTATTAATAGTAACAGTTGAATAACATTTTTGAGAAACACACCCACTTATGACGAAATATTTGCGTAGTCACAGTCTGTTTTGGCAAAATAAAAATAATTTTTTTCTAGCATAGTTCAAGATTGTTTAAATATAACATTTTTACTTTCACTCTTGGATTTATTTATACATGTTTTATTTTGCCTATTGGTAAGGCTGTTCACCAGTGGCGGTTTTACCGACCAGGCAGGTTAGGCCAGGCCTACCCAAGAATATAACATTTTTTTATATATTTTAATATTATAAGGAAAACTCTCGTCCAATTGCTCAGAATAACAAATTAATAATATTGGGATGGTGGATCGCAATAAAACTACAAATTTGTCAAGTCGACGTTTCGGAAATTTTATATTTCCATCCTCAGGACTAAACAAACAGCTGTTAATCGTTTACATGCGCAGCATGTAAAATGAGCCACAGGCGGAAAAATCATTTGCAAATAAAATAAAATAGACTATGTAACTTAACAATTGTAAACTAAAAATATAACATTAAAAACATGTACACATTAGCATGAATAAAAAGCTAATGCCACAAAAGATATCGTTAAATCTGTCAAAATTACCTTACTAATTTGTACATGTTTTTAATGTTATATTTTAACCTCAGAATGGTAAAGCAAAACCTAATAACTTGAATTCGTGCCATAAAAGTCGTCGTGGAGTTCTTATCAATGATTAATTAAAAATATTATATTTTTTATAATCACATTTTACAATTAGGTACATACATAGAAACATAATATAGTAGTATAGGTACTATAATATCTTGCACCGTTTTATTTTACAAATAAAAATATTTTAATTTTCACAATTAATAATTATTGAGAATTAAAAACTGAAAATTAACAGTTTAATTTAATATTTCAAGGATGTATTATTTAATAAATATTACTTCAAAAATACCCCCCCCCCCCGTCGGAGTTTTTTTTCTGTATTTAACAAGCTGGCCTACCTAAGATTTTACCCCACGAGCCGCCGCTGCTGTTCACATCATATTCCAAATACTTGTTGCTTAATGAAGTTAGCTACACACATAACAGTTGAAATATTATTAGCAAATTGCTGCTTACGATCGAGAACAATTGCTAATTAAATTTTATTGAGTTTGGTATGCACTGCTATTTATATTATGTACATAAATATGTACATGCAAGTACATATTCAAAGAGTTGAACCTTTGTATCTGACTGGAACGAAATTTCCCTGAGAGAAATTTACTTTGGAAATAGGCCTCTTCCACCTGTGTTTCCAGGGTTCTTTGATTGTTAACCAATTTGTTCATGTTGAGCTTTCTTAACGTCCATGTTTGTGCGCACTAGGACATTTCGACTCGGAGACTTTTCAATGCTAGGACGTTTCAACGCAGAGACTTTTGGACGCAGGAACGGTTCAACTCAAACCTACTGCTATGATCCAAAATGCTTAATAAAGGCTCCCAATTCAAAAATGAATATTAAATTCATAAAAAGCACAAAATTCTAAGTCGGAAGACACTTTAAAAATTTGCATTACGAGAAATTAAAATTTTCTCAAATTTCAATTTCTTAACTAAATTTGAATCTCTCAGGATAAGTAAGATATGATAAAAATTGCTAAACATAAATAGATTGATGATTGTTACATCAAAAATAAAACAAATGGTTTTTTTTTTTATTTGAGAGTTGCGTTTTTAACTGCTAGGGTCATTACGCTTAGTAACATACATATTATTTGATTTTTTATTTAATTGTTTTTTAGTTCATCTTTTGTGGAGTTGTACAGGTATCTTGGAAGCATAAGATTCTTGGTTGTTTGTGGGATATTAGTTGTTTACTTTCTGGGAGTCGTGTTATTAGGCCATTAATATTCCATATGTAGAATGAAACAATTATTCATTGGGTTGTTTTTGGAATGGTTAGTAGTTGTTTACAACATTTGGAGGTTAAGAATTTTAGTTGACTTCGGGAATTGCAATAGAGTGCACGTATTTTCAATGTTCTCCAAACCAAATTATTTACAACATTTGGAGGTTAAGAATTTTAGTTGACTTCGAGCGTTACAATGGTGCAGACGTATTAATCTAACGTCGATATTTACATCAACTCTGCAAAGATGCCACAACAACAATGGCCGACCATAAAAATGACTCTGCAATGTTATAAATTTCGAGATTAACTCAACGTTTCACTGGAACCTGATGATATTGTCAACAAACATTACTTACCTTAATCAATTCGAAAACATCAACAATTTAGGCGAACAACAGCTGCAACCACGAAATTGATTCTAAAAACACAACACCGACAATAGGTTATGCGAGGTCATCTAGCCAACTAAGGAAGCTGCTCAACTAAAAGTGCAGGTGTTTATGACTCACTCTAAAGTCGCAATTACTAAAGCTGGCCATACACTTAATTATATCCTTTTTTCACTTAAAATTCCAACTTAACAATTCGAAAGGTACAGTGAACAATTTTTATTTTATTATTAAACTTTGCCCTCAGCATTTTAAATACAGGATTTGAGATCAAGGCTTTTACGGAAGTGCATTTTTCATTACCCTCATTGAAAGGTTCTTTTTTAAATAAAATTATTATTTTATTGGTCAACATTAAGCTTCGCCACAAGCAATATTATTTACAAACATTTAACTCCGCTACTGTAAAGCGAGAGACTTAATTAGTTAATAGCTAATTAAGCACGACAGGAAGGGAAGAAACGTCTTTTCAACCTGTACATTTTGTGAACAAAACTTTATTTGTAAAAATTTCTTTATTATTAGATCTGCGATCTAACCATTTCATAAAAATTATTGTGTTACTGCGCATTGCGAATATTTTCTTTATTATTATAAAAACTTATCTAAAAGCTATTGAAATCTTTTTATTTTTCACTCAACAAAAGCAATTAAAGTATCCAGAGAGAGCAAATTTCATAAACAACTCAAAAGATCACCTTACATTTAATCACAGGGAACTCACCCTTGTGCGTGTCATCACCGGAGCTTAGTAAGAAGGGGCAGTAGTGTTGAACATCCCTCAATTAAAAAAATATTAAATACGGACCTTTTACCGAATCATTTCTGACTAGCCAACTTAGGGCTGGCGCTACAAAATTAGTTGAGGGAGGTCACAGCACTACGTATTTCATTTGTATCCAATTTAATAATTAAATCACTTTTGTTTAAACACTTTTTAACTTTTGGATCATTCCAAACCAAATCAACCAACGTATTTTCATGACCCTCTTCGATTTTGCTAATTTTGTTTTGCCCTAAAGTGGCCCGTTTACATTGCGCAGCCCTCCAAAATAATTCTAATTTGGCTTGTAGAGCGCCACTAAATTATTTCTACTGGCCGAACCGTACTACTTACAGACATGATCTTTTTGTGAAGTGAAGATATTGAATAGGATTTTTCAGTGAGCTTTTTGTGTAAATAATGAAGGTCACAAAATGGGAGCCCTGATCAAATTTTGACTTTGAGTACCCTTCCCCCAAAAAAGGGAGTAATTTAAAATTTTCAAAAAATATATTATCTTTATAATACTTTTGGCTACTTGCATACCAAATTTTAGAGTGGACACACTTTTGGTTTAGGAGTAATATCGAAATGAATGAGCGTGGTTATAAATGGAAATACCCCCCTTTATCAAGAATACAAAAAAAAAACCAAAAGTGTGACCAATCTAAAATTTGGTATACAAGTAGTCAAAAATAAATAAAGTAAGGAAATGTCCATTGTGGCACCAGCTGTGTGGCACGTAGCGCTGTCCAGTTGGAACCACATGTATATAAATAAATTTATTAAATAACCATTCAATCTATTGATTATGAAATTTTATCGTATGTGTTTTATTAAATTGGTTTTAACCCTTTAGTATTTCTCTGAAGTTTGAAATTTAAATTTAGTTATTTTCGGTCTTCTCGTTTCTTAAATAACAATGGTCTTAAACTGCTGTGTACTGTAACAAAATATTTTTGGATTCTTTCTTATCATTCATAAGACTTCGTTTTTTCAATTGTTCATGATTTTTTTTACTACAAATATCTAATGACCCCCTTTATTCGTAATTCACTGAAATTTTCTCATTGGTTGTTACAATTTCCTCACTATTATTTTCGCATAAATTTCTGGACTATCTGTTCCGACTGCTTTTAACACATCTCCAATTAATTCATCGATCGTTAATTGTTAATTTTTAATTTATTTGCATTTTGATTCAAATCCAACCCATTCATTATTTTTATGTTATTCAATTACAGTGTAGTCTCTATAACGTGAACGTCTCATAAAACGTGAACATCCACAAACATGAACACCTGATTTGATTTTGTACCTATTCCAAAACGTGAACGCAAAAGTTATCGTATAGGGTAGGGTGGTCGACAGTGGATCACCAATTTTTCAAGCCCATATATATTGGAAAATAATACATGAAGTTTGTTGAAATTTTGGGTAGAGTAACATGGACTATAATCTTATCGAAATATGGTAATTTAAACTAAGTTGTATTACAAGCAAACTATGAAAAAAATATTTAATTTTAAGCGCATAATTATTCAGTGTTGACCAGGGGTGGTCCACATTGGATCGGCCTACGGTTAACAGTGGATCAGCCACCACGATTATTGCACATATTTTAAAATGGAAAAATCTAACAGATTTTGAAACTAAAAATATAGAAAAACAATATATTTTCGAAAAACATATATTATAGAGAAACAGAAAAAATACATTTTCGAGATAAAAATATAGGAAAATAAAAAAATTAGCACATTTTCAATAGAGAAAGATCAACTGAGAACTTATAATAAGACCGTCGCCTAGAGGTACCGCTAATTATTGGATTCGGAAGGATGAACCTTACATCCTGTTCTTTGATCATGTTTTGGTTAACCATGTAGCACTGATCCACTGTAGACCAACCCACCATTTAATTTTCAAACCGTGGTTTTGACAAAAGAAATTGAGTAAAACCTGTTATTCAAGTGTCCTCACGTGCGTTAATTATTTTTTAAAGCAATGAAAACATCCAGAACTCTATCATAGAAGATCTGATCAAATTACACAAAAAGTTGAACTTACCTGATAATAACAAATGGAGGATTTAAACCACAAATGTAAACTGGTGAACATCCGACCATCAACGGAACCGCTCAGTTGTAAAATGAGTCAATGAGGGATCACATTGGCTACCACGTATATCTCGCGGAAGCGCATGCATACAATGGTTTAACTAATAAATGAGTGATTCACTGTGTACCACCGATCCACTGTTGACCACCCTACCCTACTCTAAAATGTGAACAATAGGGGTATTCACTTCACTGCGTGTAAAGTTCGTACTTGTAATTTTCGTAGAATTACGTGACGTGAACATACTCCTTGTGAATGTTGCGTAAATTCTTTCGTACTTGTATTTGAGGTTATGTTTATTTGACAGTTGATGTTTGTATTGGAATTTTTAAGGGATTAATAATTAATTTATTCATTCAAATATTAATTCACATTTACTTACGTTATTCATTGTTATTTTGGGTTTATTTTTTATTTGTTAACTTCAAATTAGGTTGTTTTGTATATGTACCACATCTACGAAACTGCTACCAACCACAGCCAACATCTACGAATGCGTAGATTTCGTAAACTAAAAATTCTACGAAGTTTACGAAAATCGAGATCTACGCCATTTACGACGAAAGTACGAAGTGAAGTGAATACCCCTATTGTTGTGAATACGAATTTAAAACTGCATACAACTCGTATTATTATATTATTCTTATGTTTTTGTACCAAACCAACCAAATTGTTTAGCTTTAAAAAATAAAATAAATCTTTTAACGGATGCTAAAAAAGGTTTTGGTGTAAAATTCCAAATCGGAACTGTATCATCTACATCTCCTCTTCGTGTTCTTAAAATCATGGAATCAGAATTTCGGGCGCGGTACCTTAAGGTTGACCACCCAAAAAAAAATTAAAAATTTCCTATAGCAAAGAGGAAGGTTTATATAGTATACTGTAAAAATTTTATATGCGAATGTATAGTTAAAATTTTGAAAAAAACCAATTTGAACTTAGCTAAATTTTACATGTAAATTGCATGAATAGGCCACGCCCACAACCGAGTTTATAAATTAATATAGGTTACGATCGCTCGGTTAGGAGCGCAGTTGGTATCCGACTCTCGAGCAGGTAACATCATAGTAATTATGAATCCAGGCGATTATATAAACAGAACCACAAATATTGTAAGAATCTAACCTGTTCGAGGACCGAGCAGCATCTGACGGAGCGAAATTTTCTAAGTGTTAGGGTATATGAATGCACACGTACCGTCAATAGAATGCGACGCGTAGAATCTCACATGTAAAAATTGGCTAACTTCAAAATTCCCCCAGGGTTCGATCCTTGCAGCTTCACTGTTTAACATCTTTATGAGCGACATTCCAACCCCCTCAGATCCCGCAACAAAAATTTCATTATATGCAGATGACACTGCAATATACACGTCCTCAATCCACCCGGACATAGCCACAACCCGCCTCCAGGAGGCGATCAACGATCTCGGGAGGTGGTACGAAACTTGGCGCATCGAGGTTAACTCGAGCAAAAGTTCCGCGATCATGTTTCGAAATCGTTGCAAGCCTCACAACTCCAGTGTCTGGATGTTTGAGGAGCAAATCCCCTGGAAAACCAAGGTCAAGTACCTTGGCGTTACCATGGACCGACGTCTCAAATGGGACGCTCACATTTCCTCCGCAACCGGTAAAGCCAAATGCCTCTTCAATAGATTGTTCGTCCTCATGAACAGTAAAAGTACCATGTCCCCCGCTAACAAACTAAGACTATACAAAGCCATAATCCGCCCGACAATGATTTATGCCTCCCCTGTCTGGGGATACGCACGCCCTAGGGCCATAAATAAACTTCAAGTCATTCAAAACAAAAATCTCCGAGCTATTTTCAGCGCCCCCTATTACGTCACTAACAGGCGACTACATGCAGACGCCAAACTAGATCTTATTAACACTCTTAACCGCAAACATGCCACCAATCTTTACAACAAATCCAAATTTTCAGAAAACCCACTAGTAAATCAACTAGGTCAATACAACCCAGCCGACTTCTTCATTCCCCGTCCCAAATCACTCCTGACCACGGACAACTCCTGACCATAACTCACCCCCACACAGACAAATGTATGTTCACAGGTTTAACTTACACAAATTCTCTTCGAAAGTGAATTTATTCACTAGATTTGTGTAATTTTTCGATCAATTTCCACAAGCTTCGATAAACCACCCCCCATAGTATCACTACAATCCCACTAGTCGCCAATTCTGACTAGTTCCAAGTAGAAGCCACTCACTTCGAGGTCATCAATAGAAATTATAATTTCTTTCTTCGAATTAGGGACTCTACTATATCGGCAAACGTAAAAATTTCTTTTTCTTCACATATCTCATATTCACAGTCACAGCCCAGGTTTCTAACCAGTCAGTCCGCCAAGCGCCAATTCCCAGAGACCCACCGGTCTCTACAACTTCCAATGTCATTAATGTATTCTTTCAGATGAAGGAGAAGGCCGGCCTTGCCGGGATGCTCCATCAAATACATATCAGGTAAAGGTAAGGTAACTTCAAAATCGATTTATTCAAAATTTTGATAATACATTCGCATGTAAAATTTTAACAGTATACTATATAAACCTTCCTCTTTGCAATAGGAAATTTTAAATTTTATTTGGGGTGGTCAACTTTAGGTTACTCGACCCAGAATTTCTGTTTGTATCTAAGAAAAATTCTTATCGATTCTGAATCTGCAAACAAAATTTTATTTGCAGTGTATTTAAATCGACTAAATTGAGAAATTTTTAAACATCTGTGAAGAATTTCCTTGTCCAAAAATTTAGTGAAGATTTATTCAGATAATACAAATAAAAATCATACAGAATTAAAAATGGCATCTTTTGGATTTCCCAAAACCAACCGAACTTGTTTATTGTGTTCTCTATTCTGTTAAAAAATCTTTTGAGTGATTTACCTATTCGTTTATTGGAATTAGTTGTAAACCGGCATTAGACTGTTCCAAATTCTTTACTGTTGTGATGAACTTCCAGGAATAAAAGTGATTACTTCTTGACACTTCTTGTCTGAAAATTCTCTCTTTTGTTTCATAATTTCCTGCCTTGTTTTTCTTTTTACATCTTTTTACATCTTTGTACTTTCTGAGATCCATTTCATTTCCTGTGCTTAGCCGTTTTTTATGGAGTTCTGATTTGCTATATACTAATTCCTCGATTTTTGGGGTTCACCTGTATTTATTACTTTTTGGTTTTACTTTTAGTCCACAAGCTTCGTAGGCTGCTTTCTCAATGCTATGGGTTATGTTTTTGTCACGAGTTTTTGTATATTTCTTGAACTTCTTGAACTTCTTGATTGTTAATTTCTGGGAGGAGTTTATTTAGTCTTCGTTGATATAAAAATATACGTTATGGTACAATACACCGTTAGTACCAGTTTTAAAAACAGATAAATTATAAGATGCCGGATTTATTTCGAAAAAAGAAAAATGTGTGTTTTTTCACAATTAAATTAAATATTTAGGTCATATAATAAGCAAAGAAGGTTTACATAAGGATGCGTCAAAAATAAATGCCATCGTTAAATGTAGAATTCCTGGAACAATGACCGAACTGCAATTTTTTTTTAGAAATGATGAATTATTATTCTAGGTTTATAAAAAACATTATAGATTTACTGCAACCATTGTACGAATTACTGAAGAACCAACAAGAATTCAAATGGAATGAAAGATGTCAGTCAGCTTTTAACAAGGCAAAGAACGTTATGCTGTCAGATAATGTTTTGGTACATTATAATCCTGAACTTCCTTTCAAAGTTAGTTTAGTTGTGATGTAAGTGCATAATATGGTGTGACTAATTTGCTATCCATCACACACATTAAATGCAAGTGAAAAGAATTATTCAATGTTGGATAAAGAAGCGCTGGCCATATACTTTGCAATTAAGAAATCTTCACAATATTTGGCAGGAAAAAAAACAACTGATCACAAACCCTTAATATATTTATTCGGTAGCAAAAGGATATTCCAATGATGACATCATTATGTAGGGACACAAGGTGGTGATACCTGCCAAGTTTAGGAAACAACTTTTGGTAGAATTACATGCGTCACACAGTGGAATGGTTAAAATGAAATGTAGAGCTCGATCGTATTTTTGGTGATCAGGTATGGATGTGCAAATAGAAAACACAGCAAGATCATGTGATATATTATGTAATCGAAGTAGACCTAGTTTACTTAAGGCGGCAGTTTTGCAATTTGAAGATGCAAAAGAAGTTTTCGAAAGAATTCATCGATCTTTTTGGGCCGATTAAAGAAAAATGTTTTTAGTAGTCGTGGGTGCGATGATCGCTTAATGCCATATTCGCATTAAACAAAATTGTTCTGAGTTGCTATTTTATTTTGGGAGGGCGGCGCCCCGTCGCCCTCCACGTACCAATCGCTTCTGTAGATGTTGGTAATATCAACTAAATAATATGTTAATAACATGAATTCATTTTCGGCATATTGATTTTCAACTAAAAATTATTTGCTTCCGTTACTAATATTTAGTTTGATAACAAGTTCTTTTTACGAATCTAAAATTTTCACTCTTCTGCGATTTTAGGAACCAAATTTCTATGGCGTATCTACGCCATGGTCTAATCTCCAGTTTGATAGAACGGTACTGTGAAAATTTTAGTACCATTACCATTTCACCTTTTCAGTTTTGCAGGAAATCAAAGAAACATTTACTTTTTAGATTTTATTTTAGGTATTTTGCAGAAATAGTTGACTAAAAATTCATAATGAACATGTAAATATACGATACATGTTCAAAATGTTGTATGAAAAAAAGTTAGGAAAAAATATTGTAGTTTAGGTGAAAGTTCCTGTCCTGGTAAAACTATTGTCTAAAAGTTTATAAGTTTATTCCTTTAAATTTTGTCGAGTTTATGTCTTCAAATAGGATAGAAAACTCTAATTGTATACGATCGTTTGCTTCTGTTATGCATAATTTCTGAAAATTTAATTTTCATAATTAATGAAGTCCAAAAATTAAAACGAGAACTTCTTACATTATTTTTATACTCGTACCATGCTTTTACATTAGGCGGAATCGGCCCGATTTTAAGTTCTAAATCCATTATATAATATTGGTTTTTAAATAAATCTAATGCGAATGTAATTTTTAATTTTTCGTCAGAAACTTCCAATGCGTAAAGAATTCCTGAAGCCATAAACATTTGATTGTATTTTGTATGATCTAGGGTGATATTCCATGCATTTGCTATCGTCATGTTAGTTGTATTCATCTAAAAAAAAGATTATACCTAGAAAGTAAGCACATTTTTCGAAATGCAGGATTTTTCATTTTATTGGGCACTTGTTTTACCAGCCCTTTCAATCGCTAAAAAGCATAATGGGTTCTGTAATCACTTATTATAGCCTACTTTTAAAATTCCGGTGTTGTTACTATTTTCAACTGCAAATATTACCCATAATCCATTCTCATCAACATTAATGTCAAAATACGTACTGTTGGATTTGTACAAAGGTTTTAAATTATTGTTGGTCAGTCCTGGTATTCTAATTGCTTGCGCAGTATTATGTTTTAAGGAATAGGCAATAATCGCTGGACGACCGGTAGCGGCTTTATAATAAAAGTGTTTATCGTAAATCACTTTATTGCTTTCATCAAAGTTGAGTAATAAATCGTAACGTCTAAAACGAAAGGAGCATTTAAAAATTATGGTTTAGGGGTGTCCTCTCAATATTGTTACAATAGTAATTTACCTATAATAATCATTATGTAAGAATCTCTGAAGGTCATAATATTCCAATAAAGTATAACTGTCCGTATCTGGAGCTTCCCAAATTAACGGCCAACTTTCCTTTAAGGAGAATTCTGTCATTGGAACTCTATTATAAAATAAATAATAAACGTCATTCAGCCTACCAATTTCATTAATTATTACATTGTCTGCAAAAGTTTATTTTTAAATAAAAGAATTTTAAATAGATTTTGTGGATTACCTGTATTTTTCGGAGATAAATCTGGATACTCATCGTTTCCATACTTAGTTATCTTTATTTCGAATTTATTATCTGGTTTGTCTGACGCACAATCACCTACATAATATATTGTGAACTAAATTAAAAAATGTATGGGAAAAAATAATGCTTACCGTTTGGTCTCCGTGGCCCCACCGGACCAGGTGACCCCTGCGGTCCAACGGGCCCCATAGGACCAGGTTCTCCTAAAAATTGACATATATTTTATGTATATTTATAATCACACCAGTCCTCAGCGTGTTTTAAGCCCAATTTTGAAATAATTCTAGGAAAAGTGAAAATCGTTTTAATCGCTTTATTTCAAATTTGCGGTTAATAACGTCCAAAGTTGTTCCCATCCTACGAGATCTCCTTTCAACGGTTTATTGGAACGAAGACACTGATATAAGACCATGCGCTAAGATCTTGTTGAACGATGATTTTACAGCTAGGTCATTTATTATTCAAAATAAAATTCTATAGAAAAGAGTTCGTAACATATATTTCGCAAAATCATTCCTTTCCGAGCCATAGCCACAAGAATTCTAGGATTTTTATACAACTGCATGCAATAATAGTCCAGTCATTACGTCGCGAAAATTGGTTAAGCGTGGAAATGACTCGGGTTTGCAATTATTTTCTTTAAATCCTTTAATTTGGCATCGGAAAAAAGTCCGTAAGTTTTGGACATCAGCCTCGGACCACAATACAGGCAAATATCTTGAAGGATGTCCAAAAAACACCAAGTCGTGAATTAGTAGTCGTTTTAAAAGCATCCCAAGTCCAAAATAGATTTAAGCTAAATTTAAGAAAATAAAATTGTGAGCATATATGCTAAAAAAATTATTCTAGCCTCTGCAGATACAGCCGTCCAATTTTTTGCGATAAATTTGCGAAACAATTTTTTACCGAAATTTAATAGGTATGGTTATTGAATAAAATTTAGAGCACAGCGTGAGTGGGGAATTTTGGACAGAAAATTTGTAAATATATACTGTCAATATAATTTATTTTTTCCATGTTTACCTGATTCTCCCGGTGGGCCTGCAGGTCCCGGTGGGCCGGCAGGTCCTGGTGAGCCTGCAAATCCGGGTAAACCTGAAAGTCCAGGAGAACCACGTGCACCCGGGAAACCTGGAATTCCAGGAGGACCTGGACGACCCTGAGGACCAGGTAGAGCTTGAGAAATCGGACCTGCATCATCTACATCTCCTCTGCGTGTTCTTAAAATAATGGAATCAGAATTTCTGTTTGTATTTAAGAAAAATTCTTGTCGATTCTGAATCTGCAAACAAAATTTTATTTGCGGAGTATTTAAATCGTCTAAATTGAGAAAGTTGTAAATATCTGTGAAGAATTTCTTGTCCAAAATTGTAGTGAAGATTTATTCAGATGATACAAATAAAAATCATACAAAAAGAGAGAAAATTCATGAATGAGAAGTTAGTAGAAAGTAACAGATTTAGCAATGTACGGCAGTTTTGTGAAGGGATCAAAATAGAAAAGGCGCTACGTAAGTTAAAAAAAGAGAAATAAAGAATTAAGAAGGCCAGTCGGAGAACGACCCAAAAATGTAAAAAAGATAATGGAAAGAACACTTCTAAAAGCTACTAAATGTCCTACAAGCAAGTGAGAAACTTCATAAAATAAAGATGAACGATAAAAAGCTAAAAGTAAAAAAACCCTGTTACGAAGAAGTAGTAGAAGTAATAAACAAAGTAAAGAACAGACAACCACCAGGTAAAGACGGCATAAACGCAGAATTGATTAAACATGGAAGAGAAAAGCTACATGAAAGAATCTATGAACTGGCGAGGCAAGTACGGATGGAAGAAAAAATGCCATCAAAGATGGAAAAATGTGATTGTTCTCCCTACGGCCTCACAGGGTGAGGTCTCCCTGCCGCCTTCAGTCATCTAAATAGAACGTTTTTGATGTGGTTGTTAGGTCTATGGCGTGAGGAGGACTGAACTCTATGAGGCCATAAGCCAAACCTGCATCATCATTCAATACAAAATTTCAACTTTCTGGGTTCAGCCGTTTGGTCCTTGTTTTGAACAAAGTTATTGTAAATATACTTCAAGTTTTTTATTTTTTAAATGCAAATTAATGATTTATACTCTAATAACATAAGATTAAGATGTTAGTAAGTAAATAATCAGAGTCTATTTCGTAGAAAACTTTTATCGGGTTAATGCACGGAATATTTAATTGGTTTTCCACCTACTCAGATCCAGCTTCCCATACACTACGGAGGTGGGATCCAGAACTTCTTGTTGCAATTAGCGCAAATCACCGCAACATAATTTAACGTAAGGTAATTTTTTCTAAAATTAGTATTCGAAACACACACAATGAAATTTATGTACGAATATGATGAATTGAAGTGTATAACTGTGTATAACAAAATAACTGTTCCAAATTTTGTTCGAATCGGTCAAAGGGCATAGGAATGTATAGACAACATACATACATAAGTAATGAAATCCATTGGAACAAGATGGCTCGAACACATTATAAGAAGCGATGAGAAAGCAGTAGTAAGACAAATAACGCAGTAGAGATCCATAGAAGAAGGAGGAAGAGGAAGGCCTAAAATAAAAACTGGTGCGACCAGAACTATTTGAAAACGATGATTGTCGGAGATTGGAAAGAGAAGGCTATGGACAGAAATACATGGAGAATAATAGTAATGGAAACAAGAACATATAGATGAATTTGAAAAGTAAAATGCTACGATAACACGGGGACAAATCCACCCCACTGAACGGATATGGAGTATCTGTAAAGAAACAGCAAAATTCCGCCAGGAATGTAAAGTTATTAAATTAAAACCGAAAAGGTTTTCTATAATGGATTATCGGAGATTCCATGATTTTGATCTTGTTCTAATGATTTAACCCCTTCATTCAATCAAATTGGACGATGAGAATCTAATAAAATAGAAGTTTTTCTTACCTCATGGAAACGTTTCTCAACTTTTTCTTCTATTATGGCAGAAAATTTCTCGTTGTGAATCACGTCCCAAATTTCATTTTCGGTGCAACTTTTTGAACAATTTGACTTGGTCAATATGTATGTTGCGTATATCAAAAGTACTTCTGAGAGTAACACCAAAAATAAAAAAAATATTAAATGGAAATTTAAATTCGCGTTATACTTTTTCGTTTCTACTGTCATCTTAAAAATATAATATTTAACACTAATTTTATAATTAAATATTAACTTTAATATTGACGAAATTCTCTATCGCTAAATGCTCTTGATATAATATGTGACTTAGGTCAACTTTATTTAAAATAAAAAATAAAATTATAATTTTAGAATAACCAATCTATCAAGAAAAGATATGATTTCATTCGAATTTTTATTTTTTGGAAAGAAACGAAATTTATTAATTAGTTGACCGATTATTAAACAAACAAATTAACAAATGGACCAAATTCGGTTGGCATATAAGAACAAAGCTAATGTAGAATAGACTTACTCGTTACTCTTTTCTCTATATTCTAGTTTCCATTGTTGTAATGCCTTGGAGATATAAATCTTAAACAGAGCTGGAGAGATGCAACATCCTTGTCTCAAGCCTTTGGTCATAAGAAATTCTTCTGATCTTTTATTACCAATTTTCACTGATGTCTTCATTTTCTTGTACAAATTTTGAACGTCGTTTATTATATTATGATTTATATTAGTTTGTTTCATCACTTCCCATAATTTTCCAACAGCTATATTGTCATAAACTTCTTGCAGATCTACAAACATTAAGTGTACTTCTGTATTTCTCACTGTTTTCTTTTCTATTATATGCTTTAGACAGAACACATTATCTGTACAGGATCGTCCCGCCCGAAAGCCACTTTGTTCCTCCTCCTCATCGTTTCCATATGCCTCTTCCATCCAATTCCGCAATATTCTTCCATACATCCTGCTGATGGTATTTGTCACTGATATCCCACGATAGTTCTTATATTGTTTCTTATCTCCCGTTTTATTTATGGATGTTACATATGCTTGTTTCCATTCCTCGGGCAGTTCTTCGCCAGTTATGCACTTTATGAACACATATGCTAAACATTCATACAGCTTTTCCGTTCTTCTATTTTTCTTAGCTGTCTTATGGCTTTTTAAACTGTTTCTTTATCTATTTCCAAATGTTCTCCTTCTATTTGAATTTCAATTTGCGATGTATGATTGAAATGTGTTCTTTTTCTGTTAAAAAATCTTTTGAGTGATTTACCCGATTTACCTCCTCGTTTACTGGCATTAGCTGTAAACCGGCATTAGACTGTTCCAAATTATTTACTGTTGTGATGAACTTCCAGGACTCACTGCATTGTCTTCCACCAAATAAAAGTGATTACTTCTTGACACGTCTTGTCCGAAAATTCTCTCTTTTGTTTCATAATTTCCGGACTTGTTTGTCTTTTTACATCTTTGTACGTTCTGAGATCCATTTCATTTCCTGTGTTTGGCCATTTTTGATGGATTTCTTATTTGCTATACCTATACAAAGCCTATACTAATTCCTCGATTTTTGGAGTTCACCTGTATTTATTACTTTTTGGTTTTACTTTTAGTCCACAAGCTTCGTAGGCTGCTTTCTCAATGCTATGGGTTATGTTTTTGAATATTTCTTGAGCTGCCTGATTGTTAATTTCTGGGAGGAGTTTATTTAGGCTTCGTTGATATAAAAACATATGGTACAATACACCGTTAGTACCAGTTTTAAAAACAGATAAATTACAAGATGCCGGATTTAGATCGAAAAAAGAAAAATGTGTGTTTTTCCAAAGAAAGTTTACGCCCATAAATTACGTTTGGCCCCTATATTAGTAGACAAAACGAATTGGCGCTGGTAGAAACAAGGAAGGACACACGGTAGTGATACCTGCCAAGTTTAGGAAACAACATCTGGAAGAATTATATACGTCACACAGTGGAATGATCAAAATGAAAAGTAGAGCTCGATCGTATTTTTGGTGGCCAGGTATGGATGTGCAAATAGAAAACACAGCAAGATCATGTGATATATTATGTAATCGAAGTAGACCTAGTTTACTTAAGGCGGCAGTTTTGCAATTTGAAGATGCAAAAGAAGTTTTCGAAAGGATTCATCGATTTTTTTGGGCCGATAAAAGAAAAATGTTTTTAGTAGTCGTGGGTGCGATGATCGCTTTTAATGCGATATTCGCATTAAACAAAATTGTTCTGAGTTGCTATTTTATTTTGGGAGGGCGGCGCCCCGTCTAGGAAAATAGTAATTCTAGGAAAAGTGAAAATGGTTTTAATCGCTTTATTTCAACTCTGTGGTCACCATCCCAAGTTTTTCCCATCCTACGAGATCTGCTTTCGACGGATTATTGGAACGCAGATACCGAAATAAGACCATGCGCTAAGATCGCGTTGAACGTTGATTTTACAGCTAAGTCAGTTATTATTCAAGATAAAATTGTATAGAAAAGAGTTCGTAACATATTTTTCGTAAAATCATTCCTTTCCGAACCATAGCCACAAGAATTCTAGGATTTTTATACAACTGCACGCAATAATAGTCCAGTCATTACGTCGTGAAAATTGGTTAAGCGTGGAATTGACTCCGGTTTGCAATTTTTTGAAATCAAGAAAACCACGACGCTTCAAAAATTTTCAAGTTCCTGTGCACTACAAAAGCTCCAAGTCTGCATGGACGACATCATTAATTTTTAAGGAATGGTTTAATGAAATATTTGTTCCGGTAAGATCACCTAAGCTTTCGTCTGCATAATATTAAAATCTCAAAAAACTTTTAGGTGAGAACATTTCTTCTCTTTGTTTTTCTTCTTTCTTATTTGTTTTTATATTCCATTTCATAAACGTAAATGTTAATTTAGCTATTTTTTTACGTATTTTCAAACCATGTACCATTTAAAAAACTTCATCAAATATTATTATATACATATCCAGAAACGTGAACTCCTCGAAAACGTGAAAACGCCATGCAGTAATTAGTTCACGTTATTGCGACTCTACGTACTTTTGTGTTAAATTTTGTTTTTATCTTCATGTAAATTTTATCACCAATTAAGCCATTTTTAATTTCTTCCGTTTTAAAAAATCTTCACATCTCTAATATTTTTCTGTTAAACAAAATTCATAATCCAACAATTCATATGCCAACTTAAACTTAAATGTTCAAAATTTTCTGAAACGCTCATCTCAAACTTTTGCGAATTAAACTTCATTTATTTAAATTAAATGACGTTTACGACTTTTGTTTTCGATTTTCTCAATTGGACATGGTTATTGAATGCTTGTTCAATTTTTGATTCAATTTAGTTTCTACCCATCTTTTTGACCATGTTTTCCATTGCCTTTTTTATTTTTCTTATTTCCTCCACCAACATCCTGAACTCCGTCCCATTCATGGTAACAGGTTTGGGTGGTCGAAAGGATAAGAAGCTCAGTTAGATTGCCAATCAAAAGATGCCGCACGTTGGGCCCCCCAATTAAATAAATAGATGCTGTAATACTTAGCTATAATTTACTTATCTTTCTTATCCAATTTAGAAATTTTTCAAATTAATTAAACACTTTTAACTTGAAATAATTCAATTTATTTCTTCTTATCAAAAATTACAATTTATTAAAAATTATAAACTATTTTCATAAATTCTCATTCTGAGAAAAATTCAAAATTAACATCTTATCAGTTCTTTTTTACAAACGCTACTTCAAAAATTTTTATTAACATTATAAAAATATTATAAAAACTTTCAAGGCAAAACATATTTGAAATAAAACTTTTCAGAAGGTTGCGTTATCTTGCTTAAATTTATGCCTTGGGGTTTTTGTGCTGGAAGTCTATTTTTTTCTGGATCATAATAAAATATTCATTTATTTATATACTTATATATACTGTCGTGATATTGTCACATTTATAATAAAATAAAAATATTAATACACGACTCGCCTAAACAATTATAGCAAAATTCACATTTCGAGTAAAAGGCAATACACCGGATGTGTTTAGTAATGAAAAATAGTTGATGGAAAAGTTTCCAAGTTTTCTGAGGTAATTGAACGTATGTAGAAACGGTTTGATAAGCAGTTAGGAATGTCAGGCCAGGACAGTCGGTGATTGAAGTTAGGACAGTCAAGTATGTAACTTACAAGTGTAAAGATGATTATTATAAAGATGTAGTTAAAATGTGTGAGAAGGTTTCATCCCCCAATTGATAATGGTGCCCATAGGAATGTTTCACCCCAAATAATCATGAAAGAATTAATTTTAAGTTAGTTTAAGATGTATGTAAATATTCGTTGTTAGTTGTTTAATAAATATGTTAAATTTTCGGAACCGCTTTAATTAAAAATGCCTAAAAGATCCCTGTCACAAAGAATTGTGACAATATTTTTTGAGGTCCGAATTGACCAAGACAAAATTCAAACTTTACTACAAACTGTGGATTGAAAAGATAAAAACATCCACCTTATTTCTTGAAATTACAAGCTTATAAAGATCTCTAAAGACAAGAATGCTAGGAATGCTACACTATAACCTGTTAAATAAATTCATTATGAAGATAACCATATCAAAATCTTCAAATGAGATACTTTAAATCAGAAATGATGAAATTTATTGCAAATTGATATCAATGAAACTTAACCTGTACATTTTGCAAACTTTAAACTGAAAGGTCTCTGTAAATAACTTATTGTGTGAAAATCTATTTACAACCAAAATTATCTCATATTTAACTGTATGTGTAAATCATAAAATTATCTTCGAAATCGATAAAAAGGTAAATAAAGCTCAAAATTCATTGAAATGTGATAAGTACAAGGTGATAACAAGAATGGTCAAATCCACTACTTAAAACAGCTCCAAAAACAGCTACTGTGTTGGAGGACTCCTCAAAAGCTATGGAAAACTCATCTTTCAAAAAATGCAATCGATCCTGAAAATTATGAAAAATTTAATTAACATAAAATTTACAAAGGGAATGATTTGACTCACAAGTATTTCAAAAATAAACGCAAATGGGTATTTTTGCGCAAGTAAAAATAAGTTGAACTAGAGTATTCAACGACCTAAAGTAAGTCGTGCGATATTAGCATGCAAAGAAATACTTGTTCGGGAAAGCACTCGTGTGGGGGTGACCGACAAATATAATTGGGCGTCACTTTCAATATAAACCGAAAATATTTTATTTTTAATTAAAATCCACTCCTGAGATGAGTCTACATGAATCCGACGAGAGCGATGCTTGGACAGCTTGTGCCTAAATTGTAATTTTACATCCCTTTCTCAGGACAAAAAAAATTACATAGCAATACATAATATAAAATATTTTCTAAAACTACTATTAATGTCCAAATTTAAAATTAATATGTAACACAAAACAACCCCCCTCCCCTCGGCGTCATACAATACAAGAGATCAGAATAGAAAATACTGAAATTCACAATCTGGCTAATATTATTGTACAAATTGAAAAAAAGTAACTTAACTACTTTTTCCACTAGACCCTTCAATTAGATAACTGTTCTTTTCATTACTGTCCCTATAAAGTCACTGTAAGGTATAGGTACATAATATACCCTATAAGGTTATGGGATGCTCTAACCCCATTGAAAGCAATTAAAATTAATCCTTGATATTTTAAAAGTAATTCTTAAAAACTTGCCCTATTATTAATATTTTATGGAATAGGGGGATATACCTTATACTCTAAAATTTTTTTGAATTTCATGATTTCCTTGTTAGTTTTTCACTTGACCAACTTACCTGTTGATGTTTTGATAAAATATAATAATTTATTTATCCATAATAATTATTTTTTTTATAATTATCAGTTTAGTGTCTATGTTATGTTTAAAATATTTTTAATTTTCAGGGAGTTAAACTTTTGACGCTGGGTTTTTTTCCTGGAATGAATCGGTAACTCAGGGAATTTAGGAATTTATAAATTTCGTCTTGGAAAGTCAGGGAATTTTTGATTTTCAAGAAAAAATCAGGGAAATTATATTGAGAAAATTCTTTAAAGCTTAAAAATAATTTTAAAACTTATATATGTTACGGTTTTCATTTTTTAAAATTATTAGTAAAGATTTTTTTAAATTTGTATTGAAAATTTCCTATATTGCATAATATTGAACTTTTTATTTCTTTGTATTTATCATTTTTACGAATATGGGGTTAAATCCAAAAAGTGATTTAACAAATTTAAACAATTTTCATTAATTAAAGAGAATTTGGAGAAAAAGACTAATTTTTATTTTAATTTTAATTTATTACATAATTCCAAAAATTTGGGAAAATGATTTTTGATAATTTTCATTTTCAAATCAAAAATCAAAATGAAAAACTATGCTTTATTATGTAAATTTACATGAAAAACTAGGTTCTTATTTTAAATTTTAACAGTACAGATAATAACAAATCCAATTAATTTTTCTTATTGAGATGCTGAGTTCTATAATTTTATGTAACTTAAAGTTATATACAGAAGGCGACATTACAATATTGCACGCCGCAAAAAAACCGCAACAATTGTAATTCTTCATTTAGTAGTAAAATTACTAAAATACTAAAATTATTTTATACTAAAATTTTATTGGTCTATTTTGCGTTCTTTTAAAATTCCTTAAAAACCGTACATAAAAAACCACTATTTTTAATACCGATTGCAAAAATCTAGAAATGCGGGGGGAGTTAACTATTGTTGACCACCCCAAAAAATTTAAAATTTTCCTATAGCAAAGAGGAAGGTTTATAGAGTATACTGTAAAAATTTCATGTGCGAAAGTATACATAAAATTTCGAGAAAAATCAATTTGAAAGTACGTAAATTTAGCGCATTTTTCTTCGATTTTTGGGGTGTGCATTCGATAGGGAGGTTTATCCATCGTCAAAACCTACCCTTTTGGGGCGCCGCTCCGCTCCGCTCTGCACCCCTCCAGGGCGGTTTTGACTCTGGTTACTATGCTAAACATACGAGAAGGCGCTTCCCATAAAAAAAACCGGGATAAATGAAACTGGGAGCTTAGAGACCCTTGAAATAGCATTAAAAAGTATAGTTGCGGTATGGGGCAGTAGACTATTACGTTTCACCCCCAAAAAATCGCGTAAAAACTAATCGATGTTACATGTACGAGAGACGAGCTGCATCTGCCGGTGCGAAAAAAAAAAAAAAACCAAAACCAAAAACCAAAAAGAACTCTATTGACATTAAAAACTTTACATACATATTTACAATAATAATTTTAATTACTATAATAACAGATAACAAATTACAATAACAAACCATTACACAAATACATATTTATTAAAACTTGAATTGTTAAATCGTACCTATCCCCTAGAGGATTAATCGAATTAAGTTGAAAATTATTAAATCTGAAGGTTAATTGATTTGATATCTCGAGGTAAAAAAGAGTGCAAAAACCCCGCGCCGTGATAAAAAAAAGCCAAAAAAGAATTAAGTTACTGAAATTTTAACAAAATAAAATGAAAATAAAAATGAATTTTAATTAAACTACTGACAATTACTTTCCTATTACTGATTGTTTAAAATGACATGGTGTAAAAGTTTGTGTTTGATCCTGAAGGGCAAGGTGTCTTGTGTGTGTGTACCAAGGTGTGATGTGTGTGGGTTTTGCCTTACCGTGTATGTGAAAAATTTTATGGCTGTGTTGTGTATGACTTCTGTTAGTGTTTGAATTTGATGTGAAGTGTGTAAATCATGTATGGGTGTGTAGCGTGGAGCTCCGGAAATGACTCGGAGACACTTGTTTTGTATTGTTTGAATGATTTTTATGTTAGTCGGGGCTGTCCTGCTCCATACTGGAGAGGCGTATAATAAAATTGGTCTAATTAATTGTTTGTACAAGGTCAGTCTGATTTTAGGGTCAATTCCGTTTTTATATGAAAGTAATGGGAAAAGTGCATGCATTGCTGCTTGCGCTTTCCGTGCAGTGAGTTTTAAATGCGTTCTGAATGTAAGTCGTTGGTCAAGGGTCACCCCTAGGTATTTAACCGTAGGGGTGTGCGTGATGTCCGTACCATTAATCGTAAGTTTGTTTGTAATTTGGTCTCTTTGTCTGGAAAAAGCGGTGAGGGTGGATTTGGGTTCGTTAATTTTTAATCGCCAAGTGGCATAAAAATTTTCGAGATCGGGAACGTGTCGTTGGAGGTAGTCAATGGATTTATCCTTTTTACGGGATTCGGAGGTGATGGCGGTGTCGTCAGCGTACAGGGATAATTTTGTCCGCGTGGATTTTGGGATATCATTGATGTAGTAATTAAAAAGGGTTGGGGCTAGGATGGAGCCTTGCGGTACTCCAGCTGGAATAGGTAAGGATATGGAGAGGGCGTCCATTACTCGGACTTGGAAGGAGCGGTTTTCGAGAAAGCTGGAGATGATTTTAATTAGATGCATGGGGTAATTTCGGATATAAAGTTTGTGAAGCAGGGCGTCGTGCCAAATGGTGTCAAACGCTTTCTCGATGTCGAGGGTGGCCGTCGTGGTAGTGGTTTTCATGTTATAATTAAGGGTAATTTGATCAACGAGCAAAGCTAGCTGAGTGACCGTGCTGTGGTTTGCTCGAAAACCAAACTGCTCCGGAATTATTGTATCATGAATTTCGTCATGTTGAAGGCGGAAAAGGATGATTTTTTCGAGGATTTTTGATAATGTAGGAAGTAAACTAATAGGACGGTAGCTGGCAGGATCGGATTTTGGGTTTTTTTGGTTTAGGGATGGGAATAACGACTGCTTTTTTCCAGGCGGAGGGGAAGTATTGGTTTTTAATGCAGGCGTTTAGGATGTAATAAATTTGTAGGATTGGTTTTTTAGGAAATTTTTTAATTAGGAGAGCAGATATATTGTCATAGCCAGGAGCTCGATTTTTAAGTTTTTTAACAATTTGCTTAATTTCCTTAGGGGAAGTTAAGTCTTCATCGGGAGTGGGGATTGTGATATTATTGAGGGAATCTTTGGATTGTTGGACATCAGAAATTGTGACGGGATCAGATAGGTGTGCGGTGAGATTATGATGAGACAAATATACCGTCGCAATGGCGTTTGCTTTGTCTTGTTTGGTGGTGACAGGACCTTGAGGGGTTTGGAGTGTGGGAAAAGAAACGTCATCTGTCTTGGTTTTTAACGCCTTCGAAATTGCCCAAGCTTTTCGAAGGTTTTGCGGAATGATTGATTTTAATGTTTTATTCCAATTTGAAATTTTGATTTCGCTGATGGCGTGATTGATGTCTTTTGTAAGGCTATTAATTTGGGATTTTAGGGCAGGGTATCTGTAGCGTTGGAAAATTTTACGTAACTTATTTTTTCTTGAAATTTTGTCGAGGATTTCTTGTGGAAGGATAAGTTTACGTTTAGGGGGAGGGACGTCAGTGGTGTTGGAATTGTAAATATTGTTTATGCAGTCGGTGAAGCCGGCTACAGCTTCGTCAATGTCATCGTTCGTAACAATGTTATGAACTAGTGGTATGTTTTGTACATCTGCACTGAAATTTTTCCAGTTTGTGACCTTTAACGGTTTAGGAGGGTGAAGGGGAACTTGTAAGGAACCAACTATTATTTCTACTGGGAGATGATCTGAACTTAAACTATTTAGGGATGAAATTGAATTAACTATTAAATTTTTTGTTACTGCAAAATCAATTATGGAGGGACGTTGAATATCGCAATGGGGATAATGAGTGGGTTCATCGGGATGATGCAAGAATAAGGGATTATTATTAATGTAGGTATACAGGCGCTTACCGTTAGGATCACTGACCGGATTGTCCCAGTGCTGATGCCTTGAGTTAAAGTCACCCGCAAGAATGACTTTATTGCTCAGGTTGAAAATTGCGTCAAGTTCGTCTAAGTCATGATGACGTGCCGGGGAGAGGTAGTAATTAGCTACCATCACCCCGCCAATCATAATTGTTTGTAGCTCCGCTGTGTGTGTAGTTAATTCGTTGGAAGTGGAATGGTCAATGTTTGATTTTATATAGGTAACAAGGTAACTAGTCCGTAATTAATGCCATTAGGATTATTAACCGAGTTATAATTGGGAATTTTGGGAGGGGATCTTTTGTTTAGTCTGGTTTGTTGGATAAGGATAACGTCGGGATTTCGTTCGTTTACTAAGGAAATTAATTCGTTGTGTCGGGGATGAAGTCCGTCTGCATTCCAAGTAATGATTTTTAATTTATTTGAGTTGCTGAATTTAAGGCTGCTGGTATTTCGCTGCAATGTCTGTCATGATTTTTACTTGTTCTAGAATGTCGTGAACACCGGTCATTCTTTGTTTAATTTCTAACATTACTTGCATTAGGCGTGGAATGTTAACAAGTTGTCTGATTTCAAGTGCAACCTTCATTAGGTTGTTTATGTCACTGGTTGGATTGTTTACACAGGTGGCGGAGGCTTGAGGAGCATCATTGTACGTATTTGTTAAATTTTGTGAATAAGTTTGTTGTTCTAGGTTTATCGATTTAGATTATGGATAAGTTTGTCTTTGTCTGGTAGGTAACGGGGGAAAATTTGTTTGTGTGAGTGCGGGTGAATTTGTAGCAATATTGTTTGAGAGATTATTTAAATTTGAATTATTAAAGTTTGCACGGCGCTGAGTGTTTGCACTTACCTTAGCTGCATAATTTAGATAACTTGGGCATTGCGAGTAATTTGCTGCGTGTTGTCCGTTGCAATTGCAACAGCGTACTTGATCATCCTTTTCTTTGCGTTGACAGTTGAAGGTTTGATGGTCACCGAGGCATTTCACGCATCTCGGCCGGATGTTGCAATTAGAAGAGCCATGTCCGTAGTTTTGACACCTATGACATTGGGGTCGAACGTTTTGTCTATTATATTCTTCGAATCTTACCATTGCCGAACCTATGTTTCGTACAATTTTTATTTGTTGCTGTGTGACACCAGGAGCAAATAAAATTAAAAACGAGCCGGTAACATCTCCGTACTTGTTTTTAAATTGGGTAATGTTCTGCGTATCAATCTTATAAATTTCTTTCAGTTGTTCCTTTACATAGTCGGCATTTAAGTAAGGTGAACTTTTCATCACCAATTTGATGGCTTTTTGATATGCTGGAGTAAAGGAATAGCCTTCAACTCCGCCGGAAAAAAGTTCTTCTTTAAGCGCTTGATAATCTTCAGTAGTATCTAGATATAACCACGAGTGTCCGCGAACATGCTGTATTCTGATGTCTCCTTTAATTGTAAGTTTCGACTCTGCGACAAATTTTTGTAAATCACCAATAGATTTGGTAAGTATAATAGGTGGAGGTTTATTGGATACACGAGAACGCGGTGCAGAGCGAACGGTAGTCCACTCTCGATTATTATTACGCTCATGCTGCACTGGTAAGTCGGCTAAAATTCCGAAGCGGTTGTATGTAGTGAGCGGTGTCGTGACTTGAGTATTAGCTGGTGGATCGTCCCCCAAGTCCATTCCTGGATCATTGAGGGCCGGTTGGGTTAAAGGAGGTGAATTAATAACAGCTAGTGATTCTGCCATGATTGATGCGGTAACATCAATCGGGATGGAATTTTCTGTATCACTTTGTTTGTTTTCGATGTTATCGGAGTCGATTTTTCTTAATTTGGTATATCTTGCCGATCGCGCACGATGGCGTAAACGTGACTTTTCCGCCAATAACTTGGCTCTATTGTAAAAAGCCGAACCTTCACATAGGTCTTGAGGAGTGATATTAAAAATGCTGTTATCCAGCGTGTGACTAATATTATGGGGTTTTTATAAAAACCGATTTTGTTTTAACACTTATGTTTAAAAACTTGACACTCTTTTATTTAAGACACAGAACAATGATGAAATAATTTCACTATGTATCACTAGCGATGCACACTGGTCGGCGTCTTGCAGCCGAATGCCGGTGCGAACCTTTACCTTTACCTTTACCTGATATGTATTTGATGGAGCATCCCGGCATGGCCGGCCTTCTCCTTCATCTGAAAGAATACATTAATGACGTTGGAAGTTGTAGATACCGGTGGGTCTCTGGGAATTGGCGCTTGGCGGACTGAGCGTAACCGGTGCGAAAGGTTTCTGGTTTCTGGTTTCTGGAATGAACTTGATGGAGCATCCCGGCGTAGCCGGCCTTCTCCTTCATCTGACAATGGCATCTGGCGTGGGAAGTTGTGGAGGCCGGTGGGCCTCACGAAATATAGCGCTGAGCTAAGGTGGCTGGGAGTTACCCAGGAAAAGACTGTGGAAAATAAATATTGAAAAGAGAGAAGTATTTTACTACGTTACCGATATAGTAGAGTCCCTAATTCGAAGATTGAAGAATTTCCTCGATTGAAGTTGCTTCTACTTGAAAAATTTGACGGGTAATGCAATTGAAATTGCATTTGCCGTCCTCGAATGGAGTTGATGAGCTAGAGGGAATGGAATCTAAGATGTTGGAATTAAATAAAAAATTACACAAATCTAGTGAATGTAATCCACTTTCGAAGCAATTTGTATAATTATACCTATGGACAAATGTGAGTCTGTGCAGGTGGAAGTTGTGGTGATGGGTTGTCTGTGGTCAGGATTGATTTAGGTCGGGGGATACAATAGTCTTCAATATTGTATTGACCTAGTTGTGCTATGAGTGGGTTTTCTGAAAAGATAGACTTCTTGTAGAGATTAATGGCAAGTTTTCGAATGAAGGTGGGTATGAGCTCTAGTTTGGCGTCTGCGTGCAGTCGCCTGTTGGTGACATAGAAGGGGGCGTTGAAGGTAGAGCGGAGGTTTTTATTTTGAACTATTTGGACTTTATTGATGGTGCTGTGACGGGCGTAGCCCCAGACGGGGGAGGCGTATGTCATGGTTGGGCGGATGATGGATTTGTATAATCTAAGTTTGTTTGAGGGAGCCATGGGGCTGTTTCGATTTAAGAGGGCAAAAAGTTTTGAGAAGAGGGTTTTGGCTTTACCGGTTGCGGTTTTGACATGGGGGATCCATTTGAGGCGTTGATCCATGGTAATTCCAAGGTACTTGACCTTGGTTTCCCACGGAATCTGTTCCTCAAACATCCAGACACTGGAGTTGTGAGGCTTACTTCGATTTCGAAACATGATCGCGGAACTCTTGCTCGAGTTAACCTCGATGCGCCAAGTTTCGTACCATCTTTCGAGATCGTTGATGGCCTCTTGGAGACGGGTTAACAGCGTAAAGTGCTAATTTTGTTATTGGGTCAGTGGGGATTGGGATGTCGCTCATGTAGATGTTAAAGAGAGATGCTGCGAGTATTGAGCCTTGGGGGACCCCGGAAGTGATGGGGCGTGCGAAATACTCTAAGTGTTAGGGTCATTAAAACTGCACGGACTGTCAACAGAATGAGCGACGCGCGGAATCTCGTTAAATTTTACATGTAAATTTGCAAAGTTCAAATTCGATTTACTCAAAATTTTGATAATACTTTCGCATGTTTAAATTATATCAGTATACTATATAAACCTTCCTCTTTGCAATAGGAAATTTTCAATTTATTTGGAGTGGTCAACAACAGTTGACTCGACCCAGAAATGCATATGCTTATAACTTTTATTATTTATAAAATTGTTTAAAATTAATGTCATACATAAAAAAGTATACTATTTCGGGCAATACAAAGATTTCAGTATGTTTTCGGTTAAAAATTAATTTCTATAACTTTTTATTTTCGTATCGACAAAAAATATTTATAATACAATTCATTTGTAAATACCAAAAAAAGTTGGTTTTTAAATAATTGAAATTGTCAAGAGAGAGGAGATGATTATATATAACCATAAATATATGACTAGGAATTATCAGAAGTACACGTTGGCGCCCAAATTGGCGCCTACTATTATTTACCATATGGTTTGATCACCTGTCTTTTACAGTGTGTACTTCCCCTGCCGTCTGACCCGTCACAAAGTATGCAATTTTTCCTTGTAGAAAAATTTTAGACTGTAGAATTTTTGCGGGAAGTGAAAATTTGAGTAGATTAAATAAAGATTTTTTTACCTGTGGATTTTTTCCATGGATAATTTTACCTTGGACAATTTTACCGATTACCAAACCAGAATATCTCATATACTCGTATTATTAGTTTATGTTACTTTATCGACGGTTTTTTAAGTATTATAGATACAATAGTACAATAATAATAATAACAACAATGAATTAGAAGATTATGGTATTAGGTTTAACAATAAAAAATTAAAATATTATTATCTAGATGTAGTAAGCTTTCAGCAATGATTATTGTAATCTTTATATGTTTTTATTGTTAAATAATTAACTGGTTAGGTTTTACCATATTTTAATATTAATTTCAACAGTTAAAAAGTTTATAGATTTTATAATAATTTATTATACTATAAAAAATATCTAGCGGAATATAAATTTTATATTTAAGTAGCAATAATATTTTTTATTCTATTTTTATATTATAACACTGCAATGTTTTTTGTTTAGAACCAATTAAATTCTACCAGATCTATTTTAAATCATAAATGAACTTACATTAATATTATTGTATATTGTAAAGCTTGAGTATTATGGAAGTAATTGTAAGGATTCTCTTGGAATTAATTTACAGTTTTTAAGGAATCATCAAATCATGATTTAATTGAAAATTATCCTGTGACCATACTTGGGAAAAATACAAAAATGATGACGCTGATGGTATTTAGGAATAATAAACAACAAAGCATTTTTATTGAAGTGATCAATACATTTGATAACCAAATGGCCAATTTGAATGCTGATGCACGTTTATAAATAATTTTAATTGAGCAAGTTCATTCATATGAATGATGCATTGATCCTGAAAAGGATAATGTACTATGCATAATGTATAATTTATACAGTTATAAATATCTACTGCCTACTCAATAGAGAAAGTAGTTTGGTGTATTTGTGATTTCGGTATCTCTCATTTTTACCGCGGTTAGGAGTACACTTTTTAAGGTACAATTATTAGATATTACAATTTAAACAAGTCCAGAGAATTCCAACAATGACATACATGTTTTGATCTTATTAGATCTCATCAGTGGACCTAAGTGGTATGGGGATACCCCTTTATTTTGAAATGGTTTAATAGGCAAAGGATTGAATTTTCGAAAAATATACTAACAAACTTTTTGTAGAGAATTTTATATTGAATAATATTGATAATAACTGCTTTCAGCGCAAAATCAACGTTTAACGAGATATTCCTGAAAACTCTAATGTTGGCGTATAACGGATTTTGGACTTTACATCCGTTATGCTCAACCTTGTACAGTAATTTGTTGGTCGCTGCCATCTACATCAAATTGGTGGAGACTTGAATATTTTTGATTATCTGTTTTCCGGAACGCAGGTCGAGCTGCGCGCTGAGAGGGACTTGGGGAAAAATGGCGGACGAGAAGGTCACGTCTGGTGGGCTGTGAAGTGATTTTTCGGGGTTGGTTTTCGATTTTGCGGAGTATGGTTACGTTTGTGGGAATTTCAGTCCAACAGTCCGGATATTATATGGAATATGTTGTTTTTCCATCCCAGTAGGGGATTTGATTCGCGATTGGAGGATTGTGGTTTTTTTGGCCGTGCCATGTGTCCCTATCCGACCACCCTGGCCCATAATTTCTGGGAAGGATGTTTATCCGGTAGCATCGGTGAGTAACATGTTTTATTTGCTATTACTTCACAGTACCTGTCGATCGATTGGCCAATATTTTAACATCTGAAGCTCGATGGCATATTTTACCTTGGCCTTTTTAATGTGTTTTATTTTTTATTTATGTGTAACATTCTGGTTTTTCTGTTCGTCGTTCATTTTTTATTAAAGAATGTTATACGAGATTATGATTGCGGTGCATTTTTGTATACCTGTATCGTAGTGATTGGCATATCTAATCTCTTTTACGTTCGCTAGACGTGGAAATGAATTTAAGTTTGAATATTGATTTTTGGTATAATTATTTAATTAATAATTATTTGATTTAATAAATTGTTTTATAATGTGTACTTCGACTGGGTTTTATTTCCACGTTACTACATCAAGCGGCGTAAGTATAATGCATCGGCGATCGGACTCCAGAGTGGTCGTCCTAAGTTCAAGCCTCGACTTGAAATTTTATGTTCGACGTATTTTTTTGTTTAATTTTTATTTTAATATTATTTTTATAAGGCTTCGATGTGTGACCTACATATATACAGGGTGCGACATTGCACCGGGGTTCGCTGCCGCTTGGTTTGGTCGTCGGAGGCTCGATGTGGTTACCATTATGGGATTGTTTATGACCATTCGAGTGTTCCGTCGATTGATTGTGTGGGTGGTGATTCTGAGTGTCAGTGCGGTCGCTACTGTGCCGTTCTGGTCGGCTACTGTAGTGGACTACTGTGTTACGTTCCACTGGTGCCATACTAACACCATAAGCTTCGACTTTATCATTAAGCCTTTAAGCAATGACCACCGTATTGTTTATTTTTATGTTTATTTTTATTTTATTGTTAAGTTTACTTTGTGTGTGTTTGCAAAGCTGCTTCCTTGAGTTTATCCGAGGCGTTTTTACACGACCCATGGCCCTCGCATACCGACGTTTCCATCAAAGAGCTAGTTGACCTAACACCAGGGCTCCACGCATTTAAAAGCAGAAGGTTCTTACCTCCTGCGTGGACTTTATCTTCTCCAAGCTGCTTCTCATTAGAGCAGTAAGGAAAGATTTCGTATCAGGCGTCGTTTTTCCAATATGGACAACTGAAACTACCAAAAAAGGTTGGAAAACAAATTAATTGAAGTAAGAAAATACAAAATCTTTCAAAACTTTGAAGATTTTAGAAAGTTAAGCATAAAAATGATAACAGTAATTTTAATAAATTAGTATAAAAGGCAGTAACATAACTCAACATAAGCAAAACAAAATATATGACGATATGTAAAAATCCCATACCACAAGGACAACAACTGTATGTAAATCAAACGACAATCGAAAAAGCGGAAAAATTTACTTACCTGGGTAGTACAATCAACGACCAGTGGGATCACGCTTTGGAGATCAGATGCAGAATTGAAAAAGCAAGAAGTGCGTTTATAAAAATGAATAAATTGCTAAAAAACCGTGAATGTAACATGAACACCAGAGTCAGACTCCTCCGATGCTATGTATTCCCGGTGCTATTATACGGCGTAGAGACATGGACACTAACAGAAGCATCATGCAAGAAACTCGAGGCATTAGAGATGTGGCTGTATCGACGAATGCTGAGAATACCATGGACGGCACGTATCACGAACAAAGCGGTGCTAGAACGAATGGGAAAAGAAGTCGAAATCATGAATCAAGTCAAGAAAAGGAAACTTGAATACCTGGGCCACATCATGAGAAATAGCCAACGGTATGAGATGCTTCAACTGATACTCCAGGGAAAAGTCTATGGAAAGAGAGGTCCAGGAAGAAGACGAATTTCATGGCTCAAGAACCTGAGAACGTGGTTTTCAACAACAACGACGGGACTCTTCAGAGCCGCAGTGAATAAAGTCTTAATAGCCAATATGATCGCTAACATCCGGTAACGGATAGGCACGTGAAGAAGAAGAAAGGCAGTAAATTTAACAATTTGCTGTTTTCGAAAACTAATAAAATTACTTAAAAAATTTTGTTATTGTTTAATTTCTAAATTTTAAAAATTTAATATGCTTAAGTAATCCCACTTCTGATATCAACTTTTATTATTATGCTTTGCAGCAAAGTGTTTGTTTTCTACGTTTGAATTGAAGTTAGTATATTTTGCTTAATGTGTAATTGATTTAAAAAACGATTTACGAGCGTTAAAACAGGTTATAACAAATGACTTGAATAGTTCATTGATAATAATTTACACATAATAACACTTTTATTACCCACCTATTATCTTTTTAATTTATTTAAAACTTCATTACTGATTTATATTAACGCAAATTGAATACTTAATTAGTTTTCTGAATTTTGTGGTACGTCAGCTTTTTTCAAATTAGTTACCAGACGGTTACCCAACCAAGTGACAGCCACTACCAAATTAATTTAAATAAAATGAAATGACTCTGAGGTAGCTCAAAAAACTCTTTAGTTAAAAGCCATCCTCACCAACTCTGTTCATATTTTCCCTTTTGCATACTTTCGTGATGGTCGGGAAAAAGGGAATAGGTATGTTTTTGGCTTTTTGCAGTAGAGCTATTTAGAATTTGCGTAATTACGGCAAATGGATACAAGATAACACCTGGCTATTTATACATATGTGACACCGAATCTCCACTGAGTAATCCAATCAATCGTTGATGGCACACTCCAGGTATTTAATATTTTTCGCTTTCTCCTACTGAACTCCACCAATTTGTACTCATATGTCAATGACTTGTTCTTTGATAATAATCATGTCTTTGGCTATTTGTATATTTAATCAATATTTAGGTGTAATGTGGTAAAGATGTGGATGTCCATCAAAAGTGGATAATAGAAACTGCACCACCAAGAATTTCAACAAAAAGAATACATTGGATGTCAGATGAAACAATCCGTCTATTACAAGAACGGATAGATCAAAAAATCAAAAAATTATCATCATCAGGAATAATACTCATCCTGGAATATTTTATAGAATAGCCGGAAGGAGTTGAGCCCCTGGAACCGCGCATCCTGAAATCACAGGTAGAGAGAGCAACAAATAAGTTGAAAAATCGGAAGGTTGTTGGAGTGGATGAAGTTACGGGAGAACTCATTAAGGCAATGGAGAAGCTAATGGTCCAGGGTATAAATTCGAAGGAAAGAAGTCAAGAGGAAGGTCCCTTAAAAGATGGGTGGAACAAATAAAATCCCTAAGTGGATAAACCCTACATGTTGCAACACATGCAGCCATGACAGGGAAGCGTGGAGCAGCTCTTTGAAGACACTGTCATCATGATTCCACTATGTCCTTTCGCAGGACGATGGAAACAGAGAGAGAGAGATTTAATTCAAGACTGTAGCACTCTAACTTTCCAACAACCCGATCAAGCAAAGTTTGTAATTCTTCCAAACTATCGGCCAAAAATACCATGTAGTCTGCATACCGTAGGCCGTCTATGGGTACATCATTTATCCTTATGCCACCATCAACTTTGACCACCGCTCTTCTAAAAATATTCTCGGAGTATAAATTAAAAACCAATGGAGAGAATATCATCTCATCTCGAATTTTTGTTAGCTGGCTTCAATACAGATTGGCTATAATTGGCATCGCTTTCATTATTTCTATAATTTTGTCATGCTTTATTCTATCAAAAGCTTTCTCGAAATTTGTAAAGCACATGATAACATTATGATTAACATCCGTGCATCGTTACACTAACACTTGAATACCAGGTAAAGCCTCTCTTGTTCCGACACCCCTGCGAAATCCAAACTGTGTTTCTCCAATGTCGTCTTGAATTGTAAGCTACATATATTTTTTTAGGGAAAGATTCTTAGGAATATTTTCAGCACATGACTCATTATGCTTATTGTTCTATAGCCATCGCACTTCTTAGGCTTACCTTTTTTAGAATTGTCACAAATGTGCATCTGAACCAAACATGGAATCTCTCCTCGTTGTAGTTCAAATTCACCCATAAGATTTATCATTTCGGCTAGGATTTCATCTGGCCCAATTGATTGTCTCGTTTTAGCTTTCTGCATAGCTTTAATAATTTCATCAGTTGCTATCGGTATACCTTAATCTCTCAATATTCCATTTAGTTATGTTTTCCTGTATATCATAAATTGTGATGCCTCGGTTGTCTACAAGCCCTTGAATATTTTTTCGTTGGAATCCAGCTGCTTTGATTTTTATGAAGATGGAAAACGTTGTATCTCTTTTCATATTCTTCAGTCTCTGCACATTCTTGAGAATTCCACTCAACGTCATCTCTTTTGATTTGTCTTTTTATTTCTTTGTTTAGTTGTTTATACCCGAATTTATTTTGCTTCTTAACTTTCCTCCTCTCTTCCATCAGCTCTAAAATCTCATTCTATATGCATTTTTTCTTTTTCGTTTCGGTTTTTGATCTTCCTATTCTGTGTACGAATCTTTTCAGAGTTTGCGATGTTCTTTCAATCGAACCTTCTTCGTCTATAGCAATATCTTGGAAGTCTTGTTCTATTCTAATGGATTCAACATTTAGTTTGTTAAAATCTAATTTCATATAATTCTCTTTCTTTGCAATTCCTTTCAAGCGTACTCTAATCTGGGCCATTAGAAGACTGTGATCAGAAGGGATATCGGCACCACAATGTTTTGACCACAATAATTAACAAAACAGATGAGTTATCCCTTATTGACCTTAGTTGAATTTTGAATTATCCCATTTGGTTCATCCTTTTTCAATTTTTACGTGAACTTATCCTATGTATTTTGAACTTATTATAATATTATAATTATGTCGAGATTTGAGTTATCTTATTTGGTCCCATTTTTAGTAAGATCGAAGGAAAAATACATGAATATCTCGACTTATCCCCTTTTTTTCATTCTTCTCTTTTTCTCCCAATCACATTATCCATTTTTTGTACACCATCCATGAAGACAGAAATGTTATGAAAGAAAGCTACAAAATCTTTCGTGATCAAATTAATAGACAATTCAGATAAACCTTGAAAGTTTAGTTTCCAAAATAGTCGCCTAAAACCTATGCATCAAATCATACACTTATTATAATTTTTCTGCAAAAACATTGGTTTTTATTTAATATTACTGATTTATAAAAAATATAAATAATGCATTCTTATTATTTATCAAATCACAATAAAATCTCACATACGAATTACTAAATCTTCAAATTAACATTTTCGTTGAAGAGGAACTTCTTCCTTGTGCTGTATTTTTTGCATTTTCGGTTTCTTGTTTTTAGTATAAATTACGTATAAAAGTGTTAATACTACGCTTATAGTTCCAATTATAATTAAACAAATGGCAAGTATTTGGGCTACATTTGGTATTGTGCCGAAAAGTGATAACCCGTTGTATATGTCATCAGAGAGCACCATGGTTTGTTTAAACCATAGAATTGGAAACAATACTTTTGGAACGTCTTCGAACAAACTAAAAAAAAAAAATCTCTAATGAAAGTTGACGGCTACTAGTAGGAAAATTTTTGCTTACTCAAAAGGCATTGGTTCCAATAACAAATTGAATTGGAGTGCCGCTGAGCCGTCTATTGTTGCACCTGTAATCTAAAAGTGGGTCTAAAATAGTCTGTACTTGTGAAAACTTACAGGTTCGATGGTAAAAGAATAATCGTGAAGATCCTTATTTGGTTTTAATCCTTCTACTGCTTCCACATAACTAGGATCTGCATTATAAAAATGAGGTAACGAATAGTACAGTGGATAATCTAAGGAACAAGTTGCCGCGACACCATAAGGAAGACAATCTCCCTTACAGTAACATTTGTTCTCTTCGGCGAGAGTACCTATAAAAATAATATTCTTGATTAATAACAGGGAAAAATAATTAATCTATTTATTTACCGTTGTCAAAAATATCTGGAAAAGTGATAAACTTGTAACCCATAACCCCTTTTACAATTTCCCGTTTATCAAAATGTAATTTCATGGGTCTGCACATCTCCGAATGGTACGCAGTTAAAGTGGTTGGTTTCTGATTTCTTGGATAAAGTTCTCCAGCTGACATTTGAATCTCGGAACACTCATCTTCAAAGTACGTTGTTTTGTTTTCATAATTGAAATATCTAAGCTTTCCAAAATTTTCGCTGCCCTTTACGTCCACGTTAAACGTTCCATCTATTCCAGCTGTACCGTTAACCTAAAAAAAAAGATTTTAACATTATATTATCTATTTTGTTGCAGCAGGGTGGTAGGGTACGGAATATATCAAATAATTTGTCGAGATAGTATTAGGTCATTTCAAAAATAAAGTAATTTATAATTGAGAGTTGAGAATGTATTTATTGACCAATTTATGGGCGTCTTAATTAATATTGCAATTGTTAAACTTGGAATTTCTGCGTATGATTTCATTTACAATAAAAAGTAATTTAAAATACAAATTGAGTTCGATGGCACATTGAGTCACACATTTTCAACACGCAACGAGCAGAGACAGGGAGGTATCGGGAAAATGTCGCAAGACGTTCATAACCGAATATAGATAGATTGAGTTCGATGGCTTTAAACTTGACCCCAACTTATATTATTTATGTATTTAAAAATATTACCAAATTATAAATAATTTAATCGTAAGCATACTGAGAAGGGCTATTAACATCTAAAAAAAAATCATTGTTTTGATATATTTCTTCAAACGTTATCTGGTAGCATATTACACACTTTTAAGACTAAACAAAGTCCGTTTATAGTGCAATGTAATCAATGCAAGTCTTGAATTTTCAAAAACATTTAACATAAAGCTTCGGAACTTTATAAATTAATTTCATAAGAGAAAAGAGTGGGGAGCAATGGAACAAATTAAGGAAAAATCTTAGGGTGGCTTGGAGAACCAATTAAAAAAAGTCATTATTCGAACTCATCGCAAACCGCATCTTAGTATATCGTCTGTAGTTATAGAGATAAAAAAGGTGATTTTTGGTTTCTTGACCAATAAACTTCAATAAACTAAGTAATGTTGTTTATTTTTATAATGAGTTTATTTTTGTTTATTTTTTGTTTATTTTTATAAAACCTTTAAAAAGATCTTATATACATAAATGTCATCAACACCTGCACATTATGCAATTTATAAATAATAACTTCGTAGTTGGGGAGACCTTATCAAACAGATTAATAAACTAATTCATTGATAAAAATTCAAATAGTACTATTCATTATAATTATATTCATAGATGGTTTAATATGTTATTAAATACTTGATCAATGAACGATTTGAATTAAGTATTATCGATGAGTTTTAAAATATCATAAAAAAAATTTTAATTGTATAAATTTGAATTTTTATATGAAATTTTGAATTTAAATATTGTTTGTTTCAAAAAGTGATAAGAAAATTAAGTCGTGGACCTGGTATATCAATTCAAATCATTTGAAGCAATAATAATCGTATTACCATGCACAGTATTATCTTATAAATAACCCAACAAACAGTTACAAACTTTAAACATTAAACAACAATAGTAAGACAACAATTTATGTAAATGTCTGGTTTAATTTGCTGGATTTACACTTTTTTTTAAATTTTGACCCTAATCATATGTCATAAATTTCATTCATAGTGGTTGCTAAATTATTTGTGCTGTGGTTTGGATTCCACGTTAATCCGTAGGTCCTTGTTTTTTGAGTCGCACAATAATTTGTATTTATAAAACGTGATTCAATAATTGGTGCACTGCATTTCTGCTCTATAGCAGAAGTTATCTACAAATGATGCGATTTGATCATGGAATGTTACACGGTCGACGAACGTATAGTTATTGTGAAAACGCATTACCAAAATGGTGAAAATTTCGCAGTTACAATCCATAACATTCGTGAAATTTTGATTAGAAGAACTTCTTTAATTAGGCATTGCTTGTCGTTCGTCAATTGCGTCCTCATCTTGGTGGTGATTCTATTGACGATGATACCCAACTTTCCGCCCATTGTTTTGGCGGTCTATCGGGAGGTTTTCTTCTGGTGGGTCTGCCATTTCTTACTATTTTCGGGAGGAGCTCTCCTCCCATTCTATCGCATAAGCGTTCCATTCTTTCCGAAGGGTCTTTATGAATTGTACGACATCTTGTATGTCACATAATTTCCGGATCTTCCGACTCGGAACTTTGTCTAGAAATGGCGTTCTTATTTTTGATTGTTCTCATCTCATCTGTCAGCAGCGTAGCCATTGATCTTAACCTTATTTTGGCTGTTATCTAAAGTCATTTTCACTAACATCATCAATTTTCCTGGTATCTCTAGCTCCCTCATCGCGTTGTACCACTTTTCTCTCCGAATACTATCATACGCTTTTTTGAAATCTAGAAACAGTAGATGCGTTTCTAATCCAACAAATATTTGGTCCATTACCGATCTGCCTTGTGTAAATCTGCACTGGTATTCACCAATTCTCTGTTCAGTATACTTTCGGAGTCTATTCTTTATACACGTAACAAGTATTTTGTAGGAGACATCCAGTAGTGCGATGCCTCTATAGTTCCCACACTTTGCCAAAAATTTGCCAAAAAATAAAAATGTTGCCAAAAGAATGATATCATGCCAGCAGAGCCGTAGAGGGCATTTGAATGGTGTGTTCCACGTGTAATTGTAACGGTTGCTCTTTATGTTAAAATAAACATTGTCCAATTTTTCGAATTATTAATGCAGTTTTTTAACAAATCAAAATGGCACCTCTTATTCTATCTCCCTTTATTTACATAATACTATATGAAGAAGAATGTTAAATAGTCCTTTCCTTTTCTTCAGTTATTTAAAATCATCTTGATAATAAAAAATTGTTAGGTACCCTAAGTGGGTACCTATAGGAAAATTTTTAGTACTGTGCCATTGAAGTTCAAAAATAAATTTAAAAATTATTTATAAAAATAGGGGTTCAGTTCACCTGGTCAAGTTGCTTAAAATTGTTTTTCAAAGGCTAGGGACAAAGGTTAGAATATTACTAAAATACTCCACTATCATCTCCGTTGTGCAATTTTTATCTATCAAAAATAATTAGAATTGCACATTTACTAAAAGTAATTAATAACATGTACAAATTATTATTGTAATTATGTAAGTAATAATTTTTTGCGCTGAATTAAAAAACTTGATAAAGTAAAAAAATTCAATAATTTAAAAAGTTTAAGGACAAAAAATTGATTCCTTAATAAAAAAACGCTTTTAACACAAGTAAAAAAAACGTTAAAACGTTTAAGGAAGGTTAAGATTTGAAAAAATTTAATATGGAATAATTAATTTTCTAGTTTTATCTGAAATATTGCACGTGATAACTAAAAATAAATAAGGAAATCGCAAGGTTATGAGGTTGAACTTGCATTTAAAAACTTTGCTTTTCATAAATTCTCTTTTCATCCAATTTATCTTTAGATTGACCTTTTGGTATTCCTCAATGGATTTTATACCGACAAGACCAGACTGTCTTTGGTCTAGTCGCCTATAAATTATAAAATCCTGGTACGCATTTAAGAATTTAATTTTGTAATGTTATTAGATATAATAAAATATGTAAACTGTAGTCCTGACGAAGCCTACAATCAAGTAAGACGAAACATCGCCAGATTTTAGTTTTTTAGTTGTTTTATTATACTTTATAAATTGTCCAATCAAATTGTCCAATTTTAAATTATTCTTCCAATTTACTGGTTAATTTTTGAAATTGTTGTTTGGTGTTTTCAAAATTTGTTATTTAACCGATTGTTAAATAACAAAGACCGTGAAGACGGTCATGGTATGAACGTTAGCGGGATCAACTGCTAACGCAAGGCGCCCCGGTTCGACTCCGGGTATTGACTAAAAATTTCTTGGCCGTCTTCCGTGTTTCGGAGGGCACGTTAAGCAGGCGGTCCCCCTGTGTTAATGATTTGCCATCATAACAGTAAAAAACAGGGTGCAGGCACATCGAAAAGCAAGCCTAGCAAGCTACCTGAGATGTAAAAACCAAACTGCTCACAGAACCAACAGTGCCTCTGACGGAGGCATATAGTTGGGAAGTACAGGACGTAGTCCTAGCGTAAGAAGAAGAAGTAGACCGATTGTTAATAAAAACTCTACATTGAAAAAAAAAGATAATTTTCAATTATGGACGAATAATAATGCTGTGAAAATGAATAATGAAAATATATGCTGCGATAATTTTTTATTTCGAGACTTCTTAAATGTGTCCCAAATTTATAAGCAAGGATTTTAGGTAATCAATATGAAGTTGCTAGGCCGATAAGTAGTTACATTTTTTTGAGAAACGCACGGTTTTGGCAGTTGCGTAGTGTGAAGTGCAAAAGACATGAAAATAATTAAAATATTGTGCAGGTTCATATCGAGTAGGTAAATCTGGATTGAAAATATTTTGTTCCATAAGAGCGCTTGTATTTGCAAAATATTAACTATTTTTTTCAAATAGAAGGGCCACAGAGATTCAATTGAAAAATTCTCACAGATATTTGATGTCATGGGGCTAAGTCAAAATTTGAAATTGTGCCCTATTCCATTGAACGAATTTTTGACCACTTGTAGATTTCGAATGTGTGATGCACGAGGAACATTTTCGGATAGGTTGTTATTGCTTTTTACTACAAAATGCCCACAGAAAATAAAAGTGAGTTTGCACTCTACTATAGACGAAGCTCTCTTAATGCATTTTTTTTCTGTTTCTATCTTAATGTGGACGTTGCACTAAATCTATTGATTTTTGAGTGGTAATCATTGAATACTTTTTAAAGATCCCGGAATTATCTCCAAACTGTAGTTGCTTTCAATTTAAATTTCCCTAAAATTATAGTGCGCTGTTAAAAGAACGACTTGCATAGGCAAATAAGGAAAATTTTGAAATTTTGAATATAAATGAAAACATTGGGTAGGCCAAGCCTAACCCCGACTCTTTGATGCTCTAAGTCCGAGAAAAGGTGCGAATTGTGTTAATTATGAGTTCGTTTTGATTATTATTGGTTCACGTAAATTAGACGCAAATAAGGCAAATAGAAAATACTTTCTGAGTTTGTATTTTGGTATACGGATTCTCAATGGGGTCAGAAATAAGGATGCGAAAAGTTCCCACCTCTCCATAGGTGGCAGTCATTAACTTTTTCATATACGCGAGGGAGAACGAAAAACATGATGTGGTACTTCACTATTTGGAACTAATCCGTCCAAATTCTTGGGTTGGCCTATTTTTCTGTTCGAGAAAACTCTCGGGAGAGTTTTTTTTTCAAACTTCGGATCATTTTGAAATATCTGGGACATCAGTTCACAAAAGTCGATTCTTATATCAAAATCGTCTTCGCCAATACGTTGACGAATTTGAATTTCATAAGGAAGAAACTTGTCAACTCTTAGCACTTGAGGTATGGAAGCAATTGAAATATTTGTTCACCTAGCAACCCTTTGAATGGAATAAAGTGCTCTAGTACTTCAATCTGCAAAATTTCATCCAAAATTCTGCATTGCTTATTAATTTTGATGCATTATTGGAGCAGGTTTCTTCGAATTTTCGTACTAACTTTATCACGCGCTGGTGGGCCTACATTTTTTCAGGGTGACTTTGATTGAAAATCAAACATCAGTTCTACTGCATGAGTAGAAGGTGCAATATAGTGCGATGATCCAAAATAAGGGCAGTTTAATTGCAAAATAATACATCCACTATAATGAAAATCAATAGTCACAATGCTAAAATTTGTAAATAATCATACCTGGAGCTCTGCATGTACTCCCTGAATTTTGCTGTTTTTTGTAATTTAATGAGTTGTTAAATGGAATTCACCGATACTCTGTTTATAAAATGTGTTTGACGAGAGGCAGAATTATGAAACATTTCATTTTTGGTCAAAGTACAGATAACAAATTAGGAGAAAACAATTTGTAAATTAGTTGGGCTCAAAATAAAGACAAGTGAAGTGGCTTTAAACAGTAGTGAGTTGATTGGAACCTGCATAAGTCGGGAATATGTGAAAGAGATCCGCATTGAAGAAAATTTTGATTTTGAACTATGGAAGTTTCGAAGTACGCTTGCTCGAGAATTGGAAGGGGAGAAAAGTGGAGATTAGGCTGGCAAGAGCAAGGAACAAGGACTCTCTTGGTGTCTAGGAAGAAGTACGGACATAATTTGATTTTAGGGACTCTCACGACGTCCGTATACAAATGAGGACGTGATTAATTTATTTTTGGTTAATTGGGCTTTCCTGGTGTCCACGTACAAGAGGGGACTTTGTTAATTCGAATTGGCAGCAAAGTATAAATTTTGGTACCGCTGAAGATATGAGATTTTTATTGGTGCTGAATTTTTTTTCTGAAGATTGGTGATTATTAACGAAAATCAAAAGAAGTTGAATGTTTATCAGCGATTACATTATAAAATCTGGAAGACAAATTATCGAGTTTATGGTTGGTTTCAATGGAGATCGTATTATAATTGGATCCACGATACGGATGCGAACCTTTGTGGCGACGGCATACAAATGGACATCAATCCCGACTACGATGCAAAAGTGATTTTTTTTTATTTGATGGTAAGACTGATTAAGATTTTACGTGCATTATTAAAAGCGATCGCAGACAATTCTATTATTTTAACAAGTGTTAGGTTTTGGGGATTTTATTTTAGATTAGGTAATAACAATAATTTGTAAACTTGATTTGTTAATATCATGAATCATAATTCTATTTCAATTTAAAAATTTGTGTGTAAATAATAAAAAAACAGTTTATGGATGAGAAAATTCCAATTTATTTTATTAATAAGTTTCCACAGCATTGGAGCACAAGTAAGTTCCAGGTATCCGTGATTTGCATATTTTGTTGATAATTTTCAATTTATTTACAAGAGTGGAATGTGTTTTTGTAATTCCGCTGGACCCAGTTTTTCGCCCTATTTATAGAGTCTTACTGCTGAGTTGAGTTTTCCCCGCTTAATAATAAAAACTACCTTCAAATGTTTGTTTGTGTTCAATTAATTGATTAATTGTCCAACAACACAAAAAAGCAATTTTCAAGTAATTAAATGGTGGTGATGGAATATCTTGGAAAAATTAGAAATGTTAACAGCAAAAAACTTAACTGCATACGAAAACATTTGAATTTTACATGTGTAGTTACTTTCAAACTAAGACATTCGAAACACTAGTAGATTTTAAAAAAAATTTATTTATTGTTTATAGCACGTTTTGTTTATATGGCACGTTTTAGTAAGTCATTTAATTATATCAAAATGCACTGCTTGTAACAAGTGGTATTATCGCTGTATTATCGTATTTTTTAAATTAAAAAATACAGTAACAATAAGTTTTTTCCAGAATACAATGTATTCAAAACCGTATATAACGGCAGTGTCGATTAAAATGAAAATTAGGTGGGGTGACTGCTATATGTAACCGAAGATTCAAAATAACAAAATAATGATATACTTTATCTGATTGTTTTTTATTTCACGTTTCCCATGAACCCTTTTTTTAAATTTATTTGTTTACACCTTTCTATAGAAATATTTTTGTTGTGAAAAGGTGCTCGGTTTTTGTATAAATTATTAGTGAGGTCATATTTTCTTATTGTGAAAATTTTATTACTTGAATAAAAATAGTCATAAACAACTGGACCCACTCTAAACAGGAATAACTTCTAGAAAACTTAATCAATATTAACTTTTTAGAAACTACTTAGAAAATTGTACGGCCAATTTAATTTACCAAAAATTTAACTAACTCTAAAATATTTTAATTTTAATTGTAAATTTTTTGTAAACAAATTGTAAACAAAATCATTTACAAGAACTAACACCAACAAAAACTACAGATTACTCACTATGGAAAGTCACTAAAAAACTCACAAGACCGCAAGCACATATTCCACCTATCAAAACAACTACCGGACAGTGGGCAAGAAGCAATAAAGAGAAAGCGGACACTTTTGCTAAACATCTTTCAAGTGTATTTCAGCCACTGCCCAGAGATTGCGATTCTAACCAAGAATACTTCATCTACCAACTTCTAAATGCACCTTACCAAATGGCACTACCTATAAAAAAGGTCAAGAAACGAGAAGTTATTAAAGTTATTCGTCACGAGCAGGTTTCTTCAAAAAAGGCACCAGGTTTTGATCTAGTCACAGGCAGAATTCTGCAAGAACTACCCGACTCCGGTTACAGAATGATGACCATACTATTTAACGCCACCCTGAGATTGGGTTATTTTCCACTCCAATGGAAAATTTCGCAAATTGTGATGGTGCCAAAGCCGGGAAAAGACGAGAATAATGTATCATCATATAGACCCATAAGTTTACTTCCACTACTCTCAAAGGTGTTCGAAAAAATTCTGTTGAAGAGACTTCATCCTCTGTTTGTTGAAAGCGAGACCATACCGAATCATCAATTTGGGTTCAGGCAAAGACACTCGACCATAGAGCAAGTGCATAGAATCGCAACTAAAATAAGATCGGATTTGGAATCCAAAAGGTACTGCTCTTCAGCCTTCTTGGACGTCTCGCAAGCCTTTGACAAGGTTTGGCACGATGGTCTACTGTATAAAATTAAAAAGAGCTTACCATACACCTATTATACAGTTCTCTCATCATACCTTAGAGACCGGTGCTTCTTTGTCAAGCATCAAGATGCCACGTCAGAATTATATCCCATCAAATCAGGCGTACCTCAGGGGAGTGTTCTGGGGCCAGTATTATACCTTATATACACAGCAGATATACCAACCGATGACAATACCACGCTAGCAACATACGCCGATGATACTGTCATAATGACATCTAATACGGAGACTGGGGTGGCCTCACAAGTATTACAAGTCCATCTAGACAAAATCTGCAGCTGGTTCAAGATGTGGAGAATCAAGGTGAATGAGAGCAAGTCAGTTCATGTAACATTCACACTGAGAAGAGGTACTTGCCCGCCAGTCACATTCAACAATGAGCCAATCCCACAGTCCAATGAAGTGAAATACCTGGGTATGCTTCTGGACCGGAGACTCACCTGGGCGCAGCATATTAAAACAAAAAAGAAACAACTGAATTTGAGATTGACAAGGATGTACTGGCTCATAGGAAGAAACTCAAAGCTGTCGTTAGAGAACAGACTCTTAATATACAAGACAATTCTTAAGCCTGTTTGGACCTACGGATTACAACTTTGGGGAGCTGCAAGCGCTACAAACATAGCAAAAATCCAGACATTTCAAAACAAAGTTTTAAAAGCAATTACTAGTGTTCCCATATATTACCCCAACTGTGTAATACACGACCAATTAAAAGTGCCAACAGTCCAAGAGGAAATAGTGACCCACAGCGAGAGGTACCAACGCCGACTGCAAGAACATCCAAATTTACTTGCAGTAAATCTACTAAATCCACCACAATTTAGAAATTAAAGCGACGCGATCCACTAGATCTAATCAACGATCCTTAGAATGAAATATACCGGGTCATAGAGTAAACTGCTGGACGTTAGTCAACATGCAGCGGTATCATTAGTAATAAGGGAGAGTGCTACCGAGCAATCTCTCTACACGTCGTCATCATTTACATCACTCAGTGTTGCTCAATGTTTTATTATTAACAGATTGTAACAGTTCTTTGATAAAAAAAAAAATTGTAAATTTTATAAAAGCACCCATACGATATAAGAGCTGTAAAGATAGAAAATGGCATACAAATTAATATGCATAATTTTTGATGCCATTTAGCGCCCTAGTTAAGTTAATGGCATATCAATAAAATATAGAAAATGCTACTCGTATTAAGACATTAAATGTACTATATTTTCTCCCATTTCAAATACATAATTTTCAAATAAAATGTATTCTCTTATTTATATTTCAAATACATATTTTCGTGTATTTTGTCCATCCCTGCTATTCATAATCTTTACTTTAGAAGATCACAACTTACTCGAAACTAAAATTCGAAAAGACCAAAAAGCGCTTTATTTGACCTTGACGTTCTGCCAGTTGGCCAAAATTAGTATGTAAATTTTGAACCAAGACTTATTATAGGCGAGCAAAATATCGTCTAATATATTATGTACGTTCAGAAAACGAGTAACTGACCTTTCGCGGTCAACAGGCTAATTTGATTTTTAATTAATACTACACGTCACCTTTGACGTCACATAAAAGACAACAATTTGCTTTTTCAAAAGTTTTAGTGGGGGAAAGTTTGGATATGCGACAATAAAAGTAGCAATGGTATTTCTTCTAAATTTCTAAATTTATACAAAGTCACACTGATTTATTCATAATGTTGTCCAGTGTAAAACTGATCAATTGTAACAGATTGTTGCAACAAAAATTGATTTTAAATACCACGCTTTTATTTAGATTTTCAATGTTTACTTATAGCTTTTAATATAACATAAGGGATTCTGGTTCTAGCAATAGTCCAGACAAGGAAGTAAAAACATGGCTAGAACTTGCAAATAATTTGGGAAAACTAAAATTAGATAATGTTTACTTGAGTGTCCAAATGAACCCCCTAAAATCTATTTCTTTTAGCCCCAATTGAGTGGTTTTTCGCCTCCTAGAATTCCTTCAATTTCATGTTTACGAAAATATTTATTGCATAAAATTTGATGAGCATAAAATTATAGCATATTGGAGTATCCTATAATGAATCCCCCAAAAATTTGTTGTCGGCTTGTTCACTGATTTAGCACTTTAGCTCAGAAAAGCGGTTTTTCGTCTAAAACTTAATTTCATTACATTTTGGTGGAAAATACTCTTCAGATTAAAATTATCTACAAAACAGATTTTTCAAAATTGTTAAAATTTTTCAAGATTGACCCTGGACGGGGCAATCACGCTAGAAGAGTTTGTGAAAAAGTGTGTTGTTGAGCCTTGATGAGGCATGCACGCAAAATTTTGTAGAAATTTATATTTTTGAGTTGTTTTAAGCATACATATTTGAGAAATTGTGTAAAAGTGAAAAATTAAAGACAAAAATTTAAAAAAGGTTTGAATTATAAGTTGGAGGAAGACGTTAAAGAAGAAAAATTTGTATTTATGAAACGCTGTGGCGAACCATTGTGTGACGGACGTAAAATAAACAGATGGTCACAAGGAAAACCACACGAATTTAAAACCATATTTTTGAAAAATTTAAGGATTCTAATTAAAATTTATAAAACATTAAAAATGTCCTATCAGTATATCAATAAAGAAATACTATAGAATTTTCGGCTACAGTCCCACTTCCGAAACCACTTAAATAAAAATTTCTTCTGCTACACACTAAAGAGCATAGGTAATAGAGCAAATTGTAAAAATATTTTGGGTGAAAGGGGTCCAAACTTTTGAATAAATCGATTTTGAACTTAGCAAATTTAACGAGATTCAGTGGTAAAATTAACGATATTCCCGCGCGTCGCTCATTCTGTTGACCTTATTTTTTGTTTTTACGCGATTTTTTGGGGGTGAAACGTAATAGTTTACTGCCCCATACCGCAACTATACTTTTTAATGCTATTTCGAGGTTCTCTCACATCCCGGTTTCATTTATCCCGGTTTTTTTTATGGGTGGCGCCTTCTCGTATGTTTAGCCTAGTAACCAGAGTCAAAACCGCCCTGGAGGGGTGCAAAGCGGAGCGGCGCCCCGAAAGGGTAGGTTTTGACGATGGATTACCCTCCTTATCGAATGCACACCCCAAAATTCGAAGGAAAAAAAATTTAATGTTTTCACTTTTTCGGCAATACACGGGTTATTTTCCATTTTTTTGATTATATTTATTACTAATATCCACTAATCACACCCCCATCTATCCGAATTTCAAAGAAAAATTCAAATCGGAGCGAAAAAATTTTACGCATTTTCAAGGGAACGTCTTTCAATTGTATAGCGTCTGACCGGGGTGTGCGGCATATTCGATGCTAATTTCCCGTACTTTTCAAAAGTCGATATAAGGCTTATTTTTCATGGGTTCACCCTAAATATTTTTTCTATAGACTAATATAAGCATGTTATTCTTTGGTGTGTAGCACACGAAAATTTTTTTCGGGTGGTTTCGTTTGTGGGATCGTCGCCGAATTTTCATCCAAAATGTATGTTTTAGTTCTTGTTCCTGTTGAAAAGCCTTTTATTTCTGTAAAAATTTGAATGACTTTGTGTTAGCGTAGAGAGTCGTGTGCGTGAGAAAATGGTGACCATAGTGGCGCCACGGCTACGCTGTAAGCGTCAAAATTTCCAAAACGAACGCTAAAAGCGTTAGCGTTGGTACCCAAAAAGCGTATAAGCACCCAAGTCGAACAAAGCCATAGTATCACTTGCGCCAGGGCGTCTTCATTGCGGAATAGTCCAAAGTTCCCCGGATTAAAATTACAAAAAAACCACATGATTGTCTTTCATAAATGATGTATACTATCAATTAAAAATAAATGAGACTGTTGACCGGAAATGGTCACTCAAGTCAAAAAAATAAGGACAATTCGCTGGTCTATTAAATTCACAACGTGTCGATGTTCATCGAAGAGTCCAGCTAAGAAATTTCGTCCGCTATTCGAACCCGTAATTTCCGCTTTAACCAAAAGTAAAAATGACATAATTTAAAAAAGAAATTCATTTTAAGCGCCCAGTTTGAAGTTATTGATCAATTTTATTGTTTGATATCGTAAATCATAAAATATAATATTATACCTTCATTATTGAGGGTCAAATTTTGTATTATTTGTCAACAGTTTCAAAATTCAGGGTCATTCAATGTTTGCATCATATACTTTTTTACATGTAAATATAAAAGAAACCAATAATCAATTGGTAATAAAAAATATTTTTTTAAAGCCAATATTTAATTAAAATGCTTATTTACTTTTCTAAACGTATACACACCGGTTTTAACAACGTTCTACGTCTTCTGATTTCCTCCCTGTGTGTGCTCGTTGCGTGTTGAAACTGTGTGACGAGCACAGAGGACCTACAGCTTAACCGTGGATCCGAACCACGGGAATAGACGACTTTTACACCGTCTACTCCGATCAGAGAAGTTTTTAGCCATTAATGTTACCTGGGGCCAGTAGGTAGACGTTTGGTGATATTTCCAATATTTCTGGCCCTATTTCACAAATGGCTTGCTGAATATTGACCTCCAATGCTTCCAAAGTTGTTTGTTTGTTAGCATAAACCTTGGATTTAACATACCCCGAAAGAAAATAACTTGGAGGCGTCAAATCACACGATCTTGGAGGCCAATTGATAGGACCATTTCTTGAAATCATCTTGTCACCAAATTGTCCTTTCAATAAATCGATGGTTTCGGTGGCTGTGTGGCACGTAGCACCATCCTGTTGGAACCATAAGTTGTCGATGTTTAATTTTTGGATTTTTGGAAACAAAAATGTATTGAGCATGTGTCGATATCTCACATCATTCACCGTAACGGTAGCTCCTTCCTCATTTCGAAAGAAATATGGACCGATGATGCCGTTGGCGTGTATTCCACACCAAGCAGTCAATTTTAATGGATTTAATGGAGTCTCAAGATAAAGTTCCGGATTATAGTCTCAGTCCATATACGGCAATTTTTATTGTTCACATACCCATTCAACCAAAAATGTGCCTCGTCACTGAACAAAATTTAGCGGTATAATAATGGATCCACTTCCAATTGGTTATGAGCCCAATCTGCGAACGTACGACCCAATCGATGATCATTACGCTTCAATTCTTGAACCAACTGGATCTTGTAAGGATGTAAACCAAGATCTTGATGTAAAATTTTCCATATAGTGGATGGACAAAGCCTAAGTTGTTGAGCACGATGGCGAATTGAAATGTTTGGGTTCTCTTGCACACTTTCACTCACAGAAGCGATAGTTTCTTCAGTACGCACATTTCTTTGTCTTGTTGGTGGTCTTACATCAAGCAATGAAGAAGTGGTACGAAATTTATCCATCACCGCACCAATAGCCAGTTCAGAAGGGCAATTATGTCGACCATAAAATGGGCGAAGAGCTCTATAAGTTTCGCGAATGGAACTCTGACTTGGAAAATAAATTTCCACAATTTGGTAGCGTTGTTCAAGTGTTAATTTATTCATGATTAAATGGCAAACCTTTCTGAATACAAATGTCAAAGAACTGTCACTTTGACAAACTTCATTCAAAAGTTATCCCTATTGAAAGATCTCATGCAGCTAAAAAAACACCCTATAGTTAAATTTTGTAATTTATTTAGATTTAGGAATTAATTCAAAGTAAGGAATTTCTATGTTATCAGAACCAGAGATTAGAATATCTTCTAATGACCTCACAGAATTTATTTATCGTTAAATTCTTTCAGTCCTGAATTATTTGGAAACATTAAAATGACTCTCCATAAAGCTATCAGTTTTTGCATTTGCTACGAGGGGTCGTTTTTATATTCCCGGACTAGGCATGAAAACAAAAGACTAGAGCAACAACAAAATTTTATTTTTCAATATAGTTCCCCTGCTTTTGAATACAGGTATAACACCGTTTCAATAACATCTTTAATCCAGTATAAAAATATTCATTTGGTTTTTCCGCAAAATGGCCCTCAACAGCTGCTATAAGTTCGTCATTGTCGCTAAATTTTGTCCCCCTTAGTATTTTTTTGAGATTCGGGAACAAAAAATAGTCACTGGGTGCTAGATCTGGACTATAAGGCGCATGTTCAATTTCTTCGAAGCCACAATCAGCTACAGGAGCTTTTGAAAGTCTGGACTTGTGCACTTGTGCATTGTCGTGGAGCAACAAGACACCTTGCGTCTTTAATAGCACTTTAATAGCATCTCTAAGGCGATGCATCAGGTTTGCATAATACTCTCCCGTTACCGTACTACCCTTATTCATATAATCAATCAGCAAAATTCCCTGAGAGTCCCAAAAAATTGTTGCCATTATTTTTCCTTATTTGTAAATTGCCACACAGGTTACCAAGACATGTGTGATTAAAAAACAGCATAATGAAAAATTGCATCAAAATTCAAAATAGCCCAGTCCGGGAATATAAAAACGATCCCTCGTATATGACTTTTCATTCATATATTTTTTGGTAAAGGCTCATTCGTTTTAACGAGAGTCTACCGTTTAGTTAAATTGTATAACTAACAAACAAAACGTAATAATTGTTTCGGGTTCACTTTCTCTATCTGATAAGATATTTACTTTTCTCGATAAACACCATTAAATTGTTATTATCGAATTAGCTTGGGTATTTGAAGAATACTTTTAAGATTTTTGGAATATTTGGTTTTCAATTCGATTATTTTCGACAAAATTTTGAAATCTTACATCGTCACAGTTCCCGAATTATCAGAAAAACACAATAATTATTAAAGAACAACAAGTAATACTTACTATATAAAACCATCCAAATTTATCTGGCACAGCATTTGTCGACGTTGCTAATGGAAAATATTTTGCCATCGTTATGATGCTATCGTAGTAACCTTCGAAGAGCAATTCGCGAACTTCTTTTTGGACATAAATGGAAGAACCAAGTAGGGATGTTTTAACAAATGGTTTCAGGAAAAAACTATCTTTTCCGTAATATGCAGCTGACTAAAAGAAAATCGCACAGTAACAACAAAAATAAACTGAAATTTGTTTGCTATTATAATGATGTTGACGCTCGCATCTTAGAATATTAAATTTTTTTGCTTTATATTACAAATATTTGGTGGATATAGTAAAATCGAATTGTTTGATCATGATTTCCATTTCTGGATATGATAATTATTAAAGTCATTAATATTATAAGTTAATGCGCTAACCTTCGCCTGATTTGAATTTTAATAATTTTATATTAATATTATATAATATAATATAATATATTAATAATAATTTTTACGAAACAATAAATTATTGTTTTGTTATTTGAAAATATTTGGTGATTGAATTTTTACATACCAAGGCAACGACGTTAATACTGTTAATTACGTCTGAATGATTCCTAGGTGAATTTTCGTCATAATAAAACGTGCGTTTGTTTTGATATGTAATCGTATCGTTTTGGTAATTATAAGTAAGATTTGCTCTATCGACCTTCATCGTGTATCTGTACGGCCCAACTTCTTGAAATTTTGGTTTTATATTTGGATTGTTAATATCTTCAGGGTTTGTCCAATTGAAGAAGTAATAGTCAAAATATACAAGAGTATCTGGTTTCTTCCACATTTCGAAAGCAATACTTCCGGGCATAAAAATTGCACCCTGAGTGATAAAGTAATCCAAAATGGAAGAAAAGGTTAACAATAAAAGTAAGCCCAAAATTAAAAATATTAAACCCAAACTAAAACAAAATATACTTTTTTTGTTATAATGTCTGTTTTTCTCGCTGGTATAGTATGATGTAGCGTGTTGCCTAAAAATCCAAAATTAAATTTTGAAAAAAAATAATTAAGTATTGCTTACTTTTTCGTCATGATTTATTATTAAATATTTATTAACAGCTAACGTTAATTACACATTATCACATAAAAATCACTAAATTATTTTAATACGGATTATTAACGCCCTTGTGCAATAAGGGAATGTAAATAAGTTTTTTTAATTACTATTATTATTAAAATATAAAAATAGTTGTTGCGTTTTAATTTAATTAAAAAATCGAATATACCGGTTTAGCATTCGGATCACGCACAATTCAAACATCACTCGGACGCAAACATAGAAATAAAGAAAAAATTTGGCTTCTAAAAACTTTCCCTTTTAGAAGTTAACTCGACGACTATCAGTGTGCTTCTGATATGATAATCCACGAGACATAATATTATTACGTCCGAAACTTAAATCTTATTTTTTTGCATAACATTTAGAACTCTTCATTACACATCTCGGAGGTAATTTTTGTTCACAAACAAATTAGATTAAAATAGTTTATAGTAATAATTTTAATTGATGGCATTGATCCAATCAAGCGCTACCAAAAATTTTATATGAATTGTTTGAACACTAGGAGATTACTGGCCACACTAAACATAGTTTTAGGGATCACTGGCTTGTAATCTGGTCCGAGATTTAACACGATAAAGACCTGACATTGACGTGATATTAAAATTAGATTTCATTTAAGAAAATAATGAGAAAATTAATTAAAAAATTTTATGTTTTGAAAAATATACTTGATAAGGGTGCAGTGGCGGGTAGGAGATGAACTACACGTAGGGCTGAATAAGCTTTTTGCAACTTAAATAAAAATGATATTTTTCTAGAATCAGATTTATTATGGAAGAGATGCGTCGTTATTAATTTGTAGAAAAATCTAGTTTGGTAAAAATACATTTATTATCGACTTGAAGTGAAATAGTTGTTATTTTAATCTGAGTAATTGCCTCGGCACGTGCATTAATTTTATTATAATAATTTACTACTCCTTGAGATTATAATCAATAAACTTGAGAGTAAAAAACATTGATACCGTCTGGGATTTAGATAATATTAACGTAATTGTTCTTGAATTTTATACCTTCCTACCGGCTATCATTGCTGAAGCTATCTTACTAATCAGTTTGGTTTCAAGCATGCTGATTGGTCTAATTGAGGACAACTACAGGTCCACAAGGTATTTTGATGATTTTCTAGCATTTAGCTCTCTTTGGGAAAAAGTGAAGTCGCTTCCGAAGTAATCGCTGATATAAGTATTATGCTAATCCTAAATTGCTTTGGCGTCACATTTATCATCGTAAGAATACGGAAGGTTTTAAAGATTACATGTTTTTGGAAGATACTGGTTAACACCGGTCAATAATGTACCAACCTACTTGCTGACTATTTTCGAATATTTATTGTAACGGCGACCTCAATATTTACTATTATGATGCCGTCAAGGTGATCGACTATAATTCCATTAATATCTCCGAAGCCTATAATCTTGAAGCTATTTGTAACTTGCCTAACTGCTTTAGTTCGTTGTTCTCCAGACTGTATAGTCCAGTAAATTTAAGCAATTTTAAGGACAAATCTGAACATATAAAATTATTTATTACATTACAATGACTTTCATTCCTTCATTCCATTTCATGAGGTGGATTACTCTTTCTTTCTCTTCTTTTTTCCTATAGTTTTTTTATGGGATTTCGCCTTCTCCACTATATTTCTCCACACCACTCTATCTTCGAATTTTCCTCTCCAGTTACCAACTCCTATCTTCCTCAAATCTCGTTGGACCCCATTCAATCATCTCAATCTTGGTCTTCCTCTCCGACTCTCCTCTAATGATCTCCATTCCGTTATCGATCTTGTCAATACACCATCTTTCCTTCTCATCACATAACCCTTCACCTCTTATCTCCATTGTGTTTCTTCCATATTTATTTTATTTTCTCTTTATCGTCTTCAATTATACCTATTTCACTTTTCATTGATCTTGTCTTCATTGTATTAACTTTCCTGTGGTTCTTGATTGATTTATTGAAGTTTCTTACATTATTGTTTCATCATCACCTCCAGTCATTTATTCGTCTTTTACTTATACAGCTTCAATGACTGTCTTCTTTCTTTTGTGTATTTTTCCATGTCTTCTTAGTTCATAGTCAAACCATACTTTCATTTCTTCATATCCTATATTTCTTTCTGCGCACTCAAGCAACTTTTCTTTTATGTACCTCCAATTTTCGTTAATGTCTTCAAACTCTTTCATGTGTTCCATTTCGCTATTCATCTCATTTTCAAATTTATTCTTCATATTTACGTTATTCAGCTTTTCTATTGCCCACTTGCTCCATACTTTACATGTATGTTTTGCTTCACCTTTGCAATCACTAAACAATGGTCAGAATCAGCATTTGCGCCTCTGCAAGTTCTCACATCTCTTATTGCTTGTGTTATCTTCTTGCGTTTATGGGTATGTGGTCAATTTGATTGCCTTTCTCTCCATTGTCACCTGGTTTCACCCATGTTATTTTGTGAATCATTTTATGCTGAAATCTTGTACTGCTCACTACCATATTCGTTACCGCCGACTTCATGCACTTCATGTACTGTGTATTTACTTACCACATATTTCCTTTATGTACTCCTCTTTTCCAATTTGAACGTTAAAATCTTCCATCATGGTAAGTGTGTCATGTGCAGGCGCGTTTTCTACTGTTTCTTGTAATTCGTTATACCATTCTTCCTTTTCATTGTCACTCATTTCTTCTGTCGGGGCATATACATTTATTATATAAACTGTAATATATTTGTTTCCATCCTTCTGTTAACGTAATATCCTACTCCATTTCTTCCCTGCTTCTCTTCTCCGAAGTACAGAAATGTAAGAAAGTATAATATCCAGCAGCAACTTCTACTTGACCTCCCCATCTTATTTCTCGTACCGTTGCTATGTTGATTCCATATCTCGTCAGCTTTCCTATCACTTCCTCCAGTTTTCTCGGTTTCAACAACGTTCTCACATTCCACATTCCTAATCCTATAATTCTCTTCTTTCCTATTTTTCTCCCATTTCTATTCCCTCTCTTATCCACTTCTTTCATTTCTAAATTTGTTTTCTCACTGTTAATTCTTCCATTTTCTCGCTTGTCCGTGTTCGATTCATTCTTGTTTTCGCTCTTATTTAGTTTTTTTGATTTGAGTCAGGAGCTTTTAGCCGCTTTTCCACCAGTGTTTTGTTGTGGTAGTCCCATATTATCACCTTTACTTTCATATCAGCTTGAGGTGGCTTATTTTTACTTGGTTTTCACTTTCTTTCTCCCCTTTTGCGCATTCTCTTATTGCCTTCATTATTCTTCTATCTATACATGTAAGTTCTCCATCCACGTAAATATCATTGCCCATCAGCTTATGTTTGTGTTTTTAGAATTGCTATCTCATCATTCCAGTCATTCAACTCGATAATAGTTCTCCTTTTTCCTATCTTATATGATCTCACCTGTGCAGCCAATTCCATTGTTATGGTTTTATTTTACGGCCAAAGCTGAACATGTAAAATTACTAAGTAAATAGGTAGTGAAACTCAGAAAATATGTTTAAATGCACCTCCTGGACTACTTATTAAAAGTCCCAAGGTATCCCGGTGGAATGGGTTCACATGCACGACATACTGAAATGTCTAACCATAATTTGTTAATTTAAGTGAATTTCTTTGGGGGGGGGGGATCCATAGTACCTGGGTGGTAGGACCACTGAGACACAAAAGCCTGAATTATTATTATGGTCGTATAGTAGCCTACATTTATCTGTAACGCAAAATTGAGTCGAAGATCCGTTCCCTTAGTGCGGCCTTTAGACCATACAACCTAGGCAGTCCCGAATCAGCGCGACCTTAAAACAGCACTTCTGCCCGTCTATTTCTTCATAACGCAACTCTTATTCGTTTAATTTTTGGTTACCAAACTTAAAAAGGTTTCAGTCCCAACCATGACAATCATACACTAGTAGCAATGTAATGAGAGAAAAACGATATTAATAGTGAAGACAATAATAATAATATGAATATTATGTTCTCGTAATGTGAATTCTGAATTCAAAATGGATTGTTTTAAAATGTAGGTACTACTTAATAAATATTACAATACAGCATAAATATTATAATCGTGTATTATATATTATACATATTTTTTATGCATGTCTGGGACTTAAACTGCAATTAATATTTATTCAATGCTTTAATTTTAACATAACCTCCTCAAAATAAATGTGTTTGAAATTTTTAACAATCAAGTTGGATGCGATTGTCATAGAAACAATGCATTTATTATTACTTAAGTCCCTTGGGATTTTAATTCGCTTTAACTCCCCCATCAGTAAAGTTGAACTTTAATCTTCGACAAAAGGGGTTTAAAAGCGTTTTTGATTTAAATAAATTATTATATTTAATAATTAACTTTGCTCGTGGTTTGCTATAATGAGAGGGAGCAAAATCATGAGAAAATGAAATTTTTCACTTTTTAAGAAAGTGTTTTAAATCACTTGCTTCTCTGATTTGGGGTGGGGGGGGGGGGCGTCGCTATTGGTTAATTATATTAATTTTTCAGGAATCTTCATGTTTTTCATTTCTTTAAGTATTTCATTTATTCTTTATTGACTTTATCAAAAGCTTTTTGGGTATCTATCAATATGATCTTCATACGCATGTCAAATTCATAGCATCTCTCAGTATTTACATATGTACATATTTATGTTAATGCTAACAATGTATCTGTTGTTCATTTGTCAATTTTTCAGTATGTTGCATTAATCGGGAGTAAATCATATTTGACAATATTTTTTATACGTGGTGTTGAGGAGAGATTATCGCACGATACAGCACAAGGATAACGACAATACTCAAAGATACAGCGAGTACAGGTTTTAGAAAGGAGATTGCACGAGCGTAGCACAGCGCAGCGAGTGTCAATCTCCGCAGCTCAACGCATTTCAAACGCCATTTTTAATGTCGAAAATTGTGAAACAAATTGACCATATCGCATCACAATCATTGCAAAAAAAAATCAAACAGAAAATTTCGTAAGTACCGAAAAAATGGAAGCATATAATCGCACTAAATTTGTAATATAAAATTCGTTACTATAAAATTTGTTAGAAGTACATTGCTTTAAGTGAACTCGGGTTGACACTTATTAGGGTTGACTAATGCGTTGAACCGGTACCTGCATCGCATCTGTTAGTCATCACGTCATCACACTCATAAATTATATTCGAATATTTTTTATTACGTATGAATTATTACTACAAATATTCGATATTCACAATATTCAAATTTTTCAATTTTACATAGGGTTATTTGAATATTTTCGTAGTGCACGATTTGTATCTGTATAAGTATCGTGTAAAATAAACGCACGCTGATTGGTCGAAACGCCAAAATATGACCCTGAGTGGAATTATCTCCTGTATTTATTGCATTCAGTGGTATTTCCCTTCTTGTGAATCGATATGACGGACGCTAGACGCACTCTACTTGACGGACATTTTTCTCTTCAGTCGCTGTCGTTCTTCTCGCTTACTTTAAGATGTTTGTTAGTCATTCTGGGTTCTCACTAAGCTTCAAGTTCTTTTCCTCTTTGTCCCATACATATGAAGGAGATCCTTCACTATAAAGTTTTTGGAATTCAACCCTTACTCTCTTTCCTCCCTTTAAATCATTTTTACCATGTTCCCATATTTTGTCCCGTCTTGATTTCTCACCACTGGTCAATTCGTTTTTTATTAGGACTTTGTTCCTTGCAGTTTGTTTTTGTTTTCCATTACCTTGATTTTTTGAATGCGATGTTTTCTATTTTAATGCATCCACCATCCTTGCCTGGATTTGCATCTCCTTTATCAGAAAATCTTTCACTTTTCGTTCCGTTAATTACCTGTTACTGGCATATTCTTAATTAGATATGTATTTATAATAGTAGTTTATTTGCCTTCTTTTCTTTCTCATCATTTTTCAGTTTATTTTGGAGCATCATTACTTCATCGTCAGTTTACGATCTACTAATTTTCTGTCTACGGTGATTAATTGTGGCGGTTTCGTTACTAATTTCTTTAATTTTCGACGTTCGCAGTAATTAAATACTCTCTATGTGACTGTCGGCCTCGTAGTATTTTATCTATTGACCTTTGCTTTGACCAATCTGTGATAGTTTCCTGCGTCGAATGAATTTAAATACCGTAACATCGCAGGTCAGTTAGACGTAATTAATTTCTTCTTTTTAATTTTATATGAACTGATGCAAATCTATTATCTGTTTTTGCTTTATTTGTCAGTAAAGAAATTCATCACGTAGAAATTGAATTAATTCATCAATTCAAATAATACCAGATTCAAATTCATGTCTTCTAATATATTGTGTAATTTATTACATTTTCATATTAAAAGTATAATAGTTGATTTATAATAATTATTCCGTACTCAAAATATATTCTATGTATAAATGTATAAATTGCATAAAAACGGGAATTTAATGTAAAACATGAGAACTTTGATTTTTTATTGTACATAATAAAAAAATAACTTTTTGTAATAAATCACTAATAATTAGAGCCATTTCAAGTCAATCAAGGTTCTGCCTGATTTTATTTCCTTTTTGTTACATTAATAGGACTTCTCCTGTAAAATGATTTTAAAGTATTCAAGCATCACGTTTACTCGCTTCGCTCGCAAGCCGCGAAGCAGCAACGATTTTACGCATCGATTTCATGGCAACCGGTAATTCCCAGTTGTAATTAACGCTACGACTAATCCCTTTCCAGAGACAAACCAAAGATGTTTAAGTAAATTGAACCCAACTGGTGATTTGTAGCTGGAATGTTCTGTGGTCTTCCATCTCTGTTCGTAAGAAGTTTCTCCAAATTCCACTCTGTGCTTATTGACTTGCTCTAGATTAAAGTTTTTGGATTTCTGATTTGGACATTGTTACGAAAAATTTTCACTTTTCGCAACAACGTTGAATTTATAAATTCAACTTTTAACATCTAGCGACATATTTCGTAGCACCCTGTATAGCGAGCGTGATTGACGGAGATTAAACTCGCGCATGCTATGATAAGAGGTCATTGGTGGGCGCTCGAACGCTCCGGTCATGTTTGAAAGTGCTGTGAAATGGTTATCAGTTTTTGGTTCAAAATTTTGAAAAGGGATGATTCGATTTTGTGAGGGTTCCCATCCATCAATACGAATGGTTTTTTGGATTTTGCGCTTCAAACCCTTCATGGGGATGTGACATTCGTGATTTGAGGGATGGTTGATTTTTCCCGGATCGTACATTTTTTGTTGGACCCATGGTCAGTGCTTCCTGTGAAATATTACTTCATTTTCACAATGGTAAGTCTCCTAATAATTTTGTTCATTGCTTCGCAGTTACTGGATAATTAATTTAGCCAAATTTTCTTCCGTACACCTGGAGAACGATGACGTTGGAGTTCACCCTTGACCAATTTATGTATTTTTTATGTGTAACATTTTGGTTTCCTTTTGTCATGCATTTTTTTATTCTTAGAGTGGTCGCCAAGATTGCGATAGCCTTGCAATTTTATATTCCTGCGGCGAGGTGATATCAGTTTATCTTATCCAGTTCGCACTCGCAAGTGTGAAATGGATCGAATGTTCAGGTTGATATGTAATAAACTTTTAATTATTAATTATTGATATTTGTGTTTTATTTAATTAACTTGTTCAGGGTATTTATTTCCACTTATAACATCGAATAGCTTATGGTAAAATGCCTTGACGGAGGAATTCCAAAATGATCGTAGTACGTTCGAATTTCATATTTGAAATTCTATGTTGAACAATTTTTTTTTGTGTTTATTTTTGTTTTTATGTTCTTTTTTTTATGAAAGGCTACGATGTTCGACCCATATACAGGGTGCGGCATTTCATCGAGATTGCTTTCGTTTGTTTTTCATTGGGGATTCGATATGGTTCCACTTTATCGTGGGATTTTTATATAACCATTCGAATGTGCCCTTGGTTTATATTTGGGAGTGATTTTCGGTGGCAATGCCGTTGCTACTGTGCCTGTTTTGGTCGGCTAACACCTTTTACATCCGACATCGCTTATATCTTTGCCTTCTGACAATGAACTTCTTATTGTTAATTTTAATTGTGTTGTTAGCAAAGCTGTTTCCTTGATCTCTCCGGGGTGTTTCTTTCACACGATCCACGACTCTCGCTTCCGCAATAAACGAGCTAGTTTAAAACCTAACACCAGGGCCCCACGCAAAATTAAAGTAGATGGTTTATCCTTCTGCGTGGACTTAATCTTTTCCGAGCTGACTTCTCATTAGAGCAGTAAGGAAAGATTATGTATCACTGGCGCCCAACGTGGGTTTGTCACTGTTTTTGTTTGTCACTGTTTGTCACTGTGGGTTCGTTAACATCTTGAATCCTATCTTACATTACATCATACATTACATAGTAATGTTTGTTCGCTATGTGGTTTAACAACACCTTAAATCATAACATTACCTAACTGGAGGTTGGGTAATACACTCGCTATTGGTCTAATTACATCTGAGATCACATATTCACATAAAATCCGTCATAATTATAGCATAACATCCAGCTATTAATCATTTCATCGGAATTTATTCCAACGGTTAGAGGAAATTTGTTAAAGTCTTGGTAGGACGATCTGTTGGTCAAGTTTCTTGACCAAATTATTAATTATTTTGTCGTTTTGACAAATTACCCTTCCTATGTGTTGAGAATCATGACTGTCTCATACTGGAAGAGAAGAATTAGTTCGAAGATATTTTTGTTCGACTATTCTCGAATGGGTCCGATGCGAGCCATTCCTTATCGACAGTCTAGATGTTTTTTTTCCTAGCTGTTCAGTTTTTTCGGTGCAGGTCCAATGCGGGCTGCCCACAGTTTTTTTCGGTGCAGGTCCAATGCGGGCTGCCAATTTTGTACTCATTGATTTTTATCTGAGACAAAATCACACACTATATGGTTTTCAGTAGCTATTGTTAGCTCTACCATATGGTTTTCGCTTCTGCGGATTTACGATGGCGTTTCGTCAATTGTGTAAATAAACCATACAATTATTATTATTATTTTTTTGATCTCAATCTTTTAGAGATTTTGATTTTTTTATTTTTTTGAAATATTTTAAGCTCATTTTTTTATTAGCAACGCTTAATATTTCTTTCCTACCAAGTACTGCTACAAACTACCTCCACACTACAGTAAATGAATAAGTTTTTTTCCGTCAATTCACAGTTCGTTTCCAGCTTCGCTTGTCTGATAATTTTTTTGATTTTTTTATCTTGACCTCCGGTCAGATATCTTACTTCGGGGGTGTGTTACGAAAAATTTTCACTTTTCGCAACAACGTTGAATTTATAAATTCAACTTTTAACATCTAGCGACATATTTCGTAGCACCCTGTATAGCGAGCGTGATTGACGGAGATTAAACTCGCGCATGCTATGATAAGAGGTCATTGGTGGGCGCTCGAACGCTCCGGTCATGTTTGAAAGTGCTGTGAAATGGTTATCAGTTTTTGGTTCAAAATTTTGAAAAGGGATGATTCGATTTTGTGAGGGTTCCCATCCATCAATACGAATGGTTTTTTGGATTTTGCGCTTCAAACCCTTCATGGGGATGTGACATTCGTGATTTGAGGGATGGTTGATTTTTCCCGGATCGTACATTTTTTGTTGGACCCATGGTCAGTGCTTCCTGTGAAATATTACTTCATTTTCACAATGGTAAGTCTCCTAATAATTTTGTTCATTGCTTCGCAGTTACTGGATAATTAATTTAGCCAAATTTTCTTCCGTACACCTGGAGAACGATGACGTTGGAGTTCACCCTTGACCAATTTATGTATTTTTTATGTGTAACATTTTGGTTTCCTTTTGTCATGCATTTTTTTATTCTTAGAGTGGTCGCCAAGATTGCGATAGCCTTGCAATTTTATATTCCTGCGGCGAGGTGATATCAGTTTATCTTATCCAGTTCGCACTCGCAAGTGTGAAATGGATCGAATGTTCAGGTTGATATGTAATAAACTTTTAATTATTAATTATTGATATTTGTGTTTTATTTAATTAACTTGTTCAGGGTATTTATTTCCACTTATAACATCGAATAGCTTATGGTAAAATGCCTTGACGGAGGAATTCCAAAATGATCGTAGTACGTTCGAATTTCATATTTGAAATTCTATGTTGAACAATTTTTTTTTGTGTTTATTTTTGTTTTTATGTTCTTTTTTTTATGAAAGGCTACGATGTTCGACCCATATACAGGGTGCGGCATTTCATCGAGATTGCTTTCGTTTGTTTTTCATTGGGGATTCGATATGGTTCCACTTTATCGTGGGATTTTTATATAACCATTCGAATGTGCCCTTGGTTTATATTTGGGAGTGATTTTCGGTGGCAATGCCGTTGCTACTGTGCCTGTTTTGGTCGGCTAACACCTTTTACATCCGACATCGCTTATATCTTTGCCTTCTGACAATGAACTTCTTATTGTTAATTTTAATTGTGTTGTTAGCAAAGCTGTTTCCTTGATCTCTCCGGGGTGTTTCTTTCACACGATCCACGACTCTCGCTTCCGCAATAAACGAGCTAGTTTAAAACCTAACACCAGGGCCCCACGCAAAATTAAAGTAGATGGTTTATCCTTCTGCGTGGACTTAATCTTTTCCGAGCTGACTTCTCATTAGAGCAGTAAGGAAAGATTATGTATCAACATGCTGTTACAAATTCGCATTTAATTTCATCATCCATGATTACTTGGATATTAAATGAACTCTCTGCGTAATGTCCAAAAGCTGGTTAGATGGGGAGGCGATTAATTTTGGTTCATTGTTTACATAAATGAATATTATGTTTAGAATATATTATTTTCTACAAATATTTTATTCTTTTTCTTTAAAGTGGGGTCACAAAATATGGTATCAATAAAATTAATCTTCTTCTTCAAGTACCATGTCCTTTCAGAACGTTGGTCACCATCATGGCTATTTTTATTTTGTCAAACGCCAGTCTAAACAGTGTGCTGGAGTTCACATTATACCAGACTCGAAGATTCTTCAACCAGAATGTCTTCCTTCGACCCGGATCTCGTCTACCCGCTATCTTTCCCTGCATTATGTTTTGCAGCAGCCGATACTTTTTGCCTCTCATCACATGTCCAAAATATTCCAACTTCCTTTTCTTAATTGTGACCACAATCTCGGTGTCCTTCTGCAAATAAATAAAATAATAAAATTAATAAGCACTTTAATTATAAGATATTCATTAAAACAACTCTAAAGGGTCATTCACATCCACGTAACGTACGTTCCGGACATAGAATACGTAACGTAAGGAAAGTTGAAATGCATTGTTTCAAATGGCACCATTCACATTCGAAAAAACATGGGAGACGTAACGTAACGTAACAAAAAGTTCGTTCAACTTCAACTTGTACGTTATGTTTTTTATGTTTGACCAATGGAGATGCTTACATTTTATTAGGCAACACCCCTTTTACTGTATTTTCAATTTTAAGGTTAAGTCACAAAAATGAATGCTGTCAAACTGTCAACCGATAGCCAATGCAAATACAGGTGCCCGTGCTTTTCGTTTCTATGGAAACATATTATAAACAAGTTTGCAAATAAAATACTACGTTTTCTACGTTACGTATTCTATGTCCGGAACGTACGTTACGTGGATGTAAATGACCCTTAATTATGCAATGATTATTAATAATATAATTATTATATTCCGATATTATTATATTGAGTTGCATAGAATTTGACAAATGAAAACAGAATTTCAATAAATCGAAATAACAAACTTCTGTCGCGTCACTAGCACTATTAAAAATAGTACTATTTGAAATGATTTCTAATTAGGATGATTAGATAATTAATTAGTTAAAAACAACTTCTATTCGATCGCGTGATTTCTATTCGATTTGCTTAAACTATATTAGATTACAAGTTAGGAAATAGGCATAATTTTAATATACATAATACTGACCCAATCAGCTACCTTGTAGGAAAAGCAGAAAATTATTAAAAAAAAAGTTATTGTGAATAAAGTTAAGAAAACCGTTGTAATTGATAACGTTTTCAGTTCAGAGGTTATATTGATAACGCGAAATATTTCGCATGGTGCCCGCCCTCTTTGATGTTGTTGTTAGTTTTTGATACTTAAAATATTATAAACAAAATTAATTCTTTGAGTGTATTTAAAATACTATTAGACTATATTGTACTTCCTAAACGTTAGATATAGTTTTAAGTTTCAAAAAAGGCGAATTTAAATATTTTTTGTTTTCTGAATGATCAAAGTACTCGATAAAGATAATAAAAATAAATTTTATTTTTAATCAATACATAATTATATCATTTAAAAATCAATCTTAATCAAGAAATCAAAATGAAAATAGAATACAAAATTTATTTCAAATTTAACAAAAAGTTTTCTAAATATTGGAATTTCAACCACTGTAAATTTGATGTAGGTACGTAAGAAGAAATTGTAATCAAAGATAACCAAAGACTTTGTAACAGAACTATTCCCTTATTCCCTATTAGGATAACAAACTATACATAACATTTTTTGGAACGTCAAATTGAAACGATATCTGTCCTCACTATCTCTAATGAGAAGATAGCTCTGATCAGATATGTCCACGCAGAAAATAAATTCATACTTTAATTTGCGTGGGGCCCTGATGGTAGGTATAAGCCAACTCGTTATAGCGGCGTCGAGGCCGTGGGTCGTGTCAAATGAACGCCCCGAAGAAAATCAAGGAAGCAGCTTTGCTAACATAACAAAAATAAATCAGCAATGAGATGTTCTTTGCTGGAAGGCGATGACATAAGCGATATCGGATGGAAAGTACGTTAGCAGACCAGGACCAGTACAGTGGCAAAGACATTACCACCAAGAACCACTCCCCACAATCAATCAACAGAACGTTCGAGTGGTCATAAAAAATCCCACTAAGGTGGAACCACAAACGAACTTCCAACAATCAAATCAAGCGGAAGTGACCCTGATGAAACGCAACACCCTGTACGTGGGTCGTATATCGCTACCTTCTTTAAAAGAAAACATATAACTAAAAATAAACACAAAAAAAATGTTCAACATAGAATTTCAAATACAAGATTTGAACCTATGTCAAACGCGTAGGAATTACCTTGCCAATGCATTAGACCAACGCTGCTCGTAGTTACCTAGTGAAAATAATGCACAGTTCAAATTAAATAACTCAAAATATTATAATATAATTATTAATTAATAATTTTAAAACATAAAACCCAAACATTAGCATTAAAATTCAGGCCTGCGAGCACACTAGATTAGATAGCCTCTAATCATGTCGAACAGAAATGCAAAACCTGCTACTTCACGATTATTTCGGCCAAAAACGTTCTAATAAAAAAAAAGCCAAGCAAAGGATAATCCTATATAACAAAACATAAAAAAAATATAAGAAACAGCCAATGGTGAATTCAAACGATGGCGACTCCAGGTGTTCGAAGTAAAACGGGCCAAGTCGATCAACGTAAACCACTGTGAAACAATCAAATAACATAAATGTTACTCAGCACTCCGACGGGATACCAAAACCTTCAGAAGCAGTATGGGCAGAAGGAATCGACCAAATAAACGTACGACATGGGAGAAATCCGCCATTTCCCAACAACGAAGATATTTCAGGACCATCTGGCCTGCGCCAACAAAAATTGTTCCGGAAAAGAATATCTTCTCTCGAAGATATTTCAGGACCCAACGGCCTGCGCAAACAACTTTTGTCCCGGAAAGGAATACCTTGTTCCACATCCCGCTAAAATGCGAAGCCCAAATCCCATGATTATTCCACAGTACCTACACACACAAATCGACATGTCGCTTGAAAATTCACCAAGCTTATCTTGCTTGTTCGAGAGCTCAAAACATGACCTCTTGCTCGAACGAACGCTTACACAAGACTCCCCTTTTGCGCAGTTTGAACAATCCCCACCTCGGCGCGGATAGAATGCGCCTTTATAAGAATAATTGATATACAGGGTTGACCGTAAGTGATGGATTGCAAAAATCCGTCACAAAATTATCTATAATAATTATGGGACCAACATTTATAATAATTCAGATGTTTAGCAAAAATTCTGGGTTTTATAGTTTTTTTGATGTTGCGTTGGTAATTTTTTTCGGTCATCAACAATGGTATTAACCTTTAAGTGCTCGCGTGGCGTTTATGAGGCGCCACTTATATCTTCTTCTTCTTATAGTGCCTTCTCCTATCAGAGGTTGGCGATCATCATTTCAAATTCTTCTCAGTTCTGCGCCACCCGTATCAGTCTTTCGGCCTCGCGGATGTTAAACCATTGTCGTAAGTTTTTCTGCCATGAGAAACGTTTGCGGCCCAGGCCCCTCCTACCTTCGATCTTTCCTTCCATTATCAATTGTTATACCACTTATATATACCACTTATATAGGAAAGCTTATGTAGGTCCGCTAACGCGAGCACTTAATGGTTAAAAAGTCAAATAAAATCATACATCATCTGAAAACTTCAAAGAAGACATTTCATGGAACAACCAAATTTTAGACCTTTCTTTGTTCATTTTGTAGCTATGTAAACAAACAGATTTCACTTTTTATTATTTCAAAACGACGAAATCGAAGATTTTCGAAAACTGAATTTCGAAGTGCGACAGCGCGTGCTATCTAAACATTATTTTTGGAATTTTACGCAAGTGGTAAAATAATAATAAATTATGTTAATTTTTTTTTTTGGAAAATTTGGAAATCTATCGACGTTTCGTTTACCTTTATTGTCGATTTATTCAGAATAGAATAATAAATTATATGTTTTTTCAAAAAAAAAAAAAATTAATATAATCTAATCTTAATAATAATTATGACTGAAAATAATGATGTAATAAAATATTAATCTTAAAATATGGACGAATTATGTATTGCCTACTAAAATTGTCGAAAAACAAACTTTTAATGGGTAGAAATCCAATATAGCCTAACAAGCAAAAATAAATTTGATTGTGATTCCAATAAAATGAAACCATTAAAAATATTTATTTTAGTTTAAACTAAAAGATACAAGATAAGCAGTTACATAAAATGTATTACTGTGGTATTACCATAAGTTTATATGTATGTTTTATAGCCATTTCCTTTTGGGTGTATGAGAAAGAGGGTAACAGTGAGACGCTTTTCTCTAAGCACCTGAAATAGAGGATTATTAATCATAATTAATTCTAGCATAACAATATATATGGTTGTTGGTTTTCACTGATCAATTTTGCAATCATTTCAATGCTCTCAATACAAACATTATTGTGAGTAGCAATGAGACTTTAATTTTTGAAATTATATTATGTAAATAAATTTTTTACTGCGATTTTACCGTGCTAAGTTCAAGATTTCTGAAAATATCTATTAAATGAAAATTAATTCAATGCTCATCTTTTGCCACAGATCGTATAATTTGTCCTTTAAGCGGTTTAATTGTTTCGTATATTTCGTCCTTTAATTGCTTCTGGTACTATACTTAATTTTTCTTCGGGAAAAGTTAGATTAGTTGTAAGTGGCGGATTTCTTTAAGCCAAATCTGTCCATTTACTTACTAAACTTATCAAAACTTAAAAATCATTGCTTGATTTATATGCACAATTGCTGTTGAAAATTATTATTGCCTCTCGAAAATCAGTAGCACTGCTTAACTTTCGAAACTTCCACCATAGTACATTAAAATTGGATAAAAAGGTTCGTTTAACAAAAACCTTTAAAATCGGAAGAAGTGAGAAATACCTGGAAGGAAAAATCACATTTAATGAAAAATAAGAATAAGCTGAGGGGGGGGAGGTAAAATTTACATTGCCAATGACGAGATTGTAAATGAAATGATCGTGCAGAGTAAAACCCTTTTAGTAAATTCTTTAAAAAGATATTAGGAAGGCAAAAGTGATGACGGGCAACAACAATGAAGAACATTTAAGTGATAGAATAAAAATTAAGATTTATAGACCAGTATGTCTTATAAGACATAATATGTAATGGAGATAATGTGTATCAGAGGAGTAGACGAGGAGGAACTGAGAGTATTTGAAAGATGAATAATGGGGAAGATATTTGGAGGTGTGAAAATTGGAGAAGAGCGAGCAATATAGGCGAAGAACTATGAAAAGTTATGAGTGAGTTGGCTTGGACACGTCATGAGAACCCAGGAAGTGGAAGTGATAATAAACGTGATGGAGTGGAAGTCGGTTGTGGACTGATCAAGGGAAGGACCGAGAATGAGATGTCTGAAAAATTAAGGACCTAATAGACATAAAAGTGAAAGATTGAAGAAAAGAAGCCCTCAATAGAAAATTATGGAGACAAATAGCGGAAGAAAAGTTAAGATAAGAAGAGAGAGAAAAGAAGTAAAATACATACGGGGATTCATTCGCCCCAGAAAATAAATTTGCGAACATCTGGCGATGCAGTAATATTCCGTGAAAAATGGAGAACCGAAGAAGAAGAAGGTAAAATATATCAATGTTACCCGCGGCTCACTGTTATCCACTATCCCCTGGTTAGCTCCAGAACCGAAGGGAAATTTTTTAATTTCTTTTGTATTACCTTTGAACTAAATCACGTATTAAATCATCGATTTTTGGAAAATGTAGTGCAAAATTCTGCAAAGAAATTAGTTTTTCCATTTAGTAATAAATTCATCATTTCATTATGTTTCATCCCTGGCGAATGCACTGAAAACATCATTCTATTGATCGCGTTCTTTTAATTCCACACACCCTTCTGCTTCTTCTTACCAATACCAGAAAAAAATTTACATTTAGAATTTTTTTTAAATTTTACAAAAATAAACTGTAATAAAGCTTGTATTTCAAGCTTTTTGAAAGGATTTGACCGAGTTATGCACCGAATCATTCAGAGCAATTGTATTAGTTTTTCAAGTGCATGTTCATTAACACTATTTAATTTAAATTAAATCTGTGGGTGGTTGAAGTAATTTTCAACTTCATTACAAAGAAAGGTCCCAGGTTCATATCAATTACGCCATCAATTAGGCTGAGTTACGCAAAATTTATAATAGTTGATGGTATCAGCAGACAAAGAAAGTGTAAAGATCTTTTTCAATTATTTTCTAAAAATGCTAAATTTACTAAAAATATTTTTTGTCCTAATATTGCAATCTTACTATTTTTGTTAATTGTATATTGTCGCCTTCTCCTTTTCATTTTATAGTATGTGAGGTCTAAAAGGATCCGGAGTCGGCCTTTATTTACTTTTAATAATAAACCAAAACGTTTCCAAAATTACAGCTTTTTGCATTTCTAATAATAATTTAGCCGATATCTTTGGTATTACCATGTATATCTTTAGTTAAACATTCAGCTCTTCCAATTTTCCGAAGCATTTCATACCAAAATCCTCACAAAAATTTCCAACAAAATTTTATGAGATGAAACAGATATGTGATTTTTCCAGGGAATTATTTAATTGGATAAAATTGGAATTGAATAAAACTATACCTGAGTACCCTTCAGTCATAAACACATTTCTAGTATATTTTTATTAATTTTATGCCTAAACATAAACCACTATATTAACTAGTTTTACAGGTACATTTATATTTATTCTAAAATTGTAATTTTCGAAGGTAATCAAGTAATAATATTATGTACTTTTGTACTTATTTAACCATCTGCGTTTTAATACTTTGCAAAATGTGAATTCAATTTTATAATTATTATTGAATTTGAGTAAATAAAATTTGGATTCAGGATATGCAAGAAAAGTAAAAATTGCAACGAAACAAATCCTAAACATAAAAAATGTATTAAATAGTGTATTATTACACATGGGCGGTAAACTGATACAAAGTGTCGAGATTTGCAATTCATTCGAGACGGTAAATCAACTATCGCCTGAGTTTCGGTGAGATATTTTATTTATTACTATATAATTACGTAAATTGACTGTAAATGATAACGTGTATAATCAGCATAATTCCGGAAATACCCTAGATTTTAATGCAGCGAATATATCTGATGGATATCTAAAGTTAAACGAGTCAGTTCGTTGTTAACCTTGGCGATGATGAGAACAACAATTCTTAAATTTGTGATTGATTGTTAAAAATTTTAAAGTGTTGTAGAATTAGATGTGGAGGTCAAATCAAAAGCCGGTACGAATCAATGTATAAAGCATTTAAAAATCGGTCTTTAGAAAAAACAACCAATTGCATTAACGAAAAAGTGCTTTTAGCAAATTGGATGGAATATTAAAATCACCAATAAGTTTGTGGTGTGAATTTTTTAATCGTTCATTTCATTATGCATTCTTTTTTATTTTTAAATTTTCAGATTGTGACAAATAAAAACCAACACAGTAATATTTTGCATTATGACATCCTTGCAAACGATAACTTGATGAATTCCTGGGGCACCTTGCTTTGTAAACCACCGAGTGATGACGCATATCAAATGTCAAATCGAGTGCATAATTTTCTATCATTGCATATTTTAAGTATTTATTTCCCTAAACAAAATATAAGAAGCGGGCGGATGTTAAGGTTCAACAGAAGTATCTTCCTTTAGATTTGCTTCTGAGAGATCCGGAGATGTTTTAAACAATTGTTTCATCAGACCCGGTTTTATATATGCAGCGGGGGTAATAACACTTTCATGGGGTCAACTAGGTTTTCCATAATAAAATTTTTGGAGCCAGGCGTTAACGTTTCCCTTAATGGCCGGTTTTTTGTCCAGTGCCATTGATTTTATATATACTTATAGATGTGGCACGTAATAGGAGTGTAAGTTATAGAAAATTATTCGTCAAAAAGTTGTCATCAAGTGCTGCTACCTAGCTAAAATGTTAACAACTTTATTGGAGGTAACGTTGGTTTGAAAAAAAGCTATATTATGAAGATTACCTAAATTTACCTGGCATACCATTAAGTCCTAAAGATGCATAAAGCCATTAATAAAAGGTATTACAATCTTTGAAGGTTGAAATTTTCTTTTCTATTTACCAAATTTTAGATTCATAGGTTTAATAATAATTAAAGTTATTTGCAAAAATTTATTAATATGAAAATTATACAACAAAATAAAATTCTAGAAAATATCTAATTTTTCATGTACCTACTTATTATTGGTTTTTTAAAATATTAAGTTTTCTTGTTGCACTTTTTTCATCTTTCTTCTCAATCTGTATTTTACATGTACGGAACGGTTTCGTTCGCAGTAAATGGTTTATTAAAAAATTTTTATGTTCTTCACACTTCTTGTCAGTGATCCACTTTTTAATTGTATCATTGTTCACGATTTTTTGAAATATGGAATCTTTAATACCCCTGGTGTAAAATATTTTATTATAGGACTTGTTGTATATGCCTAGACATAATATACTGATAATTTGAATGAAAGCAGTGCTGGGTCTTTTTTAAAATTGTACTTTAGTTTCATCTACGCTGTAATCCCTACACAAAATCAACATTTCATTCTTATCAACTAAATCAGTCTTACCTTTTGCAGTTCTTCTACACAATATTTACACCCAAACTTTTTAATACAGGATTGAGCTAAATAACCTGCAAAGTAGGTCACTGAGCATGCTTCATAGTTTTCCTTTATGCTACAGTCCTCATCGGAGGATGATGATGATATTTATCTTCATCGTTCTCGCAATTTAAAGTTGTGCACTCTTTCTCCAGACACGATGAAATAATTCCTAGTAGAGATAACCTAAATTGCTTGGATTGGGATTATATCCGTTTCTATGGCGTATTTAAGAAAACAAATTTTCAATTGGATCTTGACAAAGCCTATTTGTTAAAAGAAACTTGTGATCTTCTTTTATCGCGTTCCATAACGAAATAATTCCCTTAATTGTTTGTAGAAATCCGTTAAAATAAAACGGAGTGTTTTTTGGAACCTTCCAAGTTCGAATCCAAACCAAACATTCTTCTAAATATTTTAGGGATTCCTCATTTTTTAAACAACCCCCCCCCCCGACCCCTATCGTCACAAAGGTTGGACTCCCCCCCTAGGAGCGTGACGTAATTTATGGACGACCCCAAAGCGTATTCCACAGGAGGAATCCTGGAAATCTTTGAAAGTCGTTGGAATTCCTTCAAATATTTTGCAAAGTAAATCCTTGGAATTCTTTAGAAATCCTCGGTGTTCTTTGTAAATCTTTCAAATTCTTTGGAAAGCATTGGAATTCCTTGGAAATATTTGAAAATCATTGGATATCAGCGTACACGTAAATCTTTGAAATTTTGTTTTCCGAGTTTTGTATAAATATTTATTTATTTTGTTTTTAATTCGTTGAAAATCACGGGGAATTTTTCGCAAATCACTAGGAATTCCTTAGAAATCGTTGAAATCTTGCAATACCTTGAAAATCTCTGGAATGCCTAGTAAATTGTTGAAAACTTTTTAAAACATTTGTAAATTCTTGGAGTTGCTTTCAAATCTTTAATAATCCTTGGAATTAATTGAAAATCGTTGGAATTACGAATTCTAAACTAAAATATTCAAAATAAATAGGAAAATGTGATCAAAAAGAAACTTTCTTGAAAACCGTGCTATTTTATTACGAATTTATGGAAATAAAAATATTTGAAAATGCCCATATCTTGCAAACGAAGCATTTCTGGACGCATGTTTATTTAGGAACTTTTCATCTTTTTATTAGTAGCATACGTTAAAGAATTTGCAAAAATTTTTGAAACCTGTATATTTTAGAAATTTAAAGAAAAATAGCTTGGAGAAAGCTGTAGTAAATTCTATAACGGTAATTTTTGGTTCTTAATATTTTTACATATTTAACTTCGTTTCGAAGTTATGATGCATGAAGCATAATGCCAAAATAACTTCAGGCACTAGTTCAGAAAGTAAAAATAAATTTTAAGTGGGATCTTAGAAAACAGTATTGTTAAAATCAAAAAGGAATGTTTTTGTTAAAAGAAACCCTTGTTATAATCTACATAAACCCCCAATAAAGGATTTACCTATTACCTGCTCTAACTAAGTACATATTATCTAAGTTTGAAACCATTATAACAGATGTACATGGCTAGTTAAGGGCTCGCCACATAGCCTGTGCTGTGCTATGCTATGCTCTGTGTTATGTCAACACAAACGTTGAACAATGTCATGGTCATGCGCAAAATAGCATAGCAACTCATAACTATGTGAACGTCACTATTGAAACCCTATGTTTCTACTTCAATGTTTGACATTGGCAAAGTTCTCCAACTTATAACCAAATTTAACATTGCGTGCAACATCTATAAGTATATAAAATCAATGCCAGTGCTCAACTCGTGCTCTGCTGCCTCACTCGGATAAGAAACATGGATATTTACTATAGCCGGATGGTTGACCCCAAAAGTAAGGCTAACATTTTTAGATCGCCCCACAGCATCCAGTTGTAATCTTTATTGTTTATTTTTAGAAGATCCCTTTAACGTTTTCATGATTTTCTTTTAGTTGAGTTGAAGGTCCAACTGGAATGGTGGCGTAAAAATTGCCTTTATGCAGTAGGACACTAAAACAAATGCATGATGGAAAGTTATAAGAAAGTTAATAATAAGATAATATAAGAAAGTTAATAAGACTTTTATTACATTAACTATAACCCAAAATATAAATTTCCATTTGCTTTGAGTCAGTCGTGTTTCGTAGGTTGTTCAAGTTATTACAGAGGGTGATTCTAAAATGGTTGGTAAAAATTTAGAATCAAGTTAAATTCATTTTAAAAATTCCCAAATATTATGTAGGTATGGGGTCTTCCGCAATTTTTCTGACATTTTACCCTCTCCCCCATTTGTCTAAAATCTAACTTGACACGACATTTGAAATTTAAAGATTAAATAAATTTCGTTACAAAATAATTATATAAAAAAACATTCAAACAAAATTTTCTTAGAAATCCCAAAAATAGGATGTTTATGCGGACGTCACATCTGTTCAATCCCCTCCTCTCCCCCTGGTAACATTTTGTAAACTCCCCCTCCTCCCCAGGCGTGGATGTCCTTTACGGACGATCCCTATATATAAAGTCTGTTCACGTCATAATTAGTTTAATTTTTTTATTAAATACATATTTTACAAAATTTGCAATTTCTGATCAATCCACTATTGGTTAGTGATTTCACTGGTAACTTGAGTACAATTATTAAATAAGAAAACTATTTCTCGTTCATATCTACTGAGGTTAACGAACATTTTTGGATTACCCCAGTTTATCAATTATTGCTCCAGTAAATTCAGAACATTTTGATTTGCCCTTTAAATCGCCGGTAAGGTATTTGCCTTCTTTTATGGTTGACAAGCAGGCACTTTCAATTTTGTCCGCAAAAGTGGCCATATCTAAATGCCTTAACATCATTACAGCTGATAACAAAAGAGCAGTTGGATTGGCTTTGTCTTGTCCAGCTATATCTGGTGCAGTTCCATGGACCTGTAAAATATGAAATGGCAAAACTCGAAAACTAGTAAAATAATTTATATGCTTACAGATTCAAACAAAGCGCCATTCAAACCCATGTTTCCAGAAGCTGTAAGACCAAGACCACCAATAAGACCGGCACACATGTCCGATAAAATGTCACCATACAAATTAGGCATAAGCAAAACATCGTATTCTGAAGGATCTTGCGCCATGGTTAAGCATACAGTATCTAAATATTTTTCTTCGTAGATAATATCTGGATATTTTGAGGCAACATCGCTACAACACTGAATGAACATACCGTCAGTCTTTCTCCTAAAAACAATTGTCAAACCATGGTTTTCTTACAAAACAAAAACCTTACATGATATTAGCTTTATGAACTGCAGTCACTTTTTTGCGATTGTTAGCTCTACAATATTGAAAAGCATACTCAGCCACACGTGTAGAAGCTTTAAAGGTAATTACTTTGACACTTTGCATCATGCCAGGTAAAATTTGATGTTCGATACCAGAGTATTCTCCTTCAGTGTTCTCCCTAATTGTGACTACATCCACATTGTCATATATAGTTTTGTACCTAAAAAGTTAAACTTTTAAGAAAATGAAACAAAAAATTAAAAGTAATTTACCCATCTATTGAACGGCATGGTCTCACATTAGCATACAATTTAAATTTTTGACGCAATGTAAGATTCAATGATCTGTGACCTTTCCCAATAGGCGTTGCCAAAGGCCCTTTCAATCCAATTTTGTTACGTTTCATCGAATCAGCAGCAGCCTGTGGTATATCCGACTCGCCATCAGGACCCTAAAATTATCATGTTAAAAATTTTCCAAAAACTGTGATACATTTTATTTACCATAACTGGAGTAACGTCGACAGTTTCCCATTCAATAGGAACATTGGCAGCTGCAAAAATTTGTTGTACGGAAGCAGAAATTTCAGGTCCAATTCCATCACCAGGAATTAGAGTACATTTTTTCACTCCTGGATTGGTGCTATAGAATCGTCCAAGAGAAGCGCCCGTTTTGGCCTAACAAAACAAACCCATCAAATAACTTGTAGTAATTAAATTGCTAATATCGTACAGGGACGGACCGGCATCTATAGTTTGGTGGAAAAATTTTCCGATAATAATCAGAGTTTTTCCTTCTTTATGCTATTGATCAAATCTAAAAAGATTGAAACATGCATGTCGTTATTGGAATTCTCTGATAGTGGCTTTATTAAATTGGTGCGTGCATTTTACGCCATTCAAAAAGATTTCAATTGTTGGTTGGTAAACGGTTCAAAGAAGAAAAGAGGATATGGAATAAACATTGTGAGAGCGGTATGATTCCAGAAGAGAGTTATAACTAGTATAAAAATTTATCAATATTTTCCGAAAACTTCTGAGTAATTTGTTATCCAATAAAATTTGTTTAAAAAATAATCTTATTTATTTGTAATAAGTACCTACTTTAAAAAGTACATGGTAGGTAAAAATCACTAAGTACATTTTTCTATTTTATACCAAACCTGAAGTAAATAAACGTGAGATGATATGCAGATTTTAAGAACCATAAGGTAGATAAAAAATTAGTTCAATTTGATGTAAAATTAATTTTTAAGATGAGAAATCATTTTGAAACTCAATTATTTTTAAACTGAGATTATGTTTTTAATCCGACGATATTATGATGAAAAATATTACCTTAAGATATTCAATAATAATTTATTAATAAACTCAATAATATAATTTATCGCAATCTTATTGATTGATTGCTCAATAATAATAATAATAACCAATCCGTTCCTGTATAGCTTATAAAACTGGGATTAAATGTACGCGATTGGAGTAAATTCATAAAATTTATATACGGGGTAATGATAATAATATGATACACACAAAATGAAAATAGATGACAAAAATTACATTTTACAAACCAAAAAATATATGCAAAAACTCACCAATTTATAAATAATATTTGCTGCCATTATGCGAGACGTTACATAGCACAATACCACAATTACCTGCTCGATGGTACTGCATCCCTCAACAACCCTACTTGTATAATTCTTCGAATTTTTCCCTTTGTGCTACTTGTAACGAATATTAACCACGTGATTCAAACCCCGCTCTATTTTAAATTTTCGAACCAAGTTCATATTATTTTTTTTGAAATTATGGTACAATTTTTTGAATTTATTTATTACACCCCCATATTTATTTTGTTACACAAATGGCGCTTTTCATTTTTATATATTATGTATATTTTTGGGTGCATAAAAACAACAAAATGTTATATAACCAAAATTAAAATTCATAAAATTTTAAACGGTATAAATTAATGTTTTGTTATTTTAACCCTTTTATTTAAAAAAACCAGGTCCGGAATGCCTGAAATTTTTAGAGAAAAGGCAGAAAATTATTAGTATTATTATTTATACAAATAATAATCATAATTACCTGCACTGTAATATTTTGATAAATTCGAAGATTTACCTTTTACGTTAAAAGCGAGTTTTCGATCTTTGCGATTGCCGGAAGTGCCGCCATTTTGACAACAATGGAGAACAAATCTCCTTAGCGGTTAATCTTAGCACGAAAATGTTTCAGAGGACATTAACTACAACTTTTTTCTCACATATTTTGTTGTTCGTCCATTAGCTACTGCGTTATAAAATAGAGCGCATTACAGAAAATTTCGAGAATTCTCGATTTTGTCTTGACTTGCCACCAACAGCTATTGCGATTTTGTTTTTCGTAGTGAAGAGCATCATAATTGAAAATTGCATAGACAATGAAAAGTGTTATGGAAAAAATTAAAAGCAATATGGCGGGGTGAGGTAAGAGTGTTATTGGGGTAAGTGCGACTCATGCTATATAATTTATATTAATAACGGAAACCCAACAGGTAGTGCCCTCTTGTGGGTACATACTTTAAATGTAAACCTAATACAGATCGCTAAGCTGGCACATGTGACGTATCGTTGGCCTAAGATGTAAATGTCGTAAGTCCACTTTTGTGTGAAAATGAGTTATTAATGCCATCTGATAGAGAATTAAAATACCTATCTGTTCAAATAATGTAATAAGTCCAGAAAAAATGCTGTGATTTTAAAATCGCCAAAACGATAATGTCTTAACCCCACCTTATATGAACAATTTGTGATGTTCTTTGTGTCTCCTGTAAATTTAGCATTATAGGACTTATGACATTTACATCTTAGGCCGACGATATGTAACTTCTCTACAAAATTCTAAGCTGCAGAGTTCGAGTAGGTGTTTATGATTTTCTGTAAACTGAAATCTTTGCAACAATAAAGTTTTCTGAATTTTTCGTACAGTTACATTTACATATATATTGCAATGTCCGACACTGACCACAACGTCAATAGAAATGATAACGTCACGATTTAAAATTTTGTTTATTAATAAAGAGAGCACATGACTTATTTGTTCGAACTGCTATGTCCTCCTGCCTATAAATGTTGGGCACAGGAAGGTACACACATTACTGCCCCTTCTTACTAAACTCCCGGTAATGAGTCATTCAAGGTGTGGGTCCCTATTGAATCGAGATTAGAGTCGATGTAAAAGATGTTAATTGGCTCTCTCGGGATGTTTAACTTTGCTTTCCTTTTTTGAGTAAAAAAGAAATAAAAAACTTTCATCAACTCCCATACAAATTTTATTATAGTAAAGAAAAGAAAAATTATCAAACTGTCTTTCATGAAAGAACATTAATACTAAATAAATCTTGGATTACAAATCCAAGGTGAATAAACCTTTGAAAATTTTAAAATTAATACAAATAATTGTTCGAAACAAAGAGGTTTCCTCTCTTCGTCCCAAGTTGCTTGATTATTAAGCCAATCAAGACTCTCGCTTTACATTAGCGGGCTTAAATGTTTATAAATTTAAATTTGTTGCTTATTTTAAAGCTTAAAATATTTTTGACGAAAATTGTAAAACTTTTGATTATATTTAACTTATCACTCAGGGTATCAAAGAATACACTCTGTTAGAAGTCTTTTCCTCAAATCCTATTATTAACACGCTGAAGGCAAAATTTTAACAAATTATAGAAATCATAAATTCACTGTACCTGCCTCCTGAACATATCGCAGTTGTTACTTTTTTTTAAAAAGGATATCATTTATTCGCTGTTCGTGTGCGCCCTGCTTTAATCTTTACTTGCAAAGATTCAACTTTATTCCACCGGTCATCACTTTGCTTGGTGTCATCTGAAGTGGTACTTTACTTTTTACTAGTGCTGAAATTTGTGCTCGTATTTGCATCCTTCCTATTGAGAATCTCCAAAAATATTGAGGTAAGTTGTTCCATTAATTTGCAATGATTTTCTTGTTATCCAGAAAATTTTTATATGAATAGATTTTTGTAAATTACAACATTTCCATTGCATTTGTTTATGTCCTTGACATCTATTTTTAGAATCGACGTTGGACAAACGACTTCTAACCTCTCCGAAGTCAAATGAATTTGTTTAACCTCCAAATTCAGGTAAATAATATTTTTCGGAGAGCATCGAAAAATGCATGCACGCAGCTGAGTTACCAGAGGTGAACTGATTTTTGATCGAAAATCTATACAATTGGTATTCTTGTTTGAATTTTGTGAGTCAAATCCATGTATTTTTGAATTTATTTCTCTCTAATAAATTATTTTTATTCTAGATTTTTCTTCTGCATCAACCTCGATTTCCTTTGGAACATCTTCCCGAGCAGTTTGATTGGTACATTCCATTTTTATCAATTTTATGGATTGTTGATTGATTCATTTTCGTCTTTCTTGGTTGTTTACAGGGGCGTTACACAAATTTGACCCTTATTAACTAATTTGTTAATTCATCCTTTGAAAATATACACATTAAATGCATGAAACAATTACATAATTTTTGATATGCTTACATTTTTACAGAGAATGTTATTTGCAGAGTAAATTGGTTTACAAGTTCTTAAATTTTCTAGGTTATCATGATTAATACATTTTTACAAGTTTTGAGCTAATTAAGTTTTTTGTTTCATTTCTGATGTGACAATCATCAGTTTATTTAGATTTAGCAATCTTTGTCATGTTTCATTCATCCTGAGAGACTCAAATAAATTTAGAAAATTGAAATTTTGAAAAATAAAAATTTCCCGTAGAGCAAATTTTTAAAGTGTCTTTCGACTTAGAATTTTGTGCTTGTTTCGAATATATGATTCATTTTAGCATCGGGAGCCTTTCTTATTCATTTTAACACACAGCAGAACGTAAAAGTTTATCTAATACCAAAAAGTTTAGTTTAACGTCATAAATTTACTTGAAGAACGAGTCACGGAATGAGGTAACAAAATAAATTCAAAAATGCAACGATTTAATTCTGTTAATAAAAATGTTGTTAATATTATAAATTAAATTAATTAATCATAGGAAATGTATTTTAAAATCAAAATAATTGTTCAATGTTAGTTTATAAAAATGTGTTAAACGTAAAGCTTTAATAAGCAAAATCTTTACACGTATCGGAGTGCTTCGCAATTCAATGTATCACAAATGGGAAAGACATTTTCTTCAAAAGTTTACTGGAAGATCACAGGAGATGTAAGAACTTTGGTTTAATCTGAAACATAAAAATTTTATTAAAATTTTACAAGTCACATTGGGCTTGAGCCGAACCTGCAAACTGTAACGTCAATAAAATTGATTTTATATCGACCAAAGGAGCAAAATCACATTTGCCTTGAAAATACACAGGTAGCGATGGGGAAACAATTGAGAAGAGGTGGTTGTTGATTGAATTTTATCAATGGTGTGTGAATTTGTGCGTGTTCAACTAAAATTATATAAAAGAGAGAAAATTACAAAGAAATTCAACAAAAAAGAATATTAATAGTTAAAAGCATTGTACTTACGTATTTGAGAAGTTAAATTGGTGGAAGATTGTGAAGAATCACGATTATTTTTGGAAAAAACTTGGTAACACCACGAGGTAAACGAACTCACAAGAAAAATTGCATCTTGAAGTATCCTACACACCGAAGGTCATCCATAAAGTGCAAGTGAACAATTTCATGGTATATGAACCCAGTAAACAAAAATACCCCAGATCATTAAAGGTCATTAAAAATTATATTAAACTTAAAAATTAGTGAAAATTTTGCGATACAATTTACACGTGCATTAATACGTTCCGACTTTATTAGAATAAGATATTTGTTATTTAGCATAAGAATTTTATTGAATTTAAAAAGCCTAAAACTAAATTATAATAAATTACAATTTGTATTATAAAACGGAGCATAATTTTTGTGATTACATTCCGAAGACCACGACATTTTATTTAAGCACTACAATTTGGTCAAGGAAGGAACCCAGCGTGAGAGAAGGTAGGTCTGTGCTCACCGCAATTGTTAAGCCGAGGCATAAGTTCATTTATTTGTATTTATCAAAAATTTTACATACATTTCTATTGACGGGGTACATTTACGTACACTCGTACAAGACATTTGCAATTAAAACGTTTAGCTCCAGTGAGGCAAAGACATACACAGCAATTTTTGACAGCCCAACGTGTGGCAATATTCGGTCTAGTACAATTGGGCGCGATCGATTGGGCGCGATCGATTGGGCGCGATCGATTGGGCGCAACGACAACTGGGCGCAGCGACAACTGGGCGCAAATACAACTGGGCGCAAATACAATTGGGCGCAAATACAATTGGGCGCGAGGGAAGATTTATCCATTACATATTACTTATTATAACTGATAGTAAGAATTTTTTTTCTAAAAAACTATTATTTACGTAACTAAATCTAGAAATGTTTATTTAGCCAATAAAAAAAATTATAATTAAAAATTTAAACTAAATGTTTTTAAAATGTTTATTCCTTCTAACTTCCACTAAAATTTAGAAATAATGTTTATTTAGCCAATAAAAAAAATTATAATTAAAAATTTAAAGTAAATGTTTTTAAAATGTTTATTCCTTCTAACTTTTACAAATAATAACAATGCCTATTAATATAGTACCCAACTGATCAGGAATTCATTTCATAATTATGGGAAATGCCTCGCAAAAAGTCTATAACACTTCTATTCGCGTAATCCTCTACTAGATTCTTGATGCGCGAATCAACCTCCAAGTAATGGAGGCTGATAACCTTAACCTTATGTTGTTAGCAGGAGATTAAGGTTATTGAAATTTAAGAACGGCTTAAATACAGGGCCAGCGTATGCCTGTTTGGCGCACGGTTATTTTTGAAAATTAAACCAAACTTTATCATAAAAGGTTGATCGTTAGCTTTTGTTCCATTGCTGGCGGCCGGAAATGTTTTCTCCAGATTTGTGGTCAGTGTATAATCGCGTCTTAACTGACACGGGAACAAACAATCATACTGAAGCGGCACATAGACGATTAGAGGCAGAGCTAAGTATGGATCTAAGCTAAGTATGGAGCTAAGTATGGAAACATTTGGAAATTAATTTCTAGTTTAAAAGTTATTCAACGTGGGCGAGATCTGTTTTATGAAAAATTAGTTGCCGGAAACAATCCACCTATTAAGAAAAGAAAATAGTCGGAGGCTGATGCGCGCATCAAAAATCTAGTAGAGGATTACGCCACATAGGGGTCGTCCATAAATTACGTCACGCAATTTTAAGCAATTTTTAACCCCCTCCCCCATCTCCACACTTCGTCACACAAACCTAGACCCCCCTCCAAATATTACGTCACATATTCTTGACCCCCCTCCCCAATGTAGTTTTATTGACTTCTTAGTAAATTTTACAATCGGTTTCATTTTGATTTTTATAACAATTTATTATAATAGATTTATGACGGCTCTGTATATTTATACATAAATATACACGTACAGATTACCAACTAAAATTAAGTTTTTTAATCTTTTAATCTTTTTACGTTTTTTAAAATTTTAAAAATCATTTTGAAAGTTCAAAAAATAGTATTTTTGAAATACTTGTTAGAAGAAGGAGAACATGAGGGGCCAAATTATACGAGGGCCGGTCCTGACCAATGTCAGGACGTTAGAAACCAATTATTGCATGTGTAAAACATACTTTTATCTTAAGTTGTCAAGTTGGCAACCTGTTACTAACTCGACATTTCAAGAAGCTTTTACGTTTTTAGAGAGAGAGAGAAATAAAAGCAATAATAATTTTAGTGACGTCACAATTTTTGAACCCCCCCCCGCCCCCCATCGTCACAAGGGTCGGAACCCCCTCCCCCCCTAGGAGCGTAACGTAATTTATGGACGACCCCATAGAAATATTATAGACTTTTTGCGGGGAATTTCCCATAATTACGAAATGAATCCATGATTAGTTAGGTACTTTATTAATAGGCATTTTTATTATATGTAATTGTTAGGACTAAACATTTTAAAAACATTTAGTTTAAATTTTTAATTATAATTTTTTTTATTGTCTAAATAAACATTTCTAGATTTAAAACATTTTTATACGTAAATACCTATTAGTTTTTTATAAAAAAATTCTTACAATCAGTTATAATAATTAATACGTAATAGATAAATCTCCCTCGCGCCCAATTGTATTTGCGCCCAATTGTATTTGCGCCCAATTGTATTTGCGCCCAGTTGTCGCTGCGCCCAGTTGTCGTTGCGCCCAATCGATCGCGCCCAATCGATCGCGCCCAATCGATCGCGCCCAATTGTCGGTCACCGTGGCAATATTAGTAGTCGAGGCTCCGTTCACTACAATATACATCGACAAGTGGTAAGTATTATTTTACTGTTTTTCTTTGTTTATTGTTGAAGAATATCGATGTCGCTCTTGTTTCCACAAAAGTTTAAATTGGGGCAAGTGCGACTAAAACTTCCTGGGAAAGTGCGTCTGTTGGGGTCGTTCTTGCCCCAGCTAAAAACTTTCATATAAGTACTACCTTTTTATATCCAATTTTAGGTATTCATATGGTGGAATAATGGTGAGGGAATACTTAAGGAAATCTAAAAGAGGCTCGTCCTATTCAAAAGAGAACTTGTCACATGCAGTAGAAGAAGTAAAGTCTGGTAGGTTTTCAACAAGAAGCCAACAAGGAGATTGGTAGCTTGTTAAGTTAGCAACAAAAAAACTATTAAGTACTTGTTAGTTTTGGAATTCTGAAGACTGAAAGAAAAAATTTTTATTGCTACTTATATCTTCATTAAGCATTTTTGGGCCGCACTTGCCCCACCTTACTTAGCGATTTCACCTGAAATGTTTTTTAAGAGCAAGATGGGTATTGAAATTAGCAGCTGTAAAACCTGAAAGAGACTCCAAAGAATTGGAGTTTTTAGATGACGAGTTCGAAGAAGTCGACAATGATTTCATCACAAATGAAAAGTTAGAGCAGGGCAAGATGTGGAAGAATGACAACTTGCCGAAACTGCAATAAAAATGTCATTGTGATAGGGATTGCGCTGTCTCCCCGAAAAATTGAATTTACACCAAGCGAAAATGAAAACACGATTATTATTTCGGAATGCCAAAGCTATTCCAGTGATAGTTTGTCAACCAAGTTCTATTTGAGCAAGTTTGGGCAACATTTCTTTATAAAGTGCGGGTAACATGGCCTAATAATATTTAAATTCAAGAAAACAAATTGTACTTCTGATTGCACTTTATTGTTTTACCATACGTCCGTAGTTGTATACTTTTATAAAATATTTACAAACTATTCAATCTTGATCCGTATATTGTAATCTCTTTAATGAACGAAACTGTTTATATTTATGTACACCATAGTATATCAAACATATTCCCAAAGTTATTAAGATAATAGCAAAACCAATTATAACATATGGAACAAGCAAATACAGTTTTAAGTACTTTTTCAGGTCATTCGGAAGTTGTACATGCATGTCCACCCAAAACAAGGGAAAATATAAATTTGGAAAATCGTCAAAAAAACTAAAATAAAATGTTTAAATGCACTTCATATTAACGATAAAAAGTAATATTTACCTTATACCTTCAACAGGATATATAAGCATATTTAGTTGTACTGTTACTTTAAATTCCATACACAGCAATGAATTCTAAATTTTAAACCTACATAAGTTTGTAAGTACAGCAACTACAGGGTGGTTCAGCAAGAATTTATTTTTTTATTACTTAAAATAGAGTGGTGGGGAAGGGCCGGCATTTTACTCAGCTTATCCATTTTGTAGTGATAAGGATAAAGTATGAGTTCACTTTTTTTTGGAAAATCGATTTGATGGGTTGAATATTTACTTGCACGTATTTTGAGATTCTATCTGCTAACCTTACGCGTGAGGACCCCCCCCTCCACTCGTTTTAGAATATTTTCAATCTGATATTTCAAAACCACAGTATTTCATAAGCACGTTAATTACTTACAGGTTCCACGATTATGTATGATTCATGTTTTTCTTTTTCTGGGTTCAATCCTTCAAAGGGATCCAAGTAAATTGGATCAGCATTATAATAGTGAGGTAGAGATAAATATGCATTTAGGTTGTACCAACAAGAAGATAGACAAATTAATCCGGATGGTCTACAGGGTCCACCACAGAAACATTTATTCTCCGGATTTAATGTGCCTAAAAATTAGAATGATGATTATTGGATTGAAATTGGCATTGTGTCCTATTATTGGATGCACATCAATAAAAAAGTTTGATGCCAAAATGCTTTGTACCGAAACAGTTTGGCGCCGAAACGGGTAGGTGACAAAACGATTTAGCGCCGCAACAGCTGTGCGTCGAAACGGCTTTGCGCCGAAAGTGGTATAGTGCCAAAAATTACCTGCGCTGAATAATCACGTATCGACCAGCGCCAAATAGTATCTAATCTTCATAACGTATTACAGATTGTCCAAATAAATATCTACTGCATTTTGGCATGAAAATTAAAAGGTATGCGTCCAAAAATGGAAGATAATGCCAATAGACTACCGGTGTTCATTTCAAAAGTAGTTAGTCAAAATAACATTTTTTTGAGTAAATTTGAGAGAAGCAAAAAACACGTCGGTTTAGATACGAAGGGGACATTTAAAACCAATACCCCTTCCTATACCCCTTCCTATACCCCTTCCTATACCCCCCTCCTTATCACCTACCCCTAGTTTCAAATTTAAAATGATATCTCTTACCTTGCGTTACATAATTTTAAAGGTGAGAAAAATCGTGGTTCATCAACGTTAAAAAATTGGATTTAGTGAATCCGTTTATGAGTTGGAGGTATTAAAAATTTAAAGCAAAAAAAAATTGAAATTGATAGTTTGATCACGACTCAATCGTGATTCAAATGGGAATAAACTGACTGCTTTTTCTTGCATATTTTTCGTTCCACCACTAAGTCAAATCAATTATTAAAATTTCCAAATAAATTAATAAATTAATCTAATTCGCTTTCATGAGTTAATATGAAATAATGGCGGCAAATCAATAGCATTAATAATAAATTCGCGTTTTGGAGGAAGGATGGTCGATCTTTAACCGTTGTACCGGGCTTCGCGATTAAAACATGGACCAACATTGCGTGCTGCCTGCCTGCGTGCATCCTGATAGTGTGCAAATGTAACTTCAAAATATGATAACCAAAATAGCTTGGATATCAAATATTAGAAATAGCTCATGGTAGAAAATAACATTTCAGTATGGAACCAATTGAAATATTTGTTGATTTGGCAGCCTTTCGAATGGAAGTAAATGGGGTTAAACTTAAAATTCAAACGGAATTGGTTCTGAACGTCCCCCTCGCTGTCTAAACAATGTGTTCTCTGTTTTTCTCAAATGTACTTAAAAAATTTATTTCTACTGGCTAATTTTGAAATGAACATCCGGTATTGTGTGCATTCACCATTATCCAAACTTAATTTCGTGAAAGAATATTTATATCCTATTATGCCATCTATTATGACTTCGTCCTCAAAATAAAGCTTCAGGTATCTACACAGTTCTGCAGAAAAAATAGTAATGAATTCTTTAGTCAGTGGGGAAGAATAAACATCTCCAAGCGTTCCTTTGATTTTGCTACATGATTCATTATAAGCAGGTGTTGTATTTTTGTAATTCCAATTTAAAACATCAAATTGCCTATTTGCACCATTTGCAATATTATATACACCTTCAATATTTGGATCACCGTTTTTCTGTAATTTGTGACATTTAACCATATACGTGAAGTCATTATTGATATTTTTACATTCAATCTTTATGGCAAAAAAAATACTTACAAGTTTACCCCATCCAAAACCATCCAATCGCGGAACCTCTGGTGCGATGAAATCAAAATAATTTGATAATTCTAAAAGTAAATTATTGCTGCCTTTTAGAAGTTCATCATCTATTATGGTATCAAAATAGTAATACGGGTTAAACATAGCAATATATTCTGAGAAAACGTCTTTTAGAGCATCATTCCAATCGTTTAGAGAATGACCCACAAACTGGAAATTTCAAAAGTTAGTGCATCCATGTTAATTATTTTTGTTTGTTTACCATTGTGAAATAATTAATTGTGGTTAGTTGATCACTTAAATTCCCATTGTTTGATAAATTGTTATCATATTCATAAGTACGAATTTGCTTAAATGTAATGGTATCATTGTTATCGTTCTTCACTATATTAACTCTTTCCATAGCTTGTAAAAATGTGTAAGGACCAATTTCTTCGAATTTTGGCTTAACACTTTTGTTGAAAAAATCCTTATGGTTTGTCCAATTGAAGAATGTAACCGCCACTGGTACTTTCATTGGATATTTTTGCCACACATGGAATATAGAGGAATCAGACTTAAGATTTAAGATTGTTTCTGCAATATAGCTCATTATGGTTGTTTGAAGCATGATTAAACTTAATCCTAATATTATTGCAACATTTCCTTGAAAGATAAAGCAGCATCCATTTGATTTTGGACGCTTTTTGCCTTTGTTAGATTTTACTTCCGAGTAAGTTGTGGTGTTCTGAAATAGAAAGGGCTTTTCAGCTAAAATATTTCGAGGATAATGAAATTTTGAAATAATTTTTTCAGGGTTTTAAAGCTGTTTTCTTGATAATTTAATATTACTTCATAAAATAAGTCTTCTTATGAACATAACATAATGAAATATCTGATCTTGCTTCAGGGAGTTAGGATAAAAATCCAAAGCATTTTCAACGCTTAAGGACATTTGATTAAACTTTTTTTGAACTTTTGTTGATTACATCACAAATCACAATGGACTTAAGCAAAAGATTTTCTAATGAACATCTACTATTCCTTCCTTACTTAAACAAATATTAATATTACAACATACTAATTTTAATTGTAAATTGAAATTTAAAAAAAAAGCAATTAAAAACATTTCAAAAATACGTATAAAAATGAAATAAAAACAAGAAGAAATTCAAATGAAAAACTGGTGGGTGAGGCAAGCATAATTAGATGGATTTAATAATTAAATGACTTCTCTCTTTCTTTTTAAAAATTTTTAATTGTTTTCGATTTTATTGTATTTTTGCGGTTTAATTTTGTAAGTAAACTTTACATTGTATTTTTTCAATTTTGATTAAAAGATTTGTTTCCATTTATACTTGCAACATTTCCGCCAAGTTACTTAAATTTATTTATTTTTATAAATAATTAATTAAAAATTCTACTTACATTGTCATAATCGACCGACTGCGACAGCATTTTAAGGTGTTCTAAAATTAAATTATCCTGAACATTGTTATAATATATGCATTACCTTTCAAGATCATTATAAATTATTAAAGACGTAAGAAAATGCAATCAACTACTAATGAGTTCAGATAAATAGTTATTAACGAGTTTCAATATTTTGTATAAATTTGTATAGTATAAATAATATTAAAAGTTTTACGCTCGTCAAAATTTTAAAAATACGATAATCGCAATAATTATGACAGTACCTAATATTAATATTAGGTCATAGCTTTGGCAGTTAAGTGCGTCTACTGCTAATGCGAAACGCTCGGATCGAATCCGGGCAGGGTAAGAACTTTATTCTGACCGTCTCTCCTCGGAAGGCAATGGCAAACCACCGAGGTAATTTGCCAAGAGCGCCCATCTCAACATGAAGTGTATTACACTTCCCGTGGTTCGGAGCCCACGTTAAACAAGTAGGTCCTCTATGTATGTGAAAACACTTGGAACGCACATCACATGCATAGAAAGAGATGGGTCACGACGTTCGGAAACGAACAATACGACTTACAAGAAGAATATTAATATACAAAAATATATAATTAATGCACGCGAGAAGAGTGCATTTGATTTAATTAAATTTATTATAAAAAGAACCTCGTAATTTTCCCTATTTTATTCAAAATAAATTGTCCCACTTATAGCGCAGTCTTTAGAAAATCAAGTTACCGAAGAAGATTTTCAACAAGACGGAGAACCCCTATATTACGCATTAAATGCGCGACAATGGTTGGAAGAAAAATTTTCTGGCAAATGGATTGCAAGGAGAGGTCTGATGTTTCTAGAATTTTCTAAAACTATAATAATTTTTTCCATTTGTAAACGGACCCACTAAATCTAATTTTTTACCGTAAATCTTGAATGAAGATTTTTTCCACCTTTAAAATGATGTATCGCAAGGTAGTGGGTGCTATTTAAAATTTCAAAGTAGAGTGGTTGGAAGGAGAGGGGGTTAAACTTCAACATTCAAACAGTATTGGTTTTGAACGTACCATCGCTATCTAAACCGACGTGTTTGTCTTTCTCAAATTTACTAATAGAAAAGTTATTTCGATTTGTTACTTTTGAAATGAAAACCCGGTATTCTGAACATACAAATATACACAAATTTTAAATGTCGATAAATACCTATTTGATGTTTAAATTATCTTGCAATTTAAAACAGGAAACTGATTTGTTTAAATTTTATTTACAGTTGAAAATAAAATATTTTCATAGCCTTTGATATCGCCGAATTTTCTAGTTTTGTTGAATTTTTCCTTTCTTTGGAGAATACTTATAATGGTTTGATGATTTAATGGGGAGAACATAATTATTACGGAAGGAATATAATTGTTAGCTGTTGTAGGGACCTTAAGTGGCGATGGCGAACACTATGAAACCTTCTCCTCCTTTGTTACAATCATTAAGATTAGATAAAAACCATTTATTTTTTATAGGTTATGGGCTCAGGGCATGTGAGTGGAAAGAAAAATGGCAGTCAAACTGGTAAGCACCACAACGTTTAACAATGGCTATGCCAGTTCGATCAAGCTGGAAACTGTGAATAAAACTCCAATGAATTGAAGACATGGAACTAGAAAGATGCAAATCGATGATTGAGTTAAACTGGTTGCGGACCTGATGAGCTCTGAAGAAGCCGACAATGCCTTTACAACACACTTAAAAAGTAACAGCAGAGCAACGGGTGGAATAATGATATGAATAACTTACTGTAATTGTCAATAAAGGGCACCTTGCAAGAGATTCCCGACTCCTCAAAAGAGAGATTGACAAAGGCGAAAAATGAAAACATCAAAATAGAGAAGGGAAAAAAAGCAGATCCATTGCCCCAGCCCCGCATGTTGCGAATTTTGAATCAAATTTGGTGTCAATCGTTTGTGTATTTATTGTTTTCGTTTATGTTAGCACCGTTTACGAAATATCTTAAAATTTAAGTGGGCGGAGCTGGGGAAATTCGAACCTTGAATTTTGGATATATCTTTTCTGGTGCAGGTCCAGCACTTTCATTACCTACTTTTTACATTTTGAATTTCTAGAAAATTGCAATGATATCGAAAAAGTAATTATACACTTACTAGCCTTATTATAGGGGGTACGTAATGCTCCCTCTAGAGCCGTCTCCGGTGATTCATATTGTTAAATATAAGAATGAAAATTATTTGTCAAAAATTCATTTTCTCCCAGCTAGTTGAAAATTGAAAATCGATATTGAAACGACGTGAATAGAAACACAAACGATGTGTAAACGATTGACACCAAATTCGAGCCAAAATTCAAAATGGGCGGGGCCGAGGAAATAAATCCTAAGTTATGTCGTTAACATTATTTCGCAAACGGTGCTAATACAAAAAAAAATGAATACACAAACGATTGACACAAAATTTGATTCAAAATTCGCGATGGGCGGGGCTGGGGAAATGATCTAAAAATACTGAAACTTGTTATGGTGTTCATCTCCAGGTAATAGGTGAATAAACGACCTTTTAGTTTGAGCATGATTTTTCTTACGGAGATTCCAGTGTGTGTCCAACTTTATTTAAGACGGAAATCATCATAAAAACACCAGATAATTGTAACAAGTTTATTTCATTTATCATTTGAAGTGATTTTCACAAATTTTTGATATATCTTTTGGATGATCCAGTGTACGAATTAATTAGGACCAGTGTGTTTTCAATCCGAGTTTTTGGGATTCTATTTGTTACTGGTAGTTTGGTTTTTTTTTAGATTTACGAACTTGTATTTGAAGCATCTTTTCTTCCTTTAAAGGATTTTCATGTCCAATTTGGGAGTACCAATATTTGCAGTGAATTATTTCACAAATTCCTGTTATCAACAGCAACTTAACAACATTTGAAGTTTTTTTTTTGTATATGCTATCGTTTACAATTGTCAGTTTGGAATAAATTTGGAACAAGATTGGCTTGGTGCATTTTCGAGCTTTTTGTGACCCATGATACCTCTTGTCGACGCTATACTTAAAGATATCTGTTTGTGCCTGTTGTACTTTTATTTTGGTTGCTAAAATATTATATATTTTGTGTGAATATTTTGCATTAAATCTGTTGCATTTGCAATTGATTGGAAAGTTTTATCGAAGATTTAATTTGTTTGTGGTTCTATGATTTTTGCACAGAATTGATAAACGTATAGTAATTGACCCATTCCTTTAGGTTATAGTGCCTGTGACCTACACCTTTGCAGTTTCGCTGGTGGCTCCTTGTTTTATGGTAATCAGGATGGTGACTTAAACTACGTGGCCCTCATACCACCATCTACTTTGCTTTGATCTTTGGAGCGTCTGTTTCAACGCCCCTGCATTACCCTGGCGATACAAAAATAACATAATAATAAAAAAAGCAATAATTTAACAGTAGAAACATCGAGCAGAAGCAGTGGCTCATTACTTTGTCTTTTGCCGTAAGGTTGAACTGTTTAAAGTATTCAGAACTGCTTAGGGACCATCACGTTCCTGCTCTAGACGTGCTGTATCCAAATTACGATGACTCCGATGTTCCCAATAATAGTTGATCAGAAAGGTGGGTTTTATAAAAGCTATTTTAACTTCTTCGGGATTTTCAAAACGACATTTTCCTAGGTGTTGGATCGGGAGGCAAGGACCAATAATTGAACGATCGACGAGGTAATCTGACCTCACTCTTTTAAAATATTGTTGTGGGGGTTACCTTAAGAACAAGGTCTACTTTTAGAAACCAAATTCCATTATATAAAAAAAAGAATCCGAAATGAAATCCAAGCACTTATGCCAAGATATGCTTGAATATGTTAACCAAAAATTCATGCATCGATCTGCTTTCTATCAAGAAGTAAATGGGACCCAATATTAGTGCCATTAATAGGTATTAATTCCTGTAGATGAGTGTTTTTATTTTTTTGGTACAAATGTGGAATAGTGACACGAATAACTTTTTGTAATTATTGTGAAGTAAGGGCCATTTTGCAAGAGATTCCAGACGATCCAAAAAAGAGATCATCAAAGGCGAAAAATGAAAACAACAAATATGTGGAAGGCCAAAACAATCTTTCAGCGGTCACAAAGAAATCACGAAATTTTAATTCTGTAACGGTTCGAATATCATAGCAAATGACTGGAAAATCTAAAATAAGGTACTTAAATTCTAGAAAACAAGTGAAAAGTTGTTATTCTATTTTTCTTATGATACACACTTTTACAGATTTACACAGCACATTTACTTATGTACATTATATGCAATAGAAAATCGAGGATATTACCAAGTTTCGTAATTCACCAAATAAAATATAGATTTTTTTATTGATTTAGAGGAACTTCTTCAATTAAATCTTGATCCACATTTGGTGATCTTTTCAATGAGTGCAACTGTTTAAACTTATATACACCATAGAATATCACAAATATTCCCGAAGTTATTAATATAATGGCAGCAACAATTATAATGTATGGAATATGCAAGTATATTTTTAGATATCTTCTCAGCTGATCTGGTATTGTAGAACGAATGTGTATCCAAAACAAGGGAAAATATAATTCGGGAAAATCGTCAAAAACACTAAAAACAAAACTTGATTATGTTGGTACCTGTTCCAATATTATATTAATAAAGTAATATTCACCTTATACCTTCAACAGGACTAACAAATGAATTTAATTGGCCTGCTATTTTTAGTTCCAAGCACAGCAATGAGTACTAAATTTTAAAACAAAAACTTATAAATGAAGCAAGTAAGTACAGTGGGCCCAGAAAGAACTACACTTTTATTCGTTTAAGAATTTTTTGGGAAACTTAATCACTACGAATGGCGAAATTGAGTGCTTTATGAAAGTTTGGGAGAAGAGAGAGTTTTGAGAGAATGTTTAGTACAAATGGGTCGTCCCGCCGCCGCCGCCGTTTTGCCTCTGGCCATTTTGCCGTCAAATCGGGAAATATAAATTTTTTTGAAAAACTAAACAAAAAATAAGTTTTACCGGTATAGCATTTTTTTGCAAGGAATTTAATAGAAAAATTATTTTCTACTTTTGAGTTCCCCTAGATAAAGCTTTTAACTGGAAACATTTTCATTTTTATTTATTTAATTTTGAAAATTCATTACATACCCGCCCTGTTCCAATCCTGGTCTATTTATAAAATATTAAAAATTTAAAAAATTTTATGTCTTTCAAAAAGTGTAAAAGGTTCAGGTACGTCTAAAGACAATTTTGATGCAAGAAATTAAATTAAAAATTTTTTTGTGGGAGCGAAACCGCGACGACGAAACCGTGACGGCGAAATGAAAAATCCAAATCATATTTAATGTATGAATTTTGTTTACTATCAGTGATAGCTGATTACATTAGATCATTTTTGTATTATTCAGACAATAAAAGTGCCGTTCTTGCTGTGCCATTTTGTAGGATAATTTATTATATATACACATGTGCTATATACTATATCATGATTCTAGCTTCCAAGCTAAGTTAAAGTAAACTCGCCCAAAAAGACGAAGATTAAGCAGTTTAGTTTCTTATTTTTATTTGTGTTCTTTGGGTTTGCAATCAACTTTTGTAATAAACAATATGAGCAGTATGTGAAAAAGTTTGATCCTGCCTTCTTTATACTCTAACAATCCAGTAGAAGATATTCATCTGGTTATTGTTAAGAGTACGAAACAAGTGCTTGTAATGGGTTCTTCCCATGTAATGTTTTGAATAACTTAATAGGTTATAAAATTCAAACTTCAATTTCTGTATTATAATTTTGAGAGCCTGTTGGTTACTTACTGGTTCCACCACTATATAAGTTTCGTGTTTCTGTTTTTCGGGATTTAATCCTTCAAAAGGATCCAAATAAATAGGATCAGCGTTATAAAAGTGTGCTAAAGATACAAACGAATTTAGGCCAAACCAACAAGAACTAATACTAATTAATCCGGATGGCCGACAGTGTCCATCACAAAAGCATTTATTTTCTGGATTTAAAGTACCTAAAAATGGTATCCTTTGAATTATTCCATTATGCGACTATCCCATTTTAGTGCATTTACCGTTATCCATGCTTAATTTTGTAAAAGAATATTTATATCCCATTATACCATCGATTATGACTTCCTTCTCAAAATATAACGTTATGTATCTACATATTTCAGCAACAAAAACAGTAATGAATTCTTTATTTATTGGGGCGGAATAAACATCTCCAAGTGATCCTTTGATCTTGCCACACGGTTCATTAAAATAGGGGGTTGCATTGCGATAATTCCAATTTAAAATATCAAACTGTCTGTTTACACCATTTGCAATATTGTATACCCCTTCGAAATTCTTGTCACCGTTTCTCTAAAATTTGTGGATATTAATCATGTATGCTTCATTTTTGATATTTTAATACTAAGGGAGGTTCGTAGAAATGATCCTCCTAAGCAATTTCATCTGTTATGCGTATTGTAGAATTTTTATAACAGAGAAGTTCTAAACACATATTTTTGCACATACCACACACAGTAGGTTAAAATGGTCGCAGTGCCTACTATGTGTCTGTGTAGTCAAATTTTATTCCGTATTACGTGAAATTATGGCATATGTTGCCATACTATATATTAATATGACAGCTTGCAAAAATAAGGGATGTATCATTTTTTTCCGAAGCTTCCCTAACTAAATAATGATTGCAGAATAATAAATACTTACAAATATCACCCATCCAAAACCATCCGTACGTGGAAACTTGGGCACAATGAAATCAAAATAATTAAATAATTCTAAAAGTAAGTTATTGTTTCCTGTTATCGTCTCATTATCTATTGTGGTATCAAAATAGTAGTGCGGGTTAAGCATCGATAGATATTCAGAGTAAATATCTTTTAGAGCACTATGATAATCTTTTAGATAGTGACCCACCATCTATAAATTTAAACAAAACTTTAATGTTGAATTTAAAAAACAAATTTCAGCAAAGATTAATAATCAGTAGTAGTTACACAAAAAGTTTCATACATAAAATATATTAGGTGTTTCTGGTTGCTTGAAACGGCCTATTAGCCGAAGACGTATCCATTGTAAAGATAATAAGCGAAAGCTTAAGCAGAAGCAAAGACAACAGTATTCACAATATATATCCCCAATATATTTCCATGATTTTTTTTAAATTTCAGAATTGGAAATTGAAGATTTTGAACATTTTTTAATTTAGGTTAAAAATGTTGTAATTTTACATTGTGTTGACCTTCTCCTATCCAATGATAGGCGGGGCACACACTCCAGGATGATCCAATTTGCTGGACGTGAGTCGAGTCGCGCAGAAAGTAACGATTTTTGAATAGGTAATTTGGAAATTTGAAAAACAATTATAATATTTCATGTAGATGGAAATAAAAATTTAAATTAGTTAATGGATTTTGACCTGGATAAAAGGAAGCAATAAATGAAATTAAGCCGAGTAACAATATATCAATATCGTTCCAATATTGGCATTGTAATCAATATTGCACACCAATATTTCGACCAATATTATCAGTAAATTTTACTGATTTTTTGGTTGAAAATCAGTAAAATTTACTAGGCAAAATTGGTGCAATATTGTTCGATAATTAAATATTGCATAATATTGGTTAGTTAATGTTATCTAATATACAAAATCAATATTCTAATCAATAATCAATTAAATACATATATAAAAGAAGAATATCATTATCAATATCATTATCAATATCATTATCAATATCATTATCAATATCATTATCAATATCATTATCAATATCATTATCAATATCATTATCAATATCATTATCAAGATCATTATCAATATCATTATCAATATCATTATCAATATCATTATCAATATCATTATCAATATCATTATCAATATCATTATCAATATCATTATCAATATCATTATCAATATCATTATCAATATCATTATCAATATCATTATCAATATCATTATCAATATCATTATCAATATCATTATCAATATCATTATCAATATCATTATCAATATCATTATCAATATCATTATCAATATCATTATCAATATCATTATCAATATCATTATCAATATCATTATCAATATCATTATCAATATCATTATCAATATCATTATCAATATCATTATCAATATCATTATCAATATCATTATCAAATATCATAGGGTATTTCTGCCAAATGTCGAATACGAAGAATCGGATCAATAGTTAGGTCGTTGACAACGTTGACGGGTTGACAACGAATCCCCGGTCACACATCCATATTTGTTGAGCTACTTACATATCCAACTTGAACATAATATGGAGCTACCCGTTTTTGTTTTCGCTTAAGTTTCGTTTGCTTTTACAATGGTTCAATCAACCAGAAACGCCAAACATAATTTATGCGGAAATTTTATATATAAATTTAAAATCGAATTCTTTTGCTGTTAATTTTCATTTGTGAGGAGCTATTCACAAAATGATTACTTACCATTGTGAAATAATTAAAAGTTGTAAGTCGATCACTTAAATTTCCGTTGCTTGATAAATTATTATCATATTTAAAAGTGCGAATTTGCTTAAATGAAATGGTATTATTGTTATCGTTTCGCACTATATCGACTCTTTCTATATCTTGTGAAAATGTATAAGGGCCAATTTCTTCGAATTTTGGTTTAATACTTTTGTTAAAAAAATCTTCATGATTTGTCCAATTAAAGAATGTTATTGCATATGGTACTTTCATAGGATATTTCTGCCAAATGTCGAATACGAAGGAATCGGACTGAAGATTTAATATCATTCCTGCAATGTAACTCATTATGGTTGCCTGAAACATTATTAAACTTAATCCTAAGATGATTGCAACATTTCCATGTAGGATTAACCAGAATCCTCTTGATTTCAGATACGTTTTGGATTTCTCACATTTCATTTTTGAGGGAGTTGTGTAGTACTAAAATAAAAAACATTATAAGGATCTTATCATTACATTTTATTTCAAGATATCAATTATAATTATTATATAATATCATACAAAATTAAAAAAATGTATACTATAAGTGCTAAGTTATTAATTGGTACTAACTGTTATTGAGATAAAACAACTTTTAAATTGTCATAAAATAATTTTAATGTATGAAAACTCACTTTTTCCGACATTTGCCCATGTAAGTTATTCTTTCAGTGACGGTAGCGAAGCACTTTCAATCGAAAGTTATTCTAATTAAAAATAATTATAGTTAGTTTGATCAAGTTATGCACTGAAGCTCACCAAGACCGGCTCTAGGGGCTGGCTAGAGTAAGCTAGGCCGTGTTAATTATACATTACAATGCAATTACAGAGTCCGATGTATTCGGTCGCTATAATTTTCTAGATTAGTAATTAAATTTAAACTTAAAAAAGTCATCGACAGCACGATAATTTAAAAATTAGTAAAAAGGTAGCGAGTACTGTTTAATGGGGTCGAAAACCTAAAAATTTACAAATGGTTCTAGTCAGTATTAATGACTGATGGGTTATATAAATTTCCGCAACTTTTCACTCAAAAAACTGAAAAAACCGTACAAATCCGAAAAAAACAAGACATTAAAAAGTGAAAATCTGTTACTTTAAATACCTCCAGCGTGAAAACTCTGCGTTCAAACAAAAGAGCCAATTAGTAGCTAGTTTATGTAAAAGCAACCATTTCGACCTATGATTAAAATCTGAAAACTTAATTTTTCAATTTCTACATCAGCTAACTCAATCATCAGACGAGAGGTTAAAAGCGAGCTGCGCTCACAAAACACTCCCCAACTCCACTTTTATGCTATGCTACGATATAATTGAAATAATAATACATTTTCCCATCAAATTTTCACAGATAAAATATTCTTGGGAATGTTTTCAAACACATTATTGGTAAACGATTCTATGGTGCTACCATAAATAACTAATACGAAAATAATTCTTTGGTACGCTCTTATAAAAAAATTTGCCCGTCGTGGTGGGCGCAATTCTTACCATTAGCCCATAGCAAAAAATATTCTTGGGCCGTGTGTAATGCTCATCAAAAGACGAATATTGGAATATTTAATGATTAAATGATTAATCCTGAAAATTTAATCCAAATTAATGATTAAATCCTGTACATTGTGTATCAAGGCTATTTCGAAAAAAAGCGAAGATTATCTGTGAAAATAACGTAATAGATAAGAATTAGAGATACTAGTTGAGATCCTCTGAGACATTAAGAGAGATTAACAAGAAGGTGGAACAACAGACACAATATTGGAAAAGAAACACAGCAAACACTGGATGTTTATAGGTTAACCTAGCGAGTATCCTTAATATTAGTAGCAAAGCAATACGATTGCCTTCGAGGAGTTGATCCGGGCATTCGTGTTGAACAACGCGTGGTAAAGCATAAAACCCAAAAGATTTGAGCAATAAGTAATTGCGACAAAAAATTATAAAGATCGTAGGGTAGTAGATGTAATTTGGGTTGCCTATAACAAACACCTGGAAGACATTGCAAAAGCTGACCCGGTGCAAAATCTTGCAAATTTAAATCCTGTACATATACAGTAAGCTTTTATTACCTCGTATCAAGACAGAATCTAGCCTCTATGAAACAAAGCGACGAAACTTACAGAATTAGAACAAAAAGCGACACATCATCGGAAGAATATATTAAGAGAAGAAGAGAAGAAACGGAGAGAGAGCAAGAAGAGGGGGGAGAAATATTTAAAAGAAGCAGGAAAGTAACTAGAACGCCTCCAAAACGGAGTGACAAAAAATACACAGGTATTAATTACAAAACTGAGGAGGAGAAACAAAGACCTAACGGATTCGAAATGGAGGAGCTGAAGAAGATGATAGGAGATCTGGCACACACGGTTAATGCTGGCTTTACTGATAACAAGAAGGAATTTCAAGAACTCAGAGAAGAGTGGAAGCTCGCCAGACAAGAACTGAAGAAGGAAATTGGCGGTCTGGAGGACAGAATTGCAAGGCAGGATGAAGCAATAGGTCGACTGCAGGAGCAAGTAGAGAAATACGAAAAAGACAAAAAAAGGTATAACATTGTTATCAAAGGAGCATATCAGGGGGAATCGGTAACGGAAAAGAAAGTAGAAGGAAGAACTAATACATGAAAAACTTTCTGTAAGAGTACACGTCATTGATACTTTCAAGGTAGGAAAAACAGCTGGAAAAGAGATAATAATTGCTAAACTAGGTAGCCATAGTCAAAAATCAGAGGTAATGGTGAATAAGAATAAGTTGAAAGGTACCAAGATCTACATTGAAAACGACCTCACGCAAAAAGAAAAATCAATACAGGACAAGATTCTGGAATATGCTAGAATAGAACAAGGAAATGGTAAGAAAGTAAGGGTAGGATACAAAAAGTTGATTGTAGAAGGCAAGCTATACACATGGAATCCAAGAAGGGCTGAACTGAGTGCAGCAACCGAGACAGAAGAAACAACAAAAAACTAACTAATGAAGAAGGAGTAGCCGTAAAGTCTCAGACGGATGCTCCGTATATGGAAACTGAGACATATACGACGGAAAAGCAAAACACAAGGAACAACGAAAAGAAAAATGTAAAAGAAGAAATGAAAAAATGTCTGAAAATAAGAAAAAGAAAGCGAAGACAGGAAACACTAAGAGTCGGGACATGGAACGTGCGAACACTACTGAAACCCGGAAAAATTAATGACGTAGCAAATGAGGTTATAAGGTATGGGATGGACGTAGTGGCACTACAAGAAATAAGATGGCAAGGACATGGAGAAATAAATCAAAAGAAATACACGTTATTCTTCTCTGGAGAAAACCGTTAGGGCAGAAATGGCACCGGCTTCATCGTGACAAGTAAGACTATCAGAAATGTATTAGAATTCAAGGCAATAAGTGGAAGAACATCATACATGCGAATACGAGCAAAAACAAACATTTCCATTGTGAATGGTTATGCGCCAACAGAAGACAGTAACGATAACGAAAAAGAAGCATTTTACAATGAAATAGAGTCCCTCTGCGACACCGCTCCTAAACAGGACGTGATGATCATCGTGGGTGATTTTAATGCAAAAATCGGCAAAGAAGACCGCAACAGATCCGTCTCTGGAAAACACACCATTCATGAAAAAACAAACAAAAACGGAGAGAGACTATGTGGACACTGATATGCAATACAGTGTCAACCCACAGGTGCACCATTTTGAGTAAACAACGTTCAAAGTTCAAAATCAATTTTTATGCATAAAATCGTACAATGAGTAAAAATGATTTTCAATTTTTTAACAATCTATTCATTTTATTAATTATTCGTGTTTTTTTGACAAAAATGCGATATATCATTAATATAATATTGGTAAAAGTGAATTTATTTTACTGCGAAATGATGAGTATTCAAGTCAATGTTGATAAAATGTGTTAAAGTACTTAACACCTTATTGAAAAATAGTAAGTTGCAAGGTTACTCGGGTGTCAAGTATCATGAACTCTTATTGCAAACCGGTGAGATGTAGGGGAAATGAAAAGTAAATTAAATGTCAAAAACATTATTAAATTTAAAAAAATCAAAAATAGAGTAGAAAATGTATTATGCAAACATGCTCTAGATACAAAACTAGAAATTATTAATTAAAAAAATAAAACACATTAAAAATAGGTATTAAATACAAAAAAAACATTGTAAATTTTAATTAGATATTATTCAATATTATTCAAGAACTCAGACTGTTCTTGTTCAAAATCAAGTGTTGGTCCAAATCCATCCGTATCATCAATAAAATCGCCAGATGTAACAGTTTTCAGAAAATTATAAAAAGATTTAGAATCACTTGGAATTAATTTCAGCATTTCTTTCAAATCCTTTACTTTTCCGATAGATAACTCTTGACCATTAGGCCAAAGTAATGGGAGCTCAATATTAAAATTTGGTTTAATTTTACGATTTTTAGCTATTTCAATTATTTGTGGCTCAGCTGTTAGACTTGGCTTCATATAAAGATTGGTTGGATTTTCTTTCCGCAGTTCGATTTCAAATGTCTTAAGCCAGGAAATTTTAGTTTTTAATACATCCATTTTTCTATTGGTAATTAATTTCTGGACGGGCGCAATTGACCTAAAATCTTCTGTGCAAAGTCTGTTCACAACAAATTTATTTTGCCGATGACAGTTTCTCATTATATTTATGTAATCTTCATCGGTATACAGCCTGTTATGTGTTTTTAAGGCACATTCTACGTCTCCAAATTCGGAATCATTGGGAAGGTAAGTATGACCAGGTTGAAGGAATCGTAGCGTAATTTTTTCCAGTTTAGCATGTGTTTGCAGTATATGCAAGAGAATAAGCACCATTTTAATATTGCGGTTTTGGCCGCCACAAGAATCCGCCCAAAGTATTAAATGAGTGGCAGTGGGTTTCAAATTCTCTAAAATAAATTTCCTAATGCATGAACCTACTTCTTGGCTTCCTCGACTAGCTTCATATTCCAACCATATGTTGAAGTAGCCCTTTCCAGAACTACCAGAGTGTATGCCTAAATTGTGTAAGTTTAATTGTCGCTTATAATAAACAATGCTGGTCGGCAACCGTGGTAAATTAAGTGTCTTTTCGAGGTCGAAAGTAAGAGTTTCTACTTTTGGATCTGTTTTAGCAACGTTTAAGTCTATCTTCATCTGTTTTCTCAGAGCCCAAGCGTGGTCTATATGCTCCGTATGTTCCTTTTCGAGCTCCTTTAATACATCACCGGTGCATGCTTTCTGTTTAGCTTTAAATACATCACACCTCAAACAAGTATCCTTTTGAGGTTTTTTGAAGCGTAAGTTAAAATCGTTGTAAAAACTCACTTTAAATCGTGACAAGCTTACTCCATCAGGATGTCTTTCCTTATAAAGGTCATACAATATTTGTAAATTTAAGTTTGGTGCTAAATAATTTGATGCAATAGCATCGCGGCAATAATGAGATGAATATTTAGGTAGTGTGTTAATAAACTCACGGATTTGGGTCAGCTTTGTTTCAGAAATGGCATTTCTTCCACCACAATGTATCCCCCGACCATCTGTAATTGATCCCTGTTGTCTTTGTTTGGATAAAGCTATGTCTACTCGAGTTTGGCTGATACTTAAAGTATTTAAAAAAGCCTTCTTGCAAATTTCTACTCCAGATAAATAATATTTTCTTGCAAACATACGCTTTGAAGTAATAGAATAACTTCTTTTTTTGTTAAATTCTTTCACATATCCCTGTAATAATCCACATCTTGCTGCATAACTTCCTGTGCTCCAAAACTTTTCAAACTCAGCTTTTCTCTCTTCAATAGATAGTTTATCTGTGCATTTTTTGCTACATCTACAATTAAAGTCAAATCCTAAAAATTCTTTTGGTAGTATTTTCTTTCCTGATACACTCATGTATTCTAGATTCCTATTAGCTTTCTTCTTTCTAATATCTCTATTTTGATCTGCATATTTTCTCTTCCTTCCTATCTTAGCACGACCTTGCATCTCTTCATTTGATAGCCCTTCATCGCCATGTATATTATTAGGTATAGAATCGTGATCTTCTAATATATTATCCGCATTAATATCATTTTCATTTTGAATGGGTGTGTCATTAACATCATTTTCCGGATTTTCTAAGCTTGCAAATAGTCCGCTGCATCCAGATTCATTAATTTGTATTGATATTTGCAGATCACTTTCTGAAATCGATATATTGTTTGGAAAATCTTCAGATATGGTATCTGTAATATTTGGTGAGGATTTTGCATCTTCTAGATGTGGCATAATGGCTTGAATAAGTTCTTCATCGGGTTCTAGTAACATAATATTGTCGTTATTCGTAAGAGAGTTGTTATTAAAACTGGTGGTATTTTTGCCCTCTTTGTCATTTAGAAGTTCTTTGCTAAGTTGCACTAATCGTAGGCCCCTTGACATCATCCTGAAACAAACATAACAAAATTTTTTAGGTTGGTGCCTAATTAAACACAAAATATAAACACAAATGAACTGAAGTTAACTCTATCATTCAGCAGAAAAATATTCTAGTCATTAATTTTCAACAACCAATCAAGTCATATAGAACTAAATACTAGCAATATTTCATATAAAATCTCCATGATCATATTTATCAATAACATGTCAAGTCTCATACCTGGCTGAAGTTTGACTCAAACTCATACTCATATTCGTAAACTTTACAGTCGACCAGTAAAATCATGGTAAAAATATTAATATTTTTATTTTTGCTTTTAAATTTATAATTAAACAATAGAGCGCTTACAGAAGGTACCAATACGAACTAATTAAATAAATTAAAGTAAATATTACATTAATAGACCTCATTTAGGCTTCCAAAAATATACAATGATAGGCACAACACAAAATGATAAAAAAATTCCAGGAGGCGCATTTGATGAGATCCCCTCCCAAATTTTTGATATGACAATCTACTTGATGATCTGCATCTATGTTATAAATCTCATAATCCTCTTTAGGGGATAAGGGTGTCAAAAAGCAGCCCTTACCTATAAGAAGTTAGTAAAAAATTCCCAGATGGCGCAGTTGACGAGATCCCCTCCCAAATTTTTTATATGACAATCTACTTGATGACCTGCATCTATGTTCCAAATTTCATAATCCTCTTTAGGGGATAAGGGTGTCAAAAAGCAGCCCTTACCTATAAGAAGTTAGTAAAAAATTCCCAGATGGCGCAGTTGACGAGATCCCCTCCCAAATTTTTTATATGACAATTTACTTGATGACCCGCATCTATGTTCCAAATTTCATAATCCTCTTTAGGGGATAAGGGTGTCAAAAAGCAGCCCTTACCTATAAGAAGTTAGTAAAAAATTCCCAGATGGCGCAGTTGACGAGATCCCCTCCCAAACTTTTTATAGGACAATCTACTTGATGACCTGCATCTATGTTCCAAATTTCATAATCCTCTTTAGGGGATAAGGGTGTCAAAAATCAGCCCTTACCTATAAGAAGTTAGTAAAAAATTCCCAGATGGCGCAGTTGACGAGATCCCCTCCCAAATTTTTTATATGACAATTTACTTGATGACCCGCATCTATGTTCCAAATTTCATAATCCTCTTTAGGGGATAAGGGTGTCAAAAAGCAGCCCTTACCTATAAGAAGTTAGTAAAAAATTCACAGATGGCGCAGTTGACGAGATCCCCTCCCAAATTTTTGTATGACAATTTACTTGATGACCCGCATCTATGTTCCAAATTTCATAATCCTCTTTAGGGGATAAGGGTGTCAAAAAGCAGCCCTTACCTATAAGAAGTTAGTAAAAAATTCACAGATGGCGCAGTTGACGAGATCCCCTCCCAAATTTTTTATATGACAATCTACTTGATGATCTGCATCTATGTTCCAAATTTCATAATCCTCTTTAGGGGATAAGGGTGTCAAAAAGCAGCCCTTACCTATAAGAAGTTAGTAAAAAATTCCCAGATGGCGCAGTTGACGAGATCCCCTCCCAAATTTTTTATATGACAATTTACTTGATGACCCGCATCTATGTTCCAAATTTCATAATCCTCTTTAGGGGATAAGGGTGTCAAAAAGCAGCCCTTACCTATAAGAAGTTAGTAAAAAATTCCCAGATGGCGCAGTTGACGAGATCCCCTCCCAAATTTTTTATATGACAATTTACTTGATGACCCGCATCTATGTTCCAAATTTCATAATCCTCTTTAGGGGATAAGGGTGTCAAAAAGCAGCCCTTACCTATAAGAAGTTAGTAAAAAATTCACAGATGGCGCAGTTGACGAGATCCCCTCCCAAATTTTTTATATGACAATCTACTTGATGATCTGCATCTATGTTCCAAATTTCATAATCCTCTTTAGGGGATAAGGGTGTCAAAAAGCAGCCCTTACCTATAAGAAGTTAGTAAAAAATTCCCAGATGGCGCAGTTGACGAGATCCCCTCCCAAATTTTTTATATGACAATTTACTTGATGACCCGCATCTATGTTCCAAATTTCATAATCCTCTTTAGGGGATAAGGGTGTCAAAAAGCAGCCCTTACCTATAAGAAGTTAGTAAAAAATTCACAGATGGCGCAGTTGACGAGATCCCCTCCCAAATTTTTTATATGACAATCTACTTGATGATCTGCATCTATGTTCCAAATTTCATAATCCTCTTTAGGGGATAAGGGTGTCAAAAAGCAGCCCTTACCTATAAGAAGTTAGTAAAAAATTCCCAGATGGCGCAGTTGACGAGATCCCCTCCCAAATTTTTTATATGACAATTTACTTGATGACCCGCATCTATGTTCCAAATTTCATAATCCTCTTTAGGGGATAAGGGTGTCAAAAAGCAGCCCTTACCTATAAGAAGTTAGTAAAAAATTCCCAGATGGCGCAGTTGACGAGATCCCCTCCCAAATTTTTTATATGACAATCTACTTGATGACCTGCATCTATGTTCCAAATTTCATAATCCTCTTTAGGGGATAAGGGTGTCAAAAACCAGCCCTTACCAATAAGAAGTGAGTAAGAAATTCCAGATGGCGCAGTTGACGAGATCCCTCCTAAATTTTTGATCTAGTTGGAATCTTAGAAATAATAAAATATAATTCAGGAAAATATTTATTAAACAAAGCCAATAATGAGGAATAAATAAATAAAAACTCTTTTTATAACATAATTACAGGTGGGTATTACATAGTAAAAGAAAATTTACAAATCTATACATAACACTAACAATCGAGTTGATGAGATCCCTTACTAAATTGTTTATATAATATTCCACTTAGCAATAAAAATATATAATTAAGGAGGATATTTATTAAACAAAGCCCAAGAATGACAAATAATATTATGTAAAAGCAGGTCTTATAGCATAATTACATGGGGGTAATTAAAAGAAGACGAGACGGTCATAGCTTAGTGGTTAAGTGCGTATACTGCTAATGCGAAATGCTCGGTTCAAATCCGGGCAGAGTAAAAACTTTATTCTGACCGTTTCTCCTCGGAAGGCAATGGCAAACCACCGAGGTAATTTGCCATGAGCGCCCATCTCGCAATGAAGTGTATTGCACTTCCCGTGGTTCGGAGCCCACGTTAAACAAGTAGGTCCTCTGTGTATGTGAAAATAAATCGAACGCACATCACATGCATAGAAAGAGATGGGTCACGACGCTTCTGTCAAAGAAGCATCACGATTGAGGAGGATGAATTAAAAGAAAATGTACAAATCTAATACATAACACTAACACTCTCTAACAATTGTTTCTCCGGCCTTTGGCGGGGGGGGGGGCATGTTTCACTATGGTGTACATCGGGTTGGATCATCTCCTTGGTTGGTTTGGAGTAGCTCGTTATATATTTTATCTAATGTATATGTAATTGGAAATTCATAATTAATTTCTTCGATATTATAAAGTTGCTTATATTTTTCAATTATGTTGTTTGTACCATTTTCTTCGATGCCGTAAAATTTGAAAATTAGTTTCATATTTATGGCGCTCAAAAGGGCGAAACATAATAGTTTCAGGTCTAATCCTGGGAAGACTGTCAAAATAGTTTTGGCCATCGTTACAGACATTGTATAACTTATGAACTCAGTGGAATAATCCCATTTTAAATAATTTTCTGGTTCTCGCGTATATTTGAATAAACGACATTCTTCGTTAATGTCTTTCGTGGTAATAATATTCTGAATATATTTTTGATAATGGTGTACAAAGTACTCAATTTCAAGTTGGTCGCATATTATTGTCCTCTTAGAATTTACAGTCACGAAAGGATCATTCCCGTAGTGATTACAAAGTTGGCAAGTCTACAGAAATTCTTGTGTTTTGGCCTCAATTTTTTACTAACTTCTTATAGGTAAGGGCTGGTTTTTGACACCCTTATCCCCTAAAGAGGGGTATGAAATTTGGAAAATAGATGCAGGTCATCAAGTAGATTGTCATATAAAAAATTTGGGAGGGGATCTCGTCAACTGCGCCATCTGGGAATTTTTTACTAACTTCTTATAGGTAAGGGCTGGTTTTTGACACCCTTATCCCCTAAAGACGATTATGAAATTTGGAACATAGATGCGGGTCATCAAGTAAATTGTCATATAAAAAATTTGGGAGGGGATCTCGTCAACTGCGCCATCTGGGAATTTTTTACTAACTTCTTATAGGTAAGGGCTGGTTTTTGACACCCTTATCCCCTAAAGAGGGGTATGAAATTTGGAAAATAGATGCAGGTCATCAAGTAGATTGTCATATAAAAAATTTGGGAGGGGATCTCGTCAACTGCGCCATCTGGGAATTTTTTACTAACTTCTTATAGGTAAGGGCTGGTTTTTGACACCCTTATCCCCTAAAGACGATTATGAAATTTGGAACATAGATGCGGGTCATCAAGTAAATTGTCATATAAAAAATTTGGGAGGGGATCTCGTCAACTGCGCCATCTGGGAATTTTTTACTAACTTCTTATAGGTAAGGGCTGCTTTTTGACACCCTTATCCCCTAAAGAGGATTATGAAATTTGGAACATAGATGCAGGTCATCAAGTAGATTGTCATATAAAAAATTTGGGAGGGGATCTCGTCAACTGCGCCATCTGGGAATTTTTTACTAACTTCTTATAGGTAAGGGCTGGTTTTTGACACCCTTATCCCCTAAAGACGATTATGAAATTTGGAACATAGATGCGGGTCATCAAGTAAATTGTCATATAAAAAATTTGGGAGGGGATCTCGTCAACTGCGCCATCTGGGAATTTTTTACTAACTTCTTATAGGTAAGGGCTGCTTTTTGACACCCTTATCCCCTAAAGAGGATAATGAAATTTGGAACATAGATGCGGGTCATCAAGTAAATTGTCATATAAAAAATTTGGGAGGGGATCTCGTCAACTGCGCCATCTGGGAATTTTGTACTAACTTCTTATAGGTAAGGGCTGGTTTTTGACACCCTTATCCCCTAAAGAGGATTATGAAATTTGGAACATAGATGTGGGTCATCAAGTAAATTGTCATATAAAAAATTTGGGAGGGGATCTCGTCAACTGCGCCATCTGGGAATTTTGTACTAACTTCTTATAGGTAAGGGCTGGTTTTTGACACCCTTATCCCCTAAAGAGGATTCTCAAATTTGGAACATAGATGCGGGTCATCAAGTAAATTGTCATATAAAAAATTTGGGAGGGGATCTCGTCAACTGCGCCATCTGGGAATTTTTTACTAACTTCTTATAGGTAAGGGTTGGTTTTTGACACCCTTATCCCCTAAAGAGGATTATGAAATTTGGAACATAGATGCCGGTCATCAAGTAGATTGTCATATAAAAAATTTGGGAGGGGATCTCGTCAACTGCGCCATCTGGGAATTTTTTACCAACTTCTTATAGGTAAGGGCTGGTTTTTGACACCCTTATCCCCTAAAGAGGATTATGAAATTTGGAACATAGATGCGGGTCATCAAGTAGATTGTCATATAAAAAATTTGGGAGGGGATCTCGTCAACTGCGCCATCTGGGAATTTTTTACTAACTTCTTATAGGTAAGGGCTGGTTTTTGACACCCTTATCCCCTAAAGAGGATTATGAAATTTGGAACATAGATGTGGGTCATCAAGTAAATTTTCATATAAAAAATTTGGGAGGGGATCTCGTCAACTGCGCCATCTGGGAATTTTTTACTAACTTCTTATAGGTAAGGGCTGGTTTTTGACACCCTTATCCCCTAAAGAGGATTATGAAATTTGGAACATAGATGCGGGTCATCAAGTAAATTGTCATATAAAAAATTTGGGAGGGGATCTCGTCAACTGCGCCATCTGGGAATTTTTTACTAACTTCTTATAGGTAAGGGCTGGTTTTTGACACCCTTATCCCCTAAAGAGGATTATGAAATTTATAACATAGATGTGGGTCATCAAGTAGATTGTCATATCAAAAATGTGGGAGGGGATCTCGTCAACTACGCCATCAGGGAATTTTTTACTAACTTCTTCTAGGTAAGGGATGCTTTTTGACACCCTTATCCCCTAAAGAGGATTATGAAATTTATAACATAGATGTGGGTCATCAAGTAAATTGTCATATAAAAAATTTGGGAGGGGATCTCGTCATCTGCGCCATCTGGGAATTTTTTACTAACTTCTTATAGGTAAGGGCTGCTTTTTGACACCCTTATCCCCTAAAGAGGATTATGAAATTTGGAACTTAGATGCAGGTCATCAAGTATATTGTCATATCAAAAATTTGGGAGGGGATCTCGTCATCTGCGCCATCTGGGAATTTTTTACTAACTTCTTATAGGTAAGGGCTGCTTTTTGACACCCTTATCCCCTAAAGAGGATTATGAGATTTGGAACATAGATGCAGATCATCAAGTAGATTGTCATATCAAAAATTTGGGAGGGGATCTCATCAAATGCGCCTCCTGGAATTTTTTTATCATTTTGTGTTGTGCCTATCATTGTATATTTTTGGAAGCCTAAATGAGGTCTATTAATGTAATATTTACTTTAATTTATTTAATTAGTTCGTATTGGTACCTTCTGTAAGCGCTTTATTGTTTAATTATAAATTTAAAAGCAAAAGTAAAAATATTAATATTTTTACCATGATTTAACTGGTCGACTGTAATGTTTACGAATATGAGTATGAGTTTGAGTCAAGCTTCAGCCAGGTAAGTCTCATAGCTTAATTTCTTCAGTTCAGGTGCGTATTTCGTAATAACGTACTAACCATCAAATTTAATTAACTACATTAAAATTATAGCATTATCCTTTGTTATTACACATAATATACTTTCTTATGATAAGTACATATTTTCAAATATTTTAAAACTCATAAATAATTTTATAAATGGTTATTAATCACAAAACTAACAATATAACCTCACAAAAAATACCGTATAAATTCTTTAAAATATAATGATATTTGTACTTACTTGTTGCATTAAAAAGCACACTTTTTAACGTGGTTTATAAAAATCACTGTAACGATTGATTTTCTACTCGATTTTCTTCAAAACACGTGTAATAAACTACTGTAGTAAGTTATAACTGGATAACATTGTTCACAAAAGACGCACTGCTACTATTAAAAGAGATTTGCAATAAGATGTTATACCTGTTAATTTCTTGTAGCGAAATAATAGATGTCGCATCTTGGCATTTAAATATGTGCTAAAGTACTTGACTTGCTTTTGCAAAATAGTTAAGTGCTTACTCGGGATTTGTGTTAACTATTTTCTTAATATTTTAGGTATAAAATAATTTTATATTACTTGAAAAGTTTTTTCGAAACGTTCTACACATCCTAATCAACAAAACTGCATGCATAACTAATTTTTTTCATTTTTGTGGGTTGACACTGTTTTGCATATCAGTGTCCATGTAATCTAGCAGAAGCAACAAATACCACGATCGCCAGCACTAAATTTAAACACAAAAAGATACATAAAATCACATGGATGTGGCCAGGCGGAAATAGCGAAGATGGTAACCAAATAGATCATGTCCTGATAACAAAGAAGAAAGAAAATATGGTAACAGACGTAAGAACATACAGAGGTGCCAACGCAGATTCGGACCACTTTTTGGTAGCCGCGAAAATAAAGCAAAAATTCACAAAATATGATGTATCAAAACAAAACAACAAAAGAATAGCTACAGAAGGACTAACCAACATAGAAACTAGAAAGAGATATGAAGAACGAGTCAAAGCAGAACTTATTCAGAAGGAAAAGGACAGAAATGTAGATCAGGAACTGGACAATATTACATCGGGCATATACACAAGCGCAATAGAGGTAATTGGATACAAAAAGAAAAAAAGTTCCAAAGAATGGTATGACGACGAGTGCACACTATACAGCAAACAAAAAGCAGACAACAGACTGAAGTGGTTGGCAACGGGCGAACGGAGAGATCTCGACATCTATAAAGAAAGCATAGAAAGACCAACAAATTATTCAAACAAAAAAAGAACACATGGTTAACAGAACAAATGGAAGAAATTGAAAGGAATAATAAGTTCAATAACGCAAAAATGTTTTACCAGCTATTGAGAAGACAGAAAACAAAACACAACGTAAAACCTAGAGGAATGAAAAACGAAGAAGGAGCAATAGAACATGAGCATATCTGGAGAAAACACTTTCAAAAGCTACTAAACGTACAACAAGAACAAGAAGAGGAAGAACAAAGACACATCGAAACAGCAAACAACACCCAAGAACAGCTGACACCCACAACCGAAGAAATAATGTCAATAATACAAAAAATGAAAAATGGCAAAGCACCCGGAGGGGACGACATAAACGTAGAACTCATCAAGTATGGAGGAGAGGAGCTATGTGAAAGACTGAGCCAACTAGTAAAGCAGATGTGGGAGGAGGAGAGGATGCCAGAAAAGTGGAGACAAGGTGTAATAGTACCATTGAAAAAGAAAGGCGCCTCTGACGATTGCAGAAACTACCGAGGTATAATGCTCCTCAATTCGGCTTACAAAGTGCTGTCTACATTAATCTATAGAAGACTAAGTGAATATACAAAAGAGACAGTAGGTGCATACCAATGTGGATTCACCGAAGGCAAGTCTACAATAGACGCAATACATACGGTAAAACAAACCATGGAAAAGATGTACGAACACAATATGGAACTACACATGCTTTTCATAGATTTCCGACAAGCCTTTGACAGGGTGAGGAGAGGAGAGTTATACAAAGCGACGGAGGAGATGAAGATTCCGTCTAAACTGATTAACCTGATAAAGATGACTATGGAAGGCACCACGGCATGCATTAGAACAGAATATGGCGAGACAGAAGGTTTTGAAATAAACAACGGAGTGAGACAGGGAGACGCACTGTCGGCAAAATTATTTAATATAGTTCTGGAGAAAATCATAAACAAGCTAGATACTAAAGGTTCCATAACAACAAAAGAAGGACAGATACTCGCATATGCCGACGACATAGTCATCTTAGCAAGAACAAGAAGAAATATAGAGGAGATCTTTAGGAAAATGAGAGTGGCGGCAAAAGAGATGGGACTATCGATAAACGAAAATAAAACAAAATACATGAGATGCAACAAGAACACCACACGCCAAAAGCACATCATGACCATAGACGACCTCTCCTTCGAAGAAGTCAACAGCTTTAACTACTTGGGAGTACATATAGATGGGAATTGCGAAAGAGATGAGGAAATGAGAAAAAGAATTCAAGCTGGAAACAGGGTATACTACCTTAATAAAGCACTCCTGAGAGATAAAAAACTAAGCAGAGAAACAAAAATGAAGATCTACAAAACATTGATCAGACCAGTGATTGCGTATGCGGCGGAAACGTTTTGTTTTTCACAGCGCGAATCCGAAGAACTGAGGGCATTTGAGAGAAAAATACTACGCACCATCATAGGCCCAAAAAAAGTGATAACGACGAACCCAGACCGCTTATGAACTATGAAATTGCCAGAGAAATAAACGGCGAAGATATAGTTAAACATATGAAATCGCAGAGAATCAGATGGCTCGGGCACGTCATGAGAAAGAACGACGACGACGTGGTAAAAAAGATAACGTTGTGGAAACCAGCGGAGGACAGAACAAGAGGAAGGCCGAAGATCAGGTGGTGGGACCAGGTAATGGGCGACCTATCGGCAATGGGGATAAAGGAATGGACAAAAAAGGCACAAGACAGGCACAAGACAGGTAAGGATGGAGGGAAATCGTTAAGACCGCTATAACACATGCGAAACTGTGAACCAAACATAGGAACGAAACACGTTGATTTCATTTGAAACATGTAATATGAGGACTGATCCCCCTCTACAAAAGGATCTGTAAATCCTGGAACAGGATAGCAATATTCGTTTGAATGTAAAGCTTAAAATAAAAATAATAATAAATAAATGATTAAATAAATTAATTAAATTGTATTTTGCAAAAATGTAAATTGTAATTGGTCTGAGCTGATTTTAATCGATGTAATTTAAAGTACACCAATTAAAATAACTTGAATTTTGTAAAATATTAATTATTATTATTGCATTATGTAAATAATTTTAATAATATAGTTACAATGTATAATAATTATTATACTAGTTATGTCTTGTTAAATTTTAAAATTTCAGCACATTGAATAAGTAACATTATTTATATTAGTAGGTATTATAAATTAATATTTAGGTATATACGGCGGGCTTTTACCTGCCTCTATTGGACAATTGTCCAATAATGAGCTCCCCGATTAGCTTAGGTTTATTATGAAAAAATTAGGGTAGATGAACAAGTTCTTTGAAATCGCATAATGTCATGGTACTCAATTTTTGCAGGGCAATGTTTGCCTTGTGAACACGTGCATTATCTTGTAGTAAAAGTACATTTTTGGTCAATTTCCATGTTCTTTTTATTTAATTTATTCTTTTAATCGATATAAAATATCTGCATAGTATGCGCATGTTATGGTAGTACCTTTATTTTTATAATTTATTAAAGGAATTCCCTCAAAATTCCAAATGATTGTTGCCATCACATTTCCAGCAGAAAGCACATATTTAAATTTCTTTGGTGCCGGATTACCCTTTAAATGTCACTACATAGACTCCTACTTCGAAACAAGATCATAAGAATAAACCCAAGTTTTATCTCCTGTGACAATTCGAATGATAGCAGCTGTTGCATTCAACACGGTATTGTTCTTGATGCGGTGTGAGTGTTCTAGGCACTCATCTCGCGCTGACCTTTGACATGCCCAGATGATTTTTTATAATCTTCAAAGTTGTCGATTCCGATATCCTGAACATTTTCACAACTACCTTTACTTTAAGGCGACCATTTTCTCTCACGGCATCAACTTTTATGACCATTATGGTCATTTTTTTTGTTTATTTTAATGTTTTTATTATTTTGTTATGGGAAAAAATAAAATGGCCGCCTCTTTCTGACCCATTCCGCGAACTTAAAATCTCCCCTCATATATGTATGTAATATCCTGTATTATATCTGAGAATTTTTTATAAATAATTGCACTAATTTTAAATAGGTTTATGGTTCAAATGATGAAATTTGGAATTTTTGAGATTTTGGAAATTTATAATGAATACTGAATAATGAATATATTATTTACCTGTAGCTAAAAAAGAGGAACTTCGCAACCAAATATCAACTCGAGTCAGAATGATACCCTCTATCACTAGTAGTGGAAAAATCAATTTTCAACTGCACACTGTTGCACTGTACTTAAAGGTACTGAGAAAATCAGGAAAGTATTATCTCATCTCGTTCGACTGGTTTATGATAGTTGATCTTTATCCTTATGTGGTTTTATGTAGACGTGAATTTTCTTCTGGCATTGGTAACCACGCGGCAAGTAATAAAAAATTACATAAAGCAATTAACTAAAGTTTAGTATTCACGTATTGTAAAATTTTAACTAAAAATTTAACTGAAAGCTGAAGTATGTGAATTTTAACTGCAACTTTGGATTTAGGAGATATTCAATTAACCTGTCGAAACAGTAACCATAACTCCTTGGAAAGGTAAACAATTCAAAAGATAAATTTTCCCATTGCCACCATCCATCTCCTTACTAATAATAATAAAAAAATTATTTTAAATCAGTAGCAAATGTTATATACTTGAATTTAAAAGACGTAAGTTCAGCAAAGATGATTTGCAACGAATACCTAGGGCGTTAGAGAAGGATCACTTCACTTCAGCAGATGGTCCACTAATTTTAACTTGAAAGGGTGTAGTAGATACAATTGGTAAACGCCATATATTCGAAAGATCCCTCTAATTTGGATGCCCTGTGGATTGAGACAGACAAAAACTGGTTGCTTCTAAATTCACGGTTGTAGCAATCTTCCTTTGATTAGGCTATTCAAATAGCCGCGTAAGGCAGACTTATAAATTAAAAACAGTTGCACGGGAAATTGCAATTCAAAAAGCCAATCCATTTTCAACAGATTACGAAAGTTGACACGGCAATTTTCTCATGCGCACGTGTATTTTTATGAACTTACGTCTAATTTAAAAGTTTTTAGTTGTCTCTTTAACATAACCTATTTTATGTGAAAATTTGAACAAAGTGAAATATCCAGAAATAATTTGAATTATACCGATTATACCTTATTTTGAACGTGTTATTTATACTTACAACTTTACGTGGAAAATTAACCCCAATTCTATTGGAGTAACTTATTTTTATCACTGCATATCATTATTTACAAAGTTTCTGAATTTGCAACTGGTTTTGTCCAAAAATGCGTCTATGCAAAATAAATCTGACCCTGAATTTGAGCATATGTGGCCACAATCGCCTTGTTGTACTTCAAGTGCCGCTTGTCTTGACCGTAGATTGACTGTACGAGACGGCTAGCTCATAGGGTTCAGTCATGCGTCGAAGAGCATGGGGGTTCAGATTGTTTTTTTTGAACCTTCGTGGGATCGCTTATACTTCTCGTGACTTATCCTTACCTTCGTAACAAAACCGGGGCGCCAGCTGTGAGAACAAGATATCGGGAGTAGACCCGGATACTTGGTCCTCTCAACAAAATTAAAACTTGAATAAAACTATTTCGAGTATACACTAAAAGGCAAAATAATACAATTGTTGGGCAAAATTCTCTTTTAATATAATAACTAACACTTCAATTAAAACAATTATCATGAACAGCTGACATTAAATGATTAAACATTAATATTTCAAGCAAAACAATTATAACCATGAACAATGAACAAAAGAAATTTAAAATATGTATAATTCAATGAGAACAATTATTACAATTAACTACGAATATTTAACCAACAGAAAAACTTATTGCTACGATTGCGGGTCTCGTCGTGTCTTCGACAAGACTTGACAGGGTTAATTTTAATGAGGTTCGACTTCACTAATGATATCAAAGGTTGACCGTGGTGGTAAACCGGAATCAACTGGTACCACGATTCTAACGTCTGAACTGAAATATGATTTCTTGAACCTGGTAGGATCGCTCGACGAAGTCGGTCGTGGATGCCCAACACCAAGCGGTTTAGGTTTTTGACTATTATGGTAGTTCTTTGTTCGGTTTTAAAATGTCTGATTAAGGTCGTAGTGACCTGGTATTTATGATTACGAGAATTTGACAGTATTAAGTAATTAAATAATTTATGACCTGGTATTTTCACTCTCATATAGTAAGTAATGAATCTGTTTCGATTACTTACTCTGTGGTGAATGTTGTACTTCCTTTTGGGTGCGATCGATCGACCATCGGGACGGAATGGAAAATGGTTATTCCTCCTTGGGATGATGACCTAAAACATCATTTGTTTACACTTATATGAGGGACACTTATATGAGGGTGAAAGCTGAGGGGATTTGCTCCGCAAATTTCATTGAACATAAATAATTACTGGCGATTATTCGTCTCGCAAATCTGATTGAACATAAATAATTAATCAATGATATCACCGTATTTTGTCGTTGGTTTCGTCGAACATTTTGTTCTAATAGTTTTTCCGTTGTCACACACATCCGTTTAAAGTGGAAATTCGCAATGGCGAACCAGCCAGCCTATCGTATTTGCACGATCCTTATTCTTGGCTCGTGACCAAATAATCCACCCAAGGTAGTTATCTCGTTCAGAATAATCCACCCAAACTACGGATGACTATTTTCCTTCGTTTGACCCACAATCTTCGACCTTTGTCGAACCGATTGATGCAACTTCAATTTAATCTTTGTGGATCGCGACCACCAAAATGGCTGAACCGCATTAATTCGGCTACGGCCGCTAATACTTTTATAATCGTTGCACCACTTGCACGAATCACTAACCTCCCTTGTAATAGGGTTCGTAGCGTCAAACTTATATTTAATTAATTCAAAAATATTGTTTTTTTAGGACGTTAAATATTTGTGTACTTGCACCTTTTTCTTGTTCTTAAACAACCCTCGTTGCCAACCTCCCGTCAATGATAGTTTGATTTTTTTTATATTTAATAGCGCTCAACGCGGCGAGTCCTTGCCTGCTGTAGCAGCTGCCTACCTATTAGGCGCTAGGAATCGTACCTTTAGTATCTAAAATTATGGATTTATTTTTGAGTCATATTGGAATTTTTAAGATTATTATTTTAGCGAATTTTTTTTTCACCAGAGGAAGCGGTATACCTTCTCAAAGAATTAACATAAAACCTGGGGATCTAAATAATCCCAGAACACCTTATTTAAATGTCGTCACTGGCCAGTGGAGCACTTCCCACTCTGTTAACGACAGAGGCGGGCAAGATTTCCAGCAGCTGTGACAGTTACAGTTAACTGTTACACATAGGTTAATTTATTTAAACAATGGTTTGGAAATCAGAAGTTAACAGGTTTTCATGTTAATATAAGTAAATGTTTTACATACTGACGGAACAATTTATTTTCAACTAACATAATTATGATAAAATTAAACTATAAAATAAAATAATTAATTAAACACATTTAATTATTATTTATTCATTATAAACAATATATAAATATAAAAATTACACAAGCACAATAATTTCACTAAAAATAGCAACATTTATTTCTGCTCTGTCGAGAGGTTATAAACATACAACAGTAAGTAGCGGGTAATAGAATCAAACGTTTGACAGATTCATATATAGGTTATGTTAACTAAAAACTTTTAAATTAGACCAAATTAGACGGCAAGTTCATAAAAATACACGTGCGCATGAGCAAACTGCCGTGTCAACTTTCGTAGTCTATTTTCAACACCCTCAGTGAGCTATGGATGAGTGCCGCATGTTGCTAAGAACCAATTCCATGGGAAAACCGACGGCAAGAGTTTTGAATAACGTGCAATCTGTTTTTGAGATTTTCCGTGAGGAAGATGCTGATACCAATAATTGCATATGCAGTAGTAGTTGCGCATATTGCTTTTCAAGTTGGATGTTGATGATTTGAGTGGACGAGTATGCCGGTCTTAGCTTTGTGATGGTAATCATCCCATTCGTCTCTATTGCTGTCGTGACATCAATTCTAACGTTCTCTACGCCAGCAATCGCTTTGATGCTTTTAATAATTATGTTATCCATATGACCCCGAGTGGAATTATCATTGATACAGTGTTTTGTTTTGAAGTTATCACCCTTGAAGCTAATCGACGTTCCTTGTTCGTCGTCACGAGCCTAGCAGAATATAACCGGAATTGCTTTCCCTACGGTTTTTTAAACGAATTCTTCGGGATTTGGTTCACGGATTCGTCTTCCACGACTTACTTCTGCTGGGTAAGTGGAGGAAAGAATTATGTGATACAACGAAATGCGAATATTACTTCTATAAATCTACTACCCAACAAAGTACCGTTTGCAAATTTTGAAGCAAATGACATGAGAAATCAAAATACTTAAATTCTAGAAGGAAAAAAAAGCACTAAATGCGTTTTATTTTTCTTATGATATGTACTTATTTAGTTGCGAAGTTCTACAGATTTACACAACATATTTACATATGTACATACGAGTATATAAAGTGTGATTCAATTAGAGGTAACAATTTAAATCTAGTACCATTCTTTTTCTGTCAAAGGTAAACAATTGATATTTAACTTGTGTGATTACTAAGCATTGGTATTTATAATAATGCAGCGGTATATGACAGAACAAGTCCTTTTAATTATTAAAACTCATGTCCGAAATGGGGAAACTTTCAGCAACACCATTCGCGCATTGTGAAATAATTTCGCTGTACATAACCGACCATGTCGTTCCTCGGTTAAGAAATTAATTGAAAAATTCGATCAAGTGACAGTCTTCGCGAAAATCCTTCAACCTCATTTCACCATCGATCACAGAAATTAGACCTTTCCTAGAGCTCCACGCAGCGCATTTTAACAATAGATCTACATCTACATGCCTACAAGATCCAATTGACTCAGGAATTGAAGCCACCAGATAATAAAAAGGGGCGTGACTCGTTTGGGCGACCAAAATTGGCCACCAAAGTCGTGTGATATCACACAGTTGAATGTTTTTCTTTGGGGTTATGTGTAGCAAAAGGTGTATGCAAATGATCCTCAAACGATTCCAGAGTTAAAGGACGTTCTTCGATGCGTTATTTATGAACTAGCACAGGAATTATGCCGAAAAGAAATTTTATTACATTTTTTATGTTTGATGTTAATTTCTTAACATTATATTAAAATAAAAATATCGGCAAATTGTCAAAAACCAATGTGTTTTAATTCAAATATAAAATTGTTACCTGGAATTGAATCACCCTTTACAATAGAAAATGAAAGACTTCGCCGAATTTCGTAATGTACCAAATATAATATAGATTTATTATTGATTTAGAGGAACTTTTTCAATTACATCTCGATCCATATCTTCTGACCTTTTTAACGAATGCAGCTGTTTAAACTTATATACACCATAGATTGTCACAAATATTCCCAAAGTTATTAATATAATGGCGGCAACAATTATAATGTATGGAACTTGCAAGTATATTTTTAGGTACTTTTTCAGATGATCTGGCATTGTAGAACGAATGTGTATCCAAAACAAGGGAAAATATAATTGGGGAAAATCGTCAAAAACACTAAAAATAAAACTTGATTATGTTGGTGCCATTTTCTATATTATTATTAATAAAATAATATTCACCTTATACCTTCAATGGGACTAACAAATGCATTTAATTGGGCTGCTATTTTCAGTTCCAAGCATAGCAATGAATACTAAAATTTAAAACAAAAACTTATAAATGAAACAAGTACTAAGTTCCTTCTACAGTGGCGGGCCAAAAGAACTACACTTTTATTAATTTTGAGAACGTTCTGAGAGTTTGCGAGATGATAAAGTTTTGCGAGAATGTTTATCACAGAACCGGACCGTCAAAGTTCGCCGTCAAATCGCGAACTTTTTAAAATTTCTGAAAAATTACACGAAAAACAAGTTTTACCAGTTAAAAATTTATACAGGTGAACTCGAAAGTAAACCTTTCTTTCTTCTAAATTTCATGCATTAAAATTTTCTTTTAAAGCTTAAAGCTTTGATGGCCCGAATCAAATGGGCTAAGGAAAATGTAAGCCATCGAAAAACATTTGATGCAAGGAATTTAATAGAAAAATTATTTTCTGCCTTTGAGTTTCCCTAAATAAAGCTGTTAACTGGAAGAACTTATTTTTGCCTAGTTTTTTATTTTATTTATTTATTTAATTTTGAAAATTCTTTAGATACCCCTGTTCCACTCCTGGTGTATTTATAAAATGTCTTTCAAAAAGTGTAAAAGGTTTAGGTACGTCTAAAAAGAATTTTGATGCAAGCAATTAAATTAAAAATTTTTTTGCGGCGGTGAAATAGCCAACGACGATTAAGCCAAATCATACAATGTATGAATTTTGTTTAATATCAGGGATATATGATCACATTAGCAGCGCGCTTACCGGTCAGATAATAATTGGGTTATTAAGAAAATAAAAGTGGCGTTCTTGTTGCGCCATTTTGTAGTGTAATTATTTCTAATATGTTCACATGCTTCATGCTCTATATCAGGTATGGTCCAAGCTTCCAATCTAAGTTAAAGTAAATTCGTCCAAAAAAGACTTTAGTTTCGAATTTTTACTAATGTGCTTTGGGTTTGCAATCAACATTTTTGGAATAAAGTTTGGCGATGCCTCCACTATGCTACAATAACCCGCAGTAGTAGATATTCATCTGATTATTGTTAAGAGTATGAAACAAGTGTTTATAATGGTTTTTTCCCGTGTAATATTTGGAAATATTTAATAGGTTTTATAATTATAATTATACTTTTGAAAGCCTTAAATTACAATTTAGCTCAACAGACCGTGCAGGCCCAAGGCTTCTTTCTTCATCCTCTCTCTCTCTTACTAACATCTCAATGCTACGAAAGCAAGGCCGTGTTATCCGGTATCTCGTCGTTCGGTCTTACTCATTCACAGAGTGTTGATGTTCACCAGAGGCCCATGTTAAGAAATTTTGTGAAGTTCTCCATTCGAATCTAATACAATTTCCGCATCGTAACTTAACCACCGATCATACCAAGCCACTGCTGTGAGCAATTTTGAAAGCCTATTGGTTATTATTACTCTTGGAGTACGGTCCTGCATGGTATGTACAGATTTTGAGCTGGTTATTTTGCGAAAATTGGATAAAGCGAGAAGATACAATTGAAGAAGATACGAAATATAGGGAGCGCGAGAGATATAAAGCGGTGAACTTGTGAGCATATAATAGCCCAAAGAATAAAATGGTGGGGGCACATAATGAGAGCTAGCAACGAGGAAATCGAAAGGTCTATAATGTCATGGAAACCGATAGAGAAACGAGTCAGAGGAAGGCCAAGGCTGAGATGGAGCGACGGAGTGATGGGCGACCTTGACAAGATGGGAGAAAGAGACTGGAGGCAGAAGATGATGGATCGCACGGCCTGAAGGGAAATTATACAAGTAGTTAAAACACACCGGGATTATGAGGATTAATCGACCTCAATGAACGGATTTTGTAAACCCTTAAAGGACAGCTAAATTCTACTTAGAATGTATAACTAGCTATAATAATAATAATTGGTTACTTACTGGTTCCACTACTATGTATGATTCGTGCTTTTGTTTTTCGGGATTCAATCCATCAAGAGAATTCACATAAATAGGATCAGCGTTATAAAAGTGAGCTGCAGATATAAACGTATTTAGGCCATACCAACAAGAACTAATACTAATTAATCCGGATGGTCGACAGGGTCCATCACAAAAACATTTATTTGCGGGATTTAAAGTACCTAAAAATTGTATCTTTCGAATTATTCCTTTATACGACTATCCTATTTTAGTGCATTTACCGTTATCCACACTTAGTTTGGTAAAAGAATATTTATATCCTAATACGCCATCAATTGTGACTTCTTTCTCAAAATATAACGTTATGTATCTGCATATTTCAGCAACAAAAATAGTAATGAAGTCTTTAGTTAGTGGGGCAGAATAAACATCTCCAAGTGATCCCTTGATCTTGCCACACGATTCATTATAATGTGGGGTTGTATTACGGTAATTCCAATGTAAAACGTCAAATTGTCTGTTTTCACCATTTGCAATATTCAATATCCCTTCAAAATTCTTGTCGCCGTTTCTCTGTAATTTGTGGATTGTGGATTTATCATGCATGTTTCATTCTTGATATTTTAAAAGTAATAATGGAGGTTCTTATAGAAATGATCCTCTTGAGATATTTTTACAATGGAAAAGTTCTAAACACATTCCATGCACAGTTGGTCAAAATGGTGGCCGTGCTTATGTGTTTGTATAGTCAAATGTTATGGCGTATTAGGTGAAATCATGGCTTATGCTGCCATATACATACATGACAGCTTGTAAAAATTAGGGCTCGGGATCATTTTATCCGAAGTTCACCTACCTAAATAATGATTGCAGAATAATAAATACTTACAATTATCAGCCATCCAAAACCATCCGTTCGTGGAAACGTGGGCACAATGAAATCAAAATAATTAAATAATTCTAAAAGTAAGTTATTGTTCCCTATTATCGTCTCATTATATATTGTGGTATCAAAATAGTAGTTTGGGTTAAGCATTGAGAGATATTCAGAGTAAATATCTTTTAGAGCATTATGATAATCTTTTATAAAATGTCCCACCATCTATAAATTTAAAAAAATCTTTTATGTTGAATTTGAAAAAACAAATTTCAACAAAGATTAACAACCAGTAGCAGTTAAACAAAAACTTTCATATATAAAGTATGTTAGATGTTTCTGGTTGATTGAAACGATAAATTAGCGGAATACGTAACAATTGCAAAGGTAAGCTAAGCTTAAGCGGAAACGAAGACACAATGACGAGGAGCTCCATCTGTATAATTTGTAGCCGAGGGTAGCTCATCTAAAAATGGATCACATTTGCCTCATCGTGTGTCCGCGCTTTCGTTATCACCCCGTATATGATGTGAACTCAACTCATAAGACCATGCGTCAGATTTTGTAGATAAAATGAATGTTTGCAGAATTGAGTCCCCATTATATACGGGGTGACAACGAAACCGCGGTCACACATCCATATTTGTTGAGCTACTTACATATCCAACTTGAACAGATGGAGCTACCCGTTTTTGTTTTCGCTTAAATTTCGTTTGCTTTTATAATGGTTCAATCAACCAGAAACGCCAAACATAATTTATGCGTGAAATTTTATATATAAATTTAAAATTGAATTCTTTTGCTGTTAATTTTCATTTGTGAGGAGCTATTCACAAAATGATTACTTACCATTGTGAAATAATTAAATGTCGTAAATCGATCACTTAAATTTCCGTTGCTTGATAAATTATTATCATATTTAAAAGTGCGCATTTGCTTAAATGTAATGGTATTATTGTTATCGTTTTGCACTATATCGACTCTTTCTATGTCTTGTGAAAATGTATAAGGGCCAATTTCTTCGAATTTTGGTTTAACACTTTTGTTAAAAAAATCTTCGTGATTTGTCCAATTAAAGAATGTTATTGCATATGGTACTTTCATAGGATATTTCTGCCAAATGTCGAATACGAACGAATCGGAACGAAGATTTAATATTATTCCGGCAATATAAGCCATTATGGTTGCCTTAAGCATTATTAAACTTAATCCTAAGATGATTGCAACATTTCCATGTAGGATTAACCAGCATCCGCTTGATTTCAGATACTTTTTGGATTTCTCGCATTTCATTTTTGAGGGAGCTGTGTAGTTCTAAAATAAAAAATATTATGAGGATCTTATCGTTATATTTTATTTAAAGATGTCAATTATAACAATATAAGTCAATTTCAGTTTTCAAAAACACCATGCTTGATTACACTTCAACACTGTAGGCGGAGGGAACTAAAAGACTGGTATTCTGTAACGCGTCCGTAATTAAAGGATCTTTTAAAAATAGGTAACAATTGTGTTTATGATATTTTGATAATGCGCATGTATTTAATTGTTATAGTTGCTTTTAATTTATATTTCTTAGAAAAATTCCGTCCTGAAAGTTACTACTACCTCTTTCGTGATTGGGTAATTTCTTAAAACTGTGTGACAAAAGTAAATTTACACTTAAAGTTTTGAAAAAAAACCCTTACATTTGAATTTTTTATTTCTTACAAAGATGGTGTGGATCAAGTTTCGTCAAATTTGGTGGGGGCCGAGTAAATATTTCGGTTGATTTGAGATGGAATTACCCGATTTTCATAAATTCATAACTCAAAAACCAAGCAACATTGGAACAAATCCAAACACGGACATTATCTTTTGGCTTCTAGAATCACAAAAAAAATTGGGATCTTGATTGCCGATAAAAAATTTGTACCGGAAAAATTTCCCCGTCATGGTGGTCGTAATTCTTGCCTTTAGCCCATAGTGAAAAATATTCTTGAGGCGCGCCTGAGGCTCGCCAAAAATCGAATATTGGAATATATAGTGACTAAATAAATAAATTAAATTCTTTTTTGCAAAATTGTTAATTTTAATTGATCTGAGTTGTAGTTTTCTTTTAAAATGAAGGTGACAATATTTAAAAAAGACAGGACTTAAAATTAATATGGATTTCATTAACAATTATTAGGTATTCATTTTTAAAAGTTTATTTTTCAATAAAATTTTCAAATTTGAAAAGTAACAATAGTTAAAATTCAAAAAGCGCGGGTTGCTGATTATTATTTCATAATATTTTAATTTAACTTGTTAAGTAATTGCTGTAATAATGAGTTTAAAAAAAAAAGTTATTCTACTTAGAATATTTTAAATTGCGCCAAAATCTAATTGTTTGTATATTGTTGTGATATAAAGCGCACTTCGGGCTTTTGCTGCTTTGACGGTCACAACGTCCACCACCACGACTAGCTCTGGAGCATTAACTTTGTTTTTATATTCTTTTAGGCATGATTATGATATGTTGTACTAGGATAAATCGCTTCCACAAGTACAACGCTTGCTCAGAATTATTTAATTTAACTAATCCGTATTTCCAGGTGCAAATGCTAATATGTTGGTATACTCTGATTACTTTACTATAACTTTCTAGTGCCTCTCTATCGATGTAGCCCCCTTGGTTGAGATTAAAATAATAAATCAATTCGTAGTAAACAATAAATTTGGTTTTATTCACAATACCAAAAGAACAAATGTTATGGTAATTAAAAATTGATAATTTCAAACTTACTAGTAAATGTAGCAAATAAACAATTTTAATAATGTACAAATATTGTTCGCCAACAAATAATACAAAAATGTTTTTATAAAAGGGTAATACAGTTTTAAAGATAAATTTATAAGCTTGCTCACCTAAAAGTACGTCACTGCTTTTTATTAGATTAGTTTCGTGTAGAAATGATGACACATCGACCACAACCTCGCAGATAAGTTTCGCAACCACGACTATACGGAAAGCCTTATTATGATTTGCTGTTGATCCAGGTACGTAGAATATAATTTCCAACTTGTAGATTGGTACATCAATTGAATTAACTAAATTTAATTTTCCAGGTATTATCAAATTTTCGACATCAATTACCATAAAAGGATACGACATAACCTAGCCGTGATATTGATATAAACAAAGGTAAATATTTTCCAATACAATTTTTCAAAGTATAATTCGAATCCAAGATCGATAATCGTTTTCCAAAAATTAACCAAAAATTTTCATAAACGTCAAAAATATTCAAACAGGTTGCACAACTTTCCAATTTTCCAAAACTGTTGCCAACCATTAAATTCGAAACCTCCAAAAACAAAACCAATAACAATTTATCGATACGCACTATTACAATTCTCGAAAAGGAATGAGAGAGAGTCCATAATTTCACCCTCTTTTATAGATTTTCGGCTAGGTACCGGAAATGACGTCGTCCAAATTCAAATTATTCAACTTCGCAGGAGATAATGCTGCTCATCTGGTTACGAAACATATTGGGTAAATCTTCTTTTTAAAATTATATTTTAATGGCACTATAGTTATTTAATTTTAAAGCACTAATTTTTAATTATTCAATACACAGGTTATAAACATGAACGAGCTTACTGCAAAATTGACCCTTATGTACAGAAATTAATTGTTGGCGGAAACACTGGAAAATACAAAATAACACAAGGCAATGCTATTATAAAAGTAAGTTTGAATATCATTTATACTGAAATATAAAATTTAATGAGATTATTAACCATGAAATTTGTTACAGGTCATTGACCCTTAGTTACAATTTTTGGGTCTTATTACTGTTCACTAGAGATGATTATCAGATCCCATAGATCTGGACTGACAAATTAAACAAAGGCTACTCAATGGTCAAGAGAGATGCACCAGAAATTACAAAATTTGTTCTCATCCGAACAATCAACCCTACGTCCTGCGACAGAGAAAAAGTTGTATTAATAAAAAGCGAATATTCAGTTCAATATGTTACGGTCAATGATGTGAATTGGGCATTGACGTCAATGCCCGTTCACGGTGGACAATGATGTAAATATTTTTATCTGATTGTAATATTTACATCCTTGGCCGGTCAATAACGTTATTGGCCAAAAGTGAACGGACAATGATGACATCAAAATTTAATGGATAGGAAGCAAAACCAAATATGTCGAATTTTGCTTATTTTGCGATATTTATTTTTACAGATCGTCCATCAGTGAAGTATTATAATGCTTAATAATTTATTAATAACAATTCTAAAAATAATATTGTTATTATCAATTTTATTATCATCGCGTTTTGTTTGAATTGTTAAATTAATGCTCTCATTATATCGCCTACGCATTTCATTGAGATCCATGGTATCCATTTATCTTCTGTTCGTTAGGGGTCGTCTATAAACTAGGTCATGCAATTTTAAGCAATTTTTAACCCCCCCCCCCTATCGTCACCCAAACCTAGACCCTCCTCCAAGTATTACGTCACATATTCTTGAACCCCCCCACACACCCACAAATTTTTCAAATTTAAAATTTATATAATAAAAAGAAACCCGAGGCGGATTTCATGGGTGTCATCCCCACCTCAGCTGATGACCGTTTTTTTAGGGGTAGCACCCCAGAAAATAGTTTTTTTAAATAATACTTATAATAAAATATTTAATCTATATATTTTGTGACATTACAATTTTTGAAACCCTCCCCAGGAGCGTGACTTAATTTATAGACGACCCCTTATGCCTTTGTCTTGGTAATCGTTAGAAATTACTTAATCTTATATACTATTTATACTAATGTCTCAGAAAATGGCGCAAGAAATGACGCCAGAAATGACCTGATGTAAGACGGGCTTAAGGCAAATGTGTTCGAAAAGGAAGTCTTTTGTATGGTAGTAGATAAACATTGTTTAACTTTAACACGTTAAGCGCCACATATACCAGAAATATCTTTGGTATATGGGCCGCATGTTTTTTTTTGCTTAAATTGTTGGAAAGGTCATATTGGTCGATATACAAGCAAACTGTGATTCAAACCTTGCGTTTGTAAAATGACAGGTTTGTAACGTATAGTCAAATTTACCTACAATTTTAAAATTATTAATTTATAAAATAATTTCCCCATTATTCTAAATCGTTTTATAAAAAATTTTTTCTTTAAACTGAATTATCAAAAAGTATGAATTTGTTCATTATTAACTGGTGGTGTATCATGAAAAAATTATTTACCTGTAGTTAAAAGGAGGAACTTCGCAATCTACCAACCTGAGGCAAAATGATACCCTATAATATCACTAGTACTGGAAAAATGAATTTATAACTACACACTGTTGAACGGTACTTAATGACTGAATAAAATCAGGTACTAAGTATTATCTCATCTGGTTTGACTGGTTTACGATAGATCGTAATCCCTATTGGTTTTACGCAGATATGTTACCTGCTGGCATTGGTAGCCACGCGAGCAGTTAATATAAACATTACGTAAAGCAATTGAATAAATAAAAAGTTTAGTATCCACTTATTTTAAAATTTCAAAATTTTAACAAAAAACTTAAGGCTGTTCGGTAGGAATCAAAAATTATATGTTAAATTGTTGATATGTTGATTTTATAGTAGTACTCTTATAAAACAATGTATTTTAGGTAATTTTTGTTAATTAAAAATTATTGTAAAAAAGTTAGTTTAACCACAATTCATGATTAAAATTAGAATTTAATTTCGTACATAACATGCGATCTAGCAAAGATACAATTATGAATATTGCGCTAAAAGTAAGAATTTTTATTGTACTTTGTGACGATATAATTTTTATTTTGATACAAATTATAATTTCCTTATAAAACAAAGTTTAATTTGCTTTAAAAACCGCAGCGTTTTGAGTAAGTATTTAGTAACAAATTAAACTTTGTTTTATAAAGAAATTATAATTTTTATCAAAATAAAAATTATATCGTCACAAAGTAAAATAAAAATTCTTGCTTTTAGCGCAACATTCGTAATTGTATCTTTGCTAGATCGCATGTTATGTACGAAATTAAATTCTAATTGTAATCATGAATTGTGGTTAAACTAACTTTTTACAATAATTTTTAATTAACAAAAATTACCTAAAATACATTGTTTTATAAGAGTACTACTATAAAATCAACATATCAGCAATTTAACATATAATTTTTGATTCCTACCGAACAGCGTTAACTGCAAGCCAAAGTATGTGAATTTTAACTGCACCTTTTATAAGATATTTAATTATCCTTTGTAACAGGACCAGACTAAAAATAATTCCTGGAAAAAGTGAGCAATCCAAAAGGAAAATTTTCCCGTTCCCAATATCCATCTCTTTGATGTTGATTTATTAAATCAACAACAAAGTGAAGTCCAACTAAAATCTAAAAAGCAACGCGTTAATGCTGATTAGTATTACATAATAAATATGTTAATTGATGTAACAATTTCTTTCGTATTAATTAGTCTTAAAAAAATTAAGTTAAAAATAATGAATAAATAAACAGGCGTTTATTTAGCCAATTTTGCTATACTGCATACAGAAATAAAATAAGATAATAATAAAAATGGCATTATGTATACAATATTATTTTTGCTTTTATCACATTCAACAATAATTGAAGTTTCTTTTTAAATTTGTCCAGGCTTTGACTTCTCAGTAACTTTGGTAAACCATTAAATGCTACCGCCCCCTTAATAAATACTGAATTGTACGCAAAAGTCGTTCCCACCCCCTTCACTTTTATATTCGTTTGTCACTTGTTCCTTTTGTCGATTTAATTTTAAGTTTTGTGATTTTTCCTAAAGAATGGTATGCCTAATCAACATCCTTGCGAGATTTAAGCTCTCCAGGTGGTCTAGAAGTGGCCAAACATTTTGATGAGTGAGACAATGAGTCAAGGATAGTAACTTTATAAAAAATTTGTTTATTTCGTATATTAATATGTAATAAATAAACTTCTTTTTTTAAATTAAATTTAATTTATGTTTATTTATTTGATTAAAAATAACTAATTTGAACCATTATGGAAGATAAATAAATCTAGCGAAAAAATATAAAAATTTTAATCGGAATGAATAAGTTTCTCAGAATTCCTTAAAAATTCCATGGTATGTTTATGTAAACATAAAATTGTTCTGCTACCGACCTTTATGATATTGTATTTTTTCTTAAGACCCCAGAAACATATTATGTACACTGCGTTGAATATTCATTTGCAATTTTCAGTTCTTTCCACCTAGTGATACAAAAATGTTCTGATCGTGCAATTTGTTTAATTACAGTCTTAATACCTTCAGAAAACAGTATAAAACTTTTTAGAAAAAAATTTGATTTTATAAATTAATCAAGCTAAATTAACGTTATAAATTAACGGTATCTTGGAATATTTTCTGAAATTGAAAAATACAAATATGTTAAAATGCATGTTCATTCTAGAAACCTCGTGGAGTAGACATGTTGCTCGGAGCTCAAATATTAAACATTAATTATTGGCCTTGTTCTATTTCCGAATGCTCTTAGGAAAAATCTTGTTTATATGTATCAGTGGAAATCCAAGTAACATTTTTAGTCTGCAAATTATTTGTGTATTTTAATAAATGAAAAATTTATTATTAAAATACACGTTGCAAAGTGACTACAAAATGTGTTTTTAAAAATAGCAACTTTTATCCAAAATTTAAAATTTCTTCAAAAACAAGCACTGAAAGTAAGCGCGCAAATAATAGCAGTTAAAAATTTTTCAAATTTAATAAAAAATTTTGACATTAATTTCAAGCGGGTGACAGCAAAATTTTCAAATTACACGTGGGAGAGCCTACAAAGTATAGTGTTTAAAAATAGCAACATCTATCAAAAACTAAAGATTTCTTTAAAATTAAGCAGTTAAAAATTTTTTAAATTTAATTAAAAAATTTTGCTATCAATTCAATTTAATGTAATAAATTATAATGCTTGTATTTTTTTGTTTTTATTATTAAATAACAGTTATTTATTTGTCTTAATTTAAAAAAAATTACATGTGGTTATAAATTATTTTAAATAAATACTAGTTAATGTAATAAATCATAATGCTTGTGAAAAAGTATGACACGTGTTTCTCCCTTTTCTGCAACATGCATTTTTTTAAATAATTCATAATATAAAATTGATCTGAGAAACATTTCAGAAAATATTTTATTTTAATTTAACACTGATATTTTTTTAATCTATGAATTATAATAAATGAAGTTGTTCATCAAAAATCAACATTCGTTTAAGTACACCCTAGTAGGTTCGACAGTTAAGCAGGTACTTTCAAATCTGTATGCACGTGCGGCTTTGGTTCGAATCTTGTTTGGACAAAAAAATGTAAGTAAATTTTAAGTGATTTATAAATTTTCAGTTATTTCCAGATACACAGATACGGATGGAAGCATAATATGGTAAATTAATGATTAAATAATATTGTAAATAGTGTCGAGTTGTTAATAAAATAATTAATCAAATTGTTTAAAATTGTTAAAATTTAACAGCTGAAACGAAGAAATATGGTTAATTACAAAAGTTAAATATTTTTATTATTTTTATTTATTATATTGTAGGATTGAGACGACGCTGACGAGACGAGACCCCACTGTAAGACGCACTGACGTGACGTGACGACGAACAGTTAGATCAAGACGTAGCAAAGACGAGTTACGTCAACGACGTGTGATTTAAGACGACGATAATAATAGAAAGACGGTAACATAAGACGAATAAAAAGACGTGTAAATGAATGTATAAGACGAGTGGATTACGTAAAGTTAATTGTGTATGTCCTTATATTGTAATTATTAAATCAATAAACTATTTAAAGTGAAAGACGAAAACTACAAATGGGGGCTCGAACACGGGATTGTCAATCGAGTTAAAAATTATGTGTAAAGGTCAGTAATTAATCAGTTAAACATTAATTTAAAAAAACTTTACCATAAAAATTCTGTTGAACATTTAAAAGAAGTACTACTTTTTTGGCGTGCAATTGAAACGTCATTTGCAAAAAAAAGTGATATTACTACGCAGCAAGACCAAGGTGAAAAAATTACGAAGGTTATTTTTATGAAGAAAAATTTAAATAAGTCATCGAAAATGGAATGTTTAGGACAGATACCGTGTATTAAAGAGAACATTAAAAAAGCAAGTGTGTGCATTATCAAAGCTTTTCATAAATTCATTCTTGAATCGGACGGTGATCGAAAAAATCGGCAAAGACTTCGTGATTTTTCAGGTTTTACATTTGCAATTAATAGTAAAGACCATATTGATAAACTAAGTTACGTCGCAGACAATTTAAGTGAACGCGATTTAACAGAAATTTGCTACGTTATGAACTTAGACTATAACGGTAACAAAGAAGAATTAGCACGACGTATTAGTGAACATTTAATAGATATCAACCTATTGAATAGTGCCGACCACACCGATGACGAATCAGAAGACGAAAATGATCTCGAAGAAGAACTGCAAGTAGATGATGTAGACGACGATGTGTCAGCGCACAGCGCTTTAGGTATGCAATGTGTACCAAAATTTCAATTAACCTATAAAGACATCGAGGGTTCAATCAGGAATTTCACTGGCGAAGATCTTTATCCTCTTGAGAAATGGATGATTAATTTCGAGGAAATTTCAACATTGTATCAATGGAACGAACTACAGAAGTTTATTTTTGCAAAAAAATCCATGAAGGGGCTTGCGCAATTATTTATACAAGGAGAAAGCGGCATCAATTCATGGAATAAGTTGAAGAAAGCACTAAGAGAAGAATTTTCTCCTAAAGTTACAAGTGCAAAAATACATGAAATGCTAACAGAAAGAAAACAGAAAAAGGAAGAAAATCTACAACGATACTTTCTTGAAATGAAGGAAATAGCAAGTAGAGGTACGATCGACAACGATTCATTAATTCAGTATGTCATAGACGGAATACAGGATGAAGTCTACAACAAAAGTATACTTTATGGTGCAAAGAATGTAAAAGAATTTAAAACCAAAATGGAAACGTATGAAGTAATGAAAGCAAAAAGTAAGCAGCTTAGTAAGCCAAATATGAAGTTTAGAACAACAAAGAACCCGAATTCACCAGCAGAGACACCGAAAGAGACGGGAATACGTTGTTTTAATTGTGGATTGAGGGACCACAAATCTTCGGAATGCAGGTCCAAAAGCTTAGAGTTGAAATGTTTCAAATGCAACAACTTTGGGCATAAAGCAGCAGGATGCACTACGGCGACGAAAAGCGTAGAAAAGACAGCACCTATTATGGCTAACCAAGTCGAATTGAAAGGAAGATTTAACGAAGAAAAAATGATAAAGAAGATACTGCTACAAAACGTCGAAATCAACGCGCTTGTTGACACCGGCAGTAAAGTAAATTTAATCAAAGAAAGCATTTACGAAAAATTGAATTCGCCAATCCTGAATAAAGCGAAAATTATGCTAACCGGACTGGGGAAATGTCAATTGGAGACAATTGGGTTTTTTGGAGATGTAATCAAAGTAGACGAACAAGAGTTTCCCACCACAATTCATGTTGTGTCAAACGGCGCGATTGCCACTGATGCAATTGTGGGACAAGATTTATTAAATCAAGCTGAAGTGAAGATAATGGAAGGAAATATTACAATCAAAAAGGTACTTCCTCATATTTATCGAATTCAAACAGCCAACGATGAAAACGACATGATAGATATCAACGAAGCAGTCAGCAAACCAGTCAAAGAAGAAATTGAAAACCTCATTGCTGACTACAAACCAAAGAAAATTAAAGAAACTAATGTCGAAATGGTAATAACATTAAAAGAAGAGCAGCCAATCTACCAACAGCCAAGGCGATTGCCCTACGCGGAAAGACGAACGGTGGATGACCAAGTCGCACAATGGGTTGAGAATAATGGAATAGTCGAACCATGCTCTTCGGAATGTGCAAATCCAGTGGTAGTGGTAAAGAAGAAAGACGGGACACCCAGAATTTGCATTGATTACAGATCAATAAATAGATTAATGGTGAGAGATCGCTATCTACTCCCTTTAATCGAAGACCAACTACATCCGATCTATTACATGAGTAAGAAAACCACAGAAGCCGAAAGAAAATACACAAGTTATGAACTTGAAGTATTAGCAATTATAGAAGCCCTAAAGAAATTTAGAATATATCTACTAGTAAGCCAGTTTAAAATTTTGATGGATTGCTCTGCTTTCCAAAAGACGATGAGCAAAAAAGACCTAGCGACGAGAGTAGTAAGGTGGGCCCAACTATTAGAAAAATTCGATTATTCTATAGAGCATCGACCAGGTGTACGGATGAAACATGTTGACAGTTTACAAAAAATAATAAACTCAACATACCATCGAAGCATTGGAAAAACGCCGTTTGAACTATTGACAGGAGTCAAAATAAGAACCAAAGACGACCTCAACATAAAGGAGTTAATCGAACAAACAACACAAGAATTATTCGAAGAAAACAGAAATGAGTTGCGACAAGAGGCGCAACTACAAATATTGAAGACGCAAGAGGAAAATAAGAAAACTTATAATTTGCGACGAAAGAAGCCTAAAACCTATAAAGTTAATGATTTAGTTGCCATAAAGAGAACACAATTTGGGCCAGGTTTGAAACTAAAACCAAAGTTTCTCGGTCCTTACCGAATAACCAAAGTTAAATACCACGATACTTACGACGTTGTGAAAGAAGGATTTCATGAAGGTCCAAAGATAACATCCACTTGCGCCGAATATCTGAAAGCATGGATTAACGGCGAATCCGAGACGGATTCGGATTAGGATGGCCGAATGTAGGATTGAGACGACGCTGACGAGACGAGACGCCACTGTAAGACGCACTGACGTGACGTGACGACGAACAGTTAGATCAAGACGTAGCAAAGACGAGTTACGTCAACGACGTGTGATTTAAGACGACGATAATAATAGAAAGACGGTAACATAAGACGAATAAAAAGACGTGTAAATGAATGTATAAGACGAGTGGATTACGTAAAGTTAATTGTGTATGTCCTTATATTGTAATTATTAAATCAATAAACTATTTAAAGTGAAAGACGAAAACTACAATATTTTTATTATAAATATTAAATAATATACTGAACTACTATTAATTTGTTTATATGAACAAATAAAGTTGTCGTAGAACTAAAAAAATTGTTACTTAATTTCAAAAGTTGTTTACAAACTATTTCTTAGTTCAAAATAACAATTAAAATTGTATGGTAACAAAAATGGTTTAACTATTATTTTGTGGTTGATTTAACCATGAAACTAGATAGACGCCGTTTCATATGCTCTTTTTAGTTGATTTTACCTATTATTTTCTTTGAGTGATAGCAAGAAATTCCAATTTGAGACTGCCCAAATATCAGACCTTGAGGATCATTTTCCATCATTCCTCCCTATATCTTCGTGTTTCATTTTGCATGGATTTAATTGATTTTATAATGTAGTTTGTTCCACCGCTGTCTAAAATTAAGTTCTGGTCTGGTCTCGTTTCTAAGCCCTAGGTAACACAATAGTACTGCATTTCTATTACCCAATTGTGGTTACTATTTTGATATTATAAATGTCACCAAATTTACGTCACTTAACATATTATGCGACTGGCGATACGTTTCAAATGTATCGGTTGTTGCTTCATGTGTTTTCAATACGAACGTATCACTATAATCTAAACTGACTAATTTTATACCTCAGAGTAAAACGGGCTACAAGCGGAAGGCCGAACAGCTTCGGTTAAGTAGCAAGAAGAGCAGCTAAAGATGATTATAAAGTTATTTTAAAAATCAAAAGTTCTTCTTTATATGCACATTGTTTATTTTTCCAAAACATGGGCAAGTTCCCAAACCGTTGGGTAGCCTTACTATAATAAAGCTATAATGGAGGACACTAATGCCCTAATAAAATAATACTTAAATTCAAGAAAACAAACCGACTTTCTTAGTTCACTTTATTTTTCTTACGATAGACTTGTGTAGATTGACACAATAATATTTATATATTATAATACAAAATCAAAGATTTTACAAAGTTTCGTAATACTGCATTTATTATTCAAGAGGGCGTCGACTATAAATAAAATTTTTAATATGCATAAAAATAAATATAATAATTATATTTAAACAACGATTTGTATTCTATTTTTTAGAGGGCGGTACTCCGTCAACCCTTCCCATAACAGCCGCCACTGTTTATTATTGATTCAATAGAACTTTTTCGTCAATTAAATCTTGATGAATATTTTGTAATTTTTGTAATAAATGAAACTGTCTAAACTTGTATAACGTATAGCATATAATAGATATTCCTACAGCTAGTAATATAATAGCGACAACTATTATAACATATGGAACTTTCAAATAGATTTTTAGATACTTTTGCAACTGAGGCGGCAGTCGAGTCTGCATTTCCATCCAGAACATAGGAAAATATAATTTTGGAAAATCGTCGAAAAAACTAAAACAAATATGGAAAACGTTTATAATCCTCCACATATTAATATAATACAATGATATTTACCTTATACCCTCAACAGGATATATAAACATATTTAATTGAAATGCTATTTTGAATTCCAAGCATAGTAACGAATTCTAAATATAAATATATAAATAAAATAAACTCAAATATGAATATCAAGTAATATTTAAATTCAGCATAGGATTTGAACTATTTCAAAAATGAAAAGATTCTAACTACAATATAAATACGAACATCATTTAAATTCAAGTGACGTGAAAGTAAAGTTCAATTTAAATAAAAAATTAATAAAGTTTTATGGTTATGTCAATTACTTACAGGTTCCACCACTATGTATGCTTCGTGTTTTTCTTTTTCGGGATTCATTCCTTCAAAAGCTTCCAAGTAAACAGGATCAGCATTATAATAATGCGGTAACGATAAATACACATTTAAGTTGTGTTGACAAGAAGCTACACTAATTACTCCGGATGGCACACAACGTCCATCACAAAAACATTTATTTTCTGGATTTAATGTGCCTAAAAATTATATCATTAGAATTCCTTTACAGAACTATCACACAAAGTTTAAGTGGGGGAGCACAGGTAACAGTGAGACATTTGAAGTATTTTGTTTTCTAATTCTCTTACACAAATGGCACTTTAGCATAATATATTAAACCTTCCAACGCACAGTACTATCAAATTTTAGGAAATTTGTGGTGACGGTTTTGACACTTATGCAGTGCTATTTGTTTTTGAAAGACGAAAGTAATTTTGAACAGTGATTGTGCATAAAGCAAGTAATATTATTGTGCTTTTGATAGGGTTGGTGAATAATTAGTATATTTAGCTTAAGACATGTGCCTTCATATTTTTAAATTAACAATGAAATTAGCGTATTTGTTTTACTTTTGAAAATTTTGGCGATATGGGTAACAGTGAGACGTTCTATCTCGTATTACTATTTTTAAAGATTTTACTATTTTTTAAAAGGTAAAATTTAAAAATTTACTATTTTTAAACTTGGTTTAAGCAGATATGTTTGAGAATTTGTACGAGAGTGTGAAAATAAAAGATTAAAAAATTTAAAATTGTTTAAATAAGAAGTTGTAGGGGTATGTTTTAGCATTAAATAAAATAAAATTTGTGCTATGAAAAGTTGTAGCGTACAATTGTGTGTGACGTATGTAAATGCAACAAATGGTTACAAGAAGAACCACATGAATTTAAAGTCATACCTTTTGAAGCTTTGAAAATTATAATTTAAATTTATAAAAATTCATATAATTTGATACTACAACGTAATGCACGATTGGTTAACAGTAGCATTTGGCAAACCAAATCTGTGAGGGCGTATACGACAATCAGAAAATTTGAACCTACTATAAGCCTGACACAGAAGGGAATCGTAAAAATAGATTGGAATCTGATCATGGAGGTTATGAAAAATTTAAACAAAAGCATGAAGAAAATTAAGCAGGAAATTAATCAAAAATTTTACTAATATAATCAAGAAATAATTAAAACATTGGACGAATATAATCAGGAAATTGACCGAAAAATCGATGAAATGAAATGGAAAACGATAAACTTTCAACGAGAAAATAATAATACCCAAGTGAAGGAGCTAATTAAAATGGACAAAATAATTAAGGGACGGAAGACGAAAATTCACCACCAGGAGAAAGACAGAAGAAAAATTAAATATAAAAGTTGTATTGGAATAACTGGAAAAGGATAGAAATATTTTGAATTGCAAGGTTCTCACAAAAAGAAGAATAAAATAAAACACGAATATTTTTAAAATAAAAAACTTGAAATCCAAAAGGAATTTAAAACAAATAATTGAAAAAAACACAAAAGAAATGAAAATTGATTCCATGAAGAGAAAAATTAAAATTCGAAACCACAGAAAGAATTAAAAAAAGTGGGAATTTAAAAATTTTGTTTACAAGAAAGAAATTAAAATTGAAGTTTGGTTGGAACCGTTTAGTACGATGAGAATGACTGCCTATTTCTCATGGAAGCGGATAAGATGGAGATGCACAGATGAGAGGGATGTAACAAGTATTCGACCATAGAATTTTAGCCAAGATTAACCATAGATTTACAAAATAATGCGGGATTTGATTTTCAATATTGAAAATAAAAAAAAAATTTTGCAGCAATTTGATTTAAATCAGGTAAATTTAGTAAATATGATGAATTTTAAATGATGTGAAATTTGAAGTTGGTTCAATGATTATGTAAATAATTTATTTTAAGCAGGAATTTGTAAACATTTTTTTTTCTGTTGAGAATTGTAATTTCTTTAATAAAATTAAGGATAGGGTTTGTTATTGTCATGAGATGGCTAACCAGGAATCGTAAAGGGGTAAAAAACCCACGAAATTGCCGATTTTAGAAGCTAAATCTTGAAGAATTTACATGCACAAATCTAGACTGTCCTGATTTTTCTGTAAAAAATTGAATTTGAGTCAATTTAAATCATATTTTAATTTTAAAGTTGTTAGAGAAATTCATTTTTGGGTTGGCAGTTTGTTTTCACGGTAACAATTCAAGAATAGAGCCTAAGTGTTAACCAGTATGAAAATGACCCTGGACGGGGCAATCACGCTAGAAAAGTCTGTGAATAAGTGTGTAGAACTGCACATTAGTGCACTCACCATTATCCAAACTTAATTTCGTAAAAGAATATTTGTAGCCCAGTACACCATCGACTATGACTTCTTTCTCAAAATAGAACGTTATGTATCTACAAACTTCTGCTGCAAAGACAATGAAGTATTCTTTGTTTAGTGGGGTAGAATTAAGATCTCCAATTGATCCTTTAATTTTCCCACACGGTCCATTATAATAGGGTGTTGTATTACGGTAATTCCAATTTACAACATCAAATTGTCTATTTACACCATTTTCAATATTGAACACCCCTTCAAAATTTGGTTCGCCGTGTCTCTGTAAATTGGGAAATTTATTAATATGTTATCTTGATGGAAAAAATAAAACCTTACATATCTAAGCCATCCAAATCGATCCCATCGTGGAAACTGAGGTGCAATAAAATCGAAATAATTTGATAATTCTAAAATTAAATTATTATTTCCTTCTAGCAATTCATTATCTATTATGGTTTCAGAATAGTAGTATGGGTTAAACGCTGAAATATATTCTGAGAAAACATATTTTGCAGCATCAGGCCAGTCTTTTAGATAATGACCCACAAACTGAAAAGTTATTTGTTGTTAATTATTTGTTTGTGAAAATTAATTTATAATTATCTTGACGTACCATCGTAAAATAATTCATCGTTGTTAGTCGATCATTTAAATTTCCATTGCTGGTTAAATTGTTATCATATTCAAAAGTTCGAAGTTGCTTAAATGTAATTGTATTATTCTCATCGTTGTGCACTACATTAATTCTTTGCAAGTCTTGTAAAAATGTATAAGGGCCAATTTCTTCAAATTTTGGTTTAATACTTCTGTTAAAAAAATCTTTATGGTTTGTCCAATTGAAGAATCTAACTTGAAGTGGTATTTTCATCGGATATTTTCTCCATGTTTGGAATACAAAAGAATCCGATCGAAGATCTAATATCTTCTCAGCAATATAACTCATTATGGTTGCTTGAAAGATGATTAAACTTAATCCTGATATTATTGAAATAGTTCCAACGATCAACCAGCATCTACTTAATATCAGACATTTCTTTGGTTTCTTTGGTTTTTTAGATTTCACTTTCGAGTTTGTTTTGGTGTTCTAAAATAAAGAAAAGTACTCATTGATTAATTGATTTATAATTTTAGTCTATTAATGTTTGAAGGTACTGGTTTCAGGCGGCTCAAGACAGAGAGAAGTGGAGAGAAATCGGATAGGCTTACGTTCAGGAGTGGACGGAAATAGGCTGAAGAAGAAGAAGAACAAGAAGAAGAAGAAGAAGGAGAAGAAGAATGTTTGAAGAAGTTCTACATTTAGATTTCTAATGCAGTCAGGAAACGTATGGTTTTCCACTTGTGCGCGCAAAAGAAATATTAGCATTCCTCAGTTCAAGTATAAATTTTACACAAAACTTGATCATTACGTTGTTAAGCCCTCGTTTAAATTTATTGGAAAATTAATTTTAAAAAATTATCAGCTCCAATGCCTTAAACTTGGACAATCAAAAAATTTTAATTTATAATAATATATTAAATCGGTGTGCGAAGAATCGATTATTTAAAAATAACGCTAAAAATTGTCACAACTGGAGGATAGGATGATTTACCTCTCAAAGGGATTCGATTAGCCCATCTTTACTTGATGAAAACTCGGGGTCAACTCTTTAAAATATATCTAAGAATAAGCAATTTGCCCTTAGTAAAAATTAGGGTGGTATTTAAATTTAACTAACCACAATCAAACTAATTGGAAATTACGGAATAAAAGGATCTCGGGCATAGGGGAGGCGTTATACTTAAGAAAACAAAAGTTTCTGTCGACCAGTTTCAACCAAAATCTTGGCCATCATCAGGACTATAATTGGTAAAAGGTACAAAATTAGCAAGCGTAACATTATAACCGACATTGAACATAAATACAGAGAAACTCAATTTTTACCTCTAGAAACGAATGGAGGCGTCTTCTCTTAACAGTATATAAACAATAGAGACTCATCATCAGACTGCTCATCAGGGTACACGTTTGTCAATAATTTTATTGTACTGTTATAATTTGTTAAGAATTATGACAATTTTTAATATGTTTCTTGTCGAGGACCCCACCAATGGCTGTTCCGTTGTCTCTATTGTTTATATACTGTTAAAAGTAGACGCCTCCATCCGTTTCTAGAGGTAAAAATTGAGTTTCTCTGTATTTATGTTCAATGTCGGTTATAATGTTACGCTTGCTAATTTTGTACCTTTTTACCAATTATAGTCCTGATGATGGCCAAGATTTTGGTTGAAACCGGTCGACAGAAACTTTTGTTTTCTTAAGTATAACGCCTCCCCTATGCCCGAGATCCTTTTATTCCGTATATGATTTAGAGCGAGATTTTTATTGTGTAATTGGAAATCAGTTCACACAAAATAAAACAATATAAATGTCAAATTTTGAGACTATAAAATAAATACACAAGAAATAATAGAATAATATATTGAATTGTTACTTTTTAAAATAAAGGTTTTGAAACAGGATGTCATAAATTAAAAATTTAAAAAGGTTTCAAAGTCTGAAATAAATAAATTATTTTCTATCGAAAATAATGTTAAAGCTTCTCAATAATCATCCTTGGATTTTGCCCAAACCCAAATGCGACAATTTTGTCTACTAAAGTAACCATTCAGATGAAAATGAGCTACATCTGAAAAAATGATTTTTTCAGAAAAACCATCATCTTGTTCGAGCATGAAATTTGCGACTTGTCGACAAACAGAAGGGTCGGATGGCTTTAATTCTGGCATTAGCTGAACCTTATTAGGTTATAGAGCCAAATCTTTAGGCAAAATTTGCCATGCGGTGCTCGTGGATAGGTCCAATTGCTGAGAACGCTTCGGAATTGATAACTTTGGATCTTCTCTCACACTTTCACATACAACAGCTATATTTTTAAAATTTTCAAATAGTTGAACGATCCGGACGAACACGTGATATTGTTGCTATGTTATGTACCGAACCACTAAACTCAAATTTAACTACCAAATTTTTAAATATCGGTTTCAGAAGGACGATTATTATGGCTGAAAATATCCGAAATTTTGTGTTATATTATGTAGTTTTCACAAATCAAGCGATTTGCAATTTAAGTTGAAGACATTATAATAAATTGTATACCTTCTGTTTGATATAGTACCTAATATGTCAAAAACAGAATGAAAAAACTGTCAGGACATCTAAAATTGTTCCTAAAACAAGAAAATCTCCGCTGTAGAGCTTGTAATTCTTTAACATTTACCCGATAAATGTTATTACAAAGTTTGATAATTACATAACTAAGCCCGTGCAATCAGAAAAATGGCATCTTGGTTTTATTAGAATTAAAATGAGACAAATGATCTACTATTAATAAAACAACTTACATTATCATCATCGACAGACTGCGACTGCATTTCACGCTGTTCTAAAATTTAATTATTTTCAAAAGGTTGCATTCTATCTTTAATAATTATATTATAAATTATAGAAGAACACATGAAATTTTAAACAAGTTCCAACCAGTTGAGATCAATAAATTTTGTTAAACATAATACCTATAGAGATATTAAAAATTTTCTGATCTTATATACTTTGATACATAGTAGTGTGTATACGACTTTGGTGCTCTGTTAAATTAATATTGTTTAATAATAATTTTAATATTAATTACATCGTACACATGAAATATTATAAATATTTGTGTTAATAATATTGTAAGAATGCAATATTCTGCAAGATGCTTTCATTATTTTTATAGGAGCTATTTAAGAATTACCAGATAGTTTAAGAGGGTTAAGAGGGGTCAAGAAAGTTTTATATATAATCTTGTATATGTTACACTCAATACCCGATTTCGGGCAATGCCCGAAAAAAATGCGCAAAACTAGTTTTGAGCAACGAAGATTTCCCAAACCCGAAATTTTACTTTTAAACGGCTATTGAGCGTTACAAAATAAGCAGAACTAGTTTTGCGCATTTTGAATTGTACAAAACTAGTTTTGTAGGTTTCTGAATGACCAGCACTAGTTCTGCTTTTTTCATTTAATCAGCATCCGAATAAAATAAATAACATAAACATAAAGGGGGTGAAACGTAATAGTTTACTGCCCCATACCGCAACTATACTTTTTAATGCTATTTCAAGGGTCTCTAAGCTCCCGGTTTTTTAGATCCCGGTTTTCTTGATCGTAGGCGCTTCTCGTATGTTTAGCCTAGTAACCAGAGTCAAAACCGCCCTGGAGGGGTGCAACGCGGAGCGGCGCCCCGTAAGGGTAGGTTTTGACGATGGATTACCCTCCTTATCGAATGCACACCCCAAAAATCGAAGAAAAAAAAATTTAATTTTTTCACTTTTTCGGCAATACACGGGTCGATTTTTGGGGTGTGCATTCGATAAGGAGGGTAATCCATCGTCAAAACCTACCCTTACGGGGCGCCGCTCCGCGTTGCACCCCTCCAGGGCGGTTTTGACTCTGGTTACTAGGCTAAACATACGAGAAGCGCCTACGATCAAGAAAACCGGGATCTAAAAAACCGGGAGCTTAGAGACCCTTGAAATAGCATTAAAAAGTATAGTTGCGGTATGGGGCAGTAAACTATTACGTTTCACCCCCTTTATGTTTATGTTATTTATTTTATTCGGATGCTGATTAAATGAAAAAAGCAGAACTAGTGCTGGTCATTCAGAAACCTACAAAACTAGTTTTGTACAATTCAAAATGCGCAAAACTAGTTCTGCTTATTTTGTAACGCTCAATAGCCGTTTAAAAGTAAAATTTCGGGTTTGGGAAATCTTCGTTGCTCATAACTAGTTTTGCGCATTTTTTTCGGGCATTGCCCGAAATCGGGTATTGAGTGTAACATATATAATGCAGAAAGAATTTTACTTTGCATTACTTATATTATTAATTATTTGCGTTCTACATTATATTTTAAATCTTGCAGATAGACCATACCTAATGGCATATTTACATCATCATTTGCTATACAGGGTGCTCCAACAACCAAAACAAAAATGTTAGGTCTAGATAGGAGACGCTGTTCTAGGACGAAATTCCAACTCGCAAATTTATGTTTAAATAACTGAGTTGGTCACTTTTCGCTTTTTAAGAAGAACAATAATTTATCTTTTTTTACACAACTAATACACAAAACTCGATTGATGATTTGATTAGGCACTCTAAACTGCCTAAACTGCCTAACTTTATACTACCGAGTAAAAATTCATATCCACTACTGACTATTGACACGATAACTTATTATACATAAATTTAAAAAGCATATCCGCATTTTATGAATATCTCCTTGAAAAGTAGTTTTTTTTACATTAATTAGTCGATCCAATTTAATCTGGTTTGTCAGGTTTGATTTCGCCAACACTCCTTTGGAAATCACTTGTGTGTATGCGCAGTGAAAGTTTTTGCGCCTTTTTGCTAAGAAGTACGTAATTTATTCTTGTTTTATATTGGACCTTTAGTGCAACATCATTATTACTCTTGATAACATTTAAGTTCCTATTGGTTTTTATACAACGTTTTCTTTTTCAGAGTGATATTAAATATTTTTTAAATCCTATTTTATTACTATACCAAGTTAGTGTTTATGGGGAAATTTCCAGCAGGAAATATCTCGAAAACCAGAAGTCAAATAAAAAAATATTTCGAACAAAAGTTTTTAATAGCGAGAGAGAAAAAATGTGTAGTAATTTGGGTTTATGAATGGCAAGTTATATTTTTGTCTCATAACAGTTTCCTTTAAGGCTATTATTCGTATTTTTAATACTGCTTTAATAATAATACTACACAATTTGTTTGAATGGTAATGGGTTTGAATTCGATGCTAATTAAATGTATTTCTAATACATGTTATAAAATATAAAAGATGCAGTATCAATATACTACAATGAAAATCCAAAATCTATCATGAATTTGTATTTGAAATACGAAATACAAAATAGAAATATCAAGGCACAAATAATTTGCGAAAAAATGCGAATTGAAATAAAATTAAGTATAAGAAATATAAAATCTTGATGAAAATGATCAGTTTTAAACAGCACTTGCAATTAAAAATATGTTCATAACTGAAATAATTAAAATTAATTGTAATTTTATTTATATTTACTACGATACTATTTTTAAAATATAATTTAATAATTTTATTTATATAATTATACAACAAATTGTTAAGTTTTGGTATTAATATTGAATTTAAATGTTAAAAAACATTAAAAGAATTTCATGTTTAATAACATAATTAAAGAATTAAAGTCATGAAGCAGGTGGTAAAATTTTTGAACCTTTGTTTATATTATTTTTAGTAGATATAACTATATTATAAATTGTTCCTTAAAATTAAAAATAAATAAAATTAAATTAAATTACTTCACTCTCGTATTTTTTCTCCATTTTGAAATTACATTTTTGTGGTGCAGTTGGAAAAGAATGAATCAAATTTGTAACGAGTTATAAGACTTATTACATCATGAGTGAAATAAACGGTAGTGTCACAGATGTGCCCCTGGCGTAGATATCCCCAGTAGCAGCAGCAGAACAAAAAGTGATTGGCCAGTTGACGATACCCAATATCACATAACCAAAAATTAGAAATAATTTGTCTGACCTCGAATTTGGATAAGCTAACAATTATTAAAGGTGACAATATATCCCAATCTCTGGAGTGTCAATCGGTCGCTGGAGGAGATGACACAAGGCTGCTCTGAAGATCTACACAATGGTGTTGACACTACAGAGAAGCGCCACAAAGGAGCTGGCACCCTCGCTGATGGCTAACAATTACTTTCAATTCAAAAGTGTTTAATTAGTTAAATAATAATTTATTTACTTTTTAGCCTTAAAAATGGGCCAAATTTAAATGGCCCGAAACGTTGGAAAATATTATTAAAATACTGTATTCCATATCTTTCCTGAAGTTTTCCATTTTTATCCTAATTTTATCAGTGCTAATTTCCATATCCAATTCATTTTTAAGAATACTCTTTTGCCTTCTTTTCAATATTAAAGTTTGGTTAAATTTTGGTAGATCCTGCCAACTGATGACTATAAACGCAACAGCCGCACTAAGGTCAAAAGGTCATAAAGGTCACCTTATAGGCAGCGCAAAAGACTTGACATAACCATACCTAACCGGAAAGAAAAAACAAATTTCCGACTATATTTTATTTTTGTTACATTAAACTTGACTAGTTTTTCTACATACAATATAGTCCAGGCAAGGAAGGTTTTTAGTTTGCAAAAAATCCGGGCAAGCTGAATTTTGGCAGAGATGTACTGTTGTGTTTCGCGTCATTAAAATTAGGAAATTTAGATGCAAACCAGGATAAAAGGAAACGCAGTCTCAGCGGCGGTTTTAGGGCGGAGCGACCGGCGCAGTCGCGCCGGGCGCCGTTGTAAGGGGGGCGCCAAATTGAGAAAATATGCTGAAAAAATTTTTTTTCAAATATTTTGAAAAAATATTTTGACCGCGCCGGGCGCCGTTGGAAAGGGGCCAAATTGAGAAAATATTTTGAAAAAATATTATTTAAAAACACAATTCATTCAGTAAACAATGTAACTATATTTAAAATAATAGAGTTGCCAATATAATAAAAAATATTTTTTTTTGTCGGTAGACAATCTGTCCGCCATACCTCTATTTATAATAGGAATGGACAAGCAAAGGTGTCAAAAGAAAATTTACCATTACCAGTGCATTATTTTAAAAATATCCTCACCACGCTGCCGTAGAAATTTTATTAACAATGTCCCCACCTGCAAAAAAACTATCCGGCGCTCAAAACTTGAAAAGAAAACGAAAAAAGCAAGACGAAAGTGAAAAGGCTGCAAAATTGATGGCAACTTTTTTTAGAGTTGAGAAGTCATCTGAATCGGCATCATCAGAACCAGTTCAAAACGCGACGGAAGAAGACCTATATAATAGAAGTTCTTCAGATGAAGCCCATGAAGATGAAGAGCAGTATGCACAAAATAATCTAACTATTTCTGGAATTTCCTCTGAAGTTCAAAATATTACAGAGAGTACACCAGACATACCATCTCTGTCACCTCTTCAAAATCAAAATACTAATTGTGAAATTGATGATATTTCGAAATGGTCATTCGTTAACTCTAGAACCATAGATGAAATAATTATTCGTGGTCCTGTTAGTAACGAAATGAGCAACGACAAGTATCCAAAAAAAACTGACGGACGTCATTTTTCGAATACGCATTTTCAAAGGGTGATGCCAAATGGAGAAACTTATAAAAGAAGATGGCTCGTTTACTCTAAATCTGAAAATAAAGTATATTGTTTTTGTTGCCGTTTATTCAATAGAATGTCCCACTCTAATTTAGGAAAAGATGGATTTGACGACTGGTCGCACTTATCAGTGCGTCTCAAAACTCACGAAACTTCCTCACATCACCAGCACGCCATGAACAGTTGGATAGAAGCGTCGAGTCGATTAAAGAATTTTAGTGGAATTGACAAGCATTTGCAAAAACAGATTAAAGACGAGAAATCACGGTGGGTTGCTATCCTCGAACGAATGATGTCCATAGTATTCTTTTTAGCAAGTAATAATTTGCCCTTCAGAGGATCTGGATCTGAGGCACTATATATACTCCTAATAATGGTAACTTTCTGGGTTTAGTGCAACTGATGGGAAAATTTGACCCTGTGATAATGGAGCACCTCCGCCGTATTGTTAATAAGGAGACTAATGTTCACTATTTTAGCAAACATATTCAAAACGAGTTGATCGGCTTACTTGGAAGTGAAGTTTGAAATACAATTTTGAGTATGGTAAAATCATCGAAATACTTCTCCATCATACTGGATTGCACTCCTGATGTCAGTCACATTGAACAATTATCTTTAACATTGCGTTTTGTTGACACTAATGAAGATGAAGTCCAAGTGCGCGAGTGTTTCATTGCTTACAAGCCGGTAAGTGACTCTTCGGGAGCTGGACTTACTGGCCTCTTTCTTGATGATATTGTGCAAGAGTTTGATTTAGATATGAATGATTGTCGCGGTCAAGGATACGATAATGGATCTAATATGGTAGGAGTAAACAAAGGTGTCCAAAGCAGAGTTTTGAAGCAATATCCACGAGCATTTTTTAATCCATGTGGTTGTCATAGCTTAAATTTGGTAATAGCAGATGCCGCCAAAACATCTGTTAAATCGGTTTCTTTGTTCGGATTTCTTCAAAAACTGTTTGTTCTATTCTCTGGATCAACAAAGCGATGGGAAGTGATATCCAAGCATGTAGAAGCACTATCGCTGAAAAAAGTTTGTGAAACTCGTTGGGAGAGTAGAGTTTCTAGTCTCGCTGCAGTTCGTTATCAATACTCTTCAGTTCGTGACGCCCTTCTGGAACTTCACGAAGAAACAAATGACTCAGTTGCAGCATCAGAGGCCTTGTCCCTGATTCAGAATATGGAGCAATTTGAGTTCATAATAACAATGGTGGCTTGGTATGATATATTGTTTCAAGTAAACATTGTAAGTAAGGCTATGCAGTCTAAAACAATGGATATACCAAACGCTTCACGATTGCTGAAGAACTGCTCGGAATTTGTAAAAGAGTACAGGGATTATTCGACTGCTCTGATAACAGCTACGGAAATTGCTTCTCAGGCTGGGATAGATATTATTTTTAAGCCAGTCCGCATCCGAAGAAAAAAGAAACTATTTGAATACGAAGCCGCTGATGAGACACCAACGGATCCCGAAAAGTTGTTTAAAATAAGCGTCTTTTACCCCATGATCGATACAATTGAAAATGCGTTGGTTAATAGATTTTTACAACTATCGAAATTTAATGATGTATGGTCATTTTTGTACAATATCAAAGAAATTCCTGAAAAGACAAAATTGGACATAGCATGTGAGAATTTAGAGATAAGTTTAACCGATGGGGAAAAATATGACATATCTGGTTGTGAATTGGTTGAGGAACTTTTACACCTGAATCCACTGTTGAAAGACATTGAATCAGCAGAACCAATAAAAGTTCTTCAACTTATTAAAACAAATGGTTGGCAGGATATATTTCCGAATGTGTGGACAGCACTTCGGATTCTGTTAACCATACCTGTAACGGTCGCCAATGGAGAACGAAGCTTCAGTAAATTAAAGCTGATTAATAGTTATTTACATAAAAGTCAGGAAAATGACATATTACTGACGAGGGGCAATGTTGAAATACGAGGCACTTCGTGCCGAGTATTTTAGAGCTCCGAGTCAAGTGAGACATTTTACTGACATGTTTTGTATTAAATTTTTCCGAAAATCGTAAAAAATCGAAATTTAAAATCGAAATTTTGAAACACTAATTGAACGACATTTTTTGACATTGACATTTGTCTATTTTATTTTGTTATTATTAACCTTACTAATTATTACCGGACTAGTCAGTAAAGTTCAATTTCCCTGCGCGTGCATAAGCAGGGAAATGTTGTTTCAATGACGATTTCCGGAAAAACTTATTTACGTTCGACTATGTGTCAGGAGCGACTTTCAGATTTAGCAATTTTGTCCATAGAAAATAATATTGGCAAGGACTTAGATTATTCCGAACTAATAAAAAAATTTGCAGGTGCAAAAGCGAGAAAAGTGGCTTTGTAGTTAATTTTTTTATTTCTTAATTTGATTAAATAAATCTTTTTAAACACATATTATCGTATCTTTAGTCTAAAAACTCTCTGCTGCCAATAAATAAAATTTAAAATTTCTTTTTATATATTTTTTTTTAAAATTTTTTTTTGAAAAAATTTCATCAAATTAAAAAAAAATGGGGGGGGGGGGCAGTGGGGGAGGGGCGCCAAAATAAGATCTCGCACCACCTGAAAATCTTGCTAGGACCGCCCCTGCGCAGTCTGGAGAGGTGCAAGTTGTTTTTTTATTGTTGTTAGATTTAAGTTTGTTCATGTTGTTATATTTAAGTTAGTTAGTTAGTTACGATAACCAGGATGAGTAGATCACCAAGAAAATTACGTAGGCGGACATACCTGCAGGAACAGCCGGAAATAATAGAGGTCTCCAAAAAACAAGGAAACAAAATTAAAAATAAAATGAGTGTGGTTTCCAAGCCAAACAACGGGGAAGCATTCATTCACTTTAGATCTGACATCTAAGATAGTCGTACCGGACCGAGCTCCGAAGAAAAATAGTCAGAGATAAGATAGTGCATAACACAGACGTGTACGGTGAAGGTTTCATCGAGTCACCAAGCATTACAACTGAGTCGAGACGTGACTAGTAAATACGAGAAGCTGCAAAGCAGCACGACAACCAGTGAGCAGCATTTGGATTGGGTCAATCCATTTCGGCAAGGTGTTCAACGGAAAAATAGTGAAGTGCTACGGTCAATACCCAAGGGGTACCAAGGTTAGAGAGTTGTTTGATAATTTTAAGTTCTATTTTGATTCGTTGTTGTTGATTGTTTATTTGTTATATGTTCTTTAATAATTCTTGTTTAGTTAATAAATTTGATGTTAGCTGATCCAGTTGTAGTTTTCTTTTATGCTATTGCTAAGCCAGAGATAAGCCCGATTAAAATAACCTGAGATAAGAGCTTGCTGGAACGGTAAGTGATTGAGTTTTGTTCTTCAACGACCTTTAGAGCATAAAAAGGCGTAGACGCAACAGTGCATTGGAGTGTTCTAATGAACCCCCCAAAAGTCCCATAAAATCCCACGCCGGCGTCCCCCACAATCGGGGATTTTAGCTCCCCAACTCGATTTTTTGCCGATAACTCGCTTATGTATGCTTATATGAAAAATTATGATCAGACCATAATTGAAGAGCATAAAATTCTCTATAAAATAGTTTGTTTTTCATATTTTTCCATGGCACAATATAATACTTAAATTATTGACCGAAAACACGACCCACCCTTAAAATGGCACAATATTGATTCGTTGCAGGGAGAGAAATGTTTTCGGGCACAGGAAATGCTTTTAATAATAAATTAATTGAAATTGTGGCCAAGGTTGGAAAATGAAGAGAAAAATAGATTTTTTCAAAATTTGCCCAAGTTTATAGTATCTTCCAAGTAACGAAACCGAAATTTTGGTTTGAGCTTACAGAAGGTCTGGGCAAGCTGAAATTTGGCAAAGATGTATATTGAAGTGTTCTAATAAACCCCCAAAATGTCTCATAAAAATCCCAAGCCGGCGTTCCCTCAAATGAGGATTTTAGCCCCCTAAGTGCGATGTTTCGCCTATAGCTTACGTATTTTTAATTTTACGAAAAATTACCATTAAGCAAAGTTGAAGAACATAAAATTCTCTATAACTTGTGGCACTGCAGTAGGTAGTACCACAATACATACTGTAATAGGCAAATTAAACTATAAAAAAATAACAAAATAAACAGTGAGACTCCGGCCTATTGCTTGTTTTTGCGGACAAATTAAAAATTCATAGCTCAGGGCAATATCAATTTCTTTCCCAGGATTTTTAAAATCAAAGAAACTTATGATCAGTTAGTATTTAGAGATGAATTTCTCCCTCCCATTCATTTTAATTCTCTGGTGGTTCCTTCTTGTCGCATTCGTATTCTTTATCGTTTAATTATTAGAATCTTTTAGTATCTTGCTATAATATGTTTTTTCATTTTCCCTTCCTTTTCAGTCAAAATTTAGTATTTCTTTAAAATCCCCTGTCGGCTTCTTCCCTAATTGGGGATTTCAACCCCGCTAACGTAGTTTCTCGCTACATCCGTATGCTAAGAATCAAAAATCTATTTTGAAGAGAGGATTTAAGCCCCATGAAATACATTTCATTAACTTTTCTTATTCGTTTCCTGTTTCTTTCTTTAAAGCTCTTTTGTGCATTGCAGCTTCTACGACGACCTCTCGTCAGCAGGGTCTATCTTGAACCTTTCCCATCCACCCATTCACTTCCACCTCTTTCAGGTCTGCCGCTACTTGCTCCCACATTCTAACTTTTGGGCGTCCTCAAATCTTATCTTCATTTAGCCTTCATATACTTATCGTATTTACCATAGACTCATCTGGACTAAGCATGATATGCCCCAATCATCTTTGAGTTTTTACTCTTCTCCTTTAATCTATTCCGAAATGTGATTCTTTGCACTTGTACTTGCTTAAGTTGTGCAGAGTCCTCTGCTCCTTATTATTGTCAATATAGAATTCTGGGAGGTGCCATAATCCGTACACAACTCCATACACTTGATACCTCTTGATCTCTGTGGGATATAATTATTTAGATGTTGTAAATTTGGCTTTATTAACAATTATTTATTAATTAATAATATATTGAACTGTCTTCAACAAAATTTCTCAAGTTAGCAAAATTTTTTCTAAAAAATAAATTCAAAATTTAATAAAATAATTTTTTCTAATGTCAATATTATAATTTCGTTGTACACAAAAATCTTTATTGGTCAACATTTAAACAAAAATAATTCTTCAAATTTATTCAATTTACAAGTCTGGAGTATGTTCCAAAAGGACTAGATTTGTTTTTATTAAAACAAATCAAAAATATTATTTGTATTTAAAAATTTTAAATTTAAATTATGTGCTTAAAGTCATGCGTGTAATTTAAAAAAACACAAGTGCGCGAACTGACACTCGCAAGATTTGGAACATTTCGTGGACGTCCATGTATGGACACATTTTAAAATTGCAAGCCAAGATCCACAAAATCAACCAACCAGAAGAGCTGAATCGCAAATTGCACACGCGTGGTGAAGAATTTTCGGCAACGATAGAGAACATGGACGTATTCGTTCGGAATAAGTGGAATTTAAAAGTAGAATTTTTAAGTGGATTTAAAAGTGGATATTCAAAGATATTCAAAAGAAAAGTTACAAAGTGGATCCTTAAATGGTTTTTAGAAGTGGAAACTTAAGAAAATTACAATTAAGAGGAATAAAAAGCGGTCAATGTTAATGAAAATTGATGGTTGCAAAATTAACCACGAATTATTTCCAAAATTCAACAATTCTGGATTTGGCTTATGAAAAATTGGTATGGAAAATATTGGAAATCAACCTACATAAGAAGTTTATGTTAATCGAGTGTTATAACCAAAATTTAAAAGAAAAGACAAGGTATTTAGAAATTTTTGAAACATTTAAACCAGTGAAATTTATTACTTTAAAAACATTATACAATCACATGTGTGTTTGTACACTGAATGACTTTTTATCTCTGAACAATTTATGTCATAGAGGCGCACTTAATTTCTTTATGTGTGAAAACAATAATTATTTACTAACCCATATTGTGTATTGTAAAAAAAAAATGTTATTAAACAAAAAAATTAATAAAATTGAAGGATTGAATTATTTCAAAAAACAAAAAAAAGTTATCACATATAAAAAAAACAGAATTTGGAGTGTAACGAGAAAATAAAAGTTAAAAAAATTAATTTTTCATAAAAAAATATCTGTCGTGGATTCGAAATTAGCGAACGGAACACCACAATATACATAAGTAAAATAACATAACATAACACTTAACCGTCCGTCGTTAGGTATCAGCTACCCTTGTCAACCGCCTGAGTCGCTCGCTGTTAAAAGACTGAAGACCATTTGCTGGTCCGATGGGTACCTGCATTCAGACACCCCTCTTGAATACTACAAGACCACCCGCTATTATTATATTCGCTCTCGCTCTTAAAACTATCATATTCGCTCTCGCTCTTAAAACTATCATATTCGCTCGTGCTCCTACAACTCGGCCTTTTCTGACATGCTTTGGTGCCCCCAACAATTGTGTCACTTTCGCTATTTGGCTTGTTTTCAATTAAGTAACCGAATTCTTCTAAAAATAACGCCCACCTAGCGACCCGTGCCCATAATTCTTTCCTTTTCATTGTTAACGTAAACACTTTACAGTCCGTAACAATCTTAAAGGGAATCCCTATTAAATAAACTTTTAATTTCATTAATGTTTTAATTTCCGCTAACACTTCATCGATCGTTTTACGCGCATAGGGAAAACAATTGTCTGTCTTGATTAAATGTTCCGTTTCACCCGCGGAAAAATGTCCTTTTTCATGTGTTAGCCGCACAATTTGTGTTTGCATCGTTGGACTTAAACACTTTTCACTTTCGATTTCACTCGTTTCAACGTATGGTTGTGCACTCCCATTTTCTATTAAATGTTCTAAAACCGTAACTTTTGTTTCGCTCTCGTAATTTAACGCAGGTTCTTTAATCTCCTCCGTATAATTTGGTGTGACCACATCTGTTACACAAACTTCGTTCACATCCTGTGCGCGCTCGATTTTACAGATGTGCGGTTTTTCTTCTTGTGAACCCCGACCGTTGTTTGACAATCTACGAATGTTTACTTTGCCTTTTCTGACCCGCAATTCTACTGAATTAAGAAAGTCGGTCCCTAACAACATGTGGCAACTCATAAATTTACTCGAAACGACATGCGCTTTTATTTGGTAAGCCTCCTCGTCTATTGTTGCTTCCGCTTTGAAATAGCACATCGTCTGTACTTCTGCCGCCGCGCCGGTCCAATTCCTCGAAACAACATTTTATGTTTTGTAAGGGACGGAGCTCCGATTTCCATATATTTTTCAGCTCTGATCATCGTTAAATCACTACCCGTATCGACTAGCGTAACAACTCGATTACCGTTTATTATGATGTCTTTGAAGAATTTCCGTTCTCGACCCCGTAGTGTGTCCCAAGTATTCACCGTAAATTCTGCCGCCTGTTCAAGTCTCTTAGGACATCTGGATACAATATGTCCGTATTCATTGCATTCATAACACTTGACACCCTGTGCTTTTGTAGGACACCGCCCACTCAAATGTTCACGCGAGCCGCAATTATAGCATCTCTTCGACGGACGCAAATTTTTATCACGCACATTACCACTACATTGTTTTTCTACCGGATTTAATTCCACTACACTCCGAATTGTCTTAGCGATACTTCCGCAAAAGCTTCCGCCAATGATTTTGTACTGTTGTACCCCTGAATTCTTGCCTGGTTTCTTAAAATTTCATCAGGTATACCGTCGATTATGAAACTAATTAACTCGTCTTCGTCGATTTTCACTTGGTTATCTAAGATTATCTTCTCGTGAATGTAATCACTAAAATTTTCTTCCGTCTTCCATTTTCGCGCTTCAAACTTCTTTCGTAATACTAATTTACTTGGTCTATTGTCGAACATTGACCGCATTTCATTAAGTAAATCCGCAATTGGCATTTCAAGACATTCCGACTTTGAATTGTACCAATTCCGTGCCTTTCCACCTAGACGCATGCCAATCAGAATGCTCGTCAACCCTTCGTTCAAATTGTACGTCGTTTGCAGGAGTTTTACCTGTTTCTCCCATATACCAAAGTCTTCGCCGTTACCGTCAAAATAATTGAGTACGTCTGCTGTTGCACCGATGCTTGCCTTAGAAGTCGGTTCAATCCGTCGTTCTTGATTTGCCGAAATCATAGCCCGTAGGTCATCCAATTCACGTCGCATCATTCGCAGTCCGCGCTCCGCCAACTCTTTCTCGCGTTTGGTTAATTCCAATTCGCGCACGTCGTTATTCACCTCGTCGTCACTCACATCTTCGTCATCGCCGTTTCCTAAATTAATTCTTGCGTCGTTATCACCGTTATCATCGTTATTAATACCACCGTCGTTATTTCTTGCGTCGTTATCACCGTTATCATCGTTATTATTAACACCACCGTCGTCGCCGTAATTATCTACATCGTTGTTTGATAATTTCCATGACCCCATTGGATCATTCCTCATTAAATGATTGAATAAAATCGCTTTGGATTCCGTCGTTCGTAATCCTTGCCGTCGTAAAATTTCCTTCAGATCGTTTAACGTAAAATCACTCGCCGTCGTCGTTTTGTCCATTTTAACTTATGCACTTTTAATCACAATTAAAATAATTATTACTAATATCATCCCGGACGATTAATTACTATCCCGGACGAGAGCCCCTAATTGTGGTATATAATTATTTAGATGTTGTAAATTTGGCTTTAGTATTAACAATTATTTATTAATGAATAATATATACAAAAGTAAAATAACATAACATAACAGTTGACCGTCCGTCGTTAGGTATCAGCTACCCTTGTCAACCGCCTGAGTCGCTCGCTGTTAAAAGACTGAAGACCATTTGCTGGTCCGATGGGTACCTGCATTCAGACACCCCTCTTGAATACTACAAGACCACCCGCTATTATTATATTCGCTCTCGCTCGCCTCAAACACCACCATCTCACGCTCCTGTAAACAGGAGCTTACTTATTTTTTTATTATCGCCCTGATGTTCGGTATAAGCTAGCACTTGATTTATGCGGAGGCTAAGTCGTGGGTTACTTGAGGTAACGAAGGAAATGCTTCTCGTAAATAAAAAAAACACAGTCAGTAACAATAAATTTAATGAAGAAAAAATGTAAATAGTGTAGTGTAGCTACAACACCAAGCAAACTATTGTTACAAGCAAAACAGCACAACAATTCTAAGCAGTTTTCAAAAATATTGAATGCACAGAGCATCAGCTGCAAACGGAATCGTCTTTCAAACGTGACAAAACCGTAGTACTTGTAATCAGCAATAATACCTCTGACGAGAAACGCCCAGATGGAAGAGAATAATTGGGACTTACCAGTCCCAATTCCACTGGCCATGGATCCGCTAATTTGTCCATGTTTTGGTTTCCATGATGAAATTTTGCATTCATTCGAGTTGGTCTTTAATTTTTTAAGTGCATGTTATGGCGTATTTGGATAACTCCTGCTATCACTTTTGCACATCTTCAAGGGTATAATATCACAGAAAAAATATTGAACTCGTTCATATTATAGTACTATATTACATACTGAGGCGGAAATTCAGTACACCCGTGAGTTAAGATAGATGATCGAGTTGCACAGCTGTAACAGTCTCCTGTTAATTTCCTTTGAAAAGGAAAATTCTCTTCTTTCATCTCTAGGGTTTATTAATTTTCAGAGACCAATTATGATTAATAATTTATTTATGTGTGATTTATTTAGCAAACTCTATTTAACAAAACAAATTTTACATTCTATTAACGTGAATAAGAATTAAAATACATATTTCGAATTATCGACGCCTATGGGTTAGGTGACCCATCGATCGACACGAATCAAGCGCTTTATTGCAACAAAAATCAAGGTACCGAAATATCCCTAGGGTAACGAAGGTTGTTTAGAACGAATGTTTTTAAGACTGATACGTAAGATTTTTCAATCGACAAAAAAACTAAAGTTATTTGAAGCATTTAATAATCAATTAGTATTAAAAACCCTTCTAAAAGGTTGGGTGATCGTCCTAAGTAAAGGACAGCATATTTGAAGATAGTTTATCGAATGATAAACCGAGCCATAATCGATAGCTGTGGACTTGTGTTTCAACGATTTTAGGTTATACGAATGGTGCAAATAATATTCAAACAGTGTCGATCGTTTTGATTACTGCCGAAATTATTGGTTTCGAGAATACGAACAGTCGGCCAAGTTCTGAGTTGCACGATTACAAAAAAAATCCTCTTTGGAAATTATTTATTCAAATACCAGGTTCGAAACCGCACGTGCTATTAGCGAATTATCCCACCAGAATCAGCCATAACAATAAGAAAAAAGGATGTGTGTGTTAGTCAACGAGCTATTGAAACAATTTGTATATAGAAGCCAGCAAAAAGTAGTGGTATCTAAAATTTATTTATCTTATGTTATTACGAATTTGTAATCAGAATTATCCTCAATAATTCGTTTGCCTTCAAAAATCTGCGAAATTATTCGCATAGTTTGCGCCTCATATAAGTGTGTTCTTTCCAATTATTTCTAGTTCCAAGTCAACAGGAGGATTTATCAGCTCCCGGACAATTCCTACATACGATCGTTCGAACGACCGGAGGAGGGCCGCATTTATCAACAAGTGAGTAATTGGAAAAGTTCCATTACTTACTATATGAGGTCAAACCAAAAAGTTTGTACAGCATTTTTTCATTTAAAATTACAAATTTATGATACACATAAAAATCCGGTGCAACTATTCAGTTTTGCATTTGGCATTCGGATTAATAGCATTTCAATCATTTTATTTAAACGACACCGGTCAAAGAAGGCCTTGCTGGTAAAGAATAACATTGACAGATTTATCATTGAAATAAATAGTTGTTGGTTGATTAACAACCCAAAATTGACAATAGTGCTGGTTTATTTATTTGTGTTATTTGTTACCTTGTTCAATTTAATTACTATAATATTTTATTACGAAGTTAAAGATAATGTCAGTTATAAAAATCACCGTTGTTTATCTATAAGACGTTTGTTACCATTTCTATAATTTCTGTTTATAATAATTTATCAAGTTGTACATTAAACGAGAATTTTTGCTAATCATTGTATTATTTAATACAATGATTTTATTCAAAATGTTTCAAAACATTTAATTTTAATTTTGTTGAGAAAGCCAAGTATCGAAGCTCTTCTCGATATCTTGTCCTTCTCATCTGGCGCCCGGCTTTGCTATCACGGTAAAAGAAGGATCGACGAAGTTTAACGATCCCACGGAGGTTCGAAACAACAACACGAACCACCCTGCTCTCCAACGCATGATTAAAAATCTATGGTCTAGCCGACACGTACAGGAAACCTACGGTCAACAAAAAGCGGCACTTGAAGTCGCAACGGGTATTTGTGGCTATACAGCACCGAGGTGATTTATAACCCAAGGTGATAATAAAGCTTAAATAATATAACTAAACAACCCTTTTTTATTAATTTTAAAGTACAGTATTATCAACCTTATATAAAGGGCCATTTGGTTAACTAACCAATAAAAAAACCGTCATAGTTCAAACAACCAATATAAAGTCAGCAGTTAATGCTAAAGTCTCATTCAAAGTTTGATAATGCCGGCGGCCGTTATACGAGTAAAAATAACTTTGAATTAAATAAGACTTGTTTTTCATTTCTAGGTAAAAAGGAAATGAACCCAAATAGTGAATAATAAATACAGCACTTTTAAGTTAAGAGTCGCGATGGCACAAAAAGAAAATGAATCTATCAAATACATTTATGCAATATTTTCTTGTCGATAGTTTTTTGTCCATTACTTCCATCTTAATTTAATTTTTTTAACTTTGCGTATCTATTCCAATTTTTTATAATGTCTTCCATTTTTGCCCCGTTTTTAAATCTTCACATATTTTTTATAATTACTGGTCACTTTAGCACTTCAATGATTTCTTCTATTACTTCCTCTATAGTTTTTGCTTGTTTTCTTATTAAGGTCTGCTCCGCATTTTGAGGCACCTTCATTTCATTTCTTTTTTATGCAAATATGAAAAACACGTCGTGTTTACTTCAAAATCATTTTATTTATCTCTTCAAGTAACCCGCGATCATCCCCACAACAATAAATATATTCAGAGTATGTATGCCGAGTTAAATTATAATTTCTTACGCATGTAAAAGAAAACTACTTGTTTAATTTTAAAACAATTTAAAAAAAATAGTTTCCAGGAATGTCTTCTTCTTTTTTCATGTATTATAGGCATTGATGGCTGTTACGACCTTTAGTCCAGATCACCCCATCTTCTTCTTGGTCTACCGACGAATCTTCTTCCTACCGCATTGTAGATCCTAATCTTCTTAGGGATCCTATGTGCCTTCATTCTTTCTATGTGGTTCTTCCAGTTGTCTTTTTAGGATTTTATTAAAACGTTGATACTGGGCACTCCGAATTCCTCTCTTATCGCTGTATTTCTCTTTCTGTCCATTCCAGTAACCCGCTGCTCTGCGCAAGAATAGCATTTCGGATGTTTGGATTCCCTACTCATCCACAGCTTTAATAAGTGTTAAGAAATTACATTTAAAAAGTATCCTGCAATGTAAAACAAATAACCTGAAAAACTGCTTCTCTTTTGATTATTATCGAACTAAGGTCACAGCAGTACTCTTGCCATAAACGCATTAAAAAGTCTCCGAGGAGATTAATAATATATCTTCCTCAGGAAAACCTCGATGTCACGTATAAGCAGTATTCCCAGGATCACCAAAATACAAAAATATTATATCCTGACGACATCCCATAACAACATCGCCGAGATATCGCAGCAATATTTTTTTGACATCGCTGGGATACCAATTGATGATAAATCAAAAGTAAGTCATAACTCCATCGCAACATTAGCATTAATTTGTAATATCCCATCTGTATCATAAATAATCATAAATTCGATATCCCATAGATATCACCATTGACTGTGATATAAACTAACCAAATTCGCTGTTAATTTAGGAAAAATTTTGCTTTCTACTAAACAAAGAGATGTCTACTAAAATTTAGATATACGTGAAAATCGTGAAGAAGATCGAAGAATTTATTATATCCGATCTAAAAAAAAGTTTTTATGCAACCTTTTGGCCGCACACCTAATGGCAATTCCGCACTTATGATTAATATTTTTATTCTTATATTATAATTATACATATTGCAATGTCGGTGAACCACGTCAATAGAAATACGTTTATTAAGATTCATAAAATTTGTTAATAACAAAGAAGCATGGGACTTATCTAATCAAACAGATAAACTTTTGTCCGACACCAAGAATTTGAGTTCAGTATCATTTAATTTAAAAAGCGAGGCATGAAACAAGTCAACAAAAATAATTTATAATGTAACACTTAATTAATTCCGTTTATATAAAATGTTTATTTATAATACAAAATCAAAATTGTTTAGTCATAAGAAAGGTAATTCAAAAGTCTAAATATTGTTAATTGCTTAATTAATGTGAAAGTTTGTATTAGCGTTAAATATAAATAAGTAGTAAAAATATTACGCAACGTTCGCAGTATTCCGATTTAGTGCACCGAAAATGGATAATGCATGTCCATAAATTTCATAAAGTCAATCACGAAGCAATGGTGAAGATCAATCCAATCTATAAAAAAAAAATAAAATTATTTTTATTAAAATTGTAACAAGTCACGTTGAGCTGAATACAGACCTGCAATCTTGGAAGGTCAAAATGGTATTGATTTTTGCATCGACCAATAACAAACAATAACGAAGAATCAAGATCGCTATGAATTTCGAGGCGATAAAAAGAGGAAACAATTGAAAAAGCCGGTGTTGAATTCACATGTAATGGCGTGTTAATTTTATGCGTCCAAACTAAAATTCAGATAAATTGTGAAAATATTGAGTAATTTTAATTAAAAAGTGTGAAAAATTAATACAATTAACGTACTTACATAATGTAGTGGTGAAATTAGTTGAAAATATCAACCGATTGTGATTATTTTGGAAAAATTGGATATCGACGCCACGTGCACAAGAAACTTAATCCACAAGAATTTACATGTAAATGAAGTCATCCTGTGAGTTCATCTGTACAATTGCACGGTACTTAGTACTAGAAACGAAAAACTCCCTATATTTAATAAAGGTAAATCTCCATTAACTTTATTTTCGAAATAAAACTCAGTGAAAATTTTAAACAAATATAAACGCGTGCTTTATTCGTAAACGTTTGATAATTGTAGAAATAAGATTAATTTTAAGAACATTTTTATTGATAAATCATTTATTTACAAATTGTGCTTAATAAAATATAATTGTCTTTGCAACGGAAGATATTTTTTTGACCTGTTCCGAGAGTCCAAAATTTGATTTTAGCATTATAGTTATTGGTCCCGGAACGAACCCAGACTGAGTGAGGTAAGTCCATGCACACCGAGACAGTTAAGCCGAGGTATTATTATTACATTATTTGTCAATTGTGTAAAAGTTTAATATTTCTATCGACGGGGTACATTTACGTGAACCCGCAACAAAGCATTTACAATATTAAAACGTGTGGTCCTATTAGCGAGGGACATATCACAGCAATATACATACTACACACAATCAAAATATCTCTAATTCTTTGTAATCATATAGATTTATTATCGATTTAATGGAACTTTCTCAGTTAAATCTTGATCCAAATTTTGTGATTTCCCTAATGCGCGAAGCTGTTTAAATTTATATACACCATAGCATGTCATACATATTCCGATAATTATTAATATAATAGCGGTAGAAATGATAAAATACGGAACGTTCAAATACATTTTTAAGTATTTTTTCAGCTCTTGTGGTGGTTGAACATGTATGTCCGCCCAAAGTAAGGGAAAAAATAATTTTGGAAAATCGTCAAAATGACTAAAAATTAAAAAAGTTTATGCCACTCTTCATTTTAATAATAAAATAGTCTTTACCTTATACCTTCCACAGGATAAAGAAGCGCATTTAATTGGATTGCTACTTTGAATTCCAAGCATACCAACGAATTCTAAATATTAAATTAAAGTTTATAAATAAAGCAAGTACAGGGTGGCCAAGAAAGAATTACACTTTTGTTATCTTTAAATTTATAAGAAAACGAATGAAGCAATACAATATAGTTAAGACCAATCTGCGTTCCTATAATGCAAAACAGGCCTATGTGATGTGGTTTAAGGTTTCGTGAATATAATTATGTAAAATTTAAAAATAATAATTTGTAATTTAATTTCCGGTATGCATTTTTATCCAATGCTGGTATTCTGATTGCAATCTTGTAAATATTCTGGGATTTATGGTAGACATAGTTTTAAAGGTCAAGAATCCTAAAAATCGACGCAGAAGGCTCAAATTCGTATATGTATTACCGTGTTTTGCTACCGAATTATTTTTTTATATGGCGAGGCGTAGCTTACGATTCTTTTTAAATTACCACAGCTAGCTATTGAGTACTCCTCAGGGTCAAAAGTGGGTAGACTATGCAGAAAAAACACTCTGGCACAATCCTTGCTTGCATTAAGAACTTACGTGAACTCAAAACTTAACTCTGTATCAAATTTCTTTTTATCTATGCTGTAAAATTGAAAATAAATGTATCCAAATAAATCAATTAAATTTTGAACCTGTTTTTTATTATTAATCCTGAGACCAAAACATAAAATTATAATATAGAACAAATTGTGCATACAAAAATTCATAAAATAAAAGATTCTACCCCTTCCGATATCTTTTTCGCACTTTCGTTTATTATTACGCGCATACGTATCGTTTTTTTGAACTAGAATATCACTTAAAATGTCTTACCGAAAAGTTATCGTTGTGATGCCCAGCCGTGTAAGATTCCGGAGCCGTGTTGAAATAACCATAGGTTCATAACCAATAATACTAAGATTCTAGAATCTAACAGTAACTTCCAGCAGCGATTTTTCCTGGAGGCAGCTCACATCTCTGTTTCTACGAACAACATCAACAAGCAGACGGATTTCGGTTTTATTAACAGTGGTTACCTGGGCGTCCTCAGAAAATACGTAGAAAAAACGAAAATCAAATAGTTTCTGTGTCAATATCACGTCTTGGCAAGTTTTCCTACATATTCCATCAAGTAGTTTGAATTTCTTATTAACGATACTCATCATGTAAACATTTATGTGTGGTTAGGGTGTGTTTAGGTCATTTTTCTAATATTAGAGGACTCTACTCTTTTTAAATAAATATTTTTCGTCTATTGGTTGGTGGCGCAACGGCGGTAATTTGGTATTTTGTTGAACTACAGGGTCAAACCTCTTAATCTATCAATCCTCTGATAACATAAAAGTATGTGTAGTAGTGTAGAGATTTACTATTTACAATTGGTTGTTTTACACAAATTTTGAATATTTATTGTTATATTTTTATAAGAATTTTTAACGTGAAATATTTTTATGATTTCCAAAATTTTTTAAAGTTTGTTGACTTTGTTGAGTGTGATCAATTTGGTGATTTTGACCTTTCCATGTTGCGTCACATTATTATTGTATATAGACCTTTTACCATCCTGCTTTTCATGGTGAGTGAATGGTGTTGAGTTGTTTTTGCCCTTTTGGGATTAATACATTGTTCTCTCTATTTTAGTCTTGAAAATGGCGACATAAAGTGGCCGAAACGTCGACTTAGAAAAGCATTAAATGTTTTATTTACTCCAATAGCCCGATATCCTTTTCTTTGGTTAAATCAGTTGGAAGAGATTTTTGTCTTATCATTTTAAAAGTATGTTCATTACTTACAGGCTCCACCACTATGTATGATTCGTGGTCTTCCTTAATGGGATTCAATCCATCAACAGCGTCCAAGTAAATAGGATCAGCATTATAATAGTGCCCTAAAGATATATACGCATTTACGTTAAACATACAAGAAGATACACCAATTAATCCGGATGGTACACATGGGCCATTACAGAAACATTTATTTTCTGGATTTAAAGTGCCTAAAAATAATCTCATTTGAAATTATATATTATTTTTTTACAATTTTAAATAAGTATGGATATATGCATTAGAGATTTTACCGTTATCTAAACTTAATGTCGTTAATGAATATTTGTAGCCCAATACACCATCGATTATTACTTCGTCCTCAAAATACAGGTTTATGTATCTACACATTTCTGCAGAAAAGAAAGTAATAAATTCTTTATTTAATGGGAAAGAATAAACATCTCCAAGTGATCCTCTGATCTTGTCACACGGTTCATTAAAAGCAGGTGTTATATTACGGTAATTCCAATTTAAAACATCAAATTGTCTATTTGCGCCATTTGCCATATTATATACACCTTCAAAATTTGGATTACCGTTTCTCTGTAATAAAAAATTTGAAAATTAATCATATGCAATTTTTTCTTGATAGTTTAGTAGTAAATTATCAGAAAATAATATAATACGTACAATATTAAACAATGAAAAACCATCCAATCGTGGAAATTCTGGTAAGATGAAATCGAAATAATGTGATAATTCTAAAAGTAAATTATTGTTTCCTTTTAGCATTTCATTATCTATTATGGTATCAAAATAGTAGTATGGGTTAAGCGTTGCAATATATTCTGAGTAAACATCTTTTGCAACATTATTCCAATCTTTTAGAATATGACCCACAATCTGTAAAATTAAATTTTAATATTTTCGTTGTTAGCGATTTATTTATGCATATATTTTTCAAAAAATTTTTTTAAATGGTTTTTAATAAATACATTTTGTCAATATGGCTTATAGTTTTTGTTGCTGAAAGGTTATTAATATGTGAGAATGTATTTTTGAAACTCCGCTAAATTTATTTTGGTTGTTGAATTGTAACAATAGATGTCATAAGGATCTGTGCAAGTTTTAATTTTAGAGTTCCAGAAAGGTACGCGTGAGGTGTTAAGTTCGGGGAACAAGAACTCCTAGTCGTGCCTCCGGCGAAGGTACATCGAGACTGAAGACTTCGAGCCCGTCTCTCCTTCAAGGAGAAGGCATTAAATTGAAAATGCTTATGCAATGTTAAGAAATTAAATGAATAATTAATTTTATTTAATAATAATAATAATTAATTAATAATTTAAAAATTAAAAAATAATTAATTAATTAATGAATTAATTAAGTGTAAAAGTGTTTGTGTTACTATAAAACGAAAATTTAAATAATAAACCAACACAAATTTTAACCACAGGCAGAATGACGGCGATGATAGCTTTGAGAAGTCGTAAGATAACAATTTTGATTGGAATAAAGAGAAAATACAAGAAGTAAACGAAAAGGAATTGTTTTTATGGTGTAAGATTACAATTTTGAAATTAATATAATTTCAAATTTGCCGCTGTTTTAAGTTAGAATATTTTAATCACCGTGTATATTTGAAGTTTGTTAAAGAATTGTTTCGGTAACGATCGTAGGAGAACGTGACGAGATGCGAACAACCGGTAAAGCGCTTCACTTGTTGCTTGACTTTTTAACAGTTAGTTTGTTGAATTAAGATAAATTCTATTTTGTTAATTTACAGTGGTGTTTTAATAATCAGGTATAAAACTTTATTTAAATAATTATTTGATCTATATTTTGGCAATGTAAAGAGGTTGATTTATTTGATTTTAATATTATTTTAAGGGTTTTTTCAAATTATTACAACAAACTTTGTTGAAAGTTTATTTTAATGTCTTACATTAAAATCAATTTAATATTATTATTAGTTAAAGGTAAATCATGTCATTTATAGAATCTATTTATTAATCCTAATATTATTATGGGTAATGAACTTTTGAAACATTTTCTTTGTTCAAATCTATGTACTTAGGTAGGTGAGTGGATTCAAGGTTGTTTTGCATCAGCAGAAACTTTTCTTAGAAATAAAACTTACATTGAATGTTATCAGTGCAAGCTGTTCTAAAACATATACAAAGAAGGGTAATTTATATTTTTATACCGGAAGAGTGTAAATTTCAACTAAGATTAATTTATAAATGAAAGATTTCATTTTCTGTTGCTAAATTAATTTATGTCTCATATACAGGGTGTTGCTTCAATTTAATTAATCATTATTTACAATTATAAAGAATTTAGGAATTCCTTGCCCTCACAAGGTGTAGGAAATAATGTACCGGGTGTTCACAAATTTTATATACATGGCAGATTTTGACTTATGTAATACAATGGTTTGGTTTCGGTTTATAAAGTACAATTTAGCTTTCCGGTGACTGTATGAATGTGCCCAAACCCTGGCAGGCTGGAAATAAACTACGCAGTACTGCATAGCCACGAAAGGCTAACAATAAAGCAAGTTTACATTAAACCGTTCCCAAAACTTTGTATTAAGTTAGGTGGTAGTAACGTAGATTTGGTTTTGGTTATTTTGGTTAAAGGGGTGGTGGTGTAAAGGTAGATTTAAAAGGTATTTTTCCATTAACCGCTAGTGTTAAAACAAAACACATAATAGCTTTAGAAAATCTTCATAGAATGTACCAAGTACATGAAGAAAAGATTAAAACAATCCAAAGGATTGAATCCCAACAAGTAATTTAAAAGTTATCAAATAACATAAAGCGATTTAAAACAAATCGACTTTCAGGGTAATTAAATCTACAGATTTATTAGGTCACAATTTAGGTAAATCATTGCTTCAGGTTATATTCCTCAAACAAGAATATTAAAGATAATAAAAAGAATTGACATTGCCCCAAAATATGGTAGTTTTATTTGTGTTGGAAGTTAATGGTTCGTCTCTCTTTTGGAGCGATCATTTGTTTGTTACAGTTGTTTTTGACACTATGTTTTGTACACCGGAAGAAAGAGTTTGGTTACGAGATGACGATCGTAGGTATTTCACAACGTGGTGGTCCAAGGTTATTTTCCGTGTCGTCGAAGAAGTGTGATTTTAGGTTTGAACTTTGTTGGTTCTCGAGAGATGGCGGTTTTCTGGAGAGGACGTTGGCGCGAAGTTCAAATTCAAAAGTTGCATCTTACAATGGAAAAGAGGAAAATTATAGAATTTGTAAGGCCCTTGTGGAATATCTAGATTATAAAAAAAAATTCTACAGATATCGTACGAATTCTTAATATAAACATTTGTATTTTTGTAAGTCGACGGAAATATTTGATATTTCAATAAATTGTATTATTAGTAAAATTTTCAATGTAAAACATTGTAAGGTTCAATTTGCATAAAGTGTTGGTACAACCGGGTACAACTATTTTAGCTAACAAGAACAAAAAATTATTTTCAAATCAAATCAATTTTTAATTTATAAATTGTTTAAAATATCACTGCAATATTTATAAAATATCTTTGTAAATACTGCGATGTTCTCGCTTATTTAACAATTTTTCTAAAAGATTAATTTTTTTTATAATACGTTGCTGATTGGGTGGCCTACTCACCCTATTATTAATTGTTATTTATTAATTATTACATACATTCAATCTTTCGCTGGCCAGAGGATAAAATAGATTTAACAACAATAAACCTGGATTTTGAATCGGTGTACCATCAAAACCTTTTGTATATCTCCCTCTGACCCAACACAGGTAATTTAGAACCACTTACTTTTTTATTGGTATCCAGGATTAGTGATCTACTGATTATGCACCTTGGGCAACTTATGTCCAATGAAAACGCTTCATTTTGGGCTGTGGACATGCGGGATTAGAGCTGGCCCTAGTGCTGTGACCAGCAATGTTGTCTTAATGCCGCTGTCAGCAAAGAAAGGTTATTTCTTTATAATTTTAAATGCTCTTTTCGAAATTTGTGAAAAAAAATTTCTCGATGCATAATCAACACAAGAGTACTCGTGCAGGTTCTAGTAATAGAACCTATATCTCGACCAGGTTTTTTATCAGCTCATGCAATCCCCATGCAAAAATACTTGTCCTTGCCAAATACATTTTTAATGTACGTTCTATTGTGCGTCATTCTTTTTGATTAAAATTATATAATTAGTACTTGAATATTATATTATATTGTATGGCTTAAACACTTCGGTGTAAAAATAGTCTATTCCCGTGATTCGGAATTTACGTTAAACTGTAGGTCCTCTGTGCTCGTCACGCAGTTTCAACATGCAACGAACACATACAGGAAAATCGAAAGACGTAGTAGAACGTTGTAAATACCTTGATCTCTTTCAAAAATGAAGTTGTAATTTTAATATGTAATTTTGTAAGGAAGGATTATATTTTTTGTTGTAAGGTTGATGATATGCGACAATGTATTTTTGTAACTCCGCTAAATTTATTTTGGTTTTTGAATTGTAACAATAGATGTCATAATGATGTGTCCAAGTTTAAATTTTTAAGTTGGTGAAAGGTACGAGTGAGGTGTGAAATGGTGAAAAATGAAACTTTGAACCCATCTCTCCTTAAAGGAAGACGCGTTATATTGAAAATGCTCGATAAAATGTTAAGAAGTTAAATAAATAAATTAATTAAAATATTCCTATTCTGGAGAAGTCTTAAAAATAATAAATTAATTCTTTCAAAATAATTGGAAGTGGGCTTCCACCTTCAAAAGGCCTTTGATAAGTTTGATTAAGTGCTTCATGATAAATAAAGTAAAACATAATTTTTGGAAGACGCACTCAAGCGATATGTTAACAACTGGAGCGCAGCTGAGCTGGAATTTTGGAACATCACAGATATCTGAAGAACGAACCATTGAAAATATATGGTGGAATATTTAGAAAATAATGAAAACAACCCTGCAGGTATTGTGCAAATTTGTAATTATAGAATTTTGTATTTTTGTACGTCGGCGGATATTTTAAACATTTCAATTTTCTATTTGTATCAATATTTTGTAAAATATTTCAGCTAACAGGAATAGAAATCTATTTTAAATTAAAATATCAGTTTCAATTTGTAATTTTAAGTGTAGGTGATGCAATCGTGCATAAGAAAAAATAACATATGGGTTCAAACCTGTAATGCATTCAGCGTTCACACGACCTTTTCCCAGCAAACAATGCGGGGTTTCCTAATTGCATTGTAACCAAAACCAACACGAAAGGAACAATATGGGGAGTTGCTCTCTCGAACGTAACTGGCAGTTGTTGACTTTAAAAAAAACAGTTCGACGATTTCGAACTGCTTAAAATGAATTAATTTTCATTCCATAAACTTTTATACCACTTTTTATCCTTCATTCCATTTTACATCACAAAGATCGTCTTCATCGTGCCGTTTAATACTAATATGTACAACGTCTTTTTTTAAATTGTACACAAAAATTTATCAAAACTAAAATCTCCCTTTTCAGGCTATCGCAATCCTTTACATTCATTGTCCTTTAAAAACATGCAAACTCTCAACAGAAAAACGAAGAGGTCAATGCTGCTCTTCATCAGCCTCTTTTACACGCACAAAATTGATTTGTCCCCTTTATTTGATCTTTAATGAAAATTCTTTTATGTCAACATCCGAGAAAAAGGGTATTATCTTATATGGCCTTAAAAAAATACATAGATGTAATACGTTACTAAATTCCTGTGCAAATTCAATCAAATCCATTCATACGAGCAAAACATGAAGTGAGTAAGCCCCTCAAATGATATTATAATAACATATACAATATACCTCTTTTTGGTCCCTTCTGTTTGGAAAAATCATTTACATGCATTCTAGTTTTCATGCATTCTATTTGAATACCTACCATTGTACAATAATTACTTGTTATGAGCCGATTACTTAAATTTCCATTGTTTGGTAAATCGTGATCATACGCAAAAGTGCGAATTTGCTTAAACGTAATAGTATTATTGTTATCGTTCTTCACTATATCAACTCTTTCCATTTCTTGTAAATATGTATAAGGGCCAATTTCTTCGAATTTTGGTTTAACACTTCTATTAAAAAAATCCTCATGGTTCGTCCAATTGAAATATCTAATCGCAAATGGTACTTTGATTGGATATTTTTGCCACAAATGGAATACCGCGGAATCCGACTTAAGATTTAAGAGTATTTCTGCAATATAACTCGTTATGGCTGTTTGAAGAATTATTAAACTTAATCCCAATATTACTGCAACATTTCCATGTACGATTAAGCAGTATCCGCGTAATTTCAAACGATGTTTGGATTTTTCGGATTTTAGTTTCGAATTAGTTGCGGTGTTCTAAATTAAAGAAATTGTCATTAGTAATATCAAGCATTGATAATTATTAAAATATTTGTTAGCACAGTTATTATTCAATAGGATCTTATTAGCGTGTTATATCAGTATTTTTGGTTTAACATAATCAATGCAAATGGCACTTTTCAGACACTAAAAAAGACACAAATTTTCACAAGGGCCGATGTATAACAGATAATTCTACTTGGGTCATATTATTATATAGTCTTTTCAACCAATGAGCGTGCGCTATTTTACATTATACGTTACACAGATATCCGTCATGCATCGGCGACGTGTACCCGCTGATACAGAGAGACCTTGGGCAATATCCGATTGATATCCAATTCATACAAAGTAATTTGTATTTCAAATAAACATTTTCATATATTTTGCAATGGCCACCAAAGAATTGTTATGTTATTAAATTTTAATATTCTTTTTCGAACAATGACAGTTTTCTGTCTCCAAATGGTGTTATATTCAATTGTATCCCACGGTCATAATTTTTATTTTATTTCAACATTCACAGAAACTACCCCTATTATACTAATTTATTTTGTTCAGATTTTGACAAGAAATAAACAATTTTAAAAATAAAAAAGTGTTCTGAGAACACATGCTAGATACAAAATAATTTTAGTGAATAGGAGTATTACAAGAAATCAATTAGTTTTCACAGAATTTTTAGTTGCCTGAACTCAGTTAACGTCATATCGCACCATTTGGAGAACACTAAATTAGTCTATTTATTGCAGGGTTGGAAGGTTTATTCTCACGTTATATATTGTTCAATATATCTTATCAATTGTGGGTTACGTATAGAACCAAGTTCTGTGATTGGATTTATAAGAAATGTATTAAGATCATTGGTTCCCCTATTTTAAAAAAAGATTTTTTAAATTTTAAAAAGAAAAGAATCAGGCATTAAGTTGACAAATCCTGAAGAGGTAAGATGTAAAATTTGTACATCTTACGTAAAAATCAACTTAATCAATTTTATACAGTTTTAACTATTTGATTCAAAGTTAATCAACAACTAAAATAAACCAATAATAAGTTAAACAACAAATGTGCGAAACGCCAATATAATAAATTATCTTTGCTAAAAATGCGTTTCAAATGGTAAAAAAAAGAGAAATCTTGAATTTTTCCTAATTGGAGTGGTACGAGAAATTTATAAATTAGTTAATAAATGTGCGCGACGCTAATACAATAATTTAGTTGATAAAAGTGCGAAACACTAAATAAATAAACAATCTGAATTAAAATACGTTTCTAATTGTGAGAACAAAGCATATTTTAAACTTTTACGTATTGGAATGGTGCAAGCAATAAGAACTGGCAACTAATGAAGATTATTCTAAGTTATCACATTCCAAAAAATTACCAAGGTAAATTTTTATTTAAGTTTAAGGTAAATAGTGATGATAGGACATTTTTTTAATAATTTTTAATATTAAACTTTTAGTTAAATTATAAACGCCACTTAGGTATACTTTCATAATTATTTTTGTACAAATTAATTTTTATTTGTTTATTATATTTAAATTTTTGTAACTGTTATGCTTTTTATTCTTCATATAACCTTTCCTTATTTAGTGAAACTTATAAACATAAGAGCCTGAGATAAGTAAAAACCGGTGAGTATTAGCCAAGGGATAATTCACATACTATGCGAGATTATAAGAATCTCTGATTGCCAATTAAAGTCAGGGGTTCGTAACAGAATGTGTGTTTAGAATATCTAAAGATTGTGGGTAAACTATTACACTTGCTTTAAGAATTGCCATATTAAGTGCTTAATGAAGTTTGTTTTGCAAGAAAGGTAAACTTAGTTGACCTGAATTCTATTTTTCTTTCAAAGTCAAAAAATAATTTCTTTAATAATTGTCAATTTACAATTTCGCACTTTGCCAAACATCTACCACTTTACGCCCTAGATATAATATAATATTTTGTTTAAATTTAATTAACTTAAACATTATTATTACAAATAGTTCCTTAACATCAAAAATAAAAAATACTAAATTGGATTGATATGGCCCAGCTGAAAAATCGCTGATAAATTTTATGAACAAATGCAATAGCCTTAAAGCCAGTAATTATAAGGAAAATCACAGCTTGGCTATGTTGGACTTACGAGGTAAAAATTAATTAAAAATAATTTAAAAAAATTTACTTACAGTTTCATATTCGACCATCTGTGTCTGCATTTTATGTTGTTCTAAAATTAAATTGTTTTAAAATGGTTTTATTATACCTTCAATGATATAAATTAAAAATATTGGGTAATTTCTAATTTTCTTTATATAAGTTTACATATTAATTTATTAAAAGTTCCCATCAAACTAAACTGTAGACCGTACCCACAATACAATACACTACTTATAAATTTATAACGTTTAAATATTTATGGTAAATTTTTTTCATGATTTTGTTTATGTTTTTCATCTCGTGATAGTTAGTCTTTCGTTAGAAAATGACACTAACTTAAAATTTATAACACCCTAGCAAATGAGTTGATCGCTTTAAAAATACACCCTTGCGTACTGTGTCGATGGTAAGTACAAATTAGCTGACACTTTTCACCATAACATGGAAATTTAATTTACCATTTTGATAAAAAAAACGATATCAAGGTAGAAATATTTTCAGCTATATCTCGTCAAAAATTTGAATTGAATTCATTGTTTTGTTTCATAGATAAAAATTACAAAAGGTGATAACAATTTTGACTGCGTCGATGAATCGCCTCAATCGTCACCGTCTCACGCTCCTGTAAACAGGAGCTTACTTATTTTTTTATTATTGCCCTGATGTTCGGTATAAGCTAGCTCTTTATTTATGCGGAGGCTAGGTCGTGGTTGAGGTAATGAAGGAAATGCTTCTCGTAAATAAAAAAAACACAGTCAGTACAGTACAGTACGGGTACTACAAAACCGTAGTACTTGTAATCAGCAGTAATACATATGACGAGATACGCCCAGATGGAAAAGAATAATTGGGACTTTCCAGTCCCAATTCCACTGGCCATGGATCCGCTAATTTGTCCATATTCAGCCCGCTTAGAAATATTTTAATTTCACGTGACATGAGAAGCCAAATGACTTGCGTCGACCATCTGTTCCGAATTTGGAGGAATAACTTTCATGTTTTGGATTAGATTTTGTTGACCAAGACGACGTTCGAATTTGTTTTGGTTTCCCTGATGAAATTTTGCATTCATATGAATTGGTCTTTAATTTTTTAAGAGCATGTTATGGCGTATTTGGATAACTATTAAAAAATAACTATAAATAAAATATTGAGTGCAAAAAATGCTGTTTTTTTTAAATTTTGTAATATAACAGAAAAAAATATTGAACTCTTTCAAATAGTATATTACATACTGAGGTGGAAATTCAGTACAGCCGTGAGTTAAAATAGATGATCGAGTTGCGCAGCACCGAGATGATTTATAACCGAAGGTGACAATGAAGCTTATAATAAATAATATAACTAAATATCCCTTTTTTATTAATTTTAAAGTCCAGTATTATCAACCTTATATAAAGGGCCTTTTAGTTAACTAACCAATAAAAAAAACCGTCGTAGTTCAAACAACCAATATAAAGTCAGCAGTTAATGCTAAAGTCTCATTAAAAGTTGATAATGCCGGCGACCGTTAAACGAGTAAAAATAACTTTGAATTAAATAAGACTTGTTTTTCATTTCTACGTAAAAAGGAAATGATCCCAAATAGTGAAAGTAGAAAATGAAAGTATATGAAATTTATGCAAATTTTCTTCTATTTTCTTGTCGATAGTTCTTTGTTCATTACCTCCATCTCAATTTAATTTTTTTAAATTTGCGTATCTATTCCAATATTTTATACTGTTTTCCATTTTTGCCCTGTTTTTTAATCTTCACATATTTTTTGTAATGATTACTGGTCACTTTAGCACTTCAATGATTTCTTCTATTACATCCTCTATAGTTTTTTCTTGTTTTCTTATTAAGGTCTGCTCCGCATTTTGAGGCACCTTCATTTCATTTCCCTTTTATGCACAAATGAAAAACACGTCGTGTTTACTTCAAAATCATTTATTTATCCTTCAAGCAACCCGCGATCATCCGCGCCACAATAAATATATTCAAAGTATGTATGTCGAGTTAAATTTTAATATCTTACTCATGTTAAAGAAAACTACTTGTTTTTGTACATAACTAAAATACAAAAACTGATAGATAAACTATGTTAACTGTTAAACCGGTTAAACATTACCGATTGATACTTCTTCTTCTTCTTCTACTTCTTCTAGGTCTTTGACCTGTTCTTTTGTGATTATCAAGCCTGTTCTTGTGATGTAGATGTCCAGCTGTCTCGCCATCTCTTAGGTGGTCTTCCTCGTAGTCTGCTCCCATGTGGTATCCTTGTCATCACGATCTTTGCTATTCTATTGTCGTCCATTCGTTCCACGTGTTGTCTCCACACTCTTCTCCTTTGTCTTCCCCATCTTACGATATCTTCCACTCCGCACATTTCACGTATTTTGCTACTTCGTACTCTGTCATACAAAGTTTTACCGGCTATAGATCTCAATATTCTCATTTCATTTGTTCTAAGGAGATTTTTTGTTTTTCTTGTGTCGGCTCTTGTTTCTATAGCGTACGTCATTATTGGCCTAATGCACGTCTTGTATATTCTGGTCTTACTTTTGATGTTCATATCTCTGTTTCGCCATACTATGTCTTTCATTGCTCCAGAGATTGCTGCTGCTTTCATAGTTTGCTTCCTCACTTCTTCATATAGGTCTCCAAAGCTAGACACCTCCACCCCAAGATATGTAAACCTCATCACCTGTTCTATAGGCTTGTCGTCAATAGTTAGCTTACATCGTATTGGATCTTTGGCGATGGTCAGGCATTTTGTTTCATTTACATTTATGGTCATGTTATATTTTCCTGCGGCAATTTTAAAACAGTGTAATAATCTTTGGAGGTTGTCTTCACTCTCTGACACTAGCACTACATCGTCCGCGTAGCATATTAGCTTTATCTCTTCGGGTCCAAATCTGTATCCGCCGTTTAATACCTTCACCGCTTCTATGATTTTATTCATTATCAGACTAAATAGTAAAGGGCTTAAGCTATCTCCTTGCCTTATACCACTCTCCATCCGTATCTCGTCGGTTAGTTCTTTGTTGAATTTATTTTTGTGGTATTCTTGGTGTTTAATTCTCTAATTATGCGTGTTAGTGTATTCGGTACTTGTTCTTCATTTAACACATGTATTACATCTTTTAGCCTTACCCTATCAAACGCTTTCGTCATATCGATAAAACACATATATGCCGGCTTATTGTATTCCAGTGCCTTTTCTCGGATCTGTCTAACAATGAAGATGGCATCCGTGGTCGACCTATTGTGTCTAAAACCTTGTTGTTCTTCATTTAATGTGACATATTTTGTTAGCTCTGTTTTTATTATGCTCGTAAACAGTTTCATCACTGACTCGAGCAACGTTATTCCCCTCTAATTCTCTGGGTTTTTCTTATCTCCCTTTTTGTATACAGGTATTGTAATGCTTTTTCTCCAGTCTGAAGGTATCGTACCACTTTCTAGTATCTTTTGGAATAGCAGTGTAATTTCCTTTACAATATCTTCTCCCCCATACTTAATAAGCTCATTGCTGATGTGGTCCTCGGATGGTGTTTTTCTGTTTTTGAGTTTTCTCACTGCTTCCCTCACTTGTTCCTCCTCCATTTTTACCTTCTCCTCGTTCTCCTCCCATACCATCTCCTGTTGTTCTTCCTTGTCGTTTGCCGCGTTCTTATATAGTTGATAGAAATATTTTCTCAGTTCCGATTGATAATGTTGAATAAAAACTATTTCTATACTACACACTGTTGACAAGACAGCCCTATTTATATAAAACGTAAAATACATTTTTATGATTCTGCATTTTGTGATAACATAGAAATTTAACCAGTTATTCATGTCTACTCTGGTTTGTCTGGTTTATAAGAGTAGATAACTTTACACCCAATTTGGTTTTGCATATATGTACTTAACACCCCTATTCACTAACTCCGTTTTCGATCGATCGAATCGTTAAGTTTTCGATCGATCGAAAAGAGTGACAATTCGTATTCAGTAACTAACGAATCGAGACGTTATCGTTCGGTCGATCGTTACGGGTGCGAATGAATGTATAAATATATGCTATACAGACCCTTCGAATTTCGCTATTCTAAGAAAAACTATATCATATATGACATTTAGCAAATCAGGTTCCTGTAGAAAAAACTATGATCTGTGTTTCTAGAGATGAATTATTAAAATTGTGCCTAAAATTTAGCCATAAAAATAAAAACTGTAACCTAAAAAAAAAATTCCAAACCAAAATGTCTTTTTCTAGAAACACGAATATACTCGTGAAGTTTACAGATTATCAAATTAAATTGATAAAAGTTTATTTATATCAGTTATAATCAATCTACAGTTTCGTTTATCATTATTACCATTTTAGGCAGTTTTTGCGAAAAATAATTCACGGTGTGTCATAGTGATGGCGTTGTACTCAGTCGAACTGGTCGGATCGGAATTTACATACATATTTTAACTATACATCTATTACTGAAATACTTAAATACTGAAATAAAATTAATTCGTATTTGACTTTCGATTTCATTTATTAAATGTTCTATAATAAATTTATACAAATTAATTAAGTGGCCGCAGACTTTTGCACAGTAGTGTACATTTTGGTGCGACATCTGTTTGAAATGAATATCACAAATGGATTTTTAAAATTATTGCAAAAGGTATGAAGCTGAAATAAATTTAATAATAATTGCGACAGTAGCGACGTTGGCGGCCTACTTTTCGATGATCGAAACGTTTTCGATTGAAGTTAGTGAATAGGGGTGTTAGTCTGGATAGCCACTTGTGGAAGTGGTAGTTTTTGCAGTTTACGCTAACTAGTAGGCTGTGGCTATTTGACATTGCACCTTCTATGTAACTAACCTCATTATTACTCGTGTTCACATTTAAATTGCCATCGATTCTTATACATTTTCTTACAGAATGACATTGAACATTCACTTGCTACAATTAATTTGTTTTTTCGTATCAAATTTAGTGTTGCTTTCTAGCACTCGAAAATAGAAATTCTGTAACGCTTAACGTCGTTCCCTATATTGGAACTAGGATTAATTTATAAATTTGGCGTACATATTTCAAAGTGATAATTATCTTTAGATTGGTAGAATCGACAAGGCAAGGGACTAAGATAACTATCCGAACTAACTACTTTAAAACTAAATATATAAATTTACGCATTTTTCTATCAAGTCGAGCTCCGAATAAATGTAAGATAACCCGAGATCCACCACAGCAGAAAAGAATTATAAAGTATACTCTGAATTATAAGTTGCCTAATACTCTCCTTTATCGATGCAACCATCGAGGGGAAATGATTTCACTATTTAAATTTTTATGATAAAAGTAAATCAAAACGAGATCACTAATCAAAACGTACAAATCCAGATCCGGAAATGAGTATATTAATGTATATAACGTAAGATGAGATCCTGCGATGTTGTTATACTGCAATTGATGACAAAGCAGCCTATGGAATATCTTTGCATGAATATTACGGTTTTTAATCAGTCGTATTCGCAATGTTTATTGTTTAACTAGTGTAATATAGTTCATATTAAAATAATTTTATCACGTGGCAAAAAAATATTAAATTTAGCTATTAGTTGAAAATTCACAACGGATGTTAATGTTAAAACTATGGGCATAACAAATAATGTTAAAACGTGGAACGAGAAACAAAAGTCAATTATGTTGAAGTTTTTCAAATCACATTTTAAAAAACAAGGTTTCTCCCAAAAAAATGAATGTTTGAAAGTTCGAGAAGACAATTTAAAATTTTTTGAAGATAAGAACTGGGTTCAGATTAAAGTGTTCGTGTACAATACATACATATAAAAACAGTATGTTTTTATTAACTTTTATTTATTTTATTTATTTAACAATTGTATTGTTAATACCCATTTATTACCTAAGTAATAAACAATTTTTTTTATATATTTTTTTTAATAATTTTTAATTCAATAAAAACTTATTATTAAAGATTCTTTTATTTAATTAAAGGTATGTGTGTGTTTCAGTATTTATTTTTAGAATCTTCAGCAGAGCCGTAGCAAGCTCTTCTGGCGCCTGAGGCAAATTTGAATATAATGTGCCCCCCTCGAAAAGATTCTTATCATTTTTAAAATTTTAAACTATTATTTATTAGGTTTTCAGAAAGGCAAGTTTTTATTTATTTTAAGACTTATATTATTTACAGACATCCAGAATTAAAAAATTAAATAGTTTAAATGAAAGAGCATCGTGCAAAAAATATACAAAGTTTTTTAGAATCCCAAATGTACTTTTCACGATTTAATTGCCGCAAATTCATCAATAACATCATCAAAATCAACTTCTTCCGCAAATTCATTGATAAAATAGCCAAATTTGACAGTCTTTCCTAGCCTATAGTTGATCTCAAATAATTCTTTATGAGTCTGAGTTTTGTAAAGCTACGTTCACACGTAACTACAGTTACAGGCATTGTCAAAAAGATTCTACGATATCTACGTTTGGATACGATTCTTTTAAATTGTAATCTTGAATCAGCTGAAATAATTCAAGAACTGTTGCAGATATAATACGGTCAGGAATAATTGACAGCACTACGTGTTAAAATCGGAAACCTCACGAGTAAATTCTGCCCCATTTATGTCTCTTTCATATTTTATTGCTAAATCCATCGCCGTTTTTTTAAATCAGTAGTACTCATGCTGTGCAAAGATTCAGCAGACAAAAATCTGAAATCTTTGGCAACCTCCATTAACTTATCATACCTCCAATTGAATTGAGTTATGAAAACATCAACTGCATTGTTAATATCGATGCGAAGTTTTTGAATTTCTGAAATATTTGGCCCGTCGTCTTCTTCGTACAATTCCAATCGTTTCTTCTTTTCTGGTCATTTACTTGTGTTTATTACTTCCAGAGTAATAACTAATGTAGTTATTGACTTGGCAGTCAAAGGTATTTGAGTTTGGCGAAATTCAATCAGACGGCATGGAAAGCGGAATAAAGCATTTTTATTCTTGGAGTAAATTAACCAATTTCGGGCTACGGTTTCACCGTTGGGTGTAATTGTTTTTTAAACCAATGAGGGAGAAATCGACGTCCATCTTTTGTTTCAATATTTGTGAAAATTATATTTTTTCCCTGATCTAGGCCATGCAATATCAAAGTTATTCTTATGCCATCCGTAATACGCGGCTACGATGATGGCTTGTTGTTGAGTGACAGATATGATGTTCGAATGTCCTGATTCTAAATTTTCGCCGCTTTCAAGAATTTCTAAAAGTGGCTCTATACTCGAAATTTTCTCTAATGATGATAAATCGTTCGGTTTAGAAGTTGTTTTCATGGTTATATCGTTCGATGTTTCCGTAACATCTGATTTTACTTTATCAGGTACCGCAGTTTGCGCAGTTAACTTTGATAATTTTTAATCGTCCAGTTTAGTGGTTCTTTCCATGCTTGTATCATTCGACGGTCCTGAACTATTTAACCTGTCATTTTTTTCAAGAGGAACGTCAAATGTTTAGTGCATTAGCAAAATCGTAACATATTTTTACATAATTATTAGAGCTTTCTAACGATAAACATGTAGGCGCTGTTCTGGATGTTGAAAGCCACCGTTGAAAGGTGTTTGCCTATTTCTTGGTTTCAACTTTTCTTTTATTCTTGACTTTGACTCATATATTATATTGGATTCTGATAAAAACGTATTGTAATGAAGTTGCATTTTTGTACAGTATTTTACTTTTACAGATAGTACAGTATTTTTATTTCATGACACGGTTGCGTATCGATATATTGCATACAGGGCGTATTTTAAAGTGCCGCCCTACAATAAGGTAGACCAATATTTTTAGTATACAAAATTTGTAAAGGTTTAGAGCCCCCATTACGATGGCGCCTGAAGCAAATGCCTCAGTCGTCACACCCTTACTACGGTTCTGGTTTTCAGTACTACATTATGCAGCTACAAATTTAAAAACGACGTAAAACAAAAATCACAGGTTAAAATTCACAAATTTGTAATGGTACATTTTACTGTGATTTTTTATTTAATAGAAGCGTGATAAAAAATTCCTCTGAATCTACCGCAATAAAAATTATGTAATCGACATAAAATGTCTATTATTAATTTATTTATTAGACAAGAAAAATGTTATCTAAACATTTTTTCCTTTCAGTTTTATAATATAAGCATAATAAGCAAAAGAAACTTCTAACATTCTTCTACACAAAATAATCTGCAAGGCGACCACGATGCTTACGTTTCAAAACATTTTACGTCCTTATATCGTACGCAATTAAAACGTGTAAATGCCTAAAATCCGATATCTATAGTTTACAATTTTTCAATTAGATTCTCATTCAATTAGTTTTTCTCATTCAAGTCCATAAATATTTTCATCATTTAATTATTTACGGGAAATACATACCTACCAACTTACTATAATTTAATAAACTTGAAAAAATAATTTTACATAAAACTGGGTTTTTTTATTTAAAATTTGCGAGAACCACAAATTAATAGTTATGGTAGTATCAATTTTTTTATGAAAAACAATTCTTTATTCAAAAATATAGTTTTACAGTGTTATATTATCAAAATAACTTAAACTAGTAAGTACTATTATATTCAAGAATCCACAAATTTTTAATTATGTTCCGCAAAAATTCTAGCCAAGTTTTGCTTGAACGCGTAAAGCTCGGAGTTATCAAAAAGATCAAATTGGCATAATTTGGTAGAAAATTATATAATTGAAATGAGAATAATGTGGTTTTATAACAAAATTTCCTTTCAAGTGCCCGTTTTTATTGTTTATGCAATTTAATAATACAATTCTCTAATAAGTAAGGAAGTATTGTAATGGCTTATTTTAGTGATTATTTTCAAATTTTGAAAGCATATTGTATATGCTTGCATATTTTGATGTTTGTTAATTTCTAAAAATCCGATCTCTAGAATCTATAATCAAGGTTCTCCAAACTACGCCCTCCGGGCCAAAACCGGTTCACCATGCACGATGAACCCCATCCGGCACGTTACTTTTTCGACGTTTTTGTTGCCAGACTTTATGAGACAGTCAGTTTGGCCATTTGATGAAAATGTTTGAAGACTCCTAATGCACATTATAATATAAGGTACCTGCTATGTCTTGCCTGCTTATTACAGCTGTTTGACATGTTTTGTAAATCAGTTGTTGATATTAATAGTAAGAGTAAAAATTAAAAAACTAAGAACATTGTTTCTTCATTTCATTTCACTAACAGTTTTATTTTTAATTCGATAAAGTTTATTAAAACATCTTTTATTAATTACTTATTTTGTTAAAATCTCAATTTTACATATTTAAAAGGGCCCGGGCCCATCCAAAAACTGTGAGACCTACCTTATAGTAGTACAGAGAAAGAAACTACAATTTTGAACCGAAAAACAAAAATTTGTAAATTTGTGAAAGTACGTTTGAATTTTCTTTGGCACACCCAAAAAAGTCTGACCCTGCCCTATAACAATGAGAAATTTTTGTTTTGTGCCTGTGACATGAGATTATTCGTCTTGCTTAATTAAATAGAAACACTTATAAATAGCAACGCAACGTTGCCGCATATATAGGATCTCAGTTTGTGCCTTATTGTCAATAAAATGTCATATACATCTTGAGCTCCGAAGCGCCCTCACTCGCGAGTTTACATTAACTATCCATGTATAAAAATGAATAAAAATACACAAGATGAGATCCGGCATAAAAGTCTACTACCACCTACTGCCATCTTGGGTAATTGAAATAAGTTAATATACACGTAGAAACAAAGTGAGGTCCGTTTTGGATCTCATCTTGTTAAAGCGGATCTCGACTTGTATAACGAATATCACAAAATGATCTCGACTTGTACAAAAACAAATCTAAATTTATACATAAATATACATCCAACATAAATTTATCATGAGGAAAAATTTTGTTGGTGTATGATTTTGTGAAAGGAAAACTGATAGGCATTCCACTGGCCATGGATCCGCTAATTTGTCCATATACAACCCGCTTAGGAACATTTTAATTTCACGTGACGTCAGAAGCCAAATGATTTGCGTAGATCCTCTTGACCAAGAGGAAGTTCGTATTTGTTTTGGTTTCCCTGATGGAATTTTGCATTCATTCAAGTTGGACTTTAATTTTTTAAGAGCATGTGATAGCGTATTTGGATAATTCCTATCAATTTTGTACATCTTCAATTTTGTATTTTATAGCTTAGCATTGCATGACTACGGAGGGACCACAAATCATAATGAGGACTCTGTTGAGATTTACGTAAATCGGTACTCGTTTGTTCATTGTGAGGTAAGTTGCACTTAAAATTTTGTTTGGTTTTCTGACCATGTAATGATATATTTGATTTAAATATCACGCGCCAGCAAAGTACAAGTAGTTATGACAACACAACGGTGTTTTAGCCCATCGCAGAAGACAAAAGGACTTAAAAAGCACGAGGGATTAAAGGTCACTTCAGGTTAGAGTTTTATATATTATTTTATACAATGGAGAAGTGCGTGTCAATAGCCATCCTTCTAAATTTGAAATAAAATGTATTAATATTGGTCGATAAATCAAAACAAAAAACAAAACAAAACTCAAAAAAGCATGAGAACCTCCAATTTCACAAAATAATTACTAACATATTCATTTGTAGGCAGCGCGTGGGTTTAAATTTTGCATTATAAAATTATTATTATCTAAAATTATTATCTAATATATTATATTTTATGGTGTTACCGAACTTTTGTTTAAAATTGTTAATTTTTCTAATTATTTTTAAATTGTTGGATTTACATTCATTAGTAATAATTTAATTATGAATTATTTGTTTTAATATAAACATTGAACTCTTCTCGTTTTTTAGTTTTTTTATTTGTAACGCGTTTCAATCATAAACGATCTTCATCGGATACACTATATAAAGAAATTTATGATTAATATAACATAAAAGAAGCATAGATGTTATAAAATATTTCTGGCATTAAATTAGAACATTATAGTAGAGTAAATAAATGGTAACTCAAAACAATGCAATAGACTAATGAAATTATTGTAATAATCGTAAAATTCAAATATAAAAATAAATGTTAAATTTAAAGAGACGTTTAATCGCCAAATATTTCGAAAAGTGGTGATGTAATTACGTCGAGTTGTTGGTTAAATAAAATTCTATTTTCAATTCTATTTTTAATTTTGCAGCTTATCGTTTAATTCCTAGAATTTCAAAAAGACGCAGTTTGTATCCCTTTTTCACAGTAGGAAGGATTTTAGTAGCTTCTTCATTTACATTGTGGTTGTTAAATTTTAAATGGTGGTACATTTTGGACTTGCGGTCGTTTTTATGTTCTTTAATTCCAATTGTTTCTAAACAAAATGTTTTTGTGCAGCCTTCACGCCGCACAATCACGAAACTCAAGAAAATAGGCAACACTTCTGACTTGATTTTTATTTTTACAATACATTATGCACTCCATACAATCCTAATTTCTCACAATTCCTTATAACCATATAGATTTATTATTGGTTTAATTGAACTTCGTCAATTAAAGCTTGATCCACATTTTGTGACCTCTCTAATGGACGAAACTGCTTAAACTTATATATACCATAGCATGTCAGACATATTCCGATAGTTATTAATGTAATAGCGGTGGTAATAATAAAATACGGAACTTTCAAATACATTTTCACATAATTTTTCAGCTCATCTGGTAGTTGAAGATTCATGTTGATCCAAAACACGGGGAAGTATAAATTTGGAAAATTTTCAAAATGACTAAAAAAATGTTTACAATTCTTCATATTAATAATAAAAATATATGTACATACCTTATATCCTCAACAGGATGAAGAAATACATTAAATTGGGCCGCTATTTTAAATTTCAAGCATATCAACGAATTCTAAAGTTCAAACCAAAGGTTATAAATAAAGTTAGTATGGGGTAGCTCAGAAAGAATTTCACCCTAGTTTATTTCATCTCTGTGTTAATACTACTTTAGATTGACTACCACAGAGTCAGGATTTATCTTTTGTCAGGAAAAATCTTAAGAAATTTTGTAGGGAACAGTTCAATGTCAGATTGTTATTGTGACATGAACCCAGAGCTGCTTCGATGACGTATTCGTCGTCCAAATTGGTATTGATGATCTCAGTTAAGGCATCAGCAACTCTGTCCCAATCATCGTTTGATGATAGCATTTCTATTACTTCCTCGCTCTGAAGCTGCGACTGCAGTCGGGATAATAGTAATCGTTCATACAGCTTGCCCATACCGTCTATCAGGGAGATGGGCCGGTAGGAGCTTGGGTTCTCCATCGGCTTCTCTCCCTTTCTGCGCAGCACGAACCTTACCTTCTTCCAGATCGCCGGGAATTTTCCCGTCGTTAGGCACTTCTTGTTGAGTACGGCAAGGATGTCTTCCTGGCTCTCGTGGGAAACTATCTTCAGGACTTCCGTCGGGATGTCATCTGCCTCTTGCCGCTTTCCTCGACTCTCTATTGTGAATTCTGGTGTCAGGTCGGCTGATTACGCTACGAAATTACTTGCTTCGTGGGTCGGAAAGAGTGTAGAGACTATTTCCTTTATCCTTGCTGGTGTGAGTCCCGGTATACTGGTTCTACAGATCTTCTTAGTGACTATCTTGTACCCTAGGCCCCACACATCCGCGTCCACCTCCTTTAGCAGGTCACTCCAACAGTTCTTACTGCTACGGAACATGGACGCGCTTAGCTTCTTCTTAGTTTCTGCGTACTGGTTTTCCTCCTGGCGTTCACTTCTTCTGTTCAGCCTCTGCATGGCCCTTCTGGCCGCGATGCATTGCTTCCCCAGTTCGGTTAGCTTGGAGTTCCACCAGTATGTCTTTTTCCTTGCCATAGTTTTCTTTTTCGGCATACAGATATCGTATGCCCTCTTGAGCATTTCAATGAGTTCTTCTGGGCTCTGGGGATCTGTTCTCCAGGCAGGGCCGGCAATGGCTGCTTGAAACTGGGTGATGTTGAGCTTTTTGACTGCCCAACCTTTTACTGTTCTTAAGTCTCTCGCTACATCTTCAAATTCGATTTCGATGTAGCGGTGTCTTGCCAGTATGATAGTTGGCTGGTCAGGTTTAGGGTGGCGAAGGTGACATCTAAGATCGATTTGGAGTCCCTTCTTCTCTCTGTGGTTTATAAATAATGATTTATCAAATATTAATTGCATGCAGCAAAGTTGTTAATATTTATTTGCACGCGTGTGTAGCGTACAATAGATAATGCCTTTATTAATTCTAGGCAGAAATCATAAAACTGCACAAAAATAAAATTCTTGGTAAAACTTTCCAATCAAAAGAAAAACAAAGGCAAGGGATCAACCCAAAATATTAACACACAAATAAGATAATAATATACTGTAATATTATTTTGAATATCTACGGGTTTCGTAGATTCGCCCTTAAATTTAATTAATTACGTATGTCCCTATAAGCGCCCTCTAGTGCGATTGCTTCACAATGGCATTAGGTCGATAATAATCACGGTCGGTAATTATGGTGGTCGATATAGAGATTTTTGTCGAGCAACAAGGCTTGGGTGTGGCCGTTGCTTGAAGCGGTGTGGAAATCGGTGTGTGTGTGTTTTTCTAATTTCCCTGGAGTTTTCTCGAAGCCAGTTCCCTTTTTTCTGTTGTGTTGGTTTGTTGGCGGGAACTGTGTTGTTTGCTCGTTGCATCTTTACGTGGGATACTTCATTTGGGAAAGATTTGCCTCTATGGTTATAAGGCCGGCGTCATCGCCATTTTTAGAAAATTCCACCGTCACCTTTATCGATTCTGTACCATCCAAACTTCCGTTGGGACCGTCAAAGCGTTGGAACCCCGATCGAAACGACCCAGGGTATTGTACTAATACAACGACGAAAGCCTATAGGAACGGAATTGACGAAAAATTACTAAGTAAGTGCGATTGTTTTTATCACCTTAACTTACCTGTGTATTTCAAATCGCGTAAGTTGTACGTTCTTGTGTGTACCTTTTTACATTGGGTAAATTTGAATTGCATTACGTACTGAAAAGTATTGAGGGTCAAACTCCCCTAGTGAATTTGGCATTAACATCGGTGGCGTATCCATCGTGTTTTAACACCAGTGGCGGACCCATCTTGTTTGAAACCCCAGTGGTGTAGCATCTACGATTTGGTGTTAAACACCAGTGGCGTGTTTGTTTTTAGACTACGTTTTTTTATTTTAATTTTAGTTATTACTGTTTCCTTTGTTATCTTATTTTATTTTATGTTGTTTTATTTTAACAATTAAGTTTATTGTGTTAGTAAGTAAGCGTCATAACGCGTGTGCTGGCAGGTTGTTGTTGTCAAGCACAGTAGCCTCTTAGAAATTAAGACGCTCATCAATTTTGTTGTCAAAATTATTTTTATGTTTTGTTTAATAAATGTGCCACGCGATTTAGGCGGGTATTATTTACAAAGCCCTTTCCTTGGGAAGACGCCTTATTTAGGTTTTCATCGCATTGTCCTGGTCCTTTCGATTGGAAATCCGGCTCGACAACGTATCCCGGCGTAAGTATAAGATCGACCTCCAAGGTAATGGTCGATTTATACTAAAAAGTAGCGTAGCGTAACGGAATGTAGAAAAGATGGCTTATGCACTTATACATAAAAGCGTTTATGGTTGCCTACTACATTACATTACGTTCCGTTGAAACGCTTTTATGGAAGTGCATAAGCCCATCTTTTCTACATTCCGTTACGGCTACGTTACTTTTTAGTATAAATCGACCATTAGTTTTCTTACGTTTTCCCTTTAATCAGACCTAGGTGGCGCCCTTATTCATTCATCTTTTCACGATCTTGACTCCCCCCCTTCCTGCAGTACAGCGTCCGCGGAATATTCCTTATTCACTGAACCCACCCCCTCCCACTGGCTAGTTGGCAAGCTGTTTCTGCAGAGGTTTTCGCCAATTCCCCTTTATTTGGGAATTCGGCCGTTTACGGGGCGATTTGTTGGAGTTTGGGGATTCATTCCCAACCGCAACGAGTTGTCCGTCACAATACACCCAAGGTAAAAATATAAACAACACAAACAGATCATACAAACTCGCCAAACTTGAACAAAATTTTACTATTTGTGCAAAACTGATAATTCTGAGCGACAACTTCAAGGCTCCAGATGTTGTTGGTCATAAATTGCTGAGTTGGTTGATAAATGTAATTGGTGAAGTAAAATTGATATAAAAGATTTGCACTTACCAATTGGACGAAACAAATCCTTCAAAAGAAATTGGATTCATCTCGGCAACGAAAAAAAACCAATTCTATTACCATCAACGCAAAAGATCCCCAAATGGGTTGGAAAAACAACGTTCTAGCATAGTGGATCGTCCCAAAAGGAAGCATCAAGAAGTCTTTCCAAAATCACGTTCTCATTCAACCACATTCAAAAACCAACTGGCATTATTCTTTTCTTAATAAAACACCTCTTTTGATAAGCATTTAATTTTAAAAATACTGATTTGCCACGTCACACATTGGGGAATGCTAAAATTTATTGCAGCAATCTGCAATAAAACAATTTTGAATTGGAGTTGCAATTTTGAACCGTTACACTATCCTTTCCTTCTTCTTCTTCTTCGTAAATTAGGACTAGGTGCTGTATTTTCCAATTCTTGTCATGCCGTGTCATGGATTATCTTGAGATCCAGCGGTCCAACTCTCGTACCACCTTTTGGGTGGTTGCCCCGGAAGTCTTCTAGAGATGGGTTTACCCGTCATCGCCACTTTGGCCAGTCTGCTTTCGTCCATTCTCTCTAAGTGGTCCCTCCATTGTCTCCTCCTTTTTCTTATCCATCTCACGATATCTTGCATATCGCATGTTTCTCGGATATTGTTGCTTCTCACTCTATCCATCAAAGAGACTCCTACTATCGATCTTAATGTTCGCATTACCACTTAAAACACAAACTCAACAAAGACACCCCCTTAACTATTTCCCAATACAAAATCACAATTACCAAACTCATAAAAATGTCCCGCACAAGAAAATTTACAATACTCAATTCAACTACATATTAACATTAATCCCGAAAGCCAATGGCCCCCGGCCGCGGTTCTACGGGCCCACCCCGACTTCTGACTCTACGGGCGCACCCCCGACTTCTCCCTCTCGACTAATTAATTCAACCATATTTACACCTTTCAGAAATCACGAGGGCTGACCTTCCATAGCGTGAGAATTTGCACCACTGACAAATTTCACCTATAGACAGATACATCCCTATCGCTTTTTTAACGAGAAGCAAATATCTACTGATTGCTTCAATGCAATCAAATCTTGATTGCTTCATCAATGAAATCGCGTAGACTGCATTGAAATATCCGGTCAAATTGGCGATACTCCACTGTTGTCTGAAATTAAACAGTTCACCTGAACAAAGAACAGTGTAAAAGTCATCTTTAGACGCAAGAAGTTCGTATGCAGACGAATATTGATAAAATACATTATCAATTCTCGTTCGCGATATAAAACTTATCTCTTCCGCTGTTGATAAATATGGTTGATTAACAATCATCAATTATTATCGCAATAACAATTTATAAGTATATCTCAATTTAAAATAAATTTTTTTTATGAATTAAAATCCCGTTTTGTTACATTATGTCGTTTCCCAATCTATACCCAGCATTCACTGTTTTACGCACTTTATAATTTCATCCATAATGGTGTTGAACAATATATGGGACTGAGACTATTTGCTTGTCTTATTCCAGATGATACATTTACTTCTTCTGTTAATTCCCCATTTATTTTTTATTTTTATTCAGCTCTTTGATACAAGCAATCTATCAATGGCTAACAAGCTCATTTAACGACAATGAAAATATAACATGTAGAGTATTGTTCCAGTGAACAATCTCTTCAGTTGTATTAAATTAAAGACAATTATTTGAACTAAGTTAGAGATAATTATTTGAACCAAATTAAAGACAATCAAAGTATAACCGTGTATTAGTGTCTGTTAGGTAGGTCGTCCGGTTGGTATCGTTTTAACCTGCGCACTTTATTTTCACTGTTAAATAACTGATTAGCGAACACGTTAGGATGATCGGAAATATCTCTCACGATATTTAACACTAAATCTCTTTATTTCTTCCAAGATCGTAGGTAGCGGTATATCTCGTTGTATTACCGAGATTGGTATGTAGTGCGGTGCATCGACGATAGAACGAAGAACTTTATTCTGGAAGCGTTGTATGAACTCGATGTTTGACTTGGCAGCCGCACCCCAAAGCTGGATCCCGTACGTCCATATCGGCTTCAGAATAGCCTTGTATAAATAACACCTTGTTCTCGGTTGAAAGCTGGGAGTTTCGCCCAACAAGCCAGTACATCTGCCTCCATTTATGACCGAGTTGTAATCTCTTCGTGATTATGTGCTTCTGCCATGTCAGGCGTCTGTCCAAATGCATGCCCAGGTATTTAGTACTCTCAGCCTGTGGCAGTTTGCACCCATTGAATGTTACAGGAGGGCAGGTATTCCTTTTCATAGTAAACGTTACGTGGATTGACTTTGCCTCGTTGTCTTTTATTCGCCACTTTTTCAGTCATTCTTGAATGTTGTTGAGATGATTTTGCAGAATTCTAGATGCAATGATTGCATCTGTGTGTGAGGCAAGAATAGCTGTGTCGTCAGCAAAGGTAGCGATTGTGACGAATCTTATTGAAGGCAAGTCGTATGTATAGATTAGATACAGGAGTGGACCCAGGACACTTCCCTGGGGAACTCCGGAATTTATTAGATATAAGTCGGTGTATGCGTTTTGTTGCTTAACTAGGAAGTATCTGTTGCTAAGGTATGACTTGAATATCTGATAGTAGTGGTAGGGTAGTTTGGTTTTGATTTTATACAACAGACCCTCGTGCCAGACCTTATCGAAGGCCTGACTGATGTCGAGAAATGCAGCGGAGCAGTAGCGTTTGTTATTAAGGGTTGTTAAACTAATTGGTCTATACGACTTAACATCTTCGTTATTCTTTCCAGGTTTCGGGATCATGACAATCTGTGACACTTTCCATTGTCTTGGGAAATGTTTATTGCTAATTATTGCATTAAATATCTGAGTAACCGCTTTAAATCCCTTTTCTGATAGCTCCTGCAGGATCCCCCCAGTGATTAGGTCGAATCCAGGTGCTTTCTTTGGGTTAATTGTATTTTTAATGATGTGTATAATTTCTTTAATTTTGAATTTAGGAATTGGCAAGTCCATTTGGAAAGGAGCCTCTAAATATTCGTGGATTTTGTTTTCTTCCTCTACTGGGCATGTTGATGGGTTTGGTTGTAAGATATTAGACAAATGATTCGCAAAAGCATCAGCCTTCTGTTTGTCGTTCCTAGTCCACTCATTATTGTGGTTCTTGATTGGAGGATTTGTTTGTTGCGGTCTTTTTAACTTCCCGGTGGCTTTCCAGAGAGAATAATCGGTAGCCTCCGACGCGCTCAGGTTTTCGCGGTAATTTCGGATACCTTGATTTCTGATTTCTGATAAATTTTCTTTCAAGTCTTTTGCAGCTCTGTTTAGTTTGGTCTTGTCTGCTGGGGATTTAGTTTGTTGCCATCTTCTTCGTAGTTTCCGCTTTTCTGATATTTTTTGTTGTATAATATATGGCGTCAGTTTTTTAATTTCTTTATCGTTGATATCAGGAGTCGCCTGTCATGCCGCTTGCTGTATACTTGTTGTCAGTTCGTTTACTGCATTATCCAGGTGGTCTTCTGTCTTCAGTGGTATTTTCAGGGATATGAGTGTATCCAGTTTTTCTCTGAAAATATTCCAATTAGTTTTTTTGCTGACCAGGGTTGGTTGATTTTCTTTTCTTTTTATTTCTGTGTAGATTGAAAGGATAACTGGAGAATGGTCAGATGACAGGTCAAGGGTGATTTGTATTTTAGTTTTCTTTATGTCGATGCCATTTGTAACGAAGAAGTCGATTTCGTCGGGGGCTTTTGTTACATCATACGGCCAGTGAGTAGGTTCGCTCGTGGATATGGTTTCCAGGGTTTTGGTTTTTATGGTTTTGTATAGCTCTCTTCCCCTAGTAGTGGTCAGTCTAGAACCCCATGCCAAATGTTTGGCATTGTAATCGCCGCCGGCTATGAACCTTTTCTCCAGTGTGTTGAAAAACTCATTATATTCTTTTTGTTTGATTGTGCAGCCTGGTGGGCAATATATGGAAGATATGATTATTTCGCCTGATTTATCTTCTAGAATTATGTTAGTAGCTTGTAGATGTTTTTTTTTATACCTTTCTGTTTCGTGATGTTTCAAGGTTTTGCGAATGATTATAGCTGTGCCACCGTGTGCTTTGCCATCAGTAGGGTGTTTGGTATGGTATATTTTGTATTTTGGTATCTTTATGCTATGTTTGTCAGTGATTTTCGCTTCTGATATTAATAGAATGTCGATTTCTTAATCTGTTAGGAATGTTTTAGCTTCGAGGAGGTGCTGGTACAGACCGTTAGCGTTCCAGATGCATATTTTGTACTTGTGACTTGCTGACAGACATGTGTTACTTCTAGGGTGTACTTCTATTAATTGCATTAACGAGTGTAGTAAGCAGGTTTAACATTGTGGACATATTTCTTGAGTTTTCTTTATTTTGTTCGATTAATTCTCTTATAAGGTTTTTTAGTTCGGTAATGTCATTTTCTTGTTTCTTGCATTCTTGATATTGTGGTTCGTGTCCTTGCCATGTTTGTTGTGGCTGGGAGTTGCTACTTATGGCTTGATTAATTCCCCATTTATTGTTATTTTGGTCTTGCAATTCGTGTTTAGTTCAGGAACAATTCTGATTATTTTTGGGTCAACGCTGGTCTTCCGTAATATGCTCAGAGCTGCCAGATATGCCAGATGAACTCGATCAAATGCCTGTGTCAGATCGACAAAGCACATGAACGCGGGTTTATTGTACTCAATAGCTTTTTCTACTATTTGGCGTATTATATTTGCATCGATCGTGGATCTATTTTGTCGGAAGCCTTGCTGTTCCTCACTAATATTTACGCAGCTCACTATTTTGTCAGAGATTATTTTTGTCAGCAGGTTTAAAATACTACTTATTAGTAGATATATACCTCTATAGTTGTCAGTATGTGTTTTTATTCCTTTCTTGAATACTGGTATTGTTATACTTGTTCTCCATTGCGTTGGTATAGTCCCCGTGTCCATTATCTTTTTGTAAAAAAGGTTATTTCTCTATCAAGCGACTCTCCACCATATTTAATCATCTCATTTGAGATCTGGTCTAGTCCTGGTGATTTTCTGTTTTTCAGTTTTTTGATAGTCGATATATCCTTGTCCTCAGTGATTTCCAGCATATTCGTTTGGCTTCTCTCTTCGTCATATCTACCACCTTGGTCTTCTTCTTTATCACCTGGTGGTTGTGCATGATATAAAGTGCGGAAGTGTTCTATCCATTTTTAGAGAGAAATAGTTTTTGTTTGGACGTACTCGTTAATTGTTTTTTTTCTCTCCCTTAGTAAGTTCCATATTTTCCTTTGTCCTCCGTATAGATCACTTTCCATATCCTTTGAGAATTCTTCCCAGAAAGCTTGTTTTATTTGTCTATCCTTGCCATTCAGTCCAATTTGTTTGACAACCTTTATAATCTTTTCGTGTTTAACTCTATCTAATACTTTTTGATAGTCTATGAAGCACGCATAGATGACACAGTTCATGTCATCTTTGGAACAATACCTGGATAACCGTTCTCCAAAAACCAAGCTGTGTATTCGACATTAGCCCTTCGCAAATTTTATATAATATTCTCCTGCAAATAATCCTAAGAAACAGCTTAGTATATGACTAATCAAGCTTATAGTTCTATATAATCATTGCACTATCTGACCTCCAGTTTTTTTCGGTAAGACGACAAATTCTGACTTAAACCATGACCGCGGGGTATTACCCAAGTCATAGATGCGATTGAATATCGAAGTCATCCATCTTACATTGACCTCGTTTAACATTTTCAAAAACTCAGTTTGCACATTATCCGGATCAGTAAGAAGCCTTACCTTCTTTATTGCTGCTTTCACTTACTCTATGAGAATTTTTGGATCAATGTCAATATCAACTTTAGAGGGTTCTTGTCCATTATCATAAAATAGTTCTTGTTTATACTATTTCTAAGTATCTTTGATCTCATCCTTATCAATAATTATTCTTCGATAGTTGTCAATCAGTTTACTGATTGTCCTTGATTTACATTTTCCGGTTACTTCTATAATTTTTCGGTTCACATTAAAGCTATCATGTTTTGTCTGTAAAAGTTCAATTTCCGTGCAGTTCTCTTTTAGTTTTGCTCTATACCTGCACAAATTTTTCTCCGGATCGTTTTATTGATACGCTGATATTATTTTACGTAGTTACCTTTCAACTTTCTTCTCTCCATATATCAGCTATAAGGAAGATGATGGTATCCGCGTATTATATTACCGATTTTTGATTGAGTATTTTAAATACGCAACGTATTTAATGGGTATTAATTATAATTCATTTCAATTAATTTCAGTTCCTTTTTCTCTAGATATGAAAAACCATAAATGGAGTTAAAATTATACACAAATTTGGGCTAATATCATAGCAATATATACCTGAGACCGAAGTTTTTAAGTGGTTTTTGTTATTTTCTATTTGAAATAATTCAATAGGTTTTCAAATTCAATCTGGCCGTCCAAAGTTACAATATTGTTAATATAGATTAATGAAATAATGACTTACAGGTTCCACTACTATGTACGATTCGTGTTTTTGTTTTTCGGGATGCAATCCTTCTATAGGATCCAAATAAATAGGATCAGCATTATAAAAATGCGGTAAAGAAATATAGATATTTAATGTGTACCGACAAGAAGATGCACCAATTAATCCGGATGGTACACAGTGTCCATCACAGAAACATTTATTTTCAGGATTTAAAGTGCCTAAAAGTTAAATCTATAGAATTACTACTTGATACAACTATCGCAGAAATTTTAAGTTATATCATTATATGGACTGATAGTATGGTAGTACTCTATTAGTGCATTCACCATTATCCAGGCTTAATTTTGTAAGGGAATATTTATATCCCATTATGCCATCAACTATGACTTCTTCCTCAAAGTAGAGCGTTACGTATCGACATAATTCTGCAGAAAAAACAATAAGGAATTCCTTATTTAGCGGGGATGAATAAATATCTCCAAGTGATCCTTTAATTTTGCTACATGATTCATTTAAAGAAAATGTTTTATTTTGGTAATTCCAATTTAAAATATCAAATTGTCTATTTACACCATTTCCAATATTATAAACCCCTTCAAAATTCGGATCACCGTCTCTCTAGAAATTGCGAAATTAATAATATAATATACTTTAATTTTATGTACCTACTTACAAGTTTAAAAAATCCAAAACCATCATTCAATCGTCGAAACTCTGGATAGATGAAATCTAAATAATTTGATAATTCTATAATTAAATCATTGGTTCCTTTCATAATTTCATTATCTACTATGGTATCAAAATAGTAGTATGGATTAAATACTGAAATATATTCTGAGAAAAGATCTTTTAAGGAAATATTCCAATCCTTGATAAAATCACCCATTATCTGTAAAATTCAAATTATATTTTTCTTGCCGTTTACAAAATATTTACGTAGTTACCGTGGTAAAATAATTAATTGTGGTTAGGCGATCACTTACATTTCCATTATTTAACAAATTGTTATCATATTTATAAGTACGAAGTTGCTTAAATGTAATGGTATTATTGTTATCGTTGCGCACTATATCAATTCTCTCCATTTCTTCCAAATATGTATAGGGACCAATTTCTTCGAATTTTGGTTTCACATTTCTGTTAAAAAAATCTTTATGGTTTGTCCAATTAAAGAACGTAATCTCACATGGTACTTTAATCGGATATTTCTGCCACAATGTGAATACAAAGGAATCCGAATTTAGATTTAAGATTATTTCTGCAATATAACTCATGATGGTTGCTTGAAGTGTTATTAAACTAACTCCCAATATTATTGTAATAGTTCCGCATACCATTAAGCAAACCATACTTGATTTTCGACGGTTTTTGGGTGATTTACATTTCAATTTCGATCGAGTTGGGTTAATCTAAACATGGAGAAAATAATAAATCAGTAGGTTATCGAAAGTGTAATGAAAATAATGGAAGCAGGCGTGGAAAAATAAAACCACTACAATAGCTTTGCATGTTTTCGACCAAGTATTTGGTAAAAATCTGGATGCACGTCGTTTAATTAATTTAAAATTCACTGACCAGAAATATATTTCAATTAATATTAATTCAATCAAGTTTTCATTCGTAGAAAGAAGAATGTTTAGTGTAAATATAGTGTTTAGGTGGGAGTAACACAAGGGAGTTTTCTTGGATCTTTATTTAATATTATTACCTACGACATCCCAATAATTTAGGTAATATTGGAAGTGTTTTGCGGATGATACAGAAATTATTAGTTAATTTAGCCAACTACTTACATAGAGGAATCATTTGACCAGCTTTAAGATTCAATAAATACCCCGTGATCATTTCAAAAGTTGCTATTTAGCGCGGCATCCAAGAACTACATTATTATAAACCAACATGGGTTCTTTCCAGGTTGGTCTACAACCACCAATTTGTTATATTATGTAGTTTCTTACTTGTTGAATAATAATGTATACAATTATGTTGTAACACCTTATATACATATAACGTTAAATTCTATGTATTTATTTTGTCATTAATGCGCAAGTCATTAACATGCATTATACGATGTTCATTGCATTTCTGTCGAATGTAGTCAGTTGTACTTTCGTAATCATACAGTATTAATGTGTGTCTGTGATTATCTAAGCAATCTACGTAATGATAGTAGAATTCAACTCAAGTTATTCTTTTCTAATATTCTATTCAATAAACAATCGTATTATTATTTGCCTTAACTCATTTTATTCATCACCCTGTCCAATTGCAAATTCCTCTGATAACAACAACAAATAATATCAACAGGTTATGGAAGCCCAGTTAACGTATGCAATTGAGACAGGACGCGCGGGAACCGGGTTCAAGCGGGTGCATGTTTAAAGTGCGCGATAGAGTGAACAATAAAACGAAACAGTTCAGTGATAAAACGTAAAGTAGTTTTAAAGAAAAACACTAAGTGCATTAAAAGCGTAAAGCAGTTTTTAAGAATAGAGACAACAGTGAAGCGTTACGAAGCTTCAGGAAAAGAAGTTTGCAAGCACAATGGCAGACAGAATTGACATAAGAGTCCCTTTCAAAGTTTGATGGAATAAACTTCAAACAGTGGAAGTTCCAGATGATGTGCGCATTAAGGGCGAAAGGGGTTCTAGAAATAGCAACCGGAGTGACGCCACAACCGCCAACAGACTCCAAAGAAGCGTGGGATAAGAAGGACGCCATTGCTATGTTTACGATTACCTCAGCAATGGACATATCTCTAATAACCCTTGTAGAAAATTGCATAACAGCAAAAGAAGTTCTAGAAAAACTTGATCTAGTTTACGATCAGAAAACTGAGACGAATAAAATGATCAACCAGGAAAAGTACCACAGTTACAAAATGGATAAAAATGATTCGATAGCAATTCACATTGCAAAAATCGAAAGTTTAGCAAAAGAAGTAAGAAATTCAGGTGACACCATAAGCGATACGTCAATAATGACAAAAATCCTACTTGGGCTACCTGAAAAATTCAGAAACTTCAGACAAGCCTGGTTATCCGTTGACGAAAGCAAACAAACTGTGAAAAATCTAACAGCGAGATTGTTAGACGAAGAAAAGAGCTTGACAACAATGGAACAGAGCGATGATGCGTTCACAGCCCAACTAAAAAAGAAAACAATTACAAAAAAGCCGAAAACGACAATTACATGCTTCAATTGTCAGAAGAAAGGGCATTTTGCAAGAAATTGTAGGGCACCAAGAAAGGAACGTAGAAACGACGAACGTTCAAGACAAGATAACGGATCAAAAACAAAAGAAGGAAATGTGTCAGCATTCGTGACAAACGAAGAAAAACAAAACTAAGAAATCCTAATAACAGCGGAAAATGATGAATGGGTCATGGACAGTGGAGCTTCCGCCCACATGACGTACATGAAAGAAAGCTTTTCGACTTATGAAAGTTTTACCGAAGAAAACACAGTCAAATTAGGAAATGATAAACTTTTGAAAGTTTATCATTTCAACCAATGAGCGTGCGCTATTTTACATTATACGTTACACAGATATCCGTCATGCATCGGCGACGTGTACCCGCTGATACAGAGAGACCTTGGGCAATATCCGATTGATATCCAATTCATACAAAGTAATTTGTATTTCAAATAAACATTTTCATATATTTTGCAATGGCCACCAAAGAATTGTTATGTTATTAAATTTTAATATTCTTTTTCGAACAATGACAGTTTTCTGTCTCCAAATGGTGTTATATTCAATTGTATCCCACGGTCATAATTTTTATTTTATTTCAACATTCACAGAAACTACCCCTATTATACTAATTTATTTTGCTCAGATTTTGACAAGAAATAAACAATTTTAAAAATAAAAAAGTGTTCTGAGAACACATGCTAGATACAAAATAATTTTAGTGCATAGGAGTATTACAAGAAATCAATTAGTTTTCACAGAATTTTTAGTTGCCTGAACTCAGTTAACGTCATATCGCACCATTTGGAGAACACTAAATTAGTCTATTTATTGCAGGGTTGGAAGGTTTATTCTCATGTTATATCTTGTTCAATATATCTTGTCAATTGTGGGTTACGTATAGAACCAAGTTCTGTGATTGGCTTTATAAGAAATGTATTAAGATCATTGGTTCCCCTATTTTAAAAAAAGATTTTTTAAATTTTAAAAAGAAAAGAATCAGGCATTAAGTTGACAAATCCTGAAGAGGTAAGATGTAAAATTTGTACATCTTACGTAAAAATCAACTTAACCCTAGTGTCAATAACCAGAATTGTCCACGTCATTCTATGACCGGGGTACCCGGGTACCCAAGCAGATAAAATCCGTTATTTGTACTTTTTCGCCTGTACTTTTTGTTAGCTTGTACTATTATATTATTTGAATGGACACGTCGTACGATTATGGTATTCCCCGAGGTTATTTAAAACCGATGAGTTAACGTTAGGTATAAAGTTACGACTTTACCCCTGGCTAATCATTTGTTGTTGTGGAATTTGACATTAGTGGGTACTCTGAAAAAAAATAAAAAATATATTCCCGAGGAAATGAAAGCCAATAAAAGTCGACAAGAGTATTCTACTTTATTTGGGTTTCATGATCGAGTAACTATATGTTCTTATGTCCCAAAAAAAATAAAGCAGTACTACTCTTATCAACAATGCACGCAGACAAGACGGTTTCTGAAGATGTCAAAAGAAAACCAGAAATAGTACAATATTATAATAAAACTAAATCTGGTGTTGATACAATGGATCAAATGCTGGGGAGATACACAACACAAAGACAAACGAAACGATGGCCACTAGCATTTTTTTATAATATTCTAGATATCGCAGCTCTTGCATCATACATTATATATTTTGAAAATAACAAAATGATAAAAAAAAAACTAATCAACGAAGAGTATTTTTGCGACAGCTAGGTGAAGAGTTATGTTTACCAAACATTGAACATCGGTCCATAAATAATCAAGTGACAAGACATTTTGCTACACGGAATGCAATAGAGAGCGTTATGGGACAACCTATTGCAAATCCATCTAAAGATGCTTCTAAACCTTCGACATCTCGACAAGCTCGTGATTCAACTAGAAGAAAAATAGTTCTAGGATCTTGTCATATTTGTTATAAATCGGAATTTAGAAAACGAAAAAAGACTCGAAAATTATGTGCAGAATGTAATCTACCTGTTTGTGATGAGCATGCTAAGACAATTGCCAAATGTTTTGAATGTTAAGCTAAATTATGATTAATAAATAATTATTTTTAAGCTATACATCTTCTATTTATTCGTAAGATAATTACTATCAAATTAATTACTAATTTCAGCATTATACAATTTATTACTGTAGTACTAAATAACACTCGCAATGTGTGGGTACCCGGGTACCGCGGTTATTGAACAAGCGCATAGTCAGCTTTGACTTCAATTTTAAAATAGTAAATATTACTAAAATTAATTTAAAGAAGCATTAACATACTTAAAAAACGTTGTAGAGCGAAGATCTCGGCGGAAAAACAATTTGAAAAAATAGAAAATTTTTTTTTTAGGTTTCTAACCTCAGAAGGGTACCCGGGTACCCGGTTATTGACACTAGGGTTAATCAATTTTATACAGTTTTAACTATTTGATTCAAAGTTAATCAACAACTAAAATAAACCAATAATAAGTTAAACAACAAATGTGCGAAACGCCAATATAATAAATTATCTTTGCTAAAAATGCGTTTCAAATGGTAAAAAAAAGAGAAATCTTGAATTTTTCCTAATTGGAGTGGTACGAGAAATTTATAAATTAGTTAATAAATGTGCGCGACGCTAATACAATAATTTAGTTGATAAAAGTGCGAAACACTAAATAAATAAACAATCTGAATTAAAATACGTTTCTAATTGTGAGAACAAAGCATATTTTAAACTTTTACGTATTGGAATGGTGCAAGCAATAAGAACTGGCAACTAATGAAGATTATTCTAAGTTATCACATTCCAAAAAATTACCAAGGTAAATTTTTATTTAAGTTTAAGGTAAATAGTGATGATAGGACATTTTTTTAATAATTTTTAATATTAAACTTTTAGTTAAATTATAAACGCCACTTAGGCATACTTTCATAATTATTTTTGTACAAATTAATTTTTATTTGTTTATTATATTTAAATTTTTGTAACTGTTATGCTTTTTATTCTTCATATAACCTTTCCTTATTTAGTGAAACTTATAAACATAAGAGCCTGAGATAAGTAAAAACCGGTGAGTATTAGCCAAGGGATAATTCACATACTATGCGAGATTATAAGAATCTCTGATTGCCAATTAAAGTCAGGGGTTCGTAACAGAATGTGTGTTTAGAATATCTAAAGATTGTGGGTAAACTATTACACTTGCTTTAAGAATTGCCATATTAAGTGCTTAATGAAGTTTGTTTTGCAAGAAAGGTAAACTTAGTTGACCTGAATTCTATTTTTCTTTCATAGTCAAAAAATAATTTCTTTAATAATTGTCAATTTACAATTTCGCACTTTGCCAAACATCTACCACTTTACGCCCTAGATATAATATAATATTTTGTTTAAATTTAATTAACTTAAACATTATTATTACAAATAGTTCCTTAACATCAAAAATAAAAAATACTAAATTGGATTGATATGGCCCAGCTGAAAAATCGCTGATAAATTTTATGAACAAATGCAATAGCCTTAAAGCCAGTAATTATAAGGAAAATCACAGCTTGGCTATGTTGGACTTACGAGGTAAAAATTAATTAAAAATAATTTAAAAAAATTTACTTACAGTTTCATATTCGACCATCTGTGTCTGCATTTTATGTTGTTCTAAAATTAAATTGTTTTAAAATGGTTTTATTATACCTTCAATGATATAAATTAAAAATATTGGGTAATTTCTAATTTTCTTTATATAAGTTTACATATTAATTTATTAAAAGTTCCCATCAAACTAAACTGTAGACCGTACCCACAATACAATACACTACTTATAAATTTATAACGTTTAAATATTTATGGTAAATTTTTTTCATGATTTTGTTTATGTTTTTCATCTCGTGATAGTTAGTCTTTCGTTAGAAAATGACACTAACTTAAAATTTATAACACCCTAGCAAATGAGTTGATCGCTTTAAAAATACACCCTTGCGTACTGTGTCGATGGTAAGTACAAATTAGCTGACACTTTTCACCATAACATGGAAATTTAATTTACCATTTTGATAAAAAAAACGATATCAAGGTAGAAATATTTTCAGCTATATCTCGTCAAAAATTTGAATTGAATTCATTGTTTTGTTTCATAGATAAAAATTACAAAAGGTGATAACAATTTTGACTGCGTCGATGAATCGCCTCAATCGTCACCGTCTCACGCTCCTGTAAACAGGAGCTTACTTATTTTTTTATTATTGCCCTGATGTTCGGTATAAGCTAGCTCTTTATTTATGCGGAGGCTAGGTCGTGGTTGAGGTAATGAAGGAAATGCTTCTCGTAAATAAAAAAAACACAGTCAGTACAGTACAGTACGGGTACTACAAAACCGTAGTACTTGTAATCAGCAGTAATACATATGACGAGATACGCCCAGATGGAAAAGAATAATTGGGACTTTCCAGTCCCAATTCCACTGGCCATGGATCCGCTAATTTGTCCATATTCAGCCCGCTTAGAAATATTTTAATTTCACGTGACATGAGAAGCCAAATGACTTGCGTCGACCATCTGTTCCGAATTTGGAGGAATAACTTTCATGTTTTGGATTAGATTTTGTTGACCAAGACGACGTTCGAATTTGTTTTGGTTTCCCTGATGAAATTTTGCATTCATATGAATTGGTCTTTAATTTTTTAAGAGCATGTTATGGCGTATTTGGATAACTATTAAAAAATAACTATAAATAAAATATTGAGTGCAAAAAATGCTGTTTTTTTTAAATTTTGTAATATAACAGAAAAAAATATTGAACTCTTTCAAATAGTATATTACATACTGAGGTGGAAATTCAGTACAGCCGTGAGTTAAAATAGATGATCGAGTTGCGCAGCACCGAGATGATTTATAACCGAAGGTGACAATGAAGCTTATAATAAATAATATAACTAAATATCCCTTTTTTATTAATTTTAAAGTCCAGTATTATCAACCTTATATAAAGGGCCTTTTAGTTAACTAACCAATAAAAAAAACCGTCGTAGTTCAAACAACCAATATAAAGTCAGCAGTTAATGCTAAAGTCTCATTAAAAGTTGATAATGCCGGCGACCGTTAAACGAGTAAAAATAACTTTGAATTAAATAAGACTTGTTTTTCATTTCTACGTAAAAAGGAAATGATCCCAAATAGTGAAAGTAGAAAATGAAAGTATATGAAATTTATGCAAATTTTCTTCTATTTTCTTGTCGATAGTTCTTTGTCCATTACCTCCATCTCAATTTAATTTTTTTAAATTTGCGTAGTATCTATTCCAATTTTTTATACTGTTTTCCATTTTTGCCCTGTTTTTTAATCTTCACATATTTTTTGTAATGATTACTGGTCACTTTAGCACTTCAATGATTTCTTCTATTACATCCTCTATAGTTTTTTCTTGTTTTCTTATTAAGGTCTGCTCCGCATTTTGAGGCACCTTCATTTCATTTCCCTTTTATGCACAAATGAAAAACACGTCGTGTTTACTTCAAAATCATTTATTTATCCTTCAAGCAACCCGCGATCATCCGCGCCACAATAAATATATTCAAAGTATGTATGTCGAGTTAAATTTTAATATCTTACTCATGTTAAAGAAAACTACTTGTTTTTGTACATAACTAAAATACAAAAACTGATAGATAAACTATGTTAACTGTTAAACCGGTTAAACATTACCGATTGATACTTCTTCTTCTTCTTCTACTTCTTCTAGGTCTTTGACCTGTTCTTTTGTGATTATCAAGCCTGTTCTTGTGATGTAGATGTCCAGCTGTCTCGCCATCTCTTAGGTGGTCTTCCTCGTAGTCTGCTCCCATGTGGTATCCTTGTCATCACGATCTTTGCTATTCTATTGTCGTCCATTCGTTCCACGTGTTGTCTCCACACTCTTCTCCTTTGTCTTCCCCATCTTACGATATCTTCCACTCCGCACATTTCACGTATTTTGCTACTTCGTACTCTGTCATACAAAGTTTTACCGGCTATAGATCTCAATATTCTCATTTCATTTGTTCTAAGGAGATTTTTTGTTTTTCTTGTGTCGGCTCTTGTTTCTATAGCGTACGTCATTATTGGCCTAATGCACGTCTTGTATATTCTGGTCTTACTTTTGATGTTCATATCTCTGTTTCGCCATACTATGTCTTTCATTGCTCCAGAGATTGCTGCTGCTTTCATAGTTTGCTTCCTCACTTCTTCATATAGGTCTCCAAAGCTAGACACCTCCACCCCAAGATATGTAAACCTCATCACCTGTTCTATAGGCTTGTCGTCAATAGTTAGCTTACATCGTATTGGATCTTTGGCGATGGTCAGGCATTTTGTTTCATTTACATTTATGGTCATGTTATATTTTCCTGCGGCAATTTTAAAACAGTGTAATAATCTTTGGAGGTTGTCTTCACTCTCTGACACTAGCACTACATCGTCCGCGTAGCATATTAGCTTTATCTCTTCGGGTCCAAATCTGTATCCGCCGTTTAATACCTTCACCGCTTCTATGATTTTATTCATTATCAGACTAAATAGTAAAGGGCTTAAGCTATCTCCTTGCCTTATACCACTCTCCATCCGTATCTCGTCGGTTAGTTCTTTGTTGAATTTATTTTTGTGGTATTCTTGGTGTTTAATTCTCTAATTATGCGTGTTAGTGTATTCGGTACTTGTTCTTCATTTAACACATGTATTACATCTTTTAGCCTTACCCTATCAAACGCTTTCGTCATATCGATAAAACACATATATGCCGGCTTATTGTATTCCAGTGCCTTTTCTCGGATCTGTCTAACAATGAAGATGGCATCCGTGGTCGACCTATTGTGTCTAAAACCTTGTTGTTCTTCATTTAATGTGACATATTTTGTTAGCTCTGTTTTTATTATGCTCGTAAACAGTTTCATCACTGACTCGAGCAACGTTATTCCCCTCTAATTCTCTGGGTTTTTCTTATCTCCCTTTTTGTATACAGGTATTGTAATGCTTTTTCTCCAGTCTGAAGGTATCGTACCACTTTCTAGTATCTTTTGGAATAGCAGTGTAATTTCCTTTACAATATCTTCTCCCCCATACTTAATAAGCTCATTGCTGATGTGGTCCTCGGATGGTGTTTTTCTGTTTTTGAGTTTTCTCACTGCTTCCCTCACTTGTTCCTCCTCCATTTTTACCTTCTCCTCGTTCTCCTCCCATACCATCTCCTGTTGTTCTTCCTTGTCGTTTGCCGCGTTCTTATATGGTTGATAGAAATATTTTCTCAGTTCCGATTGATAATGTTGAATAAAAACTATTTCTATACTACACACTGTTGACAAGACAGCCCTATTTATATAAAACGTAAAATACATTTTTATGATTCTGCATTTTGTGATAACATAGAAATTTAACCAGTTATTCATGTCTACTCTGGTTTGTCTGGTTTATAAGAGTAGATAACTTTACACCCAATTTGGTTTTGCATATACGTACTTAACACCCCTATTCACTAACTCCGTTTTCGATCGATCGAATCGTTAAGTTTTCGATCGATCGAAAAGAGTGACAATTCGTATTCAGTAACTAACGAATCGAGACGTTATCGTTCGGTCGATCGTTAAGGGTGCGAATGAATGTATAAATATATGCTATACAGACCCTTCGAATTTCGCTATTCTAAGAAAAACAATATCATATATGACATTTAGCAAATCAGGTTCCTGTAGAAAAAACTATGATCTGTGTTTCTAGAGATGAATTATTAAAATTGTGCCTAAAATTTAGCCATAAAAATAAAAACTGTAACCTAAAAAAAAAATTCCAAACCAAAATGTCTTTTTCTAGAAACACGAATATACTCGTGAAGTTTACAGATTATCAAATTAAATTGATAAAAGTTTATTTATATCAGTTATAATCAATCTACAGTTTCGTTTATCATTATTACCATTTTAGGCAGTTTTTGCGAAAAATAATTCACGGTGTGTCATAGTGATGGCGTTGTACTCAGTCGAACTGGTCGGATCGGAATTTACATACATATTTTAACTATACATCTATTACTGAAATACTTAAATACTGAAATAAAATTAATTCGTATTTGACTTTCGATTTCATTTATTAAATGTTCTATAATAAATTTATACAAATTAATTAAGTGGCCGCAGACTTTTGCACAGTAGTGTACATTTTGGTGCGACATCTGTTTGAAATGAATATCACAAATGGATTTTTAAAATTATTGCAAAAGGTATGAAGCTGAAATAAATTTAATAATAATTGCGACAGTAGCGACGTTGGCGGCCTACTTTTCGATGATCGAAACGTTTTCGATTGAAGTTAGTGAATAGGGGTGTTAGTCTGGATAGCCACTTGTGGAAGTGGTAGTTTTTGCAGTTTACGCTAACTAGTAGGCTGTGACTATTTGACATTGCACCTTCTATGTAACTAACCTCATTATTACTCGTGTTCACATTTAAATTGCCATCGATTCTTATACATTTTCTTACAGAATGACATTGAACATTCACTTGCTACAATTAATTTGTTTTTTCGTATCAAATTTAGTGTTGCTTTCTAGCACTCGAAAATAGAAATTCTGTAACGCTTAACGTCGTTCCCTATATTGGAACTAGGATTAATTTATAAATTTGGCGTACATATTTCAAAGTGATAATTATCTTTAGATTGGTAGAATCGACAAGGCAAGGGACTAAGATAACTATCCGAACTAACTACTTTAAAACTAAATATATAAATTTACGCATTTTTCTATCAAGTCGAGCTCCGAATAAATGTAAGATAACCCGAGATCCACCACAGCAGAAAAGAATTATAAAGTATACTCTGAATTATAAGTTGCCTAATACTCTCCTTTATCGATGCAACCATCGAGGGGAAATGATTTCACTATTTAAATTTTTATGATAAAAGTAAATCAAAACGAGATCACTAATCAAAACGTACAAATCCAGATCCGGAAATGAGTATATTAATGTATCGTCGGCGATCTGACAATACCTGCTAACTGACATTTTGGCCAAATGCGGATTTTTATGTAGTTAGCAACATAACTTCATTGCGCACATATTTCGAGTGTCTGCTAAGTACAAAAGAATTTAATCTTTACGATTTTCGAAATAAGCAATACCTGCTATCTATAACCCCTCCCACTTAAAGCGACAGTAACTGCTATCTTTCAGTTCTCTGCATTCTTGTGTACTGGTTACACAATCACGTGTTTATTTTTCAGTATTAGTGCTTTTAAAAGTGTTCTGGCGATATCTAGGAAACAATAAATAAACTTGCAAGGTACTGTAATAATATATATTATCTTTATACTTTAGCGTAATAGTTTAATGATGATAAAAATATCAATCAAATTTGAACATTATTCATTTTATTTTGTAGAAAAATGACTTCACGAGCTCAAAAGATTTTAAATATGGCTCTTGGAAAGGGCAAATTGGCAGTTTCAAGCTGTGAAGACATTCAAATTGTAGCCCCTGGTGATGATTTGCCGCCTTTGAATGATAATATTTCACAAGATATTACTACCCAAAGTATTAAAGGATTCGATGATCTCGATATTGAAATTGCCAATATGCCAGTAGTGATATCAAACGATGTAAAAATACAGAATCAAGGAATAGAAATGTTTGAATGGGATATTCCGTTATTTACTGATCAAGTTGTTAATTTAAATTTACAAGAAACTAATAGTCTGAAACCAAATACTAGTCTAAATATTCCTTATCGAGATTCTGTAGGGGAAATTCGAGGAAATAATTCAGACAATCATTCAATTGAGCATAATTTTGATCCTGATATAGATTATGATCCTAATAGCGAAAGTGATAATGAAAGTGATGATCTTGACAATGAAGCCAACCAAAAAGAATTTAGGAGTGTAAACACCTTAATCAATAATAATGAAGTTGATTGTGGAGATATGAATGAAGGTCGAAAAAGAAGAAAGTTAGCGGACAAAAATCAATGGAAAAGGATCAAAAACCAAGATGGTTGGCGAAAAATATGTGGGATTTTCCCGAGACAAAAATAAAAAATTTCAACATAACGTACCACGAGAGGCAAGAAAAATTGGAGAACGGTGCTCATCCAAGTTGTGTTCGAGCTCCAAGAAAAGATTTTGTAATACTTTTACTGAAGACATTAGAAGAGAACATTTTGTTAACTTTTGGAAAAGCATGACATGGGATCAAAGAAGAGTGTTTGTGTCTGGGCATGTCAGCCTTCAAAGCACATCTAGAAAAACAACAGATAATGAAGAAAGTAGAAGAGGAAACACCTTAATTTATAAACTGCATAATGGCAAAGAAACGGTTCAAGTTTGTCGGATTTCAGTAAAACTGAATGGCTACGTTACTCCTCAATTAGACCTAACAGAGAGGCTCATGTCACAAACATTAAAGCCCTGCACTATGACCCTAGTGCTGGTATAAAAGTGAAACTTAGTTTTGACGATCCATTTACTGAACTTCCATTAAGATCCAAGAACATTGCCCCGGTTTTAAGTTATCCTAAGATGTACACACACCCCTTGCCAATCACTCAAAAGAAATGGAAGCATTTACAGGAGTTAAAAAGCGTTATTTCTCAGGATTGCCACTCGTTCTATGACTTACTTCCATACAGTCGGGAACGTATAGTTACCAACGAAACTGCTATTTTAGAGGAAGAAGAAAACGAGGAACCTCCAGTTAAAAAAGCAAAAACCAAGCAAAGACAAAAACAATAATTTGTACTTAAATTTTATTTATTATAACCATTTTTTATACTTTTTGTATACTTATTTAGAAATCTAGTATTCTTTATAAATTCCAACAAAATAATAATAATAAATTTGTTCTTAAAAATAATGCTGTTCTTGAATAATTATTATTCTAGCTCTAATAAATCCAAGGAGTAATGTCACAACAATATCTGGTAAGTACACAAAAGAAAGAAGCAGTTTCTGCTATCTACATTTACTTGGATGCAAAGCAATTTTTTTGTAAAAATACAACTAATTCCTACTTATTTAACGGCAATTATTCAATTGAAATAAATTATAACTTCCAAAATTCCCATCAACTAAGTTTATTCAGTTTTTTTGGTCTCCTGTAAAATAGAGATTTTGCAGTTAGCAGGTATTGTCAGATCACCGGCGGTATATAACGTAAGATGAGATCCTGCGATGTTGTTATACTGCAATTGATGACAAAGCAGCCTATGGAATATCTTTGCATGAATATTACGGTTTTTAATCAGTCGTATTCGCAATGTTTATTGTTTAACTAGTGTAATATAGTTCATATTAAAATAATTTTATCACGTGGCAAAAAAATATTAAATTTAGCTATTAGTTGAAAATTCACAACGGATGTTAATGTTAAAACTATGGGCATAACAAATAATGTTAAAACGTAGAACGAGAAACAAAAGTCAATTATGTTGAAGTTTTTCAAATCACATTTTAAAAAACAAGGTTTCTCCCAAAAAAATGAATGTTTGAAAGTTCGAGAAGACAATTTAAAATTTTTTGAAGATAAGAACTGGGTTCAGATTAAAGTGTTCGTGTACAATACATACATATAAAAACAGTATGTTTTTATTAACTTTTATTTATTTTATTTATTTAACAATTGTATTGTTAATACCCATTTATTACCTAAGTAATAAACAATTTTTTTTATATATTTTTTTTAATAATTTTTAATTCAATAAAAACTTATTATTAAAGATTCTTTTATTTAATTAAAGGTATGTGTGTGTTTCAGTATTTATTTTTAGAATCTTCAGCAGAGCCGTAGCAAGCTCTTCTGGCGCCTGAGGCAAATTTGAATATAATGTGCCCCCCTCGAAAAGATTCTTATCATTTTTAAAATTTTAAACTATTATTTATTAGGTTTTCAGAAAGGCAAGTTTTTATTTATTTTAAGACTTATATTATTTACAGACATCCAGAATTAAAAAATTAAATAGTTTAAATGAAAGAGCATCGTGCAAAAAATATACAAAGTTTTTTAGAATCCCAAATGTACTTTTCACGATTTAATTGCCGCAAATTCATCAATAACATCATCAAAATCAACTTCTTCCGCAACTTCATTGATAAAATAGCCAAATTTGACAGTCTTTCCTAGCCTATAGTTGATCTCAAATAATTCTTTATGAGTCTGAGTTTTGTAAAGCTACGTTCACACGTAACTACAGTTACAGGCATTGTCAAAAAGATTCTACGATATCTACGTTTGGATACGATTCTTTTAAATTGTAATCTTGAATCAGCTGAAATAATTCAAGAACTGTTGCAGATATAATACGGTCAGGAATAATTGACAGCACTACGTGTTAAAATCGGAAACCTCGCGAGTAAATTCTGCCCCATTTATGTCTCTTTCATATTTTATTGCTAAATCCATCGCCGTTTTTTTAAATCAGTAGTACTCATGCTGTGCAAAGATTCAGCAGACAAAAATCTGAAATCTTTGGCAACCTCCATTAACTTATCATACCTCCAATTGAATTGAGTTATGAAAACATCAACTGCATTGTTAATATCGATGCGAAGTTTTTGAATTTCTGAAATATTTGGCCCGTCGTCTTCTTCGTACAATTCCAATCGTTTCTTCTTTTCTGGTCATTTACTTGTGTTTATTACTTCCAGAGTAATAACTAATGTAGTTATTGACTTGGCAGTCAAAGGTATTTGAGTTTGGCGAAATTCAATCAGACGGCATGGAAAGCGGAATAAAGCATTTTTATTCTTGGAGTAAATTAACCAATTTCGGGCTACGGTTTCACCGTTGGGTGTAATTGTTTTTTAAACCAATGAGGGAGAAATCGACGTCCATCTTTTGTTTCAATATTTGTGAAAATTATATTTTTTCCCTGATCTAGGCCATGCAATATCAAAGTTATTCTTATGCCATCCGTAATACGCGGCTACGATGATGGCTTGTTGTTGAGTGACAGATATGATGTTCGAATGTCCTGATTCTAAATTTTCGCCGCTTTCAAGAATTTCTAAAAGTGGCTCTATACTCGAAATTTTCTCTAATGATGATAAATCGTTCGGTTTAGAAGTTGTTTTCATGGTTATATCGTTCGATGTTTCCGTAACATCTGATTTTACTTTATCAGGTACCGCAGTTTGCGCAGTTAACTTTGATAATTTTTAATCGTCCAGTTTAGTGGTTCTTTCCATGCTTGTATCATTCGACGGTCCTGAACTATTTAACCTGTCATTTTTTTCAAGAGGAACGTCAAATGTTTAGTGCATTAGCAAAATCGTAACATATTTTTACATAATTATTAGAGCTTTCTAACGATAAACATGTAGGCGCTGTTCTGGATGTTGAAAGCCACCGTTGAAAGGTGTTTGCCTATTTCTTGGTTTCAACTTTTCTTTTATTCTTGACTTTGACTCATATATTATATTGGATTCTGATAAAAACGTATTGTAATGAAGTTGCATTTTTGTACAGTATTTTACTTTTACAGATAGTACAGTATTTTTATTTCATTACACGGTTGCGTATCGATATATTGCATACAGGGCGTATTTTAAAGTGCCGCCCTACAATAAAGTAGACCAATATTTTTACTATACAAAATTTGTTAAGGTTTAGAGCCCCCATTACGATGGCGCCTGAAGCAAATGCCTCAGTCGTCACACCCTTGCTACGGTTCTGGTCTTCAGTACTACATTATGCAGCTACAAAAATAAAAACGACGTAAAACAAAAATCACAGGTTAAAATTCACAAATTTGTAATGGTACATTTTACTGTGATTTTTTATTTAATAGAAGCGTGATAAAAAATTCCTCTGAATCTACCGCAATAAAAAATATGTAATCGACATAAAATGTCTATTATTAATTTATTCTATTAGACAAGAAAAATGTTATCTAAACATTTTTTCTTTTCAGTTTTATAATATAAGCATAATAAGCAAAAGAAACTTCTAACATTCTTCTACACAAAATAATCTGCAAGGCGACCACGATGCTTACGTTTCAAAACATTTTACGTCCTTATACGCAATTAAAACGTGTAAATGTCTAAAATCCGATATCTATAGTTTACAATTTTTCAATTAGATTCTCATTCAATTAGTTTTTCTCATTCAAGTCCATAAATATTTTCAACATTTAATTATTTACGGGAAATACCTACCAACTTACTATAATTTAATAAACTTGAAAAAATAATTTTACATAAAACTGGGTTTTTTTAATTTAAAATTTGCGAGAACCACACATAGTTATGCTGCCGTTGTAACGAAAAAGACCGTATCTGCAATTTTAATGATTTTGGGTAAAGCTGTCAGTTAAAATAAACCGAGGTCGGAGAATTCATTTCTGTTGCTTTAAATGCCGTATCCACATTAAAAAGGCTTCAAAATGCACTTACGTTTTTCAGAAAATTACGTCACAAGGGTCTGACCATAAGTTAAATGACCGCAACCAATATTTGTAAGTAAGAAAGCCGTAACGTGTATTTAATACGCTCTAACCTAACAAGACAAAATATTATTCTAGTCCCTTTTTATCTTAAAAAACCGTATCCCAAATTCCTTACTTAAAACACCATTTGCCAGTTTGATACGGCTGTATAACTTACAACATTGTTTCTCTTTAGACAATAATAACAACAGTGTAAGTGCACGATACGTTTTGTTTACGATACGTAGCGCGAGAGTGTTACAATAAAAAGCTGTGATTTGTTAGTTGTTTATTAATAATAATGTTTCTTTTTCCTAAATGGTAAGTAACCTTATTTGCTTTTGGTGGGTGTTATGTTCATTATATTTCTCTTTCTATTAGATATTCGACGAGTCGCATGCTCAAGTAACATAACCTATAAATTGGGAATAAATTAATTGCCAGCCATGCCTGGATCACGTACAGAAAGAATCATGTTGTTGGCTAAGACACTGCAGCGCCAAGAACAAGAACAAAATAATTTGATATCCGAGGAAAATTTTGATATTAAGACCGGCGCTAGTCTAGGACTTGCCCAAAATACCAGTGTAAAAGTAGCCGATTCTTCACAAGACGTAGCTTATTATTTGAGTCCAGTTTGCGGGACTGATAGCCTAAATCCACCCTCAGACATATCTGAGAATTCATCTCCGTTGTACAAAAATGTGAATATACATAATATTGTTATGTTAGACGAAAACCTAGTGCCCCTGCAACAAAATATTCATTACAGTAATAATGGTATTAGTATTAATAATGATAGTGAAGTTATAATTAGCAAAATCGCCATGTTTGAAGCAGATGGTGTTCAAGAATTACGAAATAATTTCCTACAAAACAAGCAATCTCAATCCGATTATAAGGTTGATAATCAAACAAATAATTATGAGATTCTAATGCCGCTCCAACCAAATATGCCTACTCCTACTGATAATGATATTGACATGGTTATTATGGATGAAGTTATAATTACGAAAACTACGTTTGAAGAAAATGGTACTCATAAAGTATTAGATAATGTTCTGCAAAATGAAGAATCTCGATCCAGTAACTCTGATGATGATTATCAACCAAACAGAGACACAGATAATATTTTTAGTAGTAGCTCAGATACATCGAACATTGCCATCCAACCATCTAAGAAAACATCTAGAAACAAAAACAAAAATGAAACGAATGCAGCGTTGGGAAATATAACAGATCAAATTGAAGATGAGCTTACAAAAAAAGGAACTTTAAGAAAACGCAAGAAAAAGAATAAGAAGGAATTTAAGGAGGCCCTGAATATGAAGAAAATGAAAACAGAACAGGAGAATCATAAACTAAAATTGCCATGTAACGATTCTTGCATAAGAAATTGCAAAAAAAATATTTCAGAAAATCGCCGTCAACAGATAAATATGGAATTCTGGACATTAAACTGGTCCGAAAGAAGAATGTTTGTACTTCACAACACAAAAAAAATGGGTGTTAAACGACGATCGAAAGGTTCAACAGAGGCAACCTCCAGACGAAATGACACGATATGTTATTACTTCAAAGACGAAAGCGGCGAAGTCCACCAGGTATGCAAGGTATTCTACTTAGCGACCCTAGGGTTCACCAAAAAGAATGATACTATCTTGAAACACGTCTTACATCATAACAAATCTGATGTAGTGGTTGCTAAAGATATGAGAGGCAAACATGCGAAACACGAAAAAGTAGATCGGGAAATTTTACAAAATCATGTTAAAAAATATAACCCTTGTGTGTCCCACTACAGGCGAGAGCATGCCCCTGATAGGTTATATTTACCCTCGGATGTAACTATAAAAGATATGCACAGTGACTTCCAGAAAGCATTTCCTGATGTAAAATGTTCTTATGAACTATATAGACATGTTGTGGTGAAAGAAATGAATATTTCATTTGCCCATTTAGGACACGAGGAATGTGAGATTTGCGAAACTCATAAGTTGCATGATGTTTCACATTCAACTGAAAACTTGTTCCCTAACTGCGAAATATGCAAATCCTATCAAGTTCATAAGAAAAGGTATACAAAGGCTCGTGAAGCATATAAAGATGATGCTAAAAATAGTAAGCTGTCCTCTGATACACTGTTTTTTTCGGCTGATTTGCAAAAAGTGATAATGTTGCCGCGACTTGATATGTTTAAATTAGTAATTTTCACTCCACGCATCATAGCATTTAATGAAAGTTTCATCCCTTTGGGTACTAATTCAAAGCATAAACCTGTGGCTACTATTTGGCATGAAGCTATTAATGGGAGGAAAAAGGAGGAAATAATTAGCTGCTTCCATCAGTTTTTCCTATTACATCGGGATTCGGAAAAAATTGTTGTTTGGTTGGATAACTGCAGCGCTCAAAATAAAAACTGGGCCTTAATTTCGTTTCTTATATATTGTTGTGTCCACCGTGTTACCCCTATTATGGGAGAATGGTGCAAAGGGGAACGATCGGAGTCGTTTATAAATGTATTAATTAAGTTTATTAGTTAAGTTTTGTTAATAATTAAGTTTTATTAGATTAAGTTTTGTGATAATAATTGGATATGCAACCCAAAAAATAGAGAGATAAAATCAAATGAGATAAAAAAAAAAGAGTGGTTGTCAAGGGGATAAGAGGATAATAATAAAGGGTTCGTTTAAAAAAATACGACAGGAATTAGTGAAAAATCGTGAGTTCGATTAAAGAAGCGACCGAAATAGTAAAAGAAAATCGAAAGTTCGATTTAGATAAGCGTCCTGAATAGTAAAAGGATAATCGTGAGTTCGATTAAAGAAGCGACCGAAATAGTAAAAGAAAATCGAAAGTTCGATTTAGATAAGCGTCCTGAATAGTAAAAGGACAATCGTGAGTTCGATTAAAGAAGCGACCGGGATAGTAAAAAGGATAATCGTGAGTTCGATTAAAGAAGCGACCGAAATAGTAAAAGAAAATCGAAAGTTCGATGTAGATAAGCGTCCTGAATAGTAAAAGGATAATCGTGAGTTCGATTAAAGAAGCGACCGGGATAGTAAAAAGGATAATCGTGAGTTCGATTTAAATAAGCGACCGGAATAGTGACCACTCTAAAACAATCGTGAGTTCGATTTAAATAAGCGACCGGAATAGTGACCACTCTGAAAATTAAATTAAAGGTTAGCATAAATTTTGTATAATTTTTAAGTTGTTTGATTCTTGATGTTTCTTTATGTTTGTTCTTTAATTATGTTAAATTTTAATTATTAATGTTAATAAATATGTGTTCTGAGATCCGATGGTTTTCTTTTGCACTGTTGGCCTGTAAGACGTTTAAAAGCGAGTAACCCTGAGATAGAAAAAAAAGTGTTCGAAGGTTGAATACTTTTCCTTGCTATTCTTCAATTAGCAAAGAGGAGGATACAACAATATATTGTTAACTCAACAGAAATCGACACTAATGAAATATGTTTAAAGTTTTTCGAAAAAGGGCATACGTTCATGTCAGCCGACAGCTTCCATCACCAAGTCGAGATGGCACTAAAATTGAAGAAGAAGGTGTATGACTTTTCTGATTTCGGTGATTGTGTTAAAACCGCCAACTCAGGTCGTGTCTTGGTAAAAGAAATGCGCATTGAGGATTTTTCCATTTGGAACGATTGTGCGTCTCAAACAGCTTTAAGAAAAATAAATCCAAGACCCTATCTTTCTGAAATGGTTGCAGTTAAGGTAGTTAGAGGATCCCACAAACTTATGTACAAAAACGAATTTGAACGAGACTATTATACAGAGATAGAGTTTTTACAAAAAAAGTACACAAAAAACGTTTTTCCAAAGCCACCATCGGTACAGAAATGTCGAGGAATTAATTCTCAAAAAAAAGAAAAACTTTTAAAGGACCTCTCCGGAATTATGCCTGCTTCTAGGTTAAATTTTTGGAAAAATTTGCCTACTTCGGAAACAGCGACAGACCTTATCACAAATTTCGACTAAACTTTAAAATGTTAATAATTATTATTATTATTATTATTTATAATACTTATTATTGCAGTGTAACCTTCCTACGTTCTTTATAAATATGATAGTTCCTCTAAAACCGTTTCTCCTTTTATCTTAAAAAACCGTAAGTGCATTTTAAATGTTTTTCAATGGTACTTTTCAAATATAACTACTTTAAAACGATTTATAACCACCAAAAACATTGTAAACTTCCAAAATCACCAAAATTGCAGTAAATTTGAAATAAATAAAGAGTTCCTAATTCATGTGCTGTTTACTCCAAACTCTGTTTTTGCAGATACGGCTTTCTTTACTACGAGGGCAGTATGGTAGTATCAATTTTTTTTATGAAAAACAATTATTTATTCAAAAATATAGTTTTACAGTGTTATTATATTATCAAAATAACTTAAACTAGTAAGTAAATACTATTATATTCAAGAATCCACAAATTTTTAATTATGTTCCGCAAAAATTCTAGCCAAGTTTTGCTTGAAGGCGTAAAGCTCGGAGTTATCAAGAAGATCAAATTGGCATAATTTGGTAGAAAATTATATAATTGAAATGAGAATAATGTGGTTTTATAACAAAATTTCCTTTCAAGTGCCCGTTTTTATTGTTTATGCAATTTAATAATAAAATTCTCTAATAAGTAAGTATTGTAATGGCTTATTTTAGTGATTATTTTCAAATTTTGAAAGCATATTGTATATGCTTGCATATTTTGATGTTTGTTAATTTCTAAAAATCCGATCTATAGAATCTATAATCAAGGTTCTCCAAACTACGCCCTCCGGGCCAAAACCGGCCCACCATGCACCAAGCACGATGAACGCACATTATAATATAAGGTAACTGCTATGTCTTGCCTGCTTATTACAGCTGTTTGACATGTTTTGTAAATCAGCTGTTAATATTAATACTATAGTAAAAATTAAAAAACTAAGAACATTATTTCTTCATTTCATTTCACTTCTTCTTCTTAACGTGCCTATCCGTTACCGGATGTTGGCGACCTCTCTCCTATGTATGTGTTGTGCGTTTGTAGTACTATCACACACATAGGGGACCTACTTGTTTAACGCGGGCTCCGAACCGCGGGAAGTGTATACACTTCATCTCCAGAGAGGCTGTTCTAAGCAGATTACACCTCGGTGGTTTGCCATTGCCTTCCGAGGGGAGACGGTCAGAATAAAGTTTTTACTGAGCCCGGAGTCGAACCGGGCATTCAGCATTAGCAGCAACGCACTTAACCGCTTAAGCTGATCACCGTCTCTAACATTTCACTAACAGTTTTATTTTTAATTCGATAAAGTTTATTAAAATATCTTTTATTAATTATTACTTATTTTGTTAAAATCTCAATTTTACAGTTTTAAAAGGGCCCGGGCCCATCAAAAAACTGTGAGACCTACCTTATAGTAGTACAGAGAAAGAAACTACAATTTGGAACCGAAAAACAAAAATTTGTAAATTTGTGAAAGTACGTTTGAATTTTCTTTGGCCCACCCAAAAAAGTCTGACCCTGCCCTACAACAATGAGAACTTTTTGTTTTGTGCCTGCGACATGAGATTATTCCTCTTGCTTAATTAAATAGAAACACTTATAAATAGCAACGCAACGTTGCCGCATATATAGGATCTCAGTTTGTGCCTTATTGTCAATAAAATGTCATATACATCTTGAGCTGCGAAGCGCCCTCACTCGCGAGTTTACATTAACTATCCATGTATAAAAATGAATAAAAATATACAAGATGAGATCCGGCATAAAAGTCTAGTACCACCTACTGCCATCTTGGGTAATTGAAATAAGTTAATACACGCGTAGAAACAAAGTGAGGTCCGTTTTGGATCTCATCTTGTTAAAGCGGATATCGACTTTACCGACTTTACCATGAATAAATTAGTAAAAGGTGGCGAGAAGTACCTTTCCTAACTTATGTGACGTGAGTAACACTCAAGTTGTAAATTTAAATGATACTCTTTTTTTTTATGAAGTTTAAATACACTATTTATATAAAACTTAATGCTAATTATCACATTTTTATGCTATTTTAATTTAAAGTTATTGACCTGATGACTATGATTTAAATTTTACCTACTTATAATATTTGAATGCATTTATGCTTAATTAAAGTTAATTGACCTGGTAAGTAAATGTTTTGAACTATGATATGTGTAAAGTACGGAAGTGCATTTTGCTTATTTATAGTTTAACTGAATTACATTTTAATTGACCTACTAAAAGTGCGATGAGGCATTTTTGCTTTATTAACACTTCTTTAGTAGGTTGATACAATTATGCATTTTTTCTTAATTTACTTATATACAGGGTGGTTGGAAACGACAACCCAACCAACCAACAAAAAAACCTGTTTAATTTTAAATTAAACATATTGCCGCCTCCAAAAGAATGGAGTCTGGGATGTGTTGTGTGTCCTGCGGATTTATTTGTTGTATGATGCTGTTATTGGAACTGCAATTATCCTTCGAGGTGTTTAAGACGTTCCATTTGGTGTTGATTATGTATTTTTAGGCTATTTGAGATATGCACGTTTGATTGATGTCTTCTCGTTTTATTCTTCTCTTTTTCCAGCCTCTCTTATCCCATCTTCTTCTCCATCGTCGTACCATCTCTCTGAAGTCCTGTTGAAAACGAGGGCCTGTGTACATTTTTTCGTTTCTGTCCAACTTTTCTTGCACTACTGCGTTGTCTTGAATGCGGGTTTCCTTATATTTTAGTTTGTAGAAATTCTTCTCCAATTGATGAACTCTTGCATACGCTTTTTGTTTTGATTCGACTAACTTTGGTTGATTGGTGGAAAAAACATGACTTTTCATTCATGTTTATGTTTAATTTAAAATTAAACAGGTTTTTTGTTGGTTGGTTGGGTTGTCGTTTCCAACCACCCCGTATATAAGTAAATTAAGCAAAAAAGGCATAATTGTATCAACCTACTTAAAGAAGTGTTAATAAAGCAAAAATGCCTCATCGCACTTTTAGTAGGTCAATTAAAATGTAATTCATTTAAACTATAAATAAGCAAAATGCACTTCCGTACTTTAAACATATCATAAGGCGTATTCTTTTTACAAGTTTTATTTCCATCTCAGTTACGCAACTGAGACGAAGTGAGCTGAGCCGAACAGAGATTAACTGAGTCAAAGTGAGAAAAACATAAGGTGAAAAGAACAACAAAAATATGTACAATACCAACCCATGATATAATAATTTACCTACCAACCAAATTATTTTACAAATTACATAATCTCCAAAAAGATGAAATAGAAACTTATTGAAACCGGCAATTAACATTAAATAACATAAAATAAATAAGTAAAATAAAATATTCCGAGCTATTTCCTACTTTGTCTCAGTTGTAACACTTCGAAATAGCAAGATCACTTGGGTTAGGGTAGCAGGTAATTTTCTCAGTTAAAACTCAATTCGGCACGGCACGGTACATTCGTCAAAACGGACAAAAGAACACCCTTTTAACTGAGTCAACTGAGTATCTCAGTACAATCTCACTTAAAATAGGTAAAAAGAATACAGCTATAGTTCAAAACATTTACTCATCAGGTCAATTAACTTTAATTAAGCATAAATGCATTCAAATATTATAAGTAGGTAAAATTTAAATCATAGTCATCAGGTCAATAACTTTAAATTAAAATAGCATAAAAATGTGATAATTTAGCATTAAGTTTTATATAAATAGTGTATTTAAACTTAATAAAAAACAGTATCATTTAAATTTACAACTTGAGTGTTACTCACATCACATAAGTTAGGAAAGGTACTTCTCGCCACCTTTTCCTAATTTATTCATGGTCCTTCGAACCGGATTAGGAAGGGTACTTCTTGCCACCTTTTCCTAATTTATTCATGGTCCTTCGAGTCGTCGAAAAAACAATCATGGTCCTTCGAACCGGATTAGGAAGGGTACTTCTTGCCACCTTTTCCTAATTTATTCATGGTCCTTCGAACCTTAAGAAGATAAACCAGCAACAGCAACACAACAAATACAAGGGTCCACAGCGACGCCACAGCAAATAAAACAATCAAAATACAAGGGTCCACAAGTTGCAAGTTCGAAACAAATACCAGATGAAGAAGATTGGGAAAACTACGACGAATTCGATGAAAAAACAAAAATATTAAGGGCAGCATTAACAAAAATGGAGATGGAAGAGAAGATGGAATTAGATTAAAGTTGCAAATTCAAAACAAATGCCAGAGGAAGAAGATGAGGAAATCTACGACTAATTCGACGAAAAAACAAAAATATTAAGGGCAGCATTAACAAAAATGGAGATGGAAGAGAAGATGGAATTAGAAAAAGTTGCAAATTCTAAACAAATGCCAGAGGAAGAAGATGAGGAAATCTACGACGAATTCGACGAAAAAACAAAAATATTAAGGGCAGCATTAACAAAAATGGAGATGGAAGAGAAGATGGAATTAGAAAAAGTTGCAAATTCTAAAAAAATGCCAGAGGAAGAAGATGAGGAAATCTACGACGAATTCGACGAAAAATCAAAAATATTGAGGGCAGCATTATCAAAAATGGAGATGGAAGAGAAGATGGAATTAGAAAAAGTTGCAAATTCGAAACAAATGCCAGATGAAGAAGATGTACAACCACTATCAATGGAGATGAAAATAGAAGAAGCTGCAATCCATAAACCAATGTCAAAAGAACACAAGAAAATTCAACAAAACGAAAATTTGGACATCGGGCACATGAAACTGGAAACTCAATATGTCGAAAAAATTTATGACCTCAACACAAACGAGGATGGTAAACCAGTGGAAATACAATTCAAAGAAGATCAACCAAAGTTAGTCGAATCAAAACAAAAAGCGTATGCAAGAATTCATCAATTGGAGAAGAATTTCTACAAACTAAAATATAAAGAAACCCGCATTCAAGACAACGCAGTAGTGCAAGAAAAGTTGGACAGAAACGAAAAAATGTACACAGGCCCTCGTTTTCAACAGGACTTGGGATAAGAGAAGCTGGAAAAAGAGAAGAATAAAACGAGAAGACATCAATCAAACGTGCATATCTCAAATAGCCTAAAAATACATAATCAACACCAAATGGAACGTCTTAAACACCTCGAAGGATAATAATTGCAGTTCCAATAGCAGCATCATACAACAAATAAATCCGCAAGACACACAACACATCCCAGACTACATTCTTTGGAGGTGGCAATATGTTTAATTTAAAATTAAACAGGTTTTTTAGTAGGTCAATTAAAATGTAATTCATTTAAACCAATGGTTCCCAAACTATTTTTTCTCGTGGACCCCCTGCTGCTACTTTTCTACTGTATGCCCAAAACTCCTAAAAAATATCACCCTACACTTACAACTTGTGAACCCCTATTTTCCTTTCACGTCTACGTGGACCCCCGTGTGGTCTCCTATGGACCCCTGGGGGTCCACGTGGACCACTTTGGGAACCACTGATTTAAACTATAAATAAGCAAAATGCACTTCCGTACTTTAAACATATCATAGTTCAAAACATTTACTCATCAGGTCAATTAACTTTAATTAAACATAAATGCATTCAAATATTATAAGTAGGTAAAATTTAAATCATAGTCATCATGTCAATAACTTTAAATTAAAATAGCATAAAAATGTGATAATTTAACATTAAGTTTTATATAAATAGTGTATTTAAACTTCATAAAAAAAGAGTATCATTTAAATTTACAACTTGAGTGTTACTCACATCACATAAGTTAGGAAAGGTACTTCTCGCCACCTTTTCCTAATTTATTCATGTTTTTTTTCATGTTTCTTTTGCTTTCAAAAGAAAGGGAAAGTCCAGTCAAATTAGGTTTTCAGCTCGGAAAAATTCCCACCTAGCTGAATTTTGGTACACATCTTTATGACATCGTTGTAAACAATATGTAAAAAGTCGACCTCGATATCATGTACGCGTTAAAGGTTAATCGGGGGTTTTAGCTCCCCCAACTCGATTTTTTGCCGATGACTCGCTTATTTATGATTGTATGAAAAATTATTATCAGAGCACAATTGAAGAGCATAAAATTCTCTATAAAATAGTTTTTTTTCATATTTTTCCATGGCATACTACTACTTAAATTATTGACCGAAAACACGACCTACCCTTAAAATGGCACAATATTAATTCGTTACAGGGAGATAAATGTTTTAGGGCACGGGAAATGCTTTTAATAATAAATTAATTGAAATTGTGGCCAAGGTTGGAAAATGAAGAGAAAAATAAATTTTTTCAAAATTTGCCCAAGTTATAGTATCTTCCAAGTAACGAAACCGAAATTTTGGTTTGAGCTTACAGAAGGTCCGGGCAAGCTGAAATTTGGCAAAGATGTATATTGAAGTGTTCTAATAAACTTTTTTTGGATTTTGGAGTTTTTGAGTCAGCCGTCATCGAGAAAAGACGAATTATTGTTGATAGAAGACAAATTTATAAGTGATTTTTTTTGGATTTGGATATTGTTTTGATATTGTTTGGAAAGTAAATTTAAATACAGTCAAAAGTGGCTATTGCGTTTGATTCACTAATTTATGGAAAGTTTTGGGGCCGCTGATGGTAAATTTTAATGGTTATGTTTTATGGTTTTGTGAATGGTAGAATATTGAAAGAAAATTGGTTTGATTACTTACTTGTGATTGATTATACGATTTGGAGGAAGAAAAGTATCCACTGGTCGTTGCTACCTGGTTTTTTGGTTCAAGATTCGAAGCTGATTTCAATCTTAATCTCCTACGCTTGGTTACTGCGACATCATATCGGCCGCATCGGTAAACTCCGGAAAAACATTCTAGTTCGGTAAGAGTTTAATGTGTCGCACTGATTATTTTAATAAAATAGACAAAACGTTTAAAATTCGGGCGCGTAAATTAAATTTGGGGATTTGTTGCTAATGCTTTATTTTGTTAAATTTAATTTGTTTAGGTTTAATGAAACTAATATTTTGTCTTGATAAAATTTTTATTGTGTATAATAAATAGCATTATATTTGGTTCTAATAACGTTTGCGTTTAATTTAATTTATCCATAGCAGTAGTAGAGCAAAGAAAAAGCAGATACAAATTTCAATTTGGTTTAGTTATCTTTATAAGAAAGATCACTAGTTTAAACACAATCGAAACAATCACTAGTTTAAGGTGACGTATATAATGAGTGTTTTAATTAATCTGGATGGACCCAAGTTACGACCCATACTATCGAGTCTTTCATGCATGGCTAGTCGGAGCATAATTGAATTAAGTGCCATTAATATTCCCCGCTATATAAGTCGGTGATCCGAACCTCCTCTTGTGTCGCTTTTATGGACAGAGGACGTGCGACAACAAATCGATGAGCACCTACCTTCTATTGACTCTTTGGTTCTCAGGATGCCTACTAATAAGCTTTACTGACTTGATCGGAGGAAACACAAAAAAGACACAATTCAACATGAACAATATTTAATAAACACAAATAATAAAGCAAATTAACAAACATTTCTTAAACTAAAAACAAACGAACTCAAAATATAACTGTTAACGTAAATACCTGCGAGGTTAGGCTTATCAGTGCACTTGGTTCGGCGCACTTTCGGAATATTTGACTCGTGACTTCTAGCTTCTCCTGGACAATTCTGTTCTTTCTTTGGATCGTGGCTTCCAGCTTCACCTGGACAATTCTGTTCTTCGTATTCTCTTCGGAATTCCGGTACCCGGATTCCGCTTTTCGATGCCGTTTCAACACTCGAGGTCGAGTGGAATGACCCTATTCAGTCCAATAGTCCCCAACTGTGGGGTACTAATTGGCTTTGTAGTGCGTGCTTAGCACTTGAATTCAAACTTCGAACTTTATTTTTGCGGAGCAAATTATTTTGCGACTATTCGCTTGCTCGCAAATTTTCGAACTCCCTAATTATCTTGGTTGTTTTCTGTTACTTTTCCAAGGTGATTCCCTCTTCATTTTGTTTTTATGGTTCTTGCCATCCAGATTTATTTTTTATTGATCTGAAAACCCGTTTCCTTGCCTTTTCTCGCACTCGCATTTAAATTAATAATAACAAACTTAATTTAAACAATGCCTAATCCTAACAAATACAATTATAAATGCATAGCAACAAACAATAATTGTGTCTCTTTCAATGTATTGCTATTACAATAAGCGAATTTACCCTCGTTCGCGGTAGACACAACAATACATCCAACATAAATTTATCATGAGGAAAAATTTTGTTGGTGTATGATTTTGTGAAAGGAAAACTGGTAGGCATTCCACTGGCCATGGATCCGCTAATTTGTCCATATACAACCCGCTTAGGAACATTTTAATTTCACGTGACGTCAGAAGCCAAATGATTTGCGTAGATCCTCTTGACCAAGAGGAAGTTCGTATTTGTTTTGGTTTCCCTGATGGAATTTTGCATTCATTCAAGTTGGACTTTAATTTTTTAAGAGCATGTGATAGCGTATTTGGATAATTCCTATCAATTTTGTACATCTTCAATTTTGTATTTTATAGCTTAGCATTGCATGACTACGGATACGAGGGACCACAAATCATAATGAGGACTCTGTTGAGATTTACGTAAATCGGTACTCGTTTGTTCATTGTTAGGTAAGTTGCACTTAAAATTTTGTTTGGTTTTCTGACCATGTAATGATATATTTGATTTAAATATCACGCGCCAGCAAAGTACAAGTAGTTATGACAACACAACGGTGTTTTTAGCCCATCGCAGAAAGCAAAAGGACTTAAAAAGCACGAGGGATTAAAGGTCACTTCAGGTTAGAGTTTTATATATTATTTTATACAATGGAGAAGTGAGTCAATAGCCATCCTTCTAAATTTGAAATAAAATGTATTAATTGGTCGATAACCTGAACTCACAAAAATCAAAACAAAACTCAAAAAAAGCATGAGAACCTCTAATTTCACAAAATAATTACTAACATATTCATTTGTAGGCAGCGCGTGGGTTGAAATTTTCCATTACAAAATTATTATCTAATACATATTACGATGATTTTTTATACGAACTTAATTTTGGTTTTACTAAGTTTGGAGTTTTGTGGGTGGTGTAGCTCATTTTGGGATCACTAAAAGTGGGACGGCGTAACAAATAATAAATCAAAGTTCATAACAATTATTTATATTAAAGTTAAAATAACATATTTACAATTACTATTTTACACTAACCTTACAATTATTATTACGAGGGTAGTTGGTAGCCGTACAGCCTGGCGTGCGAGAGGTCATTTTTTGGTAATCCTTTTATGAACTATTAACTTTGAACAATGATTAACTTTAACTTTGAACCAACATTTTAATTAACATTACACACGCAGTGGCTTACTTAGCCACACGCGTATTACCGACGTAACTCCGATGTAACTATAACTATTTTGCGCTCTGTTGCTGTATTTAATAACTCGCATCCCACCTGGCTCTCTGTACTGACTTGAACCCTCATTTTGCTACCATGCATTTCCCAGGCTATATTCCTGGACCTGGAGGTTCATCACCTTCATTTTGCAAACTGCAATAATGCGCTTCTCACACTCACAACGGACGTTATTGTATTTCGATATTGCGAGTTACTGAACTCGTGATAATTTATAATATTTAATTTAATTTATATAAAAAGCGATGTTTACACGTTTTCTAAATATTTAATTATGAATTTGATTTTTATATTTTCAAAGTGTGACAATGAGGTATAACGGATAAACCCCGTCAATCGTAATTTAATAAAAGTTATTAATGTACTTACTACCTCGGCTAATTGTGTTGTTGTTGCATGTAACCTACCTATCTCAGTAGTCGGTTCTTTTGGAAATTGTAAAGTAAATGTGTGAATGCTGAAAATTAAATGTTCGGGAATACAGGAACCACAAAAATAATCCGTTTTGGAAAATTGATAATTTTATTAAGTAAATTTTTACTAAATTAGTGTGTAAATAAACGTTATTAAAATTATTGAACTATCTCTTATTAATAATCCCCAATAATTAAATCTAAATTACGTGGCGTTATAATTTGCTATAGATGCACTGAAAATTGAGTTTTATAAAAGTTCTGTAGCTTTACCTTTATAAATATGGGTCGTTCTTTATGGTTGGTACCATGCACCTTCAGTATTCACTGGTTGTTTACACCGATGACCTTCTTATCACGTAAATTTTTGTAGATTTCGTTCTTAGTGAAATTTGTATCACCTCGTGGCTGGTTTTATATTTTACCAAAAATATTGACGATCGGTAAGTATACCTTATTAATTTTGCTTCCTTGACGTACACAATCACTTTTAACTACTTTATTTTAATATTTCTACTAATTTTCTCCAGAATTTCACACAAAATTCAATTAAATTCTGGAACGGATCAATTTACACTTATCGCCATTACCAAAAATTATAAAGAAGCCTCGATTGTTTGTCCGTCGTCAAGGTGTTGTAAAAACCAAAGCAACTTGATTATTGTTCAATAAATCAATATGTAAGTACAGTCCACCATCTTGTCATCGCGCGAAATTTGAAATTGTCTTTAAATTAAAATTTCTCATGTTTTTAGGTGAACCAATGATTTTAAACATATAATTATTGTTTATTGCTGGAATTGTTCAATGATGCTTTATCGGATGACCGATCACTTGGTTTATAGTTAAATTCGACACACAATGTAATGTTTTTTTTTATATCTAATGTTTTAACAAAATTATTCTAAATACTTAACTAACAAATTTGTGCATGTAATTTACAATTTCTTAAATTAAACAATTTTATTTTAATAACTTTTAACAATTTTTGTTATTACGGATTTTAATTTGTACATTTTATTTATTTATTTTTTTATTGAATCCCTTAAATATTACAATCTGTTATAAATAACAATAAGTAACTCAATATGACTTGATATATAATAAAAAATGATTTTCAAGAGTTCGCCCAGTGGCTCTCTCTTATACGATTGACATCTCTAATGCGAAATTAACAGTAGATTAGGACTTGCATTGTAGTAGTGCGTTATTCCATGTCATTCTTCAGGTCCAGCGGGTCACGTCGTTTCAATCTTCTTACTTGTTGTGGGATTAGTAGTACTTCAGCGTATGGGTTGAGGTGGTCTTGTAATCGGTGTAAGTACCTTTCACTGAGCCTTCTTATCTCCTCTTGGATTGTTGGGATATTCAATTGTTCATGAATTACTTTGTTAGGGTAGTATATGGGGACATTAGCAATTATTTTCAGCACTCTGTTTTGGTAGGTTTGTATTTTCTTAATATTTGTGGCGCTCACAGCCCCCCACAGCTGCAACCCGTAAGTCCACACAGGCTTAAGGACGATCTTGTATATCAAGAGCTTGTTGTCCAATGAAAGTACCGAGTGTCTACCCATCAGCCAATACATTTTAGATAGTTTCAGCTTAAGTTGGTTTTGTTTAGTTTTTATGTGATGCGCCCATGTTAGTCTACGATCGAGGTGTATTCCCAGATATTCTACTACTTCGGACTGAGGGATTGGCTGATTATTAAATGTGACTATTGGACAAGTTCCTCTTCTCAAAGAGAAGGTAATGTGGACCGACTTACCCTCGTTTACCCCAATTCTCCATAGTTCAAACCAGTTACAGATTTTGTTTAAGTGGTTTTGTAATATTTTCGAAGCCACCTCAATCTGTGTATTGGATGCCATTATGGCCGTATCGTCAGCAAATGTCGCGAGGGTAGTATTTATATCTGTCGGCATATCTGCTGTATATATGAGGTACAGGATTGGTCCCAAGACGCTTCCCGGGGGCACACCGGACTTAATGGGGAGCAATTCCGATGTAGACTCCAGCTGTTTAACAATAAAATATCGGTCCTTTAGATATGATTCGAGAACCAGAAAGTATGTGTACGGTAAATGTTTTTTGATTTTATACAGGAGCCCATCATGCCAGACTCTATCGAAGGCTTGTGATACGTCTAAGAATACTGAAGAGCAATATCTTTTTGATTCCAGATCAGATCTTATTTTGGTCGCAATTCTGTGGACCTGTTCTATGGTTGAATGTCCCCGTCGAAAACCAAACTGGTGATTCGGGAAGATTTCTCTTTCAGCAAATATGGGTTGAAGTTTCTTCAGTAAAATTTTTTCAGACACCTTAGAGAGTAGTGGGAGTAGGCTAATGGGTCTGTATGATGACACATTATTTCCATCTTTGCCAGGTTTCTGAACCATAATAATTTGTGAAATCTTCCATTGTAGAGGAAAATAGCCCAGCCTCAGCACAGTGTTGCACAATATGGTTACCATTCTTAGACCGGGGTCGGGCAGTTCTTGCAGTATTTTGCCTGTGATGAGATCATTTTATCATTTTACAGAGTACATTTTATAATTTATTATTTTGTTGACGCCTGTATTCTTAATTGTGATTTAAATTATTCTCTCCATTTTGACTTTGTTACTGCTATATAAGAAAGAAACCTCCTATTTCAATTAACAAGTTTCATGCATAAACATTTATATTATCAAATTTGAAATTGACTGTTCGTATTCCGAGTGACGTCTTCATCCGAGTCACCGCAATATATTATATTTTATGTTGTTACCGAACTTTTGTTTAAAATTATTAATTTTTGTAATTATTTTTAAATTGTTGGAATTGCATTCATTAGTAATAATTTAATAATGAATTATTTGTTTGAATATAAACATTGATCTCTTCTCGTTTATTAGTTTTTTTATTTGTAACGCGTTTCAATTATAAACGATCTTCATCGGATACACTATATAAAGAAATTTATGATTAATATAACATAAAAGAAGCATAGATGTTGTAAAATATTTCTGGCAATAAATTAGAAAATTATAGTAGAGTAAATAAATGGTAACTCAAAACAATGCAATAGACTAATGAAATTATTGTAATAATCGTAAAATTCAAATATAAAAATAAATGTTAAATTTAAAAAGACGTTTAATCGCCAAATATTTCGAAAAGTGGTGATGTAATTACGTCGAGTTTTTGGTTAAATAAAATTCTATTTTCAATTGTTAATTTTGCAGCTTATCGTTTAATTCCTAGAATTTCAAAAAGACGCAGTTTGTATCCCTTTTTCACAGTAGGAAGGATTTTAGTAGCTTCTTCATTTACATTGTGGTTGTTAAATTTTAAATGGTGGTACATTTTGGACTTGCGGTCGTTTTTATGTTCTTTAATTCCAATTGTTTCTTAACAAAATGTTTTTGTGCAGCCTTCACGCCGCACAATCACGAAACTCAAGAAAATAGGCAACACTTCTGACTTGATTTTTATTTTTACAATACATTATGCACTCCATACAATCCTAATTCCTTATAATCATATAGATTTATTATTGGTTTAATTTAACTTCGTCAATTAAAGCTTGATCCACATTTTGTGACCTCTCTAATGGGCGAAACTGTTTAAACTTATATATTCCATAGCATGTCAGACATATTCCGACAGTTATTAATATAATAGCGGTGGTAATAATAAAATACGGAACGTTCAAATACATTTTCACATAATTTTTCAGCTCATCTGGTAGTTGAAGATTCATGTTGACCCAAAACACGGGGAAGTATAAATTTGGAAAATTTTCAAAATGACTAAAAAAATGTATACCATTCTTCATATTAATAATAAAAATATATGTATGTACATACCTTATATCCTCAACAGGATGAAGAAATACATTAAATTGGGCCGCTATTTTAAATTTCAAGCATATCAACGAATTCTAAAGTTCAAACCAAAGGTTATAAATAAAGTTAGTATGGGGTAGCTCAGAAAGAATTTCACCCTAGTTTATTTCATCTCTGTGTTAATACTACTTTAGATTGACTACCACAGAGTCAGGATTTATCTTTTGTCAGGAAAAATCTTAAGAAATTTTGTAGGGAACAGTTCAACGTCAGATTGTTATTGTGACATGAACCCAGAGCTGCTTCGATGACGTATTCGTCGTCCAAATTGGTATTGATGATCTCAGTTAAGGCATCAGCAACTCTGTCCCAATCATTGTTTGATGATAGCATTTCTATTACTTCCTCGCTCTGAAGCTGCGACTGCAGTCGGGATAATAGTAATCGTTCATACAGCTTGCCCATACCGTCTATCAGGGAGATGGGCCGGTAGGAGCTTGGGTTCTCCATCGGCTTCTCTCCCTTTCTGCGCAGCACGAACCTTACCTTCTTCCAGATCGCCGGGAATTTTCCCGTCGTTAGGCACTTCTTGTTGAGTACGGCAAGGATGTCTTCCTGGCTCTCGTGGGAAACTATCTTCAGGACTTCCGTCGGGATGTCATCTGCCTCTTGCCGCTTTCCTCAACTCTCTATTGTGAATTCTGGTGTCAGGTCGGCTGATTACGCTACCAAATTACTTGCTTCGTGGGTCGGAAAGAGTGTAGAGACTATTTCCTTTATCCTTGATGGTGTGAGTCCCGGTATACTGGTTCTACAGATCTTCTTAGTGACTATCTTGTACCCTAGGCCCCACACATCCGCGTCCACCTCCTTTAGCAGGTCACTCCAACAGTTCTTACTGCTACGGAACATGGACGCGCTTAGCTTCTTCTTAGTTTCTGCGTACTGGTTTTCCTCCTGGCGTTCACTTCTTCTGTTCAGCCTCTGCATGGCCCTTCTGGCCGCGATGCATTGCTTCCCCAGTTCGGTTAGCTTGGAGTTCCACCAGTATGTCTTTTTCCTTGCCATAGTTTTCTTTTTCGGCATACAGATATCGTATGCCCTCTTGAGCATTTCAATGAGTTCTTCTGGGCTCTGGGGATCTGTTCTCCAGGCAGGACCGGCAATGGCTGCTTGAAACTGGGTGATGTTGAGCTTTTTGTCTGCCCAACCTTTTACTGTTCTTAAGTCTCTCGCTACATCTTCAAATTCGATTTCGATGTAGCGGTGTCTTGCCAGTATGATAGTTGGCTGGTCAGGTTTAGGGTGGCGAAGGTGACATCTAAGATCGATTTGGAGTCCCTTCTTCTCTCTGTGGTTTATAAATAATGATTTATCAAATATTAATTGCATGCAGCAAAGTTGTTAATATTTATTTGCACGCGTGTGTAGCGTACAATAGATAATGCCTTTATTAATTCTAGGCAGAAATCATAAAACTGCACAAAAATAAAATTCTTGGTAAAACTTTCCAATCAAAAGAAAAACAAAGGCAAGGGATCAACCCAAAATATTAACACACAAATAAGATAATAATATACTGTAATATTATTTTGAATATCTACGGGTTTCGTAGATTCGCCCTTAAATTTAATTAATTACGTATGTCCCTATAAGCGCCCTCTAGTGCGATTGCTTCACAATGGCATTAGGTCGATAATAATCACGGTCGGTAATTATGGTGGTCGATATAGAGATTTTTGTCGAGCAACAAGGCTTGGGTGTGGCCGTTGCTTGAAGCGGTGTGGAAATCGGTGTGTGTGTGTTTTTCTAATTTCCCTGGAGTTTTCTCGAAGCCAGTTCCCTTTTTTCTGTTGTGTTGGTTTGTTGGCGGGAACTGTGTTGTTTGCTCGTTGCATCTTTACGTGGGATACTTCATTTGGGAAAGATTTGCCTCTATGGTTATAAGGCCGGCGTCATCGCCATTTTTAGAAAATTCCACCGTCACCTTTATCGATTCTGTACCATCCAAACTTCCGCTGGGACCGTCAAAGCGTTGGAACCCCGATCGAAACGACCCAGGGTATTGTACTAATACAACGACGAAAGCCTATAGGAACGGAATTGACGAAAAATTACTAAGTAAGTGCGATTGTTTTTATCACCTTAACTTACCTGTGTATTTCAAATCGCGTAAGTTGTACGTTCTTGTGTGTACCTTTTTACATTGGGTAAATTTGAATTGCATTACGTACTGAAAAGTATTGAGGGTCAAACTCCCCTAGTGAATTTGGCATTAACATCGGTGGCGTATCCATCGTGTTTTAACACCAGTGGCGGAACCATCTTGTTTGAAACCCCAGTGGTGTAGCATCTACGATTTGGTGTTAAACACCAGTGGCGTGTTTGTTTTTAGACTACGTTTTTTTATTTTAATTTTAGTTATTACTGTTTCCTTTGTTATCTTATTTTATTTTATGTTGTTTTATTTTAGCAATTAAGTTTATTGTGTTAGTAAGTAAGCGTCATAACGCGTGTGCTGGCAGGTTGTTGTTGTCAAGCACAGTAGCCTCTTAGAAATTAAGACGCTCATCAATTTTGTCGTCAAAATTATTTTTATGTTTTGTTTAATAAATGTGCCACGCGATTTAGGCGGGTATTATTTACAAAGCCCTTTCCTTGGGAAGACGCCTTATTTAGGTTTTCACCGCATTGTCCTGGTCCTTTCGATTGGAAATCCGGCTCGACAACGTATCCCGGCGTAAGTATAAGATCGACCTCCAAGGTAATGGTCGATTTATACTAAAAAGTAACGTAGCGTAACGGAATGTAGAAAAGATGGCTTATGCACTTATACATAAAAGCGTTTATGGTTGCCTACTACATTACATTACGTTCCGTTGAAACGCTTTTATGGAAGTGCATAAGCCCATCTTTTCTACATTCCGTTACGGCTACGTTACTTTTTAGTATAAATCGACCATTAGTTTTCTTACGTTTTCCCTCTAATCAGACCTAGGTGGCGCCCTTATTCATTCATCTTTTCACGATCTTGACTCCCCCCCTTCCTGCAGTACAGCGTCCGCGGAATATTCCTTATTCACTGAACCCACCCCCTCCCACTGGCTAGTTGGCAAGCTGTTTCTGCAGAGGTTTTCGCCAATTCCCCTTTATTTGGGAATTCGGCCGTTTACGGGGCGATTTGCTGGAGTTTGGGGATTCATTCCCAACCGCAACGAGTTGTCCGTCACAATACACCCAATGTAAAAATATAAACAACACAAACAGATCATACAAACTCGCCAAACTTGAACAAAATTTTACTATTTGTGCCAAACTGATAATTCTGAGCGACAACTTCAAGGCTCCAGATGTTGTTGGTCATAAATTGCTGAGTTGGTTGATAAATGTAATTGGTGAAGTAAAATTGATGTAAAAGATTTGCACTTACCAATTGGACGAAACAAATCCTTCAAAAGAAGTTGGATTCATCTCCGCAACGAAAAAAAACCAATTCTATTACCATCAACGCAAAAGATCCCCAAATGGGTTGGAAAAACAACGTTCTAGCATAGTGGATCGTCCCAAAAGGAAGCATCAAGAAGTCTTTTCGAAATCACGTTCTCATTCAACCACATTCAAAAACCAACTGGCATTATTCTTTTCTTAATAAAACACCTCTTTTGATAAGCATTTATTTTTAAAAATACTGATTTGCCACGTCACACATTGGGGAATGCTAAAATTTATTGCAGCAATCTGCAATAAAACAATTTTGAATTGGAGTTGCAATTTTGAACCGTTACACTATCCTTTCCTTCTTCTTCTTCTTCGTAAATTAGGACTAGGTGCTGTATTTTCCAATTCTTGTCATGCCGTGTCATGGATTATCTTGAGATCCAGCGGTCCAACTCTCGTACCACCTTTTGGGTGGTTGCCCCGGAAGTCTTCTAGAGATGGGTTTACCCGTCATCGCCACTTTGGCCAGTCTGCTTTCGTCCATTCTCTCTAAGTGGTCCCTCCATTGTCTCCTCCTTTTTCTTATCCATCTCACGATATCTTGCATATCGCATGTTTCTCGGATATTGTTGCTTCTCACTCTATCCATCAAAGAGACTCCTACTATCGATCTTAATGTTCGCATTACCACTTAAAACACAAACTCAACAAAGACACCCCCTTAACTATTTCCCAATACAAAATCACAATTACCAAACTCATAAAAATGTCCCGCACAAGAAAATTTACAATACTCAATTCAACTACATATTAACATTAATCCCGAAAGCCAATGGCCCCCGGCCGCGGTTCTACGGGCCCACCCCGACTTCTGACTCTACGGGCGCACCCCCGACTTCTCCCTCTCGACTAATTAATTCAACCATATTTACACCTTTCAGAAATCACGAGGGCTGACCTTCCATAGCGTGAGAATTTGCACCACTGACAAATTTCACCTATAGACAGATACATCCCTATCGCTTTTTTAACGAGAAGCAAATATCTACTGATTGCTTCAATGCAATCAAATCTTGATTGCTTCATCAATGAAATCGCGTAGACTGCATTGAAATATCCGGTCAAATTGGTGATACTCCACTGTTGTCTGAAATTAAACAGTTCACCTGAACAAAGAACAGTGTAAAAGTCATCTTTAGACGCAAGAAGTTCGTATGCAGACGAATATTGATAAAATACATTATCAATTCTCGTTCGCGATATAAAACTTATCTCTTCCGCTGTTGATAAATATGGTTGATTAACAATCATCAATTATTATCGCAATAATAATTTATAAGTATATCTCAATTTAAAATATTAAAATAAATTTTTTTTATGAATTAAAATCCCGTTTTGTTACATTATGTCGTTTCCCAATCTATACCCAGCATTCACTGTTTTACGCACTTTATAATTTCATCCTTAATGGTGTTGAACAATATATGGGACTGAGACTATTTTGCTTGTCTTATTCCAGATGATACATTTACTTCTTCTGTTAATTCCCCATTTATTTTTTATTTTTATTCAGCTCTTTGATACAAGCAATCTATCAATGGCTAACAAGCTCATTTAACGACAATGAAAATATAACATGTAGAGTATTGTTCCAGTGAACAATCTCTTCAGTTGTATTAAATTAAAGACAATTATTTGAACTAAGTTAGAGATAATTATTTGAACCAAATTAAAGACAATCAAAGTATAACCGTGTATTAGTGTCTGTTAGGTAGGTCGTCCGGTTGGTATCGTTTTAACCTGCGCACTTTATTTTCACTGTTAAATAACTGATTAGCGAACACGTTAGGATGATCGGAAATATCTCTCACGATATTTAACACTAAATCTCTTTATTTCTTCCAAGATTGTAGGTAGCGGTATATCTCGTTGTATTACCGAGATTGGTATGTAGTGCGGTGCATCTACGATAGAACGAAGAACTTTATTCTGGAAGCGTTGTATGAACTCGATGTTTGACTTGGCAGCCGCACCCCAAAGCTGGATCCCGTACGTCCATATCGGCTTCAGAATAGCCTTGTATAAATAACACCTTGTTCTCGGTTGAAAGCTGGGAGTTTCGCCCAACAAGCCAGTACATCTGCCTCCATTTATGACCGAGTTGTAATCTCTTCGTGATTATGTGCTTCTGCCATGTCAGGCGTCTGTCCAAATGCATGCCCAGGTATTTAGTACTCTCAGCCTGTGGCAGTTTGCACCCATTGAATGTTACAGGAGGGCAGGTATTCCTTTTCATAGTAAACGTTACGTGGATTGACTTTGCCTCGTTGTCTTTTATTCGCCACTTTTTCAGTCATTCTTGAATGTTGTTGAGATGATTTTGCAGAATTCTAGATGCAATGATTGCATCTGTGTGTGAGGCAAGAATAGCTGTGTCGTCAGCAAAGGTAGCGATTGTGACGAATCTTATTGAAGGCAAGTCGTATGTATAGATTAGATACAGGAGTGGACCCTGGACACTTCCCTGGGGAACTCCGGAATTTATTAGATATAAGTCGGTGTACGCGTTCTGTTGCTTAACTAGGAAGTATCTGTTGCTAAGGTATGACTTGAATATCTGATATTAGTGGTAGGGTAGTTTGGTTTTGATTTTATACAACAGACCCTCGTGCCAGACCTTATCGAAGGCCTGACTGATGTCGAGAAATGCAGCGGAGCAGTAGCGTTTGTTATTAAGGGTTGTTAAACTAATTGGTCTATACGACTTAACATCTTCGTTATTCTTTCCAGGTTTCGGGATCATGACAATCTGTGACACTTTCCATTGTCTTGGGAAATGTTTATTGTTAATTATTGCATTAAATATCTGAGTAACCGCTTTAAATCCCTTTTCTGATAGCTCCTGCAGGATCCCCCCAGTGATTAGGTCGAATCCAGGTGCTTTCTTTGGGTTAATTGTATTTTTAATGATGTGTATAATTTCTTTAATTTTGAATTTAGGAATTGGCAAGTCCATTTGGAAAGGAGCCTCTAAATATTCGTGGATTTTGTTTTCTTCCTCTACTGGGCATGTTGATGGGTTTGGTTGTAAGATATTAGACAAATGATTCGCAAAAGCATCAGCCTTCTGTTCGTCGTTCCTAGTCCACTCATTATTGTGGTTCTTGATTGGAGGATTTGTTTGTTGCGGTCTTTTTAACTTCCTGGTGGCTTTCCAGAGAGAATAATCGGTAGCCTCCGACGCGCTCAGGTTTTCGCGGTAATTTCGGATACCTTGATTTCTGATTTCTGATAAATTTTCTTTCAAGTCTTTTGCAGCTCTGTTTAGTTTGGTCTTGTCTGCTGGGGATTTAGTTTGTTGCCATCTTCTTCGTAGTTTCCGCTTTTCTGATATTTTTTGTTGTATAATATATGGTGTCAGTTCTTTAATTTCTTTATCGTTGATATCAGGAGTCGCCTGTCATGCCGCTTGCTGTATACTTGTTGTCAGTTCGTTTACTGCATTATCCAGGTGGTCTTCTGTCTTCAGTGGTATTTTCAGGGATATGAGTGTATCCAGTTTTTCTCTGAAAATATTCCAATTAGTTTTTTTGCTGACCAGGGTTGGTTGATTTTCTTTTCTTTTTTATTTCTGTGTAGATTGAAAGGATAACTGGAGAATGGTCAGATGACAGGTCAAGGCTGATTTGTATTTTAGTTTTCTTTATGTCGATGCCATTTGTAACGAAGAAGTCGATTTTGTCGGGGGCTTTTGTTACATCATACGGCCAGTGAGTAGGTTCGCTCGTGGATATGGTTTCCAGGGTTTTGGTTTTTATGGTTTTGTATAGCTCTCTTCCCCTAGTAGTGGTCAGTCTAGAACCCCATGCCAAATGTTTGGCATTGTAATCGCCGCCGGCTATGAACCTTTTCTCCAGTGTGTTGAAAAACTCATTATATTCTTTTTGTTTGATTGTGCAGCCTGGTGGGCAATATATGGAAGATATGATTATTTCGCCTGATTTATCTTCTAGAATTATGTTAGTAGCTTGTAGATGTTTTTTTTATACCTTTCTGTTTCGTGATGTTTCAAGGTTTTGCGAATGATTATAGCTGTGCCACCGTGTGCTTTGCCATCAGTAGGGTGTTTGGTATGGTATATTTTGTATTTTGGTATCTTTATGCTATGTTTGTCAGTGATTTTCGCTTCTGATATTAATAGAATGTCGATTTCTTGATCTGTTAGGAATGTTTTAGCTTCGAGGAGGTGCTGGTACAGACCGTTAGCGTTCCAGATGCATATTTTGTACTTGTGACTTGCTGACAGACATGTGTTACTTCTAGGGTGTACTTCTATTAATTGCATTAACGAGTGTAGTAAGCAGGTTTAACATTGTGGACATATTTCTTGAGTTTTCTTTATTTTGTTCGATTAATTCTCTTATAAGGTTTTTTAGTTCGGTAATGTCATTTTCTTGTTTCTTGCATTCTTGATATTGTGGTTCGTGTCCTTGCCATGTTTGTTGTGGCTGGGAGTTGCTACTTATGGCTTGATTAATTCCCCATTTATTGTTATTTTGGTCTTGCAATTCGTGTTTAGTTCAGGAACAATTCTGATTATTTTTGGGTCAACGCTGGTCTTCCGTAATATGCTCAGAGCTGCCAGATATGCCAGATGAACTCGATCAAATGCCTGTGTCAGATCGACAAAGCACATGAACGCGGGTTTATTGTACTCAATAGCTTTTTCTACTATTTGGCGTATTATATTTGCATCGAACGTTGATCTATTTTGTCGGAAGCCTTGCTGTTCCTCACTAATATTTACGTAGCTCACTATTTTGTCAGAGACTATTTTTGTCAGCAGGTTTAAAATACTACTTATTAGTAGATATATACCTCTATAGTTGTCAGGATTTGTTTTTATTCCTTTCTTGAATACTGGTATTGTTATACTTGTTCTCCATTGCGTTGGTATAGTCCCCGTGTCCATTATCTTTTTGTAAAAAAGGTTATTTCTCTATCAAGCGACTCTCCACCATATTTAATCATCTCATTTGAGATCTGGTCTAGTCCTGGTGATTTTCTGTTTTTCAGTTTTTTGATAGTCGATATTACCTTGTCCTCAGTGATTTCCAGCATATTCGTTTGGCTTCTCTCTTCGTCATATCTACCGCCTTGGTCTTCTTCTTTATCACCTGGTGGTTGTGCATGATATAAAGTGCGGAAGTGTTCTATCCATTTTTCGAGAGAAATAGTCTTTGTTTGGACGTACTCGTTAATTGTTTTTTTCTCTCCCTTAGTAAGTTCTATATTTTCCTTTGTCCTCCGTATAGATCACTTTCCATATCCTTTGAGAATTCTTCCCAGAAAGCTTGTTTTATTTGTCTATATTTTCCATTCAGTCCAATTTGTTTGACAACCTTTATAATCTTTTGGTGTTTAACACTATCGAATACTTTTTGATAGTCTATGAAGCACGCCTGGATGACACAGTTCATGTCATCTTTGGAACAATACCTGGATAACCGTTCTCCAAAAACCAAGCTGTGTATTCGACATTAGCCCTTCGCAAATTTTATATATTCTCCTGCAAATAATCCTAAGAAACAGCTTAGTATATGACTAATCAAGCTTATAGTTCTATATAATCATTGCACTATCTGACCTCCAGTTTTTTTTTCGGTAAGACGACAAATTCTGACTTAAACCATGACCGCGGGGTACTACCCAAGTCATAGATGCGATTGAATATCGAAGTCAGCCATATTACATTGACCTCGCTTAACATTTTCAAAAACTCAGTTTGCACATTATCCGGACCAGTAAGAAGCCTTACCTTCTTTATTGCTGCTTTCACTTACTCTATGAGAATTTTTGGATCAATGTCAATATCAACTTTAGAGGGTTCTTGTCCATTATCATAAAAGAGTTCTTGTTTATACTATTTTTAAGTATCTTTGATCTCATCCTTATCAATAATTATTCTTCGATCGTTGTCAATCAGTTTACTGATTGTCCTTGATTTACATTTTCCGGTTACTTCTATAATTTTTCGGTTCACATTAAAGCTATCATGTTTTGTCTGTAAAAGTTCAATTTCCGTGCAGTTCTCTTTTAGTTTTGCTCTATACCTGCACAAATTTTTCTCCGGATCGTTTTATTGATACGCTGATATTATTTTACGTAGTTACCTTTCAACTTTCTTCTCTCCATATATCAGCTATAAGGAAGATGATGGTATCCGCGTATTATATTACCGATTTTTGATTGAGTATTTTAAATACGCAACGTATTTAATGGGTATTAATTATAATTCATTTCAATTAATTTCAGTTCCTTTTTCTCTAGATATGAAAAACCATAAATGGAGTTAAAATTATACACAAATTTGGGCTAATATCATAGCAATATATACCTGAGACCGAAGTTTTTAAGTGGTTTTTGTTATTTTCTATTTGAAATAATTCAATAGGTTTTCAAATTCAATCTGGCCGTCCAAAGTTACAATATTGTTAATATAGATTAATGAAATAATGACTTACAGGTTCCACTACTATGTACGATTCGTGTTTTTGTTTTTCGGGATGCAATCCTTCTATAGGATCCAAATAAATAGGATCAGCATTATAAAAATGCGGTAAAGAAATATAGATATTTAATGTGTACCGACAAGAAGATGCACCAATTAATCCGGATGGTATACAGTGTCCATTGCAGAAACATTTATTTTCAGGATTTAAAGTGCCTAAAAGTTAAATCTATTATAGAATTACTACTTGATACAACTATCGCAGAAATTTTAAGTTATATCATTATATGGACTGATAGTATGGAAGTACTCTATTAGTGCATTCACCATTATCCAGGCTTAATTTTGTAAGGGAATATTTATATCCCATTATGCCATCAACTATGACTTCTTCCTCAAAGTAGAGCGTTACGTATCGACATAACTCTGCAGAAAAAACAATAAGGAATTCCTTATTTAGCGGGGATGAATAAATATCTCCAAGTGATCCTTTAATTTTGCTACATGATTCATTTAAAGAAAATGTTTTATTTTGGTAATTCCAATTTAAAATATCAAATTGTCTATTTACACCATTTCCAATATTATAAACCCCTTCAAAATTCGGATCACCGTCTCTCTAGAAATTGCGAAATTAATAATATAATATACTTTAATTTTATAGTACCTACTTACAAGTTTAAAAAATCCAAAACCATCATTCAATCGTCGAAACTCTGGATAGATGAAATCTAAATAATTTGATAATTCTATAATTAAATCATTGGTTCCTTTCATAATTTCATTATCTATTATGGTATCAAAATAGTAGTATGGATTAAATACTGAAATATATTCTGAGAAAAGATCTTTTAAGGAAATATTCCAATCCTTGATAAAATCACCCATTATCTGTAAAATTCAAATTATATTTTTCTTGCTGTTTTCAAAATATTTACGTAGTTACCGTGGTAAAATAATTAATTGTGGTTAGGCGATCACTTACATTTCCATTATTTAACAAATTGTTATCATATTTATAAGTACGAAGTTGCTTAAATGTAATGGTATTATTGTTATCGTTGCGCACTATATCAATTCTCTCCATTTCTTCCAAATATGTATAGGGACCAATTTCTTCGAATTTTGGTTTCACATTTCTGTTAAAAAAATCTTTATGGTTTGTCCAATTAAAGAACGTAATCTCACATGGTACTTTAATCGGATATTTCTGCCACAATGTGAATACAAAGGAATCCGAATTTAGATTTAAGATTATTTCTGCAATATAACTCATGATGGTTGCTTGAAGTGTTATTAAACTAACTCCCAATATTATTGTAATAGTTCCGCATACCATTAAGCAAACCATACTTGATTTTCGACGGTTTTTGGGTGATTTACATTTCAATTTCGATCGAGTTGGGTTAATCTAAACATGGAGAAAATAATAAATCAGTAGGTTATCGAAAGTGTAATGAAAATAATGGAAGCAGGCGTGGAAAAATAAAACCACTACAATAGCTTTGCATGTTTTCGACCAAGTATTTGGTAAAAATCTGGATGAACGTCGTTTAATTAATCTAAAATTCACTGACCAGAAATATATTTCAATTAATATTAATTCAATCAAGTTTTCATTCGTAGAAAGAAGAACGTTTATTGTAAATATAGTGTTTAGGTGGGAGTAACACAAGGGAGTTTTCTTGGATCTTTATTTAATATTATTACCTACGACATCCCAATAATTTAGGTAATATTGGTAGTGTTTTGCGGATGATACAGAAATTATTAGTTAATTTAGCCAACTACTTACATAGAGGAATCATTTGACCAGCTTTAAGATTCAATAAATACCCCGTGATCATTTCAAAAGTTGCTATTTAGCGCGGCATCCAAGAACTACATTATTATAAACCAACATGGGTTCTTTCCAGGTTGGTCTACAACCACCAATTTGTTATATTATGTAGTTTCTTACTTGTTGAATAATTATGTATACAATTATGTTGTAACACCTTATATATAACGTTAAATTCTCTGTATTTATTTTTTCATTAATGCGCAAGTCATTAACATGCATTATACGATGTTCATTGCATTTCTGTCGAATGCAGTCAGTTGTACTTTCGTAATCATACAGTATTAATGTGTGTCTGTGATTATCTAAGCAATCTACGTAATGATAGTAGAATTCAACTCAAGTTATTCTTTTCTAATATTCTATTCAATAAACAATCGTATTATTATTTGCCTTAACTCATTTTATTCATCACCCTGTCCAATTGCAAATTCCTCTGATAACAACAACAAATAATATCAACAGGTTATGGAAGCCCAGTTAACGTATGCAATTGAGACAGGACGCGCGGGAACCGGGTTCAAGCGAGTGCATGTTGTTTAAAGTGCGTGATAGAGTGAACAATAAAACGAAACAGTTCAGTGATAAAACGTAAAGTAGTTTTAAAGAAAAACACTAAGTGCATTAAAAGCGTAAAGCAGTTTTTAAGAATAGAGACAACAGTGAAGCGTTACGAAGCTTCAGGAAAAGAAGTTTGCAAGCACAATGGCAGACAGAATTGACATAAGCGTCATTTCAAAGTTTGATGGAATAAACTTCAAACAGTGGAAGTTCCAGATGATGTGCGCATTAAGGGCGAAAGGGGTTCTAGAAATAGCAACCGGAGTGACGCCACAACCGCCAACAGGCTCCAAAGAAGCGTGGGATAAGAAGGACGCCATTGCTATGTTTACGATTACCTCAGCAATGGACATATCTCTAATAACCCTTGTAGAAAATTGCGTAACAGCAAAAGAAGTTCTAGAAAAACTTGATCTAGTTTACGATCAGAAAACTGCGACGAATAAAATGATCAACCAGGAAAAGTACCACAGTTACAAAATTGATAAAAATGATTCGATAGCAATTCACATTGCAAAAATCGAAAGTTTAGCAAAAGAAGTAAGAAATTCAGGTGACACCATAAGCGATACGTCAATAATGACAAAAATCCTACTTGGGCTACCTGAAAAATTCAGAAACTTCAGACAAGCCTGGTTATCCGTTGACGAAAGCAAACAAACTGTGAAAAATCTAACAGCGAGATTGTTAGACGAAGAAAAGAGCTTGACAACAATGGAACAGAGCGACGATGCGTTCACAGCCCAACTAAAAAAGAAAACAATTACAAAAAAGCCGAAAACGACAATTACACGCTTCAATTGTCAGAAGAAAGGGCATTTTGCAAGAAATTGTAGGGCACCAAGAAAGGAACGTAGAAACGACGAACGTTCAAGACAAGATAACGGATCAAAAACAAAAGAAGGAAATGTGTCAGCATTCGTGACAAACGAAGAAAAATAAAACGAAGAAATCCTATAATAACAGCGGAAAATGATGAATGGGTCATGGACAGTGGAGCTTCCGCCCACATGACGTACATGAAAGCTTACCGAAGAAAACACAGTCAAATTAGGAAATGATAAACTTTTGAAAGTACACGGAAAAGGAACAATAAAAATCCGAAAAAAGATAAACGAAATATGTTACGATGCTATAATCAAAGAGGCATTGTATGTACCAGATTTAAGAAGGAATTTATTTTCTGAAGGAGTACTTACAAAAAGCGGCTACAAAATCGTAAAAGAAATTCGCTTTTGTATACGAAAAAGGTGATAAGATTGCAGCTGTCGCCGTGAGACGTCTAAACAATTTGTACACCATGCAATTTAAAACTGTCGCTAATCTCGACACAAATTACGTTGCAACCGATGCGGAAAAATTGTCTATGTGGCACAAAAGACTTGGCCATGTAAATATTAAAACAATAAAAACTCTAATCAACAAAGGTGAAATTACGGGTATAAATTTAACAAAAACAAAAGATTTGAAATGTGAAAGTTGCATTTACGCGAAACAACACAAATTAAAATTCGGTCGTGTAAATCACCAAGTAAAGCCAGGGGAAGTGATCTTCAGCGATGTGTGTGGTCCATTTACTGTACCTAGCATCGGAGGTGCAAATTACTTCCTCTTATTCAAAGATGAGTCAACGGGCTACAGAGTAATCTCTTTGATTAAACACAAAAGTGACGAATTAGAAGCTTTCAAAACATTTGTTAAATTGTGCAAAAATAAATTCGGGCACCCAATAAAAACATTACATGTTGATAACGGGACGGAATTCATCAACAAAAATTTCCAAGACTTTTTACGCGATCGTGGAATCGAGATCGAAAGAACGGCACCGTATACAGCAGAGCAAAACGGACGCGCGGAACGTGAAATGAGAACAATAGTTGAAAGTGCGCGAGCTATGTTGTATGAAAAAGACTTAAAATCGGAATTATGGGGAGAAGCGGTCAACACCGCAGTATACGTGTTAAATAGAACACCTAATACAAATTCAACGGAAAAAACACCGTATGAACTAAGGACGGGTAAGAAAGCGAATCTGTCGCACATAAGAACTTTCGGGAGTGTAGCGTACGTGCACATACCAAAACAAAAACGTACGAAGTTAGAATGTAAAAGTAAAAAGACAATTTTAGTGGGTTACGATGGCAACTCAACAAATTATCGCCTACTCGATTTAGAAACCAACAAAATCACAATCTCCAGAGATGTAATTTTTAATGAAGATTTGGTTGGAACAATCGAAAGAAAAAACACCGTACAAGTCGATTTGGACAACTACGACGAAGACAACAACGAAGAAGAAAATCAACAACAACTGGAAAGACTGGAAGTTCCAGCAGCCGAGGAAAACGAAAACGAAACGCCAGTGGTGGAACAACCCCGATACGAGCTACGTCCAAGAGAAAGCATCCCAGCACAAAACAGGTACGATGACTTCGAAGTTAATTTTGTTACAGACGAACTAAAAACTTACAAAGAAGCGATGTCCTCCAATGACGCGGAGCAGTGGCAAGATGCGGTGGAAGACGAGCTCAAGACACTAGAAAAAAATTCCACTTGTGAATTGGATGAAGTAATATACATGGAACCACCCACGGGGATAGCCACCAGCAGCAACCTTATTTGTCGTCTCCGAAAAAGCTTATACGGACTAAAGCAAGCACCCAGATGTTGGAACAAAAAGTTTGATAATTTTCTAAAAAGTTTCGGGTTTATTCAAGCTAACGCGGATAAATGTGTTTATACCGGAAAAATTAAAAACACAAAAATTTTGCTTATAATTTTCGTAGATGACGGCTTAATTATGTGTAAAGACATTAATATCGTCAAAAAAGTCCTGAATAAATTAAAAAGTGAATTCGAAATCACGATAAGCGAGCTAAAATATTTTGTCGGTATGGAAGTGATACGTAATCGCGAAGATAAGACTATTTTTATACATCAAACAATTTATGTGAACCAGTTGGTTAAAAAATTTAATCTACAAGATGCTAAATTAGCAAATATCCCAGCTGATCCAAACGTGAAGTTCACACGAAACCTTGATGACAAAAATAGAATAAAATTTCCTTATCGCGAAGCCGTGGGGTCACTAATATTTGCAGCTATTGTTTCGCGACCCGACATATCGTATGGAGTGGGAATAGCAAGCAGATACCTCGAAAATCCCAGTTAAATTCATTGCAACGCCGTGAAACAAATAATTTGATATTTAAACAATACGAATGACCTCGGTATTCTATACGACGGAAAAACTGATGACGCGAACCAAATGTTAGGGTTTTCAGATGCGGATTTCGCGGGTGACATAGATACGCGAAAATCAACATCCGGTTACCTTTTTAAAATGAATAGTGGCGCCGTAACTTGGTTAAGTCAAAGACAATCTATCGTGACGCTATCAAGTACTGAAAGCGAATACGTCAGCGCCTCTTTGGCTACAAGAGAAATCATATGGCTAAGACAATTGTTAAGTGACATTGGTGAAATTCAAAAAACACCAACATTTTTAAAAGTAGACAACCAAAGTACAATAAAGTTAATAAAAAATAGCGAGTTCCACAAAAGAACCAAACACATCGACGTGAGGTACCATTACATCCGAGAAAAGTTTGAGAACAAGGAAATAAATATCGACTACGTGGACACAAAGGAACAGTACGCTGATACTTTTACTAAGCCTTTGAGTAAACAAAGATTTTGCATTAATTTGAATTAATTTCTTTCATTTTATTTCTGTTTTGCTATTATTGTAATTAACTCTTAGTAATGTTTAAAAATTTTCTTTTTTTAAGATTTAAGGACTAAAAGGAATACAAAAAACTGGTGGAAGTGTTGAATAATAATGTATACAATTATGTTGTAACACCTTATATATAACGTTAAATTCTATGTATTTATTTTGTCATTAATGCGCAAGTCATTAACATGCATTATACGATGTTCATTGCATTTCTGTCGAATGCAGTCAGTTGTACTTTTGTAATCATACAATATTAATGTGTGTCTGTGATTATCTAAGCAATCTACGTAATGATGGTAGAATTCAACTCAAGTTATTCTTTTCTAATATTCTATTCAATAAACAATCGTATTATTATTTGCCTAAACTCATTTTATTCATCACCCTGTCCAATTGCAAATTCCTCTGATAACAATAACAAATAATATCAACATTACTGTACTCTGGAATCATTTGAGAAGCATATATAGGTGGATCCAATTTGCACTGACTTCTCGAAAGCCTTTGATAGAGTTTCTCACGGAGTTCTTCGATTCCACGCCTGAAGAAATCCGGTGGTTTGTTGGTGAAGAAGTCGTCGAGCCAGTTTTAAAGAGCAACGTCGTTATTAATTGAGATTCCGCGGACTGTTGGATGGAGTACAGAAAAGATAAAAATCTGATGAAGCAAGATCAGGAGAATAGGGCGGATTTGAAATAACCTCCCAACCGAGGTTTTGAATAGCTGCTTTTGAAATGTTAGCAGTATGCGGACGGGCATTATCATGCTGCAAAACCACTTGATGCCGTCTTGCCAGTCGTTTTTCTTGAATTGCAGCTTCCAGGCGACGCAGTTGTTGACAATAAACCTCAGAAGTGATGGTTACATTCCTCGGAAGAAATTCATAGTAGATGACGCCTAATTTATCCCACCAGATGCACAACATTACCTTGTGTGGATGGGCACCAGCTTTTGAACGAGGATTTTCTTGTTTTTGTTAGGGCTCAGCCATTCCTTTTTGTTCTTGTTGTTGATTTAAAGGCACCATTTTTTGTCACCAGTAACAATTTGGGACAAAAACGGCCGATGTTGTTGACGACCTGAACGATGACGAGCAAGCAAAGAAGCACAAATGGTAACACGCTAAATTTTGTTATTCTCGCTCAAAACGTATGGTACCCAAACACCCAACTTTTGAACTTTGCCCATGGAATGCAAATGTCGTACGATAGTTGATTGGTCACAATTCATCATATTGCCAATTTCAGAGTTGATTGACGTGGATCATCACGAATTGAAGCATTTAATCGGTCTTCATCAAAGCCGGATGGTCTCCCTGAACGTGGGAAATCATTAATATCAAAATGCCCCTTTTTGAAACGAGAAAACTATTTTCGTGCAGTACTTTCTACGATGGAGTTCTCTTCGTAAACGGCACAAATGGTTCTAGCGGCCTCCGATGCCTTAACTCCTCGGTTAAACTCAAACAAAAGGATATGATGGAAATGTTAATTTGTTTTGTACTTGACACTCCATTCTATTTAGCCAACAATTACCCCTAACTTTCTACAAATTGAAAAATTCAACAAGTATTCAATAAAACAATACTATGGCGTTAAAATGACATTGATATTTCTCAAACAAATTTGTGTCTAAAGCACTCTTACCTTGGAAACCAAAAACGCTTCGAACTTATAGGTTTGTTTGCATATTGGTACTTATTTAAATAATTTTAAAAAAAAGCTAGTAGTAGGTATGTACATCCGCTTATGATATAATATAATTATGTTCCATGGTCTCATTGTTTGTATGTATCGTCTACATTTTTTATCATTTTCTACATTTTCTTGTACAGAATTCCCACTTTTAAATGATCTTATTCGCAAACGGTAAAACCAACAAATGCGCGCTTGCGATAAAAAATTAGCAACAAACTATTCATACATTTTTCTTTGTTCCATTGGGGGTTGCAGCTTAATACAAGTTAAAACTTTCACACGGCCAATAACAATACAGAAATATTATAATTTTGGATTTATATCTAGTTTAGAAGATTAACTTACAGTATCATACGATTGCGACAGCATACCTGAAATTAAATTATTAAAAAAAAGTTATATTACGTAATTAAATTATTGTTATAATCAAATCACTATAAATTCAAAATGATATGAATGAAGTACCCTTTAATTTTTCTTTTAATCCTTTTGGTTTAAAATTTTTCCAAATATTTAATTACCTATATCAAGTTTGTTCTAATATTAGTGAACTACCGATCTTCTATTTGAATTAAATATTTATAATGACAGTAGGTGGGGAGGCTACTCTTTATAACTCATTTGAATAGAATTTTAATTTACGAAATTTCAAGGTTCACATAATTATAATAAAGTATAAGTTGCATTAAGTCTTATCAGGAACTGGTTTATTAATTATGTAATTATGGTCGATTTTGTTTAAGAATTAAATCTTGTTTTAAAATCCTTCCAAGACTAATTTAGGCAAAGATTTTTCTTAATAGTCCACTGCATTTAGGATTTTGATACGGAATAATTCATACAAAACGTTTTAGTGTGTTTTTGGCTTTAATAGGGTGTTCTAAATAGTTTCTCAAAAGTCCCCAAAGATTGGGTGTCCGCTAAAGTTTTGAGGGCCTGAAAACGGCTGAAATTTCAGTTCCAAAATTAATTTTTGTGAATATCTCAATTCTATAGGATTTAGGTAAAAAATACATCAGATAAAAAAGTAAGCTGAAGAAATTTTCGAGAAATTACTAAGATAGACATTTTTTCAGATAAGCAACCGTGTCCATGATACACGCGAGTGAAATGTCATCTGAAAGCAGGTAAGTATAGTAATATAATATAATTTTGAAGGCAAGGGAAGGGTTTTCGAAAAAAATGTTATTCTACATTTCGCTTTATTTGCTCACTTTATCGATTGAAAGAAAAAAAATTGAAATTGGAAAATTTCTTCAAAAAATGTAACATATTTTTCGATTTGAGCTCTTCGAAAGGACAGTTATATTGTGGATAGATTTTTAACAATCACGCTCGTCGATTGCCGACGAATACACGTTGGACATATTAAATTTTCCTTCAGTTGTGAACCTTTTTTCTCGCCAAAACATTACAAATTCATGCATGTTTATTGTTCTATTGTTTTTATTATTCATGGTAATATTTTGGCGAGAAAAAAGGTTCACAACGAAAGGAAAATTTAATATGTCCAACGTGTATTCGTCGACAATCGACGAGCGTGATTGTTAAAAATCCATCCACAACGTTATACACAGAGGGGTAAACTGAAAAGTGTCGTTTTAGCTGGCCGTATCATGGAAACGAATTAAATTAAAAAAAAATCAAATAATGTATTTTTGGTTTAACTGCATTGTCATATCGTCCCCTTAATACTATAACTAGCTAACTTGAAATTACTGATATTGAGTAAATGGAGTTTAAAGTTTACAATAGCAAAAAAAAGTATTGAACTTCAAAATTATTTTTGTTTTAACGTTTAAAACTTTAGCTACTTATGTAAGTTAAATGTATTTAATACCCTCACAGTCTAATGTTTTATATTTTAGGAAATTTTTAATTAGAAGTAAGATATCTACATAGTTATAGCACTAATAAAAATGTGAAAAATCAGACTTATCTAGTCCTTTTATTTTATTTTAACTTTGTATGTTTCAAAATAAGTTTTATTCATAACGACTGATAAATAGTAATACATAATACAAAATAAGATCGAGAAAATACATAATTATTATAAAGAATAAAACTATAAAACTTCACAATTGCAGAAATAGATATCTCAACTGTCTTGCGAAGGTCGCGGACGTACTATACGTTGCTATACGTAACGTTCGGAATTTGCACAACTAGGTATCTCAAATTATGCACTTATAGCATAACAGCATTGAAGGGATCTGGGACTTATCTACTTTTAGCAAGTGGATATTTGATATTTAGAAACATAATAGAACATTTTTAGTTGTAGCACTAAATAAAGTGGGCGAAATTAGGTGGTTACATGTACGTAGCTAACTCAAAATAGCCAATATTCGAGTTACCTAGTTATAGTATTAAGGGGACGATATTATGCTAAACTTTTTATCAAAATTAGGGATGGTGTGGTCAACTTATATTCGGCTAATAAATATTTATGGTGAAAATCCATACAATTAAATGAAAATCGATTCCAACCTTTTTAAATAAATATAAACGGTGGTCGCGCAACTTAGCTACACTTTGAGCTGTTATTGCTATGTGAATACGAATCTGACGAAAAATATGAGTAAATATTTTTTTGTCGAGTATTTAGCTAGCTTTATAATTTTATATTAAACTATTTTGTCATAAAGTACAACGAAACTTAAGAAATCGGCGAAAAACTGATTTTTGTCCGTTTCTGCCTATACTTAATTAATTTTTAGTAACCGAACCCATGCTTATCCCATGATTTGGTGCGCATGCTCAGCACATTTGTACAAAAAACTGTAAAAAAAATTAACCAAGAAAAGAAGACCCCTTTAGAAATAGGGGTTGAAGTAGGGTTAAAATTAAAAAAGTAATCCAGTTAAGGGTTGAAAATATATAATGTGGTTGAATATTTGAACAGAATGTTCATTTACCTTAACAGAAAATTTTTTATTTTTGAATTTAGACCACTGTGGATGAAGTTACAGTCGTTTTTCTACAAGTCTACACACCAACTTTTTGATTTTTTGAAAGACCAAAACAAGGAAACGAATGCCTTTTTGGACAAATCCTTAAATTTGTGTTTTTTATTTCTAACTACGATTGTGTATACCAATTTTCGTTAAGTTTGGTCGGGGTCGAGTCAATTTTACCTATTTTTTGGTCGATTTGAGATGGAATGACCCCTTAGGCAGTTGCCCTATCGATTCAAGCACTTGGGCTTGTAATTTTTTTTCTATATAACTCGATAATTAGCATAATAACTACTTAAATAACAACTTAAAATAAATTTCTCAATTCGCGACTTAATTAGCTTAGCTAAAAATGGAAAGGTGCCTGTATTTATCGGTAGATTACTATAATAAACTCGAACAATAGTTCAACATGTGGCGTTGCAATTCGATATTTCAAAATACTAAATTGATAGGGCTTATTTCGTTCGAGGATAACTTTTAGTTAGATTTTTAATTGTGCAAATTGGAGTAATTTTCATGAATTATTGATACATTATTTGGACGATTTGGTGTACGAATTAAATTGGAATTGTGCTTTTCTTCCAATCCAATTTTTTTGAATTTATTTTGCCACTGTTTGGATGTTGTTCGATTTACTAGCTTGGATATTTTTTAATGGAGCATAGTATCTATCATGCCTGGTCTTCTTTTGAAGGATTTGTATGTTCGATTTTGTTTTATCCAACATTTAGTTTGCTTGTAGTTCTATGATTTCTGCCCAGAATTAATAATGATATGATTATTATCTCCTGTACGTGATGCATACGTCCAGATACTTTTCCGTAAAATTGTGTTCAATAAATTATTATTGTGCATAAACAATATTAAAAGTTCTCTTAAATCCAAAATGTACAATCGTTAAAATATAAAAAGCATGGTGTTAATTTATTACAATGCAACAAAAGTATAGAACCGTATTTCGATAGGATTAATAATTTTGACATATTTTGTAGAATAATTTTTAAAAATCAAAAGCCAATTTTATAATTAAAATTTAACCATACATAATTTCGTTGTATTTTGAAATACATTTTAATGATCATTGCAGTCATACAAAAACTTTGAAAATATCCAAATTCAAAAAAATCGTAATTGATGATTATAAGCCAATATTGTTATGGCATAATATTGAAAATTGTATTTTTCTTCTTTGATTATGTACAACTACAAATATTTGTAAATGAGTGAAATTCTGAAAATGGTGCCCGAAAATTTTATATGAATTGATATCACCAATTGTGTGACAAATTGTGAAAAGTGTGTAAAAATGTGACAATTTTAATGGATTTCTGAGTGTTGACGTCCAGAATGACACTGGAACGAAAATTTGAAGCCAGAAAGGTCAGTGGTGCATCGACAACCGAAGTGAGTGTCGATTGATCACCAAAGTGTAGGTGGATCGAATTTGAATTGTTATTGACTGAATCGAATTTGGTGCGAACAAGTATTGCTATTATAACAACTGGTCAAATTGGCGAATACTGGATGCATTGAAATCTATCCAGAAAGAATTGGTCCACGTATAAAATAATTCGTGCGCATGAAAAATTTGGAGTTTCACAAAAATTTGGAGAATAAGGAAAATAACACAAGAATCAAAGAAAGAATGCGATCCCGTATAGGATGATTAGGTTGGAATTTGGAAATGTTGGGAGATTGGATGGATGATTGTTTTCTTTAAATTTGGGACTATAAAATTATAAGAATTAAGATGAACAAATTTTTAATAAACTTTTTTATAAATTATTGCTACTATAAACTTTGGATGTGTTTAAATAAGCGAGGTAACCGGACAATGAATTTTAATTTGCGATTACATTTTAAACATAGGTCATTTGATTGCATTTAAGCACTTTTGTATTACGGTGTTCATTGATAATAAATTGTATTATAAACATTTTGATAATTATTATTGGCAACGAATTGTTTTGATTTAAATAAATAAATATGTTTTAGTTATCAAATTCAAAAATTTGGACTTTTATTATAAAGACTAAAGAGAAATTCAAAATATAACGAAATTAAAAATAAATTTGGGGATAAAATTTTGGGAAATTGGAAAAAAAATATCTTGTTGCCACGTTTTATTTTGGAACCTGACAATATACTACATACTTGCAGTACTTAAAATTGTTAATATTAGAGTTGAAAATAATACATTTCCTAATAATTACGTTCTTACCTTAAACCATGCCTTAAACGTATATTCAACAAAACGAAAAAATCAAAAAAGTAACAAAATTCAGAAATATTTTACTTAAATAGTAACATCAACAGTACAACAAATTTTAAAGGTAATGAAAATATTTTAACATTTAATCAAAATAATTATTTTTGGTATTGCTATCTTCGGATGTTTATTACTGTTAACAAACAAAAGTGTATACATAAAATAGATAGCAATTACCATTGCCGAAAGCTGGGATTTAAAAATTATATACTAATTGAAGGGCCTAGTAGAAAAAGTAGTTAAGTCACTTTTTTTTCAATTTGTAGTTGAGCACATTTTCACAATGCGGCATTTATTCTCTACAAATTAGTATAAAAATCAACAAATTGAAAAAAAAGTGACTTAACTACTTTTTCCACTAGGCCCTTCAATTTTGGTTTCTTGTTTTATTTCTAATAATTTTTATTTAGTAAATTACCCATTAGATAATTTTATTGGAAACAACATCTAGAAACATTAACAGGCCAGCGTATACCTATAAACTAATGTGTAAGTAACTACAATCTCAGAGACGAAAATGTGGGTCGATCAAGAAAAAAATGGATCGATCAAGAGTGACGTGATGGACAGCAGGTCCAACACATGCAGATGCTGATGACAAATTTTATTCATTTCCTATATTTCCTTTTTTACGATTGGGCCAAAACTACTAGAACTAGAAAAATTTCGTTATTTGTTTATACGCAGAATTTTATTTACTTGAAATCGTAACTCATACAATTTTGTCGTAAAATACACGAAAAACAAGTAAATTTCGTAAAACTACGACCCGAAAAAATATATTTTGAAAAATGGTAAAAAATGATCAACTTTGAAAGTTCACAGCTAGGGATCCATTAGGGCTAATAATTGCATGTATTTATTAAAAAAATTTATTAAATAAATTTAATAAGATAAACAGAAAAGAAAGTTCACAACAAAATCTGAAAACTACATAATTTTGGACAGAAATTGAAAAAAGAAAATTGTTGTATTTTTTGTCTTGTACCTTTTCGAGTTGTATCATACGATTTATTATGGATGTTAGAAATGTTCTGTGTTTAGTTTATACTAAGAATTTTATTTAGATTAAAGCCCGCATTTCATTTAGGCTTCTAGAAGCCAGCTTCTTGAAGCCCAAAATTTGTAATGCATTGGCTTATATGCGACCGCACTCACTTGAGCTGCTAGAAGCAGGTAATGAAAAGTATCGAGTTTCACCAGCCAGGCTGCTAAAATCCTCCACGTGGAGTAGTGTACTTCTAATTGGTTAATATTTATAATAAGCACTTATTATTGGATAATATTTCTATTACGAAAATCTCTTTGCGACTCCACGTGGACGCGTGCACTTCCCCTGATAAAAGATGAATTTCTATACCAGGCCGGCTTGTGAAGCGAGAGTTGTAAATTTTTACAACTCAAGCTTCACAAGCCGCTGGTAATTAGATACTTCTACTTTTAGATAATAATATGTGTTGTAACACAATTTTGGTTATTCGATGTCATCGTTAATTAGATATTTATACTAATTTTTTAATCATTCCCATAATAAAACGCAATTAAAGAAGGTGATTATTTTTGGATGTTTTTTTTTAAATAAACTTGTCCACGAAAAAAACCGACCTCCTGTATTGTTGTGCTAAATTAAAAACCGCAAAAATTTTGTAAACGCAATTTATTATTAGTTATTTAACGGGTACTATTTAACATTAAAAAATTAAAAAGCAATTTTTTAAAGGTCTCTAAAAATGCTCTCACCTATAATCCATTACTACACATTCAAATTTTGTTAAAAAATCGGCATACAATTTTCGCGCTCTAGTTTTCGCTGTAGATTCTTAAGTTTCGGACCTATTGGCGATTTTCTGTACATTATAATATAACTTCTTAATCCACTACGAGCTTTTATATTTTGAACATTAGATTTCGATGTACCGACTTTATCGGTCATGTCCGTTACTGATGTTTGTGTTACGTTGATTTCGGTATTTTCAATTTTTTTGAGAGTTCTCTTTGCGACATTCGCGAATTTTTGCAATGCGTGGAAAAATTTTACGTTGTTTCTCAGCGTATGCTGAACAAAATGGTCATAAAACTTTATGAGGTATTATAAAAATTGTACCCGAAACATGTAATTCAAAGTGGTCGGCTTTTCGTGGAAGGGTGAAGTGGTTCATAATAACTTAAATATAGCAAAATAACCGGATAGAAATATTATCCAATAATAAGTGCTTATTATAAATATTAACCAATTAGAAGTACACTACTCCACTTGGAGCATTTTAGCTGCCTGGCTGGTGAAACTCGATACTTTTTATTACCTGCTTCTAGCAGCTCAAGTGAGTGCGGTCCCATATAAGCCAATGCATTACAAATTTTGGGCTTGAAGAAGCTGTCTTCTAGAAGCCTAAATGAAATGCGGGCTTAACACTTTCACCACTCTGTCTATCAGTCACATATACCTCAAGGACGGTGAGCGAATACACGTCAACGAGGCATATGTGATTCATATGCTGATATGTAGTGATTAAAAACGGTGAACGTGTGGGGTGAAAAAGCACATATTGCTAAGACAGTGAACGTGTTAAATTTGGTAATGCCTATTTTAGCCATAGGATGCATTTGCAACCACCAATCCGTGATATTGTGATTTTTGAAATTTTCTTCAAGAAATTTTCCTTCGAGCTTGATATCGAAAACTTTGCTTGTTTTTGCTTCTTTTTTCAAGTGTATTTTTGTACTTTGAATTGCTGTTGTGTGACAGATACAAATATCAACTTACAAATTTTAGTTTTAAAACGTAGACTGGTTATTGTTATTACCAGTACAACAAAGTCGTTAGCACTTGTAAATTATGTACTACTGAAATCAGTTTAATTGGAACATCAGTGTTCTAAATTATATATTGGTAATACGGGCCAAACTCAGGGCGACCGGTCGAAGTGGTAGATTGTCCCTTAGGCTAGCTCCTGTAACGGTTTAAAATTTGCCGCCGGGTTCTTTGGGTTTTGGAACCAGTGACCGTTGGTACGAGTGAGGGAAATGGGCAGGGGTCGGTACGCGAGACTGGACGGGATACGTTTGCTCGAGTAAGAGGTGATTTTGTGTGTGTTGTGCAAAAATTTTGTGAAGCCGGATTTTGGAGAAGAATTGGTTAGTTAATGCCATCCAGTAGCGAACTGGGATTATCTTCTCGAATCCGTAGGATTGGGAAGCTCATTTTTTTTGATTATTTTACCGGGAGCTCTCATCCGCCTTTATGGGATTCGAAGCTGAACAAATTTTTGCATATGCCGCAGATCAACGAAATTTGAGGTATCCTTTTTGGTTGGTAATTTGTTGTAATAATTATTATTGGTTTTTATATTAAGCCATATTAAGCTCGATGGCGTATTTTTTTTCCTTGGCCTTTTTAATGTGTTTTATTTTTTTTATTTATGTGTAACATCTTGGTATTCTTTTTTTCGTTCTGCATTTTTACTTCCAGAATGGTTGCAATTGATAGATAAGTGGCAGATTACAACTTTCTGCACTGCGTGATAAAGTCGCAATCATTATCGCACTTTCGCATATTGTGGATAATGATACCAATGTATAAGTGTTATGTTTGATAAGCGTAGTAATGACTACTTTTTTTTATTTTATTACGTTTGGTTAATTAAACTTTACTTGTGTATTATTTCCTATGGTTTACATCGAGCGAGCTGGTAAAATGTATTAGCAGGAAGATTCCAATTTGATCGACGGAGGTTCAAATTTCATATTTGAAATTTAGTGTCGATACTTTTTTTGTGTTTAATTATGATTTTATATTTTTATTTTATAAAGGCTTCGATGTGTGACCTACTTATATACAGAGTGCGGCATTGCACTGGGGTCGCTGCTATTTGGTTTGGTCGTCGGAGGCTCGGTGGTTACCTTAGTGGGATTGTACCTATATGACCATTCGAGTGTTCCGTCGATTGATTGTGTGGGTGGTGATTCTGAGTGTCAATGTGGTCGCTACTGTGCCGTTCTGGTCGGCTCCTGTAGTGGGTACTGTTGTTGCGTTCCACTGGCGCAATACTAACACCATAAGCATCGACTTTATCATAAAGCCTTTAAGCAATGACCACCGTATTGTTTATTTTTATGTTTATTTTTATTTTATTGTTAAGTTTATTTTGTGTGCGTAAGATATTTGCGCTTTATATTTGAGTAATTACTATTTTCGTTTACAAAAATTCTTCGTTGTTCAAAATTTTCCGTATGCCCTGGACTCATTGCTGGTTTTTTTTTTTGTTTAATTAATTATCTTCCAAGCTAGCCGGCAAGATTTACAAAGATAGCTCGTGATTTCTCGATTTCCCCTTTAATCGAGTTGTCTAATCTTTCATAACGACGTCTTCCTTTTTAACCGAAATCGAGTGGCGCCTATTCCATCTTTTTTTCCGTCGTTTTAATTAACACCTTTGGTTAGAAATTAATGTAACATCAATTATTCACGCTAAAGTTCGTGAGGAATTTTAACCGTTTCATCTTGGCGACCAACGTGGTTTGGTGTGATCACTGGTTGAGTTACGTTGCGGAAATTGTGGGTTCGAATTGCGGACTTCGCGAAATTGCAGCAAAATTTATCGTAATTTAGTTGTTAAGCGTGGCACTCCAGAGGGCAAAATACAAAATAACTGTGCCACTATGACAGTATGAACGCCACGTAGTATAGATTTTCTCCCTGTTTACCGTAAAACCAACAATTACCGATGAAACTACGAAAGTGTGGTTCCCAATTGCGATAATAACCGATAGCAAATTACAGTAAACAATTGGACGAAAAAATTCCTTCAAAAGTAGTTCGGAAAATGGATCCATTTCGACAACGAGGAAAATCAAACCAACGAAAAAGAAATCCAAAAAGAAATGAATTCAGTTGACCAACCTCCCCTTGTGCGCAGATCTGGGCACACGTAGAATTACCAGTTTACTCTGGGCCCGATAATATTAGCGTTTTACTGTTTATTCAACGTAGTACAGTAGAACTCCAATTATCCGAACTCCGACTATCCGAATTGCTGATTATCCGAATCGCTTTCAGAAAAAAAATTTAAGACGGAATCGTACTGCGATTCGCAAAATAATGATTTTGCGTCAGCCCGAGTGTGACCACATGCAACTTCTCACTGTCAAGCGGATGCGCGAGTTGGCTGCCCAGAAATGGACAGTCAAACAGCTTACTTTGACCGAGATGTTCAGCAAGCAATGACTTTCAGTTACAATACATACTATAATGTACAGCACTTGTAATTACGCTATATAACATGTAAAAGTGTTGCCTTTTCATTTAATTAATTAAAAATCCATACAGTACCCTTTTTTCGGAAAAAATCCAATTATCCGAATTTTCGATTATCCGAATGGGGTCCGGTCCCAATTGATTCGGATAATTGGAGTTCTACTGTACTTAAATTTATTTCACATTCTGGCCCCCTACAGAGGTTAAAATATTATTATCGGTTAATTAATTATCAACACTGTTGAATACACTTTAATTGTATAATTTAATTTTCTTATGTAATCGTAAATAAAAACTATAATTCTAATCTTTTCGTTATAACAGAATCTGATGTTCACGACACAATGTCGACCATCGATGTTATATTCAGTAGATAGGACATAACCATATACTACAAAAAGATTATTTTGAAGTATAGATGTATGATGGTGAGGTTATGCTGGGAATATTTTGATTTTTCGTAGCCCATCGATTTTGATACTTTAGATTTTGATGATAGCTAGCAACCTGTATTTACTCCCAAAAGGACAACAAACTTTTTACCTATCTGTTATTGTTTGCTTCACAACAAACGAGCCGACGTTCTACCTAGTAAATACAGGATCGATACCTTTCCACTTTCTGAAAAGATGTGCCTCTAACTTATGCGGTCCGATTTATGATACACTTATAGGATAACTCTCAATGGGGTGTCCTGGGGGGTTGACCATTGAAGAAAAATGTGTACACCAAAATTACAAACAACCCTGAAATGTGTAGGAAATTAAAATATATTTGCAACATCTTGTATGTCCAAATTCCAGATTGTCCTATTCTGTTCTTGAGTCGAAAATCGCTTTTGTTAGTTTCCATTCTACTTATTTAAAAAAATTTCTTTCAAAGATATTACGGTCTCTTCAGCTGTTCCGTAAGGAAATCACTGTGGACCCTTATTATTTTCGTTATTTATAACGAAAGCACATCAACAACGGCAGGCACATCGAGGACCAGCCTCGATATTAAGAGGACGATCTCTTAATAAAAATTTGAAGAAAAAGATTAAAGAAAGCGGTAAATATATAAATAACCTTCCATATTTATTATTTGTCGATGATCTAAGCCATCATCGAGAGAAACAGAAGAAAATACAAGTTGAAGGAACTGGTTAAAGGTCAAATGACACCGACCGTTCCAGTATCTTTTTACCTTAATAGGGATCATCCTATTTTAAAATAAAAACAGCAGTAAAGCATTTACTTTAGAAAATGAACACGTAATTTAATCACTGTATAGTACAAATATGGCATCAATTCGATATTTACAACGTTTTGCTTGGATTTAATGGTGTAATTTCAGCTGTTATAATAGAACTAATTCTTTCATTGCTGTACAGTGTTTTAGGTGTTTCAGGTTTTTTAATTTTAAATATAGCACAAGCCATTAGACATGATCCTAAAATGAGGAAAACAGTTCCAACCGTAAGTATAATATATGGTATGGCTAAATAAATTTTTAAGTAGAATTTTACATCATCTGTTATACTTGATTTTTGTTCAATCCAAAATAACGGAAAGTATAACTTTGGAAAATCGTCAAAGAAACTGAAAAACGCATAAGATTTAAATGATTATTTTAGCTGTTACTTTAATATGGTACCCACCTTATACCTTCGACTGGATGTGTAAAAATATTAATTTGAACTCTTAATTTGAAATCAAGAAGTATCATGGTATTCTAGAATCAAAAAAGGTAAATATGGTCCTACACAATAATATATTTCTTACTGGTTCCAAAATCAAGTATGCTTCGTGTTTACTTTTTTCAGGCTTTAATCCTTCAAAAGCATTTGCATATATTGGATCAGCATTGTAAAAATGTGGTAAGGAACTATAACCGTTTAATCCATATTGGCACGAAGATAAGTTAAACACCCCCGAGGGTATGCAATCTCCATTACAGAAGCATTTGTTTTCTTCTACTAGAGTACCTAAAATCAAAAACAAAATTTAAATACAGGTTTTAAAACGACTAAGATTAACTTTTACATGTTTATAGTGTGTTTACCATTATCTAAGCTCATTTCATTGAGAGAATATTTATGTCCTAAAATATCATTGACTATCACTTCTTTTTCGAAATATAATCGGACGTATCTACACATGTCTGATATAAAAACGTAAATAAATTCTTTATTTTCCGTTACGGAATGTATATCACCCATTGATCCACGTACTTTTGCGCAAGGCTCATCAAAGTAGGGTGTGGTGCTGAAGTAATTCCAACTTAACACTTCAAATTGTCTGTTCATCCCATTTGCCATGTTGAACACTCCGTCAAAATTTGGGTCACCATTTCTCTGCAATATCAATTGATTATTTTTATTTTCGAAAAAGAAAATCGAATAGAAAAGTATTTAAGATGGATTAACTTCGCTGGCTTTAGGGACTTTAGTTCGCTTGGAAAAAATCTACAACTTTCCCACTTTTATTTGAGAAACCCTCAATTGAAATTCAAATTAGTCAATTGTAATTCAGATTAGTTGACTATAATTTCAGCGAGCGTAAAGTTTATTCAAAATTGTGAATATACTTTAGCTTGGAATAAATACTAAATGAACCAATCAGAGATGAGTTACAGCGATCAGACAGACAATATTCGTTTATGATTTTCATCAGTATGCTTCTTATAACGTTTCCTTACAATAACACGACTTCCTCTCGGAACAGTTTCAATTGAAATTTTGATTTGTCAATTCTATTTTAGAAAACGTCAATTGTAATTCTGATCGCTCAATTGAATTTCAGAAAAAGTTTATTCAAATTCAGATTGTCAATTGTATTTGAAAAAACGTCAATTGTAATTCAATTTAGTTAAGTTTATTTCAGAATGCGTTAATTGTAATTCGGAAAGGATTACTTGTCATTCAGAAAAAGTATTTAAAAAATTAGTCAAATATTTGGCTTATGGTCAAAGAGTGCACTACTGGCTTTACATAAGATATGAGTTATTTTATGTAAAATGCATTTATTGAAAAAAAATTAAACTTATATTAAAAAAATGTGTTTAACGTCCTGCTGCCATATCATCCATTCCTAAAGCGGTAACGTGATGTATGGTGTGTTGCGCTGCAACACCTACGCTTACAGTCCTTTTTGCTTCATCAATAATCTCTTCTAAATAGACTAATCTTTGTTCTACATCAGGACCTCTAACATGTAGAATTCGCATATGAATTTAGCCCAAATCTTGATTTTTAACCAAATAATCTCAATGGGATTTAACATTGGAGAGTAATGTCCCAACCTTAATAATGTTGCTGACGTCCCATCGATAGCAGTTTCAAGTTTTGAATGGCAAGGTGCGTTATTACAGCCAATAACTAAATCTGATCGTTCATTCTGATAGTTCAAAGACGGTCGCCAGCTTAGCGGTTAAGTGCGTTGCTGCTAATGCTAAATACCTGGTTCAACTCCGGGCTCAGTAAAACTTTATTCTGACCATATCCCCTCGGAAGGCAATGGCAAACCACCGAGGTGTAATCTGCCTGGTACAGCCTCTCTGGTGATGAAATGTATACACTTCCCGCGGTTCGGATCCCGCGTTAAGCAGTAGGTCCCCTATGTGTGTGATAATACTTCAAACGCACAACACACGAATAGGAGAGAGGTCGCCTACGTCTGATCAGGCATGGCACTTGAAGAAGAAGAAGATAGTTCATTCCCCATGTCCTGCCATGTTTTCATTGGCTAAAAGTAATATGAATGAACCTCTCCGATGTTCCATTGCAACAACACCAGTTGCCGAAATTGCTCCTATCAAATGAACATTTGAACCTCTTGATCGATCTCTTGTTCTACGGCAAAATAAATTAAAATTGGTTTCGTCTATCCGCACGATTTGTTTGCCCAGCTCTATATATTCATTAAGAGTCCGAACATATTCTGCTTTTCTTCTGAATTCATTGTAACTAGTTCTGTATGCACCTGCTTTACAGTGAAAAGTTTGCTTTCAAGATAATTTCCAACAGTTGCTAAAGATGCCACTACTTGAAAAGTATCCAATACTTTTTCTTTCAACTGTTGTAGTGTATCTTCTACCACTATCTTCTTCAATCCATGCAATCATTATATTGATCTGTTCATCGGTAAGAATTTTTGACTTTAGGCCGCCCTTTGATAACATTTTCTCACGCCCGGATCGCACCCAATGAAATGAAGTCTTATAGTTAATATTCAATGCACGAGACAAAGCTACTCAATCGTTCCTCTGTTAGCGCACATTACTATTCTTTCACGATCTTGATTGGTATGTTTACCATCATTGCGTTTTCTTTCAGCAACCTCACTTCCAATGAAAGAAATTTCGCAAATGGGACAAAATGTCTCTTTTGGTCCATCATTTATAATTTCAACGATTTCAGCGCATCTTCTATGAAGAATGTAACTGCATGGTAGTAATCGTATTATTTCCGCTCTTGCCATAGAAACTTGGCAAATTGCACAATTGTCTTTCATATCCATTTAAACTGTTATTAAACATTAATTAATTCACTTTAATCTTATATATTATGGAACTACATTAATTATATAAAAAAATTAAAATCAGGTTATCCGATAAAAATTCCAGGACAAAGAGATTAACGATATATGATAACAGTCTTCATCTTATAAGAATATTAGCAACTCTTCATGGATCAAAAATTGATTGAACTCCTCAGATACTATGAGCAACAGGATTTATTTTTTTATTCACAGTAGGTGGATTAACTGGAGTAATTTTAGTTCTTCTTGTAATAGCAACAGCATTCCTAGGCTACGTTCTTCCTTGAGAACAAATATCCTTCTGAGGAGCAACAGTTATTACTAATTTAATTTCAGCTATTCCCTATCTAGGAAATTATATTGTTCAATGAATTTGAGGAGGTTTTGCTATTGATAATGCCACTCTAAACTCTAAATCCAACCGCTTTTACCAGCCTATTGCGTGGTTGTTCGATGAATCTGTACTCAAGTATAACTAAGAAGCAATACAATTTGTGGATCTGAATTACAATTGATGCTTTCTCAAATACAATTGACAAATTTGAATTTCAATTGTCGCTTTCTCAAATACATCGATACCTTAACAGAATACTGCAACAACTCAAAATTCATAGTTTTGAGATATTGACGTTTAAAAGACTCATAGTAATTATTATCATCATAATATTTACAAAATAATTATCTAATTCTTTATCTATATATTTCTTAGCACAAGGTTATATGATGGTAAAATCATTTTACCATCTACCATAATTACCATGAGTCTTTTAAACGTCAATATCTCAAAACTATAAATTTTGAGTTGTTACAGTATTCTTTTAAGGTATCGACATGTGACTGTTTCTGAAATAAAACTGGAAAAGACTGTAAATAGAAATATCAGAATAGAACATTTTTAAATTTCATAAAATATCAACAATGGCGCATAACTTGATAAGAACAAATGATAACCCGAATTCAAAAATTGATTCAGGACCTGTTTATAATTCCTTTACAAAAACCATTAAATAATCACACCTTGTAGAACAGAGGTTAAAAGTCAGAACAAAGATTACCATTTTAAGCCACCCGAAACGGCCAAATCTTGGAATTTCCGGAACGATAAAATCCAAATAATTTCCCAGTTCTATAATAAAATTATCGTTTCCTTTCAATATTTCATTATCCACTGTAGTATTAAAATAATGACGAGGATCAATCTCGTTCAGGTATTCATTCAGAATGGTTTTCATTATGTCGACCCAATTTTGCATTCGATGACCCGCGCTCTAAAACATTTAAATTGAAAAAGGAACAAATACTATTCAAATTTTTTACCATTGTAAAATAATTAAGCATTGTTAGTTGATCACTTAAATTTCCGTTATTTGGATATTCATCGTCGTAACGATAAGTTCGAATTTCTTTGAACGTAACTGTGTCATTATCGTTCCAAACGACATCAACTTTTTCCAGACTTTGCAAAAATCTATATGGACCAATTTCTCGAAGATTTGGCTTGATGCTTTTATTCCTGAAGTCTTCCTGATTCGTCCAATTAAAGAATACAAACGAAGTTGGAATTTCAATTGGAAATTTTCTCCAAAGTTCAAATATTAAGGAATTTGAATTTAGTTGTAATATTACTTCAGCGATGTAATTCGTTATATTTGTTTGGAGTATTAGAAAGGCAGAACCTACTATAAGTGAAATCATTCCAAATACAACATTGCACATAATAAGCTTATGTTTATATGGAAATTTTGTGGATTTCTGAAAATAAAAAGAAATTATTATTTATTGTGATTTACTAGAACTTTTGTTTAATATTTTTCCATTGAATTTGTATCGTTTTGTTTGTTAGCTGCAATATTTTCTGCGTAACAGAATTTAATTACATGACTATGTAAGTTGTAATGATTAATTAATTTACATAACAACTCCATTATGTATTTTCCGATTATTATAATAATTGTTATAAATAACAACTATTTAATAAGTGCAGCAAAATGATGTTGTTATATTGTTAGATGGGGGTCACCAAATTGTTAAAAAAATTGGTTAATTGATGGTTTGTAATTATATAAATATATTGAAAGATTATAGTATATATGGTGAATGACGTAGTTAATCCCAACCTCTTGTTGACCGTGATTAAAAATAATAATTACTGTAATGACTTTTCGTTATTAAATTAATATAGCATTGTGTAGCATGAATTACACGGAGAATTAGCAAAGTAACTAAAGGAAGTAATTTCTCCGGGTAATTAATTTTTCAAACTAACTGTTGACATGGGCTAGCAGTGGCATCCAATAAAATTTCCTCTTTAACTGAAGCGTCGTCGATGTTCGCTCGAATTATTTTTACATATTACATACATAGAAGACCTACTTGTTTAACGTGGGCTCCGAACCACGGGAAGTGTAATACACTTCTTTTCGAGACGGGCGCTCATGTCATTGCCCTTCGAGAAGAGGCGGCCAGAATAAAGTTCTTAACTCTGGCCGAATTGGAACCGTGATTTTGCATTACCAGTAGACGCATTTAACCTCTAAGCTATGACCGTCTTAATTTTAAAATTAGGGCACCAAGTATATAAGGACGACCAAATGCCTACGATACAGCTGGAACTATGTAAAAATATCCCCTTATCCCTAACCTACTGATCTAAAACACCACTTTAATTAAATACTTTTGCGCCACCTTGTATAATTCAACCAGTGATACACCAAGCCGCCGCTGGTGCTGTGGTATACAATAAATAAAAATATGATAAGACATATTAGTATATAAATTTTGAAAATAAGGACTGGAAAATCCAACTAATTCAAAGGTAACATATTAATAAATTTTGAAGTTTTTGAGTTTTTAAATAAATTACAAAAGGTTTTTTTACCTAATATTTGTTTTAGTTTCAATCTTAGTGGACTTTGTTTTACTTGCAACTAATATGATAGGAATGTGACATTTTTTAACAAAATAAATTCTATGATCAGTAGAAATCGATAATTTACACAAATTAAATTTTAACTTACGTTTATTGATGAACACATTCGAGTTGGTTTAAAGTTTAATAAACAATTATTGTATTTTGCGTTTTGCAAGAGGTGGGTATACAATAGACACAATCACGTACTAAATAATTAGTCAACATTACATGACTGGCTTTATATTTGCAAATTTTTATAGCAGTTTATTATACAATATTGGCAAAAATATGAAGTCGGATGAAAACAAACTGATAAGTATGGAAATTTACTATACCTTTGTTAAGTTTTTATGGGATTTTAATTAATATATTTCAGACAGTGGCGGAACAGCAATAAATTAATAGTTAGTGGACTGTTCACCTCATGATCGCTTAGATGCGCTGTAGAAATATTTTATTGATTATGTGGTATGGGAAAAAAAGGGACATGAAATTTTCATGTTTGAGCACAAAAGTCGAAAAATTCTCCGAAGTTGATTTCATCTCTCCTCTAGAACGATATTGGTGCGGGTTGTCATTGCTGCCAACCTAATAAATTTTTTAATAAAGCTAAAAATAAATGAATGAATGCCACTGTACCCATGTACCCCGTAACTTGGAGTAAAAGCGGTTCAAAATACTAATGGCAAGGTACATTTACTAGGGTGGCAATTTTTATGTTAAGAATCTAAAAAAAATCAATATTATTTTTTCTAGTCCGATGGAATTATAAGACATTAAAATGTAAAGTTACCAATAAAATATGTACGTAGTTGTAAAAGCTGAAGATGTTTAAAGTATTTATATCTTTGATTTTACAACAAGTTGTATTCGGCATTCTAGTGTATGTAATATGCAAAAACATTTCTTTCCTCTCGTTTTTCAACAAGTTACAAGATACACTTGATTCAATACCAAATAACGAGAAAACGATAACTATGGGAGATTTCAACTCAAGAATTGGAAACGAAGCACTATCAGGCGTGATGCAACGGTTCAACGAAGAAGTAATCAATAACAATGGAGAACTTCTAATACATCTATGCGCACAAAATGAGCTACGAATCAACAACACGTTTTTCTCCCACCAATGGCAACATAAACGAACCTTTGGAAAATCGATGGGACATGAGTCGGTCATAGATTATATTATTATAAACAGACAAATACCCCCAAAACAAATCGTGGACGTAAGGGCCCTGAACTCAGCAAGCATAGGCACCGACCATAGTCTGATACTATGCAAGTTCCGTCTTAAACATCTACCACAAAAACTTAGAGAATCGCCAGTGTTCGTAACAAAGTTTAACATTGAATCCTTTGAGTATGACAGCACTAAGTACCTATATAGGGAAAGATTGAAGGATAAGATAACAAAAAATGGAGTGACACAAGAAGATAATGTGGACCAAGCATGGCTTAAAATAAAAACTAACATCACAAAAAGCGGCGAGGAAGCGATAGGAATTAGAAAAGTTAACATCGGAAGGAGGAAAACACCAACACCAAACCATGGTTCACAAGAGAAGTGAAGAATTTGGCAAATGAGAAAAGAAAAGCGCACCTAAGGTATAGTATGGATAGATCACCTGAGGAATATATAAGATATAAAGCCATTAGAAACACAATAAACAACCAAATAACAATGTTGAAACGAGAATACTGGGCGAAATTCTCAACAGACATGGAACACGATATGTATGGCGGCCAAAAGAGAATCTGGCAAATGATCCGTAGTGCAAAAAGACCGGTAACGGAATGCACACTGCTCACAAATATCACGAAAGACGAATGGATCAACCATTTCCAAGTGCTCTACGAGACGACGGATGGCACACCACAAGACAACGTAGCGACACCAGATGTGGAGGGAGGGAATCTGAGCGAAGAGGTGATCGTAACGCAAAGCGAGGTGGACGAAGCAATAAAAAAATGAAAAACCGAAAATCGCCAGGAATGGATCATATCACCAACGAGATGATTAAATACGGAGGTACCGAACTATCAAAAGAGATAACAATGCTATTCCAAAGGATAATATCATCCGGGAATATACCCGAAGAATGGCGCATAAGCGTTACGATACCCATATTCAAGAAGGGATCAAAAAACGACCCAAAAAATTACAGGGGCATAACCCTACTGAGCAGTATATCAAAATTATTCACAAAGATCCTCTCCCAGAAAATCATTGATTCGACCGGAATAAGCGGCGAACAACAAGGTTTTCGCCAAAATAGATCGACTATCGACGGAATATTCATAATACGACAACTACTAGAGGGATCGATTGAATATGACAAGCCGCTATACCTTTGTTTTGTCGATTTCACACAAGCCTTCGACAGAGTAAGACTCAACGACGTGCTAACAACCCTAGATAATAACAACATTAGTAGAAAGATAATTAAAATAATCAAGGAATTGAACAAGAATACTAGAACCAGAATCAAAATAGCAGGTTCGCTCACAGAAGAGATCCCAACTAAAACTGGAATCAGGCAGGGGGATAGCCTGAGCCCTACACTGTTCAACTTGATTATGGAACAAATAATCCGGGGAATCAGAGACACTAACATTGGCTATGAGATAGGGGGCAATAGAATCCAGATGGTGTGCTATGCGGATGACGTGGCCCTGACAGCCGAAAATGAGGACGACCTACAGCGACTCCTGTTTAGACTCAATAACTTATCAAAAGCGTTCAATATGAAGATATCAACCCAAAAAACTAAATCTATGGTGATCGCGAAATATCCCATACGCTGCAAACTGATGGTCGATGAGAAACCCGTCGAGCAGGTTAGCAAGTTCACATACCTGGGTGTAGATATTACTAATGACCGAAATACCATATCGGAGGTGCGCACGCAAGCGTCAAAATCAACCATGATCTCAGGCTGCTTATGTAATATTATATGGTCCAACAAACACATGTCAATTGAGAACAAGGCAAGAATATACAAAACATGCGTGCGACCAGTCCTGACATACGCGGCCGAGACAAGAACCGCAACATCAAGAACCAACCAAATAATGAGAACTACAGAAATGAGAACGTTGAGATCGATAGCGGGAGTGACGCTGTGGGATAGAGTAAGAAGCGAGGTGACGCGCGAAAAATGTAAAATCCAGGACGTTGTCAGATGGACTAGAGCAAGGAGAAGGTTCTGGAGAGACCACGTCAACAGAATGGACGACAAACGAATCGCAAAGATTGCCATGACACAAAGACCTAGATCCAAGAGACCCCCCGGAAGACCCCCAAAAAGATGGAAAGACAGCTGGACGTCCGAATCCCAAGAGGACAGAACATGATTAACCAACAGGGCTAAGCCCTAATAGAAGAAGAAGAAGAAGATTTCTTTCCTTTCTAAATCAGATAAAATATAGTTTCAAAACTGTGGATTTGCCATTTTTCATACATATTCGAGACAAAAAAATTTCAAAAGTGAGAAAATGTTGGAAAACCCTCGTCTTATTTTATTGGTATTATATAATAATAGCATTAAAGGCCTTGTAGGCCCATAGCTTCATTTACAACATTCCTCCATTCATCTCTGTGTCTGGTCTTCTCTTGCCAGTCCGTCACATTCAGTAGCCATAAGTCTCTCATCACGTTCTTCCTCCATTCAGATAGTGGTCTTCCTCGTCTTCTCCTTCCATCAATCTTGCTGTTCCATACTTTTCGTGGCACTCTGTCATCGTCCATCCTCATCAAATGGCCCAACCATCGTAATCTCTGTGCTCTCACAAAACCCGATATCGTTGGTTCTCCATAAAGTTCCTGTATCTCGTTATTGGTTCGTCTCCGCCATCCTGTTGCTTCCAGTACTCCCCCGTATATCCTTCTTAGCACTTTCCTCTCCCACACCTAGAGTGCCATTTGGTCTTTCTTTGTCAGGGTCCATAATTCACTGGCATAAGTCACCACTGGGCGTATTATTGTCTTATACACTCGCGACTTGACTGCTCTCGACAGCAACTTTCCTGTAATAATTGTATTTAGTGCAGCTAGGCTTCTGTTTCCTGATGCAATTCTGGCATTTATCTCCGTATTGTTTTCTGGTTTCCTCGTTATCACAGTGCCCAGGTAGGTGAATCTCGATATTTCCTCTATATCAATATGGGTTTGTGTGTTTATCGTAACTCGGAGGTGGCCGTTTTCTGTGTATTCTTGGTCCTCCCAAATCATGTATTTCGACTTTTGGTCGTTTATTTTAAGTCCCATGTTGTGGGCCGCTCCAATCAGTCTTGAAACGCAATTTTTTAGCTCTTTTCTTGTTCTTGCCATTACTGTTACATCGTCTGCAAACGCCAAGCACTGATGCATGTTGTTAAATATAGTTCCTGTTCTATTCAGTCGTCCTTCTCTCATGACCTTTTCCAACGCCAGGTTAAACAATGCTGCAGAGAGAGGGTCTCCCTGCCTCAGACCGTTTTTGACTTCAAATTTCCTCGATACTAACCCATTTATTCTTATCTTGTTTTCGGTGTACTTCATAGTCATTTTTATTAGATTAATCAATTTTGTTGGGATGCCAAGTTGGTAAAGCGCTTCATATAATTTGCTTCTTTTGATTTTATCATAAGCTTGTTTGAAATCTATGAAGAGTACATGCGTAGGTAGTTTCAATAGATGAATTTTTGCTTGGATTTGTTTGAGTGTGAACACCTGGTCTATCACTGATCTGTTTCTTCTGAATCCGGACTGGTATTCGCCTACTATTCCTTCGGCATGTTGGGATAATTTTTCTTTAATCCATATTGCCAGGATCTTGTAGACCACACTCTGCAGGGCTATTCCTCTATAATTATTGCAATCCAGTTTATCACCCTTTTTATGTATTGGGCTATTGATTCGTACCATGCACCGGACATTTGTTCGTTTTCCCATATTTCTGTAATTAGCTCGAATATGGCCTTATGAAGTTCTTCTCCTCCATATTTAATCATATCTGCCGTAATGTTGTCTATTCCAGCACTTCTATTATTTTTCAGTTTTGCTATTATTTCTAATATCTCTATTCATCTATTCATAGTCTCTTTCTCACCTCCCACCAGGTTTCCCTCCTTGTCTTTACAGAACACCGTATTCTTTTTGTAACTCTTCTTAAACCCCTTAATGTTTTGATAAAAGTTTCTAATTTCATTGTTTTTATATCTTTCTTCTATCTCATCTAGTAAACCTTCTCTCTGTTTTCTCTTCTTAGTTCTGTATAATGTTTTGCACTTCTTCCTCTGTTCTTCATATTTTTGTCTATCTTCTCTTAGTTGAGTTTGTAACATTTGGTGCCTTATTTTCTCTCTCTTCTTTCTCTCATCTTCGCATTCCTCATCATACCATTCTTTGTTATTTCTTTTTCGTTGTGTTGGTTGAAGATTCGACACTGTTCGAATTATTGCGTTTTCGATTTTTTTCGTTCTTTCATCTATATCCTGTGCTTGGCATGCTCTTTCAAATTCTTTGTTTAATCTTTCCGCATATTCTGTTCGTGACTTTTCATCTTGTAGTGCAAATCTATAGTTATTTCTTTGTTTTCCTTCTCTTCTTATTCTATTTGCTGGTATCAACTGCTTCATTTTCACCCTCACCAGGAAATGGTCCGAATTCACATCAGCCCCTCTGCAGCTCCTCACGTCCTTTATGAGATTTCCGTCTCTTTCCTCTATCAGTACATGGTCTATTTGGTTTGTTGTGTTACCACTTGGTGTAGTCCATGTGCCTTTGTGAATTTTTTTGTGTTCGTGGTAGGTACTTTTAATCAACATTCTTCTTCCCATCGCAAAATCTATCAGCAGTCTTCCATTTTCGTTTGATTCGACGTGTAAGCTGTGTTTTTCTATTGTTGGTTGAAATTCTATCTCTTGACCTATTTTAGCGTTAAAGTCGCCCATAACAATTTTGACATCATACTTAGGTATTTTGTCGCATTCTCTTTCAAGCTCTTCGTAGTACTGCTCTTTTTGATCGAGTTGTTTGTCCTCAGTAGGTCCTCAGTAGTAACCTTCCCGTATTGACCTCTCAATCTTATTTTACACATTCTATTTGATATAGTGGTAAATTCAACGACCGACTTTCTCCGTTCTTTGTTAACTGCGAAACCAGTACCCAATTTTCTGTCCTGTATGTTACTCATGAAGAACGTATACTCATCCAAATCGAAAACCTCATTACCTTTTTGCTTCGTTTCTTGTAAAGCCACTAAATCTATTCGATATTTTTTCAGTTCTCTTGTTAATTGTTTTACCAATCCCTCCTCATACAAACTTCTCACATTCCACGTGGCCAAAACCAGTTCTTTTTCTTTTCCATTATGTATTTTTCTAATTTTATCTTTGCAAATTCCTTTTTCTCGCCGGTCCGTCTTATATTTTATCTGATTTACTTGATTGGTCAGTTTTTTGGAACCTCCCGCAAGCACCCCTCATCTGCTTTCCATCTCAGAAGCTTACCCTCATATGACAGTTTTTGGTACCCCACCTTTACTCTCTTGCCAGACTTTTTTAGCTCTTCTGCCTGTTCCCGTATTTTCCTTCGTATCTCTCTCTCCATAAATGTCATGTCGCTATCTATGTATATCTTCCTTTCAGGTAAACGGCTAAGACTTGACTTGTTCTTCATTATTTCCAGTTTGTTTTCCCATTTGTCTACCTCAATTACGGTTCTATTGGTTCCTATTTGGTACGCTGTTAATATTTTTGTTTCGACGTCCAGGTTCTGTTTTATAAAGTTTTCAAAATTTTTTTTCAAGTGAGGCGTTCATGTTTACATCTGGCTTAAATCTCGTTACTACTAATCTGTTCTTACTTTTTTGTCTTTCCTGTATTTACAGCTTGTATTCGACAGCCTCCAGTTTACTTTCGAGTTCCTTCATTTTCTTCTGGTTTTCCTCCTGATCTAATTTCCATCCAGTTTTATTTGTTGTAGTTCATCCTTCAATGTTTTCATTTCTTCGACCTGCATTTCTATTTGTTCCTGGATTTTTCGATTGTTCTCTCTTTGTTCCACGACATTTCATATACGTGTTTTAATATTTATGTTTTACCATGTATGCATCATGTAAATTGGGTTGCATACTATTGCGACTGCATTTCTATTTAATTTATATCATGTGACTTGAGCACCGAAGTGCATTATTGTATTGTATTCGACAAGTTGTAGTTCAACGACGCCATTGCTAAGCGTCATATTAAGAATTGTTAAACATTGAACAAGTTAATTTTGTACCATTTTATTTGTAATCATCATTGTGTATATTACGAGAATATATGTTATTAAACAACGTTTGGAAGTGTCTTATATTGAAGAGTGAGTTTAGTTGTATTGCCATAGTCAGATTCGATAATTCAATTACAATAAGTAAGATCGATAACATTCAGAGAAAGCATTTAAATAAACACCAAAGGGAAACACTTAACATTTTTGGTGACCCCGACGTGATAAACATTCAGCCACGAGAGTTTATTGTGAAAAACAACAATTTAATTTACATGTGCAAGTTGAGTTCGCGCCATTTTGCGCTTCCACCATTGCAAGTAAGTTTGGTGACCCCATATTTTATAACATTATTAGTAATACAATCAAACAAGTGTTGGAAAAGGACTTCACAAGTTGTAATACCACTCGAAATAACGTTCGTCATTATCGGTACAAACAAAACTTATGCAATAAAACATTATTGCAACCGAGTTCAGTGCAATTAACTTTCTTAACAAAGGAAAACATTCCTTTTTTACATACATCAACAGATGTCAATTTGTATGTGAACATCAGTTCACACTTGCAAGTAAATTTGACTTCGCACTTCATTGCCAATCAAATCTACATTTTTGCACTTCGTTTGTGTACAAAAACCATTTTGTACACCGTGAGACTGGATAAAGCAACCAAGCACCCAGCTCATCTAGAGGCAGACACCTGGATGACCACATCGAAGCAAGTCAGCCACTCATCATTGTTTAATACAAATTTAACTTCGTACGTAGTACCACTTAATTTTGTATGTTCATTTCGTTTGTGTACAAAAACCATTTTGTACACCGTGAGACTGGACAAAGCGATCACGCACCCAGCTCATCTAGAGGCAGCCACCTGGAGGATCCACATTGTATCAGGTCAGCCATCCATCATCGTAAAACATAAATTTGACTTCCTACTGCCGAGTAGCACTCAAATTTGTGTATTCATTTCGTTTGTGTGCAATAACATTTGCATACCGGAAGTTTGGAACGAAGCAATCAGCACGGTTCCAATTTCTCTAGAGGCCAACCATTGGATGATCATCATCAGGTTACCGGCCAATTTCATTATTCGTAGGCGGATGTCAACGCATCCACTGTCATACGCAGGAAAGTACGTCAGCTGCGCAGAGGTCATTGTCTCCTATCAGAAACAGGGGCGTATCGAGGACACAGCTGCAAAGGGTAAGAGCATCCTTCTAAATCTCCTTTCTTTCCACAAATTTATTTCTTGTGTCAACACTTCGTCATTTTATTTGTCATTATTATATACATTAATTGAAATGGATAATCTCGCGCAATTGAATACAAAACGCGGTAGCATAAAGGCGCGAATTACTAAATTTAATAATTATCTTACGAGTCTCACTGACTTAAATGATATGGCAATTTTGCAAGTAGAGGCACGCCTCGAAAAACTTGAACCATTGTTCGAGGACTACGAGGTAATACAAACCGACATTGAGTTATTGGACAACAGTCCAGCGCAACACGACGAGCGTGAGGCGTTTGAAACATCGTATTTCAATGCGATAGCAAAGGCGAAATTGATGATTCGTGATCACTCAAAATTAATCACTTCACCTCCTCAATGTCCTTCAGAAGTCTTACACGATGCTAGCGAGCCCGTGTTTAAACGCAACGTAAAGCTGCCAGTACTGCAGCTAAAAACTTTCGACGGTAGCTATGAAAATTGGGTATCTTTTCATGACACATTCAAGTCACTCATTGACAGTGACCCTGAATTACCGGTGATTCAGAAATTCCATTACCTAAAATCATCCCTAAAGGGAGATGCATTAAAGATAATTGATTCACTTCCGGTAACCACTGCGAAATACAGTAACGCGTGTCAACTGCTCCGCGAAAGATATGAAAACAAATACCTCATTATTAACAATCATGTTAAAACTTTACTTAATATTCCTCCATTGCATAAGGAATCACTAGGTGGGTTACGTAAGTTGGTAAATGACATAACTTGTAACCTAAATGCCCTCAAGGTACTAGACCAGCCGGTAGAGCAGTGGTCTACTTTATTGATACACATAACGATTCAAAAATTAGATCAGACCACGTTACGCGACTGGGAACGCCTCAATGAGGAAAATAGCGATATACCAACCATGGTAGCGCTAACCGAATTTTTGGAGAAACGTTGTAAAACTCTGGAGAAATGCCAGCACGGCAAACAAGTAGTATCGGAATCGCGATCATTTAAACGCGAAAAGGTCATCTCCAGCTTTGCTAGTTCTCAATTGTCATGCACCATTTGCAAGGCTAATCATCATTTCAGTATGTGCACTCAGTTATTAAACCTGTCAGTACAGGAACGAATACAGAGAGCTAAAGATTTGCGGCTATGTTTAAACTGCCTTCAAAAAGGGCACACCAGCAGATTTTGCAAATCTGCAAAATGCAGAAAGTGCAGAAAGATGCACAATACTTTGTTGCATTTAACAATGGAAGCACCTCAAACGACTTCCCCGTTAAGCACTGCTGCAACAAGTACACAAGCCGTAGAATCGCCACCTCTTACAGGTAGCCAAACCTCAACGGTAGCTTCACATAGCATCTGCGGCATCGTAACTCATTGCCTGCTATCCACTATAGTAATAAAGGTAAGAAATGTCACAGGCAGTCTCATAGAGGCACGAGCATTGTTAGATTCAGGATCACAATCGAGTTTTATTACCGAGAGATTGTGTTCGAAATTAAATCTTCCTAAATCACGGGTATCGATCGCGGTGACCGGTATAAATGGAACTGCTTCGGAGGTCTCTCAACGAACGTCCATAAAGATATCATCGGTCAACAATACGTACACGACCGAAATAAATTGTTTCGTGTTACCTAAGGTAACCGGTAGCATCCCGGCAATTAGCTTTGAACCCTCGTACCTCAAAATACCACCTGACATAACATTGGCGGATCCTACGTTTCATGTTACAGGTGATGTCGACATTCTGCTCGGTGCAGACATATTCTGGAAAGTCCTATGCATAGGACAAGTCAGGTTAGGTAATAATCAGCCAATATTACAAAAGACCCTTTTCGGGTGGATCGTAGCCGGGCCTATGTCCCCCACGCTACCCACTCGTGTGGCAGCGCTTCAATGCAATTTCGCTCACAACATCTCAATAGAAGAACGACTTGCCAAGTTCTGGGAGATTGAAGAGCTCCATTCGACAAGGCCGTTGTCCATTGAGGAAAGGGAATGTGAAAACACCTTTTCCGAAACAACGTCTCGAGACGCGCACGGTCGTTTCACGGTGACCATACCTTTCAACGATTCTTTATCGCGCTTAGGAGAATCACGCCATGCTGCTTTAAATCGCTTACACTCCTTGGAGCGAAAGTTAGCAAAAAATCATGATCTCCAGCAACAGTACACTTCATTCATGAAGGAGTACGAATCTTTAGGCCACATGAAACGTGCTGATGAACGCGAATTAGTCGGAATTACTTCATTTTATTATCCACATCAGGCGGTTATCAAGGTAACCGGTAGCATCCCGGCAATTAGCTTTGAACCCTCGCGCCTCAAAATACCACCTGACATAACAGTGGCGAATCCTACGCTTCATGTTACAGGTGATGTCGCCATTGTACTACGGTTCAGACAACACTCATACGTGCTTGTCGCGGACAGTCACGAACTCTGGCCAATCGCGGATAACAATTTCGCTCATGAGCATGACTCGCTTGAAATAAAGTCATCAGCTCCAATTGTGCTGTCAGCACAAACTTCCTCAAATAATTTATTTGAGCTTTATTCATCCCTCATCAAATTGCAAAGAGTCGTTGCCTATTGTTTGAGATTTAAAAACAATTGTTTAAAGCAAAAACCTCGCTCACAAGGTTCACTGACCTCAGGCGAACTAACCGATTCACTAATGTCATTAATTAAAGTTTGTCAATCGCAAAACTTCACTGATGAAATAAAACGCCTGACATTAAAGAAACCGCTACGTAATACCAGCGGACTTCTAATGCTTCTCCCCTTTATTGATGAGTCAGGAATCATGAGGGTAGGTGGTCGACTTGACCACTCCAATTTTGATTTGAATAAAAAACACCCCATAGTACTACCGGCAAAACATCCATTGACGACATTGATAGTAACTCAGGAACACCTGCGTTTACTACACGCTGGGCCTCAAGCTTTGCTTGCCTCTCTGCGAGAACGATTCTGGCCTCTATCCGGACCGTCTCTTTGCAAGAAGGTCGTCAGGAGATGTATTCGGTGTTTTCGCGTACGACCTAAAACTGTAGAAACGGTGATGGGTGACCTACCTGCATCGCGGCTCACTCCGACACGACCGTTTTTAGTGTCCGGTGTCGACTATGCAGGTCCTTATACGATAAAGGACAGGAAAACGCGCGGGTGTAAGACTTCAAAGGCGTACTTATGCATATTTATTTGTTTCGCTACTAAAGCCGTTCATTTAGAACTGGCTCCAGATTTGAGCTCCGAATCATTTTTAAACGCTCTTAAGCGCTTCATTGCTCGGCGCGGGTATTGCACCGATATTTACTCGGACAATGGGACAAACTTTGTGGGCGCTAACAATATTTTAATAAAGTTAGGACAGATGTTGAAAAATGATAATTTTCAAGCTGAAATATCTAATTTCACCTCGCAAAGAGGCATAGCTTGGCACTTCATTCCTCCTAGGTCTCCCACTTTCGGGGGCTTATGGGAAGCTGCAGTCAAGTCTGCCAAGTTACACATAAAAAGGGTTATTGGGGAAACAGTCTTAACGTTTGAACATTTAAACACATTGTTGACACAAGTGGAATCTTGCCTAAATTCCCGTCCATTAACTCCTTTGTCCAGCGACCCGTCCGACACAACTGCTCTCACTCCAGGCCACTTCTTGATTGGGCAACCTCTCACTGCATTGCCTCAAGAAAGGGTGCCAGAAATTCAATCGAACAGATTGACCAATTATCAGCACATACAACAAATGGTCCAACACTTCTGGAAACGTTGGTCCAAAGAATATTTATGTCAACTGCAGCAGCGTTCAAACCGAAATCATCGGAATGAACCAATCAAAATCGGCATGTTGGTGTTGCTGAAAGAAGACAACTTGCCACCTCTCAAATGGGCTATGGGACGCATCAGCGACATCCACCCAGGCAAAGATTGTGTTGTGCGTGTTGTCAGTGTAAAAACTTCGTCCGGCACGGTTCGGCGTGCTATTGCTAAGATATGCATCCTACCGATAGGATCATGACTATCGTGGGTACTTTACGGTTTGTTGAAAGGCGTTCCTTTCAAGGTGGGCGATATGTTCCACGACATTTCATATACGTGTTTTAATATTTATGTTTTACCATGTATGCATCATGTAAATTGGGTTGCATACTATTGCGACTGCATTTCTATTTAATTTATATCATGTGACTTGAGCACCGAAGTGCATTATTGTATTGTATTCGACAAGTTGTAGTTCAACGACGCCATTGCTAAGCGTCATATTAAGAATTGTTAAACATTGAACAAGTTAATTTTGTACCATTTTATTTGTAATCATCATTGTGTATATTACGAGAATATATGTTATTAAACAACGTTTGGAAGTGTCTTATATTGAAGAGTGAGTTTAGTTGTATTGCCATAGTCAGATTCGATAATTCAATTACAATAAGTAAGATCGATAACATTCAGAGAAAGCATTTAAATAAACACCAAAGGGAAACACTTAACACTCTTATTTCCTGTTTAATCTCGGCATTTTCAATTCTCATATGCTTCAGGTCACTGCTGATGGTTTGCATAAACTGTTTTATATCTTCCATTTCGCTCTCGTCGATTTCGGATTCTATTTCGGTGTTTTCTCTGTGTTTGGTTGGAGTTCGATTGATTATTTTACTTATTATTTTTTATTTTATTATAATTTTACTTATTGATTATTATTATTGATTATTATTATTGGTATTATAACAGCATTATAATTATGTATTGGAAGTATCGTGGTAGTATATTGTATATTGTTATGCACTGACGCAGCCTCACGTTGGGCTAGCCAAAAAGTGCTATGTACCCCCTCGCTAATTGAGTTAAAGGTTCTGTTCGTTAATGTTTTATATGGGTGTACGTAATTGTACCCCGTCAATGGAAAAAATATGTGAAATTTTATAAATACAATTTAATGAAATGATGTGCCTCAGCTTAGCTCGTTCATAGTGCATGTATCTTACCTTGTACAGGGTAGGTTCGTTCCGTTACCAATACTGTAAATAAAATTATGGCGCGGAACAGGTCAAAATAAATATCCTTCGTTACAAGATTATTAATGTTTTTATTTAACACACAAATGTCAATAAAGATTTTGTTATATCAAAAAGTTCTATTATTAATTCTATTATAAAAATTCTGAACGTTAAATTACTAAAAACACGTGTCGTATGGAGTCAGCAAATTTCACTTAGTTATATTAAAATTGTATTTCAATGTGCACGTTACCTTAGTAAATTCAGGAATGTTTTCTTTTATTTGAATGGGAGATGGTACAATTGCGCACCTAAATACACTCAATGGGTTCATTTACCATGAAAAACTTCCAGCTGCAGTTTGTTGACCTCGTTGTGTCGTGATTTTTATTTCTTCAGGAATACTTTCAATCCTTTACGTTTTTCAACTTTTTACTAGTTTTACCTAGGTAAGTAATTATTTTGATTAATTTTACACTTGTATTTTGTATTTTCACTAATTATTTTCACTATTTTATCAATTTTATTAGGACGATTAAAATTCGCCACCATTCACGTGTGTAAATTAACACCCACCTCCATCGATTGTTTTCTTAATTTTTCTCCCGAAATTCACCGCAATCTCGATGTTTGCATAGACGTTTTTTTATTGGTTGATCGAAAAATCAATATTATCTGAATTTTCACAGTACAGGTATGGATTAAGCCAATTGTGGTTCGTTGAAATTTTATAAGTAAAATTTTCTTTTATTTTTTTATAGATTGGATTGCCTTCTTCCCAAGTGCTTCGTGATTGAATAAATAAAGATGCTGGACATGAAATTTCCATGCGCAGTTCATTAAGTTGTGACATGTCGAACTCACGTAATAATTTAACAAACTTATTTTAAATTTAACTATAACCTAGATTTTTACATTAATCAAATTAATTAACAAATTTCTAACTTTTGAAATACCTTTCTTATTGCTGACAATCTTTCATTTACTATAAATTAACATTTTTAACAAAGACAATTATTAAACGATACATTTCAAATTTATTTTATTCAAACCTGTTTTATGTCCCTTTTTAACGAATCATTTGACTTTGAACTAAATTTCTTAGTATCGGACGAAGTTTTTCTGATTACTTTGATAAGTCACATGCTTTAATTCATAACAAAATTTTACCGGAACTTAAACAACGTACTTCCATTGACGTGGTATCTCGATACCGCAATATGTATGTCCAACATGAGGTATAATTAAGTATATTATACTGCTGATATATTATATTGCCATGTAACGCTACTGTAAAATTGACAATTTTGATTTCTATAGCGAGGAAGATAAAATGGCACTTAATTAATTATGCACCGGCCAGCAATGCATGAAAACTCTATTATATTCAGGGTCAAAGGTGGGTTGTTGAATCAGTGAAATGCTCAAATAAATTGTATTAACCAAATAACTTTCATAAAAATCGCACAATAACTTGTTATACCTTGCACCTTATTTTCTTTTACTTACTGCTGTAATTAAATCAGACCAAATGTAACTACTGTACAACAAGAATGCAATTTATTAATAAACAGAAATTTCAAAAAGAACAAAAGATAAATTTTTCATTATTAAGGTTAAATCAGATTTACAAGAAATTAACTAATAATAAAATTTTAATAAAACCCCAAATTTTTAAAATCACGCGCGAACTTAATGTTACGAAAAGTGTCGACGCAACGCTTACCGCTTAGTTTGTGCACAATCGACGTAGAACATACAGCGGGCAACCAGGAAGATGCTTTGAAGTGTGATCCAAATCCCATACCATGAAGAGTTCCAGGGTGTATAATTGATCGATCGGATATCGGCTACTGACAGTGTAAACGTTCAGGTAAGTTGAATTTTCAATAAACTTCCTTAATTTAAATAACTCGGACATAACCATAAAATACTATAAACCATACCAATTGCCCAATTGCAGTGGTCCCAAAAATTTTCCATATAAATTTCAAAAATTTAAATCTTCTTTTATATTCACCATTAATATTTCATAAATTTGTACTTAATTAATCTTGATTCACACGCGAAAATTTCCAAACTAATTCTAAACTCAATTATTAAATACTTTTCCAATTTTACGTATCCTGGACGTGTAGATCGTCCCCAAATTTCAATTTTAAATGAAAAATCACGTCTTTTCGCCTCTCAAACTACGTGTTAACGTCACCACATTCGGAACGAGACTCTCTTGTATTCCTCCTCCTGGCCCCACCAAAATTCTTTATCAGCCCGCGCACTCGCTTCAAAAATCACGACTATTTAAAACAATCCCCTACACTTTTACAAATAAAACCTATTCTTGATTTAATCATAAACTTGTTAATTCAAAAGAATTAAATCCTCTTTTGTCTCTTACATAATTTTTATTACATATCCCTTCGCACAAATAGTCACATTTGTTATTTTTTTCAGGTAAAATGAAGCAAGCAGTTTATTAATGGAGTATCAAGAAACTGTAGGTGCAAGTTCCTACCCTTCATTATGGTATCAGAAGTGACTATCTCGATATGAGCATTCCACCCGAAACAGACCCAAGTGTGACAGAGCTACCCTTATGCTAAAGAGATCATGACAATATAATAATAATAATAATAATACTTTATTCCAACGGGTAATCCCAATAACAAGGAAAAACAAATATAAATTTAAAAATATAAAAATTACAAAGTATAATGTGTGATTGTTTGATTATTATATACCACCAGTTATTAAAATTAATTAATAAATAATTGCATTATTCTGTTGCCAACGACAATTCATATGTACTTGTTCGTGTTTTTGCAATTCCATCATATCTATCATTGCAGATTCTCGCACTTGAATTCGCGTTTTCACATATCACGTTGACTGGGATTTATTAAATTATATTAGTTTTATGTCGGATGTAGAAAATATTTTTATATGTAGTATAATAGTATACTATGCACCTAGGGAGTAAAGTGCCACATTTAAACTTCAGTGTGAGGTTCATTTGTTCAATGCACTAATGGATGGCGAAAATAGTAAAAACCAATAGTAAATTAGAAATTGAAAAAGCAATTTATGAATAATAAAATATAATAGAAATTAACACAAGAAATTAAACTGTTTCTAAAAACAGTAATTTCGGAAAGCTATAATAAGTATAAAATAAAATTAAATTCAAAATTTAAAAAACTTTAACAAATAAAAAAAAAAATAAACATAAAAACAGGAAAAATTAAAACAAAATTAAAAATTACCGCTAGTCGGGGGAGTTGCTACGTCTAGGCAATACTCGAAAAATTATTCATTAAATACAAAAGTTTAGCATACCTATTTTATTTTCAATTGCATTCGCGTTAGCTGTTGTACTATTACTTACAAATATTAGTAATATAAAATCCTTAAAATGGTTTAAAGAATGACTACTACTTTTTGCTCTTTAAACTAATTGGTTTACAATTTAAATTAAATAGCACCATTAGGTGTGGTATTTAAAAATCAAAAGCCGTCGATATTAATTTTTTGCCTCTGTAAGTGGTATTTTGTATAATGTCAATGTATGGATCTCAATTCTTAAAACTCGCTTTTCGTCAGTTTTGGTCAGTCCGTATTTGGAAGTCTCGGAAATACATAAAATAATGTAGCATAAAATATAACCTCAGGAGTTAAGTGGATTCTTAATCCCTCGTGTGTTTTTTTGCGTCCCTTGTTACTGATAAAGTTGAAGAATCCTTACTTAATGTGACGGAGTCTTAAAAATTTTACTTGCCCTTACATAGAGGAGGAAGGGAGTTCAGAATTTCAAAAAGCGTCTTATAAAATTGCTACGAAGACGGGGGAGTTTACCCCTGTTTCCCCTAATGGGTGTTTAAAACAAATACATACAATAGCGTAATAACAATCAAGTATAATGAGATGCCAATGGATACCCTACTACGATGCATGCAATTACTTTTGACATTTAACCAATGGTATAGGTTCAATGTCATTAAGCAGTAAATTAGTATTTTATGAGACGAAATTGATTAACTTAATTAACATCTATAAAAATACGTAATAACGTATTTCTCAATCTTTATGAAAAAATTTGTTTCATTTGCTTAGCTCATGAATTTGCAATTATGATTTCATACTAATTTTCCAATATAGTCGATAATTGCATTCAGTGTCACATGATGGTCGTTTCGACCAATCAGCGTGCGTTAATTTACATTGTAGATAAACGAATACATATCGTGCACCTAGTGCAATATCCAGTTATATTGAGCCCTAGGAATTTATATTCAAATATAATCCTACGAATATATTTCAAATAACCTTTGGTCAATTTAAATATTTTAAATTGTTTTGATAATAATTATACATTTTTTATATGAAATAAAAATTCTCCGTCGGCAAGATTCGAACCTCGGATGTTCACATTGCAAACCATGTACGATGACGATTACGCCACACAGCTAACATACAAGATAATGCTTTAAATTGTCAAATCTGCTACCTAAAAACCATAGAAACACTACTTTATTTATATTTAACCTTCAAATTCTAATGCGTCAAATAGTTATAATAACCATAGAAACACTACTTTATATAAATTTTTTGATTTTTATTTCATATAAAAATTCGTTTTTATTCGAAGTTGTGTCGTTTCTTCACGGAATTATCATCCAAACAGCAACGCGGGTTCCGACAATATTCAAAGATTCATCTCGTACAGGTTTTAGCTGCGGAGATTGACACTCACTCCGCTGCGCTACGTTCTTGCAATCTCCTTGCTAAAACCTGTACTCGCTGAATCTTTGAATATAGTCGGAACCCTTATGCTGTTACATACGATAAATTCATGATTAATGTAATGAAAATTAATATTAACCATATTTGTACATGTGGTAAATGTGGTAAAACGTTAAGCTTATTATTAATATACCTTTAATTGTTACATTTTTTAATACTATGCTATTCTATTGACCGGCTTAATTACTTTGGTCAATTTTATACTAACCTCCGAAGAATGTGCAAATATGTATATGTTTAATTTTTTAAATTAAACATTCTGCCACCTCCGGATTGAATGCCACCTCCTGAATGTAAATGATTATGTGTTAATTTTCTAAATTAAACAATGAGGATGTTTGGGGTCTGGGGTATAGAATAGTCACTAACGAGCTAGGAAGGCAAAAACTCTCGGGTTTAATCCAGAATATAAGAGGATAGAGAACGTCGTTTTCATTATATATGTATATCCTCCTAACCCGAGAGTTAAGCACAGTAAACGATGGTGACGTCGAGTTAATTGCGGAAGCTGCACTATAAAAAAATAGCGAAAAGTAAAGCGTTAGGGCCAGACGAAATATCGTCAGTAGTAAAAAGTAAAAAGCCTTGCAAGGGATCGTCCGCAAAGAACTACTCCGAGTTTATAACAGATGCATTAAACTAGAAAAATACCGCCTAGTCTTAAAGAAGAGTGAAAAGTCACTGGAGCAGCCGAGCTCCTATCGACCGATATGTCTATTGGGACGAATTTGGTAAGCTTATGGAACGACTTATATTGTAAAGACTCCATATAGAGATAGAACAGGCTGGAAAACTCGCTACTAACCAACACGGTTTTAAAAAAGGATACTACATGACAGATGCTCTTTGAGAAATAAAAGAGAGGGTTGAAACTTCAATAAGCGGCACAGGGTATACGAGAAAACTTTGCGCGGTGGTCACCAAAGATGTGAAGAATGCATTTAATTCTATAAGATGGAATGATGGATGATGGAAGCCATGAAAGGAATGAAAATTTCTGGTTATCTATACAAAATCGTCGACGACTACCTGGCGGAAAGAGTTCATCAAATATAAGAATAAATGTTGGAAGAAACAGTGAAGGTGACAAGCAGAGTACAACAGGGGTCGGTCCATGGACTCAAGTTATTAAATTAAATCCCTGATTGGTTTTGAGGACAACATCACGGTTGTATCGACTGCAAACCAAAAAAAAGAAGAATTGCAAAAAGTAAGACTAATGGCTAGATTGAATGGCACAGCCTCCAAATGGTGCCAGAAAAGACGGAAACTCTGCTTCTAATCGGCAAATGACACCAGAAATTCTCCACATACATCACCATAAAGGGCAAGACCTTTACACCGCAAAATATCTTGTCAGCTTGAGGGTTACCTTCGATAAAAGGAGAGTGCAAAAATGGAAAAGGAAGACGGACCTACGAATCGATACCTGATATTAGAGAATGGATAGAGGTAAAAGATGGAGGAGTGGAGTTTCACGCCTCACAGTTTCTAACCGTTATGGATTCTATAACAGCTATCTGCATGAAAGCCACATTAGGGATTCTCCGATATTGTGATTGCCAGGACACCGCACGAACTCTGCCAGAAAGTAGACGTAATTGTATAAAAGATAAACGTCATTAAGTGAATGATTGAAAAGAAGAAAACTGGTATCACATCTCGGAATACATCCCGGAAGTTATGACAACCAAGGAGAAGTACGAAAAATTTGAGCAAAATCAATAAGAGGATGAATAGAGAAGAAAATAGTCCCGAAAGGGCAAAATAAGAATAGGGAAAATAAGAAAACAAAGCAAAATCGACGTAAGTGAGCAATAAATCGGATGGAGAGGTGGTGGATTTAGTGGCTAAGAATCCGAACCTATTACCCAAAAACATCTAGGTGGTGTCATTTGGAGATATCCCCCTCCCCAACGTGCAATAAAAACCAGATAGAACAAAGTATGTACGTTTGTGCTTCCTGTTTAAGTTATTAAACAACTTGGTCGATTGCCCAGCTTTGTTATTGATAATCAATTTTAGGACTCACTTCTGTTTAGTTCGAAGCCCTGACCTTTTCCTGGCTGACTTCCATAGGAAAAGTTATGTGATGCACTTTCCAATTATAAGATCGCTGGCTCTTGCCAACAAAATTGACGTTGATGTTTTTGCAAGTTCATTAGTGAGGTCAAATCACCGCTAAGACTTGCTTTAAATAATATGTAATTCAGTATATAATTTATTTTGTTGTTATTAGTTAAAAGGAATTATTCCACAAATATAGATTATTATTAGCTTTGAGTTGAAGAACTCAAAAAATTAAGCCATTCTGTATATTAGCATTGCAATCAGCATTGTAATTAAAATAGATATAATATTATAAAAGTGGAAGTTTGAGTAGTCTTGAAAATATAAAATTGGAAAGCAAAAATTTAAATAAGTAATTAAATTGCAAAATTTACATAATGTTGCTTCCTATTTTAAAGTTAAAGTACAATACATAGTTAATTTAGAGCAAAGTTTAGTTAGGGTGCAATAAATATACTTGTGATGTCAAATTTTTGTAATATTTTATTATGATTTACTTTTCATACCTCTATTATCATTCTTCAAATTTGACTTTCAACCTTCTCATTAACTTTTTATTAATCCAAGCACTTTTAACTGTCTTTTTGATTAATTCTAACTTTTAATTTTTTTAAACTCACATCCACAACTTGTAATCTTACTTTTATGAACTTTGTAACTCAAATTTTTACAATGATGTTAAATTGAATTTAAATGAATTTAAATGATTGATTTGATAAATTAACTAGACAAATTTTATTGTGATTCTGAAGACGGCCGCGGCTATTTTGGTGCTATTTATGGTGAATGTTATGTCAAAAAGAGCATCTATTTTAAAAATAGAACTTGAACGGAATACCTTAATTTTCAACTACTTAAATTTATGTAATCACTTTTGGTTTTAATATTAAATTTTCTTACAAAAATTTTACAAAGCGCTTGTCGATTAATATATTTACAAATAGTATTTATAAAAATAGTACAAAAATTGTGTACAAATAGAACTACTACATAATATACCGACCACACTGCTAAGTTTGCGATTGGTTACACAGTGGTTTGCTCTAGCAAGTTCCTAGAGGCCCTGCTTTAAACTATTTTATTTAAAAAAATTTTCTGCCCGAAAATCAGCAAACATTTTATGAATGATAAACTTGCTTTAAGATGAAATGATATTCCAAAATAGCTTGAAATATTGTACATAAATTTGAATAAAATTACGTTTCTACGAGTACTTGTAAATTTAATTATTTGGTGACCGGTTTTGCTCAAAGCATCGTCAGACCAAATCAACAATTTTCAAGATCTTAATTATTGCATTGTAATTTTATTCAAAACTGCACAATAAATAAAACTTGTAGTGTGGACAATACAAATGATATAAAATTAATTTTTATAAGTAGTCCTTAGTGACATATTATTATTTATTCGTATCAGAAGCAAAATTACTATAATATGTAGTTATTATTTCTAAGTACTATTCCATTAATTTTAAAACATTTAAAATGAAATACCTTGATTGTTTTCAAAAGTTTCACGTTTCATTTATAAGTTTCATATTTGAATTAATAAAAATTAATTTCAAGAATGTAATAAATATTCTTGTTAGCAGATTTGTTGCAATAACTATGCATTTTATGCAATTCTAAAGATCCATTTGCTCTGAAAGCTTTAATTTTAATTAGTAATCTTATTTCTTTCATAACAAATTTCCAAGTTGAACTTGATAAACAAATTTCAACATTTCAATTGCAGTTGCTGTAATTGAGAACTTGGTGGGTTCCTGCCTGAATAAACTTTATAGCAATATCGAAGTAACCTATAAAAGAATCCGTGTCAAATTTCGGCAACATGAAACTTACAGCAACTTGTAAATGAGAACCCGACAGACTCCTGTAATAACAAGCTTATGGCAACCTGTGAATGAGTACCTGCCAGGGCCTCTAACAACAAACTGAGAATAATTACATCCAAGTAAACTGTAAACGTCGGCGCCGCCTGCCAGCAAAATATAGATTTTACAAGTGATAGCCAGCCAAAAGTGTTACTTGTGTTGGTTGTTATTAAATTAATGTGAAGTAATAATGGTGGTTTGATAGCACGTGTTAAGCAAGGGAAATTGACAAAATAATAATTGTTTATTATTTACAAGTTAGGTTTATACTTAACACTAATTTACATTTAAGCTGACCTTCCGGATAATAATAGTAAAATCATAGTCGGGTATAGGTCTGTTTAAAACAAATTTTATTATCCGACATTTCGGGCCATTTAAGCTTCTTACCCTGACATGAATCTTCATATTAGAAAGCCTTGAAAATGGCCCAAATTTGAATGGCCTGAAACGTCGGACCATAAAAATTGCTTTGAAGAGCCCTATACCCGATTATAATTTTACTATTATCATTGATTGCAGAAATATCTCGATTTTCTTTAGACTGCCTAAAAGTGTTCATTACCATTAGATTTGAATAAATACTTTTATCGTTAATAGTTGAAAAAATGCAACTAATTGACTAATTTGTAAAAATTATTGTAATCGACACGATTTTGTATACTTTTTGAAATGGTGTTTTTATTATTATGTACTATTTTTGTATTTTGCTAACACTATGTATAAATTTACAGAAAAAATTAATAAAGTTTTAAAATAATATTAGTATTAAAGTAGTAAAGTTTTAAAATAATATTTTAAAATTAATTCAAAACAAAAACTTCGTAAAATTAAATATTAAACAATAGTTTTCAAAAAGAAATCAAACAATTTTAAACTAAAAGTAACCGATTTCGATTTCAAGGACATATTGAAAGTATTTACTTTTAAATTGGTGTTTATAGTTGAAGTGATGAAGGTATTATCCTATTGAATAAAAAGTCGAGATGTTTTTAAATTGAAAATAAAAATTTTTAAATTAAAAGTAAGTTCACAGCGGTGGCTAGAGTGCATACTGGTTGAATTCGGAGCGGTAATTTCGGGTTCGAATAACGGACCTCGCGGAATTGCTTACTTAGTTCCCCGGTAAGCATCATGCACACACTGTGGATCCCATACCCATACCAACAAAAAGCATAACGCTATATATAAGAGAAAATTAAAAGTTATAGTAATTGAAAACTTCTTACCATTAAAATAAAAGCAATTTACTTTTGTTACACGAGTCAAAAGTTCGAATTAAAAGAATAAAAAGTCGACGTCATTTTTTCGAGTTTATCTGCAATTTTTTTGATTTTATAACAAAATTACTTTGCATGTAAAATATGTAAAATGGCCGCAATATAATTTACATTATTTTTAATGATAAATTTACAAAAGCAAATAAACATAAAATATTATTGATAGTCCAGTTAGGTACTTTTGTATGGAAATAACTCGGAAATGCGATTTTTTCCTTAAACCCTGTAGTTTCGCATCGGAAAAGAATCTATGAGTTTGCAATATCAGACTCGAATCGGAATAAGACTTTTGTCGAATTTGTTCCAAATATCATAGTCATGAATTGGCCATTTTCTATGCATCCAATGTTCATAACAGTTATTGGCAAAATTAAACCAGTTGTATCGACTTTTCTTTTAATGTAGTATAGAGTAATTTCCAGTATAGAAGACTGGAGCTTCCCCATGTAAGTATTATACACCGAACTTACAGTAGATTAGCACACTTATTGTGGTTCCAACGTACAGTGACGTTAGGAATAGGAAGTGATACGTACAACGAATTCGTACGTAGGAAGAATTCTCCACATGTGATAGAACCGTATTTCAATGAACAGATGAAAAACCACATCAATAATTACCAAAAAACACAATAAACGAATCAACAAAATCCAGGGCCGTACTTGTCCCAACTTACGTAACACATACTTTGATTTATTATAACCAAAACTACCCGCCACTACTGCAACATTATGGACAACAACAAGTTCTATCGAAGACGAACCAGCAATATACACCACCTGCTTTACCTCCAAGTCGAGAATATGCATTGCAAACTACCGGCAGAAAGCGATGTAGGAGAGACAATCCAGGAGCACCAAAAGATAGCAGGTCACTCGTAAATCCAGCGATAAAGACAGACTACAACAGGACTATTAGGGAGCTTAAAGAACTGCTAAATGACCACAAAAGTCAAGATATCCAAAATCATCTAAATAGATTGACGGCAACTAAGGTAACAGATTATTCGCTGTGGAAGGTAATCAAAGGAGCATAGTTAACAATTCCTTCTATCAAAACCGCTACCCAATAATGGGCAAGAAGCAACGACGAAAAAGCAAACACCTTTGCTACCCACTTAGCTGAAGTATTTAAACCTTTCCAAACAGAAGTTCCTCATGAACATGTCAAAATTAATGAATTTCCGGAAGCCCCATACTAAATGGAACTGCCAACAAGAAAATTCAAGAAGAGCGAGTTTCAACATTCATAATATATCAGGATAGAAGTGAATGTACAGAAATTTTAGTCCTGTAAGAATTACCGGATATTGGAATCAGATACCTCACTATTATTTGCAACTCAATGTTGAGGATCGGATACATTCCGATACAATGGAAAGTGGCCCAAATAATTTTAACGCTTTCAATCGTACTGTTATTTACGAGAATGATGCTTCTGCCGATAAACGCGAATCATGTGCCAGAATATAATCTAAGTATGTACATATATGCTCCTATAAACGACGGAATGGAAGATGAGGTAAATGCTTTCTATAATAAAATACATCGGACCTTGTTAAAGGACTTACCAAAGCAACAAGTGACAATATTAATGAGTGATCTTATTTAAAAAATTGGAAAAGGTCTGACAGCAGAACAAGTCAACCTGCATGAACTAGGAGAGGAGAGCAACTCAGCATTTTTGTAAGTGAACACGGACTGGCAATAATGCATTCTTCAAAATTCCAACGGGAAGACTACACACATTGAAATCACCTACAAACTCTGCTGAGGGGATCTTCTGAAACCAGGTTAACTACATTTTAATAAACACGAGATATACATACTAGAAACGGATATAGGTTTGGACCACAACCCGTTCGTGGGGATGCACAAAATAAAAATGAAAGCACTAGCGAAAGAGACCAACAAAACGAATTTTATCGATTAAATTTGAGATATCAATGTAACAGAGATGTTATGAGATACGCTAAGGGGTATAAGTTGGATATTCGTACATCCATCGACGAAGAAATATATTACACATTCGAGAAAATAAGTGAAAATATTAAAACAAATTACTGTATATCATATGGAAAAACACAAAAGGAAGACCTGGATGACGATGTCGATACAGCGTGGTATAGAATAATTTTTAAATAATTACGAAAAAGATAAGACAAGTCAAGGTGCAGGAAGCAAGAGAGAAATGTATCAAGATAGAGATGCTTTAGTACAAGCATAATTTTTTCAATATTTACCGTAAAGTAAATGCACTCATGGGAAGAAATAAAACAAGGACAATAGATAAATTAAGGATGAAGATGGAAAAAAATTATAGATAACAACGACCGGTAAATGTTTGGAAAAGATACATAGAGCAGCTCTGTAAGGATAATAGGTCAAATAAACCCACAATAGAAGAGGAATCAGGACGAATTATGTGGACGAAAGAAGCGCAGGCGGAAGTTAAATAAATGAAAGACGGAGGGTCTCCAGGACGAGATAAAGTTCAAGCAGAATGTTTTGAATTAATGGAAAAAGATGTGTTAAAGTGATTAACAAACATATTTACTAGAATATATAACAACGGAAACAATACCACACTACCAAGAAAACCAAATGCCACATAGTGTGAAGAATACAGAACCATCAGCCGGATTGTCATTTCTCCGTATTGAAAGACCGTCAAAAAAATTCAAGAATATTAACTAATCAAACAAGAGTTCACGATGAATTGCCAAGAAACAAGGGCATTAAAGAAAATATTCAGAAAATGTTTACTCGCTGAAAAATTGAGGCGGACGGCATTCATAAGATGAATTCGCTACCAATCCCAACGTATACATCGTCTATTTAAGTTGGAAAGTAGAGATTCCAAGTTTAAATTGATGATGACACTATTTTGAGACAAATATATGAATTTAAATATTTTGGAGTGTTAGTAGAGAAGGATGGTGTAGGAAAGCGAGAAATTAGACGTTAAGGTGGTAGGTTTACTTAACTCAATTTTGTGGGATAAGCATTATGTAAGTAGAAAGAATAAAAAAAGAATCAGACAAACAATGGTTGTAACCAGAATGCTGGAGGTGTCAAAAATTTGGCGAACTAGAAATGAAGAAATAAGACCTAGAATATCGGTAATAGAGCCTGTTATTCACAGAATAGTGAAAGAGGTTTGCTGTGGTTTGGCCATCTTCTACGAATAGAAGATATGCGTTGGCCTAAACATTTATTGACATGGAAACCATCTAGCAAAAACAAGAGAGGAAGGCCCCGGAAGTCTTGGAGCGAAGGGGTCAAGAAAGCGATGATAGATCGGGATCTGGATGAGGAAACGGCATACAATCGAGGGACATGGCAAAAGGGAATAGGGAGATAGCTACTAAATGTATGATTGTTGTATTTATTTATGATAGTATGTACATAACTAAATAATAAGGCAAAAAAACTGTATTAGGGAGCTAAAACCTCCAATTGGGTGAGACGTCGACATAGAATTTTTGGGGAATTCATTATAGGACACTCCAATATACATGTTTGCCAAATTTCAGCTTGCCCTGATTTTTTGCAGCCTATCACAATTTACCTGAACTATTACAGGTTTTACTGAACGTTATTAATGCAATATACGTTAGTTACCATACCATATACATAGTTGCGTTTGCATTCCTTGTTACTCTTTAAGGAATATCATCTTTTCCATTATTGGTGTAAAAATTGCGTCGGTCTTTCAGTTTGGCTCTTAAAGTGCGTTGGGGAGCCAGTCTCAATACAGCTGCCCGCGCCCAAATGCTCTAGATGGAACCAATTTCTTACGTCGTAATTAATGACTAAGGGCTGGTGGTATAACAGAGGTACAACCTCGAGTAAGGATTAAGCCAGTGATTTTTGCTGTACAGCCAATCAAATGGCAGAAATGCCTGGGTTAACCCTTACTTGAGGTTGAGCCTCTGTTATACAACCGACTCTAAGAGGTAAGTAACTTTCTATATAAAAGTATAATTTATTAAAAATACGTTTGTAAATTAAATACCTACTTAAAATTAAAAATTACTAATCACATTTCTAGCTTTCTAAATAAAGTTAATACATGTTTTTACTCTGATTCAAAGGAACACTTTCTAAGATCACATTAAACGTTTTGTTATTGATGCACGAATTTTTTATTCTATAAGGCTCAATAATTTTATATACATAGTGGCCTGTCAAACACAATCCCACAAGCATGAAGAAAATCCCAACTGCAATTATGACATACGGAAAGTTTAGAACAAGTCTCAAATAGCCTTTAACAGAATCTGGCATCTCCGTCGATTGATCTACCCAAAATAATGGAAAGAATAATTCTGGAAAGCTTTCATATTCACTAGAAAAAAAATTAATTCAATATTGAATTTAAACTTAAAAACGGTTCCTCACCTCATTCCTACAACACGTTCAGTTTTAATGTTAACTTGAAGTCTTAACCGAAAGTCCAAACATACTCTGGTATTCTAAAATTTAATAAAATAAGACTTGTTATTTTACTTGTTTGTATAACTTACAGGTTCGATAACAATATATGCTTCGTGCATGCTTTTGTTAGGATGCAATCCTTCGACAGCGTTAACCAAAGATTCATCTCCGATATAAAAGTGAGGCAGAGAAATAAATATACTTAGACCGTATTTGCATGAAGTGGCATTCGTTAATCCTGATGGATAGCATTCTCCAGCACATAGGCATTCGTTAGCTGGATCTATCGTACCTAAAACAAAAGAAAAATCTCAATACCTGCATTAAACTGGAATTATAATTTAGCACTCGACGCTAGCTCTGACGATGACGTAGACGCTCAACTTAGTAAAATTTGAGCTAATTTCTAAATTGTCGTTTACTGCATTCAATAATCCAATATCCAATAATTTATTAAAAACATTGTAATCTTAAGCTTGTAAATGGAATTTCAAACGACAGTAAAAACCGCTTTTTAATTTTTTCTTTACTATTTTGTGTCTTAAATTGTACTTACCATTATCCAATGATCTCGCAGTACCCGAGTATTTGTGTCCTATTATACCGTCTATAATTACTTCTTCTTCAAAATATGCTCGTACGGATCTACATAAATCTGACATATATATGTCAATGTAGTCTTTATTTTCTTTAAATGAATGTATTTCTCCTGAGGATCCTTTTACTTTATTGCACGGTTCGTCATAAGCACTTGTTGAGCTTTCATAATTCCAATTTAAAACATCGAACTGACGGTTTACACCATTCCCTACGTTAAATACCCCGTCAAAGTTGGGATCACCGTGTCTCTATAAAAATTGTAATTTTAATTCTTTATACACAAATTTCAGTTAACACTTACCATTTTAAGCCATCCAAAATGATCCAACCTTATAATACCTGGTACGATAAAATCAAAGTAATTCAGTAATTCCATCAGGACGTTATCGTTCCCAGTAAATGTTTCTGCATTTACTGTAGTTTCAAAATAATAGTTTGGATCAACCACTGATAAATATTGCGACATAGTGTCCTTAAAAAAACCATCCCAATGCCTAATATAATGAGCAAGGAACTGAAAAATCACAACAGTCGTTAGATTTCGAAATCAGCAAATAGCAAAAATTAAAATATTAATGACAATTATCAATTTAGTATTAATCATTAACAATAATTACAGCCCGGAAGGGACGGTAACAGCCCGGAGAATGTTACCTTTGGAGTTTTATTGTGTGGAACAGCCCAAGGGAAATGATAACATTCAAATATCCGAATATTTATCAATTACTGCAGTCTGTTTGGGAAATTTCAGCTCAGAGGCAGTAGTTCCTGGCCTGTTACCGTCCTCTAAGAGCTGTAATTGCATGTAACAGCCCAAGGGAAATGATCATATTCGAATGTTGCCCGACTACAGGCATTTCGAATATCGATCGATTTTCAGAGGGCTTTAGCACGCGAGAAATCACACAAAACGACTGTCAAAGTACGAACCAGTAGAATATTTATCTATCTCCGTGGTTTGTTTGGAGAATTACAGCCCGGAGGTAACGGTCCTCGGGCTGCTACCGTCCCCACATGACTGTAATGACACCTCATCGGGGTTTCCCCTTTGACAGTCATTTTATCCAAATTGATGCTCAAAATGACTTTCTTTGGGCAACAACCAAGTATCGTTACTTCCCTGGGGCTGTTACACACAAGAAAAATCGCTGAACAGCGCATGACCGCTTGGGAACATCGCGTGCCTCTATCCGGCACACCAAGGATCCCCGTCAAATTACGAAAAATAATAGTTTTAGCAGTGTACGAAGAGAGAAGTTGGAAAAGAAGAAAAATAATAATAATAAACCTACCATTGAAATATAGTTGATGGTTATTACCCTATCACTTAAATTTCCATTATTTATCAAATTATCGTCATATCGATAAGATCGGATTTGTCTATATGTAAGGGTATCATTGTCATTTTCAGTAATGTCGATTTTGTAAAACTTCTGAAAAAATCTATAAGGGCCGATCTCTTCAAATTTTGGTTTAACGCCTTTTTTGAAAAAGTCTTCGTGGTTCGTCCAATTAAAAAATGTGAAATTTGTAGGCAAATCAACAGGTATTGTTTTCCAAGTCTCATAAATACTATTTCCTTCAGTCAGTCTCATAAATATTTCTATAATGCTACTAAATATCGTTGCTTGAAATATCAATATAGCGGATCCTAAGATAAGACTAAACATTCCACATCCTAACACCCACATCTTTGCTTCCAACATTTTGGATTTAAAATACTAAAATAAACTATTTACATATTTATTGTGTTGCCCAATTTATATTCTATTATAAAACTCACTATTTGGTTTATGTTTAAAATCTAAGAAGTTTCATTTACTTAAGTCTTTGTTGCCTTTTGCTGCAACTTAATTGAAATCTGCAATGAAAGAAAAACAATTTAGAATTCTTGTTAAGATCAGAGTTACTTAAAACATAAGGTAATGAATTGACCAGGGGTACAAAGGATAAAGTACAAAATGTTTACTTGAATCAGGCGAAAACAAACAACAACCATTGAAAACAATTTTAAAAATGAGTGAAGTGATGGTGAGAAGAAATAATAAAAATTAACTATAAAAGAAAAAAAAGAAAATCATCAAGATATTAAAAATGAAGAAATGGCGCAAATTCGGTAGAATACTAAGAAAATTAAAGAAAAGAGAAAATATAAATAATTTCGGAGAAGTCATAAGTATCGTATAGTATGAAAACTTTTTTGCAAACTGAATTAAAAGTGATGCAATTGGAAAATCCATCTGAATAAATTAGGACTTTTAATTAATAATTATAAAATCAACGATTCTGTACGTAATGTAATGTATTGTATAATGAAATATTATTAAAATAACAATTACCACAAAAAATATAGCATATCTTAGTTTTGCAGTACAAAATCTAATAATGAGGTTTTCTCACAAGTTTTAATCAAATTCTTATCTGATTGTTGATTAAAGTTGATTGAGAGGAGTAATAAACATATTATTTATTTAGATTTGAACTTCTAAAGTGCAGTAATTTAAACCTATTAATAACTCAAAAACTGTGCTTTGAGTCGTAGCGTACAGACCTTTTTTAATTTTCAACTTAGAAATACTAACTCAAAAAACATATTAATTTTTGTATTTGCTTAATTGCCCATAGTAGGGCTTTTCAACAAGAACTTTGGTTTTTAATAGAGGCAATTTTGTGGGATCTTGGGAAACCAAGATCCGACACGTAATTGGTGAGATGAAGTCGCAAGTATGCAAAGATATAATTAAAAATTTGGTAAACGCATCGACGCCTGCATACGTGGTCTTGGTGGACATTTGTTCGATTTTATTTTCATTCATAAATTATACAATTTCTACAGTATAATATATCAATGAAGAAATACAGAACTTTCATCCAAATTCATCCCTGTTGAAAGACTCTTGACAAACTTATTGGTAAATAAGTAATTTAATAAACCAACCTTTTTGTTTGTATTAACAATCTTGTTTATTTAATTAAAAATTACAGGTTGGATCTGATGATGCTATAATAGTGAAACTATAGTTGTAAATGTAAATATAATAATTTTACTAACAAAAAAGTATTTATTAAATTACTTATATTAATTTTTATAGAAGTTATTTACATTTTAGTATTGCAGAGATTACAATGCATTATAAATTCCAGAATGTAATAATTGGTAATAATGAAATTTTAATAATTTATTTTAGTGATACAATGGAAAGATGCTTCATAAAAAACATCGTAAATAATGTACTACGAGTATTACTTATATCAAGCGACGAGAAACATGAAGGAAAAACTACAAGCGCTCTTTAGTTATAATATAATATTCTGAATTCTGAAGATTATACTTTTAATTACTTTGGAATTTAAACTTTTAATTACTTCGGAATTTAAATACTATATTGTTAAAAACACTTTAATTTATGCGACCTATACGTTCAACTACTTTTTCAATAGTTAACACTATAATTTACTATTGTTGATAATAAAATGAAACTTAAATTTTTATGAATATTTATAATTATTTAGACTTACATAATCCGCGTTTTAATACTTTTAATGAAATATTTTAAATTTTCAATTAGTAATAGAAATGATTGTTTCAAGAATTGTTTCCATAAAAAATAATACAGGTTAAAAAATAACTTAATACTGAACAACTGGGCCTAACTGGATTAATTAAATAAAATGGCTAATATTAAATAAAATAACTAATTAAAGTTTTACTAACAAAATCAAAAATTTTAATACAATCCAGAATTAAAGAAATGTTGAGTATTTAGAAAATAAAAAATTTGTGAAACCGGTAGCATAGAATCGATGTTTCGGTATCATTATATCATCAGATATGCTTAATCAAAGAAATATTTCCTTAATGTAAATAAAATTTATTCAAAAATAAAAAATCAAACTTTAATTAAAAAAATGAAAAATTTAAAGGTAAAATATAATAGAATCAAACTGAAAATGTTCCAAAAATTAATAAATTAGGAAATATGTAAAAAATAATATCCAAATTTCAGAATGACTTCAAGAGGTAGACCGTTACTAATGGTGGTGCCCCTAACTTTACAATAGTTGTCAAAGGGAATTTAAGAAACTAATTTTTAAATGCGATTTAAAAAATCTATTCAAATTTTTTATTAAATCGTTCTTAAATCACTGTCATAAGAAATACGATAAAAGCATTCCGAAACCTAGCGAATGCTCGAAGACCATTTAAGATGTTAGGGTAGATCGGAAAAGGGGAAAATCTTGACCATTGAAAACTTAAAAATTAAATCCTCGTCATGCTATTGGAAGTCACCGCAAACCGCATCTGTTCAAATTTCTGAGTTATTAAAAACTATGTCGCTTAATAATATACAAGGTAAACCGAAAGCAGTGCTCCAAAAAAAAAGAAGGAAATTCATTTTTTGTTGACTGCTAACACAGCTGTAAGAATTCTGAAATGACGTAAGAAAACAAATTAATGATTCTTGAACCAATTAAGGATTTAGAAAGGCTATTGTTGGTTTTTGTGAGTTTTACGCACTCCTAAGATTTGGTATCACTATTTTCTTTGCACTCTGTATAACCTTAATTCATATCAGAGGAAATTAATGCTATTTAGTAGCTAAATAATTATTATTATAGTTATTACTAGAGATGAGATTTTTAGGTTTTATAAATGTTATACCAGAGAGCGTTAAAGGGTTAATTGATACACGGCCCCGTTTCTTCTTTCTTTTTCATACAGTATAACTTTCGAACGGGACCGTGTGTCAATTAACCCTTTAACGCTCTCTGGTATAACATTTATACGACCTAAAAATCTCATCTCTAGTTATTACATAAGTTAGCAGTTATCATAGCAAGTTAACATAAGTATAGCAAAAAATTTCAATTGTGTAGGTATTGCGTAATTAAAATCTTAAAACGCGATTGCTTAAATTACATTAATTTTGTAAAATAATCCGATATCTTGGCGTTGTGATTTTGGAAATATTAATATATTTTTATTTAACACTCAAGTCTTTTCAGCTTGTTACAAATTTTTGAAGAATTAAAAATTCTTCCAAATTTAAAATTTCTTCACTTTTTCTAAATTTAAAATTCAAGGTTACTTCGATTTTCATTTTAATTTTAGTCGGCTGAAAAACGGAAAAGTGTTATAAACAAAATTAAGAATCCGCATAACTGATGTTGGAGTATTTAACTGCTTTATCAATTAACATAATTTGGATTGCAGGTATTCTAAATTTAGTTTCAGGAAATATTAATTGTGTTACTTACTATCTTTTCAATTTCTCAGTGTCACCCATTTTTGGAACCAACAATTATAATAACATTTTGGAACATACCGTTAAAATTTAATACGCCTAAAATATTTTGGACTACCAGAAAAGGAAAATTTAAAGATTCGTTACACAACCGAATTAGGATATGAATAGAAAATTTATTTGTGACGACAATGGGAATTGTACATACGAATTGGGTGTGCCCTTACTGTCATCTACTTTATGATTAGGATTTGGATTGCTGGAGCTCCGGCATTGGCCTTCCTGGCAAAGGATCTAAGTGGTAAGCCTAATTGTGTTATTTTCATTTCCAAAATTGATATTTTTAATAACTATCAAGTTCTTAGTTTTCAAATTTATTGTACCAAGATTCCATTTATTATATTTTGTCAAAATTCGCTGTTAGTATAAATTATTGTGTCTTCGTTTTTTTTTGCTTCCTGCGTCTGAAGATGACATTAACACTGTTCTTTGTTCTGGTAAACTGTTCCACTTTAGACAACAGCAGGGTATTGATATTCGACCGGGTACTTTCAATGTAATCTACTTGATTGCGAAAGTAATCTGGCACTTTACTTTTAGGGTTCTATCCAGTGAACTGTATTTGGTCCATATTCATTTTCCCCAATTTGGTAATCAATTTCATCTTGTCTCATTCCTCTTTTTATTTCATTGCAAAGTTATCATCTATTTCAAAAACTGTCCAATAATAATACGGCATATTGGTACATATTTTTAATCAATAATTTTTATTTTCCGTTAACATGGAACCCGATTAATCCAAGCAATTGAGGAGGAGCTGAGTTTCGAACTCATGACCATTAGATCCGCAGTCGAATTCTTTTGGTAACGGTACTAAGCAACAAATTTTCTTAAAAAGAAAATTTTGTTAGTCAAAACCTTAAGCTCAAAGGACAGGTAAATCCCTCCCCAGAAGGTTTCTAGGACGGTGGCACTAGAGGTGGATCTTTGAATTTGAAGATAATCCTTAGAACGGCTACAGTACCAATTGGATGATAAATCATAAACTGCTTTAATTTAAAATCAAACACTTTCATTACTTCTTTTCGTTCAGGAAATGTTTTATGATTTATGTTTCTCTGCAATCTCACCGAAAGCCTTTATGTTTATGGTATTGGATACAGCGGTTGAGGAAGGACCAGCAGCCAAGAAGAAGCAATCTTTGAAGGTGGTGACTCGAACGATGGACGAGGCAGTTTAACATACGGTATTCCGCCATTACTGGTGCATGCCGGTGCGGTTAAACTTAAATTACGACGTATAATTAATTATCTTTAATTTATGTATAATTATATTTTTACTTAATAAATAATTAACTAAGAGCTAATTATTTCTATCCCACAAATTGCAATTTATGTTGTTATTTTTGGATTGTTTTTTCCTATAGTGGCCAAATCCGGTACCGCTAATACGTGCAAAATTAGTATAACTTTTTACAAGTTCTAATAATGATATCAAATTTATTCCAGCTTGCCCCCATTTTGCTGTAAATAATTGCCCAATAGACTTTATCTTAGGATGTCCTTTTATATAAGATTTAAATAAGAATATCATATCTTTTTAGTAATATTGACGATGTAGATTCTACAATATAGTTTCACGTCTATAGGGGGGGGGGGGGGCTCCTAATTCGCATCGCTTTCGAAAATACACTAACAATAAGTAGTCGGAAGTTGATATCCCCTCTACCAGTTAATTAAAATTTATTAAATAAATCAAATTGATCAAGCCTTTTTCCATTTCATTCGGAAAATTGCTACCCTGCTTCTCTGCAAAGTCTTCACGATCCCTTTTCTGAGCAAGATCAATATTCCTCTTTCCCTATTACCTTCAACTTAATTATCCACAGAGTCCTGATGTTTACATGTCAATTAAATTTATTGCGATATTTTTAATATTATAAATATCACTTATGGAATTAAAATTATAATGCCATTTAATAGTAATCATAGAATCAAATATTATATTATTTAAGAACAAAATTAACCTGCCAATTTTGTTATATTGGATAATATATGTATTTACAATTATTAAACTATGTTCTTAGTAGTAGGAATAAACGCACGTTTACTTAATATTTAAAAGTTTGATATTTAAGGCGCTTTAAAATAAAATCCATTACTCAGGAAGAAACGAATAATTTAAAATTTCAATTGAAATTACTTACGGCTTAAAAATAAAAATTGTTATTCCATTTGTAAATTTTAAAAAATACAATAAAATCAAGAATTCAAATGCTAAGTTCTACTCACTTTCTAAAAATTAAAAAAAGATCACAACACTTTATAGTCCTTACACTAACCACAGCTGAAAGGCAACTTGTAACAACTTTTCAAGATTGCTCTTGGTTCACTATTATACGTTAAAATTTTAACTTTTTGTTGTTCATAAATTATAATTAAATAACCATTGTTTCACCAAGTTTTTATTTACAAATTAACATAAATATTTTAAGTTTTAAGTGATAGGTACCTAAGGTTACTTTGTGAAATATTACATCAATCGATTAAATTAAATAATATACAAGATTTTCGCGTATTTACGTTATTCCCTGTAACCACTAATAAATAATCATAATAACAATAATGTCCTGACTAAAGTCGAGTAAAGCATTCAGAAAATATTTAACATACAACTTCTTATATTACGCTAAAAGTAATATACCTAAATTTCGACCATTATTATAGGCGTCCCTTGCGACAGTACTAGTTTTTATATCGATGAGGTCTGTTATGATATATTGGTTGTTTTAAAAATCATTTATAACTTTAAAAGTTCAATTTAATCTTTTGTCAATAACTGGTCCATGAATTTACCATTATTATTTTAATTTTCGTCCATAAATTTTTGTCACTTAATTCCGGATCAAATAATATTTATAGATAGTCTTTTAAAGCGGCTGCCATGGTAGCCTATATATTTAATGGTATTCAACTTTTATAATTAATTTTGTTGTTTTCTTTATTTTTTATTTGGTTTTAGTGTGTACATACGTCAAATTTATAGTATGAGCAATGCCTATTAAAGATCACATATATTTGATTAAAATTTATTTTCGTAACAATTCCATCATAACAATAAAAAACAGGGTCAGGCACATCGAAAGGCAAGCCTAGCAAGCTACCTGAGATGTAAAAACAAAAAATGCTCACAGAACTAATTGCAAAAATTAGTGAAGAACAGGTCCTAGACCTATATTAAGAGGGAGACTTCTTAATAACAGTAGAAGAAATTTTTTTTCTGTTCATCTGACGCAAAAGTAGTCAATAAGTACCTAAGGATGAAAAAAAAACTAGAAAACTTGTCAATTATCAATGTACATGATCCAATAAGAAAAATAAAAAAGAAAGCAAAAAACGACGTGATGACTTTTAAGAACATTAAAAAACAAATAAGAACAGATCCAGAGAGGCAGTTGGAATATACAGATCCAACATGACAGAAACGTTAGATTTCCAAATTAGATTATATCACTTCTTTCGCGAACTTTTTGAGTAGAAATATTGCGGCATAATTGGGAACATTTGCATTCCAAAGACACAAACATCTTGAACTATCACATTTTCTTTCAGTGCAGAACAGATCAGGAAGCTCCCCGAATTCAAAAGGAATTGGTCATTGAGACGCAGTAGTCCCGATGGTCGTTCGATGGTGGTTCGATGGCCGTTCGATGGTCGTTCGATGGTAGTTCGATGGCCGGTTTCGGTTGTCGGTGTATGGCGTTTAAATGGTTTATGTAAATATGGGCGGCCTTCAGCCTTCAGATTGTTTTTAAGAATATATTATTTTAAATTAAAAGCAAGTTTTAAGAATGTCCAGAATTAATTCCTTTTCAATTCAGGGAACTTATTGATCTGTCCCGTACTGGAAGGAAATGTCATAGTTCAAAATGTTTGAGTTTCAAACAAGGAATTTTCTGTTCTTTGGAATCTAAATCTTCCCAATTATGCCGCAATATTTCTACTCAAAATGTTCACGATGGAAATGGTAACGAAGAAGATGCTAATTTTCACTTGTAAATATTACAAAACATAGAATAACTAAATAAATTTTAAAATGCAATATTAAAAGTTTCCTTAAATGTATATGATTTAACAGATAAAAGTAATCCATTCTTTGTTTCCCATTTGTATCATTCAATTAGTTTTACGCCAAGAGTGGAGATGGTCATAGCTTTGGCAGTTAAGTGAATCTACTGCTAATGCGAAACGCTTGGATCGAATCCGGGCAGGGTAAGAACTTTATTCTGGCCGTCTCTCCTCGGAAGGCAATGGCAAACCACCGAGGTAATTTGCCAAGAGCGCCCATCTCAACATGAAGTGTATTGCACTTCCCGTGGTTCGGAGCCCACGTTAAACAAGTAGGTCCTCTATATATGTGAAAAAACACTTAGAACGCACATCACATGCATAGAAAGAGATGGGTCACGACGTTTGGAAACGAACAATACGACTAAGAAGACGCCAAGATTGGGTTAGTAAGCGTTTTTGGTGTTTATCCGCTCGTCTAGTAATCCTAGGTTAATTAAACCTTAGATTAAATTATTAAAACTTGTTTTTAATTAAAATAGCATATTTTTAAAAGCAATCTGAAGGCCGAAAGCCGACCCATATTAACTTATACCATTTCATGGCCAAACACCGACAAGCTAAACCGACCATCGAAATACTAACGAACGACCATCGAGCGACCATCGAACCACCGTCGAAAGATCATCGAACGACCATCGAGACTACTGCGTCTCAAGCAGTTCAAAATGTTTATGTTTCAAAAAAGGAATTTCCTTCTTTGGAATGCAAATTTTCCCAACTATGCCGTAATATTTCTACTCAAAAAGTTCGAAATAAGGAGCTAATTTTTAATTGTAAATATTACAAAACACAAACTAACTAAATAAATGTTATAATGCAGTATTAAAAGCTTCCTTAAATATTATATTGTCGTATTCCAAAAATGAAAGTCGATAACAAAATAATGAATGCACCCGCTAGAATTGCACAGTCTGTGGGCATCTTTGCGGGTAGTGGGGTAGGACGCATGCACACGGAGTAGGTTCTAGTGACTTTAATTTTTTTCAGCTCCCTTGTCCTTATTTATAAAAAGAAGTATATAACGTAAGCTTACGAAATATTCTTTATAAAATTCTGCTGTTTGTCACATGTACTAGGAATTTTCAGATTTCGATCTGGCAAAAATATTATTAAAGAAAAACTTTTCATTTTAACCGAATAAATTTGATGAGAAATTACCCGCTGCCTATATATAATATTAAATTAGGGTTGATTAGAATTGAATTACTATATTATATTTTTATATATGTGAGCGAATGGCTGAAATGCTAGCGTGTTTGCTTTCAAGCCAAGATTCACGGGTTCAAATCCTGTGGGTGCTATCTATAGAAGAAATTTTCGCTCACCAAATGTCTATCTGCTGGCCCCAGATAACATTATTTATGGCTAAAAAAACTTCCCTGATGGAGTAGGCGGTGTAAAAATCGTCTATTCCCGTGGTTCGGAATCCACGTTAAGCTGTAGGTCCTCTGTGCTCGTCACACATTTTCAACACGCAACGAGCAGAGACAGGGAGGTATCGGGAAAATATACATACATATATTTTTATATTTTACATGGTTGGAAAGTAGACATTTCATACTAAATAATCGTATAAGAATCATCTCCGTAGCTGTAGCAGTTTTCAATCACGAGCGTGAAAATAATACCCTAAACTTATTTGAAAAAAAGTTTTGATTTTGTTTTTGGCCTATAACTTTTTTCAGCCCAAATGGCCGATGTCGTAACAGTACAGTAACAGTAAATGCGAACATTTTGAGGTATCACAAAATTAGTTCAATGCCAAGATTGGGTTACTCCTAAACTAAGCGTTTTTATGCTAGTTCCCGCTCTACTAAACTCCGGTTATAGCCGAATTCACTTGTGTGGTTCCGTGTGGGCACCAGGGTCTCCTAACTTTTTTGCCAGAATTTGATTTTTACATTGATAAATTTAATAATATTATTTCACCACTGTCTTCTCGTCCTTTCAGATGTCAAATCTGTCATAGTCTATTGAACCTTTTTGATTGCTAGATTCTTTCATTGGTTTAAACTAATCCTGATTTTTTCAGTTGTCAAATTTTTTCCGCAAGATTTTCACCGCACCAGATCAGTTTGTTTTGGAAACTTTTTGTGTAAAAATAACACAAACAAACAAAAAGTAAATTAAAATTACATTAATTCTAATGTTATGTTAATTATAATGTATGTTGAATATATTTTATCAAGAACAATGCATTGTAATAAAAAGTCGTAATTTTTCATTCGAAAGAATTAGATTCTTGTTAAAAACTTTTGAAGTTCAAACGATTGACATACATTTTATACAAACATTCGTAGAGGCGTCTCTACCCCCTCCCCCGAAGCTTTCGCGTGTAACGTCCCGAAAAGTGTGGTTCAAACAATTGGAAAGGAAGTTCCATTTTCACAGTGCAAAAGGAAGCTGAAACGTTTTAAACTAAATTTTTCAACACTTCTTGAGGGGAGGGGAGCGACATGTACCATAAAATCATTTATGCTTTATGTTAGGGGCGCCAGTACCGTACTTAACAATGGAGGTGATCTGGGACTTTGGCAAAATGTATACGAAAACGTATCTATTATTAAAATATTAAAGTTATTCTATTGAGACCCGGTTTCGCTGCTACGGGTGACGTAAGAATATTCTTCTTCTTCTTCGCTTTCCTCTTGTCAGAGGAGTCGTGATCATTATTCACTCGCTCAGTTCGCTCCCCCACATCCAACTCCTCGCACTATCTCACGCCATCTCTCTCTGTTGCGTGCCTCTCTCGTGGCGTGCTGCAAGGAACCGCTGGTTACTTCCTTCACCTGGTCCGACCATCGCTTCGGGGATCGTCCTCTCGGCCTGGTACCCTCTATCTTACCCTATATTATATTATAAGAATATTATTACGCTATAATATGCGTACCTGCCAGAAAACGGATTAAAATTACTGAAAATTTGAAACCTTGCTTCTTAGCGCATCAAAGGCAACACTTCAAAGTCAGTCCATATCTTGCCACCAAGGTAGCCTTTGACAGTGATAAAGGACATTATTGTCATTTCTGACAATATTGTTATCAGATCTGAATGTGAAAATATGAGGTTTGATCTTGCAACATAGAAAGTTACCTCTTAGGAATAGTAAAAAAAATGTAGGTATAAAGGCGATTATAATATCGGTATCAACATTGAATCAAAAAAGAAAGATCATTAATCGGTCAGTATACGCAATATGAATTTTCAGACAAGTATAATTGTTTCATGAGGCGGTCGTAGCTTGGCAGTTAAGTGCGTCTACTGCTAATGCGAAACGCTCGGATCGAATCCGGGCAGGGTAAGAACTTTATTCTGACCGTCTCTCCTCGGCAGGCAATGGCAAACCACCGAGGTAATCTGCCAAGAAAATCCATCTCGAAATGAAGTGTAGTACACTTCCCGTGGTTCGGAGCCCACTTTAAACAAGTAGGTCCTCTATGTATGTGAAAACAATTTGAACGCACATCATATGCATAGAAAGAGATAGAACGAGATGGGTCACCAAACCCTCATTAGGGTAAACGGACTGAGAAGGAAGGAAGGAAGGATAATTGTTTCATCCGGTTTCTTCTGTGAGAAAACCACTCGCTATTTTTATTTCAATGAAAATTTAAAAAAAATTGAATTAGGTGTTTTTGAAGTCTATTTAAAGAATAGTCATAATTACAAATAATTGTTCTAGTGGAAATCTTGTATCCGCTCCTTGTTTATTTAAATAACAATTATTGTATTAATTATATTATTTAAATAATAATTATAAATTCAAACATGATTTTATCTAGGGAAGTTTCGAGCGTTGCGATCAAACTCCTGCAAAAGACAAAGCGTTTATTCAATCGTCTATCGTATAAGCGATTTTTTTACTGTTGCTCCTAAATTTTAACACTCATAATTTCTACGAAAAAAAGAACTTTTGTCCAATAATTTAAAATAAACTTTTTTGGGAGAGAATCTCATTATTGCTGGGGATATACTAAAATTTTAAAATTAAAAAAAAATAATACAAAAAGTGATTGGACTCAATTTCAATTGATATAAATTATCAACTCATGGATCATTATTAATGTAAATATTGACGATATTCGTTTTTATTTACCAACGTAATGTTACAAAACAATAACTTAAAAAAACTCTAAAATTTTGACTACCTGGAAGTCATGAATTATAAATTAAGCTTAAAGAAAAATTAAATATAAAGTTAATTTTTCTTGGTTTTTATCCTCATTATGTTGTGTTTTTATAAATGTGTTTTTAAAACACATTTTTTAAACACATAAGCAAAATTTTTATTAAAATTGGTGGGAACCTGGGAACCTGGGAACTCCACTTTTATTTTTTGAACGTTAACCTACATTTATTAGTTAATATTTTGTTTCAAACAGTAATTTTTGGAAAAATTTCCAGGAAGAAAATTAATCGGTTCAAAGGTTCTGCGCAAGAGTTACAACTTTTTGCAAATTTCTTAATTTGGATGGCATGCCATAATAAACACATACGTAATTGCCATCATAATTAATTTTCTCATTATGTTCGAAATTGCTATTGTAAGTTATTCATCAAATTACATTGATATTAATTTATTGAATAGATATAATTAATGAATGTAGAATTTAGTCGGTTATATAATTAAATTTTAGAATAAAAAAATTAGATAGATAACTATATAGAAGTCATTTTAATGTTGTAAGGAAAAGCAAGAAGCTGCGAATCCCGGTTTTGGCAGCGTTTAACTGTCTAGTATTGGATTCCCAGGGTTGTTCGGCCTTCGGCCTCGTATAGTGTGAGTATTTTTTTGTATTTATAACTCTGGTATAGTCGGTTAATTTATTTTTTATTAAACAGATGTGATTGCGTATCTGTTTTCTAGAGGTTTTCCGCGATTACAAATGAAATGTCCCTGTTTCTAGATTGTCTTCACTATTCATAAGAAAGAAAAATTGCAAAATTCAGCTATATAACAGTGATATATTTGAATTTGAAAATTAAAACCGTTTTCCAGTTTCCCTCTGCCATTATTCTTTATTCTGCGTTTGTTCTTCATCTTGGTTTCTATCAGACATTGCATGTCGGATCTCATTATTCCAATAATCTCCTCTGTCTTCCACGCTGTTTCTTTCCAGGAGGGGACTATTGGTAAACTCGTTTAGGCCATTGATTTTCCTTCATCCGGATTAATTGTCCAAAACATTTTAGTCCTCTTCTTTCTATTCTCTCTGACAACTTCGTTCCTAATACGTTGCAATTTTGATATTCTTGCTCCTCTTCTTAAGTAGTCTATTTCCACGACATTCAGCCTTCTTTTCGTCTCCGCATTCATTTGTTCATGCCACACATAGGACGGATTCCACCATGACTTGTGTCAAACGTTTTTTGTTGATATATTCGTGTTCCACCTCAGTGAGTTCATGCAACCCAAAATCTTCCGGCCTTCTCTTATTCTGTGATTTATCTCTTCCTTGCCTATTCAATTTTTATCCAAAATCTTTCGCATTTTTCGCATTCTGTTGAATAAAGTTAATTTTCGGCCCTCGTAATGTAATGATATATCAAGCATCAAGAGCGGTAATAAGTGATGCCTCCAGATCGAGGGTAGCGTTTAGAGACCGACACGTAGTCGAGTAAGTAAGTGATCTTGTGGTGTTATAATAAGATCACAATTATTATATTGTTTCATTTTGTAATAATTCTGAGGCGCTTTTTATATTATCTCAGACAAATCTTAGCTTAATAAACAACCTGTGCCGGCCTCGGACATACTAGGTGCGAATAACAACAATGTTATTGCTCAAGATAACATCATTATTTCAATAATAATGTGCTAATCGTGTTTTAAAGTTCTTATTATATATTTTCATTATAAAAAAAATTAATTGATGAAGAAAAAATGACAGCGAAGATGAAACAGGTTATATCATGGAATTGTACAGTAGAATATATTATATGGTTACAAAACCGTCCAATTTTTTTACCTGCTGCGAATAACTGCAATTCATTAAACTTGAATAATTTGTTACAACACCTGCTTGTTTGTTTATATGAAAACACTTTCTTTCCAGCTAAATTTGATGTTGTGATTGCAGTCCATACGTTTAAAGATTTATCTTTAAAACCAGTAAGTGTGAGTGAATTTGTTTAAGTGTTATGATTTACACCTTCAAATTTATTCATAACATTTAATTAAAACATTCTAGGTACCACCCAGAACAATTTTTTTAATCGGATATATTTAAAGGAACCTGTTCAATTTCTACACTCATAGCTTCCCTACTTTCAGGTAAATTTTTTGTATTATAATAATGTTTATAATGTAGGAATACAACATATGCTACAAGTAACAACCCTACAATTATTAAAACGGTTGCTATTCCAATTAAACCGTACGGAATTTTTAAATACATCTTCAAATATTTCTTCAAAGCATCTGGTAATTGTGACTTTTGTTCCATCCAAAATAACGGAAAATATAATTTGGGGTAGTTCCTAAAAACGCTTCAACAAAAATTACTATTTGCAGTAACGATTTAAATATCCTACCTTAGGCCCTCAACAGGATATACATAAGAGTTTCCTTGCACCCTCATTTTAAAATCAATTAGTAGCATTGTATTCTGAAATTTAAAATATCAGAAAATTTTTTCTCCAATACGATTAATATATTTATTTACTGGTTCCACAACTATGTACGTTTCGTGTTTCTCTTTTTCAGGATTTAAGCCTTCAAAAGCGTTTACATACATTTGATCTGCATTATAAAAGTGTGGTAAGGAAACGAATGCATTTGACCCATACTTGCATGAAGATAAGTTGAACAATCCTGACGGAAAGCAGTCTCCATCACAAAAGCATTTATTTCTTGGCTCCATAGTACCTGGTAACATAATGACGCAGTTAGAATGATGAAATATTGGTTTGCCCAATATTTTTTGCTTATTCCTTTTAGACAATAATTAATGTTTCAAAAGGTTACCGAGTTTGAACCAAAGTTATTTGAAGAGTTTTTTCAACGAGGGTACTGACGCAAATACATAATTTACCCAATTATCTCAGTAGATTAACCCGCTCAGGTTAACGGCCGCCCTAAAAGGGTTAATGAATAAATTTAGGCTACAGGTTTAGAACGATCGGTGAGCTTTTGGCATTAATTTACCATTGTCTAATGTCAATTTACTGATGGTGTATTTATATCCCAATATGCCATCGACATAAACTTCTTTCTCAAAGTACATCTGTATGTACCGACACATGTCTGACACAAAGACATCAATAAATTGCTTATGTTGGGTGGTAGAATGTAAGTCGCCTAGCGATCCTCGTATTTTAGAACAACGTCCATCAAAGTAAGGTGTCTCACTGTAGTAATTCCAATTTAAAACATCAAATTGTCTATTTTCACCGTTTCCCATGTTAAATACACCGTCAAAATTAGGATCTCCGTTTCTCTGTAACCACAACAATTCAAATTTGGAATTTGATTCTATTATAATAGCTATTATTTATGTATTTTTCCTTTAATTCCATCTTATTATTTTACCATTCTAAGCCACCCAAAGCGATCATATCGTGGCAAATCTGGTTTGATGAAAGTGAAATAATTTCCCAACTCTATAATCCAATTATCGTTTCCATCTATGGTTTCTTCACCAACTGTCGCATTAAAATAGTAGTAAGGATCGATCGACGATAGATATATCGATACAATATCTTTGAATGTATCACTCCAATATCTTATAATATGGGCGAAACACTAAAAAGGAAAATTTGAGAGTTGGAAAAAGCCATTTACAAACTAAAGAACATGTCCTGTAAGATTTTTACCATTGAAATATACTGAAAACTTATAAATGTATCACTCAAATTTCCATTATTAGGAAATACGTCATCGTAGTGAAAAGTTCGGATTTGTCTAAACGTGATCGTTCCGTTATCGTTCCACACAATATCAACCCTCTCGAGATTTTGCAAAAACCTGTATGGGCCAATTTCTTCCAATTTTGGCTTGATGCTTTTATTTAAGAAGTCTCCGCTATTTGTCCAATTAAAAAACATGAACGTGGTTGGAACTTCAATTGGTAATTTCCGCCATAGATTAAATATGTGAGAATGTGAGGTTAGATTTAATATAAATTCTAAGATAAAACTTAATAAGTTTGCTTGAAATGTGATTAAACCTATTCCTGCGATGAAAAAAAGCATCCCAAGTCCAAAAATTATGTAAATATTGGTCATTTTTTGATCTAGAAATTATAAAATAAATGAAATAAAATTAATGTGAATTTTAAAATATTTTATTTTAAATTTTAAAGTACCTTACCTTCAAATAAAGTACATAAAATTTTTCACCTTATATTAACCGTCAACGTCACGACTTAGTATGGTTTCATAATTAATTATTTTTAAGATCTAGCATCAATCGAACTTGTTCAACTCCTCTTAACTAACAAAATTCTTATAGTTATAAATTATGCATATCACATAAAATGTTATTTACTGCGAATATTGTTGAGTTCGGGGTCACCAAGACTACTATTGTTTTTTAATGCTTCGGGCCTAAACCACATATAAGTAAAAATAAATTTAACGTATTTCCCGAATTTTTCGACTTAAGAAAGTGTTGTAAGAAAAAACGTTAATTGAAGTTATATAATTCGTTATTTTAATTTGTAACATTTCTATAATATACAATAATTCATTTTACATTCAAGATAAACCCACAAGGCCGAATTACTAGCCAGTAGTTGATACCTTCGGACTGCACGTAATAATGGACCCACAGTTTAACGTGGAATCTGAATTACAGAACAAATAATTTCTAAACAGCCGGAATACGAACCTACGACTTCACAGCGAAAACTCAATCGAAATTCTGTTTCACCTTAGCTGTTGTTTCTTCAAAACTTCACGCAAACCGCATCTTAATATGTTTCCCGGTTCCTTACAATTACGTAAAGGGTTAAAAATTTTAAAGTGATAATTTTGTTACAGTTTAGATTTGAGGTGTGATAATGAGTCAGTGCTATTAATTCTTAGCTTAAAGTTTGGGGGATATGAGACATAAAGTTTTGATAATTCCGATGTATTTACATAGTTTTATCACTTTCTCTCTAAAAAGTTTTCTCAATTAAAAAATTATATTGAACAATATTTATAATGTAAATATATTATAAATATGCAAAAGTTTAACGACATAATTATTATGTTAATAATTTTAATGTAATTCAGCAGCATAGAAGATCGCACATTTTAGTAATAAATTAAACTTTTCCATTAATGAATTACCTAATGTTTGGACTCGACAATTGTTTGATTTATATATTATAATTACTAAGTTTAATATTTATATTTTACTATTATCACAACCAGGAAGGAAATAACCAAAAACAAAGCAAGTTAATATTTCTTATTAATACTTAATTTATTAGACATAAAAATAATTGAGAGATGGTCATAGCTTTGGCAGTTAAGTGCGTCTACTGCTAATGCGAAACGCTCGGATCGAATCCGGGCAGAGTAAAAGAACTTTATTCTGGTCGTCTCTCCTCGGAAGGCAATGGCAAACCACCGAGGTAATTTGCCAAGAGCGCCCATCTCAACATGAAGTGTATTACACTTCCCGTGGTTCGGAGCCCACGTTAAACAAGTAGGTCCTCTAGGTATGTGAAAACACTCGGAACGCACATCACATGCATAGAAACAGATGGGTCACGACGTTCGGAAACGAACAATACGACTTACAAGACAAGAAGAAAAATAATTAAATAAAAACAAATTGAATCAATAATTTATTTTCCATAACCTTGCGGTACATCATTTAGAAGGTGGATAAAATATTCATTCATCCACGTTAAAAAAATTACATTTAGTGAATCTGTTTAGGTGTTACAGGTAAACATTGAAAGATAAAGAAAAAATAATTTCATTCGGAAACTATTTCATTTTTACGAAAATCACGTTAGCAGTGAAAAACATGCGCACTCCATTATCACATAAGATAATACATTTTAAATCAATTACTCGAGTTTAAACATTTGGAAATGGTTGTGTATTGTTCAAAATAAATGGTGTATAACACTTTACAAGAAAACGTAAAACTAAAATTTATTTAGTGCTCTGTCTCTCCGCCTGCGGAAACTACTGGGTGGATTGAGTAGCTCAGTGGTTGACGTTGCCGGTCCCAAGCCCGGATAAAGGAGGAGGGTTTGTAGGCAAGGTTAGCAGCCTACCTGTAATAAAAAAAATATATCGCTCAAAGTACCGGTATGAAGCCTCGGAATAGGACGGATTTATTGATGACGACCCACGCCAGAAGAAGGCAAACGAGATGGAAAAGAAGTCACCTTCTCAGAATCGCAACATGGAACGTAAAATCACTTAACAATAGAGACCAGGAAATCGTCAAAGAATTGGACGACAACAATATACCTAGATATTTGCGCAATACAAGAAACGAAGAAAAAGGGGAAGGGCCAAACACAATACGAAAACTACCTGCTACTATACAGTGGTGTGCCAAAGGAAGAACGAGCAAAAGCTGGAGTAGCAATCATAATGCACAATAAACATAAACACCTTATTAAGGAAAGCTAATATATATCTGAAAGAATAATAGTAGTAAGTCTCGAGGAAGAATAACAACGTAGGATACATCTGCTAGCCATATATGGACCAGAAGATAGCAAACCCAAACACGAGAGAGAGCAATTTTATGAGAAACTACAAGAAACCATCGAAACAATCCCTAAGGACGACGCCATAATAATAATGGGAGATTTCAATGCGCGCGTTGGAAGAGAAATAATACCAGGGGTCAAGCAGAGTTTCAACGAAGAGATGCTCAACGATAACGGAGAACTGATGATTAGCTTCTGCTGCCACAACGAACTCAGAATTAATAATAACACCTTTTACAGCCATAAACCACAGCATAAGAATACCTTCAAGAATACGAGAAACCAGCAGTCTACGATAGATTACATCGTCACAAATCGTAGAATACATCCAATGCAAATACTCGATATAAGAACACTAAATGCTGCCAATATTGGTAGCGATCACAGTCTTCTATTAGGCAAAATCAGATTAAAGCTGCTGCGAAGGAAAAATCTCACAACTGCCATAAAAGAAGAAAAAATAAATATCGAATCTATGTGGGAACAATCAATCACCGAATTGTACCAGAAAAGACTGCGAGAAAAAATCAAAGCAAACCCAGTACGTAATGACGATGACACAGAATTGTGCTGGAAAAAAATTAAAACAAACATAGAAGAAGCGGCAAATGAAGCTATGGGAACAAGGACTGTGAGTACAACAAGGAAGATACAAAAAAAACAACGTGGTTTCACAGCGATGTAAAAAAAAAGTGCCGGGACAAGAAGAAGGCATATCTACGAACAGAGGAAGCGTACAATGACTACAAAGTGATAAGAACTGAAACAAATGCACTGGTGAAAAGACTAAAAGAGGAATATTGGGAGGGCTTTACCAAGAGAATATGGAGAGCGATTTCTATGGGCTGCAGAAGCAAATTTGGAGATTGATCAGAACACAAAGAAAAGAAATAAACGAAATAACTGAATCCAATCCTATCAAGATGGAAATATGGACCAAATACTTTACAAATCTGTTCAAATACGAAGGAAACCCAGTAACCCACTTTAATAATCCAGACATAACAGCCGAAGCTGTTGAAATAACCATAGATGAAGTCCAACAAACAATAACAGAATTAAAAAATCGAAAATCTCCAGGGCCAGACAAAATTCCCAACGAATTACTCAAGTATGGTGGCCGGGAGCTTGTTCAAGAACTATGAAAGCTGATCCAGAAAATCGTTTCGCAGCATAGAATACCTAACAGCTGGAGAACAAGCACCACTATTGTAATGTTCGAAAAGGGAGACAAAAGAGTACCACAAAACTACAGAGGTATCAATCTTCTCAACACCGCGCTCAAGTTGACAACAAAAATTATAACAAATATAATCAGTTCTAAAATAACACTAGCTGAAGAACAACAAGGATTCAGATCGGGAAGATCATGTAACGACGCTGTGTTTGTCTTTCGACAAATTACGGAGAAGTCCCTAGAGTACAATAGGCCGGCATACTTGTGTTTCATCGATCTAGAAAAGGCATTTGACCGTGTACAGCTTACCGATGTAATGCACTTACTATATAAAAAGAACATACCCATGGATCTAATAAAAACTATCGCGGATCTATACACCAAAAATACAATTTAAGTGAGAGTATATGGAAGAATATCGGAAAAGATTGCTGTGGAAAGGGGTATACGACAGGGAGACTCGATGAGTCCTCTTCTCTTTAATGTTGTGATGGACGAAGTAATAAAGAAGGTGCGTAATGGCAAGGGTTACAAGATGGGCGACAAGGAGATTTCCATACTCTGCTATGCAGACGATGCCGTGCTTGTGGCAGAGAGCGAAAAATAAGTACCTTGGAAGGGAAGCAAAAACCAGAATATACAAGGCAACGGTAAGACCAATCATGACTTATGCAGCAGAAACGAGACCCGATACAACTAAAACGAGCCGCATTTTAGAAACATCGGAAATGAAAACTATCAGCAATATTACTGGTAAAACCCTTTGGGATAAAGAACGCAGTGAATTCCTGAGACAATCATGTAACATCAAGAACATCAACGAATGGATAATGGGCAGAACAAGAGAATAAAATGAAAAGAAATAAAAAGAAATAAAAACGAAAAGAAATATGGAACCAGCATATAAGCAGAATGGAAGATGACAGGGTAGTGAAGATAGCCAGAGATAAATCCCCGGTAGGCCGAAGAAGCGTTGGGAGACCACGAAAGAGGTGGAGCGATAATATCACGGAACATTGAAGAGGTAACCGAAGAAAGAACAGACGGAAGTCTAAATAGAAGGAAGAAGAAGAAGAAGAAGATTTAGTGCTCTGCTCTTCGAACTGCGCAAATTTTCATTAGTAATAGCATAAGCGCATTGGAAATTAGCGAAAACAATTTTTCACGATTTTGACGATGAAAATCATGATTCCTCTAAGCAACACGATTGGCATATCAAAAAGAATGCAAAATCGCGTTAATTTTTAATGCGCGTATGCAATTCGGCTGACTATATCCCAATAAATGTTACGACAATGAGTAATTTATTTTTAAGCGTATTAATAATTACTAATTATAAAATTAATTGACATTAGATTTTATATTGTTACTTTGAATACCAATCTGTCATTATTTTATAAATTTAAAAATGTAATTTACAACCAATTATATGCCGAAACATAGCTTATGTGCTTAGCCAATCACGGAGCAAAACAAAGCCGATTTTACTGAGGGTTGAATATTTTTTTTATCGGAAGCTATCGATATGATTTTGTTTTGAATTGTTATTGGTCGCATGATTAGCGAGATATAGTTAATAACAACTGCCCTGAAAAAATGAAGGCCACCAGTACGTGATAAAGTTAGTACGAAAATTTGAAGAAACCAGTTGCATATGCTCCAAAAGTAATAAGAAATACAGAATTTTGGATGATGTTTCGCAGATACAAGTATTTCGAATCTTGGCACCCCTATTCGAAAAAATATTCCAATTGGTTCCGTACATAACCCAAGTAACATTTTTTGCTCTCTATTGCCTGTGAAATCAATATTTTGCTGGAAGGTAGCTGGCAGGCGATGTTTACAGCTTATTTGGTTGTAGTTGTAACTTTACTGCGACAGCAACCTGACAGGCACTCATTTACAGGTTGCTGTAAGTTTTCTGGGACAAACTTCCGAAACTCGCGAAATTTGAACTCTGCTGAGTGGAAACGAGTTTCTCTGCTTACATCGTACCTTGGCGAAGAATATTACCACCCTTAACTCTACTTAAAACAAATATTGGCTACTATTTGAGCATTACCTGTTGGAATGAAATGAAATTTCGTTCATAAACTAAATATACAATACACCATTATAACTACACTAAAGGTATGGTTTTTCAACATTCAAGTAGCGAGTAAAACGCGTTGTAGCAACCAACCTGTGTGGCATCCATACCCGATCTCCCTATCTCTTCGTAATTTGTCGATGCAAATTGTTGTAGTTCCCTTTTCAAAATAACAGGTTTTAAGAGCGGATATATTAATGTAAACATTACCCAAAAACATTAATCAATATTAAAAGGTAAAAGAGTTTGGAAGTAAAGGTAGTCACTCACGTTCCAATCTGGTCGGACCGACAAGCTGTACTGCACATGAGTTGAATAAGGATGCGGCTATTGTGTCCTTGTTCAACTTATGTGTAGGACAGCATGTCGGTCCGACCAGATTGGAACGTGGGCTACCTTAACATAATAATTAATACAGACACATCAATCAAATATTTTCATTCGATTTTATCGATATTAATTTATTATAATCATTTTGAATATAACTAAAATTTTTATTTTGTCTCAACTTAAAAAAAGACAAAGAGATACAATAGGGAAAGAAACTTGATGAATAAAAAGCGAATTATAAAATATTGCAAATATAACTTAGTAATAAATAGGGAAGTACTATATTACAAAACATCTTATTTTTGTATTGTTGCTCATTTTTTGTCATTTAAATTTGTGTTTCTTGGTTACATTAATCTTCTCGAACCTATTCACATTGTTTTTTTTTCATGAAGGTTTTTTAACAAGTTTTTCGTTTTAAAGACGTAGGTACCAATAACAGAAGGTTAATCACTTTCCCTTTTTTACAAGTATTATTGCAATTGTTTATGAACGAACGTATAATTGAATACCGTCAAGTATTTTTTGCAGGAATAATAAATCGTCAGTGAAGTACTAATACCTCGTAACCCACAAAAATTCAAAAACACTTTTTTATTACTATTGGATAGCGTAAGCCGCTTTTAACGATCTACCAATATCTTGTAAGCCGCAAAAATTTACTGTATTAATTATACGAGTTTTCTAATACCTTGTATTGTAAATAGAAATAATTCATTAAACCAATACCTCGTAACCAATCATAGACTAAGTTCTAATCATCGTATCCCACGAACAACCGCTGACTAGTGCGCTTTTAAACATCGTAAGCCACAATTTCTTTATTCATATTGACGGTTTTTGTAGCAAAAATACCTTTTATCCCACATCAGCAACAAATTTTATTATAGTAATACCTCGTAAACCACAAGAAAAAGGTGAAAATAAATAAAGTAATTTAAATTAATATGAATTTCTTGAAAAACGCATCGTAGTAAATACATATTGGAGAAAAAATTAAAGATTTTGACAAAACTGCTGATTAAAAATAGTTTTTTGTCTCTCCTGAACAATCGTGTTTTAGTTTTTTGTCTCTCCTGAACAATCGTGTTTTTGGGCTTACGAGGTATTAGTACTTCACTGACGAAATATACAATAGTAAGTGGCTAAACTTTGAGGAATATACTATTTATTAAAAAGCTTCTGGATTACCTGAAAATTTTTTTCTGCCGAAGATAAAATATATTAGAAGATATAGAAAAACTTAAATTAAAATATTTTAATAGTCCAGGTAAGGAAACTCAAAAATTGGCTTAATCTTGCAAAAAAATCGGGGTAAGCTGAAATTTATTTTATTTTTTAAATAAAAATTATTAAGCGAGCTATTTCAGGGGATTCCTTAAGACACCCTTATTTTATTATACTTGTTTACAAAATTTCAGTCTGCCCGAATTTTTCACAAACTAAAAAACGTTTTTGAGTAAATATTATCCTTCCATGAGCAGAAACATTTTTCCCTATTACTGATACGATTTAAAAATATTTTGTAAGTAAAAAAAGCATAACATAAAATACAAAAATTATACATCACATATACTGCCCTACTTAGAAAAAACACCGTATGTACAAATAACGATTTTGAGATATTTCAGTGCAATGGAAAGAGGAGAAAAATTTAGTTTAGAAAATGCATTTAACTCAAAATAGTCAAAAAATGCACATACGGTGTTTTTTCTTAGTAGGATAGTATAGGAACCCTAAATTACATTTTGTGCAGATTCACAATTAATTAGAAGTTTTTTAAGTTCACTGACGTACATTTGTATTAATTATATCATTGTTACTACGAGATGAAAACTTGAAAATTACAAAAATGGAATAATATCCTTTTTTACACTCAATCAATTACTATAAGTTTATCTGCCAAATTCCAAGTTCCTGTTTGAGAATATACGTCAATTAATATGTATCCACCAATTATTTTATTTTTATATAATTAAGTTTAGTATAATGCAAATAATAAATTAAAGTTACATTCGCATTTCTAGAGATTTTTTACGACTTTGTAATGTAATACAATATTTGAACACGAAAAGTTGAACAGACATATTTTATCCATAATTAAAATTGAAATTATAAAAATAATTACTCATTACATGAATTTTTAAATACTTATAGTATGTAGTTTAATATTTTAATTTACATGAACACCTTGTGTATTATTTTTTAATTAATTTTTATGGTTTGAAATTATTATTTCAGAAATTTATTTGCAAGATATTTCGATCAAATTACTAGGCCACCTTGTATATCGTGTTTTCAGGCATTTATTAAATATTTGAAAATTAAAAGTTGAAAACATTATTATCAAAATAGGCAATCTTCAGAATTTTTTAAAAATAAAACAACTAAATTTCAATTATTTTGCTTTAGAAAATTTAAATTGTAAAAAAATAATAAAATATTAATTTTGGGGAAAATTTAAGCCATTCGTCCATCCAGTCCTACTTTCAATTTCCTACAAATTTTGAAAAAGCAAGCATATTTTATAACTGCTAAAATAAAACACAAAAATATTTGAAAAGAAATAAATACATTTTAATAGATTGACTTACCTTGTTGGTGCAATTGTGTAAAATTATATAAAGTATAATATGGATTAACTGCAAACACTAAAACACATTAAAAAGTAGTGTAATTTTAAGATGATTATGGATCTGGGTAGAGAGTCTCTATAGTAAGAATACCAATATGAGTAACAAATATAACAGCGCGTATTGCTTAACCAGTTCTTACTTGCGATTTTTTTATATTCTGGGTTATTTATTTAAACGATTTAAGGTTAACTTATTTACGTTTAAAATTGAATCAATTTTAATGATATAAAGAATTAATGTTAATTTATATAATTTTTATTTTATATTTGTTAAGGTCAAATTGCGTTCTTTAATGCAACTATCTAAAAAAATTAAGGGACACTGGAAAACACAGATTATTAATTTTTGTTTGTTTATCTTTCAGCTTTTTTCTAGCCATGTTAATTAAAACCGCTGTACTGAAGAACGGTTTTAATTAACATGGCTAAATTATTTATCCAACCAAAACATCGCTTTTAACGATTTACAAGTGGTTTATTGACTTTTTTTGTGGTAATTGAGTGTCAAATTGAGGTTAACACTAAAAATGATCAATAAAAGCCATGGCATGGAAGATTGAAAGTGCGTGAGATTGCGGAGGTTGTGGGCATCTCAATCGGACAAGTACACAACATTTTAATGAAATATTTATACATGGAATGTTTGGCGATGTTCAATCGTAATCGTGTCGAGTTTATGTGTGGATTGATAACTGTGATTGAAACATGGATACATCACCATACATCGGAGACGAAGAAACAGGAAAAACAGTAAATTCTTTGTGGCAAATCGACTCCAAATCAATATCGGCCAACAAGGTAATGGCCACAGTTTTTTGGGATGCACGCGATGTAATCCACATTGATTACCTTGAAAAGGGAAAACCGATGAACAGACATTATGAAGATATTTCTGAGTGTTTTAACAGTACTAAGAATTTCATATTGTTTAATTCTGCAAATACGAATACATATTTTGGACATAGCATGCATTTGAAACGACTTTGTGATGTTTAGGATTTTGTTCGATAAATTTACATCTGATCCGAACCGAGATTGATGTCGAAACATCCAGAACCTTCTTCTCCTTCATCTACTTTTCTCTTCTTCTTAATATAGGTCTAGAACCTGCCCTTTTACTAATTTATGTATTAGTACTATGAGCATTTTTTGTCTCTACATTTCAAGCAGCTTGCTAGGCTTGCCTTTCGATGTGCCTGCACCCTGTTTTTTATTATTATAATGGCAAATCATCACGGAAGCTTCGGAACCGTTTTCGCAAATATCAATTTAAATGGTTTACGCCAAAGAATCGCATTTCTGATTTTTTCCAAGCAGATCCCATTTTAGTAACATAATGACTGGACTGATTTTTAATTTTCTTCTATGGCTCTGCTGACGTGACGAAGGGCTTGAGTACCTACGTCCGGGCATGGGAAATTTTGATGCACGCACATGATATGCATCAGTACATCAGCATACTTCAAAACCTTAACGCTGAAAATTTAATTTTTACTAGAAAAAAGATTAACATATTATGTAGGTGCTAATAACCTAGCAGTTGATGCACGTTAGGAACTTCAAATAAAAAAAAAAAAATTAATTTTGAATGCCAAACAGCTAATACATTAAAAAAATACTGTGATAAACTCCACTTCAAGGTTAAGATTGTAGAAACCGTGGGCAAAAAGAAGTCCACGCGGATTAGAAAAACTGCAGATAATGGAAAGACTAAATTTATTCAAAAAAATAAATCAGATTAGTGGGAAAAACAAAATAATGGCGTAAATTTATCAAGATAATTATTATAAATGTGTACGTGTTTCTTAATTTAATTAAATATAATACAAGATAACATTAGAAACATCAAAAAAATAAACAAAACAAATAAACAAAACAAATTGAGAACTTTTTAATATAAGAAGCATCAAAATTTTGAATAAATATAAATTCGAAAATTTATTATTTTATTGAAAATTACAGTTCAGGATAGGTCAGTAATATAATCTTTAAAGTATGTAGATGTTTTTAACATAGTAGCATGCATCTCAATGAACATCAACAGGTAGAATTTGTGTCAATGTGAAAAACTAACAAGAAAAATTAAAATATTAAAAAAACATGTCTGCAACATTTTGTCATGTATTTCTAGATATATTAATTTCGTGAGTTTTATGACCTTCTTCGAAAAAAAAGCCAGAGTCTGATGTTGATAACTTAAGAGCTGGTTTTAGATACCTAAAAAAAGCTTTAATCAAAACAATCACATTTCTGAATTATTTCCAGGTATAATACACCTATTTGGTTAGGTAATGACTTTTTATTTGGTATCGCTACAACCTCATGTGGGTGACTTCACAATTTCTTTCCATCTTTCTCTGTTGTTTATCAGGACTAGGGATGCTAGGTATTCAATAACAAGTGCTTTTAAATCGGATATTATAATATTGTCCCTCTATCTAGTTCTTGGTCGGTTCGTGGTTCTCTTTTCCGGGGAGAAAATATTCTCCATAGCTGATCCCACCAACTGTTCATAGAACTCACCATCATAACGGAAGTAGCTGTTGTGAAAAATTGTAGCTATTAGCTGTAGGAACTCTTGTAGTTGTATAGTGGTGTATGGCGCTATTATATCCCAGTTATTCTCTATAGAAGAAATCACTGCCTCCTTTGATGTTAGTGAACAGTGCGTTTACGTCAAACGACAATAAAATGTAGTCATTGGGCAGGGTGTTGCGTACAATTTTCTGTCTAGCTTCACTTGGGTTCCTCACGTTAAATGGGAGTGAGGGGAAAGCGTTCTTTAGAATATTATTTATAAACCCCGCTGAAGGCGTAGATGGGGACTCTACACAGCTGATGACGGGTCTCAACGGTGTGCCCTCTTTATGGGCCTCTTTATGGGTTTTCAAAATTGTTCTGACGAATATCGTATGTTTTGGCCTTGCCCCATTTTGTGTCGAATCTTGGGTCAATGTGCACCATCAGACGTATGTCATCAGCAACAGTTTGGTCGAGTGTCGGGGAACCTGTATTAAACCGATTGTAACGTTCCTTCTTTTTTCTTAGCCCTGAAAATGGATAAATAAATTGTCCGAAACGTCGGCTTGCAGTTGATAAGTTAGTATGATTTGCTTCCCTCATACCCAAAATCTGTTACCTTAGTAATAATTTTTATATTTGCCATTTGCAAAATGCCTACCACGGAGCTCTTTTTACCAATTTAGAAATACGCATTAATCACTTGGGGCCAATTATAGACTGTAGGGTAGACGAACAAGTTCTTTGAAACCGCATGACGTCCTCGCACTCATCGCAATTTTTGCCTTGTGAACACGTGCATTATCTTGTAGTAAAAGTACACTTTTGGTCAATTTTCCTCTTCTTTTTATTTAAGTTCTTCTTTTAATCGATGTAAAATACTAGCATATTATGCGCTTGTTATGGTAGTACCTTTATTTTTATAATCTATTAAAAGAATTCTCTAAAGTTCCTTAACTTAACTTCCTTAACTTTACTTAACTTCCTTTAATTCCTTAAGAAATTAAAGAAATTTTAAAGAAATTATTTTTCTTTAGGAATTAGGAAAGAGCACAATTTTCTGTATTCAATTTTCAATTTTCTGAAAATGTAAAAAAGACCGTGATCTTGAAGCGAAAAGTTTTCAAGATAACCGGTTTTAAAAAATAGCATTTAAACAAATTATTAATACTTCAATAAATTTTATGAAAACAGTAATTATTAATGATTTTGTACAATTGATGTAAAGAAGAAAACCAAATTAAATGTTCAAAATGATGCACTTCCTCAATATCGATAAATTACAATTATCCTCACTTGTTTTTAAAACCAAACAAATTCATTACTTTCATTATATTGTAAAATGTCATGGAAAAATAAATTTTTGTACTGTTTTTGGTAGGTAAGCATAAGATTGGAACTTAATCGTTAATTACTGATTGTAGGTCATTATGTACTAAAATCTGATACATGGTCAAGTTAACATTGAGACGGTCTATCGTCCGATTATGAATCACTGAACTCAATCGTTGTTACCTTGATCTTGATGAATTTATTTTAAATTCATTAGAAAAGAAGAAAAGTTTAAATTTCATTACGTAATTTTAGTTTTGATGGTATGTAGAACCACTGATCATAGTCAAAATAGTAAAATTCGTTGAATTTCATTTGAGGTCACTTCCACCTTCATTTACATCACGAATTACCTCACGTATGTAAACTGGGTTTTTTATTCAATGAAATTTGGTTAATAAGTTCCATTAGTTGTGTTTTCCATTTCACTTCTCTTTCGCTGGTTTTTTTCTGTAAACAAGTTATGCTACTTACATTATAATCAATCCAAATTAAGGATTCAATTAAAAAATCTTATACAGGGCCCTCTCTTTTAAAGGGACTAGGAAGTCAATAATTTTTTTATCGTTTTACGAATAATAAATATACATATTCTTGGTTATTATCCTGAACAAAAATTATTTGAACCAGTGTTTACTATTTTGGTCGTTATTCAATTCGTTTCCCATAAAATTCTAAAATCATAACATAAAAAAAAACAAAACTTCACTTATTTTATTTGTATGATAATTTTAATATTTTTAATTCAAAAAACCGGTTATCATTACAAACTTAAATTAATTATTGTTATTTGCGTAAGTTAAGGTTGGTTGTCGGAAAAAGAACAGCAGTATCAAGGTAGCTTCCCATATTGTAATCTTTATTTTATCTCAATAATAATCGCTTACCAAATTACGAAAAAAACTTACATTGTATACCAAATTATGAAAGACAAAACGAAATTGATAAGAAAATTAACCTTTTCCTTTTGGTTTTTATTTTAGAATATAAGGCAGGTAAAATTGATAAAAAATATTTTCAATTAGTTTTTTTTAATTCAGCAAAAATAAATAAGATCAACTTAACGTAGGAGCAAATTTAAAGTAAATTAAGATTTCCATCAGAAATTCTGTGTTTTCATAATAATTATTGTGAAATTTATGAAAAAAGTCCATTAGAATTTTTATTCGTGGGACCTGTTTTTATCATTGAATTGATGATCTTATTATCGATAATTATTAAGCTTTTACAAATATTTATAGCATTTCCTGTGGTGTATTTTGAATTTTAAATATTAATATCACATAACCGCACATAGTATGAATTAAAAAACTTAACTACCTATTTGTGATTTATAAGTTCGTTTTTGTGAAATAAATTTAATAGAATATCTACAAAAAAGAACAGGAAAGAAGAAAAAGAAGTAACAAAAAATACAACATGCGTGATTTATCACTTATTAAATCACTTTTTTAGGTTCAACTAATGCATTTTGGTTTGTTTTCAAGTAAAGCAAGAGTGCAAATTTATTTAGTATTCGATACGTTTTTTATGAGCCTTATTAACTTTATTTAATTTAAAAATCCTTAATGAGTACGTTAATTAAAACTACCTAAATAGAACAGATCCAAAATCGTCAAGGTCGTTGCGTAATATGAAATCAACCAGAGTCATAATTTTTTTAAAAGTAGACAAAATTTTGAATTCAATTTTGATCTTGACAGAGAAGGAAGCAATTTAAGATTTTCAAAATATATTATATCTACATATAGCGCAGCATTATGTACGTGCAAAAAATTTAAGAGTGGGGAACCATTTAGTTTAGGAGTAACATAAAAATGAACAATTGTGGAAATGAAAATTCGTGAGTTCGGAAATAATAAATTTTCAACACAATAAGTTCTTCTTCAAGTGTCATACCTAACTCTACGGTTGATGACGTCTCTTCTGTATATTTATGTATTGTGCGTTTTGAAGTATCATCACACACATAGGGGACCCACAGCTTAACGCGGGTTCTAATTCGGTCAATGTTACGGTCAATGATGACAATTCGGGCATTGACGTCATTGCCCGACTATTGATGTCAATTTTCATGCAAATTAAGCGCTGTTGATATTTAAGAATCTATCTATGATTTTTACATTATTGTCCGGGCAGTAGGGAGAGAGGTATTGAACACAGTTAAGAGAAGAAAGTTGGAGTATTTGAGATATCTCATGGGGGAGGGTGAAATATGAAATATTGAGACTGATCCAAGGGAAGATTCAGGAAAGAAGAGATGTGGGAAAAAGAAGAATATCCCGGTTGAAGAACTTGAGAGAATGGTTCCACCAGTTCGCGGAACCTGTTTAGAGCTTCCGCAGATAGGGTTAGGATAGCCATGATGATAGCCAACTTTCAACATGGAGAGGAATCATGAAGAAGAAGAAAGGGAAGAGGACAATATTCGGCTCACCAAATTAAAGGAAATATATTATAAAGGATCCAGATAAGGTTCAAGAAATTAAGGCGCAACGACTGAGCTGGGCCAGCCACGTTCAGAAGCAACCAGATATCCGTTTGGTCAAATTGGCATAGGACCGGTTTACCGGTGGAAAAGAGAACCACGAACCGACCAAGAACTAGATAGAGGGACAATATTACAATATCCGATTTAAAAGCACTTGTTATTGAATACCTAGCATCCCTAGTCCTGATAAACAACAGAGAAAGATGGAAAGAAATTGTGAAGTCACCCACATGAGGTTGTAGCGATACCAAATGAAAAGTCATTACCTAACCAAATAGGTGTATTATACCTGGAAATAATTCACAAATGTTATTGTTTTGATTAAAGCTTTTTTTAGGTATCTAAAAACAGCTCTTAAGTTATCAACATCAGACTCTGGCTTTTTTGTCGAAGAAGGTCATAAAACTCACTAAATTAATATATCTAGAAATATTTACACAGATTACGTTTTAGAACAAAAAATGAAACGTAATGACGTGTTTCAGCACAAATAAGAAACTTTCGATTGAAAGAATTTATTTACTCATAATTGTGGTTAGTTAAATTTTTTGCTAATATTTATATTGGGATGTTTTTTTATAATTTGTTTTATAACCAATTTTAGTACGTCTATGATTGGTGAAAAATTGTAAAACTGATGGCAAGATAATCACTTGGCGTTGAAGTACAAAACAAGTCAGTGATTACCTGTATATTGTGAACAAAAGTTCAAGTCAGGTATGTTCTCACAAACGCCTGCACCCCGTTTCTAGCATGAAATATCATAGCAATATATTTTGGACAGAGGATGTATAGAAAACGTCCAATCTACAACTGTCAGTTTTAGCGAGTTTCTTCAACAAAGTTGAAGTCGAAAACTTTCAACATCGAAAGATGTCGAAAACTTAAAAACTGTATTCCGAAGCCAAACCAAAAGCATTAAGCAAAAAAAGCACAGTTCCGAGTTATTGGCAGGCCCTTACCTTTTTCACTAAGCTATAATACCCTTATAACGTAAAAAGGCAATGTGCCAACGTAATTGCTTGCAACATCTCCAAAAATACCAAAATAATAACAACGATGGTTTAACAATGAAATCTTAATTCAATGACCAAAATAGATGAAAGTAGTAATAATGTAGGCGAAATTCTATAAGTCACAACATTTCCATTCTAGCTTTTTAGTTATCTCTCATAGTATCAAAAATCATTTTATTTTTCCCAATATTTTTGGAGTTTTATAATAAATTAAAAACTAAATCTAAAATATTAAATTTAATAAATTATTTAATTATAAATTTTAATGAAGAATTTGGAGAAATAGACTATTTTTAATTATTAAGTTATCTCTCATAGATTTGTTAATAATCAGGTTTTCATTAGCTAAATAAGGGATAAATGGAGGGGAAGAAGCGGGGACAGTCTTGTCACCCCTCCCCAGGTGCATTTAGCACATTAATCGAGTTATCTGGACGTGTACTAAATTTCAAGTTGTTAACCGGAAATGCAACATTCTTATGAAAATTCTTAAGTAAATTTAATGCAGTAGATTGGATGCACAAACAATATTTATTTTGTTCTACTTCGCTTCTAGTATTAATGTTTTACCACATAGAACAACGTGCCCTTCGTTTAAAACTGTTTCGCCTTCATAAACACATCTAGATATTTCAGACCCCTCTAAATATTTGAGATAGTCAAGAAGACTTAATCTTAATTCGTAAGATTCTGACATATCTGCAAATTTTAAAAATTTAACATAAAACCCCACGTCGAAAATAAGCGATCTAAAACTCACCTAACCGTATATTTAACTGCAGGAAGATGAACTACTAAACAACACCAACCGTAATTTATCTTAAACAAAATAACAAGTTCACTTGGAAAAAGGAATGAAAAACTCGTAAAATACAACGAACACAAGCGCGGCTGTCACACGAAATTGTTTTAACGTAGTTCACATTTTTACCCAGCGGCGCTGCGATCTTAATCTCATATCCCTATAGATAATATTTATTTTTTTAAATTAATAAACAGCACCCATTTTGTTGTTTTAAATATTTAGTTGTGACGCGTTTCGACCACAAACGATCTTTCTCAGACACACTATTAACTAAACTACATTTAGTAATTTAAAAGAACCCTATAAGCAACTTGAAAAAAATTGTGTTATCTATTTTTTAGTTTCAATTTGCTTTGTTATTCCGGGAGGAGGGGGAGGATTATTTACGCAAGAAAGCTCACTTAGAAGGTGTTTTGAATATCGGCGTTAATGAAATCGTTGTAATACATCGTCTCTAAGTTCAGCCCAGTTTAGCCAGTGGAAATAATTAGCCAAAGCTCTAAAAGCCATATTTAGATTTTTGGAGGGCTGTATAACGTGAACAGGTCACTTTAGGAGCAAACAAAAATATAGGTGTATGCTAATTTGACTCAACTTAGAATTACACCAAATTTGTACCAGATTTTGCACCAAACAAAATCGAAGATCACGAAGAAACGTTGTCGATTTGATATGGAATGACCCTATAGGTGCTACTGAGTTATGCAAAAATCCTACGCACACCGATTAGTTTTTGTTGCCATAACAATAAATCATGGAACTTCCTAAACTATGCAACACCGAAAATATTCGCGTAAGTTTCCTCTTTTGGATACAAGTCAAACCGCTTTTTATACCGGAACGAGATTCCCTCAATAAATTAACCTATTGACAAGCTCAAACATTTGAAACCTTCGGAATACGCATCGTGGATTTCTTTAGGAAGAAAATCAAATATTACGTGCTCTGTAATTTTATTTCGTTTGAATTTTGTTGCTTTCTTCTAAAAGTTTTGAAAGTGTGGAACACTAAAGGCTTATAAGCAAAAAATAACAAGTAAGCTCCTAACATAATAAGCACAATGGCAATGCACGCAATTACAGTGGGAACCAACAACCAAAGTTTTATCTTGTTGATTTGCTCGCCTGGTAAAACAGCATTTTGTTCGAGCCAAATAATTAGGAAAAACATTTTTCGCACATTTTCGTACATACTGTAAAATAAAGATGTAATAAATATAACCAACATTTTTGATGGTTTACTTTATATCATTAATCGGTCGCACCAAAACATTGAACTGGAATCGAATGCTGATCTCCAACAACATTGATGTTGCCTAAAAAACATAGCAAGAAGTTATTGGCGATATGTTATAAATTGTTTACCGGTTCCAAAACCATAAACATTTCGTGTTTATCCTTTTCGGGATGCAGTCCATCAATATCGTTCAAATATATCGAATCGGCACCATAAAAATTGGGTAAAGAAACGAATGCTGGAAAGTTGTACTTACAAGAAGAAATGTTGAGCATGCCATAAGGCAAGCAATCTCCATTGCAAAAGCAGTCATTACCAGGAACATTCGTACCTGAAATATTGCGATTAATTTATTTTTTTTCATTTTAAGACAAGAGTTACCATTATCAAGTACACTTTTACCAATAGAATACTTATGCCCTAATACTCCTTGGACGTATACAGTTTTCTCAAAATCAAATTTAAGAGACCGGCATATTTCGGGAAAAAATATTTCGACGTACAATTTTGACCGCCTTCTACTAGAATAAAATTCCCCAGCAGATCCACTCACTTTTGCACATTTCGAATTGAAAAATTTAGTGACATTTACATAATTCCATTGCAATACATCAAAATTGCCATTGGCACCGTTTGCCATGTTAATAGTGCCACTAAATGTGGTAGTTCCATTCATCTATACACTTCAAGGTTGTTATGATTGAATAAAATGTTTAGAAATCCGAATTTGTCGAAACGAGGCACTTCGGAAGCAATAAATGGAAAATAATTAGCTAGATCCACAAAAATATCCGAGTATCCTTTCATTACAAATTCGTTAGCAGTTTTGGTTACATATAAGTCGGGGGCTGTTTCATCAATTACAGTGGAAAAGGCGCGTTTTATAAAGTAGTTCCAATCTTTTATGTATTCAGTTGCGTACTAAAATCAAAATTTCAAATTTTTGTATTAGTATATGTTAGCGCCACCTCTCGAATACGATAATCACAACCTGTAGGTTCCTATAACCTCGTGTATATTATAAAATAATTATTGCGATATCTTTTATAAAATGATAAAAAGAAAATCAATTTCTAATCTCACCAAAGTTAAACAGTTAAAAATTGTTATATTGTCTGTCCCATTAGAATTTGGTTGCTTTTCATCGGATTTCCAATATCTAACATTGCTATAAGTCACTGTGTCATTATCATTCCATATCACGTTAATTTTTTCAGTATTTAACAAAAATGTGTACGGCCCAACTTCTTTCAAATGTGGCTTAATACTGGAATTTCGAGAATCTTGCGGATTGGACCAATTAAAAAAATAAACGTTTGTCAAAAATTCGACAGGGTTTTAATCCAAAAACTGGCTATTGTTGAATTTTCAGCAAGAATTAAAATGAAGCTTACTAAATAATTAAAAGTCAAAGTTTTAAAACACAAGAAAGTGATTCCAAAACTTAGTAATACCGCACCAAATGTGCTAATAAATTGTTTTCTGTTCAGAAAATATCCAATGAAACAATGAACGCACACCTGAAAATAAAAATTATCTATCGAATTGGAAAATTCACATTGTTCTTACCATTTTAAAATTTCAAAGTACTAAACACCGAATCATTTTATTAATAAACTGCTTTCTGTTTATTTATTCAATTAAATAAATTAATTAATAAATTAATTATTTATTCAATTGCGTATAAGGGGATACGCAAAGCAAAAAGCTTTTTAATTGTCTAAATGAGAGTAACTACCTTGAGCGTGATGAAAATAAATTTTCCTATAATCTGTTCATAATATACGTACATACATAGGTCCCGAGAATGTTGCAACAACCATTTTTTTCTTGCGATAAGATTCCATTTTTCATATTTTGACAAGCCCATCTATCTTATTTATTTTCATTGTTTTGACGTAGTATCTAATAATGTGTTATCAAAATTTAATAAATTTTGAGACCAAAGTAACTAAAGAGGAAAAAGGAAATCTAACGGTTTGTTCGTTCCTGATTGTCGTCCGTCGCGTCGTCGGAAATAAAAACACTACATAATATATAATGTTGCCACGAGCAATAGAGGAATATGCAAAAAAAATGTATAGTAGAGTGCTCGGACACGAATAAGTTGCTTAAAAACGAAGTTAGTGGGCATTTTGAGATAAAAAGCAACAACCTGTTGTTAAAATAATATCCAATCTTCCCGCTATTAGATTATAACCTCTGCTAAGTAAAGAAATACTCAGCAGTAAATTTACCGTAGCGGAAGAACCCCGATGGTCGATTTAAATTAGCTCGCAGTACTTTATGGAGGCAAAGGGGTAGTAGAAAGTGGTAGTAGTAGAACTTCAAAACAAATATCCAAAATTTTTTATTTATTCCCTTTGTACGATGTCACGAACGGACCTGTTATATCCATTGAACATCGTTCAAATGGAGTGGAAATTTCAGGAAAATTTTGTAAAGGTGCCTTCTTAAAATGTGGAGATGTTTTCCTTTGATTACACGAGTGACATCTTTCTACGTATTTAATTATATCTTGCTTCATGTTAGGCCAAAAACATCTTGATTTTATTAACGTAAAAGTTTTTTCTTGACCTTGATGTCCTACAAACGGTATATCGTGGAAATCATAAAGTACCTTTTTAACAAAAGTTTTAGGTATTACTAATGCTTCATCTTTGCCATCTGATTTGTAAAGAATTTTTTCGTTATCTAAGTAAAATCCAAAATCTTCTTTTCCATCTTCTATTTGGTTGACTATTGTTTTACAGAATGCATCTTTCTTTTGTTCAGTTTTTATTACTTCCCGATCCCAAATTGGCGTTGCTTGAGTATCCATTTGTTGTATTGCTCCTATCTTGATATTTTCTGGGTTAAAATTGTAAATGAAAACTATTATTGGGGTGTTGTAAAATACGTATTTGATCATTTCGAAGACTATTGGCCATCTTAACTTGTCTCTGCCACATGCTATGCGTGGTAATGCTAAAAATGTTTCTTGATTTTCCATCATACATGGTTTAAGATTATGTAATGCTAACCATACGATTTCATAAGTTGGTTTTTCTAAGTATCTTGATTTAGTTATTAGGTAATAAATATTACGCTCCGGTAATTGCAATAAGGCTACTTCGCTCATTCTTTTGTTTTGCCTTAGTAAGATGTCTACGGATCCATAAATTTCTTTAAATTTTTCTGCAATTCCTTTGCTCATGTTGAAGTTTTGTGATACACACTGTGCTAGTGCATAGTGCTCTGGACAATGAAATAAGTTGCCTTCTTTTTCTAAAACATTACTGCTGTTTATTATATTTTTATTAATTAATTTTAAGAATTCTTGGAATGTTAATTTGTTATTATTTCTTTCTTCCGTTAGTTCGTTATTTTCTTCATATCTTCTGCTTAAGGCATCGACGTTACCATGTTTAACGCCTGGGCGATATAATACTTCAAAATCGTATTCACCTAATAATAAAGCCCATCTAGCTAATCTTGACGAAGGGTCTTTAATTGAAAAAATCCATCGGAGTGGTCTGTGATCTGTGTAGATGCTGAATTTTCTTCCATACAAGTAACATCTAAATTGTTTTATTCCAAAAACCACTGCTAAACATTCTTTTTCAGAAACACTATAATTTAATTCCGGTTTGTTAAATGATTTGCTAGCGAAAGCTATTGGTTTTTCAAACCCGTTGTGAATTTGGATCAAAATAGCACCCATTCCAGTATTACTAGCGTCTGTTGCCAAAATGAAAGGTTTAGAGAAATCTGGGTAGCACAAAACACTGTCTGATGTAAGTGCTGTTTTGAGTTTTTCTATTGATTCTAACTCTTTCTCTTTAATTTCGAATTTGACTCCCTTCTTTGTTAATTTAGTTAAAGGTTCTGCAATTTTTGCAAAATTTTCGATAAATTTTCTATACCATCCTACTAATCCTAGAAATTGTCGAATATTTTTAACACTTCTTGGTATTGGAAATTTTTTTACTGCTGTTAACTTTTCTGGATCCGGTTTGAATCCTTGTTGAGAAATTATATGTCCCAAGTACTTTACTTCCTTAGTAATTAATTTGCATTTACTAGGTTTCAGTTTAATATTAGCTCGTCGCAATCTATCAAATACTAAGCTAATTTTTCGTTTATGATCCTCAATTCCCTCTGAACTATGGACTAAAATGTCATCTAAGTATGCCCAACAGATATCTCCTATTAACCCACTCAATGTGAAAGACATAAATCGTTGGAACGTGATTGCTGAATTGCTTAATCCGAACGGCATTTTTAAAAATTCGTAGTGTCCATCTGCTGTAGAAAAACCAGTATATTTGATGCTTTCTTGGTCCATTGAGATTTGGTGAAAAGCTGATGTAACATCAAAAACACTAAATAGCGTTGAGTTTCCTAAATGATCTACTCCCAAGTAACATCAACGTCGGTTTTATACCGGTATACCATTGAAGTATAACGAATATGTACATATATTTTCATACCTGAAAATTAAGTACCAAAATGGTACCTAAGCGGCACATAAATTTTAGTTCATATTTACACTGTACTGTTTAGGTATAGTTTCAATGTACATATTTTCGGACCGTTATTCTGAAGGCAATTGTTGTATCGGATCGGCATTGAAATTTTATTAGCTAAAATATATTTGAACATACGGTACCGTTTAGGTAATGTTTTGATCGTTTTGTTTTGTTACTATAAAAGCGATATCTAACATGTACATGTATTTTATAAGATGGAATGTACGATATTTCCATCACCGGTTTGATACCTTAAAGTACAGTTTAAATAGTAATGTTTTAGTTGCTACAATTCCGGTATATAATATGTAAAGATGCTTTATTGGTTAAATTTTATGATTTTTACCTCACCGTTTTGATATTGTTCAACATAATAATATTTGTCCATGACAGGTTTAATAAGTACATAATAACATATTATGAAATATATTATATAATATAATAATTTTTATTAATATTAAAATGTGAAACATACGTAACATTAAAATATTTATTATAAAAATAAGTAATTTAAAGATCAATGAATTTTAATTACGTTTTAAAACAGTTGTAACCAATCAGAACGAAGAAAAATTTCACCGTTAGCAAAACTCTTGTTTCTCATTGGTTACAAATTATTATACGCATTTTATATTACAATTATTACCTGAAAATTAAGTACCAAAATGGTACCTAAGCGGCACATAAATTTTAGTTCATATTTACACTGTACTGTTTAGGTATAGTTTCAATGTACATATTTTCGCACCGTTATTCTGAAGGCAATTGCTTTATCGGATCGGCACTGAAAGTTTATTAACTAAAATATAGTTGAACATACGGTACCGATTAGGTAATGTTTTAATCGTTTCGTTTTGTTACAATAAAAGCAATGTCTAACATATACAGGTATTTTATAAGATGGACGGTACGATATTTTCATCACCGGTTTGATACCTGAAAGTGTAGATTAAATAGTAAAGTTTTAGTCGCTTACAATTCCGGTATATAATATGTAAAGATGATTTATTAGTTAAACTTTGTGATATTTATTTCACGGTTTTGATATTGTCCATGACTACTTTAATAAGTACATAATAAAATATTATGAAATATATACTCGTATAATATAATAATTTTATAAATAAAAATCCGTCTTATTCTCCAAAATCCCTTTTTATTAAATTAAATTTCGAGACGCGCTTTTTATAATTTTTATTAATATTGAAATGTAAAAAATATGTAACATTATAGTTATTTATGTATCAAGATTATGTATAAAAAAAAATTTCGCCGTTAGAAAAACTCTTGTTTCTGATTGGTTACAAATTATGATAAGCATTTTATATTACAATAATTATTATATGAGATATTATTGGGGTAAGAAGGGCGGTCAAATTTCTAAATTGGGGGCGGAAATTTTAAACCTCTTACGTCCGGTATTATCAACCCATATAAAAAGCCCTTTAGTTAACTAGCTAATGTAAAACGTGTATTTTAAATATTTTATGTTTTCTAATAGCTAATTAACTAAAGGCCCTTTTAAAGTTTTAAGACCGATAAATAACTGTGTTTATAATATTTATTAATAAAAATATTAAAAAATTAATTAATTAGGAAATTTATTTTTAAAATAACTTTGCCGGCTTGGGAGTTGAACCACTGTACAACGGATTGCCAAAGGTACCATCGTGCCTATTTACCATTACGCCATCGAGATTTCTTACATTCTCCAATATTTTTTTTTCCTATAATGAGAAAGGAATAATATTATAGTTGGGGAATCGGTCTTTTATGTCTTTCTAGTAATCATAAATCTTTATTTCAACTATGTATCAAATTTTTGATTTTATAAATATTGAAAAAGTTTCTAACTTCGTTACTTCAATACGGATTTTTAAGAAAAACTACGGCGCAAATAATAACAATCAAAAATCTACGGAAATCTCCAAATTTGAAATAAAAATTCTGGAAATTAAAAGTCAGGAAATTAAAATTTAATAAATTTAAATTAAATAAATTTAATCCCACCACCGCTGTCGATTCGAATTAAAGTGACGCCGGCGTCGTAGCATTTTTCTTCAAAACACGTGCAAAATAACAACTTTTATTTAAAATAATTCATAATGTAATAAATTTTAAAGTACCAAAGCAAAATATTTGATTTATTTTAATTCAATATTAGGTAATATTTTTAATCTATGAATTGAAAATAAAATTGACCATCAAATAAGAAATATCATAGTTTATACCGTATACCCAGGTAGTCGAGTTGGCTTAGCAGTTGGTTTTCAGACGTATAGGTACAGTACAGCTTGGGTTCAAAACCTGGCCTCGGAAAAAAAAAGTAAGTAAAAATTATCACATTTATAATGTCAATTTTCAGATTCTGGCGCAGACAACAGGGAAACAATTTAGCAGTATGTAAAAAATAGAAATATTTAAAAATCAAAAATTTTATCTTTTATAAAAATTATTTTTTCTATTAAATAAATATCTCGTTCATAAAAAATCAACACATAATCGGTATAAAAACGATGTACTAATACAGTAACTGCAAAAGGGGCAAATCAATGCTGAACCGTTGCAAAAATACCTGTAATGTATATGTACATAAATGATACATCAATACAGTAACTGCAAAAGGGGCAAATCAATGCCGTACCGTTGCGAAAATACCTGTACCTTATATGTGCATAAATGATACATCAATACAGTAACTGCAAAAGGGGCAAATCAATGCTTTACCGTTACGGATATTTCTGTAAGGTATATGTACATTTATGACGGTAAAATGTTACTTGGGCTACGTCTTGTAGTATTGGAAGTGGAAAAATATCTTTCTTCGTAACTGCATTTAACCATCGATAATCTATGCATATTCTAATTTTTTCTTCTCCGTTGTCTTGTTTTTTGGCTATTAATACGACTCTGCTAATTTTACACTATTATGCTGCGTTTTTAAATGTATTACGTTATCATCTCTTTCGGTTTCATTGTTAATTTTAAAATAATTTTTATTTTCCATTGCCATTGGTTGTAACTTGGTACTATTATAAAGTGCTTCTTTATTTGAAAATTTTGAATTCATATGCCCAAAATTGACTTCCTTCAAATTTTCTTTTCGATTATTGACTTCATCACTTGCTTTATGCATTAAATAAATTCGTTGTTTTTCCATATAATTTTCACACGAAATTTCATCTGAATCCTCTTCACTGGATAAATCACCATGTTCTTCAATTATTGTTTCCACTTGTATTTCATTCATCCTTGCAATTTTTCTTACAATTTTTTTTGGTTTCCATTACGTTTTCGTTAAAATGAACTTTTTTATTTCTCTTTACTTGTGGGTAATAAAATTTTTGATACTCTTGTAATTCGACATCTTCCATTGCATCATAATATTCTTCGTTATCACTATCAGCTTCTTCATTATAAAATTTGTTCACATTTTCTATTCCATTTGCATATCCAGAATTTTCTTCTACTAACTCATAGCTGTTTCTGGTGACATTGCTTGATGGAAAAGATGATTTTCTTCGGTTTGTCATTTCCTCTTCATTTTTCTTGATACTTCTGGAATTCTTATTAGCTAACTCATAGCTGTTTCCTGGAGTATTGCTTGGAAAAGTGTCGCCAACTTGTTTATATTCCTCGTTATTGTTGTAATTGTTTGCATAAATATCTTCTAATTGAAAAAATATTGGAATTTGTTGGCCCCAAATTTTTAAAGTATTGGTTTGATAATTTATTATTGCTTTAAATTTTCCCAATAAATCACGGCCTACAATTCCGTCTGCCCCTACCATCAAATCTTTTCCACATATTGTTACATTAAACTTGCAATTTTCTAACATAGGTTGGGTGCCTAAATTTATTTCGGTCATCCCTATTGCTCGTATGCCTGTGCCTGTAATACCTGCTAAGAAAATTTCACCTGCATCTGCAATATTCACGTTTTCTAACGCGTTTTCCTTAATAATTGTTATGGCTGAACCGCTGTCCAACAAAAATTTCTTCTGCTTACCATTAACATATAAAAATACAATGCTTGGAGATTGTATTGCCTGATATTTATTTAACTGTGGAATTCGAAATGTGGTTTGCGGTGATTTGATTTTGTTTGCAATTACAAGAGGCTCATCCTTCGAGGATTTAAGGAGAGCCCTTCCATGTTTAAAGCCTCGACCTGATTTACTTGCATTTTTCTAGTACTATTCTGTCCAAATTCCCGTTTCGGTCTATTATTTCGGTTCCATTGTTCCTTAAAATCTCCATTATTGCTGTTTCTTGTAGATCTAAAATTACTTGTACCTTCATTTTTTCTTGCTGCGTTGTAGTAATTTGGCGTATTTGAATTAAAATTTTCTGACGATCTTGATTGGTTGCTTCTATAATTTGAATTACTTTGATTTGAAAAATTATATTTTCTTGGTTTATAATTGGGGCTGTTTTTATTACCATTATAGAAATTTGTGTAGTTATTAACTGGAATATTTTCTCGTGGGTAGTTTTTGTAATTGTAATTTTGTGGATTATTTCTAAAATTCGACGTTCTAATATTTGAATTATTGTTGTTATAAAAATTTTGATGATTTTGGCCCTTAAATCTGCAATCTCTTGAATTATGATTATTTCTTCCACAGTAAAAACACTATCGCTGCTGTATAGAAAATACGGTAGTTGTATTATGAGTTCTATTGTTTACCATCATATCCGATAATTCTAACTGCTTAGCGAAATTTTCTGCTTTTTCAAGTGTTAATCCATCCGTACGCATTAATAATGGGGTTAAATTTTTCAACATTTCTTTCTTGATACCTACACGAAATTGGTTCAATACCATTTCCAAATTTTTTTGTTTTAAACCTGGAATATTTTCATTTGGCGCTTTTTTTAAATCTTCTGATAAAATTTCAGCACCTAACGACTTTAGTCTAATTACATAATTGGAGATCGATTCGTCATGCCTATGGTAACATTTACTTACTGTTATTAAAGCTTGACCTGGAATTTTAGAATGTGTAAATTTTTCTAAAAATTTATTTTTGAATTCCTTGTAACTGATTTCATTAAAAACTGCTGCGTCCGACTTATAAAATTTATATGCTTCTCCAGCTAATCTATATTTCACCAATTTTAATTTAACTTCTTCTGTCCAGCCATCTAACTCTGCTCTACTATCAACTTTTTCAAAATAATCCTTAACATCTTGTTTTCCTGAAAATGATTCTAATGTCATCGCCGTCATCCCTAACGTCATAAATGGGATAAAACCACTTGCCATTGATTGCAAAGGAGCTGTTTGGGTTACGTTTGTTCCATCTGCCGTTGTTACTGACATTTTGCTAAATTCTTTTTACACTTTTTCTATAAAATATTTTTAAACCACAAGTAACATTGCTAAAAATTTTACACAACACAAGAAATAATTTTCTGCAACTCTGTAATAATTTTTTCTACTTGTAATTTCGTAAACTTTTTGCCACCAACTTTGTTTCAAATTCAAGTTGATATGTTTTAAATATAATTATCCTTTTGATACCTTATATACCATACAAACACAGAAAAATAAAAAATTTACTCAATAATTTTGCCAATTTTGGAACCAATTAACTGTAATAACGCCTTTCTGTATTACAAATGTTTTTAAAAAATTTGCTTCGTATTACCCTATTAGTAAACAATTTTATTTTTAAACTTGGAGATTATTTATTTAGAATTTCTACGTATTAAAAATAAATTTGACCTTAATGAACTGTGCGTATACTTGTCAACCTCAGCAGAAAACCATTAACACACATATTATACTATAGTTTACCTTTTAATATGGAATTTGTTTAATTTTGCAAAACAAACATTTTATTTATAATTATTTTCGTGATACTTTAAAATTGTCAAAATTTAAATAAAAGCTTTAAGTAAATTTTGGGGAAAAAAAATTTTTTATTTAGTTTTAGGAGTAGATTTTCGGGATTTGCGCTGCCATCTAAACTGCTACCCTCGATTGAGCTGCCACCATTGTAACCTCCTGCCCCCTAGTGTTCATCTAAGAGAGAGAGAGGGTTATTCTTCTTGATCTCTTCGGAGACGTTATAAATCTACTCCCAACTTTCCTCAATAAAAGACGGCAATAGTAACTAAATTTTATATTGATTGATAATAATAAATTTCTACAAAAATGCTGGCTTTTGGGTTGCTCATGCACAGGCTCGGATTCTGACAAGTAATTATACTTTAATTAAATTTTAACCACTTACCTTGTAGTAGTTTTGAAGCCTCTTGGTCGAAATTGTGGCCACTCTATTTCATCGAACTCGGGAATTAATTAAAAAAAGATGCAATAATTTTAATTTATAAAAACGCGGACGCGCGGAGCTAACAGTTTCTGTCCTTCCCAAAGAACAATCGGAACCTCAGTCCCTTCCCAAAATCCGTTAACTCCTTCTCCGACCATAAAGTCTCCCCCCCCCTTTTTGAGCTGTAAATGACCCTTGCAAAGAGTTCATTCCGCAGTCAGCAAAAAGGCAGTTAGTGACTTTTGTGGCCGGACACGCGTGGCCTCAAAACTACTTCGGTACTCAACATTTTTCATACAACAAAAAATACTTTTATGCAAGCCTGCGACCCACAATTGATGTTTTCTGCAAACTAATATTTATATAAAAATGTTGTGTACAGGGTGTTACATAGCGATGTCGGGGTAAATTAAAGACTTACGCAATATTTTTTATTATTTAATTTGAATTGAATATTTTTTTAAATATAATTATGCCGGCTAACTTTTATATTAATAGAGCATGAAATCCCCTTACCTCTGGAGTCGATTCCTCGAAGGCTTATGTTCTTGGCTTATGTTATTACCCTGTAAGTTAATGTTTTGTTTGGATTTCAACAATCCCAGAATGATATACTTGTTACAATAACCATTATTTTTATTTACACACATTAATTAGAATAGACAATGTTTATTTTTATCTCAAAATCAAATAAATTATTAACCCTTACAATGTTTACAACTAGAAAAATGAGTAGGCCGCTTAACTTACATGCTGGCCTCGCCATCCGGTTCTTCTAACCTCACTATACGTGTTGGCGTGAAATATTTTCCTTCACCAAAAATCTTCGTTTGATTAAATTTACTAGTGCATCGGCCATTCCATTTGGTAAATAAACATCCAAATTTAATTACCATAAATTATTCTTCTTGGCGTAGTAAGTATTTTTAACTTTTATGTATATTATTTTCTGCTGTGAACCACGTGTTCATTGATTGATTTAACTTTATTTGTAGGATCCTCACACACCTTGGTGTTGATTAAAACAACTCAAACTATTGATTTTTCGAAGACCGAACAAATTCGCGTCTTTTCACCTCGAGACCACATAGCAATCCGTTGTTTACAACTTTCGTTGTCCTGGTTTTCTTTAATTATTGTTATTTTTCAATCTTGATTCTTTTTATAATTTGGTGAGTGTTACGCACTTTTGATTAATTAATTAGTTTTGAAATGTCATAAAACTAATTCACTTTTATTGTTTATTTTAGCACCTGCCGAAAGCAACATCGCCAAGCTTGTAGTCCGTAACGTGCTGCTTGTAGCGGTCTTTCGGAGCCGTTACTCCTCTTTCTTTAACCCACGTAAACATTGTATAACGAGCTTCTTAATCTAATATTTTAAAACTATTAACAAATTTCTTATAACTAACATTTTCTAACTACTTAGTGAACAAATCTTTTTATATTATTAACATTTACCATTCTAGGACCTTCTTTTGTTTTTACCCAATAACCTCGTTGAGTATTTATTGCGATTATGTGATCCGATCCTTCGACGAATCTCCCAATGCGTTAAGAGAACTCATGCTTTATTTTACTTTTTGATAATTAATTAATAATATTTAATTCTTTAATTCGTTGAGACACCGCAATATATTATCTACATATAGTGCAGCATTATGTACGTGTAAAAAATTTAAGAGTGTGGAACCATTTAGTTTAGGAGTAACATAAAAATGAACAATTGTGGAAATGAAAATTCGTGAGTTCGGAAATAATAAATTTTCATAACAATAAGTTCTTCTTCAAGTGTCATACCTAACTCTACGGTGGATGACGTCTCTTCTGTATATTTATGTATTGTGCGTTTTGAAGTATCATCACACACATAGGGGACCCACAGCTTAACGCGGGTTTTAATTCGGTCAATGTTACGGTCAATGACGACAATTCGAGCATTGACGTCATTGCCCGACTATTGATGTCAATTTTCATGCAAATTAAGCGCTGTTGACATTTAAGAATCTATCTATGATTTTTACATTATTGTCCGGGCAGTAGGGAGAGAGGTATTGAACACAGTTAAGAGAAGAAAGTTGGAGTATTTGAGATATCTCATGGGGGAGGGTGAAATATAAAATATTGAGACTGATTCAAGGGAAGATTCAGGAAAGAAGAGATGTGGGAAAAAGAAGAATATCCCGGTTGAAGAACTTGAGAGAATGGTTCCACCAGTTCGCGGTCCCTGTTTAGAGCTTTCGCAGATAGGGTTACGATAGCCATGATGGTAGCCAACTTCCAACATGGAGAGGAATCATGAAGAAGAAGAAAGGGAAGAGGAAAATATCCGGCTAACCAAATTAAAGGAAATATATTATAAAGGATCCAGATAAGGTTCAAGAAATTAAGGCGCAACGACTGAGCTGGGCCAGCCACGTTCAGAAGCAACCAGATATCTGTTTGATCAAATTGGCATAGGACCGGTTTACCGGTGGAAAAGAGAACCACGAACCGACCAAGAACTAGATAGAGGGACAATATTATAATATCCGATTTAAAAGCACTTGTTATTGAATACCTAGCATCCCTAGTCCTGATAAACAACAGAGAAAGATGGAAAGAAATTGTGAAGTCACCCACATGAGGTTGTAGCGATACCAAATAAAAAGTCATTACCTAACCAAATAGGTGTATTATACCTGGAAATAATTCAGAAATGTTATTGTTTTGATTAAAGCTTTTTTTAGGTATCTAAAAACAGCTCCTAAGTTATCAACATCAGACTCTGGCTTTTTTTTCGAAGAAGGTCATAAAACTCACTAAATTAATATATCTAGAAATATACACAGATTACGTTTTAGAACAAAAAATGAAACGTAATGACTTGTTTCAGCACCAATAAGAAACTTTCGATTGAAAGAATTTATTTACTCATAATTGTGTTTAGTTAAATTTTTTGCTAATATTTATATTGGGATGTTTTTTTATAATTTGTTTTATAACCAATTTTGGTACGTCTATGATTGGTGAAAAATTGTAAAACTGATGGCAAGATAATCACTTGGAGTTGAACTACAAAACAAGTCAGTGAACCTGCATATTGTGAACAAAAGTTCAAGTCAGGTATTTTCTCACAAACGTCTGCACCCCGTTTCCAGCATGAAATATCATAGCAATATATTTTGGACAGAGGATGTATAGAAAACTTCTAATCTACAACTGTGAGTTTTAGGGAGTTTCTTCAACAAAGTTGAAGTCGAAAACTTTTTTTTTCCTGCAGGGAAGGGGGAAACCTTCATAGGCACCACCCCATCAGGGATGGTAGTGTCAGATTCTTACTGACCAAAACCCCCTCCCCGACGACAGTGGGCTTTACCTTCTCGGCATTACTTCCGCTGTCGTCTGCCATCTTCCCTGCTGCATCAATGATGCAGGCTCCCGATGACCTCCCGGTTTAGCACGAAAGTTTGTGTCCGAGAGGTGAGGCACTATCACTTGATTCTACTTTTTCAATTGAACCGGACACACCGCTCGCCGCGATCCAACACGTCGCACCGGGTCGCCTAGTGGTCCGTGATCGTCAGTATAGGTGAAAATCCACTCGTCATTAACTAAATAGGCAGAAATTCCGGCGACAAAGTTAAGGCCGAGCCGACCGTCATCCATTCCGGAGATTCCGAGCCACCAAGCGACCTTGCAAATCATATTAAATCACAGAGCGCGATGCGACAGAGTCATCTTGAAAAACGTTAAACATCGAAAAATGTCGAAAACTTAAAAACTGTATTCCGAAGCCAAAACAAAAGCATTAAGCAAAAAAAGCACAGTCCCGAGTTATTGACAGGCCCTTACCTTTTTCACTAAGCTATAATGACTGAACTTAAAAATTAAGTAATATATGTGGATAATACCCTTTTATAACGTAAAAAGGCAATGTGCCAACGTAATTGCTTGCAACATCTCCAAAAATACCAAAATAATAACAACGATGCTTTAACAATGAAATCTTAATTCAATGACCAAAATAGATGAAAATAGTAATAATGTAGGCGAAATTCTATAAGTCACAACATTTCCATTCTAGCTTTTTAGTTATCTCTCATAGTATCAAAAATCATTTTATTTTTCCCAATATTTTTGGAGTTTTATAATAAATTAAAAACTAAATCTAAAATATTAAATTTAATAAATTATTTAATAATAAATTTTAATAAAGAATTTGGAGAAATAGACTATTTCTAATTTTTAATTTATCTCTCATAGATTTGTTAATAATAAGGTTTTCATAAAAAGTCATAGCTAAATAATGGATAAATGGAGGGGAAGAAGCGGGGGCAGTCTTTCCCCCCCTCCCCAGGTGAATTTAGCACATTAATCGAGTTATCTAGATGTGTACTAAATTTCAAGTTGTTAACCGGAAATGCAACATTCTTATGAAAATTTTACTCTTTCCGATCGATTTAATTTCCACAGCATTCATTTTTATGAACATAACTCCTAATTCAAAAAACTTCCCCGCTCTAAATTAAATTTTCGAGTATCATAGATAATAATTACTGTACTATAGGGAACTAGTGACAAGCAACACGGCACCTAGCGGAATTTTGGCAAACTTAGTTAAATGACTAGTATCGTTTATTTTACGCAATTTTGCGTATGTTGTAGTGTTTTTTTTTAAGTTTTCGACGATTAACAAAATTTTCTAATAATATCCTTCGATATGAGCTCTAACCAATATTGTTCAGTGCCTCAATGTTCATCTTGGGCAAAGAAAAATCCGGAGTTAAGTTTTCATTTATTCCCCATGGCCGAGGACCCTCGTGGTAAATAAATTGGGAGTAAATTTATTGCAGAAGATTGGATGCACAATGCTACAATATTTATTTTGTTCTGCTTCGCTTCTATTAATGTTTTACCACATAGAACAACGTGCCCTTCGTTTAAAACTGTTTCGCCTTCATAAATACATCTAGATGTTTCTGACCCCTCCAAATATTTGAGATAGTCAAGAAGACTTAATCTTAATTCGTAAGATTCTGACATATCTGCAAATTTTAAAAATTAAACATAAAACCCCACGTCGAAAATAAGCGATCTAAAACTCACCTAACCGTATATTTAACTGCAGGAAGATGAACTACTAAACAACACCAACCGTAATTTATCTTAAACAAAATAACAAATTCACTTGGAAAAGGAATGAAAAACTCGTAAAATACAACGAACACAAGCGCGGCTGTCACACGAAATTGTTTTAACGTAGTTCACATTTTTACCCAGCGGCGCTGCGATCTTAATCTCATATCCCTATAGATAATATTTATTTTTTTAAATTAATAAACAGCACCCTTTTTGTTGTTTTATATATTTATTTGTGACGCGTTTCGACCACAAACGATCTTTCTCAGACACACTATTAACTAAACTACATTTAGTAATTTAAAAGAACCCTATAAGCTACTTGAAAAAAATTGTATTATCTATTTTTTAGTTTTAATTTGCTTTGTTATTCCGGGAGGAGGGGGAGGATTATTTACGCAAGAAAGCTCACTTAGAAGGTGTTTTGAATATCGACGTTAATGAAATCGTTTTAATACATCGTCTCTAAGTTTAGCCCAGTTTAGCCAGTGGAAATAATTAGCCAAAGCTCTAAAAGCCATATTTAGATTTTTGGAGGGCTGTATAACGTGAACAGGTCACTTTAGGAGCAAACAAAAATATAGGTGTATGCTAATTTGACTCAACTTAGAATTACACCAAATTTGTACCAGATTTTGCACCAAACAAAATCGAAGATCACGAAGAAACGTTGTCGATTTGATATGGAATGACCCTATAGGTGCTACTGAGTTATGCAAAAATCCTACGCACACCGATTAGTTTTTGTTACCAAAACAATAAATCATGGAACTTCCTAAACTATGCAACACCGAAAATATTCGCGTAAGTTTCCTCTTTTGGATACAAGTTAAACCGCTTTTTATACCGGAACGAGATTCCCTCAATAAATTAACCTATTGACAAGGTCAAACATTTGAAACCTTCGTGGATTTCTTTGGGAAAAAAATCAAATATTACGTACTCTGTAATTTTATTTCGTTTGAATTTTGTTGCTTTCTTCTAAAATTTTTGAAAGTGTGGAACACTAAAGGCTTATAAGCTAAAAATAACAAGTAAGCTCCTAACATAATAAGCACAATGGTAATGCACGCAATTACAGTGGGAACCAATAACAAAAGTTTTATCTTGTTGATTTGCTCGCTTGGTAAAACAGCATTTTGTTCCAGCCAAATAATTGGGAAAAACATCTTTCGCACATTTTCGTACATACTGTAAAATAAAGATGTAATAAATATAACCAAAATTTTTGATGGTTTACTTTATATCATTAATCGGTCGCACCAAAACATTGAACTGGATTCGAATGCTGATCTCCAACAACATTGATGTTGCCTAAAACACATAGCAAGAAGTTGTTGGCGATATGTTATAAATTGCTTACCGGTTCCAAAACCACAAACATTTCGTGTTTATCCTTTTCGGGATGCAGTCCATCAATATCGTTCAAATATATCGAATCGGCTCCATAAAAATTGGGTAAGGAAACGAATGCTGGAAAGTTGTACTTACAAGAAGAAATGTTCAGCATGCCATAAGGCAAGCAATCTCCATTGCAAAAGCAGTCATTACCAGGAACGTTCGTACCTGAAATATTGCGATTAATTTATTTTTTTTTCATTTTAAGACAAGAGTTACCATTATCGAGTACACTTTTACCAATAGAATACTTATACCCTAATACTCCTTGGACGTATACGGTTTTCTCAAAATCAAATTTAAGAGACCGGCAAAGTTCGGGAAAAAATATTTCGACGTACAATTTTGACCGCCTTCTAGAATAAAATTCGCCGGCAGATCCACTCACTTTTGCACATTTCGAATTGAAAAATTTAGTGACATTTACATAATTCCATTGCAATACATCAAAATTGCCATTGGCACCGTTAGCCATGTTAAAAGTGCCACTAATTGTGGTAGTTCCATTCATCTATAAACTTCAAGGTTGTTATGATTGAATAAAATTGCATATTTTTTTACCATTTTTAGAAATCCGAATTTGTCGAAACGAGGCACTTCGGAAGCAATAAATGGAACATAATTAGCTAAATCCACAAAAATATCCGAGTATCCTTTCATTACAAATTCGTTAGCAGTTTTGGTTACATATAAGTCGGGGGCTGTTTCATCAATTACAGTGGAAAAGGCGCGTTTTATAAAGTAGTTCCAATCTTTTATGTATTCAGTTGCGTACTAAAATCAAAATTTCAAATTTTTGTATTAGTATATGTTAGCGCCACCTCTCGAATACGATAATCACAACCTGTAGGTTCCTATAACCTCGTGTATATTATAAAATAATTATTGCAATATCTTTTATAAAATGATAAAAAGAAAATCAATTTCTAATCTCACCAAAGTTAAACAGTTAAAAATTGTTATTTTGTCTGTCCCATTAGAATTTGGTTGCTTTTCATCCGATTTCCAATATCTAACATTGCTATAAGTGACTGTGTCATTATCATTCCATATCACGTTAATTTTTTCAGTATTTAACAAAAATATGTACGGCCCAACTTCTTTCAATTGTGGCTTAATACTGGAATTTCGAAAATCTTGCGGATTGGACCAATTAAAAAAATAAACGTTTGTCGAAAATTCGACAGGGGTTTTAATCCAAAAACTGGCTATTGTTGAATTTTCAGCAAGAATTAAAATGAAGCTTACTAAATAATTAAAAGTCAAAGTTTTAAAACACAAGAAAGTGATTCCACAACTTAGTAATACCGCACCAAATATGCTAATAAATTGTTTTCTGTTCAGAAAATACCCAATGAAACAATGAACACACTCCTGAAAATAAAAATTATCTATCGTATTGGAAAATTCACATTGTTCTTACCATTTTTAAAATTTCAAAGTACTCAACACCGAATCATTTTATTAATAAACTGCTTTCTGTTTATTTATTCAATTAATGAAATTTGAGATATAAGACATTGAAATCGTAAGAGGTTGTGAACTCTGAGAATGAGATAAGGGGATACGCAAAGCAAAAAGCTTTTTAATTGTCTAAATGAGAGTTACTACCTTGAGCGTGATGAAAATAAATTTTACTATAATCTGTTCATATTATACGTACATAGGTCCCGAGAATGTTGCAACAACCATTTCTTCTTCTTGCGATAAGATTGCATTTTTCATATTTTGACAAGCCCATCTAATTATCTTATTTATTTTCATTGTTTTGACGTAGTATCTAATAATGTGTTATCAAAATCTAATAAATTAATTATTGAGGGTAATTACTTTTAGAACTTATAAATTATTATTTTGATGAAAATTTTGAGACCCTGATTGTCGTCAGTCGTCGGAAATAAAAACACTATATAATGTTGCCACGAGCAATAGAGGAATATGCAATAAAAAATGTATAGTAGAGTGCTCGGACACGAATAAGTTGCTTAAAAACGAAGTTAGTGGGCATTTTGAGATAAAAAGCAACAACCTGTTGTTAAAATAATATCCAATCTTCCCGCTATTAGATTATAACCTCTGCTAAGTAAAGAAATACTCAGCAGTAAATTTACCGTAGCGGAAGAATCCCGATGGTCGATTTAAATTAGCTCGCAGTACTTTATGGAGGCAAACGGGTAGTAGAAAGGGGTAGTAATAGAACTTCAAAACCTATATCCAAAATTCGCCAATAATTCAAATCAAAAATGACAATTCCAAACCGAATTCCCTCTCTGTGCTCGTTGAATGTTGATAGTGTGTGACGAACACAGAACACCTACAGCTTAACATGGATTCCGAATCACGGAAATAGACGATTTTTATACTGTCCACTCCGATCAAGGAAGTTTTTTGGCCATATATACATATTGTCGTATTTTGCTGGCCTCTTAAAAATTTCATGTAAGTGAGAAGCTTCACTCTTCTTTCTTTTGTCTCTACAAGGGTTTCTCTCTCATGCGATAGAATTTGTATTTTATGCAAGCAAGCGTTTTGTTTTTGGGTGGCGGAGCTCAGTAATTCAATATCACCATGTTAAAATGATTTGGTAGCAGGATGCAGGGATTTTTAGTAAGAATAACTTAACTATGGTAAATTTCACCTTCCCACGATTAGTGCTAGGAAACCGGATAAAGCTGTACGTGTAACTCTGAAAAATGTATTTTAGGCTCACTACTTGATCTCATTAAGAAATCTGTCATATCAGATTCAAAGTAAACAATGTTGTTGCAATGAAAATTAAAAATTTTGTAAGAAGGTTTTATTATCTTTAACCTAAAATTGCATGGGTTCTAAAAAGGTGGATTTTGTAAAAATAACAAATTTTGTATGTTGTGAGATATTGTATTCTTTCTGGAATTTTTCACATAGTCATTTTACTGTATTAAGGGTCTTGGTTTGTGTAATCTAGTGATAAAGACCATAATTCGGTGTGTTGTGTTATCTAAATGGAAGTGACTCAAGTCTCGACAGAATATTTCAACACACCCAGCGAATTATGAAACATAAAACATTTTAAAGTAATTTAAAAACTCTAAAATTAAATAAAAACTTACCTTCGGACGTTCGATAAATTTAATAACGTGAAATTTAGAAAATTTGGACAAGATTAAGATTTAGAAGTGGTACATTAAACACAAAATTTTGCCAATTTAGCCTGCGCGACTTGGAAATTTAGTTTGCCTTGGGCGCTCAACCGATGAAGTTCAGTAACGGTTAAATTTTAACCAATATTGATTTTGGATCCTTATAATTGGAGGATATGAAATATTTGACCGCACATTTTGTTATAAGACTTCGTGGATGGAATGCAAAGGCAACACTCACGTTTGAGATACCTTGCTACTTTAATTGATATCCTTTTTTTTGAATGCATTGTTTTGGTGAAGTAGATGAAATTGGCATCTTTAAAGACAAGTCGCTAGTAAATTTATCAGTTGGCTATCTTAAATAGTAGCACTTCGTTTAATTGGAGGTGATAACCCAGAGGAATGTTGAGAATTTTGGTCGATGTGAGCAATTGAAGTGTACAAGACTCGAGACACTGAAGAAGGAAATTTTGAATGGATCGTCAATCCTTGATCTTGCGCAGATACTGAGCATGAGTTATCATAGTAAAACATCAGGTGAACGAGTTTTAAAAGCGATAAGGTATTTTAAACATTATTATTTGAACTTTTTTAAAACCATTTTTGAACTTTACGCCGTTGCATCTAACTTACGGGTACTGATAGCAACTACCATTAGAAATTTAAACAAAATTTCATTACTTTTTATTTAAAAAAAAACACTTAATCAAGAAAATTAACGCGAATTTAACAAGAACATTTCATATCTGTGTTGGTATTACATTAACACAGCCAAGAGAGTTAAAGAAGAGGAAGCTTCAACTAATTCAACAATTTTATTATTTTGTAAGGGAATTTTCCCAGGAGAAAATTTTGTACAACATTTATTTTGTAATTTTGACTGGTACCAGGGTAATTTTGAAATTTAGTAAATTGAATATACGAGTAGAATCTTTCAATGCAACAATATTTTATTTGTCACATAAAAGTGAGGAATTTAACAGAGATCCGCAGTTATTGATAAGGAACCATTTGAGCAATTGGGTGAGTTATTTGAATGAACATTTCTGAGTTTTGCACTTATGTTGTTTTACGGAGCTGAGCTAGGACCGGAGCAAATAGGTTGTTGGTATTATTCTACAAAAGTAATTCTTGTTTCAAATTTAAAGCATAAGTATCATAAATTTACATATGTGCTAAACCAATCTAGGGATATATAAAAAAATTATTAGTCCAACGTTAGGCATTTTAAAAGTGCTTAGTCAAATTTAGAGGCTCGAGATCACGACATTTAATGGCGCACCAGTAACGTGGGGCAATTTAAGGGTTGTTTTGGATGACATTTATGGCTGCCAACGTGGGGCGTGAAAAGGGTTAATTTTCTTATTTCACCCTCATTGGTATGATGACAATATATAGCGTTACCTTGGGCCAACAGGTAGACATTTGGTGAGTAAAAACTCCTTGTTTTATATTATATTTTATATATTATTGTTATATTAGCATCTCGCAGGATTTGAACTCGTGGATCTCTGTATAAGAAGCTAACACGCAAACCTCTTAGTCAGGGCTGATGAGTTGGCGAGACTGGGTTCGGGTAACCCACCGTGTGGTCCTGAGCCTTTTATTACGCTGAGCATTAAAACCTTGGATACAATCATAAAAGAAGAAACTCGAAGATTGCAACTAAGCAGACGAAACGATGGAACATCTACTTGGCAACTGTCAATCGTTTGCGTTCAAGAGAGGCTCCTTATCGTGTTAGGGAACTTCTGGCCTAGCATGGCCAGTATTAGTGGCACACTGCCCTCCAAAATATTTGAGTTTGTCCTGAGTCTGGGATGGCTTGAAGCATAGGAGGAACGGTGGGCCGCTGCTGTAATAGGAGGTAGAATAATGGTCCCGATATTCGGTCTAAGTGCGCGTGAACCTCGGTTTGCCTTCCACAACCAATTCAGAATCCAGAACCTCTTAGCCATTTGCTCACCTTGCAATAAAAAGGTGGATGAAAGGTGAGAAGTAAATAATAAAAGAACATGCAATAAAAGTCTCTAAATCTGGGAAAGTCTCAGGTCCTGAGGAAATACAAGCGGAGTTGAGACGAAAATAGTGATAGATTAATAACGACACTCTCCAACCGAATATATACAGCTTTTGAAATACCACACGATTGGCTCATAAGTTTCATCGTGCAGAAATTTCGACACCAATGCAAGAATGTTCACGCATATTTCATCGACTATGAAAAGCCCTTCGATAGGCGGTCATTGGCATAGTAGTTAGAGCAATCAACTGCTGATTCTAAAGGCATTGGTTCGAATCCAGCAATCACGGTACGAATTACTGAATTTCTCAAAGCTCGGTTATCGAGCAGACGTCCCTGGTTTGTAGTGATTCTTTGTTTGTAGTAGTTTGTAGTTGTTCCTGATTCCAAGCGTAGGCGACACTGAAAGTGAATATCATGAGAAGACTATAAGGGTAAAGGGAGTATAGTTGGACCACCTTTTGAAAAACAGTTAATAACTTCATTATTGATTAAAATAAATGCATGTTTTTAATACAGTACATACATTAAACATTGTTTGTCCTTTTGGTAAACTTTAATAAACCAAAAATAATGCCGTAAAAGTATTAAAATTAAAAAACTGAATCGTTAAATTCGCCCATCTCTCCTACCCAGCATAGGAGAGATGGACCACGTGTGGTAGGAGAGATGGACCTACAGTTTTTTCGAATTTTTCTTTGTTACGTTAGGACCGCAAATTTGACAAACGTTGGTATAAGAGGTACAACCTTCATGTAACCATCGGGAACACAATATACACTTATCCAGTCATCTTTTTTTTTCGGTAAAGCGGTAATCTTCGTTGCAGCCAACGCATTCATTTTCCACATCACTCAAATTGTTCTCGTCATTGCTGGAAGAATCTTTCAAGACTACTTTAGACGAGTTTGAAGAAGAAGATTTGTCGCGTTTGGATTTATTCTTTGGTTTCAGATTCTTTTTCCTTGCATCTATTTCTTTCCTCTTTCTTATGTTTTCCGGTGAAGTTATAACGCCGGCCAGATTGACGCATTTTAATAGCTAGTGTTATCACAGGTACAGGTGCAATATCATCAAGTGCTATTCCTGATGTTATATCTTTTCCTGCATTGAGTCTTTTTTTAGTCTGACATAGTTGCTGCATTCCAGAGGGACTAGAGTGTGAAGATTCAATTGCATTCCTGCTTTATCGGTGTTAAAAATGTTCCCTGGTTTATTAAAAAGGGCATTCTCAGTGAGAACTGTTTCAAGATCTTTAAAATATTTATTTACAGCATCCCTTGACATTCCTATAGCTCTAGCAACAGAAATATTATCCGCCTTTCGTACTCTAGGCATTTTTCTGTAACAAAAATCATAGGTCCATCTCTCCTGTACATTTCTGGTCCATCTCTCCTCAAACGAGAGGATAGACAGACCAGGAAATACCCACGTAGCCGTATGTGATAACTTATTGGTTTTGGGTTATATTCACACTAATATACATACATGATTATATCACACCTAAATCCCCAAGTTAAACTTACCTGAACACACCAAAACTCAACAAAGAAAATACATCTAAAAAATTTTTCGAGTCACTCAAATAAATTTTTTGTGATATTTCAAAAATCAACACTTTAATTACATATTACTTGTATATATCACGTTCAACTGATGCAACTACATATTATATACAGCCGAAAAAATCAATAATTATCGCGATAGTTTGCGAGATATTTCAAGTGGTCCATCTCTCCACCTGGTCCAACTATACTCCTTTTACCCTATTTGGAATGTAGATATTTGGGCAAATGTTGAGAATCTCCGGACGGATAGAATATTTAACAATACTGTTCTACATCGAATGCAAAAATATCGAGAATTATTGTTAGCAATAATAAAACGGAAATAGCTTATCTGGGCCACCTACTCCGTCATAACAAATACGAGCTCGCCCCAACGTATAATCAAAGGTAAAATAGACTTGGATGAAAAACATTAAAAAGTGAGCTAGAATGAGTTTTAAAGGTCTGATGAGATCAGCAGAAGATAGAGAAGTGTTTTCCATAATTATTATCGTAAAGCTATTTTGAAGAGAAGGTACCGAAAAAAGAAAAACCGAATCCAAACATTGCCGTGAATCAAAATTAGGGTTCTTTGAGGAATATCATCAGCTAGAAGGCTTCCAAGGACTGCAGAGCGTTGAAGATCACTGGATTCTACAATATATTCACAATTGATAAAATTCGTCCGATTTAGGGATAAATCTTTACCATTCAGCTTTAGTTTTGCTACATTAGTTTGTGGAGAGGTTCAAATTATTTTGTTCTGGTCAGTGATAGCTTTTATGGTGGTATTCGTAATTTATATTGTCTCATTATACCAGATGCTGAATATCGGTATTCCAGTCTCTAATCCGAAGTAATCGTCAGATATGCAAACGCATGTTATCTCCGACATGTAATTTGTTTCTGAATTTAGTTTAGGCCCAAATGCGCGGCTTAACCGGCGAACATCATCTGATTTTCTGTATGTGATACAGACACTATTAGGGAATCATTCACGGAGTGGGCAGACAAGGTGCGAAACAACAAGCCTGATTATCCTGTTCCGTTTAGATGATTACATACTTAATTTTACAAATTCAAATAAATTTGATGCATATCTTTGCTAATAAAACACCAGCTTATTGTCAACTCGTTCCGGTTTATTAGACCATCATCAAGACACAGTATCAATTATAAAAAATAAAAATTGTGGGTCATACCCCTATATTGCATATTTTATAGAAAATAATAGTCGGAATTCCGAAGAATAAGATAAAGGGTTCTTGGTGTTAGAATTAAAGATTTTTATATAGCATTTTAATTATTTTTTGGAAAATAGGTTCGAAGATCTGAAAATCCCACTTCTGTTTGCGTTAGTTTAATTTAAATTGCACTCTGTATTTCCATTTGCATTAACTTCAGTGAACTTTATTTTAGATTCCTTTTTGAATTCCCTTCGTTTAGTTGGAACAGATCACACATAATATTGTACAGCTTCTTGATTAAATATAAGCAATATAAGTGAGTTTGTGTTTTAGACCATCGTATTTTTTAACAACTGGTGGAGGTAAGTGCTGAGGTATTTTTACTTTATATTTAATACATTTATACAATGGAAGCACTTTTCCAACCACGCCATACGAAGGATTATCGCTTAATTATATTAACAAAATTATTTAATCTTAAATCTATAATTTGCTATTATTACTGGCTTGTGTGTACTTAAAACTTAATTTGTTATTCGTATCAAAAAATTACACATAATAAATGCCAAGTTTTTGTAAAATAACATTCACGAATAATTATTATAAAATCTATACATTTTGATTATCACACTTCATCAGTCAATTCCGATGACATTAGGCACCATGTCAGTACTAGCTTGAAATAATCTTAATACTGGGTTGTTTTGGATTCTTATCATTTAAAGGAACTTCTTCACGTATTAATTGTCTTTTAAATATTTTCGTGCTTAGTTTTCTAAATGTAACGTACACAATCACCGAAAATCCAAATGCTATTAAAATTGACGAGAAAATTGGCACATTAAGTGGCGAATTCAGTAAAAATTTTATTTTCCATACTAAATGATCTGGTATTTGTACTTTTTGTTCAAACCATAAAATTGGGAAATACACTTCAGGAATTTTTTCGTATAATCTAAAACATTCAGTTAGTTTTTCCAATCAATAAAGGTAGGAGAAAATATTCACCGTATGGATTCTACAGACTTTATTCGCATATTGAGTTGTAGTCGTACAGAAACATCTATTGGTATACCGGTTCTCTACAAAGAAAATAGTTGGTTTTGATCAAATTTCGAGTGTATACATACCGGTTCAATCGTAATGTAGAATTCGTGTTTTGATTTTTTTGGAGTTAAGCCGTGAGCCATGGTTAGGTAAACTGGATCAGCGCCATAAAAATGAGGAAGAGACACAAAAGCCGGCGTATCGTATCGACAGGAAGACACGTTTAAAGCACCAGAAGGAACACAATCTCCGTTACAGAAGCATTCGTTACCAGGTATTAAAGTTCCATTATCCAGCATTCCTGCCTGTGCTGAATATTTATAACCTCTAATTCCTTTAACGTAGACATCCTCTTCGTAGTCCAATTTTATGTACCTACATATATCCGATACAAACATAAAAATGTGGTCACGACTTCGTCGTTCTGGATACAATTCCAAAGCAGAACCACGTACTTGATTACAAGAATCGGGGTTATACTGGGTTCTATTACCATAATTCCAATTTAACAGCTCTCCAGTGTTTCCATCCTCGCCTGTTGCCATGTTAAAAACACCATCAAATGTCGATGATCCGTTTCTCTATAAAACTACTACGTTTACACGAAATAAAATTTTTTAAATTAACTTACTGTGTAAAACCATCCGAATTTGTCGTAAGCTGGAATGTTCCCCAGAAATGGCAAATCTCGAGCCATATTAATTAACGGATCGACGTATCCATCAAATAGAACCTCCCCAATTGTTTTCGTAATGTTAACATAAGGAGATATTGAATCCAACGTAAACGAAAACCCAGTTTTCATTAAAGAACTCCAATCTCGAATTTGCATTGCAGCAGTCTAAAATTTATTGAAGAGTTTAGAAGTCAAGGAACCAAAATTGCTTACAGCTGCAACGACGTTTATTGTGCTGAGTTGGTCGGTCAATTTTCCCGAAGATCTTTTTTCATCGTAATACCAATGCCGTAATTGTTGATACGTGACCGTGTTATTATCATTCCACGTAAGGTTTACTTTTTCTTTAACCTCCCTAAAGGAGTAAGGTCCTATTTCATAAAACGTTGGTGTTTTTCCCGGCTTGTTGATTTCTTCCGGGTTTAACCAATTAAAGAAGTAGAAATCAAGTGACATTGGAATTGGAGTTTTCTTCCAAAATTCGTATGCCGGCGAAGTTGTTTTTAAAATCAACATTGAAGTTATGACGTTTTCAAAAAATTGTAAATATAAACATAATAGAATGACTCCAGAACTGAACAGCAAGGATCCAATAATTCCAAAGCAATTGTTACTGCATAAACAACGAGGTATCAGCTTCATTTGATGTTTGAAATATCTGAAATAAGGAAAATCAGATGATTAAATGTTTCTAAAATTGCTTAGCTCAAATTAAAATTATTGAAAAACTGTTTCGCTTCGAACGTAAAAAGAAAATTTCGTTGATCTATTAAGCGCGTCAAATTATAGATTATCTCTTTTTGAATATCATTTAAATAATTTTACAAAAACAAACACAAAGGAAAATAATAGAGAGGAAACAAAAAACAACAATTTAACTAAATAATTCCAAGTGGCGGCCCGGGGGGGGGGGGGGGGGTTCGGGCGAGCAACTTCACTTCGTAGTCAAAAATGTATTCCATGATCTAATTAATCCAGAAATTGAAATCGAAAAGTCCCAATTAATTATTATTTTATAATTAGATTTCACCAATTACAAATAAACGCGCGAAGGAAATCCGAGGAAATCTTTATTTTTATAAAAGCTGAAGTGTTCGTTAAATAAACAAACACTGCGGACGTATAATAAACAAAAAAAATTTTATTTTTTAAATAAAAATCAATGTCATCCAAATAAATAAGACAATTTAATTTTGCATGCATAAGTAATTTTATTGTACTTAATTGCAACTGGAATAACATTACATAATAATATGAGGTTGATCATTCATATTCGATCATCACTTAAGTTAATAATTAACTTTCCACCTTCATATCAGATAAATCTCAATCATCAAAAACAATGATTTAAGAATTTAAAATACTAGGAAAATTTTTGAAATTATTTTTCAGTTTCAGGAGTTTCCTTTTGATGTTTTCAAATGGGAAAATCTTGGACACGTATACTTGTATCATTTCATTATATTATCGAAACGTGCGATAGGATTTTTTTTTGAATTTCCTTTGAAAGATGTAAACGAAAAGTTTGTCCTCCGGGATCCTTTCAAATTTTTTATTAAAAAAAAGAAAATTCGAAATAAATAATATTTTAGTGGACTTACCTGGTGAATTTTAAAAATACAGTCGGTGTTTTTATTGTTCACTATAAAGCCGCTTAGAGATAAGCGACTAATTTGATTTGAATTTTTACGGAAATGCAGTGTTGCATTCAGTTGATGTCAATATTGTGCAATAACATCTATGCGTCGCGTCGCGTCGTTTTTATTATATTATGCGTCTGCGTAGGATATTGAAATTTGTTGCATCCCGAATAATTGATGTATTTACGATTTTCCTTAAATTTTAAACTTCCTGAAAACTTTCGTTCTGGTTTCGATGGTTCACTGACCAGTATACACGCTTAAATATGATAACAGACAGTTTTAACTAAGATAAGTAACCGTTTTATTGCCATTCAAATCAAATTTATTAGTTTATTTTTATTTCAATAAAATATAAAATAAAAATAGGTAATAGAGAATTGATAAATAAACTCACAATTTCTATAAATATTTTTTGCAGTATGGCAAATAAATTACAATTTTTCAATCAATATTGATTATATTTCCAGTTTGTTTGATCTTTCGTATAAAAAGGAATCTGGTGATTACCTACCACGAAGTAAAAATATTAGGTCATTAGTTTGATCACTTTTAAAGCAGAGGGGATGCCAGATATTTTTCCAACGGGAAAACAAAATTTTGTAGTAAAAAAGAGAAACAAAAACTATTTGATCAATAAGTACAAAAATATTGATGAAGATTGGCTAGCCATTATAATTAATTCAGCAACCCACGCTACATCTTTTGAGCAGTAAAATTAACCTCTTCGCTGAACTTCAGCAACAAATATTTTATTACTTTCAAGGCTTAATTAACCATGCATTCATAATTTTTCCCAATTATTGAGCAACATTGAAATGTATTTTTAGATTTTGAAATGTGCACATCTGCATTATAATTATTATGGTATTAACTATTGTGAAAAATTATAATAATTGGAATGACATTAAAGAGTTAAAATTAAGCGAGCACCTATTTATCAAGGAAAAATTCCCTATCAACTGCATGATTTTTGAGACAGCAGTGAATTTTTATTTAAAAACTTCCATCTGCAGCTCACTGTAATATCTATAAATTGTTATCACCTTTAACCTTTATTGCTAAATTAGATAGATAGATGCATTAATTGGTTAAAAAAGGTTTATAAAAAATGCGGCGACTTGAATAAACTTAATCTTTTATTGAATAATTAGCTTCTTAATCTGGGCAATTACTTTAAGAAGTGCCTACTTATCAATTAATTGCAATTAAAATTTATTGTAATAATAATTAGCTCAATTAAATCTTCTAAATTAGTTTGTATTATGATAATAAATTTGCCTCCGTTTGAGTTAAAAAATTATTAAATTTAACTAGCAAAACATTTTTTCTAAAGTAGAAAATGATATAATGTGGTCGAGTGGGGTAAAAGTGATGCAAGCAAAATTTGGGTAAAAGTAAAAGAAACGTATAAATAATTAAGTTGGAACAAAGTTTAAAACCTTATTATTTCACCTACAGTAACTTTCAAAGATATAAAAATTTTCAGCACAATTAAAATTATGTAGGGTCGATTACGCTAAAATTAAAACAAACAAAATAAATAATTAATTGATAACAAAATTTCAAACCCCATTATTTTACTTATAGTTGACTTTCAAGGATATCAAAATATGAAATCTATACGTAGTACATAGATATATTCGGCCTAAAAAAATATAAATTAAATTTCATTTTTTATTGCACAACTTTCTCTAAAATTGTCTTATAAATTTAGATTTCGGTTTTACATCGATTTTACACATAGACTACAAAGGAATATACTAATGCGTTTTTTGTATTTCGTATGTAATTGTTAATTCGAAAAGCCCGAACTGCTTTTCAGAAGTAGGTACTTAAATTTACATTAGCTTCTCTTTTCCTATTGCTTATTATCTTCAGTTTTGTATTAAATATTACGTATTTATTATTATATCTAATCAGTTTTAAAAATTGATACTTTTTTGTTGACTTGCGTAAATGCTTCGTCCTGACTAGAGCATTTTGTGGCGCATGGAAGGTTGTCGTGCAAAAATGCTCAGATTTGTAATGCGTGTGCAAAACCTCTTGGCACAAAAACGTGATTCACACAATTCGAAATACGACTACATTTACTTAAATCCTTTAATTTGGAATTGGAAAACAATTCATAAATTTTCAACATCAAGATCGGCCCGGAATAGGGGAAAATTTACCAAAGAAGGTTGCAAACCAGTTATTGGAAAAATATGGCTTGCTCTCATAGTTTTCGAGATACAGTTAGACAACCAAATAACCACAATTTTAATTCAATATTTCTGAAACTTGTAAAATTAAAATTTTTGCCAATAGTGCTTTTATCGGGAATCTTGCACAGTAATAAAAAAAGCTGCCGAGGTCTACATATTAAATTTATTTATTCATATTTTTTTAACGCAATTTATATTATCGTTATAGCCAAAAATTCTTTTTTTCTACCCAATGTTTGTCTAAAACTACTAGGTTTTAGATTAAAAAATTTTAAAAAAACAGGATTGTATGGAAGGCTGTATTTCGGAAACATCCATGGTGCAAATTTTGGAAGCTTCTTCGACAATTGTAATTTAATAGTTGCGAAAAATCTAAAATAAGTTAGAGAACGTGGATACAAATAAGACCAATTTATTTTGACATGAATTATTTTCGACTACTGGTTATGAACTTGTTGTTGGTGAGTATGTTCCATAACTTGTCCTATGGAAATCGATTAGGAAAAGATTTGGGTTCTGAACCGAGCAGTGGTGGCCCAAAATTTTATCGTTTGCAACAGGGCTGGACAATCGATCCACTTGTTCAAAAGTTTAAAAATAAAGCTCAAATTTTGACATTGAATTTTTTCCAAACGAAAAATGTGTAGGTATGTCGATTACAAAAGAAGACGATTTTGTTAAATTTACTTACATAGATAATATTATTAATTGATGAAGAACCTTCGAGAAATTTTGAATTGATTTGATTCAAGTGCTCATGAATATTGCAAAAAATTACATTTTTAAAATCCAAATAAAAAAAATTGGCGCGTTGGATGTTGATGAGAATATCAATGCCAAGATCCGCTAAGATGAAAAGCAATGAAGGGATGATTAATAGCAAAGTTGTTGAGTGTTCCTCCCCTCAAAAAGGGGTAATTTATTATAATTCTCAAAAAAATATATTATGGGGCGTAATGGGGCAGTGAAGCGTCTCTAATAGCCTCACCAATTCCTACTCGCATCTCCAAGCTGTTGGTCCCTGGTAACCTGCGGAGGATTCTCAGAGATCGGGTAACCAACCCTGGTGGATGAGAGGAATCTACAGGGCTAACGCGAGAAGGAGCCAAAAGTATAAAAAAGATAAATTGTTTTGAGAATTTTAAATTACCGATTTTCACGATTTTCCATTTGATTCTAAACCATAAAAAGATGACCAGGACTGTGTCAGGCGAGGCGGTGCGACTGCTGGCCAGCATGCCGCCGATAGATCTCCTGGCAAAGGAAAGAGGCGGCAAGCTAGCAGAGCCAGTTAGAAGGAGGGCAACTCTCGACGAGTGGCAAGCACGATGGACGGCAGCAGCAACCGGAAGCTGGACGAGACGACTCGTCCCCAGCGTCGAGCCGTGGGTCGCCAAGAAGCATGGAGAACTCTCGTTCCACCTCACCCAAGTCCTGACGGGGCACGGGTGCTTCAACGAGTACCTCCATCGCTTCAAGATACTGGACGACCCAACCTGCTGCCACTGTGACGAAGAAGACACTGCGTGCCACACCATCTTCAGATGCATTAGATGGGAGCGTGAGCGAGTGTCGGCATCGCTATACTTCGGGGAATCCCTCACCCCGGAGAACTTGGTCCTCCAGATGTTGGAGAACGAAGAAGGCTGGAAAGTTATCACGGCCTTCGTGACCTCCATCATGAGGACGAAAGAACAGCTCGGGAGGGAATTGCAACAAGGACGATGAAACGCGCAATAGCCGCGACTCCCGAAGTAATGCCCAGACGGCGAAACCGGGAGTCGAGGATAGGGGTGAGGTTTTAGTCAGTGCGAGTCTGACACTACCGGCTTAGATCAAGCCGGTGTCTCGCTCGAGATTTCCTCATCCCGGCGCAAAGCTAAAAAAAAAAAAAAAACCATAAAAAGAGTGCAAAACAATTTTTCCCGTAAATTTCGTAATTTAATGGAGCTAGTTTTAATTACCGTAAGTTCGGATTATCGAGGTTGCACTGTAGTCCACCTCACATTTTAAAATTATGAATTTCTTATTAAGGAACTGTATGTAAATATTTATAGTTATATTATATTATAATAATTATATCGAAATAATTATATAAAAATAATTATAACGAGAATTATAGTGACTAATACATATTTAACAACCTGCACTCTGTGTTGCATTTATTATGCAATACACGGTTTTTCCTGCTATTATCAGGATAATCCAACACTACCAATATCTCCATTTACCTATATTTTATCATTTCATTTTCAAATTAAGAATCGTTGCTTAATAATATAATAATCATCCACCATCGGTAAAATTATTAAAAAAAATTTTACAAACTTAATAATCAGGTTAAGTAGCTTACCTAGATATCGATATACATACACCTACTTATTTATTACATCATTTGAAAGTTTTAAATAGACGTATCGTTTTTCAAAAATTGATTTTCATGCTAACAATATTTCATTCAAGCACACAATTTTTAAATTTTCATTTAAAATATTACCCACCTATCTCAAATTAAGAATACACTTCGCGACTGCTTAATCTCGTTTAGGTAAAATGTGTATAAATATTACCACAAAACTATAAATTTACCTCGTCCCTTAGCTTATAACAATGGATCGTTAATACATAAAATAAAACAAGTCGGCAATGGTTGCGAAAAGATACTAAAATTTGTTTATAATTAAAAGAAGGAATGACCGGTTCGATTCGCCTTCTAAACCTTGATACAGGTCAATTTTAAGTTTCTAAGGTTCAACAATATTTAAGAAAAAATGTTATTTCTTTTTTATATAGTCGCTTCAAATCACATTTCACGATATTTCTAATACTAGCCAATGATAGCAGTTTGTCACTGAATATACCGTATCTATATTTTGTTAAAATTTAAATGCTACAAATCTGGAAGAATTTGAGAACTCCAAAGCTAAAAATATATCAGTTTTATATCCCGATAATTGTAGATTTTATTATAAAATGAACCTTGTATGGCTGACACAACGATTTCCTTATTAACCTTTGCCGTACCGCAATAATTTCCAAACTTGAATACCAAAACCGGGTCATTATTAACCCACTATTTAATTTCCTAATTTATGTTTATTTTAGTATTTTTTTGGATTTATTTAGGTATATTAAAATTGAATTGGTTTTAAAGAAACAAAGAGTACAAATACTGTGTTATTAACCAAATATAATTGAAAACAAAACCAATAAAAATTAATTATAAAACTGAAAGAAAAAGTTAAAATTATAAAATGTAATAATATTTTTTAAAAATGCATTTCCAATGCAGTTATAATTTGCTATAATTTGCATAGCTTTGGCAGTTAAGTGCGTCTACTGCTAATGCGAAACGCTCGGATCGAATCCGGGCAGGGTAAGAACTTTATTCTGGCCGTCTCTCCTCGGAAGGCAATGGCACACCACCGAGGTAATTTGCCAAGAGCGCCCATCTCAACATGAAGTGTATTACACTTCCCGTGGTTCGGAGCCCACGTTAAACAAGTAGGTCCTCTATGTATGTGAAAACACTTGGAACGCACATCACATGCATAGAAAGAGATGGGTCACGACGTTCGGAAACGAACAATACGACTTAGTAGTAGTATAATTTGCTAATAATGCTAATAATAGTGTCATATTATCCCACAACCGGGTCAGTGCTGACCAGCCGTCTTAATAAACCGTGAATAATTACAAAAATGTAATTTCTGAGTCTATCCAGTTGTGGTACGGCAAGGGTTAACAAACTTTGTACAATTAAGAATGAACGCCAGATATGTTTCAGACATTCTCATCTAGAAGTAAAGTCAGCGTGGAAGCATATTTGAATTGGGTCCGTTACCCCCCCCCCCCCCGTTAATATTTTATTTCAAGAAGCTAGCTCCCGATTTCTTAGAGCTAGCAATCAAAAACGAAAGATCAATGTTGATTTATTTTTGTTTTTCAATGGTAATTTGTGGGCAAACTTCGAGCAGCTTACGCTTCTTAACGCTCAATTGTAATGTCACCTTAAGTAATATTAAATTATTAATACGAAATCTCCGAATTTACCAACACTCTTATAAAAATTCTGATCACTATATGGGGTTGTTTCTAAAGAGGGATGAAAATCAATTTATTTGGTTATTCTATCACTAACTCAGCCACTCGAAACATAATTTCTTCTGCAACTCACTAAAGAATACACTTATTTTAGCAAATTGTAATAATAAAAAATGTGAATATGGTCCAAACTTTTGAAAAAATCGAATTTGAACTTAGCTAATTTTCATGTAAAATTTGGCAAAATTTTAACGAGATTCCGCGCGTCGCTCATTCTGTGGTCGGTCCGTGCGTAATGAATGACCCTAACACTTAGAATATTTCGCACCGGCAGATGCAGCTCGACACTCGTACATGTAACATCGATAAATTTTTGTTTTTACGCGATGTTTTGGGGGTGAAACGTAATAGTTTACAGCCCCATACCGCAACTATACTTTTTAATGCTATTTCGAGGTTCTCTCACATCCCGGTTTCATTTATCCCGGTTTTCTTGATGGGTGGCGCTTCTCGTATGTTTAGCCTAGTAACCAGAGTCAAAACCGCCCTGGAGGGGTGCAACGCGGAGCGGAGCAGCGCCCCGTAAGGGTAGGTTTTGACGATGGATTACCCTCCTTTTATCGAATGCACGCCCCAAAATTCGAAGGAAAACAAATTTTAATTTTTTCCTCCAGTTAATATTTTTGCTCCAAAACCTAGCTCTCAGATGTTAAAGCTAGCACCCTTATAGTTTACCCAATCGTCTCGAGTTGGTCTAGCCTTAAAAATCAACATAAGCTAACGAAAATATTTTATCTTCGTTATATGGGACAAATTATACAATGTTATAACTGTTCTATTCCTAAATTATTAGATTTCGGTTTATCAAAAAAAAATTGAAAATGTAAAGAAAATCTTATGATTATGAGAAGGGACATTTCTTTAGCTACATTTTTTACCTGTAGACTTTTCCTTGAATTATTTTACCTAGATTTTGTTATCGATTACCATAGAAGATAATATGCATTATTATGTTTAAACTGACGAAATAAAATTTAGATATTATGAAAATTAGATTTTTTGATGAAATAATAAAGGCTTAACGCACTAATCTACCGTAGCGCGGTCTGGTGTTCAGTGCGAGATCTACAGTTAAGCCCACGTCAATTAAAACTCATTTACCATTCTTCCCTACCAAGTTCTTGGACAATCAAAAATTCTGTTACGAAATTGTCATTCAGAATAATTCTGTTCCCGGTAATTTTTTAAATCCAAAATTATGGGTTTTGAATATTAAAATTTTTTAAGAATGACAAATTCTCTTAATTTCATCTAAATTTAAAATTCCTTCACCTTTTCTAAATTTAAAATTCCTTCACCTTTTCTAAATTTAAAATTTCCTCACCTTTTTTAAATTTTATATTCGAGGCTATTTCGATTTTAATTTTAGGTGAGGATTACCTAACCCTGGCAACTCCAAATAAATTGAAAATTTCCTATTGCAAAGAGGAAGGTTTATATAGTATACTGACATAATTTTAACAAGCGAACATATAATCAAAATTTTGAGAAAAATCAATTTGAAAAGTACGAAAAAGTAGCAAGAGCATGGTGTACAACCGGTCGATGCCACCACTTCGCTCGGCCGGTGCGCATTTTGTTGACGGTACGTGCAGACTGATATACTCTTACACTTAGAATATTTCGCAGCGGCAGATGCACCTCGACGCTCCTACATGCAACATCGATTATTTTTTGTTTTTAGGCGATTTTTAGGGGGTGAAACGTAATAGTTTACTGCCCCATACCGCGACTATACTTTTTAATGCTATTTTGAGGGTCTCTCGAATCCCGATTGCCTTAATCCCGGTGTTCTTGATCGGTGGCGCTTCTCGTATGTTTAGCCTAGTAACCAGAGTCAAAACCGCCCTGGAGGGGTGCAGAGCGGAGCGGAGCGCAGCGGCGCCCCGGTTTTGACGATGGATTACCCTCCTTATCGAATGCACACCCCAAAATTAGAAGGCAAAAAATTTTTTAATTTTTTCACTTTTTCGGCAATACACGGGTTATTTTCCATTTTTTTGATTTTATTTATTACTAATATCCACTAATCACACCCCCATCTATCCGAATTTCAAAGAAAAATTGAAATCGGAGCCAAAAAATTTTACGCATTTTCATCGAAGCACGGGCGACTAGTGTCGCATCGACCCGGTTCGGAGGCATATCGGGTTACATTCCCCGTACTTTTCAAATTGATTTTTCTCGAAATTTTGATTATATGTTCGCTTGTTAAAATTATGTCATTATACTATATAAACCTTCCTCTTTGCAATAGGAAATTTTCAAATTTTTTGGAGTTGCCAGGGTTAGGTAATTCTCCCCTAATTTTAATTTGCGTCGTTTGAGAAACGGTAAAGTTATATAAACAATATTAATATTAATAATTGTATATCAATATTAAGAAGATAAATTAAGAATTGATGTTAGAGTAGCAGCTTTAACAATTAACATAATTTAGATTTTTGGAAATTATACGGATTGCAGGTATTCTAACTTGATTTCCTTGAGTATTAATATTTAATACTAAATTTTCAAAATCCGGCCAAAAAACCCTTCAAGGGGAAAACGTGTATTGTTTAAAATCATGTGGTCACATCTTTTGCATCCCCTTCCGCCGGTAAAACTTAAAAAAATTGGCACTCACTAGATCTATTGTTAATTAAAAATTTGGAAATTGATATAATAAAATAAATACAAATCCAATATACCACATCATCACACAGTTAACCACGAAGACCTGTTAAAAATATTGTTTTTATTAGTACCTTAATATCTTGAATATGAACCTTAAATTACTTTAAATAAGCCAATTGGATAGAAATTTTGAAAATTTTTAAGAATTTTTAATAAATGAGAATACTTGCAATAAATTACTAGTTAATAAAAATAAATACAGTATATTATTTTTTAAAAACGAGTGTTTGTTTAGCTCGACAATTTTTAAATTTTAATTTTAATAGGTACCGTCATAAATACATGGGATTACAACCTAACTAAAATATTAAAATAAGTTTACTTCTATCAAAAGAACAAAAAATTTAAGCAACCCAAAATTTACCAAAATATAAAAAATAAAATAAATTCAAATATAGAAAATATCGATTCAAAATATAATTTAAACTAAAAAATTGCTACGTACCTTCGAATCTATATTTAAAACTGTCCCTCAAGTTATGCGTGCGAGCACTTACGAGTTTTCTTCAATAATGGTAATGCAGCTTGACTAAATGGGATTAATTATATTAACAGAACAATCAATAATTGAATTACTTGTATAAGGCTATTTAATCTTGTAATATCAACGACACATCTATTTGATATTAAAAAAATTTGATTTAGATACAAAATCTAATTGTTGCCAAAAGTGGTTATCTTCTTTGAAGCTCCTAAAAATTAATTTCAAATGAACCTAATTGGCTTATTAATTTGATTAATTATATTAATTTTTTAACCTACATAAAATATTTTTTAATTAAATGAAAAATTACACATCCGCTTTTACAGAGTTAAATTGGAAAAAAATGTACAATTGATTGATGTCTTCTCATTTGTATAAATTTCTGAACTATATCAAACAAAATTGTTGTGAAACCTTGTTGCATGTTTATCTAACTTTTTGACTTTTATCCGGTATTGTTTACAAGTTGTAATTGAATTTTTATGTTCTTAATTTGAAAATAAACTTTTAATTGCGACCTCAATTAAGTATAAGGTATAATTAACTTTTTTCATTCATTTAATCAATTTTCATTTAAAGATGTACCTATCAATTTTTTAAAATTATATTTGCGTCTTTTGAATAATTTTAAATAGGTAAATAGATATAGGTAATAAATAACCGTTTATTGTATAAATATAATTATTAATAATGCTTATTATGTAAATACATTGTATGGCAAAATAAATATACGTATTACAATTTACCGATTCAATACGTGCATAATATTTTGCCAAGGTAAATATCGATTATTTACATTTTTCATTTAAAATTGATGTTTTAGTACACAATATGCAATTAAACCGGTATTTCCAATTTTTTCAAGTTTTAAATATTGCGATTTTGACAATTGCGAATTTATTGAGTCATATCAGTTATATGTAGGTAATACAATCAATAATCGTTATTCTGAGAAATAAATAATAATAAAAAAGTTTACAACAGATTATTTTAATTGCAAGTACAAGAAGAACGTAGATTTAATATTGACAATTATTATTAAAAGAAAAATCATTTATCTTGCCTATCTCCAAAAATGACCTAAGAACGGCCCAAAAACTATCCAGGAATAGCTGTGATCCCCACAATAGGATGAATATATTAAAAAATATTAAAATATCACATAGAAAATGAAATAAAAACAAAACAACAGGAAGAACAGGCAGGTTTCCGCACAGGACGATTAACCTTTGACAATATGTCACCTTATTCCGCGCATCGGGCGCACCCTTAGATTTTGCGTTTATGATCTATTAAACTTATATTTTAAATTTCGAATCGATCCGTTGAAAATTACTCTTTGAGAAAACATTTTTAGGTCGGGTTGTAATAATAAAAGATTGAAACATTCGCTCAACTAATAAATTTACGTTTTGCAAATGCACAATAATCTTAAGAATTGTATAGTTAGGAAAGTATCATCAAATATTTTAATACACGTACAATAAACCATACGGTAGATGAGGAAGTGTTAATAATGTTGACGTAGCATTAATCCATAATTCACCTCATCAACAATAAATTCTCTATTCATTAACGTTGCAAACTAAACGTCAACTCATACCTATACTTTACTATAATCTTTCAAACGACTGAGAGAAACTTTTATGCGATCCATAAATCCACGTCGGCCGTCGATACAAAAAACGGGCACGTGCGATGGTAAGACCATGGGAACGAATGCATTCGACATCGTTATCTTAGACAGGCATCGACTTGCAAACTCATGTGTTAATTTTTAACATGGAAAGCATAGCGATTTCGCAATTTTAAAACTTCGATAAAAACCAACAAAAAGTGCAAAAGTTAGACCCTTTTCGTCCGACTAGACGAGCAAAAAATTGTTTTGCTCGCACGTGTCCTGCAAAACTTCTCGATACACTTTGCATGGAGAAAGAAGAAAGTGTGCTCTCACACTCTAGGTATTGTCCAATTAAATCACGTCGCCCTTCTTTCTAAATTTATAGGACCCAATTACAAGGATCCAAATCAATCAGTAAGTGGGAAAAATCCTAGATCAGAGTAGGGAGAATGCATAAATTGAGCTGCAAATTGCATATTCGGAGAGATTCACTTGGAATCTGATACTACCTTTTTCGTATCTTAGCGCTTCCAAAAGCGGAATTAACTATCGAGGTCTCACATTTATTAGAGGTCTTTAAATAAATACAAGTCATTGGTGCTAAAAATTAGTGTGTGTCAACTGCAGGTACTATCGAGCATTAATACCGTCAATTGTTGTTAAACGATTAATATCGTCAATTGTTAATAAACAATTAATATTTTATCGAACATTAATACCGTCAATTGTTGTTAAACGATTAATATCGTCAATTGTTAATAAACAATTAATATTTTATCGAACATTAATACCGTCAATTGTGGTTAAACAATTAATATTTTATCGAACCAGTATATCGTCAATTGTTGCTAATATTTAATAAGTGATCGAACAATTAATATCGTCCATGGTTACTAAACATTGAATCAATTATCGGACTTTTTATACCATCTGCTTATCACGTTAATCACGTCGAGTTATTGCTTGCCGCTCATAAGGCAAGTACGTAACATTGCTTTTATCGAATGGTACAAAACAGGTGTTGCACTTCCAACCCATGTGTGCATTCCAATCGTTTTTTTTATCGGACACCACATTAACATTTCTTACTTAAACAGTGCCGGCTTGAATTATTTGTCACTTCGCGAATAACTAACATAGTGAATTATTTCGTACGGAGACCCCTATTATATCGCGAAATACAGTGCGTGAACCACCCTGTTATTTCACCACCTCCCGATTTGAAGAGTTTTTGGGAAGCTGGTTATTACGCTGCCCTTCTGATATGGTTTGAGACATCACATTCAGCTCCATTCTACGTTCTGAAGACGAAATCTCACTCCCGAGGGACCCGTCATCGACTTTACCTAGAGGTCGAACATCAACCATCCAAATTAAGTAAGAAACCTTTTTATATTTTTAAGATTGTGATGTTAATTGGTTATATTGACCATTAGTTGTGTTTATGAACGTTCAGTTCAACCCTGGAAGACGATATCGCAACCATTTTGTATACCTTTTATTTAACTTAATATTACTATCTATTATTAACGTAACTTTTACCACGCCATTCGAGCGTTCAGAATGTAACCAAACAATTTAACGTAACGTTTCAAGTTTAGTATTGTAGCTAAAGTTTGTTTGTCCCGTTGTTGGGAATTTTGATGATCAATTGCATTGATTAAGTTCCATGATCAATTTTATGAATCATAGTTTTGAATATTATCAAGTTGCGCTTAAGTAACTATTTATTTTGGTGGAGTGCTGTATTCAGTACGCCCCCCCTTTCATGCAAATTAACCTTTTGTATTTTTGTAAGAGTAATTGTTTTACGAGTATTAGTTTCGCAACGGAAACCACACGGAAAGGTTCCGTCAACTGTACATATTTATTTTTATACAAGACATGTAAATTTGATAGCATCTTGTGTAAACCTTGTCAACTCCCCCCTGATATTATTTTATTTAATACATTTTTATTATTTCCCAACTTTGTGTGTTATTATTATTGTTGTGTTAATGTTTATTTAGCTATTTTCACCAACGGAAAGTTCGCCTCCTGTAAAGGTAAGGTCATTGAGCGAGGTTTTTCCGGAGTGAGAGTTCGCCGTAAGATCATCAAGTTGTCGCGTACCAGCTTGGAAGGTGTGATAACCAGTCCCCTTCAAAGAGATTCATTTCTTCGTATGCGTGGCGCCCATTTAAACTCCCTCGTGTATATTAACCCCATCGATTTTGACTTAACTCCCCCCCGTGTAAATTATTCACACCGATTTTGACAATTTTTAGAATCGCGATCGAGGATTGCCCGGTCGTCGATAGGAAACACACGCTTTGCGACGTGCCGTCACACGACCCTTTCATTCCTTTCACCAACCCACCCCTTCGCGACTTTGAGCTAGCCAACCTTTTATTACCTGTTGGAAAGGTGTCGTGGATGCAGAACGTGGTGTAACAGGATAATAATTTGGCGCGGCCAACGTGGTGCTATCGATAAAGCCCTTTTGGCATGTTATGGTATCGAATTTTTTTTGTTTGTAAATCAAGTAAATTCCAAATTAATTTTTGTAGGTTAAAATATAACTTGGCACCCAACTTAGTAGCTATCGATAAAGCCCTTTTGGCACATTACGTCAAATTTTGTAAATCACGAAGTTTTGAATTAAGATTTCAATTTTAAAAGTAGTACTGACGCGCATGAATGGACTAACGAGATTCCATAACGCCCCCCTATTTAAATTTAAAAGTGAAAATTATCGCGATTTTAAGATCAAATATTGTATTTCCGTTTACCATTAGTTGTTCAGAGAACAAAGTAGAGTCGTGTTCCGCGAATCCTTTTTTGTATTTAATTAAATTTATTCATTTCGATTAATAATGGCATTCAGGATTGTACCGGACAAGTTGCGAAAGGACGAGGTCCAATACGAATTAAAAATTAGAGGTTTACCTTTTCACGGTTCATTAAGAGAATTACGCGATGAATTAGTATCAGCCCTTATGAAAGAGGAACAGGGTGAAAAATACATTTTATTATGGTATCCGTTTTCCTTTGCGGAAGATTTAGCAGCTTTAAAAGAAGGCGTGTTAATTATTAAAAAGTTACTTGGTCGCTTAGAAGTTTCGCGTGATCAGAAACCCAATCTAGAAATGAACATAGAGACGAAACTAACGCATTATTTTAATCGATTATTTAAATCAAAACCCGTATTAATAAAAGATAAAGACTCCAAACTTAGGATTTTAGATCAATTGGAGGAATTTAGGTCAACTTATGGCTTACTATTAGCAGACTCCCGGACGGAGAGAGATTTTAGGTCCAATACCGTGGAGGAAATTACAAAAGAACCCCCTGGTGATCGCGGTACCGTCGAAGCGGCGAATTCGAATAGAAATTTCGAAATATCAACCCCGATCGTGAAGTTTCACTTACGAATTTCAGGTCAGGTCGAAAACGTCTCTATACTGACAAAAGAAAATATGTCAGTAAGAGAAATTGAAAATTTATCCCGGGACGAGTCCGAAAATTTTAGCGGACCGCGTAATGACGAGCAAAGTAATGGTGAATTCGGGTATAAGAGCCGTATTCATAATAAGACAAATAATAACACCCTTTTGTGTTGGAATTGTGGTGGCACAGGACATTTAGCGTTGCGTTGTACCGTTCCGCAGAAACGTATATATTGCTATCGTTGTGGGAGAAAAGATGAAACTACAAAAACTTGTCCTAATTGTAATTTAAGACAGAATAGGACTCAGGGGAGAACGTTTGCAGGGCACAATGCCCCAAAAAAGAAATTAAAGCCCCGATTTTAATATTAAGATTTTTGGGTGTGTTTGTTTTTCGTGTGAATGTATGAATGAATTTTTTTAGTGCGTGTGTGTCGTTGCGAATGTATTTAGTCCTTAGTCATTATTGTTAAATTTTTTCTCTCGTTGTATTAGAAAATGTCATCATAACATTTTACCTTGCTTTTTGTACTTTTAAGGAAATGTCGCCATAACATTTCGCTTTGTTTTATTGCATGTTTATTAGGTTGAATCGAGGAGGTCAGGTCTGGTGCGGACCACCGCTGACTGTAGACCGAAACAACCTACATTTTTTTTATCGGTTCATAATGCCGTTTTTGCGTGTACAACCCTTATTGTCCCGTGCATGACGTAAAACTGCGAACACCCTTACCGCCCTAACGTGGCGATGATATCGCAACCCTTAAATTTTGTTGAAAACTCTTACTTGTCACTCAACTTAGTTTAAAGTTTTTTCGTTTCACCATTTTTTTTTTGTGTGAACCCTTACCGTCCATATCGGTCGTTGAAAGTCTACCCTGTATTTCGCAACCCTTTCTGTAGAACGAAAACCACCCTAACGCACCATCCCTTAGCAATGCCACCCTCCCTCACATCGGAAATTTTAGTAACAAATTTTTATTAGCCTTCAGCATTTAACGATGAAAGATTTTGATCTGCGTCTTCTACGCACCTTTACGCATTATCATTGCGTACCATTTATAGCGAACCTTGTTTTTTATTTCCATCTTTAGCAAATAGCGATAGAAAGTTTTTTTTGTTGTGCCTAGCACACATGGTTACATTTAGATCGTGTATATTTAAGTACGCATGTTATTTACGCACTCGGTTCCATACGTATTTTATGCTAGTAACACCGTACACTTATTACGCATTTTTTTTTGTTTTGTTTTCATTTGTCTCGAACAAGACACAAAGCGTTTCGTACGCATTCTTACGCTTGACTACGGGTCACGCACTCACGCATTTACGCACTTCATTAGGTTACGCATTTATTTTTTAAATATTTTGAATTTTGTATGGACATTTAACGTAAAGTTTTTCTAAAATTTTTTCTGAATTTAGTTTCAAGATTCAATCTTCGAAGTTAGTTTTGTGGGTGTAGTCTTGGAAATTTTACGCACACATTTTAGTGGATTAGTAAAAGTTTTTTTTGACTTTCATTTGCAGACGTATTTCCGAATTTTGAGTTTGATCTAGAGCAGTTTGAGTTATTGTTAACTTTAAGTTTTTTTAAAGTAAACATTTCGAATTTCATGTTACCATTTAAATTAAAGTTTTTTGAATTTAACGTCAAGTTTTTAATTAAAGTAAACATTTTAAAGTTAATAGTGATACTTAAATCAAAGTTTTTTAGTTTAACGTCAAGTTTTTTCGTGAATTAAGATAAACGTCTTGAATTTAATATCGGCCTTTGGAGCCAAGTTTTTTTTTCAGTTTAACGAAAAGTTTTTTCGAATTGAGGGGAATTTTTTTTTGAAATTAATGGAATGTTGTTTTGAATTTAATCAAAAGTTTTTCAAACTTGATTAAAAGTTTTTCAAATTAGATTGAAAGTTTTTCAAATTAGATTGAAAGTTTTCAAATTCAGTTGAAAGTTTTTTTTGAATTTAAGTTAAAGTTTTTTAAAGTTTTTTTTGAAGTTTGACGTCAGTTAAAGTTTATTTTTGAGTTTTTTTTGAATTTAAAGTTTAACGTAAAGTTTTCTTTGGTGAATCAAATCAATCAAAGAGTTTTTGAATCCCAGTCCATTGAGACATTTTTCTTTAAGTTAGTGGTAGGGTAACATCTAGTTATCATTTCGGGTTGAGGTCAGTGCGTCACTGTCGCTTCATACACACTGACCATGTCTTTTTGTCAATCGCACGACGTTAACTTGCCCCCACCATCCCTCACCGTTCTTTCCTGGTATCGAGTACCGTTTAAAATAGATTTTTTTAGCTTTCTCGTTTTCGTTTTTGAGATTAAAAATTAAGATCAGGGCTGAGAATGCAATTGCAGTAGACATTGCCTCATGCCGTGTTGTATTGTTTGGACTTGTGTCCAATTTCGGACAAATCATTTGTCGCAACACACCCTTTAGGGGAAGTTTTTTTAACATACCCTTTAGGAAAATTTTACCGAATTTTATTTTTTGTAGTAAGGTTGTTATAGTTAATAGTTGTTTAGAGTGACCCACTTCTCATCGAGCTATCGAATTATCATGCTGGACATAGTTCCACTGCTAGATAAACATTTTTTTTGGACGTTGATCCACAGTTGGATAACGATCCAAACCCCAGGGTTATAAAGTAATTTCGTGGGCTTAGTCCATTCCCCGGTGAATTATCGTCCCATTTTTTTTGGCGGATGAAAATCTGCCCCAAAGGAACCTTCTTAGTAAGGGAATTTCGTACAGAAGTAAGGGGTTATAACTCGAAACAACACTCTGGGAAATTTACCTTTTGTTAGGGAATAATAGATTGACTACAACTATGCTACACGGTCATAACACCTGCCGGTCTAAGGAAGAACAAACCCATTAGGGGTGAACTTGTAAATTTGATCTGTTCATCCCAGAGGCATATAATTTGACGCCTCCCAACTTTTACCACGTTTTCGGGTCCAACCCAAGCTAGAGTTCAGCGTTTCTGTTTGTGATTGTGGGTCTCACGGCAAGCGAACGATCCCGTGACTTCGCGAACCGCCCTCTCTTGCAACGGTCACAACGGCTTCAGATTTGTTTAAGACCTAGGACGTGGAACATTTTTTTTTCTGTGTAACTTTTTTTTTCTCTCGCGCTTTTAGTATGTAAGGATTAGTTTAGATTTCGGTTTAGGTAGTATTAAGTTCAGCCTAGGTTTCGGTTTAGTTAATTTTAGGTATCGGTTTAGTTAGCGTAAAGTTTGGGTATTTTTAAGCTAGTTTTAAGTCAGTAAGGTTAAGGGAGATATTTGTTATGTCCTTATCGTACGACATAAAACTACGTGTCCCCCAAAGTATAAACGGGTCATTTTTTTTCTCGCTTCATTGTTTATCTCGCATGTCATTTTGTAATCTCGAATTTTTTTTGAATTTTCAGTCAACCATTTCAGAAATTATTGTTTATGGATTTAGAGGGTACGCTTAGCGAACCATTGGCCTAATCACCCAATCAATCGCTCAGTTGAATCAAGTAGAGACTAGGATTACATTGAATTGATTACCCAATGTTATCATTAGTCATGCGTTAAGTTCATAGTTACGTTTTGACCTTTTGGAGAAAAATTATTTCTCACATTCGTCAGTTTTATACAGTAGAGTCACTTCATATATTTTTGAGCAAACATTTAGGTGCAACCCGGACGGTTGTCACCATTTCGAATTTCAGTCAGTTTTCGTATATCTTTTTTTTGTTGTTAAATTTTTTTTTCGTGTATAACGATCACTTTAGTCCCGTTTAAATTAATCAAACCCCCCCCCGCCTACCGAATTAGATAGGACCGGCTTTGTAAATTTGATCCAGCCGTCGTTCAACTTCTAAACCCCCCCCTTATGTTACATGTTATGATCTTTTGTGGCCTTGTACCCTAGTGGATACGTTCCACTGGTACAACGTCCCCGTCTTGCACTAACACTACCTGTGTAAGACAACATTTAGAGTGAAGTTTTCTCCGGTGCCGATCACCGCAGGACTTCTCAATAAATGACGATGTTTTTTTTTGCACATCAAAACTCACCACTAGCGTTGGTAGAGTCAACCTTAGTTGTGCTAGCTTCATTTTTTTTGTGAGGCGATAGATTGTGTAGGTCCACGGTTAGGCCCCACGGTTTTTTTTGTATTCAATGAAAGCTCCCGTTTACGTCAGTGTGGTTCAAGGACGTTCCCTTCGACTACACTGATGGAAGCAAACCATCCCGACCCGTACCGTCAACTATGCCCCACGAATATTTTTTTATTCAGTGGAAACCCGATTCATGGCTAGGCCCCATGTTTCTTTTCTTTTTTTTGTATACATCAATGTACAACACGGACGGATCGAGGACAAGTTCCCTCGACTGCCCTTGTAGTTTATTACCCCATCCCGATCTGGATTGTCGATTATGCCCCACATTTTTTTTTTTCGTGTACATCCGTGATCAAGCCGGACGAATCGAGGATTTGTTCCCTCGACTGTCCCTCATAGGTTGTCACCCCATCTCAAATTTTTTTCTCGCCCCCCCATCATTACCTCTTCTCTCTCTTCCGATCATCTCGTCCGGATCGAAGTCATGAGGAAGGTTAGTGATCTCTCAAACGGCTTTGTAAATTTGATCAAGCTAAGCGCAAGTTTTTTTTCTCTGTTTCACCAACGATAACTGATAAAACAGACAGTCCCCATCTACTGAAGTGCATCAAACGGCTTTTGTAAATATGATCCAGCCAAGCACACGTCTTTTTTTACTCTGTTTTTTCAACGTATTGAAAAAGGCAGACAGTCCCCATCGACTGAACCATTTTAGAGAAGGCTTTGTAAATATGAGTACGCCAAGGAAGTGTTACCTTAGCTCAGGTCTACCTTGATCTAGAGTCCGGTGTCTTCACAGACATTTGTGGGTCCCACGGCCAGCGAATGATCGCGTGATTTCGCGAACCGCCCTCTCATGTAGGAGTCACTACGACTCACGGGTTGATTAAGCCTAGGGTTAGGTGAACCTTCTCTCTCTTTCCCGGCATATACGTATAGTCTAGTCACTAGCTGAGTAGTTGTTTCAACACTACAAGTGTTGATGGTTTATCGCAGGACAGTTTGTGTTTCGGTTGAGGTTGCGCGCGTCCCAGTTGAAGAGTAGTTAGGGATAACAACTCTTGACGTAAGGGGAGTGTCACCTTATTCCGCGCATCGGGCGCACCCTTAGATTTTGCGTTTATGATCTATTAAACTTATATTTTAAATTTCGAATCGATCCGTTGAAAATTACTCTTTGAGAAAACATTTTTAGGTCGGGTTGTAATAATAAAAGATTGAAACATTCGCTCAACTAATAAATTTACGTTTTGCAAATGCACAATAATCTTAAGAATTGTATAGTTAGGAAAGTATCATCAAATATTTTAATACACGTACAATAAACCATACGGTAGATGAGGAAGTGTTAATAATGTTGACGTAGCATTAATCCATAATTCACCTCATCAACAATAAATTCTCTATTCATTAACGTTGCAAACTAAACGTCAACTCATACCTATACTTTACTATAATCTTTCAAACGACTGAGAGAAACTTTTATGCGATCCATAAATCCACGTCGGCCGTCGATACAAAAAACGGGCACGTGCGATGGTAAGACCATGGGAACGAATGCATTCGACATCGTTATCTTAGACAGGCATCGACTTGCAAACTCATGTGTTAATTTTTAACATGGAAAGCATAGCGATTTCGCAATTTTAAAACTTCGATAAAAACCAACAAAAAGTGCAAAAGTTAGACCCTTTTCGTCCGACTAGACGAGCAAAAAATTGTTTTGCTCGCACGTGTCCTGCAAAACTTCTCGATACACTTTGCATGGAGAAAGAAGAAAGTGTGCTCTCACACTCTAGGTATTGTCCAATTAAATCACGTCGCCCTTCTTTCTAAATTTATAGGACCCAATTACAAGGATCCAAATCAATCAGTAAGTGGGAAAAATCCTAGATCAGAGTAGGGAGAATGCATAAATTGAGCTGCAAATTGCATATTCGGAGAGATTCACTTGGAATCTGATACTACCTTTTTCGTATCTTAGCGCTTCCAAAAGCGGAATTAACTATCGAGGTCTCACATTTATTAGAGGTCTTTAAATAAATACAAGTCATTGGTGCTAAAAATTAGTGTGTGTCAACTGCAGGTACTATCGAGCATTAATACCGTCAATTGTTGTTAAACGATTAATATCGTCAATTGTTAATAAACAATTAATATTTTATCGAACATTAATACCGTCAATTGTTGTTAAACGATTAATATCGTCAATTGTTAATAAACAATTAATATTTTATCGAACATTAATACCGTCAATTGTGGTTAAACAATTAATATTTTATCGAACCAGTATATCGTCAATTGTTGCTAATATTTAATAAGTGATCGAACAATTAATATCGTCCATGGTTACTAAACATTGAATCAATTATCGGACTTTTTATACCATCTGCTTATCACGTTAATCACGTCGAGTTATTGCTTGCCGCTCATAAGGCAAGTACGTAACATTGCTTTTATCGAATGGTACAAAACAGGTGTTGCACTTCCAACCCATGTGTGCATTCCAATCGTTTTTTTTATCGGACACCACATTAACATTTCTTACTTAAACAGTGCCGGCTTGAATTATTTGTCACTTCGCGAATAACTAACATAGTGAATTATTTCGTACGGAGACCCCTATTATATCGCGAAATACAGTGCGTGAACCACCCTGTTATTTCACCACCTCCCGATTTGAAGAGTTTTTGGGAAGCTGGTTATTACGCTGCCCTTCTGATATGGTTTGAGACATCACATTCAGCTCCATTCTACGTTCTGAAGACGAAATCTCACTCCCGAGGGACCCGTCATCGACTTTACCTAGAGGTCGAACATCAACCATCCAAATTAAGTAAGAAACCTTTTTATATTTTTAAGATTGTGATGTTAATTGGTTATATTGACCATTAGTTGTGTTTATGAACGTTCAGTTCAACCCTGGAAGACGATATCGCAACCATTTTGTATACCTTTTATTTAACTTAATATTACTATCTATTATTAACGTAACTTTTACCACGCCATTCGAGCGTTCAGAATGTAACCAAACAATTTAACGTAACGTTTCAAGTTTAGTATTGTAGCTAAAGTTTGTTTGTCCCGTTGTTGGGAATTTTGATGATCAATTGCATTGATTAAGTTCCATGATCAATTTTATGAATCATAGTTTTGAATATTATCAAGTTGCGCTTAAGTAACTATTTATTTTGGTGGAGTGCTGTATTCAGTACGCCCCCCCTTTCATGCAAATTAACCTTTTGTATTTTTGTAAGAGTAATTGTTTTACGAGTATTAGTTTCGCAACGGAAACCACACGGAAAGGTTCCGTCAACTGTACATATTTATTTTTATACAAGACATGTAAATTTGATAGCATCTTGTGTAAACCTTGTCAACTCCCCCCTGATATTATTTTATTTAATACATTTTTATTATTTCCCAACTTTGTGTGTTATTATTATTGTTGTGTTAATGTTTATTTAGCTATTTTCACCAACGGAAAGTTCGCCTCCTGTAAAGGTAAGGTCATTGAGCGAGGTTTTTCCGGAGTGAGAGTTCGCCGTAAGATCATCAAGTTGTCGCGTACCAGCTTGGAAGGTGTGATAACCAGTCCCCTTCAAAGAGATTCATTTCTTCGTATGCGTGGCGCCCATTTAAACTCCCTCGTGTATATTAACCCCATCGATTTTGACTTAACTCCCCCCCGTGTAAATTATTCACACCGATTTTGACAATTTTTAGAATCGCGATCGAGGATTGCCCGGTCGTCGATAGGAAACACACGCTTTGCGACGTGCCGTCACACGACCCTTTCATTCCTTTCACCAACCCACCCCTTCGCGACTTTGAGCTAGCCAACCTTTTATTACCTGTTGGAAAGGTGTCGTGGATGCAGAACGTGGTGTAACAAATATTATATTCACTTTAAAAGTAGAACTAGAAAACAGAATGCAACGAAATAGAGAAACTCATTGATCTCGAAAAGGTATACGACAGTGTACCAATCTCGCTAATATGGACTGAAATGAAAAATCTGAACATAAACTCAAATCCGATCAACGCATGTAAGAAATGTTATGAAATCCTATTTCCTCCTCAATGGAAGGAGTCCTTTCTTGTCCCAATTTTTAAATCAGGCTCCAGGGATTCAGTTAACATTAACAATAATTCCTTCTAATCTAATGATTTTCTAATTTGAATGCACTAATTACTAACTTTGTGTACTCCTTGTTCGATCCTTCCTTTGATACTGGGATCACAGGATCACAGACCTTACCAGCTTTAATTTCCTTTCCAAATTACTTCCAAAATATACTGCCATATACCGTTCCAAAATGTATCCACATTTTATCTAGAATTTATTCTCAATTTGTCCAAAATTTATCCAGAATTTATTCACAATTTCTCCAGAATTTATTCGAAATATTTCTAGAATTTCACAATTCATTCAGTTTTATATTTTAGCTCTTATTTCAATAGTCTTTTAGCTCGATAAACTTAATTCAAATTTTTTCCCATTCTATAGACTGAATTTTCTTTTTATTTCTGTTAATATTTCTTCATTATTTTGCCATTACTCTGGAAGAATTTTATATCACCTCCTCTCAAGGTTCAACCACCCGGCAGTACTTGCCTACACTGCAAGATGTTCGACTGTTCCGAGGTGCCTTCGACACCTCTTTTGAATTGACGCAGATATTGACGGGATATTCGTATTCGCGCGAGTATCTATTTAGATTTAAGATCTGCCCTACTGATGTGTGTCCTTGCGATTCAAGGAGTAGACAAACTCTACAACATTTGTTGTCCGATTGTCCACGCTATGTATCTTCCCGTTTTAACCATATTAGGGCCGGTTTTACCACCTCTAGTCAAGTGCTAGTTAACGCTTGACTAATAGTTGACAATCACTTTGCCGTTTTACAATCTTTAGTCAAGGGACAAAATGGCCGTCGACTAGTAGTTAATTCGACTAGAGGATTTTTTGGTAGTTGAGCTTGACAACTACCAGTCAAGAGAGACATAACCTTACTTTAAAGCCAACACAAATAGTCTACTTTTCGCAATATTTTCGAATTTTGATTTTATTTCAAGTGGTGGAGAAGAAAAATAATCGCTCTTCGTAGAAGATCTAAGGTCATAAGAAAAAGGGTCGATTATTTAAATTTATAGAATGAAAATCAGTGTTTTCATTTTAGACATTGTAACTCGTTGGCAAGGCTCTTCCCATGACCAAACAGTTTTTAATGGCCTGGTTTACACCGTACACTTGGTACGCGGACTAAACCGTACCGAACTATATTTCCGAACTATATTTTTAGTCCACGTGGTGTAAACGTATAGGACTAAGTTGGTCCTGCTTTAGTGCAGTCCTCTAAAATATGAGTACTGAACTAAATACGACCAATGGTTCGACGTGTTCGACTACTTTCGACATCACTCGACTATTTTTAATTCCGAATGCGCCCATTTTAAATTTTTATAGGTTATCATTGTAACTTCGAGTATCACTCAATAAAAACATATTTTTTGTAGGTTATATGTAAAGTGTCAAACAACTATTTTTTGTAGGTTATATGACACATTTTGGTCCTCGGTTCTAGTGTACGGTGTAAACACTTGCGAACCACTTGCGAATTATATTTTGTCGAATCGAACTATCCCCTCCCTCTTAGTCCGATCGGACCGAACCAAGCAGTTTACGGTGTAAACATAGCCATTGCATCTCGAATACGACACAGGTTTGAGGGGGGAGAGTTTGGCAACATTTTAATTTGCGATTTAGGTTATGAATGCAGGAGTTACATTACAGTAGGTACCCCTAAGAAATCCTATATTACCAGAAGTTCTGTTTAACGAATTATTAATAAGAACACGACTGGAGTGTGGAAACGCAGATTCACAATTTTGTCTACAGGCATTCGGGTTTCAAGACATAATATGTATAAAATTGACAATTACATAGTTGCATGTGCTATTTTACATAACTTTGCATGCATTCGTCATGAAGAAGTACCTGCTGTTGATCCTGAAGTAAATATTTCACCTTGCGATGGTGATTTTGCAATTGAACCCAATGCTGCTAGAAATGGCCATGCAAGATATGTGTAGGTACTACGGCAGGCTTTAAATAACGACTGCTTTGCTGCTCTGCTATAATCATATTATTTATATAATTTATTATTATTATAATTGATTTATTTTTGTTAATTTAAAATAAACATGAAGAATAACAATAAAAGATTTATTTTATATTAAATTGTTTTAATACATAACAAGATCATTTTTGTCGCATACCCTAAAAGCAGCTTCGGTAACAAAATTTGTAAACATGGAATTTCAAACAAAAAGCAAGGTTAGGAATACCTTATGAAGACTATTGGTAGTGAAAACATTCGTTTAATTTGTACAAAATATCATATTTTGGTAAACGTTTTTAAGATGTGTAGTACCAAACTTGTACAGTGTATGGTTTCCAAATTCCAACTATGATGTGTTGATTAATGTGACTAGAGGTTGTCAAACGATTGTAAAACCGGCCGCGGCCTACAACTACTAGTCAACGTTAACTAATAGTCACGTCAACTAGTAGTCAACGGTAAAATGGTAAAACCGGCCCTTACTCTCTGTAATGTCTACTCAGTATCCCCACTCGACCTCCTTCAAATTCTTAAACATCCTTCCTTAGTTACTTCTTTCACCACCTTCATAAAACATATCATTTCAACTCTTAAAGATTTTAATACTCCACCCTGAGCTTGAGCTCATACCAACTTCGAATATTGAAGGGCCATTGTATGCACAAACCCGGTTTCGTTTTTCTAATCTTTCATTCTCTCGTTCTGGCCATCATGGCTCACACCTTGACTCATATCTACAGATTAAAACACCAACACTAAACACATACAGGGCAGGGACAGTCAATCTCTTGCCTTAATATGTGTTTGTGTAATTTGTTCTCATTACCAAGTTTTATCAATTTAAGTTTTAATAGTTCTACCAAATAAGTGTTTCCATTTTTCCCTAGTTATAAGTTTGCGTTTATATCACATTAATTACTTATGTCAATTAATTAGTTTTAACTTTATGTCTGTATCCAATAGCAGAATATACTCCCCCGTTGGGTGGTTTAACCCAATGGGGAAACAGGAAAAAAAACATCCTCTCCCTTCAAGACTTTATCTGTTTACTCACAAACTACTTAATTCTATAACTTTTTCATTTCATTTGACTTTTATGTTGCATTTTAAAATTTTTGAAAAGAGATATTTTACTGGATTTTGATATTATGGGTATCATCGCAGTATCTGATTTGACTGTGCATTATTGACATGTAGTTTCTTTTCTATTTTGTGTACACGCCATACGATAAATAAATAAATAATCGCAGTATCTTATTTTATTTCAGACAATTATCAACGTGCGTCAACAGTCTTCCTGTCAAATGGGATTCTCCACATTAATTTAAGTGGCTCTGTTGGAATATCATCCGGACCTGGTCTTTCAGTTTTGATTCTTCTAATACAACAATTTGATAATATTTCTTAGTTTATTTTTATAATTTTATGTATATTCCAGGATAATATGTTTTCTTGTTGACTGTATTCTTATTTGTTTTCCACCATAAGGGGTTGATAGTGTTGGATCCAATAAGGTGTTGTGATCAATTTGTATTTCCGCTATTATCCTGTCTGTTCATATTTTTTCGGAATCTCCATACTTCTGTTGATTGAGTTCCTCCTATTTCCAGACATTTTCTTTTCCATGACTCATTCCTGCTTTAAGCTATTTGCTGTTTGCCATTTAAATATTTTTTTTATATTTTTGTAGAGAGTTCGTAGTTCTTTGAGAAAGCCATCTATCATAAACATCGTTTTCCTGTTCTATAAAATTAGAAATGTGGCCATTCTAATAAAATGACAACCTTCTACTTTTAATATTTACCATCATTTCTAGGGCCTCCTTAGCAGCTTGATGTATCGCATGTGTTGGATTCGAGTGGTCAATTTCCATATTTTCTGTGCCATCCTTTATTTGGAATTGAAGCTCAATCTATCTAATTATTTGCCTCATATAATGTAGTAGTATTTGAACCAATGAGGTAGCTCTATTTGTAGTTGTACAAAAGTGAGAACATAACACGAGATTGGGCTTATATCGGGAGTCATTCAACGCCCATGTAGTAGTTGTGCCGGTATAAGCTCTTGGGCAGTTGTCTTATCGATAGAAATACTTCAACTTATACCAATAGAGCAGGTTCTGTATGTCTGTTGCTCGGAGCAACGTGATTTAGATAAAAATACAGATTTTTCAAGGAAAACTTTCTGCATTGAAGAAAGTATAATTTCGGCGAATAATCAAAGGAACAGCCGCTCGGTCGTCCGATAAAGGTACCAGGTTTTTCTAAAACCTATCCTCAACAATTCTTTGAGTACTTTTCCTGCCTTTGTGCTGTTACACTTGAATACAGTTGTCTTACAGTTTTATCGTTTAGTGAATACAGTTTATATCTCACTCGCCGTACTCTCTCGGTTTTAATTTTATCTATTTGCATGCCCTTGTTATCATTCCACCTAGGAGGTATAAAAGTTTTTGCAACTCTTAAGTAGTGGTTCGATTCACAATCTGCTCCCTTCCTGACACGCACATCTTTTATTGTGATATTCTACAGTTGAGTCAAATACAGACCTTTCGGGTATACGTGGATATGTTTATGGTTAAAGAAAGACTTCCATATTTTTAAGCTATACTGTGTGCAAATATCTACTATAAGTCTGTCTCGATTATCATTCCTAACTGGTTCACCAAATTGACCCACAACACAGTCCTCACTCTTAGTACTTATTCTGTCCATATTGTTGTTGGTCTATATACCTACAGTTTCTTGATTCCCGACATTCAAGGTTAATACTATAATGCATCTCTAGGCCAAAGCTTTGAAGTCTATTACCTTTTGGGCATGTGCACTATTAAGCAACTGCAACTCTGGTTCTCTCTTCTTTGGAGACTCTCCAGCCCAGTATATCTCGTAATATTTTACTAATTTTCTTCCATGTCCCTTCCGTTGGGTTTCTACAAGACATACTGCTGTGTAGTTCCTTTCATAAATTGCACCACCCTGGTTTGTGTTAGGCGCCAGCTTTCGGAGTGAAAGCAAATTTATAAATCAAAATGAAATTTTTAGAGGGTGCAAATTTACTCAGAAACCCACTACACTTGTCCCTTTTATCTAGCTCAATCGTGGAGATTCACTCAAGGTGTTGTGGATTCGTTGAACTTTGAGATGCTTATTGAAGTTGAATAAATATTTGTAGATTGAAAATTGTTGATGTCATGATATTCGAAGATAAACTAATTCGCTTTTATTGTGATGATCTTTTAAAATTGAAATGCTTACTGTTGTTGAATTGAATCGATGAATAAAAGATTGTATTAAATCAAAAATAGTTTTATATTAATCAAAATAATTAAATCGCAATGCGCACAAAGTTCAGATAAATTTTTATCTGAGGAAATGACAATATTAAATATCAAATAAATCAAAAATGAGTACATCCAAAATTTCTTCTTCCTCTTCTCGTTGGTTTGAATATATTCAAAACCTCTGCTGTCCAGTAGCAGTTTAAAATGTTTGTAAATAAAATGTTATTGTAGAAATTAAATAATTGCAAAATGTTTATTGAAATTCGTTGATGAGGATAGTACTACTAGTTTAGTCACGTCCTATTTTAAATGCTTAAGGCCAAATATACAAATTGTAAATAATAAAGTTTTCTTATACCTGATTTTCAAATATCCAACCTTCTAATAAAAGGCTTGCGCACAAACACAATTTAACTGCGCGGTCACTTAACGTTTGTTGATAGAATTTCCGCTCCCGTTTTTGTGATCTCGTGCGACGTTGATTTGCCAGTTGACACCTGTTGATTGTTTGGATCGAATTTTTGGAGTGCCAGTGAATTGTTGTTAATATTCGTCTTCAAGTTATAAGAAAGGTGAGTCGTATTTCTAACCCGTAGTTCGTGATGATATTCAACAGAAGGTAGCCATTTTAGATAATTTCTGCTATCTAATTTAGATTAATATTGGACTGGTCGAACATCTGGGTGTTTGGATTGAATTGTTCACCCTGGAGGTATACACGTCTTGTAGTTTCAAGAGCTAAAAATAGACTGTTTGATTTTGCTGCGCCGTGTTCCAAAATCGGTCGAATTTTCTTATCAGTAGGTCAAATTTTATATTAACCAAATGTCTTTATATTTTCAGGACAGCTTCCAAATATGGTGACTTGATTTATTCAGTGGTTCCCAGGCGTCTCTTGAATACAGAAGCACTTTGTAGGCAAAATTTAGATGTGGTTTTGACCTTTTTCTTATCACGAAACTCGTTATCAACTTTGAAGCGAAAATGAACTCTATTTACCTTTTTGTAGATTCACAGTAGCAAATTATAACCATTAGAAAGAGTGGATTATTTAAAAAATTTCGATATCATTAGTTTTACACAATATTTGTTATTCATGGAATGAATTCCATTTTTGTAACGTACAATTTTTGGTTATGTTATCTGTGATAACAGTTCACAGCAAAATTACCTTTTTTGACTTAAATAATCTTTTTTACTAAATTTTGAAGTGGCAATAACCTTCATGAATCTATTTTACAGCTTTATTTCATATTTATCAATCCTTAAAGATCTTTGTATGCTCATAATATAGAAAAATTGCGAAATTGGTTTATCTTTCTTATCAGTAAAGTTTTAATTAGGTCAAATTTTATGTGATGTTTTGAATTTGAGTTGGAAATTCAATAATTTGCATTGGCCTGGTAGCTTGAGTCACAGCAATACGTACCATGTCCGTATCCAGGTTGGTATGATGATTTAAACTTTCTTGTTCTTTATTATAGATATGCCTTGAACATTCCATGTACCCATTTTTCATATCGATTTCCTTTACATAAGTCGTCTTTGGTTATGTTCATCCACTATCCGAGACTTGGAGTTTGGTTGTCGGCATTTTACACTTTTCTTTTGATTTTTTGAATTTGATAATAACCGCAGTTAGAAAAAAGATGACGAAGAATGAAAAAACAAAAAGTATATGGATTAACATATTATACGTAATTGTTTGATTTAATTAAAAATCGACCTAAGAGATTATTATTTTATTATTATTTTTGCTATAGTAACAATTTCAGTACATAAGTAACACAAGAATAGTATAACAATAGATTAATATGTATTAACTATGTATATGTATAATATAAGTTGGTTCAGTTAGTTGAAAATTGCTATTCCTATCACTTTCTACTTATATTAATTGGTCTAAATGCGTAGATATACAATATAGATGTCTTTTTATCTTAAATATTTAGATGGTATGAATATTTTGTTGTTTAAGTTAAAGAATAGAATTCATTGCCTCTAAAAACACTCTCTACCTTAATTTCCATAATAAAACAATTGTATATCGTTGATATAATAATAAAATATTAATTTGAATTGGTAGGTACGTTGTTCAATGGGAGACAAAAAATTAAGTAAAAAGTAAAAATAGATATAGCACAAGAAAAGTAAAAAAAAAACATTTAAAATTACAATTTCAATATTAATGGTGGATATGTTGTATACATTTGCATAGTAAATATACTGAGATATATTTCGCGTTTTATTTGCCAAATAATAAAAATTATAGGTAATAATAATAAAATAATTTTTATTAATTATTTATACAGTCCATTACACAGATTATTTAATTTTAGTGTTACTTTTTTAATATGTTTTTTCATGATAAATAATGAATTCTATTCAAATAAAAATCATCTGTTGACGTGTTACTCTTATCTAACCTATTTCATTACAAAAATATAGTAGCTTGTTGATATTAACAGTTTCAAATTTTCAAATTGACCAACGCACCTTATAATTTTTGGTCCTATGTAAAAGCATAATGTATCAATATATCACATTTCACAATATTCACAATCTAAGTACACAAACTATTTGAGCTGATCGACTTAAATATTATTTTCAGTTTTTATCACAAATATTGTTACAACGACAGTTTTTTCTTAAATCTTTACCGAAAAAGCGATAAACCAGTTTTCTGAGGGATTATCAAAAATTTAATACTTTTATAACGTGTCATGATAATTTAAAGACAAAACAACTATAAAAAAATGTGAAGCTTGATATTTGCTTATATTTTACTATCTTTAAATAAGGTGTTGATTAATTGAAAATTAAACATTTATGTATATTTTGCATTACAGCATTTATGTAGAGATACGAAAGGAAAAAATTTGGAGCATTTATAGACAGATTCCATTTTAAATTGCAACAATCTTTGCTTCACATGGTTTTTTAAAGTTAAATTAGTTATAAATAATTTAGCTGTTCGTATTTCCCAAGGAATCTCGTTTCATAATATTATACTTTGTAGTTTCCTGAATCTTGTAAAATATCAAAGAGTAACTCGATTCAAGCTGAACTACTTACAGTAAAAGAAGTAGTAAATTTACATAAGGAAATTAAATATTAAAAATAAAATGTTGTACATGACTCTCTGCAAGATTACAGTTGTAGACTTATCAGAAATTTTAATTTACAATAACTATTATACCGACAAAACAAAGATTTAAAAAGGTAAACTGTCACTATAAAATATTTGTTTACACTTTTACAACAAAAACTAAACTTTATAAGTGATAAATGAAAACTTTATTTTTTTATACTTAAAATTGCTCTTAAAAGTTTATATCGAGAATCGGGAATATTAAATTAAAGTTTTAAAACTTTTAAATATTAATCGCGACGTAATTAAATTTTTTTAAATTTTAATTATTTAAAATCATAAATGAGACTTAAAACTTTACTGAGATATCAAATTGTAGGCGTATTTTGAATACAATGAATGTTAAAGCGAAGTAAGGCTGACTTGAATTTTTTTTACAATTACAGTTATAAATTCTTATTTCATGCATCTACAGTGGAACTCTGTTCGTACGTTCCGAATAACAAAAATAAGGTAGAAACATCCAAGTTTATAAAAATTTGAACAGAGTTTCGCTGTATAACAAACAATTCCTTAATTAAAGCAATGTCAGAAATGTCGATTCAAGAGACAGTACGATTTCATATGTCAAAATTTGTCTATACCTGAAGTAAAGTAAAAATCATACATCAGAACTTTTTAAACTTTCAATAAGTGGTGCTGTTATTTTTGTTTCATCCAGTATGATACTAATAGGAGAAGCCCGGTCAGAAGTCCGGTCAGATTCCGGTATAGAAGATCTTCGGTCTAAAGTAATAGCGTTAATGTCTAAGCTAGTAGCCATTCGAGGCGGCTTTTCCTGTTGCACATTAGAAGGCTGTTCAAAACTAAGTGAAATTTTTCTAAACGGTATTGGAGTAATTTGTGCTTCCGCTATACACGTTGGAGGATATTCCTGACTAGTCGATGGAGGATCTACTACAAAAAACGGTCTTTCGATAGAATCTGAAGGCTTTTCGAAACTCACAGTCGTCGGTTGATGAACTATACAATTGGATTTTTCAACAGAAATGGACGTTTTGCGATCAAGACTTATGGTTGGTTGATCAAAACTTGTAAAATTTCGCTGTCGTCCAAATAACGAGATCCTGTCGGCACAACAGGATGGCCTACGGTTTCTAGCGTAGTGATTCTGTGCTAATAATGGACGGTCTGTGGCCATAGATGGTCTACGTCTACCCACAAAATTTGCTCTTTCTACTGTAACCGATGGTTTTCGTTCTCGGAATGATGTAATCATTGGCAGAAGCGAATTACAACTCGAAACTGATGATGGACTTGCTTCGTTGAGCACTAAATGTTGAATATCGAATGCCGACTTTGTTCTTCTCGGAGGATTCATGAAAGCCATGGTCGAACTTCCCACAAATACGGAATTTTGCCTCAGCCTTTTTCCCGGATTTGGAGATGGCAGACCAGAATAAAGCGTATCGTTTAAACAGCTCACGTTGTATTTAGAAAATGACATTCGTTGCTGAAACAATGTAAAATCAATTAGCAACGAGCTTTCATAAATTTTATAAAATCTAATTAAATTGAAAAAAAAAGGAAATTTTTCCAGATAGGAACTAAGAAAATTAACTTTGAAACAACAAAGTTAATTTTAATAAGTGAACCATGAATTTATAATGTGGAAAAGATAAATTTACAAAAATTTCTCGATGAAATTGTTAAAATATTAAGAATAGAAATAAACAGACTCAAATTGGTAGTAAAAAATAAGGGTTTTGTAAGTTCTAGGCAATTTTCGCTACTTTACTGTAGAACGTGACAGAAATAAAAAATGGAGCAGAACTCAGATACTCCTAGTAAAAAATTGGTTCTTTAGTAAACTCATACAAAACACCTCGGAGAAATGTGTCTATTAGTAGAGAGCACTTTGCTCAAATTTATAATAAAGTTTCGATACTGCCAAGTGAAGCAGAATTGATTACTAATTTATTGTCAGCAGGTACTATGAATAATATGTTAGTGATACTATTTAATTATTGACAGATGGATTCCGCAATTAGCAACTGTTGATTCATCGTGTATGTTAACATAATAATTAAAATTATATTATAACATCACGATGAGAAATATTGTAAAAGGCCTCAGGGTTTTTGTAGAACTTAAATCACATATTCGCAGGTGAGGGAAAAATCCTACAAGAAAATTTCGGGTAGCATTTTTTTTTAAATTTCTATTGGCACTATGTTTTCACGGTGCGATCGCCAGCAAAGTCGAACGCCTGTGTGTTTGTGACCATTGTTGGGGTAGGCACGCTAAAATTTATAAAAAGTTGCATTTTTGAGCCTTGTTTTAAGCAGGCATGTTTTAAAATTTTTATGGGAGAGTGTAAAATGAAGGATTCAATTATTTTTAAAAAGTGTTGAAGGGATGTTTCAGATGATGTTTGGATGTTTGAATGATAAAAATTTTGTATTTAAAAAGTGATGGTGCACATTTGTGTGACGTACAAAATTAATATACTTAGCAGATGGTTACGATAAAAACCATATCAATTTAAAACTTAAAAATTGAAATTGGAAATTTATAAAATTTGAAAGAAAACACGTCAATATAAATTGTGTCCAGCAGGAAAGGACGAAGAGAGAGTTTTCGGCACCTTAAAACTAGAAATTTTCGGCTAAGGGAGAAAACCCTGAAAGAAAATCCTGGTTTTCGAAGCTGGGGGTTGGGTCGTTGCGTTAGCAGTCTATCATTTATGAAAAAAATCCTTTATCCCACAAATACTCAAATTCAATGTCGGAAATTGGATCGCTAAAATTTAAGACAACGCTTAGCACAAAAAAGGACTACGATCTTGGCAACGTGAACCAGAAATCTTACGTGTAGTAAATCAGAAGCAGGTTGGAAGGATTTTAGTAAAAGTGCTGGAATGTCCAAATTACAGCACATTACTAATGTAGAAATAAGAAGACAAATGAAAGCAGCTAAGAATGTAATCGAAAGAATAGGGAAACATGGTCTAAAATGGTTTGGGCACCTGCTGAAAATGGTGGAAACCAGAGGGTCAAAGCATTATTTGAATGGCAGCTCCTTGGTAATAAGAAGCGTGGAAAACCTTGGAGATCTTGGAATAAGGGGCTGAGGAAATCAATGGCAATGGGTAACTTAGAAAAAGAACATGCAAAGGATATTAATTTGTGACGTTTGGGGATCGGGTGAATATCGTTTCGTTGTACGGTGTTATATATTATTATGCATATAATTGTACTAATTAATCCGAAGCATATAAGCATGTCACTGGTTTAATCCAGTCATGCGCAGCAGTTATTTGCTATTATTCAGGGTTTATGTTTCTAATAATTATTTTTTAACAGTTGATTTTCCATCTAATCAATTTGTTCAGTTATTATCATCACATAATATTTAAATAAATATTATATTACCATTAAATAAATTATTTTGTAATATACCTATAGGTTATAATAAATGCATTATCATTATATTGTACATATGCAACATTTATCAATTTAAAGTAATGGAAAAGGAAATTGTATGTGCTTACTCATAAATGTAAATTTTAAAAATGTATCTACTGACATGTTTGAAAGAACTTGATAAGATAATCATAACTTCTATACTTTGTAGGCAATCGATTAAGATTGATTGATCGCCGACACAAAGTTTCATTAGAAGAACGTTACATTGTATTCATAAAAATATTAATTAAGTCAGCTTAGCTGATGTTATTTCATGCAAATTAGGCATGCATCTATTTTAATCCTGTTGTGTAGGTCTGTAAAGGATGTTTATATGCACTTCGTAACGAAATGGCGTGTTTGGGTGTTTGGTTGTTAACCACATAAAAAAATCTGTGATTAATTTTACTTCAATTAGCAGTATCAAATTAAGTTTACTTAAAACGTGAATAATTTTATTTTTGAAAGATTTGACATATTAACTCTATAAAACATTAATTGCAAGGCACCAATACTGCTTGTATTCAAATTTTACATAAGTAAATTGATCATGCAAGAACACAATTAAGGTGTTACAAGACAAATTAAATTCTTATTATGTAAAAGAATTATGCAAAACCACCGTATCCTTTCTAAATCTCTTTAGTTTCAGAATATTTTGTAAAGCACTGTAATGGATTTTTCGTTTAAGTTAAGATACGGTTAAGCCTGATCACGGAGTTATCCTGAAAAGTTAGCCGTGTGTTACCATTATCAAATTTCTAGACCATCATGCAAAATTGATGGTCGTTTATTGGAAAGAAATTAAATTTAGAAGAACAATTTTAAGTTTTGCACTACCAAGTTCACATACGATTAAACTGTGTAAATTAATGTATTCACTAATTTTTTATAAAATTCAAGTTATTATACTACATTTTTAATTTGTAGTAAATAAATTAAAGAGAAACACGTGTCATGGTTTGTATATAAACAATTGGATTTTTTTGCAGTAATTTTTTTTTATTTGAGAGTTGCGTTTTTAACTGCTAGGGTCATTACGCTTAGTATCATACATATTATTTGGTTTTGTTATTTGATTGTTTTTTAGTTCATAATTGTTTGTATAGACTCTATATTTTCACAAATTTTATTATTTTGTTAATGGCTTCTTCTTCATTTGCTAAGACTTCTTTTATTTGTCCTTCTAATTTTGCTTCTTTGCGGAATTCTTTGTATTTTTGACAGTTCGTGATGATGTGAGAGACTGAAAGTAGTTCACCGCATGTTTCGCATTGCGGGGGTTCACACCTGTCCATGAGGTACGAGTGTGTGAGTTTTGAGTGACCCCTGTGCGCATTTCTTCTGTTCTGTTTTCTCTGTGAGATGTCCTCCATTCTATTGTCTCTTCCTTTATATTTTGGAGCTTGTTAAAAATTTCAGAGTTCCAGTTTATTTTTCTGTGGAGTTCTATTCTCCGCCTTGCCAAGCTTATCTAGTCTTTACTCGTTGTTATTGGATAGAAAGTTCCATTGGTATGGGCTTCCAGTGCAGATGTATCTGCTTCTTCGTTTCCTGGGATATTTGTGTGAGATGGAACCCACAGAAGTTCAACCCTGATTTGGTTACTTCGCAGAGCTATGATTTTGTTTTGGATCACCTGAATTATTGGTAGGATGCTTCCCTGTCTCTGGCCTATAGCTTGGATAACGCTGAGAGAATCGCTTATTAACAGATAATTCTTGCCTTGTTTCGGTTCCGTTCCGATGATGGTTAGTGCAAATTTTATCGCTACCGCTTCAGCGGTAAAAGTAGAATTTGCTTACAGTAGTTTATAGCGGTAATGTGTTGTTGCTTTGGGGAAGTTGAAGGTTACAGCACATGAAGTTGATCCTTCTATTTTTGATCCATCCGTATATATTGGGCAGTAGTTTAGATATTTTGTGGCAAGCAACTCACGAAATTTTTGGTTAATTTCAACTGGGTGGTTTTCGTTTTTTTTGGATTTGTTTAGTGGGGTGTCTATGTGTATTGTTGTAAGCAACCAGTTTGGAGCCTGTGCATTTTCTAATGGTATTATATTCTTAATGATTTGGGGATCAATGTTAAGGTGCGAAAGGATGTTTGTCACATTTGAGGATATTGTTTTAGGATTAGATTTGTATTTTGAATATCGTTCTAGTTAATGGTTGATTGCCATTTTTTTATGTTCTTGACTGGTGTCTTTTTGGGCAGTTCTTATATGGTATTTTGCTGTGAGGAACATTCTTCTTACGCTTAGTGTTAGTATCCCTACGTCGTTATGTAAGCTTGTTATAGGGGTGGTTCTGTAAGCACCGGTAATGATTCTTAGGGCAGCGTTTTGTATCGGGTTTAATTGTTTTAGTAAGTTATCTTTCGCTGAGTTGTATATGGTACATCCGTAATCGATCTTGCTTCGTATTAGGCAGTTGTATAGGCGTTGGAGAGCTTTCCTGTTTGGTCCTTCATTTTTATTGTTTATTATTTTTAGGATATTCATTGATTTCATACACTGCGTTTTTAAATGGTCTATGTGGTTTTTCTGGTGTAGGTTGAGTTGATGAGGTTTGTGTTTGTGGAATGACATATACTTTGTTTTTGGAATTGAGATGTCCATTTTTGTTACTTCATTGTTCTATTTTTGCCAAAGTTGTTTGCAGGTATTTTTGTGAGTATTTTTCGCTCGATGAGTGCATATAAAATGCAAAGAGACCATGGTTGACAGGGAGAACAAAGAATTTGGATATGTCGTTGATAACAATATTGAATAGTGTTGCACTGATCACCGAACCCTGCGGAATTCCATTTGTTTGAATGCGTTTAGTGGATATGGCAGATCCTATTTTGACTTCAAAGGTTCTGTTTGATAAGAAATTTTGAATGCATTTGGGCAAATTTCCTTTAAGGTTCCAGCTTTGTAAGGTTGCTATTATTTTGCGTCTCCATATTGTGCAGTAATTTAAAATGTCGTAAGCATCATAACTTGAATTTTTTAAAAGTTATCACATTAATTATCACATTAAATATTTTCAATAAGTTATAAAATAAGTTATATAAATTTATTTTAAAGCACTTTTTATTTATGGAAAACTTTCCTCTACATTTTCGAAAGGAATACATTTTTACGATCTTAGTTAAGGAGTTGCACTGAAAAAAACTGCAATAATACCAATGAAAGATCTTTAACCAATAAATAAAGTAAAGAAATAAATTTTTTCATTGGTTGAAAATTAACAAACATTTAATTGATACTTTTTCACTATACACAGAGCTGAATTATTTGCATTTTTACTAACGCAGCGCAAATTTGGCTAAACAATTCAAAACTTTCATAGGAGCCAGTATCCAACTCTGACAGGTAAATTACGACATAGGAAACTCCTGAACAGCATAAAGCTGTTAGAAGAAAAACGAAGTATTTAATATACACCAATCCATTTTTCGTCTTCTGCTTTCAATTCCTGGTGGATTACGATCCATATTATTTGTTGTTTTTTCTTTCTTCCTTCTGGCCCTATAAGTTTTTATGCATCGTCACTTACTCCAAGACCCGTTTCCATAATCTCCCCTTCGGGGCTTTCTCTTGTCATTCAGATATATACCTCTATGGTTCTCAAATCTCTGATCAAGTGGTTCTGTCATCTTGTTCTTGGTCTATTAGATTTCCGATTTCCACCTCATTCAACACCAGATTTTTTCCCACATTTGCTCTCATTGTGATTTAACGTGTTTCATACTATCTTCCTCTTCTAATTCCATCTCTATAGGTATCATAATTTGTTCCTATTCTATATTGTCTCTCAATGATTTTATCTTCGTTTGAACCTCCTTAGTTTTTGAAATATTCGAAAATTTGTACGGCGTTTAATCTTCCGTTGGGCACATGAGGTTTTCTCGGACCCCAATAAGGTATTAATTTTGCACATAACTTATAATTAAAAAGAGATATTATGTTTGTTGACCCATAGAATGATGAAGAGCCGTTTGAAGAACATAGAAAGCAATAAACCAATTAGGGAAAGGACTGGGGTGACCGACGTGATCCAATGAGTGGCAGAGCTCAAGTGGCAATGAGCTGGACATGTGGTACGACTAGAGAAACATTGATGGACCGTAAGAATCGTGCAATGGAGACCAAGGGAGAATGGAAAAAGAGTAGGAAGACTATATAGAGGAGATATGAACAGATGACATTAAAAAGATGGTAGGAAAAAAAGTAACTACAGCTTTCCCAGAATAAATTGGAGTAGAGAGGCCTACTTTCAGGAGTGGACAGAGAACGACTGAAGAAGAAGATTACGATGAGATTGTAGAACATCTCTTTTCTTTTTGAGATACCTTTCCGAAAGTTACCCAGACCATTTCAATTCAATAATTTTAACAATTTTATTTATATCGGTCAGTTTAGATAGATTAAGGATTCGCAATTGTCCGCCTTTATTGGTGTCTGATGCCTGATCGCATTTTTTCCATCTGTCAGATTTTAATATAACGTGAATATATTAATCAAGCTTTACCATTCCATTCGGAATATACCTACTTCTTTTTTGAGGTGGATCAATCTTCGTCTTTCTCTTTTACTTGATAATTTAACTTATCCATAGCATGTTGATATTCACAGGAAAGCTGCGATAGGAAATTCCGTGAGTCCGTATGGTCGTTGATTAATCAATCTTGGGTACATCGACTAATTGTATAATAAATGGTTTTTGTGTGAATACGTTCCAGCTTTTAGAATTTAAGATACGGCACTCCTATCTTTTGGCTTTGCGTCTTAACGACGATTTGCTTTATTGGAAACTTACTCTTTGACATCGTGGATGGCTAGTTCTCATACAAAATTAAATTTATAATTATAGGAGGGGGCGGCAGTGAATATTTTTTTATTTTTCTAATTTAAAAGCACATTTCGCACTATGAGAGCAAGACTATGGTAAGTGCAAAAAAATTTTTTTTTGCGATATTCTAGTGTTACACTTAAAAAAGCATTATTTTTAATAATGGAAGACCATTTTATCTGTAATCAAACATTTTAGTTACTTACAACAGTTTAATTAGAAGCAAAAGACGTTGCGAGCATAGGAACATTGAACTTGTAAATGCGTTTATCTCGCAAGTAACTTTGTTGCACTTACCATAGTCTTGCTCTCATAGTGCGATTTATGCCATTCAAGTTATAACAAATGTTTTTTGACTGAACCCCTTTGGGATATTTCCTAGATTCAATCTCTTTGCAAAAAACTTGCAATTTCATTGTCACTTCATCCCAAATCTTCTCTGTAATCTTTTCTCATTGAACTAAATTGTTAAAATTGCAATCGTTAAGCTTGGACTGAATTTAACATATTAAATAAAGAAATCCAAAACAATCAGATCTAAGAAGGTAAGAGGTCATTCTGGTACTTCAGGTGAAATTTCATTCAAATTTTGTCGATACCAATCCTGAACAATATTCATACTATGAAAGGAGGCAATATTGTTGAAAGTAGCATTAATTTTCCCTATACATTATTTACAAACTTGGCAATATAAGTTTTTCCATTACTTGTATTTTGTAGCATACATACAGCATTGATTTTAGCCCCCCTTTCAATGAAAATCAGCGGAAATTTTCTTTTTTTCTGAAGACTACCCCAAACTACCACTGGCAATGAACTTTGATACCTCATACCATGCGAGATGTTTCTGTAAAATTGAAGAAACTTCTTGGATTCCTGGATTTTCCTTTGTATAACGTTGAGGGGCAAACAGAACTTTCTTCTTTTACCACCTCAAGTATTTCTGACGACCTTACACAGGGTGATCTACTGAATCTTTTGGGATCCTTTAGTTACCGAAAACAATTTCCAAGCCCACTCAAACTTTTTTTAACGAAATTCTTTAAGAATTTGGGAATGAATAAACAAAAGATAAAAGAAAAATAAAGGAAGATAAAGAAAAATTGCAATGCTAGGTATAGTCGATGGGTGGCTTCTAGACCACCCCTGGACCTCACCAACTGACCCGAAGCCTCAACATAGCCAAGTATTACACAGTCGTTGGGGGGGAAGGGCAGATTTGTAATATTTTGTTCAACATATTAGATAAAAGGGATCGCCTGCTTTACGTGCCTTCCGAAGTACGGAAACGGTCATAGAAGGAAATAAAGTCTGAAAGAAGATTGATTCTTGCTGGATTCAAACTAGTGCCTTTCTTAAAATTATGAAAAATCTGTTTGCGTGAACTTAGCAGCGCGAACTCAATATTTTGCATATACTAAGTATAAAGTACCTTTGCTTAACCTCGAGAGCTCGAGTTTGACTCATTTTCAAGTATATGATATAAGAGCATCATTTCATGTTTAGTGGTTAGTGCACACATGTATACGATAGTAAAAATTATTATAGATAGTATATTATTGTCATATTTGAGCTCTTGCGGTTAGGATTATAAAATATAATAAAAATTCTAGAAATGTTAATTTCATTCCAACAATGACCACAAACGACCAACAATTTTGTTAGATAGACTAGAAGTATGACTATAAATTAATACAACTGCGCTGTTATCTTTCCCAGAGTTACAGGGTCACTTAAAACTAAACTCACCTTAAAATACGTACTTAAAACTGAAAAATAACCTAAATTATTAGTGCGTGCTTGTGCTCTAAAATCAATCTGGTGTCTTTGGTGCAAGAACTAAATGGACCAGAGTCGGAAATGAATTAAAAACTTTGCCGCTGTTCATCTTAAAAAAGTTTTAAGTGGTCGCAAGAGATAATAACTAACTGGAAGATAAGAAATTAATTTTTAAAGTTTGGTTTAAATACCGACGGTGGTCCATTAGCTAACAAATGGGTTTAATAAAGACTTCCGTATAGCGTACACAGATCGATTTCTGAGGTCGTTGCACAGTGCTCACTTGGGGAGTGATTCCTGTTGGACTTAATGGTGCCAATGGACACGACGGTCTATGTGATTGTTGAAATTTTGGTTGATACGGTTCCAACATTCGAATTTTTCCCCAACGGTTAAAGAATAATGCGATAGCGGCAACCCAAAGTGTTAACACAAGGACCACGAGCAGTACTTCCTCTGCACGGACTATCACTACTGGTCCTTCTAAAAAAGATTAAAAACAAAGTTAGGAGCTTTTTAAAGACAATTTAAAATATTTTAAAGAACAGAGTACACATTGTATCGCCTTTAAAGCGTCATAAATTTTTTGCTTAGTTTAAGTATCGTAATTATTGCTGAGCACAATTTTGCAAAAGCTTTCGAGAACTTCATTATGCTGAGATGCTACAAGAAAGTTGAAGAGTTTTTGTTGCAATTCTGCATTGCTACTCTGTATTGCAATTTTATTTTTATTTAAAGGGCTTATGAGCTTTTAATGTTTCCAGTAAATATAAACTTTTCACCAGGGTTTAGGAAATATAAAAATATTTTTATAGCTTAATACCTCCACTTAAAAATTAAAACTAATTTTAACTATTTTAATTTTCGTTTAATATACCAATAGAATACAAATTAAAGGCCTTAAATACAAACTTTAGCAATTAGAGCCTCCCCAACTTCATATTAACCGGTATATTTCTTACTTCGTCTTGTCCCTAGAATATTGCCTAGCAAACTACCCAACTTAAATCTCAAGCCTCCACTTAACCGAAATTCTGGCTTGACATCATATTGATAAATTGGTATACAATTTCAATTTCACCCTATATTATCCATCCAATATAATTTTTACCTTCCAAATTATGCAAAACCGCTGATTTTTATTTAACCAAAATTTTGTTAAACGGATCATCACGTCCAATTTAGAAATTTTCATAAGGAAAGCAAATCTAATAAATTTTATTTTGACAAGTTTCAGTAAGAATTCAATTACCAAGTCGAGAAAACCTCAAATAAAACAAAAAAATTCGTTCGGACCTTGACAAGTTTAATAATTACAAAAAACTTTAACAATTTTCTTTTCGTCCTTTCTCAGGTTAATTTAATTGCAACGTCGCGTCGCAATGACAAATCTCGGAGAAGATTAAATTATTTGTAGCATTGCGATCTCCTTCATTCTTTTCAAAAGAGATTTTATTTTAACAACTTATTTGTGGGCAATTTGTTGTTTTTTTCTAAGTGTTTTTCTTTTAACGCATTCTGGGAATTGGTCTGCGTTTTAAAGTAAGGCAGACTTAAATTGAACGGAAAGCTGTACCAATAAATCACCGTGGGTGAGTCGTGATAAATTTATTTGCCTTGATCAATAAAAACACAACAGGGTTTACATATTTTTAATGTTATTCCCAGTTTGATAAGTCACTTACATATATATTCTGGACTATATAAAGTAGTAGTTTCATGTTTGCTTACTTGGATGTTGTTAAAAGTTAACGATGGGGTTGCATCCTAAGGGAATAATTTTCCAGATAACATGAGTTAGTGTAAAGGAATTTCTGAGACGAGCACCGCCAGGAAATTCGATAGTTTGAAACTTCTTATTTTGAATTGAACTCAAACCATGTAGTATGATTAATGTGGTTAAGTAATGGAATTAAAAGGAAAACCGTTCTCAAAATGCAGACTTTTGTTTACATGCAAATAAAAGTTATCGAGATGATTTTTCATAACTTTTTTACATCAAATACGCAAATATGCTGAGTGGCTCTTTATCAAGCTAAGGGTAGAGTTCTAATACTTTCGGGAAAGTGATGATCGCGGAAATTGTGATAACGTTTCACGACTATGATTATTTGCTATTTGCTATACGCTTGTTCGATTTCACGATGATCTGAGTATGCCAATCCAGAATGCCCGATTTAATCTCTCCAATTCATGTCATACAATTTAAATCAGAAACTTTTTAGTGAAAATGTAAATTAGCTGATAAGCTAATGTAAGCATTCTATTTTCCACAGAAGCCAATGATTTTTCACTTTATTGAAGAGACCCGAAAGATTAAATCTCCAACCGCAATAACCTTTTCAATATTGGAAGATTTGAACACGACTCATATCAGATGCTTTCTGTCACAATTACTGAAAGTAAACTGAAAAGAACGAAAATTATTTTTATTTTGTCTTATCTCGGCACTGCGTGTGATGAGGCACGCATCCACTTCTACTTACACGAACAATAACAACCCTCATCAGCTTTAATCGTCCATTTCGGTTGGATATAAAATGAAACTTCTATGTGAAAAAAAACGGTACGGTATATTAAATTTACTGAAATAAAATCATTACATTATGATAAAAGTTAAAATTTTATTTTTAAAATTTTTAAATTTTAACTTCACTTATTGCTGAAACAACCGAAGTCTCTTTTTTAACTTTTCAGGAAACTAAAATAAACAGGTTTTTTGTAATTTACATAGCCAGATATGTCTTAGGTATTATACACCGGTCTAGTACAATTGGGCGCGATCGATTGGGCGCCATCGATTGGGCGCGATCGATTGGGCGCAACGACAACTGGGCGCAGCGACAACTGGTCGCAAATACAACTGGGCGCAAATACAATTGGGCGCAAATACAATTGGGCGCGAGGGAAGATTTATCCATTACATATTACTTATTATAACTGATAGTAAGAATTTTTTTTCTAAAAAACTATTATTTATGTAACTAAATCTAGAAATGTTTATTTAGCCAATAAAAAAAATTATAATTAAAAATTTAAACTAAATGTTTTTAAAATGTTTATTCCTTCTAACTTCCACTAAAATTTAGAAATAATGTTTATTTAGCCAATAAAAAAAATTATAATTAAAAATTTAAAGTAAATGTTTTTAAAATGTTTATTCCTTCTAACTTTTACAAATAATAACAATGCCTATTAATATAGTACCCAACTGATCAGGAATTCATTTCATAATTATGGGAAATGCCTCGCAAAAAGTCTATAACACTTCTATTCGCGTAATCCTCTACTAGATTCTTGATGCGCGAATCAGCCTCCAAGTAATGGAGGCTGATAACCTTAACCTTATGTTGTTAGCAGGAGATTAAGGTTATTGAAATTTAAGAACGGCTTAAATACAGGGCCAGCGTATGCCTGTTTGGCGCACGGTTATTTTTGAAAATTAAACCAAACTTTATCATAAAAGGTTGATCGTTAGCTTTTGTTCCATTGCTGGCGGCCGGCAATGTTTTCTCCAGATTTGTGGTCAGTGTATAATCGCGTCTTAACTGACACGGGAACAAACAATCATACTGAAGCGGCACATAGACGATTAGAGGCAGAGCTAAGTATGGATCTAAGCTAAGTATGGACCTAAGTATGGAAACATTTGGAAATTAATTTCTAGTTTAAAAGTTATTCAACGTGGGCGAGATCTGTTTTATGAAAAATTAGTTGCCGGAAACAATCCACCTATTAAGAAAAGAAAATAGTCGGAGGCTGATGCACGCATCAAAAATCTAGTAGAGGATTACGCCACATAGGGGTTGTCCATAAATTACGTCACGCAATTTTAAGCAATTTTTAACCCCCTCCCCCCATCTCCACACTTCGTCACACAAACCTAGACCCCCCTCCAAATATTACGTCACATATTCTTGACCCCCCTCCCCAATGTAGTTTTATTGACTTCTTAGTAAATTTTACAATCGGTTTCATTTTGATTTTTATAACAATTTATTATAATAGATTTATGACGGCTCTGTATATTTATACATAAATATACACGTACAGATTACCAACTAAAATTAAGTTTTTTAATCTTTTTACGTTTTTTAAAATTTTAAAAATCATTTTGAAAGTTCAAAAAATAGTATTTTTGAAATACTTGTTAGAAGAAGGAGAACATGAGGGGCCAAATTATACGAGGGCCGGTCCTGACCAATGTCAGGACGTTAGAAACCAATTATTGCATGTGTAAAACATACTTTTATCTTAAGTTGTCAAGTTGGCAACCTGTTACTAACTCGACATTTCAAGAACCTTTTACGTTTTTAGAGAGAGAGAGAAATAAAAGCAATAATAATTTTAGTGACGTCACAATTTTTGAACCCCCTCCGCCCCCCATCGTCACAAGGGTCGGAACCCCCTCCCCCCCTAGGAGCGTAACGTAATTTATGGACGACCCCATAGAAATATTATAGACTTTTTGCGGGGAATTTCCCATAATTATGAAATTAATCCATGATTAGTTAGGTACTTTATTAATAGGCATTTTTATTATTTGTAATTGTTAGGACTAAACATTTTAAAAACATTTAGTTTAAATTTTTAATTATAATTTTTTTTATTGTCTAAATAAACATTTCTAGATTTAAAACATTTTTATACGTAAATACCTATTAGTTTTTTATAAAAAAATTCTTACAATCAGTTATAATAATTAATACGTAATAGATAAATCTCCCTCGCGCCCAATTGTATTTGCGCCCAATTGTATTTGCGCCCAATTGTATTTGCGCCCAGTTGTCGCTGCGCCCAGTTGTCGTTGCGCCCAATCGATCGCGCCCAATCGATCGCGCCCAATTGTCGGTCACCGATTATACACGGTCTACCAATAAAAAGTTGGTTTTTAAATTTTAAAAGAAACACACATTTTGTATGAAAATTGTATAATTATTTATTTAAATTATGATGTAGAGACTTGAAAATTTATGAGTGAAAAATAATATCAGGCAAATGTCCACCACGACTATATTTGCAGACGTCAATCCTTTTAACAAAGTTTTCAAGCACCAATGATGCCTCCTACCCATAAACCGCACCATACAGTGACACGAGATGGGTATAATATGGTTGTTCAATAACAGCTTTTGGATTTTCAGAAGCCCAAATTCGACAAGTTTGCTTGTTGACAACCCATTTAAGTGAAAATGAGCTTCGTCCGAAAAGATGATTTTTTCTGAAAAACCAGCACCATGTTCAGAGATCCAATTAGCAAATATACGATGTTGAGAATGATCTGTTGGCTTTAATTCTTGCACCAGATGAACCTTATAAGGCTTTAGGGCCAAATCCTTCCGTAAAATTCGCCATGTGGTCATTGTGGATAGGCCCAATTGTTGAGAACATCGTGAAACCGATAAATTTGGGTCTTCTGCAACACTCTCACTTACTGCAGCAATATTTTTGATTGAACGGCCTGCACGAGCACGTAGTTTTGTGGTTACGTTTGCTACTGAACCGATGGACTCAAATTTTTTCACTAACTTCGCAATGGCAGTCTCCGATGGCCGATCTTGATGATCAAAAATATTGTAAATTTTACGAAATGTAGTTTTCACAGAAATACCATTTTCATAATTGATTTTAATTTTTTTAATACGATTTTCCAGCGAAATTAAGGATATAACAAATTCTAAACCTTATACTGTGCATATGTCAAACAACTGAATGACGGAACTCTCAACATAACGTAATTCTACCAAATTTAAAAACAAACTTCTTATTGGTAGACCCTGTACAAGCAAAAGAAGTTCCTTGAATTTGGTTTAATAAATTCACAGTTCTTTGTTAAAAAAGTTACTTGGTTGTTTCTGAAATAATTATAGATTTTATTTTGCACAAACAAACTAAATTTTATATTCAAATAAGGAGTAATTAATCAGTTTTAATCTTTTTGGGCCTTCTAGTCATGCAATTTTTGATTATTTCCGCCATAAAATGGTTTATAATCAATTTTTACCCTTTGAGGAAATTTTTTTAAATTTAAAAATTTTCTTTCTATGCTTTATGTTGTTTTAGCGGTATGGCAATAATTCGTGAACCTTGCAAATATTTAACTTCTTTTTCATCACTAAACGACGCAGAATGTTTCAAATATTTCAATTGATGTATAACTCAAAATGACCAATAAGTAACTTACGTGGTTTCAGCAATAAGTGATTCAATTATTTCATGAGATTTCAGTAATGGGTTAAAACTTAAAGTAATTCGTTCCTTTTAAATTAATCCTAATTTTTTTTACATGTGTGAATTAATGAGGATTCTTGATGATCATGGAAGTATTAGGCACCTCTTTAATATCTCATTATTAAGGAAGTTATTGAAGTTTGTCCGAAAAAACTGTTGCACGGTTTTCCTCCTAGCGAAAGTGGTTAATTTTAATATACTATAAAACTATAAATTTCATCTCGAGAAAAAAATTATCGAAATTTCCTAGATTTTAATGGACCATCCCGTATAATCTTCACTGTTAAAAGTGTAGTGAGAGTAAAAGATAGACGGATGGAAAGAAAAATATAGATCCATCTAGCAGTGAATCTGCGGTTCCCATCACCATTCTACCCCTAGCCTAACCCCTCCCCACAAGCCTCAAAATACCAACTTAATCGAACTAAGATCCCCAAGTCGTCCTGAAGGACGTCGACAAGTGGCCTCAGCTCTTGGAGCCATTAAACTTCAAGAACATCAAATATTCCAAAGTTACAAACGCCGCGGACGGCATTTCCATCACACCCTTTACACCATGGGACTGTGTGTCATGTTCAAGTTATTCGATGTCAACTTTTGGGCACGGCTTGTTCATTCCACGACTTCAAGACGAAAAGCCACTCCGTATCGTCATCAGGGGCATCCATCAAGATCTGGATGTCTATGTCGTGAAGGAAAGTCGCAAAGTTTTCCAACTGAATCCATCAGTAGGATGCACCAAGTGCGCGACAAGAAGCCCTACATGGTAGTAATAAAAAAGATACCCAAGAACAAAGAAATTTTCAATGCCACTCACATACTCGACATTCAAGTGACCATTGAATCTCCAAACAGGACGAATTGGATTTCTCAGTGTCATCGTTGCCAAATCTTCGGGCATACACAGCGTTGCTTTTGTTAATAATTTCCTACCAAAATAATAAATAATAGGGTATAGGCACATCGAAGACCGCTTAGCAACCTACCTAAGATGTAAAAACCAATGCTCCTAGAACTAATTAAAAAAAAAATTGGTAAGCACGGGTCTCAGACCTATCGTAAACAGACGAAGATTTAATTAATTTTATTCCTGATATTACATGCAAAACTTTTACTTCAGATAAATTTATAAAACTAAATCAAAAATTGATGTTTAATGTGTTTAATTAAAGGTAGGTTAGTTTCAAAGTTGCTTACTATAGTTCTGTTTACTTGTAGAATTCACTGGGGTAAGTAAATGTAAATATAAATATCAAAGTAAATGTCAACACATAAATATTTTACTCGCCCCGAAACGTCCTTGCGTCGATTACCTAACCTAATCTATACTTTTTTTTCACTTAAGAGGGTACTCTAGTTCAGCCGATCAACAAAATCGATACCCGTTCTGTATATTCTTCTAGTTTGGGGTCTTGGAAATGTGTTCACAAAATATTAGAGTGAAATACATCGCACGGCAAGCTTTAAACGCGTTTTCCTACAAACTACTTTTCAAGTCGGGAGGAGCAAACTTTTCACTAAAACTACTAACTATGTAGATCGATCAATTTCAAATTTTATTTTATTATTTAAAATTATTTTTCAGGCTATCGTTGCCATTTTGTCAATTTTTATTTGAAATTAGTTTTTCGAGGTTCCGAAGAAATTTAAAAAAACGTTCGTTTCAGATCACAAGGACGGTGAACATTTTTGCGCCGAAACGCCTCGCGTTGAGAGAAATCTTGGCGCCGAACCGCCTTCACGGCAAACCGCTAATAAAAAAAATTAGTATTTGTTAATGTTTTGAAAAGCTGCTTATAAGAAATTTACATGTCCTGTTTATTCATATTTTTAAGGAGCATCTGTTCGTAATTATTTGAAGGTAAAAATTTCTTTGATTCCTTTAGTGTGTTATTCATCACAATCTCGTCAGTTAACAATAATATATTCATTTTGAAATGTTACGTTTAACTGAAAATTAAATAATTGACATGCGGCTATGTTGCATTATATAGTCCATTATAGTTGATAGTTTCAACGCTGCCGCGTTTAAATTTCAATTTCTCCTTAATTTAAACGTACAATGGCAATCCTTTTTTGATTTTCATTTTCGGATTGTTATTGTTTTTTTCTATTTGTATTTGTAGCTTTGTTTTACACCATACCGGATTGAGAAATCCAGTAAGGCAGCGAAACATTCCTTGAAGTGTAGTGGCGAATAGAAACTATGTAATTAAAATTTGTGTGCTAAGTTGCATTTACGATTTGGGTTTCATATTGATTTTTTGAAGTTTCTATCTATTTATGTGAATTTTAAAATTTGTGTTCAGAATTAGGAATATTTGATTATTTTCCTATGGGAGCACCATCAGCATTACTGATGTACTAAAACTAATCAATTTCTTACCAATAAACTATTATAATGTTTTTTGCAAAAACTTCAATATAGTATCTTTCCCATTCACGAGATTCTAATGTAGTGTTTTATGCAGTTGGGCAAGGCTTACTTCCAGGGCTAGAGAAACACCAGTTAACCACGTTAACTACTTAAGAGTGAGAAACAGAGACAACTTCAAAATTCCCTAAGTAAAAATCCTACTCCAAATGCACCAATGAAATACAACACAATCTATATGGAAAAGGGCAACAGAAAAGAAAACCAAAGATTTGAATGTGGGTGTTACATCCTTTTTCTTCTTCGTCTACTCAAATTAGCCCAATGCTGAGGAGGAACTCCTACTTTATGAAATTCTTTTACCTCATTTTTAAGTAGTAATTGAGAAACTGAATGATGGGGCAGTGGCAACGAAAAATAAAGAAAGGTTAAAAAGCGAATTAGAGAACAAAAAGAAAGTACTGGCGGTCGACATACATATATCACAAAAAGTACTAAGCAAATAATAGAACATGGAGAAAGAATAAAATGGAGAAAAAAGGTTTGACAAAGTATGTGAAGAGAAGATGAGTGAAAAAGAAAGAAAGACTTAAATCGATAGAAGCGAACGATGAAGATGACTAATAAATACAGTAAAAAGAGAAAAAGAAGCAAAATAGTTATATAAATCTAAGAATAACAAATGAATGGAAGAAAAGATGAAAGAAATAGAACAAAGTTACAACAGAAATGCTATGAAAAGGTTTTAAGAAACAAAATCACATTAAGAAAAAAGTAAAACAAATGTAACCAAAACAAGGGAAATAAAGAACAATGAAGGCAAACTGAAAAGTGAACCAGAAAAGGTGTAGAACATTTGCACAAAACACTTCTAGAAATTATTACATTCACATAGACAGAGCGAAATTGTACCACGAGATTCAGAAGGAGATGATCGGTGAGGACGTGATGGTGAAGTTCATAAAAACACAGCGAGTGAAATGGTTGGGCCCCGTTATGAGGCGTAGCAATGAGAAATTGACAAATAGGATCGGAGCAGTAGACTGGACACAAGCTTACGGTGACCGAAAGAGGTGGAGATCCATAGTAAAGGAATCAAAGTCACATCCCAGGTTATGAAAAATGTTATGAACTGAATCATTTGATTTGGAGATTGATGAGGATTAATCCCCCTCTCAAAAAGGATTTTGTAAGAAATTCTGCAAAGAATGTAAGGCTACTTAATAATAATATTAAAGGTCAATTCCGAAGAGTAATTTTTAGAGAAGGGCCTTTGGATGTACCCCATCACGCAGACCGAGTGCGTGTTGATGTCTTAAAAGACAAGTGAAGTTGTTTTAAATCATGTATCTATTAAATTTGCAAACTGTAAGCAACTCTACTCGATTGTGGAAATCTGACAACTACGTAAATTATTAAGCATGGCATAACAGTAACAGCAGAAGTAACAGTAACGGTAACAGTAACGGTAACAGAAACAGAAACAAGAACAGGAACGGTAACAGTAACAGCGACAGAGCAAGAGCAAGAGCAACAGGGAGAGTAACTGTAACAGTGACAGTAACGATAACTGCAACAGCAACAGGAATAGTAGCAGAGCAATAACAGTAAGTTGGACAATAACCTAATAGAAAGAATGAACAAAAAAATTACTTTAAAATAATGATCTAGCAGGAAATAAACTATTTAGGTTACATTCGATAACGCGAGTTCAAATCTGATTTCGGCTATTCGGTTTCTAAATACCGATTACTTATCCACTTATTCTGTGCTGTTATTGCAAATTTTAAGTATACAATATTATGTTAAATGACTCTCTAATGATGATTATTAAGATTAAATGTACGTAAGACTTTTATAGTTTAAAAAATTTTACAATTGAATGCTGATTGTAATTTTCAACCCCAATAACTTAAAACACCATCAACATTTTTTGCATAAATTTATTTTTCTGCGTCATTTACGCTGTTTACAACGCAGTAGCGTGAAATTGAAAATCACTTAGGAGAGAAACAAAAAAAGCGCATTATTTGTTTGCTCTCAAAAGTCAAAATTGATAAAACATTGTAAATAATATAACAGTGGACAGGCAATTTGGTGTGTTGTGTTGCGTAGTGTGCGAGAATATCAAGTTCGTATCTCGAATTCCATGAAGTCCGAGGAAATCTAAGCTCCACTTGTACAGCACCATAATTGTTCTGTTATTGGGATTAAGCTGTTGATCAGTTTTTATAGAAAGCAACAATAAATTACTAGCATTACATCATAAAATCCATCAGCTTCATTTTAATTTTTTTATTGCATTTGTCAAATAAGCCAATAGTAACTAATGAACTTAATCGGTATGAATAGCAAGCTATGTTGAGAGCAAACCAATTAATTTACCTGTCCCAGGATTTGTGGATGCATTGTTGACCAGCAGTGCGGTGGAATCTCGGGGACCAGCCTCACGAACTTCCACCTCCATGCTTTGCGAGTATCCGCCGTGGCCCTCATCCCACTCTATAAAAAAAAGCTCACTCAATATATTTTTTAGACTTAAACCTTATACGCCGGTATAGAGTCCCTTCATTTGGAAAAAAAAGCGTTTAAACATAAACTTTTACGATTGGCACTCTCGTCAAGCCAAAATTGTGTAAATTTAACAAAAAACGTGCGGGTCAACATACTTTTTATGAGGGCAAACTAAATAAAACTAGCAATATTCAGACTTCATTTTTCTTTTTTGCATATTTTAAAGTTTATTTGTTTAGTACAAGGGTGTGATTTTTATTTTTTGCGGTCCTTGTAAAGACTAAACGGAAAGAAAGAAATCAATTTAGTACTTTTAAAATTTTGCATTGATGATGAGAATCATACAGTTCAAAAGGTTTTTGTTGCCAATATTGAATTATGACCTTCTCGGGTTGGCGACGATACTTTTAACTTTGAATTATCTGCGGTCGAATTATTATTTGAAAGTTAAACATTGATTCCATTTACGCTAAGGGGTTAATTCATTGTTATATTTTAACATAAATTTGCAATTTAATTATTAATTTCCGTTTATAATTGATACTATACGATAGAATTCAGGCAAAAAGTTAAATTATTAAGTCAATCCATTAATACTAAACAAAATTTCAAAATTATTTACAATTAGTAATATTTAACACTTGAGTTTTTATTATTAGTAAATACTTTATTTTCTAAGTGCTTGTTCACAATGAATGTAAGACATAAGAAATACGTAAGACTTAAAATTTACTTAAAGCCTAATTTTAATACATAATGTTAAAACCATTCCAATTTAATGTATATAATTATGTTAAGATTTGTAGTATAGTCGTACGTAAAATTACATAAAATTAAAATAATTTTAACTTTATGTATTAAAATTATGCTTGATGTAAATTTTACGTCTTATGTATTTTTTATGTCTTACGTTCATTGTGAAAAACACTAACTAAAAATCAATGTATTTTCACAAAAATTTGTATGACTCTCCCAAGCTCTTAACCTTTTTATATAATAGCCTCAATTTATTTAAGTCAAAGTTACATTTTTATTTATTTATCTGTCTATCTGTGTCTCTATAACGCTAAATTTATCCGCTAACCTCTCCTCTAGTGCGGCCTTTCGGCCGCACAACTATGGCAACTACGTTCTAGATGCAGTTACATTAAAATATTTCCATTTTAGACACTAAAAAAAGGCACAAATTTTCACAAGTAAATTATACTAGAAAATATAATTCGCAAACCTTTTCTGTTTTTTCTCTATTACATCATTTTTACGCCTGAAGATGTCACAGTGCGACAAAAACGTTTACGAATTACATTTTATAATAAGAAGTGTTTTCCGTATATTTTAGGTTAAATTAAAAGTACACATACAAATTCTCAATTCTCACTACATTAACCACGAATCGATTGATTACTTTAAAGAAGTTATAAATAATTGATAGCTGCAGAGACTAGAGGGGACTGGGGTTATAGAAAATTTCCCAGCACATGAGGATCAGAATGTCCATAATGATATTCTGGGGGTATCTCATACCCCCCCTCCTCTTATTATATTTTTGACACTGAAGAATATTAATATTTACAAAGTAACACAAGAATATATTTCTTGTTTTTATTTAAATTTGGGCCTTTCCATTAAAAGAAGTCACGAGCCGCCACTGTTACATAGTCGTTGCTGGTAAAAACAAATGAAATTAAATGGTTTCGATTTACTGCGTTAATTGCTACTACTGAAATTACTAAAATTGTTACAATACAGCTAACTTGAAATTGCAGGTTACATTTTGTTAATTCTTGAAATCAGTCGCAGACGTAATCTGTACACGGTCGGTGTGTTGATTGCGCGTTGAAGTCTACGTGAGTGGCTACTTAGCTACTAATCTGGTACCCAAGATCAGTTTATGGTATCTAAAACCGTAATTGTAAAAGTTGCAGTTGTACATCAGTACATTCATAATCAGTAGCACTATTACTAGTATAGTAATAAACTGCACTACAGTTCCAACGATTAAATTCAAATTTTAATAGTAACATAAGGATTGAAAATTAAAGCCGTTCATAGTTGAACGTAAATGCAATTGTACTTGTAAACATTAACGTAGTAATTGTAAAGGTTCAAGTCGGATTCCTATTCAAACGTAACCGTAATCGCTTCGGTACGGTAAAATCTCGCATCGGCGCAAGTTTGTATTGTAGCGATTTTCTTGCCTACCAAATAAACCAAAGTTACCTCGGAATATTTTTTAAGTCGCAAAGGGACTGAAGCGGGATTACTCTGCTATCAACGGTTTTAAGTAAGCTCATGATTTTCCCTTTAAGGTATTGACCGTTCTTTACCCCAACACCTGAAGTCTAAGCTACCTCGGCGACTTGTTTTTAAGTCACGAGAAAACTGAACCCGACTATTCTACTGAGGTTTCAAATAAACTGTTTTGAAACAGAAAGTTTTGTATTTACCTAGTCGGCTTCTACTTCAATTTCGTTTGGTCTGCCGGTTCTAATCATCCAGACATCTAATCAATCTTCTGTAAAATGGTAATTACTGTTCATAAAAGCCGCCGTAACAAAAGCTTTTTTCGTTAATTTTATCTTTGCAAATTCTATTAACCTTTTAATTAAATACCCGTCAGGTACAGCTGCATTACTAAATCGTTAAAAATCTCTGATCGCCATTGCTAAAAATTAAGCTAACGAAGTAAATCATTGAGACAAATGAAAATTTGGCATCGATCACCGATTCGGTTAGGTGGTGGCTGCGTTAGGTCTCGAACCATTCCGTTCCACCCGTCTTGACAGAAGAAAACAAACATGCATTTTCTTATGGCTGTGGTTACATTCAACTTGGACGGAATGAAACGAAGCGGATCCGGGTTGAATGCAGCCACGGCTTTACATTTAGATTGTTACATTTTGGTGCCCAAGTTGGGACACTTGGAAAGAGGCTCACCATAGCAAAATCGTTATTACAACATAAAACTTCAATTGCTATAAATAGTTTGTTGTAAAAGACGATGTAAAGAAAGAACAATTAATGTTTACGTTGCCATTAATGCCTCTATCAATGTTTATTACAAGGCGGACCCATAAGTTCCGGGAATTACGCTGTGAGGGGAAGGGAGAGCGGAGAAACCAATTGTTTGACCACAAGTCCGTTAGTGTCATGCCACCTGCGTCAGTGTGCAAAGTTGTGTCGCTGTGAGTGCATCGGTTCGGCTGTGAGATTGTTTTTAGTAAAACAACTTTTTACATTTCGGCGAAAACGTAATGGCAGATTGTCGAGAACAACGCGCGGCTGTGAAATTTTGTTTCCTGTTGAGGAAATCGCCCGTGGAAACTATTGAAATGTTTAAGACTGCTTATGGGGATGCTGCCTTAAGTAAAACCAGAGTTTACGATTGGTTTTCACGTTTTAAAAATGGAGAAATGTCTATTGAAGACCAACCTCGTTCAGGACGCCCCTCAACGTCAAGAACTGATGAAAACGTCGAAAAAATCAATGCCCTCGTTCGTGAAGACCGTCGCCGAACCATTGATCAACTCTGTGAGATGTCAGGAATGTCATGGAGTTCAATTCAGAGAATTTTATCCAAAGATTTGCACATGAGAAGGGTTGCAGCGAAATTCGTCCCGCGACTTATCACAGACGAGCAAAGGGAGCGTCGACTGCAGGCATGTTTTGAGCTTCAAAATCAGCTCCAAGAGGACCCTGAATTTTTTTCCAATGTGATTACTGGTGATGAATCGTGGTGCTATGGATACGACCCTGAAACAAAACAACAATCAAGCCAGTGGAAGACATCTGGCTCTCCTCGTCCGAAAAAAGCTCGCCAAGTGAAGTCAAACGTCAAGACAATGCTCATTTCTTTCTTCGATTGCAGAGGTGTTGTGCACGTGGAGTTCGTTCCCCCGGGTCAAACTGTCAACCAGAAGTTCTACTTGGAGGTTTTGAAAAGATTGAGGGAGAGTATCCGGAAGAAAAGGGTAGATCTTTGGCGCACAGGCGACTGGTTCTTCCATCATGACAACGCGCCGGCCCACACCGCCCTTTCCGTGAAGCAATTTTTAACCAAAAACGGCATGACACCGATTGTCCACCCCCCCTACTCACCGGATCTAGCCCCTTGTGACTTCTTTTTGTTCCCCAGACTCAAAAAAATATGAAAGGAAAGCGTTTTGCCACTGTGGAGGAGGTGAAACAAAAATCGCTGGAAGGCTTAAAGGACATCCCGATGAATGAATTTAAAAACTGTTTTGAACAATGGAAGAATCGTTTGGAGAAGTGTGTTGTGGTCAATGGCGAATACTTTGAGGGTGATCAAAATTTGGTGTAAAAATATTGAGAAATAAAGAAGTTATGACGAAATTCCTGTTTTTTTTGGGTCCCTCCGTATGTTTACGTTAATTCTTACCAATACACTGTTACGTTCGTCTATGAATTGCGTTATAAATACGCATTATAGTCACGTTATACCTATAATATAATAGTACCTTTTTCACGATAAGTGTCGATAACATACATATTTATAAAGTATCGTACACGTACGGTTAAGTGTCACTAAGCGCTTTGAGCCACCTCGTAAATTTTTAGGAATTTTTAAAATTTTAGCACTAATACGTACAACTAAACTTATTTTCTTTCAATTTTAATGTGCTCAGGAATGACTATATGCGCTTTCAAACAATTACAGTTGAAATTTCAACTGAACTACGAACCACGATATATTTCTCCAATTACATAAATGGGACGTTTCACAAAGATGCATGTAAAAATTAGCTTTCGCTGATGCAGCGTACGTTTTGCCATGTTGGCGAACAGACAAACTAATGGCTGCATTCTATTTGGACAGTGAAGCGATTAGAAAACTGAAATTAAACGGTGCAACAATTGGAAGTTGGAAGTGCACCGGTAATCCATTTGCCACGTCACTTCTGTAGAATCTTGACGTCTCATCTTGCACTAGGAACGTTAGTTCTATTTAGCCAGTGCAGCCTAGCGTGGCGGATTGATGGATAGTTAAAATTAATTTAGATATTTTTATTTCTATGCTAATTTAAACGAAATGAACAAAAGTCTATTTTTTGGCGTTGACGTTTAATACCTCAAGCATAATAAATTGTAAATTATCTTGCCTTCCATGTTGCAAAGACATCATCAGAATGAGAAACTTGGTAAGTTTTCACGTTAGCACCACTGTTATTAGATCGGTGCCTAGCGGAATGCATTTAACTTATTTATAATGTAGTGCATTTCATTGAAGCTCTCAAAAATTGACAGCGCTGAAGCTTAACATTGAATCAGTTCCATTTAAAAATTCGACAAACTAATAATTAATTTATAACGTCACTTCCATCTTATGTAAAAGCGGTGGTTCCATTTAAATAAGAAATTCAATGTGACGGTTGTAAATTACATTTCGGTCCTTTATACATATGATGGGCTGTGTTATTCGAGAAGGAGTTTCTTAAATACAAGGGGTAGTACTGGAAGTATACTAATTGATCCGTACGATTTCATAGTTGAGTTTTTCTTGGTTTAGCTATCACAACGATTTATACTTCCTTCACTTCTTTCAATATTTTTGCAGTAATTAAGTATATCAAATCAAAGTGTTTCCTTTGGATTAATTTCGTCTTTATTTTCTCTGTTGGCTCCGAATCGAAGGTCTTTTCTCGAAACGTTAGCAATTTCATTACAGTCTCTAGCCCATTTTAGGTGGAACTTAGCATAATCATCGGAGATGTGGTTAATTAACATTGGTCATGTATTTCTTGCTTTTCTACATTATTTTGAATTGCATTTTTCATGTGGAGATCTAATAGATTCCGTTGTGAGAGGAAAATATCCTTAAAAGTAGGATACTTTTGTTTTGGAAATCACAGGAAAATGTTTGGCACTCTAGCCTGCTCCTGGGAACTGGATGTATCCCTTTTTCTTTCAATCAAATCACCATTAATTTTTCATGTAAATTAAATATTCTTCCTCCTCAAATTTCACTTATCATAATTTTTAGAAGTACTCAATTATAATTTTACAAATGAATTAATAAAACTCACATTTATACAGTTTACATGGAATGGTGGCAGTAATTTAAACTGAATGGTAGATGAATGGCAGATTTCTATAAATCGCAACGGTTGTCGCGTTTGAAACATTGCGTGATTTGGATTGAATTGATACAGGATTTTGATGATCAAAATAAAATTTAAAACCGTAATCAATCGAATTACTCATCAACCGAGTTGGTCATCAATGGAGTTGCTCACCAAAATCGAGTTCCAATTTTATTGGAACTCGATTATTATTATAATGTCCTTTATTATAATGTTGATTTATTATATAACCCAACATTATGACATTGACAGATAATTCAAATTGTATTGAAGAGAGAAAGTTATATTAAAATGAAAAGAAAACGTGAATTTTAAAATGCACTTATTTGATTAGCGATTTTAAGCTTAGTTCATACTATTTTTACTAATGACGCAAGTACGAATTTATTTGAGTCCAACCGTAGGTGGATTTTTAAAGAGCTCGGGAAAAATCTTACACTTGCACTGTTAGAAATGTAAAAGAGCTGTTTTATCATATAAAAATATATGTTAAACTTTTATATATATTATTGTTGACCTTTTTATATATATTATAAGATATTCTTTGTTATGTATAGGTCTGTATTTAGTTTCATTGAATCAACGTTTCGGGCCGTATATTTTGGTCCATTTTCAAGGTTAAAATTAATTATATTACATTAGATAAATTATTAAAAATATAAATTGCAGCGTTTTTTGGAATTATCTGACAATGTCAAATTAATAACAATAATTGTAGCTTGTCATATAATTTCCCAAAAAGGGCTGTAAGATCGTAGATTGCCCATTAATCATGCTATCATCATGTTATCCAGAATGTATTTATAACCACCATGAAAGTATTGGACATCCTTTTTATCATTCATAGGGTTAAGACTTATATGGATGTTAATAGCTTCTTTTATTTTCATTTTCTTGTCTATTTTCTCTTTTTCTAGAATTGTAATACCTCCGTGGTTGTGTTTGATAATGCTGTATATAATCATGTGTTTACATAATGCCGTATAACCATCGTCATCATCTCTCAGAAAGACGCGAGCATTTTTTACATCTCGTGTATGTTCCTTTATGCGAATGCCTAGTTTTCTAGAACTGTCACCTATGTATACCGAGTCACAATCTTGACAGGGGATTTTATATATTAACCCACTATTATCATGCATAGGGGTGGGATCTTTAGTATTAGAGAAAAATCTTAAATTTTTGTTTGGGCATCTGAGACCAAACTTGATTTCTTGAATTGGTTTAAATACTGAAATAAGTTTTACAGTGAGTCCTCTAACATAAGTAAAACTATGAAATTTTGAATTACGGGATTTTGATAAATTAGTGTTATGTATTTGTTTGGAATTGGAATTAGTTTTAATTAGTGAATCGTTAACATTATTAGGAAAATCGTTGGCAGAAAGAACAAGAAACATAATTTTACGATTGTTAGAAAGAAATTTTTGGTCGGATAAGGAATTAACTTTGTGGATAAAATTACGGGCTACATTGATGATTTGGCGTCTAGGGTGGCTGGAAAAATAGTTTAGTAATCTACCCGAATAAGTAGGTTTGTGGTACCAGGAAGTAACAAGTTTACCGTCTAAATCATATCTGTATACCCTCATATCAAGGAAAGGAATATTTCTTTTGGTTTCAATTTTCATAGTGAATTTAAGATCATCATGGAAATTGTTGAAGTGGTTCAAGATGTAAGGTAGGCTTTCATTACTTATCACGAGGAAAAGATCATCGACATATTTTTTAATTAATCTTATACCGTTATTATGGATAGCATTAAAGGAAGGAACTCTATCTTCAAGAAGAATGTTCATACAAATGTTAGCTAAATCAACTGATATGCTACCACCCATAGGAACACCCCCCACCCCTATGCATGATAATAGTGGGTTAATATATAAAATCCCCTATCAAGATTGTGACTCGGTATACATAGGTGAAAGTTCTAGAAAACTAGGCATTCGCATAAAGGAACATACACTAGATGAAAAAATGTTCGCGTCTTCCTGAGAGATGATGACGATGGTTATACGGCATTATGTAAACACATCACCTCTAATTCACATTGTATTAACCACGGAGGTATTAAAATTCTAGAAAAAGAGAAAATAGACAAGAAAAGGAAAATAAAAGAAGCTATTAACATCCATATAAGTCTTAACCCTATGAATGATAAAATGGATGTCCAATACTTTCATGGTGGTTATAAATACATTCTGGATAACATGATGATAGCATGATTCATGGGCAATCTACGATCTTACAGCCCTTTTTTGGGAAATTATATGACAAGCTACAATAAATTATTGTATTAATTTGACATTGTCAGATAATTCGAAAAAACGCTGCAATTTATATTTTTAATAATTTATCTAATGTATAATATAATTAATTTTAACCTTGAAAATGGACCAAATTTTACGACCCGAAACGTTGGTCCATTGAAACTAAATACAGACCTATACCTAACAAAGAATATCTTATAAAAAATATAGGTATAGTAAATCTATGTCAAGTTATAAATTTACAAGGTAAATCTATACCACGCTATAACATCACAAGAATTATTATGTAAATTTACATGCAAAATCTGTGTAAGGTTATATAATTTTACGTGGTAAATTTATGCAAAGGTACAAAACTAATAGTATAATAAAATTGGGCACATTTCGATAACAAAAATCCAAACTCGGTCTTCTGCGATTTTTCGGTGGATTTTGTGAGGTAAATAATTGTTCATACTTTAACATACTAAAAATCGTCCTTTCTAAACCTTGAGCTTCTTACCGCATTCTTCGTCGGAAGTTGAAATTTTTAATGAAGAAGTGAAAATGATGCTTTTCGGCAAAATATTTTTAAACAAATTTCTATTTCAGCTATATTGTTATTATACAGCTCAGGAAAACTATTAAGAACACTTAAAATATTTTAACATCTTCGAAATCATCAGGAAATGAAGAGTTTTATAAAAATGGTCAGGGAATTCTGATTTTTGGATAATATGTTTTAAGGTTCGGGTTCCTATAATAAAAGCTGTGAGTTAGCGACCTTGTCGACCGCCCGGAAGTGCAGCTATTTTAACAAAAATCGCGGAAACAAATTGTTTCTTCCCAATATTTCCTTATCAGATGACTTTACGACGAAAATGGTTGCTATAAATCTTATAGAAAATAAAATTTACTACAACTTTTATCTAACATAATTTTCTCTAAGTCGAATAGTTGCTGAGCGCCAGCACTGTTAATTGAAATCAAAAATGTGCTCTCAGCCCTGGCGTTCAGCAACTATTCGATTTAGAGAAAAATATCTTAGATAAAAGTTGTAGTAAATTTTATTTTCTACAAGATTTATATCAATCATTTTCGTCCTAAAGTCATCTGGGTGAGAAAATATTGCTAAGAAACATTTTGATTTCGCCATTTTTGTTAAAATGGTGGTTGCCGAGGTCGCCAACTCAGAGTTCTTATTAGGACCCCAAATCTTAAAACATCAGAACTAAAACATAGCTAAAAATCAGAACCCTATGACAATTTTTAGCAAACTTCGTTTGAAACTAAATCTTTCCTTACTGCTCTAATGAGAAGCAGTTTGGAGAAGATAAAGTCCACGCAGAAGGTAATAACCTTCTACTTTTAAATGCGTGGAGCCCTGATCTTAGGTCAACTAGCTCTTTGATGGAAACGTCGGTATGCGAGGGCCATGGGTCGTGTAAAAACGCCTCGGAGAAACTCAAGGAAGCAGCTTTGCAAACACACACAAAATAAACTTAACAATAAAATAAAAATAAACATAAAAATAAACAATACGATGTTCATTGCTTAAAAGGCTTCAGGATAAAATCGATGTTTTATGGTGTTAAGAATGGCACCAGTGGAACGTAACACAGTAGCCCACTACAGTAGCCGACCAGAACGGCACAGTAGCGACCGCACTGACACCCAGAATCACCACCCAAACAATCAATCGACGGAACACTCGAATGGTCATAAAACAATCCCACGAAGGTAACCACATCGAGCCTCCGACGACAAAACCAAGCGGCAACGACCCCGGTGCAATGCCGCACCCTGTATATTTGTAGGTCACACATCGTAGCCTTTATAAAATAATATTTAACTAAAATAAAACACAAAAAAATAAGAAACATAAAAGTTCAAATATGAAATTCGAACGTAGAACGATCATCCTGGACTCCGATCGCCGATGCATTATACTAACGCCGCTTGATGTTGTAACGTGGAAATAAAACCCAGTCGAAGTACACATTATAAAACATTATTAAATCAAATAATTATTAATTAAATAATTATACCAAAACCAATATTCAAACATAATTTCACTTCCACGTTTGCGAACGTCCAAAAGGGATTAGATACGCCAATCACTACGATGCAGGAATACAAAAATGCACCGCAATCACAATCTCGTACAACACTCTGTAATAAAAAAATGAACGACGAACAGAAAAACCAGAATGCTACACATAAATAAAAGAAATAAAATTCATTAAAAAGGTCAAGGGAAAAATACGTCATCGAGCTTCTGATGTTAAAATATTGGCCAATCGATTAACCGGTGGCTGTGAAGTAATGGCAAATAATTAAGTAACTCACCATTTCAAAGGATAAAAATCCTTCCCCGAAATTATGGGCCAGGGTGGTCCGACAATGACACATGGCACGGCAAAAAGAACCCATCATCCTCCAATCACGAATCAAACCCCCTACTGGGATGGAAAACAACATGTTCCATATAATATTCGGACTGTCGGAATGGAATTCCCAATAACGCAACCATATCCACTAAATCGAAAGCAACCCCAAATCAAACACTTCACAGCACCCAAAACGTGACCTTCTCTTCCGACATTTTTCCAAAGACTCTCGATGCAAAGCGCAAGTCAATTCCGTTCCGGAAACAGATAACAAAATATGGAAGTGGCTACACCACCATCTCATTCAATTTGAAATGAAATGGCAGTGGCCAAACAAATTGATGTACAAGGTTGATCATAAGGGTTGTAAAGTCAAAAATCCGTTATACGTTTCATGATTTCGAAGATGTTAAAATATTTTAAGTGTTATTAATATTTTTACTGAGCTGTATAATAACAATATAGCTGCATTACAAATTTGTTTAAAAATATTTTACCGAAAAACATCATTTTTTTACACTTCTTCATTAACAATTTCAATTTCCGACGAAGAATTCGTTAAGAAGCTCAGGGTTTAGAAAGGACGATTTTTAGTATGTTAAACTACGAACAATTACCTAATGAAATTCGTCGAAAAATCGCAGAAGGCCGATTTTAGATTTTTTCCCGCAATTTTCTTACATATAAAGAGATTTAGCATCTAAATTAAATGTAAATTAACATGTTAAAACAAATTTTTACTTGATTTTTAACAGCATATAAAAATCATTTCGGAAATGAGATCACTGTAAATTTAAAAAGTACTTAAAAAGTAATTGATAAATTAATAAATTATGATTACCGGTAAATCCGGGTGAATCCGGGCAAATCCGGGAAAAATCCGGGGAACTCCGGGAAAATCCGGGGAAATCCGGAGTAAATCCGAGGTAAATCCGAGATCAATCCGATAATAACACCGGAAAAATGACGACGGTCATTGCATCGACATTGCGTTATGTCTCATTTAGGTCATATTAGCGCACAAATAGTCGTGTCCGTATAAAATATATAATTATTATCATGTATGAAAAATTTAAATAAAAATTCAATATCTGCATAAAAGGGGTGCTTTAAGAATGTTTAAATTGGGCCATCCTGTACTTCTTCAATGCTACATAATCACTAAAGATTAAATACAAAAGCAATTCATTGTGCATAAATTAAAAATCGAATATTTCTAAATGCTGCTCATTAGTAAATTTTACAGTGTAAAGCAAGCAGCAGTGGTTGATAATGGAAACCTGTTTTATGGTATGGGGTGTAAATATAATTATGATAGGATCCTATTATTTAGTGATCTTCGGAAAATTTTAATTAGCTCAAAGATTCAATAAGAAACTTTTGATAGAAGGGCTGATCTGGGAAAATTGTTTTGCAACATTTGAAAATAAAAATTTTCATGAAGCTGAAAAATATTAACAAAGTTTATCTGAAACGCATGTGAAATTAAAAACTGAATTATTGAATAAATTGGAGCTGGTATTATTAATTTAATGATGGCTTCAAATAATGATCGTCCATTTGCTTACAAAAAGTTTTTTTTATTGTTATTTGATATAAAAGTATTATATTATATTTTATTTAATTTAACTGGAAAAAAGATTCTAACGTAAAAAAGGAAAGTTAAAGTTTCGTAAAAATGCCATTTCGAATTTTTATTTTTAAAGAGATTCATTATTAGAATCAGTTCAGGAACCGCATATAAAAATGAGTTGTTTTTGTAATTAATTAACTCGAGATATACAATAAAAGAAAAATTATTTGTCGAACAGTGATTTAAATATTTGAGTTAAAAGTGAATAATTAGATAAAAGGGAGAACCACAAGTTTCTACAATTTATGTAGGTAGTTTTATGCAAAATTTACATATCAAATCCATATATTAAAGTCGAAGCTTTGGCAACGATGAGAATGCACTCTTGAGAAGCATTTTGGGATCAAAAAGGTTTTATGTTACATTTCCTTTCAATTCTAAAATTTCAGTTTCTGGAAAACAGAATAAATGCGTTAAAGTAATAAAAATTTTAATAGGCACTAATTTTTTAATGTAAGCGTGCCTTTGTTTCAAAAAAGGTGAATTCTGTTTTTCTTTTCGTGTATATACAATAATATTAGTGCTTTAATTACATGGGCGATATACCGGCGTGCACATTCTCGACTGCAGTTGGCAAGATTGTGATGAATTCTTGCCTACCGGATGGACTTCTATGTTTTTTGAAGCTTCGTTTAGGTTCACCCAGGATGCGTTCTGAAACAAAATATATACGAAATTAATATAAAAATATTTTAAATCAGCCGCAGGTCACTCAAGCGACATTTTTTACTGGCAATTAGCTCTGACTGGAAGCTGGTCCTGGACAGTTACCAGGTAGCCTGTGTTGGTAAGCAGCTTCCACAGCAACCTCACAGTTACCAAGGTTTGGTTCCACATCCATTTCCCAGTTTAAAAATGTCACTTGGGCGTACTCAGAAAGCAGTTTTGGTATTTGAATATTACGCTTTTCCTTGTAATAAACAAATTCTAAAATATTGAAATTGTTTTCTGGGTAAGCATCTGCATCAACAATTTAACATTATTTGCGTCAAAATAATTACAGTTAATCCCGGTTTGCATCCAAGTGAATAAGACAAAGTAATTTCTCAAACTTTCCGAGTCTGATTGCATTGTTCTTGTCTTATTTAAATGTTAAATATTAAATAAGATAGACTTATGAACTAGAGTGGATTGCATTTTTAAGAACTTGTTGGAAAATATTTTTAAATTAATTTTCTCGATTAAAAATTGAAATTGAAAAGTTTGCACCGATTACTCAAATTTAAAAGTTTGTGGAATGTAGTTAATGTACTCAGCTATAATATTTTTCTTTTTGTGAAATATTTATCAAGCGGTTGCCTGATTAATTAATTACTTACATTAATTTTAGAGTTAATTTGTTCCCTAAAAGTGGGAATTCAGAATTTCCAACGACATAACTACTTCGTTCACAAAAAATCAATCAAGCTGGTAGGATTTTATTGGTGCTTTACGTTCACAATATATGAACAAGGAATTTAGGATGAATATAAATGTAATTGTTAGGATAAGGGTTATGGGGCATTTTGGGACATAATAATACGGGCATAACTCTTGTTGTAAGTTATTTGGGTTTCAAAATGTTTGTTATCTTGATCTTGGTTATAAAAATATGATAAAGTGGAATTTTAAAGACAAACTGAAGATTTTCAAAAGTATATAATAAATTTTGAATTATGAATCGTTTTTGAAAAGGTGGTCATAAAAATGATATTTCTTATAGAACGCAATAAAGTAAGTCAAATAAGATGTAATATTTTGTTTCCTTCAAATCCAAATAGAATCTGCTGCGTTTGCAAATATAAGGATTTTCTGTCCAACTTGAGATAATAATAAAAAACGAAAAAGTTCAAAATCGATATTAGTTTTGTTACACTGGTATGTTTGCAACTTTTAAATCAAACTTTTGAAAAAAGTCTAACAATACAAAACAACTTGAACATCATACAGACATATAATTCTTGAGAAATATTTGATTATATTAAATTTAAATATTAATAAAATCAGTTCTTGGTGCAATAAATTCGGTTATGAATAATTTATAATATTTTTTATTTAATCTTTAATAATTTTATTCAACACTTTTATTTAAGAGACAGAAATTTGTTTTTCTAACTCGAACCATAAGGAATTGTCAAGGGTGCCATCAATTATTTTAAAAAGTTATGTAAATTGAACTTATCTAATTTTTGTTCTGAGTGGTCTTTCAAATCCCAAAACACATTTGGTGTACTTTTTTAACAAATAACTTGCGTCAAGCTAGCACACCCACTTTTTTAAATTCAAAAATGAATTTTATTATCCGAGTTTTTGTTTCTTTTGCAAAGTTTGTTTAAAAACGGCTTCGGGGCCATGTAGATAAACGACGGTTTTACTTCACTTCATTACAACATATTAATTTCTGGAAACTAGAGATTGATCTAGAGATCTCCAAATTGTGCATTAAATAGTCGAAGTACCGCCTTATTTTGGTTATCTCCATCATGCCGCTTTCCACATCTTGGGGCTATAATACAAACGCTACAAGTTCTACACTTATGAGAACTCATTCTAGACTTGTAATGATTTGGTAACATAAAAGAACTTATGTTCTTGGTGTCATGTCTTGCGCTTTGGAAAAGTTTACAATATAATACTATCACTTCAGCCATAGGCATACCAAATATTATACAAATTCAAATTTATACAAAAACACGTTTATTTAATTAATTGAATTTCTTTAATTTCTGCAAGTAATTATTTTTTATCGAAAAACCACTAAAAGCTTCACACCACTGTTGTTTGCGACTGCAAACGCGAAGTTCTCTATTGTAAGTATTATTATTTATTATTATCGAAAACAAAATTGTTATTTGATTTCGAGAGATAACTTAAAAAAAATTATATTGTAAACATTTTTAATACAGTTTTAAAATTCAGGTTATATAAATATTCATAATGTAACCTTTAAAATGCTTATCCAAACCCACATAAAACTGTATAGAATTCTGATCACGTGGCAGTCAACGTGTCAATCGACATTTTTGACAACACATTGTAATTTTTCCGGACGAGTACCGTTTAGTTATTTAAATTGAACCAATTAAAATTTAAATAAAGAGCTTAAAATACTTTGTGTCTAAAACAGATCTTTAATTATTTAAATAAACACAATCTAATGAATGTTTTAATCGCGAAGCAATCAATTGTTAATTGGAAGTTAAAAATGTCGAAATTTAATTACCAACCTCATCAAAAGCTTTTAATCGAATTAAAATTGTAACCAAATCCTTTTTGAAACGTCGTCCAAGGCACATTAAAATGCAAATGCGAGGTTCGCTATTTTTATGAACCTACTTGCACCCTTATTTCAAATTACATCTTTATCGAGTCTTTCTATATTCATGAGAAGTTGTTCGATAACCCTTATCTGTCAAGATTTTAAACAAATTTCCTGGGACGTTTTGCAATGTTTTAAATTTTATCACAATAAAGTGTTTTTCTTTGTATTGTACGTTAAAGTTTTCAAATTTAATTTTACATGCGAAGATGATGAAAAAGGTGACTTTTAAGCAGAATGTGAGGGTTTTCGTGGTAGGAAAAAAAATTACGTCCTGTTTACGTTCTAACCCAGACAGTTTAATCTACTGTCATGAACAGTCTGTCTGTTCGCGATTAGATTGTCAAAAATTTTCGTACATTAATTAATTTTAATTAAAACTAAATTACAAAAGTTTAATTCTTTTGAAAAAGTCGTGAAGTAAAAAAATTAAAATTGTTCTAGAACGATACGAGCAATAAAATACAAATAATTGAAAATGAAATTAGAAAAGAATTTCTTGTTCACCCGTTTGTCAGCGCCCATAATTCATTGCAAGAATGTCGCTGTATGCATCTTACTGACTTTATGAAGTCCTTCCTGTAATTTTCACAGATGCGAATGATGACTTATTTGGAATACTACGTCATGACCGAAGTGACATTTGTAGTTCGTAGCTCGTGCAAATCGTGCAAAATGATAGTCGCAGAAATCAAGTATACTCGAGTTCAATTGATTGGAGCCGACTGTCGTCCCTAATTTTTAGTAATTTTACAATTTAATTTTTACCCTCCCCTTCTTCCTAAATTCTGAAGTTTCCATTTATTCTGGATTTTATTAATTTTTAAAATGTAGCTAAAGAATGCACGTATTTCTACTAACAACTTAATACGCGAAGATAACCTTGACTTTTTGGTAGAGACGCCTAAATGTAATTTACCGATTGTCGAAGCGACCACACACGCTAAATTTCGAGGATTGAACCACCCCGCCCGCTGCAGCTAAGCCAGCACCTTTTGTTAGTACGGGGGGTTTGCCTGATCGCGACGGTTTTATGAATTACATTGTTTTGAGTCGTTGTGTTTATTGGCCCCGTAACAACTTGATATAGGAAGAATTACCGGTCATTTAATTTGGAACGAATTACTGCACGTGGAAGATCTGAACTCCTTCAGTATCAAGTAATATTTTTGGGATATAGTCCTGCCAGAATATAGATATATTTATGAGCTTTGCGTAATAACATCTCTTCTCAATTTAAATATCGACTTAGATCTACGACCTGTACTTGACTAATTTTTTTACAATTAGTTCTATATAGTATTTAATGATAATTAAGACTAATGATTATTTCAATTAGTTAAATGAGTTTTTATGAAAATGAGATATTTACATTAATTTATACTTTATAATATTTTAATAATATAAAAATAATTTATAATTTTAAAATTCATAATAAAATAAAAACCTCATTATTTAAATGATGATTTACCGAAATGATGATTGATCTTAATCACCATTTGTCTAAATGATCCTTATTTGCCTTAACGATCATTAAATTTTCGGTGTGTCGAAGGTATTAGCGATATTATGTAGTTTGTTAAACTAACCTTCGATATCCCTGTGACACTATTTTTTTGCAGTGTAGACAATCATTAACCCGGTGTGACCTACGACTAACGTTCTTTCAAAAATTCCTAGGAGGCAAGGAAGATTAGACTCCACTTAGAGTTGAACAAGGGAATCTTATACTTATATAGCAGTTGATCGCGCTAACTACCAGGTCATGACCGACTTTCTAACAAAGAATATAACTTGTAGCTCTATAGCTAGTTGTTATATCTATCCATATCGGGTTCGACTAGCAAGCACCATTAGTATGATAGTGATCGTGCGCCACTTTATGATTAAGCTAAATAGTCTTCATCATCATCAGGTACAAATTTGCTGTGATATATTTTTTAATTCATAAATAATATTTATGTATAATCGTGTTTTTTTGCATCAATTTGAATTTTTTAATATTTTCATACGCTTACGACGGTCGATAAAATAAATTTGTAAAACGCAGGGCAGTGGGGACTCGGCGTTGCACACGAGAGCAAGCCTGTAGCATTTTTGATAAATAATGAATAAATGGATTTAATTCTGAAATGAATTTTCATTTATTACAGAAGAATAAAAATTGAAGGTCAATAAATTAGTTAATGGAATTGATTGAAGAATAGGTAGTAGTTCTGAATTACATTAATTTAAATGTTTGGTATTTTCTCCCGAATGATTAAGAAAATTGCATACCATTAATTATAAAGACGCCCAAGGACCAGCTTACTATTCGTGTAATAAATCTTGACTAAATCGAACACAACTTAATCAAAAACTTTTTTACTGAAATATTACATAATACTCGTACATAAATTAGTACGTTCATTTACTTTCACTTTCCAATTCTATTCAGTAATTCTAGTGGTAATAGTAACCCTATCGTCCTGACGTTGTCAGGGCAGGCATTATCGTTATTGAGGGCAATATCGTTTATCGATATGGTCAGGGCCGTCGTCATTATCATTTAATTTACTTGGTTTCCAACAATAGTTTCAGTTAAATTTATAATTTTCATAAAAATTCGTAACTGGAAGCAAGTAGAAATGGAAATGAGCAGGAAAGGAAAACATTAGACTTTGATACCGATATGAGAGATTCTTGAATTTTTTATATTATAGATTAAAACAAAGACCTGAATAAATAAATTTGGCGGTGACTTATAAAAGAAAAGCCATCTAATTTTCACGTTAATGTTATACCCTACATACAGTTGGCTTTCGGAAACTCTTAATTTATTTCCGGAAAATTGCTGAAAACATCAAAAGCAAACAGTGAAGTGTAGTTAAATAAATTACGTAATTATTGTTGAAATGTATTTCAAATAGATTAGATTGTGGACTTCCTATCCAATCGGCGCTGGATTAAGCCTTAATCGGATAAAACGGTTGCTTGAGGCTCTCAATTCGAAAGAAACCCGAAAATGATTAACAAAATTTTTTATTGATAAACCAAAATTGTTCAATGTTAAATCATAACATATAATTTATAATCTGGTCAAGATACCAGCATCACCACCTGTTTAATGCTCAGACGCTTAGAAGCTCATGAAAGTTGAAAAGCCGCAGCTGTCTACTTTGGTAACTGGTAATTGTCTTTTTTAGACATTGCCACTAAATTTCTTGCCTGCAATTAATAGAGCGACTGAAGTCATTTCCTAGCTGGTGGCAAGCATTCTTTCTTGTTTCAGTTTTAATTGAATAAAAATGTCGAGAGGAACGGTTCGTGCTGGTGTTCCTTTAGTTTCTGTTATGCTGGAAGAAAAGTTAAGAAAAATTGAAAACTCGTGCAATAAGAATTTCCAATTTTACTTTGCCATATGATTTGAAAATAATCGTTATTGCAATGCAATGTAATATAAGCAAAACCAAGTGCGATTAGCGACTTCAGACGTCCTGTGTAATTAGAAAGCGTCTGTAGTTCTGCAGACGTTGACAAGCAGCTTTTTAATTAACGTATAAATTACCGCGACAATTCTAGTAATTTTCATTAAATTAGATAGTATTATTTTATCGCTTTTGATAGTTAGAATATTTCTTGTGAATTCCGCTGGTTTAAAAGAATTATTTCTTAAATATAGGTAAGTTTGTGTTTTAGCCTTACTAAGGTTCTTTTCAACAGGGACTTTGTTTTTAAATTTTAAATAAAGCCCATATCTTGGATTAAAGTTCTGTATTTCTTTATTAATAGTATATACCTAATACAGAAAGCCCCCAACTTATGAATGAAAAGTAATATCGGACAAATGTCCATCAAGACTACGTATACAGGCGTCGATCCTATTGCAAATTTTTTGGATAACATTTTTGCATACATTTGCCAAAAGGCGCACCAAGCAGTTACACGGATGTAATGCAATACAATCACTGTTTGAATTTTTGCAGGCCAAATGCGGAAATTTTACTTATTAACCATTCAAATTAAAATGAGCTTAATCTGAAAAGATAAATTTTTCAGAGAAATCATCACTTTCTTCAAGAATAAAATTAGCGAATTGTCGACTGGCTTTAATTTTTTAACACTTTCTATAACGACTGAAAATATCCGAAATTTTGCATGATATAGAGTTTTCACAGTTTCACCATTTTCGTAGTAGATTTGAATTATTTCCAAGCCATTTTCGATTGAAATTGAAGACGTTATAAAAAATTGCAAAACTGTCACCACATCCAGAATTGTCTTTAATATAAAAAAGCAAAGTCTCTATTGAAAAGCCCTATATAAATGCAAAAGTAAGGAGTCCCGTCCCGATGCTGTAAAAATAGCTTATCGAGATTATAAAATTGCATACCCATTAATAACGTCCATTTCCACGCGCATGAACTTCAGAGGGCGATTCCACAAAACATTTTAAAAATTCCACTTGGACTTCAATTTTTCTAAGTCCGGCACTGATATTACGTGTCGAATTTAATTAGGATATTGAAGCTTTAATAAATTGATAACTTTTTAATTTGCATCCTGTTTCTTTTATAGAAAGTGACTTATCAATTTTGGATTTATTGTTTTATTGAACGCCGATAAAATTTTAAAAGAATCTCCAACCTTCAAAGTTAGACAGTCATTGTTCGTTTCACTTTTATAATTTTCAATTCGTTTCTCAACTACAATCAATATTTAATGATACAAAACTTCCTTATTGTTACAAATATGAAAGGATCTGAAAAATTGAGGCAATGGATTATTTTCACAGGTTCCATAAAATAAAACATTTATCAATAATGATAAAAAATGAAATTGCAACTTAAGTTTACAGCTGCTTCTGTAATATGAAATGATGATTTATTTGACATTTTTGTAACAGAACACACAACATATAAATCGTTTTGCAGTGTAATTTCATTTAAGGAAATGAAAAACTCTCAAGAATTTAAAATTCGCCGACCACATACTCAGATAGGTACTACAAACATATTTTTCAGACCTAGCAAAATGTTTTTTATGTTTTCAGGTTTGCTCGAATGCGTTGAAAATTCTTGAACTACATTCAAATACTTGAAAAGTGGAAATAAAAGAAAATCACGCAATAACATTTCGTGTTGTAATTTTATCCGTGTAAACTTGGGTTTTCATGTTTACGACATTTTTATCATGTATTTTGCAATAATGTTTCACGCGATACTGGATGTGTTAATTAACAAAGCATGTATTTCAGGCTTAAGAGGAAAAAGCAATATATTTAAGCCGAAGGAATTTAAAGCTGCAATTTTTCTTCTACAATGTCACAATTTGTTTAAGTCTCGGAGAGTAATACTATGAAACTTATCGTAAAAATTCAATAATAAAATTTTACAACGTAGTGCAAACGCTAATAAAATTGTTAATTTCTAAGTTAACGGATAATACAGGATTACGATTACCCTGGGGTATTTAAAAATATAACTTCAATATTTTATTACGTTACATCAAAAAGCAACGAAGCTTTTTTTGGAAATAAAATTTAAAGGAAACTGGGGCGTGTTTTTGCTGTGCTATAAACATAGGATGAAACATTGTTGTTTTACATAAAATCAACTTGAGTGAATTTTAAAAATATTACATCAAATTTTATGCACCATAAAAATGCTGTTTACATTTTTCAAATGTTGCAGTTTACAATTGATTTTAAGGTTTAATAATTTTGGTATGTTAAGACTGAAATTGCAAAAAAATGTTTGATTTATTTAATAAAAAATGATGAACATTTATTATAAAAATATTTTCCAAAAATCTTAGATAAAGCAGAGCCTCATCATTTACCCAGAAGGGTGTTTTGATGATTTGCTATGAGAACTGCTATTCTTTTTTACCCTATTTATTTGATTTACTACCCATTAACAAGCCTTTATTTTTCTGAAACAGAAAATATTATCTAAATATCTTATTTGAACCTTCCTGAAACAAAAGTATAAAACAAGGATTTCATTGGGAAATTTTTTTTTATGATAGTCGGTCTAAAGAAAAATGTTAAGAAGCGCTGATTTAATATTATATTTTATTATATTAAATTAATCAAACTCCTTTGTGCTTTGTATTCCATTATGGCAACATTATTTTAATTTTTTTGTCAAATTTGTGTCACGCAAGATTAAAAAACATTATATTTTAATAACGGATAAAATCGATGCCTTTATATAAAATTTATAGTTTGTCGATCAAACCTTTATTTGATACGGCATTTCAATTTATGGATAAACCACTACATTACTGTTGTCATACACAAATGTATGTGCATTAAGTAAATAACTTTTTTACATTAAATTTTGAAAAGAAAATGATAAAGTATAGTACTAAAGTATTAAATTTACTCTGTAATTGAGTAAGCGCGTTATATAACGCACAAGGTAAGAAAATTAATATACAGTATGTCTCTAAAAATAATCAAAAACGCTTTACAGTGGACTCATGGAACAATGAGAGCCGTCGTCAGGGTTTTTATTCATTATTTTATATTATATCTAATCAATGAAATTAAAACTAATACAAACCAAGAAATAAATAAATAAACAGTCAACATATTAAAAACAACTTGTAACAAAACAGGATTAAACTTAAAAGAAATCAATTTCATTTTAAAGTTAAATACAATTATAAATTATTATAGTATTATTGTAATAATAATTGATAATTAACCCTATTATACACAGCGGAATATTAGACAAAGTTTTTAGCGGGAACATAAATTGATAAGATATTTGATCCCTTCCGAGGATGCGAAACTCCTGTTCGTTTTCGTGAACTGTTTGTGAACTCCTTAGATGCAGACAACAGTGGGTATCGTTAATTTGACTGGGTTTCGTTTCCCATGAGCACTGGGTATTTTTCCTCAAGACCCCATATCGAATAATCCTAGTTTACCTTCTGACTCGTTCCAAAATGCAAAGGTCACATTTCCAGTCTTTGAATCCATCAAGCCACAGTTGTACGAACGGGGTTGACGTTGATAAAAACATTTGAATGATTCAGAGTCGGGAAAAACAGCACCTGTTCAAGATTCAAACATGTACAGGTACAAGATGCCTCAACTTTTGCGAGGGTTTCATTATTAGCCAATGAGATTTATAGGTTAACTGAGTCAAATCCGGATGCGAATTCTTCAAATATTGTTCATTATTTTGTACATCTTGACCACGTGTAACAACCCATTCAATTTTTAACGCGTCATATTTCTGGCATATAACAGATTTTGGGATGCCAATCTTGATTCTGTGAATGTGAATGAGTATAAAAGCATTTTTTGAACAAATGGATCCATTGTTATGATCGACGTATTTTTTTAACGTTTAGGTACATATTTTTTTATATAAGAAAAATCACATTATTTATTACCAGTATATAATGTTGCGTCTACGCCTTTTTAAGCTCTCAAGAACGTTTAACAACAAATCTCTCTCACTTACCGTTCTCCGCACGCTCTTATCTCAGGTTATATTTTTATTGGCTTATCTCGCTTAGCAAAAGCATAAAAGAAAATCCAGCTGGTTCAGTTAACATAAATTTTATTAACATAAACACAAGAATTATCAACTGACAACAACAGAACAAATAAACAATAACAACCACAAATCAAAAACAGAACTTAAAATCTAAATAAACACTCGCTAACCTTTATACCTCTTAGGGCCGGTTTTACAACAGGAGCTTAAGCTCAGCTCAACTTTGCACCCAATCATGGTTCAAGTTCATTGGGTTTTATCCAATATTGTAAAACCGGCCCTTAGGTACTTGACGTAGCACTACACTTTCTTCCCGTCTAACGCCTGGCCCAAATGGTTCACACCAGCCCAAATGCTGATCTCGGTTATCCAGATTCCTTGCAGCTTCTCGTGCTGCTAACAGGATTCGCTTCTTTATTAGTTGTCACTGGCTAGTGATTCGTCGTCACTGGTTGTCTTCTTTGACAAGTTTTCTGATTCTCCACTAAGAACTCTTGACCGAGTTCAGTAGTCAACCTCTGTGTGGTAATCAACGTATGTACTTGATCTTCAAAGATTCGAATTAATTTTATCCCGCAATGAAAACACGTCTGTGTTCTTCGCGGACTCGTATGTGACTCCCTGCTTCACAGTTGTTGATCCTAGAAACCAAATTAAATTGTTTTGTTTTGTTCTTTCTGGATCTCTCCTAATTTCTGGATGTTATCCTGCTTCTTTTCGCCTACGTATTTTCTTCGTTACTAGGTGCTCTGCTCGTCTTTACTGTCGCTACTAAATTTAATTTCACATTCACACAACTTAAATTCTAACAACGATAAAAACACAACCTGCACATCCCCAGACGGCATTTCCTGTTATACTAGATTGCATCTCGAGCTCCTACTGTGAATGTCGCGAAACACAACAATAAATTGGTCACGTGTAAAGTGAAATAATGATGGTTTCTATATATTAATTTTCTTACTTAAGGTCGTTATTCGACGCACTGACTCATTATTAATTATCTAACAAAAAAAATTTTTTTCATTCTTATAACAAACGTACATAAAGCTTTGACATAAAACGTACCGACCCAATGTGTCCTATGTCTGTGGTGTGCTTTCGAAATGTTTTGACCCATACATCGGGGACCTACTCTTTAAATTGGAATCCGAACCATAGAAACACTTCATTTTAAGAAGAGTTTTCATGGCAGATTTTGAAAATTGTCAACTACGTTTATTTTTACTACGAATAAAATTTATAATTAATAATGTAAAATTTGATTTGAATGAGTCGGCAGTTATTTAATAGAAGCAAATTCAATCAAAGAAATGAAGTGTTTGTATTACTGGAAAAGTTATTCCAAAGTGAGATACCATGGTAGTTACCAACCTGGCGAGGGCTGGATCTTAATTAGAAAAACTATAAATTGGTAAGTTCATTTCGAATTTAATCAGAAATAAAAAATACAAATGAATAATTAAATATATTTTGTCCACTCCTTCCTAAGTAATTGACTCATTACATATCCTTATCGGACTGTCGTAAGCTCAAGTTATGGCTCGCTTATTAATTGCTATCGCTTGTTATTTTGCACCCCGCAAAAATAGTGTAGAGAAATAAAGATTTGCATTGCGCAATTAAATTGTCGATATAATGTTGGATCACATTTCCAGATATATTTACATTTTTAATTTAAAAATAAAATAGATACATAAAAAACGAACTATTTTTTAAGGGTACTTTAAATATACAATTTTTAAATATATTATTTTAATGATTGAGATAAAATATAATAAATTATACTTTAAATTATAACATACTTAATTAAACAAGAAAATATTTGTTATTGTACCTTTCAGTGGTATCATCATCAGATGTTTGTTGACATTTATTGACATTTAACAAACATTTGATGATAATAATAGTATACACTACTGAAAGTTTATATTTTATTACAATAATAAATATTTTCATGTTTAATTAAGTATTTTATTTTTTAACGTTTAATTACATCAAAACCTTTTCCGTATTGTTCATAATTTTAAATTTTGCATAACAACTTGAATACGTATTGTTCTTTCAGCAAGGTTGGCAAAGAACTGACTCCTTTATCGTTAGGTATACATAAGATAGTAACTATACGCGGCATTCCTAACTAGGGTTTTCCCCGAATTATGCGGTATTTGTGTATTTATTGTAATTTTCTATTTACTTAAGGAGGATAGAACAAAATATCTTACACACACTAGGGTAAAGTATAATACTATTAATCCAATCAGATCCATTTTTAAGTAATAAAAATATCTCTTGGGGCAATTTTCTTTTAATTTGAATAATGTCTTAGTTATTCAAATAAATTTTCACCTGCATTCCGTAATTACTATAAACATATTGTTTAATAAAACTTAGAGCACAAGCGAAAGCGTGTGATTTAATGATACGAGTTTCTTAATGATACTTTCCGTAAATCATATTTTCCTACAAAAGTGAAAAATATTCAAAAGTTATGAAAATTTATTAAACGTCAAGATGACAAATTTATTTAAATACAAATTTGTTAGATTAAAAAAATCAGGTAGGTTTAAATGTTAAAGAAAACATTATTCAAGCACAGTTCCATAAATATTTTTTAAGCGAATTGTGTTAAATTATTTTTATTTTTATTCCATTGTCAGATTTTAATTGTCATTCCGCAATTTCGTAAAAAGAATTTCTTTTGTGGTTTTATATAAATATTTTTTTATTACTGTACCAAAATTAAGCTCAACATAAAAAGAATTAAAAATCCATTCATTGGCTTCAAACGTTGAAACTGAAAATATAATTAATTCATTTTGCGCGTCGGCATTTTTTTTCTGAATATCTCAAAAACTAAAGTAGTACAAACGACTTGTAATCCGAAATTGTAAATCCCAAATTGGACTTACCCCCCCCCCCCCGTGGAGAACTTTTGTAATATTTGTAAAAATTATTTTATTTTGTAATATAGCGACATGCACCCATTTATTACTATTTTCAGATAAATCAATACCTTGAGATATTACAGGTGCAAATTTTATACTTTTCACTAAAGTTTTGCGTTTGTTGAACTTGAATTCACACGCTTTTCGTATAGCCACAATAATCCTTTGTCAATTTGATTGCCATTTACTAACTACTAATTTTGCAGCATTGCAATAATTTTGATGAATAAATCAATTAATTTGTGTGGTTTTGTTATACATAGTCTTTCATAGAAGTGTCGCGAGGATTAACTGCCGTAATTGAAATTTCGATAGTGCATGTTGTAGAAAAAGCTTGAGAGATGTATTTAACATTATAATAATAATTATCGATATTTTATTAAATGTCAGGCTTTTTTATTTACCAGAAACTAAGATAATCTAAATAATAACATGCTCTATTTGAAAGTTAGATACTCTAGTAATGATAGATTTTATGCTTTTTTGGTACCCCAGCCTGGGTGCCTATAAACAACAAGACACGTAACAGACACAGTCCAGTATCCAGACCAGTGAGATACCGCAGGGTTTGGTTTTGAGTCCGCTATTATGGAAGGCCATGTACGACGGCGTTTTGGGCTACCCATTCCATTAGGGGTAGACTTTGTCGCGGACAATATCACCATAGAAGATTAACTGAAAATTCCAGGTAACATTGAAATAAAGACATAATAGTAGATATATTTTATAAAACTTACAGTTAAAATTAAAATCAATAAGTTTTATTTAATTTAATGTAATATGAACGATGACCTTCGGAGACGAAATTTTTTAAGTGTTAAGATTAGATGGAACCGCACGTACCGTCAACAGAATGCTTGACGTAGTGCGCCGCAAATCGATTGCGAGCTTTCGATTGGTTGAGCTCTCGAAAAATAACGGTTTTCAATATCGAGTATTGCCAAAATTATAGGGGTTATCGAATTTATCCGTACCTTATTCGTATAATTTTAATGTTGTAATTCCATTAAGTTTCTAACACAAAACATCGTATCTTCGGGTCCCCTTTTACGTGTTCTTACCAAAACCTTTCCCCAAACATTATGAAAAGTGAACGGCCAAATTGATTGTAATTATTTAAAAAAAAAAATTTATAATGTATTTTTAGGGAAATTTTCAGTAATTTTTTTACATCGGGTTCCAGGTTGGGTTTTATTACATTATGTAGATCCTGTTCGTGGCTTTCAAACCTTCAGATTGTCCGAATAAATGTGCTTATCCCACTTAAATTTGCTAGTAATCTCATCAACACAGCAAAGGTTTCTCCCTAGAAAAGGGCGATTTACATGCAGCTCTTGTGCCTTTTTCGCCTACTCAAATTATTTTTGAGATACCCACAACGTTCAAAGTTTTTAAAAGCCCTTTAAACAGGGTAAACCTAAATTTTATACAACAAAAAACATTTCGTGCTTTTAAGTTGCATATTTTATCGTTAAAGCCTGATACTTAAAAGCTTTTTTAAGCTTCTTAAAATTGGTATTGAAAACTTCAAAATAATAACCCAATCGATAAACACTAAATTTTGTCATCAATTTGAAATAAAATGTCACATTTCCTCTTTTAGAATCCATAAAATTTAAAGTTTTATTAAATTTTATTAACATAACCACTCATTAAATTTAAGCGTAATTTCGTAATATTCCTCGATATTGCGTTTTAATAAAACTAAATTTAAAATTTATTTCATTAAAAATTATATCTCTTTAAAGTGTTTAAAAATTTATTGCCCAGCGTCTCGAACGTAAATTTTCTGGTTAAGAAGTTGGAGTGTATTATTCGTAAGTGTTCAACTTCCGCAATTATAATATTTTATTAAGCTGGAAAAGTTTGTTATAAAATTTTTCATTAATTTATTATCATCTAGTATTCAATGTTCACTTTTACAACAAATGAGGCAATTACGAAGTACACAACAGTAAACTTTAGGGTTGAGAGAAAAATCCCGCAATTAAAATTTGTACGAAAAAGGTTTCCAATTTTCTTGGTTACGCTCAATGAATTTTAATTATTTGGAGGATAAAACGTCTTACATCCATTAATTTATACGGTTACCAGCTTACGAGTTGCGTGGAATCCTTCATGACGTTTGGAAATTCGAGAGGTAAAAGCATTTTCATCACGCGACGCTTCTGACAAAGTTTCTATTAACTTAAAATCGAAAGTTAAACTTGAAACTTGAACCAAACTAAGAAAAGGGAAAAAGAACCGAGTCAATGAGTAATTGGCTGCATTTATAATTTTTAGAAAATTTGAATTTCAAATTTTCAGATTATAAGAAGGGTTTTTTTCTAAACTGAAGCTATATTACGTCGAGCTTTGTGCTGAAAGGAAGTCAAAAATTACTGAAAAATGTTGTAACAATCTGATTAATTAATTCTACACGTGTCGTTTACATAAGGTAGCCGTCTGGTAAACAGAATTTGTTTTATTTATTTTATTTTAGTCAGGAAAACATGAAGTTCAAAACAGTTCAGTTCTTCTGTATTTTTGTCCCGCTATAAAATTGCACAGAGCTTGCGGCCAACTTTTATCAATTAATCTTTTTGATTTTCATAAAAAAACTCTACGAAATAGAGCAATTAATTATAGCACTAAAACAAAACAATTTGCAACGTCAATTTATTACAAGCTTTTGGTGATGTAATATTATGGATAAATCATTTTTCCGATTTGTGAACAATCTCTAAGTTTATTTTAAAGTTTGTAAACAACTTGTCAAGCGTAGTCATTTGTACGAGCACATCCTGCTTTTCTTTTGATCATATTTAAAAGATCCAGATCTCAAAAAGTTTTAGACCGATTTTATTCATTTAACAAACCTGGAAATCTCAACGTTCACAAGAGTGTACATTCCAAATTTGAGGATGATAGAATAACAACTACAATCTGACCAAATCACAATTAAAATAATAATTACAAATAACAATATTGAAATTGATTCTAAAATTCTATCCATTTTCACAGCTATTTTGACAGTAAATCGAAAATCTAATTAAGTCAAGTTCTAGTTTCATTCTATAGCTTCAATTTAAAACAACTGCGTGTTAATTGAACGCGGATTAACCACATGATAGATGCGCTATAAAAATATTCTGAAAAGCTTAAATTTTTTCTCACTTATTTAATCACATGATAAGCTTTACATACTAGAGTTCCATGCAAAAAATGTAAATTCATCCTGAGAAGTGGTGTAGCTTTTTCCTAATAGGTTTATTTATTTTAATCCTTTAATGATAATAAATTAATAGTAGTTTAAAACTTACGTATTTTCTACACGTGGTTTGCGCGCAAAGTGTTATTATATATACATGGGGGACCTATAGTTTAAGGTGAGCTGAACAATGGAAAGTTTCATAATATACTTTCATTTTGAGAACGCGGGGGGGGGGGGCAAAAGAAAAGTTAGTATTAAAAGTTTTAAACTTGGAATTCCCATCCTAAAATTGTACTATTAAGTTAATTCAAATTATAATTTTTCAAATCATATAAAATATTATTATAAAAATTAATTACAATACGAATAACATAGATAGTAGTCATCATTTATTACTATAAGAAAAATTCATTTGCATAATTTTATATAAAGCTATTAGCACGGATAATTTATTACAACAGATAGTTCACCTAAAACATTATATTAATTATCTGTTTTGTTTCCGTTTTTCGCAGGCTGGAGACAAGTGGAATGCAATCCACTTTTACTTTTATTCTCACTCTTAGCCAATAACTTTCAAACTAATCTTCAATTGCTACCACATACAATTTATTGGAGTATTAATGTTACGAAAAATAAGTCAAAAGGCCATTTCTGTTCGTCTCAACGTTTCCTTGAAGACTGTGACCTTACTTTCTTTTTTCCCATTTTTCAACTTTTTAGATTTTTCTACGTCTATCCACTATCAAACCTACGTGCCTGCGATCTTTCATCTTTCCAGATAATCCAGAATTGGCCAAACATTTTTATAATTCAGCTACATAGAATTCGTTACAGTGCTTCCAGCGTTTTGAGTGAAGTAACGTGGCGTGCATTTAATATTTTATATGATTCCATTATTGCCATTTGAAAGTTGAGAATTTCCTTTAGTTTTTCAGTTCTATAGAATTTTATTTAGGAAAATATTTTTTCTTCATGAAAGGAGTTGTTTGCCCTACAAATATGAAGGAGACTTGGTATTTTCCTATCCATGCATGAAAAAGTAGGTACTTTCTCAGTAATGGACGGAAATGTAGATAATCAGATAAATCTAAAAAATGTAGGTACCTATCAATAAATTATTCCTTGAACTTTTTAAAGTTTACTTTATATCGTGGATGTTTCGATGAGCAAACTTGGAATTCATCAATTGTTATCTCGTTTCTTGAGTGATGGAGGGAAACTATAAGATTTTATGTGGGGGGGGGGGGAGCCTAAAATTAATTAAATTTCAAACCCTTCTGTAGCCATTAACTTTAGATTATAAACTTCTTCTTCAGAATCCTCAGTCGGATGACTGATTTGATGCAGTTCCCTAGGTTTTTCTATCAGAAAATAATCTTTCTATTCTCTCGTAACTCTCGCTTCCTGTGTCTTCCTTCCATCATTCACTTTAGGTATGTAGTTAAATCGGGATTTTCCTGTATTTTTGCTTTTATTTTATTCTCAGTGTTTGGTCTCAACAGCTTTTCTCCTATCCATGCTTACCCATAACCTGATCTCTTCTACTTATTAAATATAGTACATCTCCATAATCTTTTTGAATATATCGCCTTCCTTAATTGTCGTCCTTTCTATCCAGCTGTTAATTAGGGATCTTCTGTAGTATCACATCGCCCTTGCCTCCAATTTAGCCCATCCACCCTCCCCGTGATCCTCATCTCATTATTCTGTCGGCGGTTACTAATACTTTCTTGTTTCAGAGATTTCTTGGCGTTTGGATTATCTTGCTATTTATTTCTCCACTGTTCTTTCCATTCTTTTCATCGCTCTTAGCAATGTGAAGAGTGGTGTGACCATTTCGAGGAAAATATTTAAGTTTCAAATGTTTTAATGGAATTAATTAGGTTTTTTGAAAATTCAAGTTAGTAAACTTATAATATTAATGAATTAAAATATTAAATTATTAACGGTTTGATTCAGAGCGAAGTAAGAACTTTACCATAGTCGTCGTTCTTCACTAACAGTTGGACAGTGTTATGCAATATAGCAGGGGTGGCCAAGCTCCTTGATAGTCGAGCCATTTTTCAAAATTTGAAACACATACGGAACGATAATAATTTTTAAAAATATAATAGCACAAAAATGAAAACGGAACTCGGGTACATTTATCGAGAGCCACAAATAATCCTTCAAAGAGCCGCATGTGGCTCGCGAGCCACAGGTTGGCCACCCCTGCAATATAGTGTTAACCGACGCGACGTCTTAAAAAACACGTTTTTGTTTTATAAAAAAGTAAAAATGGCTATTAAATAATAAATAATCTTGATCCAGCCTACGTCCTGCTTATTCTTGATATTTGGGAGCATATAACTAAATCACTTCCTATTGAATCGGCATTGTTTTTTTTTAGATTTTGATAATTGAACCCAGATTAACTGATTTGTGGGTTAACACTATATTGCATAAAACTGTCCAGTTGTAAACCACCGATGTGTAAGTTGTTCAGTAAAGCTTCTCAAAATGTAGTGTATGGCACTTCCCGTGGTTTGGAACCCACGTTAACAATAGGTCCCCCTATATGGATGATAACTGATAACATAACACTTATCTCGTGTTGGATCATTCCGCAATTTTCGGTTATGTAAAGTTTTGACTGACTTTGTTAGAATATTTGCTTACAAATTGTTTTTAAATTATGTTCCAAATTTATAATTTTAAAACATCTTGTAATTAATAGTTTTTAAAGCTCGTAAAGTGTACTTGAAGCAATTATTTACTAGGTGTCATCACGCTTTTAGACAATTTTGAATAGGTTGATTAAAAGTTACCGTCTCTACGCTTTAATAAATTAATGATCTGCAAGTTAAACAATAGTTATGAAATTATACGACAAAGTTTTTTGTTAAAATAATTTATTTACATAAACTTTTTAGTTTTTAGATAATTAACCTTGACTATAATTCTGAAAAGTCAATACATTAATAATTAAATTATTTGGACCTCTGATTACATTTTAATTTCGTTCGTATTAAGTTTTCAAATAAACCAATTTTACTTGAATTCTACTCGTACTCATTATTAATTTATTTTTTTATACAACATCAACATGCAATTTAAATACGTATGGGTGAATAACCGTGAAAATCGTGCAATACTATCCGAGTTAAAATTTTCAAAATCCATTCGGTCGGGAAAGTATAAATTTCTTTCCAGTTAACATTGCAATTTTGTGCTTCAACACTTGAACCATAAAGTTTCTAAATATTTCTTGTTCTCCGATTTTGTTACATTTTTCTAAAAATAACACGTTTTTACTCGATCCACTTGATCTTGCAGGTCACATACGCTTTTGTTGAATGTGCTTTATTTTTTCTCCAAACAAAGACGAAAATATGACTTGGTAAATTAAGCTTTTTGGAGTAAACCGCATTTATCATTGCGGTTTTTTGTCCGGTTATTTTATTTATTGTATTTTTAATCTATCAATCGTAAGCTATTAGTCAGAAAAACTTTCATCCGGGATTTTTAAATTTTCAGTCACTACACAAAATTTCAAAAGATTTACGTTTTTCCTGTGCTTGGTTTGATTAAAATTCAGATTGTGAACAAATTGAAAGGAAATCAATCTTTCGTGTAATATTCGAAAAGGACATCAATCAACGAATTATGCTGAATAATTATTTAACAAATTATTGAAATTTATTAGTTATAAATAGATTTAATTTGTTTTGTTGAGGTAATGGGTCGATTTGACAACACGGGCTTGTTTAGTACTGTATTTTACTATTTGGTACAATTTTGTTATTACTTAATTGAAATTTTCTCAACATTTTTATCTTGATTTATATTGCAGCTTTATGGAGACAACCAAGTTTTTAAAAAATTTGTAGAGAATTAATTGTGGAATTGTTTACTTCTTTGTTAGTTAATAAAAAATACCGAATAAGTACCATTAGGGTAAAAGTAGTATCCTCCTAGCGTTTAATCCATTATGCTTTGTTATCTTACATAGGTATATATTTCTCTTGTCCAACGCTAATTCCTCTGTCCACTACAGACACCAAAACGTTTCATTCTTCATGTGATCCCAACTTGTTTGTTCAAAAACGAATTAACGACAACAAAAAATTACCATTCTAATTGGGACCGTTATTTACTAAACCGATTAGTAATTAATTAAAAAAACGTCAAACAAATCCTTCGAAAACATTGCGATAATAGACTTATTGATAGCCACTGATGAGGTTTTTGCTCACGTACGAAAGATAAAATGCAAATTTGGCTAAAAGCTCATTTTAAAAATGAACACGTACTTCATTATACCATAAATTATGCAACAATTGGATGAATTATACTCGGGCTGTAAAACGCGCTAACAATTTGTTTGCGGTAAGAACAAAAGCAACTTTTGGGTGAGTGCAAGAACTATAAAACATTGCTGGTTTCAACAAATCAAGCAAAGTTCAACTTGGCTGGTATTTCATACCGCATTAAAATAAAATGCAGTGACAACGAAAAATAGCAAGATGAAAGCAAGTGCCAAACTAGATTATGTTGTTTACTTAATTTTACGTTACAAAAAAATATATGTTGCACAATGGTGTAAACTAATTCGTAATTTGTTACAGCAGATGAACACAAATGTCTACTTTTACAAAAGATTGGAATGAACTATGTGTGATTAATTCGGAAAATGGACAATAAATAAAAAGCACGATTTTCGGTGCGTTAAGCTTTATAGCATCCGTTTGAGATGAAATCACCATAAATACAGCAATATCAATAATTTTAAATGATAATAGAGCAAATAGGGAATTTATTTCACATATTCTGTTGGTCACATAAAAGTGTCAAATACATTTTTTACAAATATAAACATTTTCTTAAAATTGTTTTTACGTAGTATTTTACTATTCGTAAGCCGGGATAAAGGAGGAGGGTTGAGCGAGGGGTTAACAACCCGCTTCCTCGGAAAACTAAGCACGCTGTGAAGACTTACACAAAGTCTCGGAATTGGACAGAAAATATGAAAACGACACCAGCAATGCAAATGCTCTTTGAATGTTGAGAATTGAAGGAATAGAAGAGCAAAATACATCCCGAGATGACGTGGAAGGCTGATGAAAATTTTTTCTAGAAGCGACAACTAAAACAGCAGGCACAATACTTGGCAGAGAAATACAGAAGAAATCGAAAGGATGGTGGTATAACGAATGTCGGGAGATTTTGAAAAAGAAAAGTGTTTGAAAATTTAATTTGGGAAAATATTTTCAGCATGGGATGATAGTTGAAATAAGTAGATGATAAAAATTTTGGGTTTGAAAAGTGATGGTGCACATTTTTGTAACATGCACAAAAGAATAGAAGATGGTTGCGATAAAGCCATATCGATGGACGCAGCAACATTTTAAAATATTAAAATTTATAATTGGAAATTTATAAAAATCGATGAAACACTTCGCTATAGAAAAAAGAAGAAAGGTAAACAACTTAACCTTGGGCCCCAGGGAAAAAATTCAACAACTTAATTATCTCACACGGGGCGCGTGTTAATTATCTCACACGCGCCCCCTCGAATGTACCTGAACCTTGACGTGGTGAGGGGGCTTGCGTATTTTGAGGAAGCGGCGGGCGTGTACCTGGTAGGATACGAACCAGGGACTTAAAACCCCCTCGTGTTCGGTCTGTATGGCACTCGGGTCTGGCCGGGGCTTAAAAACCTTTGTGCCTGGCGTGGCTGTCAATGAACCGGGATGATGGTCGTCGTGGAGAAATCAGACAAATACAGGTACCTGCGTGTTTGTGCCGTGCGCGGTGACCCGTAAGGCAGGATGAGGGGATCCTGGTGGCTGAGTCAGCCTGAGGGTGGCTGTTATTCCCACAGGTCTGGCAACACTCCACTTTGGCCCGGATTTCTGCTCAAACGGGAGGTCTAGACTAGTCCACCTAGATCAATCGGCTATGCTTTTCCGTCAGAGGATTAGCAGGACGAGCTCTTGGGGGAGGATGGAGTGTGCAAACACCTCACCTCCCTGGGAGCTATATCTCTCGGGTAGCCCTGGCGTTGTTTACAGCGTCCCAGAACTGTGAGGCTCCATGAGGGTGGGGATCTCGAGAGATGAAACCATATATTTTCTCACATGGATGATGAAAACAAAAACAAAAAACCAGTCGAGTCATCGACAACAGCTCAGACGGGTGCGTCCGCTCAGGATACCCCGTCTAAAAATATAAATGAAGAGGCCAGCACTGCAGATCGACGTCCGCCAAGGCGTAAAGTCTGTGGTGCGGAAGCCAAACGCCGTAGGAGGGCCCGTTTGGCGGAGGTATCGAAAGATATCACTGCAAAACGCCCTACCGCTGTCGGCACAGCTCACGAACAGGCCAGGCTTTCAAAGCCACCGGTTCATGGAGCTAAGAAGTCACCCACAGGTGTGACAAAGAAACGGGTGCGCTCGCAGGACTCGCTCCCCTCGCCCCTGAGCAATCAGGGAAAGAGGCGGAAACCTGCAACAATGCCACCCAAAAAACCCTCCACCAGAGCGGAGTCTGTCACCTACAAGGAGGCTGCTGAGAAGCACCTTCGAGTAGCAGTGATAGACCGCTCAAATCCCCTGGGAAAGCTCACCGAGACCCAGGTTGAGATGGTGGAAGGTAAACTTACCACCGCCTTGGATGACTTCATTGACACAAGGCCTGGTGAATCAGTGCAAGCACCCACTTTCAAAGGGTTCCATTACTCAGGACAGATCCTTCGGATCACCTGCTGTGATCAAGGTTCCCTTGAATGGCTGCAAGCAACCATTGCAACCCTCACAGAAATGTGGGAGGGGGCAAAATTAGATGTTGTCCAGGTGGATAATCTGCCCAGGCTGACCAAGGCAACCCTTTGGATCCCCGGGGAACCGGAATCCACTGAGGCTGTCATGAGACGCCTGGCTGCTCAGAACACCTGGGCAAAAATAAAAGAATGGTGTGTCTTCTTCGACTCGGTCAAGGAAGAGCCGAAAGGCAAACTCCTTGTTCTCGGTGTCGGGCAGGAAGACGATGCCGCCATCAAAGCGAAAGGAGAGAGGTTGAACTACAAGTTCACCTCTCTGAAAATCAGGCTGCAGAGATTTGAGGATGACTCTGCACCCAATACGATGCCGACAGACACCACATCCACTCCGATGGAGATGGGCGAAGGTTCGGGTGGTGTGTCTGCGGGCATAATGGAGTAGGATGCTCTTCAAGGCAGGCCAAATGGCTTCCCTACAAGAGTGGAACCTCCTACAAATCAACCTCCAGCACTGTCGAGGGGCTGTTGCAACCCTATGCCGCCACCTCGACTGCTGCAAGGATACAATCGCTCTTATTCAAGAGCCATGGTTAGTAAAATCTAATGTAAAAGGTTTTACAAAACTAAACGGCACTGTTTTTACAGGAGGTCACACAAACAAAATTAGGACATGTATTTACATACCTAACAACATTCAGGCCAACCTTCTGCCACAGTACAGCGACGGCGACCTCACAGCGGTGAGGCTCAGCTGCGACCTTGGCAATGGTCAACAGGATGTCATTATGGCATCAATCTACCTTCCAATAGACTCACCCGAGTCACCACCCCCACGGGGGATGGTGGGGCTGGTGGAATATTGTGAGCAACAGAAGAAACACCTCATAATTGGTTGCGACTCTAACTCCCATCATCACGCATGGGGAAGCAGGGAATGCAACGGCCGAGGTAAGTCTCTATTAGATTACTTTATTAGTACAAACCTAGAAATTCTTAATCGAGGGAATGACCCCACTTTTTACGTGTCACCCCAACGCAATTCGGTGATTGATATCACCTTAGCGTCGTTAAGCATTTCAAATTATATATATGATTGGCATGTGTCTAACGAACTGACATTGTCGGATCATAAATGGGTTTGCTTCAAGTTGAAAGCTAAAAAAGTGGAACCCAAGCAATTTCGAAACCCTAGGAGAGCTGACAGGCTGGTCTTCCTAGACCACCTCTCCTCGTCCCTGGAGGTCGATATGCAGGCAGAAACTTTCACAAAAGAATATTTAATAACTACTGAGGAGATTGAACTGTATGCCGATACGCTGCAAAACTCCCTCACAAAAGCGTATGAGATGTCCTGTCCCCTACGGACTGCTGGACTACGGGGTCGAGCAACACCTTGGTGGTGCAAAGAACTCGACCAGCTGAGGAGGGTGACCAGGAGGCTCTACAATAAGGCGCAGAACTCAAAAAATGACACTGACTGGACAGCGTTTAAGACGCACCAGTCGGAGTATAAGAGAACAATACGTCAAAAACAACGCGAGTCGTGGAGGATCTTCTGCAGTGGCATTGAATCAACTGCCGCCGCAGCAAGAATAAAAAAGATCATTTCAAAAGATCCACACCAGCAGCCAGGCAGTCTGCGCCGAGAGGACGGCTCGTACACAGAGAGCCTCTCGGAGACTGCTGAAATCCTGCTAAAAACACACTTTCCCGATAGTAGACCTGCTTCGGATTTCGGCTGGGACAAGGCGACGGGCCGGACACCGACGGCGATAGATTGGGAAACTGCAAAGAAGGTCGTGAATGAGACCAAAACGAGCTGGGCAATTAAATCATTCTGCCCCTTTAAATCGCCCGGGCCTGACGGGGTATTTCCGGCCCTACTACAGTGGGGACTGGACGTGGTGCTCCGTCACCTGGTGCGGGTGTTTAGAGCATGCATTGCGCATGCCTATATACCAAAAGGATGGCGGACGGCAAAAGTTGTCTTTATACCCAAGCCAGGTAGAAGTGATTACTCCCTGGCCAAATCTTTTAGACCTATCAGTCTCACTTCGTTCTTTTTGAAAACGTTGGAGAGACTGTGTGATAGAGAGATCCGCGAAGTGGCTCTGTTTCACAGACCACTACATGCGAATCAACATGCATACATCCAGGGGAGATCGACCGAATCGGCGCTACACAAGGTAGTGGAGCGCATAGAGAGGTCACTGGACTACAGAGAGTCCACCCTGGGAGTATTCATTGATATCGAGGGGGCTTTTGATAAAGCCACCTTCGGAAGTATAAACGCTGCTCTGCAGATCCACGGCGTTTCCGCGACCATCGCGAGATGGATCAGTTTTATACTGAAGTGGAGAATCGTGGAGATCAGAGTTGGGGACGTTGACATTAAAGGAGTTGTAACAAGGGGCTGCCCTCAGGGGGGAGTACTCTCCCCGCTGCTGTGGGACATGGTGGTAGACAGCCTTCTGAAACTCTTAAATGACATGGGATACCACACCATAGGATACGCAGATGACATCGTCATACTGCTCACTGGAAAATTTGAGAATGTCTTATGCACCCTAATGCAGGATGCTCTCAAGATTTTAGAGAAGTGGTGTAAAGAGCACTCTCTCTCGGTTAATCCGGCAAAGACAGAGCTTGTTCTTTTCACCCAAAAGAAAAAGCTACCGACCATGGTCATGCCTAGCTTAACAGGGACTCCCTTAAAAATAGCTGATCAAGTCAAGTATCTGGGAATAATACTGGACAAGAAGCTGAATTGGGGAAAACATTTACAAATGAAACTAGAGAAAGCGAGAATGGCCTTCTGGCAGTGTCGGGGAGCAATGGGACGGTCTTGGGGTTTATCCCCCAAGATCACCCTCTGGCTCTATACGGCAGTCATTAGACCCATGCTCTGCTACGGATCCCTTGTATGGTGGCCCAGAACCAAACAAGTAACAACAGCGTCCTCCCTACACCAGACCCAGAGATCAATCTGTCTGGCTGTAACTGGAGTGATGCGAACGGCCCCAACTGTAGCGCTTGAGACCCTTCTCTGCCTCCCTCCACTTGATCTTCATGTGCAGGAAACGGCGGTCAAGGCAGCTCTCAGGTTGCGCAGTTGGAAAGCCTGGACTCATAGGCGAGGAACTGCGGGCCATATGCAGATCTTGGAGGAATATTACAAAGGAGTACCTCTTCTGCTACTTGAATCCGACAGAATCCACCCTAAATATATATTTGACAGGAAATACAATGTACTGTTAAACGCAAACGAAACATTCGATTACGATATACATCTCTTTTCGGATGGCTCCAAAAGTAATGTTGGATCGGGTGCAGGAATTGTCTCTGCTGAACTTGATCTAAACATAAGTATACCGCTGGGTAAATATACATCTGTGTTCCAGGCGGAGCTTGTGGGTATACTACACTGCGCAAAAATAGTTCAGGATAGGAGTATTCTGAACAAAAACATACAAATACTATCAGACAGTAGAGCGGCTCTGGTGGCACTTCGGGGCCATAAAGTCACTTCTGGTCTGGTGCTTGAATGCATCCGGGCACTGAATGATATATCAACTCAAAATGTCCTTTCTCTCTGCTGGGTTAAGGGACATAAAGGTAACGAGGGTAACGAAAAGGCTGATGAGCTGGCAAGAAATGGCTCCAATGGTCTTCCCTGCGGCCCGGAGCCGATGATCACGCCCGCCGTCAAAACCATAGATACTCTCCTAAAACACTATACCCTAGAACTGCACACCAGCAGATGGCTACAAGGAACTACATGTAACCAAGCTAGAGCAGCAATACGCGTGCCTTCATGGAAACATGCAAGATACTATATGAAGCTGTCCAGAGTCAATCTGAGGACAATTGCAGGGATACTGACTGGACATTGCAGATTAAATAAACACCTCCACAATATGGGGTTTGCAGATGACCCTTTATGTCGTGGATGCAACGAAGAGGAGGAAACAGCTGAGCATGTGCTCTGTTACTGCCCAGCTCTGACTTCTATGAGAGGATCCATGTTGGGAGACTTCTGGCCCGACATGGCCAGAATCAGAGGCACCCCACCCGCCAGGATCCTGGAGTTCATCCTCCAGTTGGGATGGCTTGAGGAATGACGGGGCGCGGGGCCGCTGAAATTGGAGGTAGCACAATGGGCCCAATTTAGTGGCCTAAGTGCGTGTGAGTTTTCTTGCCCTCCACCTACAATCCAGAATCCAGAATATCTCACACGCGATATACAACGATCATGCTGGAAAGATAAAAACAACTACTTGAAAAATGTTTGCATAGAGCTGCAATACCACGCGGAGCGTTGTAACGCGAAGGATATTTTTATGACAGTACAAAAAACCCACAAAGTACACTGCAAAGAGATATCAGATATCTTGAACAGATGGAGGGATTACGGTCAAAAAATTTAAAGACGATGAAAATTCAGTCAAAATAAAAAATAATTCAACACCATCGGAAGAAGATAAGGAAGATTAGAGAAGAAATTGCATATGCAATTAAGAAACCAAAAGATAATAAAGCAATTATATATGATGGTATTACAGCAGAAATTATAAAAGATGTGAGTGAGCCTGGTGTCAGTGTTTTTCATGTAATCTGTCAGAGAACTATTAGACAGACAGAGACAGTATTAAGTGGGCGAAGCTTTTCGAAAGATTTTCTCAAAAACCCAAATGGAAACCTTTATATCAGACGTAGAAGAAATATTACAAACATGGAGACAACATTTTAATGATTTTCTAAACGTGGAAAGTCAAAAACGCTTTTATCCAAAGGTTCACCAAACCACAGATTGGCCGACAGACGAACCGACTCTTCAAGGAATTCTATAAATGGAATATTTTACAAAACTCGAATTTTACATTAAATTTACTATCTGCCATTCGCTGTCAGAGTCCGACTTCGTAAAGCTAAAACAAGCTCAAATAATATGTCGTTCTGGACTTTTTCGTAGGAAATTTAATTACCTACAATTTTTTTCGATACTTTTATATTTTGGTATTTGTTCGAATTTTTACAGATTCTCCAGTTTAATATCGTTAAAATTTAAAACTTAGTCTATAAGTAATTGAATTAATTCAAATAACAAACCTCTAAATTCTGTGATTTTTCAAAATTAAATTTATTATTAATTTTCAAAATGTAGTTTATTTTACATAAACACTTTGCAAGACCATTTTATTATATCAATTGACGCCTACTATAGTAGATAAAACTGCACCCTCCAGAACTTTGTAGTTTAACTTTCTAAAAATAAAATTTGATCTTGCAGAGAATCACTAAATAATACACGCACTTTTCAGAACGGTTTCTACCTCCACCTTTACATACTATAAAATTGTTTAGTTAGGAAAATTGAAAGCATCTAAATCGAAGTTATAATGAAAAATTCTAAAAAAAAGTCGAGGGTTACAAATTGAAGCAAATTTTTTTATCAACTTCAACTGTATAAAAATTAATTATTTTTTTAACGATTTAAACGACTTCTTTATTTACGTTGCCAATTTATAAAATCCAGGACACAATCAAAATTGATAACACTAACTTTTATATTATTTTAAGTTACTTGACAATAAGAGCGAAATAACGTATCGGTTAAAAGAAGCAAAGAATCAGGATTTATGGATGCTAACAGGAAGCTGAACATCACCCGTCATCAAGGAAACACCTTCCAATAAGGAATCTTTTCTGGTTCACAATCTTTGTCTTCGGGTCTACGTATATTTTTTTATATCCCAAAATCCAAATTAAATTACGTGCAAACAGCGTAACTTTGTGTTTTTGAATAAAAATATTTCTGTGATATTCACTCGCATGTTTTAAAACTTGTTAGATTTTTTTTCCACTTGACAGTTCAAAATGGTGAAAACCCATGCCAATTTGCTATGCGACTCGTTAAAACTAAAAAAGGACTTTTAGTATGTAGAATAACATTCGTACCAATTTGGTGTCGGCTGTTGTTACGATTTTCTTATATTTTTAAATTAAGTAACCTTTAACCATAAAATTAAATTAAACTTCAACTCGTCTTCATACAACTAACGACCAACTTTTACAATTTCTGTTCGAGTCGCTTGTCTGTTTAATTTATTTTGTAAAATATTTCATTAAAATAGCACAATAATAATGTTTTTAGCAGTTAGAAAAAGAAACTAAGACAGATTTTGGCAGACTTCCTGGCGTCTCTTTAAAATTATCGATCCAAAACAGTTTTATTCGAATATCTCATTAACGGTTCAAGTTGAATGAAAAATAGTTCTGTACGTAATTAATCAGATTGGATTTTCCTCCAAAAATAGTTCAATTTACTTTTCAGGAGCATTTTTACTTTGGTTACAATATGCTGGAAAACGTAAGTCTGATTTGAATAACTAATAATTACCTATTCAAGTTTTTTGCAAATCTTTCCTGAACGATTAAAAATACAGAAAAATTGCTCAAAATGAAACAAAGCATTTTGAAATTTTCCACAAAAAAGTTTGTTTTAATAAAATAATCCGTATAATTTCGTTTGTTTGGATGCCTTTTTAAATATTTAATGAATTGAATTAATAACTTGTTGAAAATATAATAATAACATAATCTTTTTAAATAATCTAGTTATACTCGTACATTAATTTATTTTAAAATAATATGTGATTTTAATTAAAATTGATTGCAAAACAAATACAATAAAATTGATTGTATTTTCAATTTTAAATAATAAAATGCCCTACAAAAAATTAAAAAATGAATTTGTAGAGAAGTTCGTGCTTCTCAATTTTTACATGACTAGAATTTTTCGTAAAAATGAAATTAAGCAAATTATAGAAAAAAACAGACCGAATCTGTAATGGGAAATGTAATGTAATGCCATGTAATGTCGAGAGCCAATAGGGGATTTTAGGGAAATTTTTGATATTCATTAGGTCACTCAGATTCACATATCTGCCAAATTTAAGCTTTTCCTGAAATTTTTGGAAGCTCTAACACTTTTTGGCTTCTTTGTATACCTAAGCCAGCACGAAATCTTTGAAAAAACCTATTTTGCAGAGAAATTTTTGCTATTTAAAATTTTGTGTAATGGAATTTTCTGTAAATTAAGTGAGTTATAGGCGAAAACCCGTGCCGGGGGACTAAAATCCCAAATTGGAGAAGAAGCTGACGAAGGACTTTAGAGGACCTTTAGGAGATTCATTTTGACACTCCAATACCATGTCTGCCCAATTTCAGCTTGCCTGAAGTTTTGGTAGGCTCGAAGGAATTTTTCGCAAAATGTTAGAACGTTTCCTACTATAAATCCGCCAGTGCAGCGCACAATTGAATTAACTAGAAACTCACATGACTTTTGAAGTTAATTATAACTTCTAAAATAATATCTTAATTCGGCATAAATAGAAATTATCTGTCTGATTAATTTGAGATCCTATAACTACATCAGACATAAACGAATTTTGTTAACTTATTAATTTAATGCTGGTCAGAATCTTATGAATCCATTCAGGCGCGTCAGTTGCAGTATTTGGCCCTTCAGGTACCTAGGATCTTAAGGCTATTTGCAACGCAAATTTTAAGATCCTTCGCGAAGGATGATAACTCAAATAAAAATAAAGATTGGCACTAAATTCGACCCAAAAATTTACTTTCGGAATTAATTTATTTCAAATTTAATTTAGTTACTCCATCCCTGTATGGTCTCAAATTTAATTACTTCCTTAGTTTTCTACTGTTTCAAATTATTTTGTAATTATCTCTTTACTTCTCTTTTTTTCACCTAATAACATTTTATTTTTTATATATTGCACCTAAGTAACCACTGCATATAATTAGTTTATTTAAAGGCGTTGTTAGCTAAGTCCCTAGAAATTACATTCACTTCCTGATCTCAAAAATTAATTTTTCAAATTCAAAATAAATTGTTCGCAAATTATACAATCGTATGAAACACCAATTTTGTATAAAAACACGACTTAATCCCTTTAGAAATCACAATATTTGCTTAATAAAGGTCTCTCAGTTTTTACTCAAATTAATGATTTTTGATGAAATTATTTTTTATAACTGAGACAACTCGAAACTTACCCGAGTTTAGTGCTTGGAACATCAAGTAAAAGCTATTGAAGATATAAAAATGTTAAAAAGGCATACAAAAATGCAGGGGATTATAAAAAACTTAACCTATGGCATTACAAACTTTTCAGTATTTTCTAGGGAATTTAAAAGTGAGTTATAAATTTTTAAACTAAGCTTAAAAATAGTATAATATGGCATAATGTCGCAGAATAAAAATAAATCTGCAAAGAATAATTATAAAACGTTAATAATAATTTTAAGTTATGCAGATTAAGTAGTTACAAATGTTTTTCTTTAAATTATTTTTTAGTAATGTGGATGGCGAATTTAACAACAAAATAACGCGAAATTCAGTTCATGCAAATATTAATTATTTTAATTAATGCGATTTAGATAAGCCGAAAGGTTTAATAAATTCTATACAAAGATAAGCGTGTAATTAGCTCTAAAATTAAGCTTAACGATAGGTTCAACAGATATTTCGTTAGAGTAGTTTACGCTGGTAAAAATGTATGCATATTCCTGGTTTAGTGTTGTTTTCACAGTTTCCGGTATACCTGTTTATAACCATTGTATATTGGAAATGTGTAACGGACATGGGGTACCTATAACTTAACGTGGATTCCAAACCATGAAAATCGAAGCTTTTACCTTCTTTATTGTAGACTTATAATTATTGGACTGAAAAGTATAATTACACAATTATGTGTAATATTATAAAACTAACGTTAAAAGTAAATTGAAAATTTAATAATATCTATTTTAATTGAAGAGAAATTTAATAAAAAGTTCACGATAAGATTCGCTCTATATAAATTAGCTTAACTATCATTATAGCTTTTTTATAGAGCAGAGTATTATATAGCGCTTTGGAGACACTTTTAGCTGGAATCTTCAGTAAATGTCCTACAAAATGTCAGTTTAAGAACGATATCACGTACTTGAATGTAAACCTTTCTTTAGTAGTAGAATAACACATTAAGGCAAAAACGTGATACGCACAGTTGTACCTACCCAAGTTTTACGTGTCCCACGATTTAAAAAATGATAGGAATGTCAAAAATGTTCTACAAGCTGAAATTCAATCTTTTACAAAATCTGATAAACATTTATTAATTTCTTAATTAGAGAATGAAAATTTTAATTAAATTATAATAAACGTTTATGTAAAACAATGGATTCGAAATTCCTAAATAAGGTTTTCAGGAGGATCTGTAAAGCTTGTCTAAAATACCAAATCATCTTGCCGTCTATTTTATGGATTTATGAAAGGGGCGAACAAGCTCTCGGGATAATATTTAGTTTCGTCCAGATGCTTTTGACGCAAATAAATTATATGGTTTTTGATTTCATCCACTTAGCATAAGTCATTCCAACATTGATGGTTATATACAAAAATTAGTCGACAAAATGAAAAGAAATTTTAAATGATTCCCCACAGATTACATGTTGAAAAATGTGTAATTAAAGCCTATTACATTCGTTACGGCAAATAAAAAGTTTTAAAAGGTTGATCATGGAAAACCTAATATAGGTTAACAGTTGAACAATATTAAAGTAGCATCGCTTAACTACCAAATGCCGTGTTCTGATGCCGTATGGACAGGCATTTTCCGAAACAAAGTGACTGCTTCGTTTGATCTACCCGTATAATAACCATGATTATTGCTGAAACTTACAAAACTACCTTTCATTGCGGTATAAAATTAATAAGAAACTTTCAAGTTCGTAAAAATTACTAACCAAAAACCACAAAGCTGTTTATTTTTCAAATCAATAACTAGAACTAGACAAATTTTCTTTGGCAATATGGAATTATGTTCAAAATTTAATCGATGGATTTACATATTGGCAGGTGACTACAGAAAGCACGACTGCAAATAAAATATGGAGCACTCTTCCTCTTCTTTATTTATATTGCATGTTAGAATGCATAATACATACTATACAGGGCTTTTCATTCAATCGGGACTTTGTTGTTTACTAAGGGCTAATTTGGATGTCGTGACAATTTTGTCATTCTGTTTTTTGGTATGTGTCAATTCACATGCAGTTAATTTCAGAAAAATGTGGAAATCGCATGAAAATAATTAAAATATACTGCAAAAGTGGTGGATCTGTAAAAACAACATATCACAAAATTTAGGGAATTTTCGGTCGTTTTCTCGTTCATCAGCTATTAAAAATTTGGTTATTGAATTTGAGTCTACTGGTTCTCTACATGACACACCAACAACAAACACGTGTTCGTCTGCGTCATTCAGCTGAAAATATTACTGCTGCAAGTGAAAGTGTTGATAGAGATCCAAATTTATCAATTCCGCGACGTTCTCAGCAATTGGGCCTATCCACGAGCACCACATGGCGAATTTTGCCTTAATTAGTAATCTATAAAGAAATATATATAAAGAAATATATAACTTTCATCTAAAATGTGAGTTTTATTTAAAATTTCGAAACAAAGTTTCTGTTTAAAAGCACTTTATTATGGAATTTTGTAAAACCAACATAAATTAATATTGCCATGTTTTGCTACTGTAAAACTCAAGATTTTTATTTATATAGCGGGAAAAATTAATGGCACTTAATTTAACTATGCTCCGACTAGCTTGCATGAAAACTCGTTATTACGGGTCGAAAATTAGGTTCATCTATTTGATTAAAATACTCATATAAGTTACCTTTAATTAGTAACCTTTGAAGAAAATAAAATAAACTTATTGTATCTTACACCTGCTTACTCTGGTCTTCACTGCTGTATGAAATTAAATTAAATTAAACGTAATTATTTGTAAACAAAATATTGTAATTTATTAAACAAATATAATCATTAAAAAACAAAAGACTGATTTTTATTAAATAGGAACAAATTAAATTTACAGAAAAATGATAAAGAAAAGTTTATAAATCCCCCGTATTTAAATTCACGCGCGAACTTTAATTTTCTACTGTTAGATGTTATTACAGTTTGTCGACACAAATTTTGCTTACCGAAGTCGATACAGTCGTGTCCCATCGATGTGTAGTGGAACAAGTCAGCGTGGATGTGATTACACGATTGGATCCAATTTCCATACCATGAAAACTCCAGACAGGATTTATGATAGATTTATTTTCTTCGTCTTATTGAATAAATGCTCAGGTAAGTCCATAAAATAATCTTCAATAATTTTCCAATCAGAAAGAAAAAACATAACCATCAAAAAACGTAACCATAAAAATTTTTATCAGCGGTCTCCAAAATTTTCCAAATATCGTTCAAAATATTCATCGAAAACTTTCATAAATCCTTCTCTTCACATACTTCATGAATCATCAATAGACATCTGATAATTCAAAACTTAACAAGAAAATTATTACAACTCTTTCCAAAATTTCAACTTTCTTCACAATCACGTCCGTACTGTACCGCGGATCGTTCCATTCTCCAAAAATACGTCCTCACGTCTCGACGGACACACCGTGAGTCCCCACACGCTTCCTTATCCATTTCTCATCCCACCAAAAATTGTCTGTAAACCCGCGCACTAATTCTTTTTTTCCCCTTCTAGCTAATAAAGCCTACCATTATTGACCGATTTTTGATCCGAGAAATTGAATTTTATTCGCTTGGTCAATAATAATAGTTATTTATGTACCAAGGGCGATATAGGTATGTTTATGCCCGCGGATGCAAGTTTCAGCCGAGGGCCCTCGGCCCGAGGTTGAAAGCAGTCAAGGGCATAACCTATATCGCCCGTGGTGCATATAACGTTTTATTTTTCACTTTGAATATTATATTATTTGTATATATCGAATATTTTCTATTGATATTTAGTAAATTGATAAGCTTAAATATCAATTTGTTTAAATAGACATGGGTAGCATTGGTAATGTTTTTTTTTGTTTCAATTTGTTTATGAACTATATTGACATTTTGTAAAACGCAATTTTACATTTATTTAAAATGGAAGAAATTCCACAGATAATAGCTGAGAGAGCAGATTAAATGTTCCACATAATATTCAACTTCTGAATAAATTATAATATAAAAAATAAATACCATATTTTATATTTGACATAAGAACAGCTGTTTTCATTTCGCCCGCGCGGGCGAAATGGATCCATTATGCCCGCGCGGGCGAAATGGATATGTTTTCATGTTTCGTATCCAAGGCAAAATCAACAAATATATTCAAAGTGAACAATAAAAAAATTATTGACCATGGTTATTAATGGAAATTGTCACTCATTGTTATATTTTGAAGAAACCCAAGCTTCGAAATTTTACTTATTAAATGCAAGAAAAGCACTTTTATTAACTAATTCGAACGCAAATTATTTATTTAAGTAGTATAAATTAACTGTACAATTATGATAAGTCATATCAGGTCCCGAAGTAGCCGTGCTCAACGAAGTACCAAGAAGGTTTCCCATGGGAATGTTTATCACCGCATTTTGAGGCATGGGGCTTGAACAGACAGAAGCAGCAAGGATTGGATTATAATGTTGACCAACAGTGGCAGCGGTCGATGTTGTTACTAAATTAGATGTTTCGGTTGATATTCCTTGAACCATTTCGGCAATGCGCTTCTTATCCGCGAGGGATTCTTCTATATATCCCTCTGCCACCGTAGCGGACTTCCAACCTCCGTGCCGTTTCAAAGATAATAAATCTCCACCACTTTCTACCAAAATGGTAGCGGAAGTGCGTCGAAATGAATGCCCAGTGTAACATTCTACATTTTGTAATTTCAAAAATGTAGCTATTGTTTTTGGCATCTTACTGAACGTATTATGCCCCATATTTTGCCTTGTAGGCTTGCCACCGCGAAAAGTAAGAAAAACTCTTTGCATATCTGGAATAGGCCTCTTACCCAAATAATCTTTTACAATTTGAATCCACAGCGGTTCCATTAAAACAAATTTCCTCGAAGTTCCATTTTTGCTGTTTGGGATATTTATTATAATTATGTCGTCACGAACATCAATATCCCTCAACAGCATATGACACATTTCATCAATTCTGCAAGCTCCAGCCACTCCAATGACAAGGACAGTCTATGTATTTCAATATTGATTAGTTAGTATTTAAAATTTTAGTATCACTGTAAGAAAATTTACCTTTGTCGTCAGGAAGTCATTTGATGCATCTATTAGAAATTTGTTGATTTCTTCTCTCGAAAATGTAGCGGATTTTTTTGGTTTACGAAATACGCAGTATTTTGCCGCTTCAAAAACGAAATCAATTTGAAATATTTTGAGACATCTACATTCTCTTTTAAGGCAAGAGTAGATTTTAACATCGAAAATGTGGCCCATAAACTAGAAGCCTTCTTATTCTGTGCTTGCTCCTGGAAATATACTAGAAGCACATTTTCAGAGGATGTGCTTATCTTTTTAGTCAGACACCAGTCTTTAAAGTTAGTATACACTTTTATGTAGACATGTTTTGATTTTTCTGGCAGTAAGTTATCATGCACATTTTGTGCCATTTCTTTAATATAATCAGGTGTACTGCTTCTTCCACTTTCACTACACATTATTATCACGCTAATTGAAAGGCTTAAAGAAAACGCAAGATCAAATTATTAATTTTCAATTTTAAAATTGACGGCCGTCAATTTTAAAACAAAATTATGAATAATTAATTTAAAATTCTACCTGCTACGTTTATTATTACTAATAAAAAAAATTATTAAATACGAAGATTGAAGGTTCTAGAAGGGAAAAAAATTGTATATGCACCACGCTTGAGAATACTATTATTGCCTCTCGCCTTGTATCGCTCGGTGCAAGCACCTCGCGATACAATCTTGGCCCTCGGCAATAATAGTATCTTTCTCAAGCTTGGTGCATAATATACTATTAAACGCAAACACTTTTCATTATTGCTTACCTACCCTTTTACAAATAAATTAATTTTATTTAATTTCTTCCCAAATTTTCTTTAAATAAAACAAATAAACCTTCTTTTGCTTTTTTTACATTCTTTCTCGAAATATTTGTGTATACAAAATTACGTTTGTTATATTTCAGATTGAGTTGATGCAAGCAGTTCATCATTCGGAAGTACCAAAAAGATTCAGGTGTAATTATCTAACTGTCATAATGGTCCTTCATCTGAATATTTAGTAATGAGTATTTCACCACAATTAAACCCAATTACATCAGACCCCTCATCTGATATTTAGAACATGGCAATATATTATTAATTTAGAGTTTCATTGGGGTAGTTCATTTCTTTCGGAAAAGCAAATTGACAATTTATGTACTGAAAAGTTTTCTGTCGACTTGTGTTGGAATTAATTAAGAAAACATTGTTTTGACATCTAAAAACTCTTACAGCGCTCAACTGTCACATCATTAATTTTCATAAATTTATAAATTTATAATATGAAGTTTACCCAAGAAACAGGTTACAATGACAAGTCGATTTACCTGGAATAATACAAAGAATTTTCATTTCAAACGATAAAAAATCAGAATTCAAATTATAAATTAAGTACTTTCATTGTTTATTTTTCAGTTACAAAATTTAAAACGTCTTGAAATAAATTTTACCAGTAGATATAATATAACTTATTTGTTTATTTTCATGCTCTGATGTAACACAAACAGAAAATTTGTTATTTCAGTGTAATTTTATCGGTTGCATCGGATACTTACTGAGCGAATAAGCAGCCTCACAAATTGTCAGAGTTAAAAGTTTATAGTTTCTAGTTCAACAAAATTCTTTTTAGCTGTTTTTTGGCTTCGAAGTTCACCGTTTACTTTAAAATTCGCGATTAAAATATCCGGTGCTGGGAATTAAAATTTTACAGTCGTAGGTTCGCTACTGGAAAAACAAAACACTCCTTTTTAATCCTTTCGAATTTTCCATTGCATTTCCGTAAGAAAGTAACATGGCTAGGCTTAATTTTCCTGTTTTGTTTTTGTAAAAACAAAATACAATCGATACATAAGTCACTGGTTAGGAAGTGATGCCTTTTATTATCGTATGCCAAACTGCTAAGTTGGTGTTGGTAATCTTGATCTGTGTTCCGTAATTTTAAATGTCGTAACGGCATCGAAACTACAGACGCTTTCGTGACGTTATCCGATGGTGCAATAGTAGGAAGGGTTGGTAATATGCCCCCAACCCAATTTGTTTTTACTTTATAAAATATGATATTTTACGTCAATTGCTCCAAGTTGCTTTTGCTTAAAGGGGAGGTGAACTATTAAGTTATTATTTCCTAAGACGTGGCATTAAATGGAAAGCAATGGAATTGTATTTAATATAAATTTCTAAAAATAGATATTTTAGGACTTAAGTGAGGGTAATATAACATTACCCCCTAATACCCACTCCACAAAAACAGTCATTGCAAACAAAAATCGCAATATTTCCCTTGCGCAAGTTTTAATTTCCCTGATTTTCTTTTAAAAATAAAAAATTTCTTAACTTTCCATGATGAAATTTGTACATTTCTAAATTCCGTGATTTTTTCAGGTTTTACAGAAGAGTACTAACCCTGTTACAGCAACCTAACAACAAGCTTGCGTTAAAATTTTAAATCCCTAGATATTCAAAATCTTTTAAACGTTAACGTATAGGCACTAAACTGATACATTGTTTCTCGTTTAATTGTCCCAATGGTCTTCAGTAAGAAAAGTAGTTTTTAAATTTTTTTCATGTATTTCCTAATTTTTCCAGATTTTCCAGATTGATTTGTTGTATTTTATCTTGCTTCAATTTTTTGTTTTTTATTATTTGTAATTTATTTCATCATTTATTTGTGATTGCTACTTCAAAATTTTAATTTTTTTCAATTAAATTTTCTAACTAAATGTTTTCCAATTTTATTTTCAATTATCATTTCTTTTTTATTAAACATGCCTGATAATGGCACAATGAAACCAAAGCATCGAACATTATGCTATGGATTTTCCCGATTGTTTTTCCGATTGCTTATGAGAATACGCACCCTGAGGTTGCTATTAAATAATGCGATACATCGATTCAAAATTTGAATGAAAGATTATAATTTCATGATCTTCCAAAAGTCCGAACCAAATCGTATAATTCAATAATTCAATTACTGATTTAATTTAGCATTTATTTAATTAAAATTAAAGAATAAAATATTACCTTTAGTAAAACCTTTCCGAATTTTAAATTCAAAATTGCACTTTCCACTGAAAGAATGCAGTGGTTTGCAACAATGCAACGGTTATGGAGCACAAAATTACTGTTTAGTTTACTGAAGTGTTTTATTAATTAAAAGTTATTAATTAATTTCAGTTATAACTAAATCGGAAAAAAACTTAATAAATGAAAACTTCATTGAAAGCCTTAATTGCATAATATTAATTTTTTATAATGTGATCCATCGCATTAAAAAAACAGTGCCATTATTTTATTTAGTTGTTTTTCTGTATTGTTTTTATTTTGAATTCTTTTATTCATTTTCCCTCAGTTTCCCTCTTTGTGGCATAGTTGTCGGCAACTGGAAATGACTTACTAAATCTCAACAATTTTCCCCTGATTGGGTTATCATATAAATTGTTATGGTTTATCAATATGTTTTTCCCATTTTGTACTTTTAACTTCTTCTGTAATTTTATCACTTTTCTATAATTTTCATCTGAAATATTTTCACTTTTTTGTATAATTTTCAATTTTCAATTTTCACTTGTGTTTTGTAATTATTTTATTTTAGGCTCTAAGAGTCTCTCATTGACCCATCCTTTCACCGATTTATTAAATATTATTCCGTGCTTTCGGAGGGCACGTAAAGCCGTCGGTCCCCCTGTGTCAGGGGATATGTAAAAACAAAAATGCTCACAGAACTAATTGCAAAAATTAGTGAAGAACAGGTCCTGGACCTATATGAAGAGGGAGACTTCTTAATAAAAGTAGAAGAAGAAGAGTAATTATAATAATAATAATAAAAACTTTATTAAAAAGTAATTAATGTGGAAAAACAGGTTATTATAATCTGTAAAGTAGATTTGTTTCTAACATAGCAGAATATAAACAAGTATAGGACCGTCTTCAGAATCAGCATCAAATGAAAAACTGACAAGAAAATTATAGAATTTAAAAGAAATCCTTAAGAGTGGGGAAGTTAGCTCTCCCAAATTAAAAAATAGCCTTGCAATTGAAACAATAATTTTTAAAAATCGTAACATACTGCTATGTAATTTTTTATGTCCTGAGAAAGGGATGTAAAATTACAATTTAGGCACAAGCTGTCCAAGCATCGCTCTCGTCGGATTCATGTAGACTCATCACAGGAGTGGATTTTAATTAAAAATAAAATATTTTCGAGCGCCACTTTCAGATGAAAGAAAAATATAAAATGCTTAATAGTTTGACCAGATAAAATGATCCACCGTTGTATTTGAATAATCTCAAAAATTCAGAATACTGACCTGTAATGGTTGAATTAATAAAAAGAGATTGTTTTAAGTCAGAAATAATTTTATATTCAGATAAATAAATTCGCAAGCGCTAATAACAAAATTTGTACAGATAAAACTTATTTGCTACCAGAATGTTTACAATCATCAAATAAATCAAAATAATGTAGAATGACAATCATTCATAAATGTTATTATAAAAACCTTGTAAAAAGTTAATCCTATCTTCATCGAATGTAGATCCAGCCTTATATTAAACGTCCTTGGTCAGCTGTTGATATGGTCGCAGTAGATAAGTCGTGGAGTAGCACGTAACACATTATTTTAATCAAGAAGCACACAATTTCACAACATTCAAAATAATCTTCTTTAATTACTTGTTTCCATTTTAAACATCAAGCAGGTAAGTGTGATTAAGCTTGATAATCAGATATCACTAATCGAATTTAGTTACAACTTTGTTTATAAATTATTTTTGTTAGAGTCGCCATTTTATATTTTCGTCGACCTGATGAGATTGATTAAAAATTACATTGTATTGAAAAATCGACTGGCTTGGTCGACTGCTAATAATCAACTAACTAAAGTTGCGCAAATTTACCAATTTTGGTTTATTTTGAAGGACTTGTAAGTCAAATCATTCCTTTTGTAAATTTTATGTTAATTAAATTTTCCATAATTTTCAGGATCGATTACATTTTTGGAAAGATGAGTTTTCCATAGCTTTTGAGGGGTCTTCCAACACAGTAGCTGTTTTTGGAGCTGTTTTAAGTAGTGGATTTGACCATTCTTGTTATCACCTTGTACTTATCACATTTCAATGGATTTTGAGCTTTATTTACCTTTTTGTCGATTTCGAAGATAATTTTATGATTTACACATACAGTTAAATATGAGATAATTTTGGTTGTAAATAGATTTTCACACAATAAGTTATTTACAGAGAAATTTCAGTTTAAAGTTTGCAAAATGTACAGGTTAAGTTTCATTGATAACAATTTGCAATAAATTTCATCATTTCTGATTTAAAGTATCTCATTTGAAGATTTTGATATGGTTATCTTCATAATGAATTTATTTAACAGGTTATAGTGTAGCATTCTTATCTTTAGAGATCTTTATAAGCTTGTAATTTCAAGAAATAAGGTGGAAGTTTTTATCTTTTCAATCTAAAGTTTGTAGTAAAGTTTGAATTTTGTCTTGGTCAATACGATGCACTTATTGTCACGACAATACGTATGCACTTCAACTCTAAAGAGGGTTCAGGAGACGGTGACAATAAAGTTCTACTATGACAATCTGTGCTATGACCGAGATCGAACCAGGTACTCAGCTTAAGCATACATCGCACTTAACTGCTTAAAATATGATTCCGTATTATCTGTTACTTATTTATTATTTGAAACCACGAAGTTTAAATAATTCATGCAGTTTTATTAAGACTCTGTACTGGATTTACATGGACAATGCACGATTTTGATATTATGGCTTAGGGATTCATAATACGTGAGCTAAAAGAATAAAGTAGTTTAAATTTAATCCATAATAAAGATAGGCACTTGAAAAATTATATATCACGTAGATGTGATTTGTTAAAACAAACTGAAAATAAAACTGTAATACCACTTCAGTAATATTACAAACTGCTGTTATTTATCAAACTAAATCATAGTTTTTTTAGCAATACGGGCTTCATTACATCACCAGAAATAAATTAAATTTTCACTTAAATTAGCATTGAACACTAGATTATTATAAGGTAGTAAATAAAAGATTCAATTTCACATAATGTGCGAGAGGAAATAGTGAAACAGCCATTTCAGAAAAATCAGAAATCGAAAAACAGGACAAGCTTGATAAATCGAACACACAATTTGGAAATAACATTTGTTTGCTTAAACCCTTTAGTTTTCCAGCGGAATAAAAGAACCCTAAATTTTCGACATCAGGCTCGAACTGGAACAAGAGTAAATTTGTCGAGGTAGGTCGCAAAAGTAACCAAGTCATGAATTGGCTGTTTCCTGTGCATCCAATGTTCAAAATAGGTCTTGGCAAAATTAAACTAAATAACAAAATTTTCTAGCCTTTATAGTTTCCGAAATGAAATATTATAAACCTCATTTTCATCGATTTTTGTTCAAAATAACGTAGTTTTCAGATTTTTATGTAGACTTTAACCTTGCTGAAAAGCAGAAAATTACATTTAAAACATGACCTTAAGTTTTGGGATCCTCTATGGGACATTTGCCACTGTTCCGATCGGATCCTTAAGTCGAAAACTTAGACGCTCTTTTTTGATGAAAAATAAATGGTTTAAGCAAACAAAGCATTGCATTTTTAAATTATTTCCATTAGATCCCGATTTTACAAAAATTACGTAATTTTTAAATTGAAAACTTGTGTATAAGAATGCAATTCATTTGTGAGCATCGTCTGATCTGCTGTATACTGTCATGATCTGCTTGGTACAGGGGATGATTTTTGGGTGATTTCTTCAAAGATTGCAACGCTCATGAGGTCCTTTCATTGGTTCAGACTAAAATTGTCAGTTAAATGGTTGTATCTGGGTTTTCCGTGATCCTTAAATGTAACTAACTGCTTTGCTTCAGGAAGACAAAAGATGCATACGCTGCTAACCCTGAAAAATAAAAACAAATTGTAAAAAGGATAAATATTGGTAAGAGTTTGTTCAAAGAAAGAAAATAACAAGTTAAGTTAATTAAATGAATTGTAAATATAGGATTTTAAAATTGAATAATGTGGCGGTTCGCGGAAATGCATGTGCGAGTGATAGCGTTGGTGAAAATTTTGGAAGGAAGAAGTAGTAGAGTGGAGCCACGTCCACGGTGACGTTCGGACGTAGAGAAGGTTGGGTTTCGTCCACGGTGACGTTAGGACGTGAAGAGTGGCGTCTCGTCTATGATTGTAAAAAGACGTTATTTTTGAAGTCAATAGTCAGCGAGCTGATAATGCGAAGAGATTAAGTTATTAGAGTAAATTATAAGATTAATTTGAATATTTAGTTAATTTAATTGAAACTATCAAGCTAACTGTGGAAAAAGAAAATATTCTGGAGATTTATGGGATAATTATTTTAACGGTTTTGATAATTAAGATTGGAGATTTGGTTATTGGAACAAAAGGAAAATAAGAAAAATTGGAACCATTGAGAATTTTATGGGAATTTATGAAAATTTAAAGATATTAATAGTAGAAAAGAAGAAAATCAACTTACCTGTGATTTATTGGACGGCCCGAGATCGAAGATTTGTTCAACGGTCATATCTGCTTATTTGGTCGAGTCAACTTTGGAAGCTGTATCAAAAAACGAAGACACCAACGCTACACGTGCAACTCCGAGATAGTGCGAGTACGAAAGAACGAATCTACCCGGGTAAGAATTTTTGTGCGTAAAATTTATTTATTCGAAATAGACGAATTATTGTGTTATTTAGTTCGGTTATGCTAAACATTGGGGTTTTTATAAATTAAATTATTTCGTTTGTGCAATTTAATTTGTTAATGATAAAAATCAATATTTATTTTTGAAATTTTTATTATGTTCAATAAATTACATTGTTTTTCACTTGGCTACGTATGCGTTTAATTTCAAAATTGCAGTATTGGATCACGGAGAAAGGCATATACAATTTTTCGTATTCTCTTTATCTAATAGTCTTTATAAGAAAGATTTACAGTAAGTTGACTTATGAGTGTTGCAATTGAGTATAGGAACTCACCTTTGACCCTGAATGTGTCATCTGCTAGCTGGTGCATTTTTAATAAGTGTCATTGTAATTTTGTTAATAACAGTTTACAATTAAACAAGATTACATGGCAATACATAATATCGTAGTACTTCAAAGCAACTAGTTTATAAATAATTTAACAACATTTTATTTAATTTTAAAACTTTAAAATTCAGTTTCATGCCAAACTTCAAAATAGTTCAGAAATGCAATAAAAAGTCCATGTTGAATAGGTATGCTTTTTATTTAGTTATAATATAGCAGCTTATTTTGAGAAAAAGTGAATTTAAAATTAAAATATACAAAAATAATGTTGTCAGCAGTGCATTTTCAAATAGAAATTATAACTTACCAATATGGTAAGTAATATGATATTGTAGAACATAATATAAATCGATGGTAGCAGATTTGCAAGCTTCGTTTATATTATGTTAGTAACACACTTTGTATGATTTTTAGATACAATGGAACTAACGTTAATTAAATTTCACATTTCAGTACCGAATATTATGAAGAGCAACGTTACTTTCCGAAAAATATGACTAAAGTATCAGTTACACTATCGGAAGTGCATTAAAGATTTTCGTATTACTCCTTAAGTCGTGCGAATTTATGATTATTTGCAGCATTATAATTATACTCTATCACGGCATCTCTTAAGCGTTAAGACGGGGTACTTACAGTTTAATGAAGATTCTTAACGACAAATTTAGAGGTAGGTTTCGGAATTTAGAACCCATGACTGCTTATACAGGGTTGGGAAATTGTGTTCAGTTGGTTTTTTGAATTTTTCCACAGAAATCGAAACTGATGTTTCCCTTCAGCAGTAGAACACTCCACTGCTATGCTACCATCTGCTAAGACATTTCTGATTCGGTACGTTAAATAAAAGTGCTGCAAACTTTTTCTTATAAAACAACAGCCAGGTGATAATAAAGTAAAGTAGTTGGTAACTCATAAGTTCTGAATATATAACTGAAAACTTCAGAATATTTGCATTTAAATTTCACAACAAGACGTACTTTTTCTTATTTCATGACAGATTTTAATATTTTGTCGACTTTTATGACAAAAACGATAATTTTTGTAATTTTGTATGAAAATGTAGAGTTAAAGTGATGTGATGCAGATTAAATTAAAGTAGAGCATCCATAAACTTAAGATTAAATCAATACTAAAAGAGACTACCTTAATTCTTAATGTTACTTTCAAATAAACCTAAAACCGACATTCAAATTTACTCGAATTTTTTCGAAATTACGTTTTATATTTTTATTATATCTTAAGTCCCAGTATTGAGTATAGAAAAATCTGGATTAATGAGAAAATACTGAAAAACTATTTTGAGTAAAATAGTAATAATAAGGAGTTTTGTATATCTGTGGGCCTTGTATGAAAAGTTCGTTTCTGCTTCTCATTGGAACAGTTTCATAATATATTTATCAATTGTTTTTGCCAACCTAAAAATTCAGATTGCTGTCGACTATAAAAATTATGTATTCCTAATACTTCATTGGTTAATCTTTTAGTTATCAACCTAAAAAAGTTACAGTGCGGCCTTTAGGCCGCACAATCATGACCTTTTAGGGTTTACTAATTTTGAATTTAATTATTCTACAATTTAACAATAAATTAAGGCGTTCAGTTGTGATGATCCATCATGAAATGTGCATACTATTTTTTCAAAAAATCATAAGTCATAGAAAGCATAAAAGCGACAAACTGAAATATTGAAAGTTCAGATATCCAGCACACTGAATGCAGTGGGAACATATTGTGGTGTTTCCTTTTATAATTTTATAGTTTGTTTCAACGTCAATTTTGGAGTTCATTTGAAGGCTTGGTTGTTCTTCAATTTACATTTTTGTATAATATTGAACACATATGAACCCTTTTGAATTGATAAGGTACAAAATAAAATTATGAATTGTACATTCTAGTTTAAATAATTCTACATGTAGCGCACGTCTGCATTATTGAGTTTCTGCAGTATGATGGAGCTGATAGCCCTGGCAAGTATTTTCAATAGAGAATTCACTCGAACCATATTTTAGCATTTATTAAATTTAATTATCACTTCTATAAATTTTAGATGGACTTAATTATTTACGCAAATACAAAATTAATAAAATTCACATTCGAACGATAACATTGTAATAATGGTGGTCAAATCAAAATTACGAACTGTAAGTTCGTCTATCTTAGAAGAAGAAGGGTCGATTTTCCGAATCGTATCGGATGTCGCTAATATAAATTGATCAACATTGCGTCTGCGTCTGAAGTCATTTTAAGAGAGGGTCATTAGATCTCAAATCAACTGAAAAATAGGCAAAATTAACTCGACCCCTACCAAATTTGACGAAAATTGGTACACACCATCTTAGTAAGAAATAAAAAATACAAATTTAAGGATTTGTCCAAAAGGGCATTCGTTTCGTTGGTTTGGTCGTTCAAAATGTCAAAAAGTTGGTGAGTAGACTTGTAGGAAAACGGCTGTAACTTCGTCCACGGTGGTCTAAATTTAAAAATAAAAAATGTTCTGTAAATGTAAATGAACGTTCTATCCAAATATTCAATCACATTTTAATTTTTCAACCCCTAACTGGATTAATTTTATAATATTAACCCTATTTCAACCCCTATTTAAAATACGATTTTTTTTTGGTTATTTTTTTACTGTTTGTTTGTACAATTGTGCTGAGTATGTGTGCCAAATTTTATCATGGGATCTGCATGGGTTCGGTTGCTAAAAATAAATTAAAAATATGGAATGCAAAATTGAATTTTGCAAAATAATGTTTGGCAGTATAAAATCAAAATTAAAATATAGGCCAGAAGGAGTTAACTACTATTAAATTTTGGGGTACAAATATATCAGCAACTTTTGCCAATTTTGGGAGCTTTTTTGAATTTTTGAAGATCTTTTCAGCAATTTGCAATTTTAATGTGCACAACTTTATTATAAGTACCCAACTGCTCGTATTCGAGTATTAAAAATTAATGAATTTTGTCATATTTGTATTAATACGTATTATAAATGTGATAAAACTCTTTTTCTGATTTATTAATAATATTATTGATTGCGCCGACTCTATACAGGGTGTCCCCGTGACCGTGAAGAACCTTTGAGGTGGTGATAAAGGACACTTTTCTAAGACAAATTTTCAAATAAAATATTTGCCCAAGTCCAAACCCTTGGGGGGTACCTTCCTTTAAAGGAATTTTTTGAATTTCTGATTTCAAATGGCCATAGCTCCGTTATTCTTGATTTTTGAAAGTTAATGGATTAGAACTTTTTTAAAGATCATTCGCTTGTCTACAAATTAGGTTATAACCCCTTATCGTTTAGAATCAACGGATTTCGAGTTATAAATTAAATTAAGGGAAAAAATGTTTAAAAAATTCAGGTTTTTTTTTTAAATTTTTTTGCGAACCCTGTATCTCTTAAACGAAACGTCTAAGAGAAAAACTAATGGCCCAAAGCGGATAGGGAATTTAACGGGCTACAACTTTCGTCAAATAAATTATTTTGGGTAACCAATCGTTTTCACAGAAACTCTGAAAATAATGAACAAGGTGTAGGTAAAAAAAAATAAATTCACAAAATTAATTTAATAAATGCTCAAAATGGCCTCCCTCATTTTCAGCACACAGGCGTGCTCTTTTCAAAAGGTGTTGCACGGTATTATTTATAATGGCGTTTCTTTCGTTAAGTTCTGTCACACCTATCTGTATTCTTTCCATTAATTCCTCTCTGGTTTCGGGCTTTCTTCTATCGCTGTAAACTATAGCTTTAAGGGCACCCCATAAAAATTAATCGAGTGGTGTTAAATCGGGTGATCGTGCCGGCCACTTGATAAATCCTCCTCTTCCTATCCATTTTTCTAGATACGCAGTATTTAATTTTTTTTTTAAATAATTTAATTTAATATTTAGATAAACTAATGCGCTTTATAACAATGTCGCTCAAACGTCAAACGCTACAATACGTTTTAACAATGTTGTAATATTAAAACAAATGCTATAAATCAAATTGAGATTTTTAGTAATTATGTGAATTTATATTTTTTACCTACACCTTGATCGTTATTTTCAGAGTTTCTGTGAAAACGGTTGGTTGCCCAAAAAAATTTATTTGACGAAAGTTGTAGCCCGTTAAATTCCCTATCCGATAGGAGCCGTTAGTTTTTCTCTTAAACGTTTCGTTTAATGGTTCCCAAACTTTTTTTCTTTTTTTTCTCGTGGACCCCCTGCTGCTACATTTCTACTGTATTCCCAAAAACTCCTAAAAAATATCACCCTAAATCGGGGGTGGGGCTAAATTGGGGCTAAATTTCACGTCTACGTGGACCCACTTGTGGTCTCCTATGGACCCCTGGGGGTCCACCTGGACCACTTTGGGAACCACTGTTCTAGACGATAAGGGGTTATAACCTAATTTGTAGACAAGCGAATGATCTTTAAAAAAGTTCTAATCCATTAACCTTAAAAAATCAATAATATCGGAGCTATGGCCGTTTGAAATCAGAAATTCAAAAATTTGCTTTAAAGGGAGGTACCCCCAAGGGTTTGGACTTGGGCAAATATTTTATTTGAAAATTTGTCTTAGAAAAGTGTCCTTTATCACCACCTCAAAGGTTCTTCACGGTCACGGGGACACCCTGTATATAGTCGGCACAATCAATAATATTATTAATAAATCAGAAAAAGAGTTTTATCACATTTATAATATTAATACAAATATGACAAAATTCATTAATTTTTAATACTCGAATACGAGCAGTTGGGTACTTATAGTAAAGTTGTGCACATTAAAATTGCAAATTGCTGAAAAGATCTTCAAAAATTCAAAAAAGCTCCCAAAATTGGCAAAATTTGCTGATATATTTGTACCCCAAAATTTAATAGTAGTCAACTCCTTCTGGCCTATATTTTAATTTTGATTTTATACTGCCAAACATTATTTTGTAAAATTCAATTTTGCATTCCATATTTTTAATTTATTTTTAGCAACCGAACCCATGCAGATCCCATGATGAAATTTGGCACACATACTCAGCACAATTGCACAAACAAACAGTAAAAAAATAAACAAAAAAAAATCGTTTTTTAAATAGGGGTTGAAATAGGGTTAATATTATAAAATTAATCCAGTTAGGGGTTGAAAAATTAAAATGTGATTGAATATTTGGATAGAACGTTCATTTACCTTTACAGAACATTTTTTATTTTTAAATTTAGACCACCGTGGACGAAGTTACAGCCGTTTTCCTACAAGTCTACACACCAACTTTTTGACATTTTGAACGATCAAAACAACGAAACGAATGCCCTTTTGAACAAATCCTTAAATTTGTATTTTTTATTTCTTACTAAGATGGTGTGTACCAATTTTCGTCAAATTTGGTGGGTGTCAGGTAAATTCTTAAGTTGATTTGAGATGGAATGACCCGAGAGCGAATTCAGCATGCAAAAATGTTCGCGTTAGCGTGTGGATGTAATTTAAATTTAGGATGATCCTAACTCGGACTTCGAATATTTGAAAAATCTTAAGGAGGTAATAACATTTCAATACACAGAGGGAAAGAAGAAAAAATCAGATGATAATCGAACCAAAAATTGGAACCTCGGAACTTAACGTTCCATGTCACTTCATTTACAAAACTGTTTAGAGATTCCCAGACCACGGATTTTGATGCTTTAAAATTATTTTTTGTACGGTGACATAACATCATATGCACGTAATGCCGAAAACTTCTAGTTATACTCTTGTAAAAGCTTTGTATAACAATTTTTACCCATGCATACACCGCAGTTTAGAATTTTTTTTGCGAAAAATCAAGTTTTCAATTTAAAATTTTCCAAGTACAAAAAATTACCATATTTTATCTTTTCAGTAAACAATCCTTTATCCTCGTTTGTGAATGTATACTAACATTTTTTCTCGTATAAATTGCTTTGATAGAATAAAGCAAACGGCAAATTATAAAATATAACGAAACGTTATCAAAATATTTTAAAAATTTGGATTGATGAGTTAATAGCATCTGCTTTATAAGTGGTTTCTCCAAAATTAACTCAACAGTTAAGTAAATATTTATTAAAATAAGTTGTACGATGTGACTGTAACAACAAACCATAATAGTCGAAGGAAACTTGTGTTAGTTTTGGTTAGTGAATCGAGTTAATACATCTTAATTAGCAACAACACTCGAATAAGTCCAATGATCCATAATTCTATTCATCAGAAATACATTTTCTATATGTGTATTTTATTGATAGTTCACGAAACAAAGGATATTGATTGAATAACTATGTAAAAGAAGTTCAATTACAATTTCCCAGTCAATACCAATGTTCGGTACATACAAAGCGAGCTCTAAAATTAAGAACTGAAAAATTTGTTATTGATTTGATACGATAAAAGTTTACTTAATTAAACTTGGTAAGCATACAGCACAAAATTCCAAATTTTACTATTTTACTGTATAAAACACAAAATTTTAAAAATCGACATTTGTTATTTATTGTAAGTCGAAGAAAAATTTTTATCGACTTCTATTTGAACTTTGATAAATATGACAGATTTGGCTTTTTAAGTTTTTGTAGTTTACTGTAATCAATACAATAGAAAAAGTAATGTAGCTATTTATTTTCTTTTAAAAAATGCGCGGTGCTAGGTATAATTGACAGCGCAATTTATAATCGCCTGTTAAAACAAACCGTGGTTTTTCACATTGTAAAAAAATTAATCAACAAGCGCAACCACTTTAAATTTAAAATCGATTAATTAAATCGGAAACCAAATTTAAGAATTCTACTTCTACCGCAACCCTCAGGTTGTACTAATTGCGATAACTATTACACCATGTCAAAGTATCAAAATATAATTTATGTTATAATTATAAATTGAATTAAATACTATTCCAATTAAGATTAATATCAAATTTCTACGTGTATGTATTATTTGTATCTCATTAAAATAATGATCATTAGAATTTCACCAATTTCGGAATCGAATTTGTAATGGGTAAATATCAAGTGACTTCTCACGTTCTTCTATCAAAGATATAAAAATTACTGGGATTTGAATCTGTATATACAGCTAACCTCAAACTTTTTCACTTTAATTACTAATTTTAAATCCGCTTACTCCTGAAAATCGGTCCCAGATGAATAAATCGCTTTAAACAAAAATTAGCAGGCATTTTGAGGTAAAAAGCAACAACCTACCCACAAATGTTTCTCTAATTTTACAGATTCGAAATGTGGAAAAGGACACAATACCAAAATTTCGATTTAGCCCCATGAAGGCAAACTTCGATATTACTTCAAGTATGTGACATTTTTCAATATATTTCCGTGACCTTTCTAATTGAAAATGTATTTAAGTTTTTGCAAAGAATATACGCGATCTTATGTAAGAAAACATTTTAAAATGCAATTTCCTCGATTTGAAAATCTATTAAATTTAAATTTTCGTATACTTTTTGCTGTTTATACTACGCATTTCTGAAAAAACCCATTAAAATAATTTATAGAGTAATTCTTTGTGTTTATTGCAAATTACTTTATATATTTTTCCAACTTTTCATAAGGTCAAAAATTATTTAATAAAAATCTCGAAATTCTCATTAGAAATTTATATAAATCGATTTTAAGCAAATATTTTCCAAAAAATTAATAAACCGTTTATAGTACCTGAAAGGGTATACTTTGTTTTGTGTACCACATAAATTTTATCGAAAAATAAAAAGTTTTAGACTCACGAAAATTGCGAATATTCATACGAGTGTTGGTGTAGCGTTTTTCTAATGCATTTTATAAAATAATTTTGAAAAGGCACAAGTTGGTATAATAAAATTTTAGTATGACATTTAACATTAACCAAGTTCAAGTGTCCCACAGGGTTCAGTACTTGGCCCAACCTTGTGGAACGTAATGTATGACGAAGTTCTCGGGCTGGTATACCCAGACGGCACTACGCTGTACGGCTTTGCCGACGACCTCACCCTTATCGTTGTAGACAGGGAGTCGCCGGCCTTGGAAGCCAAAGCAAACGCAGCGATAGCCACCATAAACACCTGGGCGGGCAGCCGCGGACTTACTCTGGTGCCGGAGAAATCCGAGGCAGTCGTAATCCGCGGCAGAAGAAAAGCCCCCACTATGAGGCTGCTTTTGGGTGGTTCCCCAATTGCAGTCAAAGACTTCGTCACCATACTGGGGGTAAAGATAGACAAGAACCTGAATTTTGCCGATCACATCCGTACGGCGTGCAACAAGGCGACGGCGATAGTTACTTCGTTCGCTAGACTAATGCCCAACATCGGTGGCCCAAAACCGACGAAGCGAAGGATGTTGGGCACCGTCGCACAGTCCGTGATGTTGTACGCCGCTCCCGTTTGGCAAGAGGCAGTCAACGTCCAGCGTAACCGTAAGAGGCTGCAAGCGGTCCAGCGCAAGATGGCACTTCGAGTAACTTGCGCTTACAGGACCGTGTCCGGCGAAGCCGTACGAGTCTTGGCCTCCATGCCTTCCATAGAGCTTTTAGCTAGAGAGAGAGCAGACGTACGAGCGGGACCGGACCCCACCATTAAGCAGCGGACGCTCGACGATTGGCAAAGGAGCTGGTCCTCCGGCACGAATGCCGCTTGGACCAGAAAGCTCATTCCGGATCTTCGTCCTTGGGTAGCGAGAAAGCACGGAGAGGTGAACTTTCATATAACACGAGCTCTCACAGCCCACGGATGCTTCCAGGCATATCTCCACAGGTTCAGGCTGACCGAGTCACCTGCCTGTCGTTACTGCGGGGACGAAGATAAGGCGGAACACACTCTTTTCGGATGCCTAAGATGGGAGAGGGAGAGAGTGATGATTTCGCTCCGGATGGGCGACACACTAAGCCCGGACAACATGATTGCTTTCATCCTGTCCGGCGAAGACGAATGGCTGGCTGTAGCGGTCTTCATCAGTCAAGTGATGAAGACCAAGGAGGGAGACGGACGAGCTGAGCAAGCCGAAGCTCGAGTCCTCGCCCTACAGTTAAGTCAATGACAGCCTTTTAAAGTTCCCTTGAGAAGTTCCCGCGAGAAGATGCGCGAGAAGATCCCAAGAGAATTCCCGAAGAATATCGTCATTGATCGGCGGGTCGGGTCTGGTCGAGTAGTGACGGTCGTTCGACGGGGTAGGTTAGTGTCGGTACGACGATAGCGCGTAGACCCTCTGTGGACACAAACTCTCGTGCTAATCCAGAGGGGGACGATCGCGAAAATAGTGCCGTCAAATATAAAGACGAGTGGACTAGCATTTTGCCAGTGACCACAAGTTTTTCAAGATGACCCGGTCGCATCGCGCTCTGTGATTTAATATGATTTGTAGGGTCGCTTGGGGGCTCGGGGTCTCCGGTATGGATGACGGTCGGCTCGGCCTTGACTTTGTCGCCGGAATTTCCGCCTATTAAGTTAATGACGAGTGGACTTACACCTATACTGACGACCGCGGACCACTAGGTGACCCGGTGAGACGTGTTGGATCGCGGCGAGCGGTGTGTCCGGTTCAATTGAAAAAGTAGAATCAAGTGATAGTGCCTGACCTCCCGGACACAAACTTTCCTGCTAAACCGGGAGGTCATCGGGAGCCTGCATCATCGATGCAGCATGGAAGATCGCAAACGACAGCGGAAGTAATGCCGAGAAGGTAAAGCCCGCTGTCGTCGGGGAGGGGGTTTTAGTCAGTTAGAATCTGACACTACCATCCCTGATGGGGTGGTGCCTATGAAGGTTTCCCCCTTCCCTGCAGAAAAAAAAAAGTTATATATTACATTTTGATCATAAGTTTTAACGCATTAGTTTTCATGTTATTCAGTTTTAAAGCCTGAGATCAGAATTTAACGAGCTTATGAGAGAAGGATTTTTGCTTCGCTAGAATTCATCAAGTTTTGACCTCAGATTTTAAAACCGAATAACATGAAAAATAAGGTGTGAAAACTTATGAAAAAATGTGAGATATAATTTGGCATTAATGTTAAATGTCATACTAAAATTGTCCTAAAAACGGTCACATGGAATCCGTTAAAGAATTCACACAAATACTTGAAGTATTGAAGTTTGTCATCGTGGGGCTAAATCAAACTTTTGGTGTTGTGCCTTTTTCCGCTGGACGACTTCTTGACGACTTGCACATTTAGAATCTATGAAGCTAGGGGAATATTTTTGGATAGGTTGTTGCTTTTTACATCAAAATGCCCACGGAAGGGAAGATCGAAGCGAGTTTTCATTCGACTGTAATTATACAAAAAGTAGAACGAAGCTCAAAAAGAAAAAATAAATAAATCAGTTACTTGTGAAGAAATGAACATTCCTTTACAACGAGGGCAGTGTCGGAATAATATTAATAAATTTACCAATATTTCTTCTTCTTTATAGTTCCTCTCCACGTTGGAGGTTGGCTATTATCGATCATAGCTATCTTAACTTGATCCGTGGCGGCTCTAAACAGGGACCTTGTACTGGTATTAAACCACTCTTTTAAGTTTTTCAACAAAGAGATTCTTCGAAGAGTCTTCCTCGCATTTTTCATTGTAATATCAGTCTGAAACCCCAATATCTGCATTCAGATGTGGGAGCATCACTCTTTATGATTAGGGGATGAAATTTTTAATTGTCTTATTGACTTCTATCCTGACTATAATTTATTATGACTATAGATATCCCATAATAAGAAAATAAATTGATATTATTCAGGTGCGCACGAACTCTCCCAGTAAGGCCAGAGACCGAGTAAAGGAATCTGACTACAACCAGAACTTTCGCTGAAAGAGCCCGTCTCAAATCCCGGATTTTTGGATATCCCCATAGATATTGAAAATCAACATAAATCTGTAAGGAAAGAAATTTTATTTTTCTTATTTTATGGTTATTTAAGGGTAGAAACTAACCGATATAATAACATACTGTACTAATGAATTTATTAAATCTAACAACTCAAAGTAAAACAGCTACGTCCAATTATATAATTGTTCAATTCAATTAAACAATATCACATCAAAACCAATTATACAATACACAATATTTATGGTAAGAGCAACATACAACATAACATAATTATAAAGCTCTACATCCATTCTAGAATTGTTGTTGCAGTGTTTCAAATAATGACAGTCACAGCTAACTTTTTTTTTATTAGTTCTGTGTTTTGCAACCTGGTTAGATTACAATAAATAACTTATATTCAGATAAATTGTTTTCATTTGAAAACAATTCTTTACTCGAATGGTTCAATTTTTATCGAATTACAAATTATTACAATTTTTTACTTTTTCACCTTGTATCATGGCAATGAGCTTAAATAATGCTATCACTTAACTAGCATAACTGTTAATATAATATACTGGCTGGGACATATGGCCCTTAAAATACTGATTACCAAGGTTGTGCGGCCAGCAGGCCGCACTGGAGAGGATTATTACCATAGGAAATGTAAGCGTATGAAATATTGAGGCACTTCGACATTTAACAAAGGCTTCTTAAAGTAAGGTTCTCAAAATTTTGGCTGTGTAGCTGAGTAGCTGGGTAGCTGAGTTTACGAGATATCCAGATGAATTAAAATAAATTTAATTTTAAATCAAGCTATTGTGCCGTCTTTGCTTCTCACATCCTCCAAAAGTTTTTTACATTTATTGTTAATATCTATTTAAAACTTTAACTTTTTATTCTGCTCAAGATAAAAAAATACTTTTCGAAGTCCGGAGCTTACATTAAACATTAGGTTCCCTATATTTGTGATGAAACTTCGAAAACAAGCCGCATAAAACGTGAAGTAGGTTCTTTGCGTTTTGCACCCAAAGAATATGATAAAATGGGCTCCTACAGAAAACCCATCAAAAGGAATTCATTATATTATTAGAATTTTTAGAATAACATAAAATAATGCACAAACACGTTTAGAACTTCATATTAAGGAATTTAACTGGATGGAATTTAAAAATATATTTTAGAAACAGTAGCAAATTTTACAAAAATTTGATTGAAAAAATTGTAGTGCAATCAACGGTAAATCAGCAGTACTTGACAAGAAATACAATTAAAATTTTATTTCTTAAAAAAAATTTAGTACAAATTGTTAATTATTTTAAAAAACTTATTTTAATTTAAAAAAGACGTTCCATAGAATTTAAAAAAATTGCATGCAATAAGCACTTTTTAAATTTGAAAAACATGTTCGAACAGTTTTCTCAGATATACAGAATAAAAGAAAAATGAATTCAACAGTTTTATGTGACAACGTACATCGTATATGGGATAGTCGAAACAGATTATTTATTTTTAAATGTATTCCAGATAGAATATTTAAATAAACCACGTTTTTAAAATAACGCCATTTTATATCGTTATATCAAGATTTCCACAACTTTATAAATAAATATAAATATTTTAACAATTTTAGGTATTATTTATTTTGCTGTAGCTCATGAAAAATGTAAAATTTATATAAAAATGTGCGTATTCGCTCTAAATATGATGGGATTATTTTTTTAAATGTAATAGGAATTCTTCATCTTTCATTCTATAAAATTTCACGTAAATTATTAGTAATTGTTCATTCAAGCTATTATTAAAATTCTCTCTAAATAACTTGGTTAGATTTTAAAATATGTAATCTTAAAAATTTGAGGCAGAATATAAAACTAACCCGGCTTAGTAAAGATAAATTCTAACCAGGCTACGTGAAAACTTATAAATATCTAACAGGAAAGGAATATAAATCGGTAAAATTTGAAAAGATCCGATGAAAGTAATAAATTAAGTCCTGTCCTGTTTTAGGTATAGCACATCCGAAAAATTTTATAGTTTACAAGTGGTCTAAAAAGAATGTTACATGTAAAGAATTGATAAAACTGCTGTTTTTTATATTGGCTTCGTGTTGAAATGTCGAGGTTGGGGTCACCCATATGTGCTAAGGAAGTGGACGTTTGTATCAACATATTCTGATCGATTTGTTATTCTATGGGGATTTACTAAAAAAGTTTTCGTAGTTTTTGTAATTTTAATGATATAAGGTACAGCAAAAAAAAATGCAATTAAGATTAGATGGACGCCGCATTGACGCCTTCAAGATGTGGTGTTGGAGATGATATTCCAGGATATGCAAATAAAGGACAGACTACCGACCATATGCCGCCTACGCACGCTGCAATATCTTGCACATGTGATACGTAGAGATTGGTCCAACCTGCAAAAGTTGGTGGTTCAGAAAAAGGCAGAAGGTTAGGAACTTCGAGGTAGATCGCCCAGTAGATGGATCTATCAAATAAAAAATATAACAAACCCCTACAGGTAACAATAAAAAATGCAGAAGACGTGCAAGAATGGAAGAGCATCGTGGTCAGCTGCGACTGAGCCATTGGGCTCACGATTCCCCCAGTCATAAGAATACCACTAGAGAGAGAGAGAGACGTGCGTTGATTGCTAATGTTAAGTTCCAGATTCGACTTCCGGTGAGATGTGAATTTCATTACCGTCTCCTCTTTAATAGAAATGGAAAACCTGTTACCTGGATTTTACGCTCGCGTGCAATGTAAATTTTTGTGTAGGATAGTTTCGGTAAAATCATAGAAATTATTTCCGTCTTTGTAACGTTTGAAAATCAAATATCGTAAGTTAATATAAAGTCAGTTATTTTTAAAATTAAAATAAATACAATTCGATGCTTTAGTTAAAATTTTATCGTTCGAGAAATACTACCCATCTAGGTAGTATAAGAATGTCAACTCACGTACCATTGAAATTTCTACATTAGGGAAGAGTAAAATTAATTTAATGTAGCATAAAATTCTCGGTGAAATTTTATGCTGACAATGTGTTTTAAAATTATAGATTGATTTTATATTCACGCAGTTAATTTGTATGCAATAGCAAACGTATGAGCTATTCGTGTATAGACATTTTCACGTGGAATAGAATAGACCGCTTGCAGGTGGCACACGTGTCGATGCAAGTTGTTAGTTTTGCTCGCTTTATCAAGTCTACATAAATATGGTGAATTGCAGCTCTATTTTGTATTTATGTTGAAATTTGCCTGATAAAAAGGAACACAAAATGTTAAAAACGAACAAATGCCCAGCTGCATTTGCTGATAGAAACTTAACTTTTGTGGTAAAAACCACACGTGCAGGCACATGTTTAGACAAATATTGCAGCTTGTCGATCAAAAAGTTGGAATCGCATCCACGCTATTCAGAGCCAATGCAATTCGACGGCATTATGCTATCCTTTATTTTCGGTCGAATTTTTGAAGACTACCACCAATCAGCATGTCATTATACCGCGGTAGAAGAAATCTTAAGTTCCCCTGGAATGTATCTTTTGGTCACATTTTTCGGGAGAAATTACATATAAGCGAGGTAGCTGCATGTAAAAATCAGAGATTCAACGATCACCCAAGGTGCTACAATAAACTATGCCCGACCGTGGGTAAACGCTTTTAAAAGCGGAGTTAATAAATTTACCACAGGAAATTAATTTATCGAGTCTTATGTGCATTTAAATACTCGCGATTGTGAGCCAGGTAAATTGAACAATTATCATTGACGTTATTTTAAATTATTTTGCCGCTGTAAACCTAAATATTTCACGAACATTACGCTAAACCAGTTTCGTATTTAATATTAATGAACGCGGTTATAAATTGCCAACTATTTCGAATTTAAACATTTTACGAACATTATTTCAAATCATTTTCGAATTAAATATTACCCTAAAGTACTGCCGTTTTCTAAATATGTTATGAATTGTCGATTGTTTCGAATTAAATATTTTCTGAACATTAATCTAAATCATTGCCGGGTTTCTAAAGTAAACTTTTAATGGACACTTTTATGAATTATCAGTTATTTAAATTAACTATTGGTGACGGCATTTGTAACTATTTACGCTTTTATTAACGTTCCGTTGTTTAAATCAAATATTACGGGCGTAATTTAAGAATCAGTTCGCAGTGTAAATTAAACACATGTATATTGACTTTATGTTAAATCAGTTTCGGGTTTTAAACCAAATGTTTCGTGCCGATTACAAACGAGTTGAATTTGAATTGTTTAAATATAAACAAATTCTATCGAACACTTTCGAGTAAATTACGTTTTGGTTTGTTTCGTGGTACCTACAATCTATTGAGACTGGATTACGTACGGTTTGCGCGAATTAAAGTCGAATAGACAGGACCGTCTCGAATCAAGTTTTAAAAATTATGAAGCATTCCACTTTCGTGTTTATTAACGAACACCCACTATCGAAGCATTCCCGATCTTCTACCGAACCTTTTGTCATCTCGAGTTTTGGAAAGGATTTTTGTCTACCGAAAAAGCATTCTCGCGCTGGACCATATCTACTTGGACGATCGTCTCCATAGGAGCATACCTGTAAAATATTACGTAAGCATTCTTTTTAGTATTATTAAGTATTATTGTACCTTGTGATCAGTTTGACCACCATATTTCAAAGAACCTTCAGTCCTACCGTGTAAGACGAATTCGCATCGTTTTGTATTCCTTTGTTTTGTGTACTAGTATTTGTTTGGACATGATGTTATCACGCATATGTTGTCAATGTTTTAAAATTGTTTATTGGAGTAACGTCATATTTTGAATTTGTGTTTTATGTCATATTTGAAGTTTAATAAATTAAACCAGTTAGCCTGTTCCATTTTGGTGAACAGCTGTTTAAATTTCAGAATCAATGTTTTTCTCGTTAACTTTTCTGTTATTCAAATCAGTGTAAATATTTTGTTTTGTTTGTGGTTGTAAATTTGATTATACAATTGTTGTAAAGTATCAAATGTCCTTGCATATTTCGTTTTTATTATATCTGCTTTATTATTTATTTATGTGTTTTATTGTCGTCATGTGTATTATGTTTTGTTTAGCTATTTTTGTCAAGATAAAACCTATCAGCTGTAAAGGTAATGTAATCCAAAGAGATGTCACCAGTGTGAGAGGCAACGCGATTAATCAGAAAGCTGTCGTGTGCCAGCTTGGAAGGGTGGTTTTTCATCCCCTTCGAATAAACTCCGGTTTAAGTTCACGTGGCGCCCATGTAAATACCCCATGTGTAAATTTACCCCCCCCCCCCTGTTAGCGACAACATCCAGAATCACGATTGTGGACCGCCCAATCGTTGATGAGAGACCATCAAATCGCGACGTTTCGTCACAATCTCTACTCGAATGGTTCAATTTTTATCGAATTACAAATTATTATAATTTTTTACTTTTTCACCTTTTATCATGACAATGAGCTTAAATAATGCTATCACTTAACTATCATAACTGTTAATATAATATACTGGCTGGGACAGATGGCCCTTAAAATACTGATTACCAAGGTTGTGCGGCCAGAAGGCCGCACTGGAGAGGTTTATTACCATAGGAAATGTAAGCGTATGAAATATCGAGGCACTTTGACATTTAACAAAGGCTTCTTAAAGTAAGGTTCTCAAAATTTCGGCTGTGTAGGTAGCTGAGTTTATGAGATATCCAGATGAATTATTAAAATAAAATACAAAGATGTGCATTCAAAATTTAATTTTAAATCAAGCTATTGTGGCGTCTTTGCTTCTCACATCCTCCAACAGTTTTTTACATTTATTGTTAATATCTATTTAAAACTTTAACTTTTTATTCTGCTCAAGATAAAAAAATACTTTTCGAAGTCCGGAGCTTACATTAAACATTAGGTTCCCTATATTTGTGATGAAACTTCGAAAACAAGTCGCATAAAACGTGAAGTAGGTTCTTTGCGTTTTGCACCCAAAGAATATGATAAAATGGGCTCCTACAAAAAACCCATCAAAAGGAATTCATTATATTATTAGAATTTTTAGAATAACATAAAATAATGCACAAACACGTTTAGAACTTCATATTAAGGAATTTAACTGGATGGAATTTAAAAATATATTTTAGAAACAGTAGCAAATTTTACAAAAATTTGATTGAAAAAATTGTAGTGCAATCAACGGTAAATCAGCAGTACTTGACGAGAAATACAATTAAAATTTTATTTCTTAAAAAAAATTTAGTACAAATTGTTAATTTTTTTAAAAAACTTATTTTAATTTAAAAAAAGACGTTCCATAGAATTTAAAAAAATTGCATGCAATAAGCACTTTTAAAATTTGAAAAACATGTTCGAACAGTTTTCTCAGATATACAGAATAAAAGAAAAATGAATTTGAAAGACTTTATTTACCACAGCTGCAACTGTACAATTCAACAGTTTTATGTGACAACGTACATCGTATGTGGGATAGTCGAAACAGATTATTTATTTTTAAATTTATTCCAGATAGAATATTTAAATAAACCACGTTTTTAAAATAACGCCATTTTATATCGTTCTATCAAGATTTCCACAACTTTATAAATAAATATAAATATTTTATCGGGTTTTTATCGGGAAGGGTGGTTTTTCATCCCCTTCGAATAAACTCCGGTTTAAGTTCACGTGGCGCCCATGTAAATACCCCATGTGTAAATTTACCCCCCCCCCCCTGTTAGCGACAACATCCAGAATCACGATTGTGGACCGCCCAATCGTTGATGAGAGACCATCAAATCGCGACGTTTCGTCACAATCCCTTTTGCTCTTTCAATCGACCCACCCCTTCGCGGCTAGAGCTAGTCACCCCATTAATTTTGTACGGAAGGTGTCTTGTTTGCGATTTGTAAGGTTCTTCTTGTAAGTCGTATTGTTCGTTTCCGAACGTCGTGGCCCATCTCTTTCTATGCATGTGATGTGCGTTCCAAGTGTTTTCACATACATAGAGGAGCTACTTATGTTGTAAGGTTAAAAACCATTAAAGTGTAAAACTGAAGTTCCCGTGGTTTGGAACCCACGTTAAACAGTAGGTCTCCTATGTGTTCGATAAAATTTCCACTAGACCTAGGACAGAAGATTCGCTGACATCATTTATAAGGAAATGAAAGAGTGTCGGGAACCAACAGACCAAGACATGTCGCATTAATTCATGTAGTTATAAAGCGCTTAAATTTAAATAAATTTTTAAAATGATAGCACTTAAAGTTTTTAAAATTACATTTGCTTCGTAATTCAAAACTTGGTATACTCGTAACAACGCTAATTTTTAACCACGTTATATTAATTTGTTTAGAGCTACAAACTTAACGCAAGTGAGTTTTGCAATTATGAACATTTTTATTAAACCTAAATTATTATAATTTATGTAAGCATATTCATTTAAATAAGTCAAAACAGAGCAATTATTTTTGTAAGCATTCTGATAAATTTACATACAAGTACAGTCCAAGTTGATTATCCATGGCTTTAAAAGCTGGAATTGTTTTTTCAGTCCAAGGATTATAAAATTTACAGCTTGGGAATTTACCATACTTCGTTAGATGAAAAATTAAAAATTGTTTTGTTATGCAATCTTAAACGCAAAATTTATGCTTAGCATAGTTTGTTCTGCACCTTTAGGGCTTATTAAAACAATTTCTTATTACAAACTAAACTACGTACGTGTTTTAGGGTTAACATTCTGAAGATATTGCATTTTATGTTTACTTGTAACCTTACCTTGTTTACTTCAAACCGTCAAATTATTTGAGTTCGTCTTATTTCATTACAGCTAGTAAGTACCTGCTGACGGATTATTTAATGGACGGTACCACTGTACACTGCAGGTAGATCTTCTCTTGTTCCACTTTTTTGTCAATTTTATATTTTATATCGGTAGTAATAAAAATAAAACTAAGTGCATGGCCCTTAAGTACACGAGCTTTAAGTGTGTGTATTCTGGGTGATGCAATTTTATAGTAAACGGTTACATTTAGTGTTTCTTTGCTGTTTTCGAAAACGTAATTTTCTTTTACATAACCACAAAGTGCTATACAAGTCGTTGTTTTAGTGACGGTGGCAACGGACCACAATTCGTAGGTATTCTTAATTGAAAGCACCTAGAGGTTCCAAGGTAAAACTACGCTCTAGAATTTCAAACAAACTTTTATTTACTATACCGCAGTGAATATTTGATATAATCCACAAGATACATTCTCAAAGGATGTTATAACACAATGAACGAAAAAAGTAAAAACAATTATGTACATCTTAATAAACGTAAAATCATCATACATGCTCACGAACTCTTGTTCTTTAAGGGCTCTTGTAGCAAAGACCACATACGAATCTTCCCTTGTGTAGCGGTCGAAGCTTGAAGCTTCTCATTTCCCACATCTTTGTTCCTTTGTTAAAAATTCTCGCTTTCATATTAGAATAACGCAACTATACCTAGTGCGTACTTGACATATTTACAAAATTTTGCGATAACTAATGAAATTTAAGGCTCAAATAATAAATGATAGGTCGTTGGGAAAACTCTTAACTCAGCTAAGTGTTCAAACTTTCACTATCAGAACTCACTGACATAACTTTATGAACGTTAGACTTCGACACTTTTATTACAAAATAATTCCCAGACTGGACCATTTGATCGCTTCTTTTCTCTTTGACCGTAAAATTCTATTCCTACAAAAAATAAGACTACATTTTGCATAGCCATTTATCATATGATTTTTTTCCCGAAAATTCCTTAAAATTTATCTGCAGTGTGGCCTTTAGACTGCACAACCAAAACAATTAAATTTTAATTTAAAATAAAATAAAGTACGGCACTGGTATGAAAAATGAGTAACGATGGCGTTTGGGTAAAATTACTACAAGGGATGAAAATGTTAACGAGTGGTCTTAAGATTTTAACTTTGAAGGCGGTTGGCGTATTTTAAGCTAAACTAAAGAAATGTCATAATTATAATATTTTGTAAACAACACGGGGGGTGCATGTTCAACAAGTAGGGGAATTAAATGCTGCCAAATCTTACAACCCAAATAGCCAGCAAGTTGTTTGACTTTTTATGAAAAAACCAAGCTGTATTATATATTTTTTTTAAATAAATTTTTTATTAACTTTCATTGAGATTTTGGTAGAAATTATGTATGTTTTGAATCACACTGTATTTTTAAATTGATCTGGGTCCCTGTTTTGTCTTAATCGTTGCAAAACAAAAAGTAAATGCAGTTTCGAGAAAAACCCTTTTAAAAATTTAAAAGATTTCAGCAATTGTTAACGGTTGTATTTCCGGGCGGAGGTAAATGTGCCACCAGTAATGTTATTCTACCTGCTACGAATTTAGGATATTAAAAGTACACAGGTATTTGTGCCACCGGAGAAAATGGCATCTACCTGATGCATCTCCTACATGTAACATCGATTATTTTTTGATTTTACACGATTTTTTGGGGGTGAAACGTAATAGTTTACTGCCCCATAGCGCAACTATACTTTTTAATGCTATTTCGAGGGTCTCTCACATCCCGGTTGCATTTATCCCGGTTTCCTTGATCTGTCGCGCCTCTCGTATGTTTAGCGCCCGCCGCGTAGCGGCTCGGAGCACGAAAAACCGCCCGGAGATGCGGAGCATCGGAGGGTAGGTTTTTTGATGCTCGCAGTTCTGGCCAAGCCAAAATTTATTATTTTGCCGAGTTGGTCTATGTATTTCCAGGTAGAAAATTTGGACCCGGATTAAATATCTGACCATTTGCCGAGCTGGCCTACAGCCTTATCGAATGCACACCCCAAAATTCGAAGGCAAAAAAAATTTAATTTTTTCACTGTTAGTGGCACAAATACCTGTGTTTATTTAAAGAACCCTTTTGGTCGGTGGCACATTTACCGGTACCCTTTTCTGGTCAGGTACATTTGGTGGCACATTTACCTCCGCGGAGGTAAATGTGCCACCAGTAATGTTATTCTACCTGCTACGAATTTAGGATATTAAAAGTACACAGGTATTTGTGCCACCGGAGAAAATGGCATCTACCTGATGCATCTCCTACATGTAACATCGATTATTTTTTGATTTTACACGATTTTTTGGGGGTGAAACGTAATAGTTTACTGCCCCATAGCGCAACTATACTTTTTAATGCTATTTCGAGGGTCTCTCACATCCCGGTTGCATTTATCCCGGTTTCCTTGATCTGTCGCGCCTCTCGTATGTTTAGCGCCCGCCGCGTAGCGGCTCGGAGCACGAAAAACCGCCCGGAGATGCGGAGCATCGGAGGGTAGGTTTTTTGATGCTCGCAGTTCTGGCCAAGCCAAAATTTATTATTTTGCCGAGTTGGTCTATGTATTTCCAGGTAGAAAATTTGGACCCGGATTAAATATCTGACCATTTGCCGAGCTGGCCTACAGCCTTATCGAATGCACACCCCAAAATTCGAAGGCAAAAAAAATTTAATTTTTTCACTGTTAGTGGCACAAATACCTGTGTTTATTTAAAGAACCCTTTTGGTCGGTGGCACATTTACCGGTACCCTTTTCTGGTCAGGTACATTTGGTGGCACATTTACCTCCGCCCGTATTTCCTATGGAATTTATTGTATAAAAAAACTATTCAATTTATGTACTGTTTTATTAATTTACACATTTTGACGTTTTTGGCTCATCGCGACATACCGTAAATTTATTGCTTTTCGAATTTTGGCATAATATTCTATGTGGCATTTCACTCGCGAAGGAAAACACTTAAAAACAACGGTTTGATTATTTATCTACCTACTTCCCTTAATAAAAATTTGAAACAATGAGAATTTAAATTATTAGGATTATTGTTATTAATCCTTACTATGCAGGGGTTAGTGGCATACTTGTAGTGGTCAAAGAACATTTAATTACATTATAAAACATTAAGGTCACAATTTAGATTGAAAAATGGTTTCTAAGATAATTTAGTATATTTTATAATAAATAACGAATGAATTCCAAATAAACACAAACCGATTTGTATAAATATTTTCTATAATAATAATAAATATGACTATAATCAGTAATCAATCGAGAATATTCAGTTGGTTTAATAAGAATGAAAAATGACTATCATTATTATTGTGGTTTGTTGTTCCGTCTCCTGTTTTTCTTCTTTTTGTACCATAATAAATATGAAGGTTAATCGAATTTGTATTTTAATGGGATTACTACGTCAACTAAGTATAGAATTTGCCAACACTTAGATCGTTAGCCGAGGCCTGACATTCGGCCCCGGAGAAGTCCAAAGATATCGTCAGCGGAAAAAGGAGAGCCCCTAGTGTGAGGTTACAACTTGCAGGATCCGTTATAGAAATCAAGGACTACATCACCATACTAGGGGTCGTGCAACAAGGTCGCCGCAGTGGTTGCTTCCTTTGCTAGACTGACGCTCAACATCGGCGAACCCAAGCCGACCAAGAAAAGAATTTTGGGCACAGTTGCCCATGTGATTATGCTGTACGCATCCCTTCTATGGCACCACGCCACGCTAGTCGAGTGAAATTCCTTAAGGCTACATACAGTCCAGCGGAAAATGGCGCTATGGGTCACCTGCGCATACAGGACTGCATCCGGAGAAGCGGTAAAAGTGCTGGCATCCATGCCTGCGATTGATCTTCTGGCAAGAGAAAGAGCCGAAGCACGGGAGGGACAAGGAAACAACGTATGCTTGACGATTGATAAGAGAGATGGTCCACTGGCGGAAGGGCCAGCTGGACAAGAAGACCGATAGCGGATCTTCGTCCCTGGGTAGCGGGGAGCCCGGTAAAGTTTCCTTGCACCTGACACAGGTTCTCACTAATCATGGATGCTTCAAACAATACTTTCATAGGATTTGGCTGATAAACTTGCCGGCCTGCCGCTACTGCGGAGATGAAGCCACAGAGGAGCATATCCTGTTCTACTGCCTTAGATGGGAAAGGGAGCGGGTCACTGCTTCGCTGACACTGTTTGGCTATATAAATTTATACGTTTAAATTAATACAAAATTATAAAATTTTGGAACTATCGCTCTATCCAATTTAAATTTCACATAAATTTGTGGTCACAATATAATTTTAGTTTGGTTTTCCATTAAAATTAGTAGTAATTACGCCGGAGGCTTACACATGTACTTTATTTAGATTGCAATTATATAATATGTATTTTACACTAATTTTTCAATTTAGTTCCTTAATTACACTTAATAATGTTATATTGTAAAGCGGTTAAATTACCCCTTCATAAAGGGTGGTTTTGTTCTAGCTTTAGAATGCGGTTGGCTTCTTCGACAAAGATTGTCATTATGGTGCTTGCTCGTGGTATATTTCTATCGACTTACGATCTTATTGGGAAATTATTTACAAATTTTCCAAGTCAGCCAGGCATTCTTATCTTGGACACCTTGTATACAAAATTTAATAAAAGTAAACATAGAAAATAAAACAAGTTGTTTGAACATAAAATTTCATGTAAAATAATTCACAGAACACATTATTCCTTTGTTTATTTAATAAAAACACAATAAAACCTCCCATTGTCGCAGAAAATTGAAGAATATAAAATGTTTTAATATAAATTTAAATTAATATAACCTTTTATGTTTAAATGTAAAGCTGAAACAATACCGTAAAATGAAAATTTCAATCCAGTTAGGGAGTCAAGCAATGTTACCACATTATTTTCCTAATTTTAGTTTCGTATGCTTCCAAGTTCACCCTGATCGTTTTTCATTTGATTTTTATCTGTTTATATTCTTCTTCTTCTTCTTCTTCGTGTGTCATACCGGTCACCCCGGACGTTGGTGATTACCAAGCAGTTTAAGCAGTTCAACGTGGAGGTGATTTTCGGGGAATTTTTATTTCCTTTCGGGACGATCCAGTATGCGAATTAATTTGGAACATTGTTTTTTAAACCCATTTTGAAGATCTGATTCGTTATTCCTTCTATTGGATATTTGGATTTTTTCTGTTGATTTGATTTTTCTCGTTGCCGAAGTGGAACCATTGTATAAACTTCTTTTGCAGGAATTTTTTCGTTTAATTGGTAAGTGCAAATTTGTTGTTAATTAAGTCACAAATTATATTTATCAACAACATCTGGAGGATATCATCTGTATGCAATTAGGCATTTCCATGTGACGTCACGAACAGCTGATACTCGACTGATATTTTGAGGTTAGCATTTTTACAAGACAATTTTCATTTCAAAAATTAAAATTAACTTTTATATTATGCAGTTTGCAATTTTTTCAAAGTGAAACTGAAATGTGCAAATTAATTTACGGACAAAGCGCTAAACATTAAGCAGTATGTACTCGAGGTTAGGTTTGCGATTATTTGGGAAAGAAAATAAACATAATGTACTTACAGTAATAATTTTACACTACACTCTCTACGGTTTATAAAATGTAAAAAAATTCAATTTTTACCAATAAAACCAGGTAAAAACACAGATTTATCACAAACTTGTCGAGCATCAGCTGTTCGGGGTGGAGCCAATGACGTCACTGTGACGTACTTGGAAATGCCTAATTGTCGCTCGCCGTTATCAATTTGTGACAATCGGTCTTCTCTTTCATTTCCTATTCTCAACCCAAAAGTCCCCACCAGATCTAACTTCGTCCGATCTTGGCGTTGTAGTCGTCAATTATACATAATATTAAATTATTTATTTTATTTGTCATTTTTTCCTTTCATAATTTGTATTTTTGTTATCTTTTTCTTTGATTTATAAATCAGTTTGTATGTTAACTTATATCGTGGTTAAACGCCATTGCGTTTTAGATATGAAACACAATTATAATGGAAAAACCACATCAATTAAATAAAGCCATCAGCAAAATATCATTTCCGCATATTTATTCGTGTTTTAGGGAAGTTTGTATTTTTACGATGTAAAATATTTATCAAAAGCTATTTCTACCAATAGATCGATAATAGTTGATATTATGAACTTCTTTAATAAGATAACTAAATATATATTTCGAAATTCGTTGCACGAAAATGCTTTTCGAATAGCTTTTAATTATTCAGATACCGTGACAAAATAATCTATTCAAAAAACACAATTTCAGTTCTGAAAATAATATTGCCTTTTCACTTCAGATATTTGATAAAAAAGTATTATTGTTCAAATATTAATTCCAATAGTTGTGTCATGAATATGCTGGAGAACCAACACCTGTCAAAATTAAAAGCTGCTGAAACATTGCAGCCCGCAGTTTCAGTAGCGTAGCATAGAGATGAAATGGTTTTAACTGAACTGACAGAATAATACATTAATACGAAACAGAAGTGGAATTAGCGTTCAATTAGCTCAATATCACCACAGCTCACCAACGCTCTTAATTTTGACAGCCGTTCTCGTTAAGTCGTTGATTGTGAGCTAATATCGTACTGCTCACTGAATTGTTCTAGTTATTCTAGGATACTTTTCATTGCCGCTACAAAAATACGATAATATTTCAAATTAAAATATTTGAGTACGAGCTATCGTTTAGCTGAAGCAAACTTCTCTTACTTTACATACAAATGTAACTCAATTTGGATACCTCGTTATTCCACGTATTTGCTTTTGTTGTCAAAAGCTTCAACGAAAGATTATTCAAATAAAATTCAAGTTGCAAATTGTTACACCAGACCAAATTTATCTTATATTTACATAATCATACATTTCGTAATAATTTCCAGAAGATGGATGAGAATCTACTTAATTATTTTTATCAGGAGGAAAAAAGAATAGTTAAGGAACCGCCTTTGTGATAAGTGCGATTATTCTTCATTACTATGTCGTAAAACACTTGATAAATGGTAACTGGCGAAGCATTTATCACACTATCATTATAATAAGAAATTTTGATTAAGAAATTTACTCATTTAGCACAACTTTTATTTACACCACAAAAAACCATTAAAAAGTATAGCTTGACACGTCGAGATTTGAAATTCCGCAATCGGAGAGGATTTTTATGGCCTAATGACCGTGACTAATTAAAAAAGTTTAACTTACTAATTTTGGTTTGCAGTCAATTTCACGGTGGTTAAGAGCTGATGCAAAACACTACTGCTGAGGAACATTTTTAGCCCTTAAGAGAGTCGTATTATTCAAGTCCTTAATTCACGCCGTGACTGATTTTTCACTTAAGATTTATTTTTAGATTGTGATTTTGATAATATGAATTAAGGAGTGTTAAAGGATTCTTACCAAATAAATTTGTAAATTTCAGAAAGACGTTCAAAAATTGAGAAGCATTAATTGAATTTTGGTTATTCACATTAAGTTTTTTAAAATTGGTGGTATCACAGAAATTATCGCGGGGAAAAATGTTAGGTAAGTTTTTTCATAACTGAATGGTTCCAGATTGTAGATCCTATATTTTTATAAGCCGTTTTATACATTTCCTTCGATTTTTTTATTTTCCAAAACTTTCTATTTTCCAGAGAAAGTTTGGTGCCCCTCCCCATAACCCAGTACATTTTTAGTCCAGTCAAATTAGGTTTTCAGCTCGGAAATATTCCCACCTAGCTGAATTTTGGTACACATCTTTATGACATCGTTGTAAACAATATGTAAAAAGTCGACCTCGATATCATGTACGCGTTAAAGGTTATTCGAGGTCAAAAGTCACGAAATTGGCCTTTTTTAATATCTCGTTTTTTATTAGTCGTACAATAAAAAGTTTTAGATACAATTTGTAGAGGAGGTAATTATCTACAAAAATGGTCTTATGACATTTTCACGTTAAGTTATTGATAGTTTTTGCGTTATAAGGCCAACAAAATGGACACTTTTAATGAAATATGATTTTTCAAATTTTGATCGGAAATTTTGTGAACGATATTAATTTGCAAATGCTGCCGTTATTTGTCGTTTTTCGTCCACCATGCTCATATACTAAATCAAAGACCGTCGAAAACCGCATCCGACTCTTCCATAAGTTTTACTAAATTATCGACGGTTCTCGCGCCGGAGGCGAATTAAGGCGAAAATTGTGCAAAAACTTTCAACGTCTCTGGAGCTCTTATTTACGAACCGATTCTTAAATTTTAAGATGCAACGGAAGCCCATCGCGAAGGTCTACCAGAGCCCTTATGTAAGCTTCCTTCGTATTTTCAACACCAAAGGCGTGAAATCGAATTTAAATTTCAAAAAAATTTTCAGAATTTTTTGGAATTTTTTGGAAGATTTTCAAAAAAAATTACTTTCGAAAAATTGAAAATTGGCGCCGGAAACTTTTTATTGTACAACCAGTATAAAGCATTTGCAAATTAATATCGTTCACAAAATTTCCGATCAAAATTTGAAAAATCATATTTCATTAAAAGTGTCCATTTTGTTGGCCTTATAACGCAAAAACTATCAACTTAACGTGAAAATGTCATAAGACCATTTTTGTAGATAATTACCTCCTCTACCAATTGTATCTAAAACTTTTTATTGTACGACTAATAAAAAACGAGATATTAAAAAAAAGGCCAATTTCGTGACCTTTGACCTCGAATAACCTTTAACGCGTACATGATATCGAGGTCGACTTTTTACATATTGTTTACAACAATGTCATAAAGATGTGTGCCAAAATTCAGCTAGGTGGGAATATTTCCGAGCTGAACCCCTTTTTTCGTCTAATTTGACTGGACTATTTATGAATTTGTATATTAAGTTGCTTACTTTTCGCCCATATGTGCGTTTTTATATTAGGTATAATGTAGGTCCAGGTGTATACTCAGGTATTTTAGGACTACAGTTTGAGGAACCTGTTTTCCATTCAGGATTACAGGACAAATTTCTTTGCGTAGTGTAATTGTCACATATGCTGACTTTGACTCATTTGCCTTTATTTTCCATCTTTCACCATTTCTCCACTTTCTAAAGGTTTATTTTTGATAGTTTTGAGCCAAATTTGGGGTTGGTTTACGATATCATGATACCCATATCATCCGCAAATATATAGCTGTGGTATTTTGCCCGATTGTTGGTAAGTCTCATAGCTACAGGAGGTACAAGGTCGACACCAGGATACTACCCTGTGGTACACCGGCCTCAAATGTAAGGCCTCAAATAAAAGGCTTCCACGCTGACGCTGGTCGTTTGTAGATTTTCTTTGTACAGGTTGCATAGAAAAGTTTTAAGTTCTGGCCGTCATTTAAGCTGACCATTGGCATTCCAGACTGAAATTTTTAGCATGGTGGTCATTATGGTATCTTTGTAATTGTTTAATCTTAATTAAACTTGGGTTATTCGGAAATCCTGTATATATAAAATATAATTAATTATGTAAAAAACTGCTGACCAGAAAATACAATAAATGCAACTAAGTAGGTGTAAATAAACTGGTAGTATGTAGGTTATTAAAGGTATTTAATGTAAACTCAACAAAATTGTAACAATGAAAATATTATTAAGTTTGCAAAAATTGTATAATGATAAATACTGTGATATTATTGAAATAAACAAGTTCTGAATTTAACATTCGTTTGATTCTCATCTTTACCACATAAGTTAGGAAGGGTACTTCTTGCCACCTTCTCCTAATTTATTCAGTAATGAAGGCTATGAGAAGGTTTAATATGGTATCTATTTTACTGATTAACTGTGTCAGCAAGTTTTCTAGGTTACTGTTAGATTGTTGTGTCGAACGTTGTTGGATATGTGCATTTCCAGATTGCTGTTGTTACTGGGTATTTGCTTACCGTTTATAGATTCTTCTTGAATTTATTGTAACTGGTCAAAACGATTTGATGTGCTCACCAGCTCACTCAGCCAATTTCCTGAAGGTTTGACGTTTAGCTCTAACAAGGTCTTCTGGGTTGTTTCTTAGTCGCTTTTTTCCCCACTCCCTTCGTTTGAATAATTTTTCGGATACTGATGCCTTTCTTACATCTTCGTCAACTTTTACTTAATAAAGCCATTTGGAATAGAATAAAATGTATAAAATGGCTTACAAAAATACATGGTAATAATAAATAAACAACGGGGTTATTTTATAAGCATAAAAAAACTAATCTGTTTGTTTTACATTCTGTTTATAGAACATTAAATTTTTTGTTAGTACTACAATAACATTTTTCATGTTAATAAAAATTATTTCCAATATTCGGGAGTGTTGACCTTGTGGGAAAAATAATTTAGTAATGTGAAATAATTCGATAGGTTAACGAATCAAAGTTTCTTTGAAAATATAAAATATTATTCAACCAAAAAATATAATATTTGTATCATAAATAATGCAATCAAAAAATTGTAAAGCAAATATTTTGAATGTATTATTTTGTAAAGGAAAGCAATTTTCAATCATCATCTAAACACGTAAATGAGCGATATTATGGATACGTTTGTAAACCTAAAAAAAATTTTTTACTCGAAATTGATTCGGCATTCATATAGTAAGTACAATACGATACGATAAAAATTATATCAAACTACGAATTGTTAAAATTTGATCGTCGTATTGCTAGAAAATGATAATAGTATAACAAAAGATCGTAAAGGGCAATTCGATATTTCATTTCGTAGGTTTGAAATTACTTTAAGCAGTTACTTTAGCTGTTTCGCGACTTACGAACGAAACAAATAAGCGTGAAGTTAATAAATTAATAATTTATTTCAATAAATTATTTTTGAAAATTGTTCCAGGTTGTTTTCAGATTTTTCTATATTCTGCTAAAAATCGAATGCTAAAATTAATTGTTGCTCTAATTCATTTAATTTGTAACTGTTATTTCCAAATTTTATTTTCAGCATTTATTGGAACTGTTGCGTTGCATAAAATAGTACAAACAACTCGAGACAGAAGTGCCTCTTAATCTCTTGTGTGAATGGCGCTGGTTGGAACTGGCTCTTCCCGCTGTCGTGTGCATCCCCTTCGCATGCGAGATTAAAAGTATCACTTCTGTCTCTTGTTGTTTAACATACTCTTAAATGAAGGTGAGGTTAAAATAAAATCATTGAATTTTATTGTTTGGATTAGCGTTACTTGAACTTTAAAGGCATTTAAAACTTAATTAAGAAGACCAAAATCTAATAATATTGGAATTGTAAAATAAACTGGGGTGGGCAAAATACATGACAATATGCATTTGAATTGCCAATTAATATATATTTACGTCAGTAATTAAAATTACAGAGTATAAAATATTCAAATCGAAAATCTATTATACATTGATTTTTGTTTGACAGAATTAAATTTTAAATGCATTTAAAATGCAGATCATAAAATACTAAAATTTGTATTTCACTATGTGAAATTGAATGCACGTAATTTCATTACATATTTAAAATACATTTAATGTCTTTATTTAAATACGTATTTCGAAAAACAACCCCTAATGAAAACTCATTTTTATGAACCGATTTTTCTTGTAGACCATTAGTCGTAAAGTTTTCGCGAATAACTTCGCAATGCGTATGGCTCAAACGATTTAAATGCAAGCTAGTTGAAACGATTGACACTAATTTCATAACAAAATTCGCGATGGGGGGGGGGGGCGAAATATAAACCACGTAATATTATTATCATATATTTTATCCCCCTCTGTTTATTTATCCAAAACTTAAGAATGTGAGTTTCTGAAACAATATAGAATAGACCTATTAAAAAGCAACTTGGAACAACCAAAAAAATTTCAATTTCCATTTCAAAAGTGGGGTATTGGCCTAAAATTTTTTTTCTCCCTCCTATAGCTTCATATTGTCACTTATGAGATTAATTTTTTGGAACAATATAGAAAAAACATAGAACAAGAGCAGAATTTTGAATACCTTAAAAGTGGGGGGGCTGACCCGAAAAACGGTTATTCGCGATTTTGTGTTCTACTTTTTCAATTAGCAATAAAATATTTTCCAACATCCACAAAACAACCTGGAACATGTTAAAAAAAGTTTTCTTCACACAAAAAGTGTGGTGCTAACTTCGCACACGTGAGCTATCTTCCTAATGAAACGTTGCGATGCAATTACTTATTCGATTTTACTTAAACTTTAGATACGACGCGTCAATACGTCAGACAATATAAAGAATTTCACATTGCAAGAATTTTTAATTATAATTTAAAAAATTGCCAACAATACATGCGAATTTAACTAATTTAGATTTAGTTCATGCGCTTTATTAAATTTGAAAAAAAAATTTACAAATTATGTTGTCGTTTAAACTCTATTAGTCGATAGTCAATTACGTGACCTGAGGGAATTCCCTTACAGGTCCGGATTGGCGTACTACGTTCGTGTATGGAATTTAGAATTACTTCGAAATACAGAACGATAAATTCACGTTAATCAGTTGATTAACTATTTTGAAATTTAACCACAGCTACAGTTTTACTTTTTTTCGGAGGAAAACATAAACTTCGTTGTAAAAAGTCGAAACGCGTCACAAATATTAATATTAAGTAGTACATACACTGCAAGAAGAGTTAATTTGATTAACTTGAATTTTTCATTAAGTAGTTTTGTTTGGAAAACACTGAAGTGTTTCTATTTAAAACTTATATTTTATTAGTTTGAAAGTAATTTTATCTCTGGTAAACCACTTAAAGAAAAAACAAAATAGAAAGCCTTACGTAACAGTCAATTCAAAAGTAGTCTAGTGGCCAGGCAATTAATGGCTTTTGATTACTTAACATATGTACACAAACACGTAGCCAATCACTTCGTTCCCTTAACGATTATTTAAAAGTTTAAGTGAGTTTGCGGAGCGAGGGGGGACCTGAAAGTTATAATTGTTGTTAGTACCTATCACCAACAATTAACCACCCTTCCGCTATATTAAGAAGAGGGGAAGTAATTAAGTATTTGAAATAATTAGGTTTAAATTACCACATTACCCGTAATTATATAGGAAATAACTATAATTACAAATCATTACATACTATTAAGTTTAATTCAAAAGTATATTATTAATTATTATGACGTAATTACGACCTAATTTTTATGTCAAATCATCATAGGTGGGAAGAGACCTGTCAAAAATTACGTTGAAATCTTTAAGGTAGTACTGTTGTGCAACCAACGGTTGCTCAACTAAAATTCGGCGCTTCAGAAATACAACACCAATTTATTTAAAAATATTAAATCTGCATTTTGTAATAAAGTTATTAAAGGGTTCCTGTTCCTTTGATGCATAAATTTACAGAAAAGATTGAAAAGTTAAAATTAAAATAAACAATTTTAAAATTCATATGTACAAGGAGGTAGCTGAAATTTAGTTCACATTTACAGATTTAAAAGTTCCTGAAACCATGAAACTTTCGTTGGTTATAATACTATATTTTACTTCTAAAACTATAATTTTCATGGAATTCCCCTGGTGTTTGAAGAACCATAACAGAAGCCTACAAGACATTTTGTCAGAAATAATTTTCATTATTTATATCATACAATTTTCTACTTGAGGGAAAACTTTCAAAAGTTTTCAAGAAAATTCATGTAAGTTTTTACAACTGTTACAGATTAGACATTACTCTGTGACCGGTTTTTTAGAAAATTACATTCTCTACAAGTTTTTCGACGTAAAATTTTTTTAGATCATTTGCCGTTCTCGCAGCGTTTAAAGTGAAAAGCTGCCGCGAGCGATTTTGTATTTTCGCATATGTCCGGGTTTTTTATTCTAGTTGAAATTTAATGGTCTAACAAACGATACAATTTTTATTTATCTGAAAAGTAAGCTCCAATTGAAAGGAAAAATTCGAAAAAAAAAATTTTTTAATTATTGTGTATTACAGTTAATTATAGTAATTATTATTTATTCCAAAATTACAATGATAACTGATGTAATAATTTATTGTAATTTTATGACTACCATTACAATCATAATCTAGTGTATTTCGCAATTTTAATAAGAAATTAAATTTGGTGTTGTGTTTAATCCACACCTAATCTCTTGTAAGATTTCAATGCGTACATACCGACTCAAAAGCTGCTCATTGTTTAATACAAAATTAGTTCTGAAGTTACGTTATCTCTCAGATTTGATAATTAATTTTCATTTGTTAGCTTATACCGATAGTTTCAAATAAAAAATAATATTCGGAGTGGTAGATCAAGATAGTTATAATTAATTTCAATTACCGTATTTTATTACGGCTATTACTAATTTACGATCGACAATTAAATTTCAAACGCGTTTGATGTTAAGTGGCTATAAATGTGCATATCTTGCAACGGTTTGGTCAAAAGTTTAATATAATTTTTATTGATTTTCTGGATATAAAATAAGCTTTTGTTGAGAGTTATAAAAATACGAAATGAATTACTTCATATTGCATTTTTTGATACAATACTTACTTTATAAAGCTTATCATACCGCAAAAATTTTCAAAAGAAATATTAATATTAAAATAATAAAATACCTAATAGTAATTCTTAAAAAAGTGTTTTTTGAATACCGATTACACTTTATAGTATCAATTTTGTTTTTTACATTTTAAATTTCTAAGAAATTAAATTTCAAATCCTTCATAAAGCCATTGTTATTTTTATTAAAATTTATATTGCAATTTTAAATTTCTTTTAAATGAGCTAATATCAAAAAGGAAACGACATTTTATGAAGAAGCGTATTGTGTATGATAAAACATTTTTCTAAAGTTTTTTCTCTAAAGCGTTCATCTATTTAAAAACAGCTTGATTGATTTTAACGAAAATATATTATACCGGGTGACCGGCCGAAAACTGAACATAGGGAAATAACATGGGAAATTGATTTTTTCTAAATTCCTGCTTCCCATTATAACTGATATGAATAAAAAAAATACCAAATTAAAGAGATTTTTTTTCGCGCCTAAAGATACCAAACACTTAATATTTTGTTTTTTAATTATTGTTAAAAAGTCGATAGTAAAATTAAGAAATAGCGCTTCTTAAAAAAATATTAGCAGGCTGGGTCTTTGCATTACGTCTAATGTGCCGCATTGCTATTGTATGAAAGCCAAATATTACAAACAAAAGTTACTTTGACAGATTAAAATTAATTTTGTTAACAATGAAGTGGTCTGTTGAAGAAAAAGTTTTCATGGTAAAATATTATTACAGCGGTAATAGTTTACGCCAAATACGTGACTTATTTTCTGTTAAATTTAATAATAGCCAAATTCCATCAATATCGGCCATACAGAATATAATTAAGAAATTTGAAGACACTGGTAATACTTCGACAAATTTAAATAAAGGTATTAACCAAAATTATTAATTGAAGTTGTCTTATCATTATTTTTTAAATAGGATATCAGAGAAACAACCATGAATTGGAAGAAACTATATTAGGTTTAATTTCTGCGAATCCAAATGCAAGCATTAGATCCATTGCAGCTGAGTGTAATGCTGGTAGAGAAAATGTTCGAACAATTTTAAAAAAGCACAAGTACCATCCTTTTAAATATCAATGTCATCAAGAAATATTTTTGTTTGACGAAGAATCCAGGCTTGTATTTTGTGAGAAAATGCAAGAACTTGCTAACAGAAACCGAAACTTTCTGAAACAAATATGTTTTACAGACGAATGTACATTTACATTAAACAATGAGCCAAATGTACAAAACCATCGCTATTGGGCTATACAAAATCCGAGACTAAATTTAATGACCGGCTCACAATATCCTCAAAAAATTAATATTTGGGCTGTCATTTATAATAACCGTGTTCTTGGTCCATTTGAAATACTTGGAAATTTAAATTTAGATATGTATTTAGATCTTCTTATAAATAATATTGGTCCTGCGTTAGACGAAATAGCTTCTGAACACCATGAGGTCTGGTTTCAGCAAGACGGTTGTCCAGCACATTTTGGGGTAAACGTTAGAGATTATTTAAACCAAGCATATCCAAATCGATGGATTGGTCGTGGTGGTGCTATAAACTGGCCAGCCCGATCTCCTGATCTGGCACCGTGTGACTTCTTTTTGTGGGGTCATATTAAAAGCAAAATTTATAAAACTCGTCACCCAAAATATTGATTCTTTGAGGAACGCGATCTTTGCAGAATGCAATCAAATTACTGCTAGACAGCTAGAAAATGTAAGAGAATCATTTTATAATAGATTGGGTTACTGTTTAGTGCAGAACGGAGGGTTATTCGAATACTTGTTATAATATTATTATTATTTGGTTACTTTCGTTCAGTATTTAATAATCCAATTGATATTTTTCTTATTCTTGGGTTTTGTTGACTAAATAAAACTACTTTTAACTTTTAATATTGGTCAACTTGTTATAATAAAATAATATTCAAATTGCGTTCTTATTATTTTTAAAATAAAAACAAATTTAAAAAGTTTAAAAACAATAGCAATGCGGCACATTAGACGTAATGCAACGACCCAGCCCGCTAATATTTTTTTAAGAAGCGCTATTTCTTAATTTTACTATCGACTTTTTAACAATAATTAAAAAACAAAATATTAAGTGTTTGGTATCTTTAGGCGCGGAAAAAAAATCTCTTTAATTTGGTATTTTTTTTTATTCATATCAGTTATAATGGGAAGCAGGAATTTAGAAAAAATCAATTTCCCATGTTATTTCCCTATGTTCAGTTTTCGGCCGGTCACTCGGTATAGGGTATCCTAGAAGTTGGAGACACCATCTATTGAAGTATACAAAGTTTGACGTCACTTATTTGATATTAATTTGTGGGTTGTGCTACTCATAATTTTGCATCAATGAGTCTATTTTTATATGATGCTTTTTAGTTTTGTTATTACAAAACTTAAAACCACAACTGCTTCCTAATAATAAATGTATTGAACTTCGGGGACCAGTTTATTGACTTGAGGTTACACGTAAGTCTTCCATCCAGGATATAATCTTCTAGTTGGTATCTCCTCAGAATCCGATTAGAGAATTTATGAGAGAAATCTGTAGTCCCCAAGAAACCGTAATATTTCTGTTGAAATTTCAACGCTCCAATCACACCAGTTAAACATACGAACCATCATACAATCTTTTGTTATTTACTTTTGTGAGCTTACGACGCTTTCTGCAGTTATAGTGAGGGGTGTAAATGATCTATAGCGGATCTTAATGTGTTCCTGAATATGCTTTTCATATTGTAACGAACATGTTAACATCAGATTACATTCAACTGAGGACATCTAAAATATGAAACACATGTATTTGATTAACTATGATTTAACCCATAAACTTTCTGAAGAACTTATCACCAGGATGTATTTCCTGGTAGTCTCGAATCCTCCTCTAGAAATTGTAAATCTATGGTGAAATCCATTATTATTCACACCCAAATCCGTCTCCGGTGATTTAAGGCTTCTGCGTTGTTTTTGCACCACTCATTCGATCACTTCACGCTTTACTATTATATAGGTACTACAATAAAATCTTCTTTGCTGTAACAAATTTCCACTTTTCCTTACGAAGTGAGCGTAAATAATCAGAACAAAGAAAATAAAGTAGATTTAATCAAATACATAAACAACTGCAATTTCCACAACTTCCCTCAGCAAAGAAACTTCACAAAGTTAAGTTTATTGTTGAAATTTCAAGAATTTTACAGAAAATGTTAAAACTTATAAAAGTCCTAATTTATTAAAAAACCTCAGGTTTGTTGTAAATAGCTAAATTTAAAATCCTTTCTAATCGGATTAACTTCAACTTCATAAAGAAAAATCAAAATTTGCTTTTGCTTTATAAAACGTCACTTGATATTACGACGAAATCAGCCCTTCATATCGGACGTGTTTTTACTTAAATTTTCTTTTTAATCATTTTCTTACTACTTCATTCCTTTTTGTGATTCTTTTATATAGCAAACAGCTTCAGAAGTAAACTTAGCGAACTCTTTTATCAATTTTTAATTGAGATGGCAAAAAATGTTGAAGTTGCATGGATACAACTAATGAGACAAATTGAAAATATCTTGCTTTTTGATTATTTACTTATAAATAATTTTCTTGGCGTTATTGGAAATAGATGTGTTTCTGAAAGATCGAAGGAAACTTTTTTATGTATCTTGTAATTAGCTGATTTTCCAATTATATCGTCCTTTTTCTTTTTGAAAAAATATTTTCGTAGAGATGAAAATCAAACCCAACTTTATTAACTTCCATGTTATTGCTGGATATATCATCATTAGAGAATATGTTCACTCGATTATTTCTGTAATTAGAGGAAACGATATAAATTCGTATAATATATACGGGGTGAACAACAGTAGAAATGCGGAGAGCTTCAAAATTTTACGATTTGCTTTATTTAAATTGAAAGTTATTTTAAATATTTAGACAGGCTGTTGAACAAAGGTGGAGCAAACTTTTAGGCAAGGAAAATAGTTTTCATAAGTAAAGGCCCAAAAGTTAATTATTTAATTATATACGTGAAGCCTTTTAAAAATAATTGTAAAATTTTCATAATTTCAATTGGAAATTTTAGTTTTTCCAATGAAGTTTTCGCATATAACTCGCTTAATTTCATTTTTAGGGAAAACTATCATCGGTTCAAGATTGACAATCATAAAACTCTCTACATCATACAGTATTTACTTCAGATCACATAGAAAAGTTTATTCGATATACGAATTATTCCAAAACATATTTCAATTTTTTAAATAAAACGCATATCGACTTTTTGGAATTGATTTTCATTTCAGGAATAGTTTGCAGTGGACAAATTTTAAAAACTTTGTTTTTTAGATAATTTGATGCTCTTTAATTTTAATCAGATGAAAATTTACGGTCAAGTTGAAATTAAGCTAGTTATAGCCGAAAAACTACATTAATGGAGATAAAATCCCCTTCTTAGAGAAGAAGCCGACAGGAGATTTTAAAGAAATTTTTGGAAGTACCTACGACATTCAAATACACATGCCTGCTAAATTTCAGCTTTACATAGTGTTTTGCAATCTGAGTCATTTTGTCGGCTTCCTTGTCTAGATTTTCCGTAAGTTTTCCTTAGAAATGAAATTAAGCAAGTTATTGTCGAAAAAAATTACTATTTGGAAGAGAAGCCACCAAAGAATTTTAAGGGACCTTTAGAGGATTCATTCGAACACTCAAATACAAAATATGTCTGCCAAATTTCAGCTTATCCGGATTTTTGCAAGATCGAGCCAATTTTTCTGGTTTCGTAGCAAGAGCTAATTGTCGGGATTCGTGGGTATTTGGTTATACGATACATTCAATTGGAATTTTTTGCAGATGCAATACGAATTTTTAGCGTTTTTGTTTATACGGCAGTGATTTTCACTCGTATGATTTCACATCTGATATGCAATCCAGACTTGGCGCTGTAATTTGGGTATTTCTGCCTTAAAACTTTGTAATGAAAACCAATCTTACAATGGAAACAAACCCATTGACACCTTTTTGTGACGGTTGCAATGCTTGTTTACAAGGGGGGGGTCCTCTTCTTCAGCATGAATAACAGGAAGTTTTGCTGCAGTGAGAATAATTATTCCTACCAAGGCTTTTGATATAAATATACATATATGTTGAATTTTTCAGGTACAAAGCCATGAGTTTCTCACGAATCACTTTCTACTCATGGACAACCGAAAATATGCAATAAAGACGACGACACTGTTAGAATATGGATTGCAAGATTTTTATTTAGTAAGCTACAACGTTCGCCACCATCCCATCTTTAAAATTGTCAACAAACCTCAAGACTCGACTCCAGTGCCACATCCAGGGTCTTATAAACTCACAAACTAATCCAACGCCATTTATTTCAACTTCAGACGAAAGAGATTAAGCGAGCTACACTCGCACATGCTCCACATCAATCAATGAAAATTTTGCTTGCATCGTTAAAAATATTTAAAGTATATGATCTTAAACTGCATCCCATTTGTTCCTCTTCCTAACTGCTCCTTATCATTCACTTCAGTCCAGCTAACAATTTTCTCCAACGATAATTAGTATTTATAAATACCCGAATATTTTGTAATCATAAAAATATTTCCTCTAGTTTGCAGTAGTTAATATAGTTTACACTCACCCAGTCGCGCCCTTCCTGCCCATTTATTCGATACTTCAACTTTTCAGAAATATCTTTAAAAGTCACATAGTTAACTGTTTCGATTATAAAACATTAATGTACAAATTGCATTAAAGAAGCCTGTAAATATACACGATGATTGAAATACACAAAAGTTCTTAAAAATCCAGCCTTTAGGCCGCACAGCCGAGGTAATCAGGTGTAGCTATTTCTTACCTTTCTTTAGGACTACAATTCCGGCAACTCAAAAAATAGCTCGGCGTGGGTAAGGAACTCAAAGCCCAAAACAAAGGATCAAATTGGATCAAAAGGATAAAAAAAAACCCGGAAAAGTTGATTAAAACTTCTTAAACCACAAAAGCCTAACCTTTTATAAAGTTAAAATCCTTACAATTAACGATATTAAAATTAAAATAAAAACAATTTTGGGTAACTTGACAAAATTAATTTCATTCGGTTCTTTTTATTTGTTTTTGGGGTCAAAGTTTTGAACATTACTTTTGCTAAATAAGACTGCCATAAGTATTATTTAATCTAGCAGTGAAGCGCAAGCTAATTAATGTAAATATATTGGTCAGAACTAATCCCCCCCCCCCTCAAGAGACACTTAACTTTGATTCATATGCTAAACTGAATACAAGGAAATAATCACTTTATTTTTCGTTCTGAAAACGACGTTACGATTTGGCTCACAAGGCACACCCAACACAAATTTAAAATATGAAAAAAGACGCTATATACTTTTTGATGTTATAATTACAAGATTCAGTTTTAGTTAAGTAATTAAACGTGATGGATTCCAGAAGGTGACTGGGAAACCGAAAGGCTTGGTGTGAAAGGTGCGTGATGCGGTTGTTAGAGTAATTGTAAACACTCGCTGAATATATAAATATGTAATATAATATAAATATAATTAAATTGTAAATTTAATTTGTGTAGATAAGTTTATTGACGGTTTTAATAAAAATTACGAATATCCTTTTTTTTTAAAAAAGGACGAAGGACGAAAATTTAAAATCACAAGTTCTCTCTATCTTAAGAATGCAGTTAAATAATTTTAAACCATTACAGTACCTGACATTATTATTGATGCTGAAATATTATTTTATAATAATAATAATTCTAATTTTCCTGGAAATGAACAACCCGATCACAAATTTTTCATGAAACAAAATTTCACATATGTTTGAGCAATTCACGAGTTGGTGTGAAACTAAACAGGTAAAGCGGGAGCTGATTAATGTAAATTTAAACACAGAGGTATTTTTAGGTAGGCAATTTCAAGTGTATAACTTAAAATTATTCTGACTAGAAAAAATTGATGCGTCCAATAAAAGCTAACGTAAATTTCTCAACGGGTAATTTACAGGAAAATACAATTGAGGCTTCAAGTTGTAAAATTTCAATAAAGCTTAAGTTTCCCCGCCATTCGATACGTTAAAACTCGAAATTAAATTGGGAAATAATACATAATATAATATTTCGGTGTTGTTGTTTGTAGTTTCGTTAAAAATAGGAAAATAAATAGAAAATTTATTGTAGAAATTCCAACATTGCACTTCAGGATATGGGTCAAGAGTTGTCGTCTCATTATTTTATATCACGTTGAAATTAACTCGACACTTTTGTATTTATTAAAGTTAGACAACAACAAAATAAACTGAAACACTTTGTCATAAAAGGGAAAATCAAATAAAGTCAATCTAATTGACAATTAGAGTTTGCTCGACGAGAGAGCTAAAAATGATATTATGGGAGAGTAAGTTTTCTTCTTTTGATAACTTTATTAGGACTTTTAAAATATACACTAGTAGGCTTTTTATTTAATTACATTTAAATAAATTAATCCACAAGCACGTCATTATTAAATTTTTACACAAAGGAATAAATTTCAAGTTTAAACGAAAACAAGTTCGAGATAAGTGAAGGATTCTTCAAGTTAAAGAGGAGCAGGAATTTGAAATCAAAGGATTTCGAATAAATGTTAAATGAATTGATAAAACGTAATATGTACTTTCTTTGTTGCGTACCTACACTATTTAAATAACAATGAAGAAAATAAATCATAATAAATATAAATGGTGACCCCGACGTGACCAATTTCGTTTAAAACTATTCCTCTAACAAATAACATGAAAAGCAATAAAAAAAATGTACTTTCGTTGAATACAATAACTCTCGATCAGTATATATCGATAAACTATGAACCACCTAAAAGCAACTACATATTATTAAAAAACCGTTATCTGAAAACCTGTTATTGAAATGGAAATACCAAATGTCAAACAAGTAAAAGTTTCAGGTAAATTATAAATCAATCCACAAATAATTTAAGTTATGCATTTTCAAGTGATAATAGGTAATGTTATCACATCATCAAATCACGTTAAAATCTTTAAAGTGCACCCCAATATCTGTAAGTATTCTATTTCCTTTAATTCGAAATTAATTTCTGTTTTGTGCTACCCCAAAACCTAATGGAAAATAATTAAAACAGAGTGGTAGAGGGTAAGCTAATTGTTGTTTTGGGTCAATAAATGTGTTTGTAGTTAAATTCTGATTATATTTTGTAGATCATTGTTTTTATTATTTTCCAATCAAGACACAAAGCTTTTGTTGTTTACTATGTGCTTCATAAAAATTTTTTATTCCAAATTAATGAATTACTGGAGTACTGAAAATTACAAAAAAAGAATTTATCCGCACGAATGCACGATAAAGCTACATTATCATAAATTTTCTAGTCATCAGTTTTTTCACACTTATCCATTATCAATTACTAATAATTAGGTACCAACTTTCATGTTTAACGTTAAAAAATTTAATTTTTTATCATCATCAGTCTCATAATTATCTATTTGGATTCCATAAGTGGAAATTATTTTTGAGGCTCTTTTTATTTTTCAATGAATAGGTCAGTCGATAAGTTTTTTATTGCATAAAAATGGAGGCAAGCTGGAATTAATTTTATTATCTTTATTACGACCTCGGATGTCACCACAATAGTGGAAAAACCACGCGAAGAATGACATATTTTCCGAATATACATGAATATCTCGGCTAGGTTGTATTTTATAGCAAAATATGGAGTTACTAAAAATAAAGTAAACTTAATTATCTACAGAAAAGGTCTTATAACTTTTTCTAATCAATTGAGCCGTTACAGGGTTAAAGTCATCAGATCGCACTTTGATTTCTTCTTCATTATTTCTATGAAAAGAAGAGAAGGGGGCGAGAGACGGATGGACTAGCAACTTCCGACTGCCAGTTTTGCAGTCTTTTTAGAGATCCTAATAAAGATAATAAAATTGATTCCAGTTTTCTCCATTTATTTACCCAGTAGAATACATTTTCAACCATGTAGTCTAAAGGAAAATAATGTAATAATTATTTCTAAATTATTATAAAATTCAACTTGAATCCATTAGAAAATTCGGTCGCTACACAAATCATATTCTCCTGAAAATCGTGACAGATCCTGGCGAATACCATAAATTTTGAAAAAATGTTACATTCCTCAAAAAGTATATTTTTAAATAATATGATAATCAATAATTCGAACCTCTTCTTCAAATAATAATACGAGTATTATTACGAGTACTTACAATAAAGGAAAATATGAATTAAATCGGCTTATGAGTCTTTATTTACAAGCTGCTGAACAATAATTACATAAAAATGAAAGGTTTCTATCAACTACTATAATAATTCCTTCGATATTTGTTTTGTTATCACCTTAATATTTTTAAAAGCATTTATTTTTTCCACCTGGATTTGGTATCGACCTCGCCTACAGATACTTATTCCAGATTTAAAAAATAATTTCTTAAATGATCCAATAATTCGTTCAGCAAGTAAAATATTTCCTGAAATTGTTTCCACTAGAGAAATAAAAAAATTTTCTATAACAAAATCGTTTAGCGGCAATTCAAGAAAATCAATCCATTAGATTCTAAAATATCGCGTTACGAAAGAATTTACTTATTTTATGTTTAAATTGTTTTATTCGTTTTTGAGAGGCCTTCCCCTCAGTTGGCGCCTATCGTTAAGTGCGCCTCTATTTATTTTCGTGTATAACTATTACTTTATTTTTGATTTTGTATTGCAATCAGTAGCGGCTCGTGACTTTTGTTTCAATGGGAGGGCACCAAATTTAAAGATTATATTTTAAATCCCCTTTGTACAGCTCGCCACTAATGATTTATATTATAGTAAATGTGCCTACCGGTTTCGAAATATTCTGTTTTATAATACGAAATATTTTCGAAATATTCACAATTCTTATTAATTTAATAGTACGAAGTCACCTTACGGAACACCCTGCAACGGTACGGTGAAATAAATTTTAAATAAGCGCCAGTGCTATAACGGACGCATTTATTTTTTCAGATAAGGGGGGGGGGGTAAAACAATTTAAGTTCGCGAATCTATAACTAGTTGGAGGGGTTGCTTAACTCATCTACTCATGCATGGACGCTCATGATTTGTTATAATGAGAGGGGGAATAAAAATTGACCTTTTCACCTTTTAGGAAAGTATTTTAAATTTTTTATTTTTTTATTCAGCGGAGTAACTACCATTGTGGAGAGAAACGTGAGGTTGGTACGAGTAGCAGTTGTAGTCAACATTTGTTAATCGGTTGTGGATTTACAGTGAGTTAATAGACGTGTTCTGGAAGAAAGTGTGATACGAGAATAGAGAAACTAAAGTTGTTGGAGAGTTTTTCGCTGGAACAAAGAACTTATATTTGAGAAGATTGATGAAATGTGCGGTGCTTTTCGAGGTTAACTTTTTGACACTCGAAAGGAAACACAGGGATACCAAAACGGAATATTCTTAAAGCGAAAAATTGGGAAATCACTAGGGTGAAAAACTAATCACACAAATATCACAACTTGAAAAAGAAGTGAATAATAGCGCATACACTTCCGAAGTGTTGAACTGGGTGTATGTGTTGTACGGGACTAGAAGGGAAAAATAGCATTTTGAAGGAAAAACGAGAAGATCTGGTTTATAAGTTTTGCGAGGGTGAAACACCACTTGAAGTGAAAACAAGAAGTGGAACAAATGAACAAATACACCACAGACCTAAACAATAAAAAAGACACCGCTGACAATACACCACAGAAAGGTAGGGGAAACCAATATTCCCAATATACGAAAAGTAGAAGATCCCTAAAAGACGAAATTGAAGGGGAAAGCACAGAGAGAATATTTCAGAAAAGCAGAAAAATTTCTAGATCACCAACAAACCAAAATCAGTCTGAATCGAAAGACGAAAAACAAGACACAGAAATGGAAGCGGTATTGAAGGCAATTGAAACCATGAGAACCGAAATACGAGAGGGATTCAAAAAGAATAAAGATGAAATAAGAGAACTCAGAGATTCTCTGCAAAGGAATGCAGGAGGACAGCAAAGAAAAAGAAGAAAAATGGAATGAGAAAAACCAAGCACTTACAAAAAGAATAGAGGAGCTTGAGAATGCTTTTGAAAAACAAGAAAAAGCAAAAAAGAAGAACAATATAATAATTAAAGGACTAGAAGTACGAAACCCAGAACAACTACAGGAAAAAGTTCAGAAACTACTAAAAGACGAGATGGGAGTGGAAGTTGAACCATTAGAAAGCTTCCAAATTGGGATAAACGAAGAGAAAAGACCAATAGTAGTCAAGTTGAAAAATTGGGAAGAAAAAATGATAGTCATGAAGAGCAAGAATAAACTAAAAGGGAAAAAAATATTTGTAGACAGTGATGACAGTAAGAGAAATGGAAACACAAAAAAAAGAGAAATGGCAATAAGAGAGATAGAAAAGGGAAACAAAGTCAGGGCAGGATATCAGAAGATAACCATTAACAACAGAGTACTTGAGTGGAAGGAGATACAGATAGCGATGAGAAACCAGCGGGGATCTGCGGAAGACCTGATTCCAAAAAACTAAAAAACAAAAGATGGAACACACAAAGTATAACGACCCCTGCGACGCCCACTGACCTGGATACTGATAACATGGAACATAAGAGAAGAGAGAAGATATTAGGGAAGAGAAAACAGAATAATTAAAACAAACAAGAGAATAGCAACCTGGAACATTAGTACAATGCTGCTCCCCGGAAATATAAACGAAGTAGTCAACGATATGGAAAGATACAAGATTGATCTGGCGGCAGTACAAGAAATTAGATGGAAAGGGAATGGAGAAGTCAAAATAAAGAAATACGAGATGAGAAGAGGAGATCTACAACGATTTGAAAACGATGGGGATAAGGAACTGGCGAGAGACTGCACAGAATAGGCAGAAATGGAGAGAAATCGTGGAAAAGACGAAAGTGCACAGAGAACTGTGAATGAAATGAAAAAGAAGATAGAAAATGGAAAATAGGGACTAATCCACCCTAAAAAACGGATTCAAGAACGTCCAATGGCGTGGCGATATTCCGTAAGGAATGGAGTGCCGACTTATTTTTTTTTAACTACCATTGTGCGAGCGGTGCACACGCATTAAAAATATTTTTCTGACTTGCTACGAGTCTCTTTTGGGAAGACGACGCCTCTTCGCCCTTCCTGTACTAACCGCCACTGGTTACAATGTATCGAAGATTACGTACTTGATATTTCAAGCGATGCACGTGTATATTAAGGTTGAGGTCGTTGTACCAATCACATATTACATAGTATATTACAAAACGAAACCAATCAACAGCAAAAATAATAAACTAATGGGGCTGGGTATTTGTATTTGTTTTCCCAGGAAATAATCAAAACCGAAAGAATATACCTAGCACCCATGTAAATAAACATTTATCTTGCTACATTTGGTAGCAGTAGCAGTTCTCTAAGCAGTAGGTAAACACAATAAATAAATCTTTTGTAATATTTAATTATTTATTTTTCAATAAAGACTTTCTTTTAGTTAAAACTTAAAAGTTTTAAAAAATTATGAAAATGGATTTTCAAAAACGCAAGTACAAAGGCTGTTATCAGAAAATCTGAATTTCTACACAATGCAACCATAGACGGCAATATAAGAAGATAAAAGCCTTCAAAATCGCCACTGTTCTGTAGTTATGGAGAAAATCTAAATGTATGAAGAAGTTTAACGGTTTGGGAGACATGGGGGGCAAACAAACCTTTAAAAGCGAGAATCGCCTTGCGCTCGTAAGCGATTCTCGCTCCTAATGCACGATTTGTCATAAAATTAGAATAGTTTAAGTTTAACTTAAACATTAAGTTTAAGTTAATTCTGCTGTGGGCTGCACGTCGGAATTTTTTTACGCCGTCGACAATTTATTATATAACTAAACTAAACATTTTTTCAACTTTTTAGAATCAAAACATTAGGTTTCCCCTTTTAAGAGCTCTTAAAATAAAAATAGTTTTGAAATATGAACGAAACCATAAGTCGATTAATGGATTTATTCCAAAAAGTTTATAAATACTGAAAGCTTAAAACAAAGGAAATGCGCTTTAACAAACAAATGGTATTGGAGGAACTATAAAAACATTTACAGAGGAAATGCTAGAATATAAAGGAAAGAATCCTTTGAATTTGAAATAAACTAAATTTTTGTAGAATTAAACATCAAACTAAAAGCAAACAATTTCATTCCGTTTCCCGGATGATATCGCTTTATATAATTTCTATTAAGGCTAAAAAGATTAACAACAAACCTTATTATTGTGATAACAATGTGCGTCTGTCTGTTTGTACAACCACTAGTGCCCAATCTAATTAACTGAGATGCTTTAAATTTTGTCGGGTTACCGCATATCCTTCCTTCAAGAAAATATAATTATAGTGACCACCATAAACAAAGACTAATCCTAAACGCGACAAAACTACGTTTCCTCGTAGTTTTAAACTTAGATGGCGCCAAATGCTTAAATACTTTTATTTTATTCAACGCTGTTTTTTCATCTATTAATTCGCATGGTTAATAGTTCATCATCCCAATAGATCATTTAGTAGGTATCCTCATCGGCAAATTTAATTAGCAGTAGCAGTTCCTGGAAAATTTATGAAAATCCTCACTTTTATCCCTGCAATAGCACTTTAAATTTTTCTGCTTGACAGGACTTGAAAATTTTAAAACCTTTATCTTTGTGATCTGTAATTATGTAACTAGTTTTCCAGCGTAAATGATCATTATCCTCGCTTGCACAATTTTATTGCACTATTTAATCGAAAATTAGTTGTTATTTTACAGCCACAAAAAGATCAATTAAAATGGAACTTTATCATTGCAGCAATATAAATTTTATTTTTAATGAAAAGTTTAAATTTTTAAGTTTCTATCCGAATATGTGTACAAGTTATAAATGTTGGTTGGGATGAAATTGGTTTCAAATGGCAAAAAGTTAAAATATATGAAAGTAACAATTTTGGGTTATTCCGACCCTCTTCGAATTTGCTCAAACTTCGTATAATTCTAAATTATATCAAATAAACATACCCGTATTTTTTTTTGTCTCTAAAGTATGCCTTTCACGTTGTACAGCCCTCGAAAATAATTCAAATTTATCTAGTTGAGCTATGTTAAATTACCGATACTGACTGAACCGCATTACTTAGGCCCAGTTGTTCAGTTTTGGGTTATCTTTTAACATGGGTTATTTTCCATAGAAATTATTTTTTCAAGAATTGTTTCTATAGAAAATAATTCAGGTTAAAAGATAACCTAATACCGAACAACTGGGCCTTAGAGACACAATTGTTGTGTTATTACTTAATAAGTTTTAATGTTTTAATGTATACAATATTCCAAACACTTGGATATTTACGAAACTGTTTAGAATTGCATTAACACGATCGTTCATTTTGATGTCACTCCTAAACTAGAAGCTTTTCCACTCTGAAATTTGGCACGCAAGTAGCCAAAAGTACTATTAAATTTTTTTTGGGGAATTTTAAATTACACCAGCTTTCGGTCAAAAGTCAAAATTTGGTTGGGGCCCCCATTTTTATTCTTAATTATTTTCAAAACAATACCCACCGAAAAGGCATATTAATAATACCTACATTTCAAAGCAAAATTGTTTCTCTTAAGTGGTACGGTTCAACCATTACAAATAATTTATCAAAGCTCTACAAGGCAAATTTGAATTATTTTGGAGGGCTGTACAATGTGAACGGCGAAATTTAGGGGCAAACAAAAAATAAGGGTATGTGTATTTGATATAACTTAGAAGTACACCAAGTTTGAGCAAACTCGAAGAAGGTCATGAAAATAATTGCAAACAATTGGTTGATTTGATATGGAATGACCCTTTTGCTCTAATTAAAATTTGTAAACGGAACGTAATTTGGAATTTAGCGATTTAAGTGTTTGATTGCTTCTGTCGAATTCTAAAAATAAAATATTTTCTGTGGCTTTTAAATGATCCACAAATAATTTTTTAATTTTAAATCTAAGCTTCCCTTCGGGAATACGGTAGATTGAAAAGAACTCAACTAAGTTAATTATAATTTTATAATACCCAAGTGGATCAAACTTCTTTGTGGATTATATGGATAGCCTAAAAGGTTATTTACAATATTTAAAGAAAGATTATACCGAATTATCTTCAATTTTATTGCTAAAAATTTATGTCTGGCATTTTAATCTAACCCATGAATCGTTGCAGGCTATTGATTACAGATGAAAAGAAATTGAATTGAAAGAGATAATTTTTATGATGCGTTTGAATCAAACACAAAGGGTAGGTAATTTGGTATCAAAATTGAATGTACATACGAAATTATATTAACTCGTAAAATCCATTGAATTAAAAATTAACAAGTTCATAAATGTAATAAAAATTAAAAATTCGTAAGCTTTTTACAGCAGTTCACTGTCTTCTCTTCGTAATTAAGCAAAACAAATTTATTAAGTTTACTTATTTTGTTATGCAATGTTTGTACTTATTGGAACGCTTCTGAAAATTTTTCTCTTCTTTTTATGAAATAAGTTTGAAATAATATAAAAAAGCTAAAATCGTAACCTTGATTAATAATTGAGATCAGAAAAGCAATTTTAAATTTTTTTGCCACAGTGCTAGTACTTCTGGATTAAAATATAAGATTGTGACCGTGCCGGAAATCTTTACCTCACCTTCTTCAAAATTATGTCAAATTAGCATAATTTATGATCCAAATGGATAAATTTATTATTTCAATTTACATAAAAATAGTCAAGCGTTTCGATCCTCCTTCATTCAAATCCCTATAGACTTTTGGCTTTTGGCACATTTTATTCTGTCTAAAATTTCTAGGAAAACAAGCAACCATTATCTGCTACCTATGTCGTTCCCTCCCCGAGTTAATAAGTTTTCAGTGAATTCGCTTGGCGAAAATCTATTAATTCTATCAATGGTTTATTTTAAGGATTTATCGATTTAACGCAATAATAAAAACACGAACATTCGAACCGGGCTAAATTAAATCGAGGGACGCCAGGTCCAAATCTGTATAAGACTTTGTTACGACTTTTTGGCATTTAGAGGTGCTGTAATATTTAACTTGGAGTAATTCAAAGAATGGCCCAAGAAGCCGAATTGTTACATCTTACATATTTTGTGGTGTTAATCCACCATAGTGCGGCCTTTAGTCCGCACAAGCTTGGCAATCGTCTTCTAAACATATACAGATAAGAGTCATCACTCGCTCATCAAAAAAATTCACGACAAATTTTGTTGGATGTTTAAGATTGATTTCGATGAAGGATCAAGAAGGCACCGTTGTTTTTCGTCCGCATATGAGTAGAAGAATTCGCTGCAACCTCCCTAATATTCTACTTATTAATATCAAGATATTTCGTATCGGTTTAATTTTAAGATTACCTTGATTTATCTGGAAATTCTATTTGATTTAATAAATTTTGGTTGGTATAATAATGTGCGAGGTGTCGAAATCGTCCGACCAACTTGGTTGTTAAAATTTCTTATCGATATTGCACGCAACATCGCTTTCAAGTTACGTTCAGTTAATTACCTTGAGGAAATTATCATTAAAAAATTATTTTGGTTTTTATTTGTTATTTTAAGTTAATGTTATTCTAACAAAAAAAAAGAGAAATTTATTTGTTTAATTTTTTATTTACTTCTAATTTGCTTAATTACGCCACAATAGATTTTTTTCTGTTGTCTGGCTATTTATGGTAACTTTTTCTCATTCCTTTGGTTATCGCAATTGGCAACCACAGTTCCGTAGTTTCATCGGTGGTTTCCGGTGAGCAGGGTGGTAAAGTTAAACTAAATGGCGCTACCTTTACAACCTACTTCGCTTAACACTTCTGAGCATCTTGTGGTGAACATTAATTTGAGTTTTTTAAATCAAGGTGTTGTGACAAAATTGACATTAGTAATAACAAATTACGACGAGCACCGGAAATTGAATTGAATTGTGATTTTGATTATTTAAGTATTTATTTATTTTATTGTTGTAAAGTTATTAGGAGAAATAAATCATTCTCCAAAATCTCTTTAGCACCCTCTGTGTTACCCCAAAAATATCTATCCAGAACTAGTGGCAAAGTTATTTTGTCTTTGCCCTATAGAGCTAGCCAAAGGAGCAACCCAACGTCTGATTAGACCAATTTCGTTCTTACACAGGCGATTTTAGAACTGTTTCAGGTTGCTTGATTAAAGATATGAAGAGTGCTTAAGATTTGAAAATAATTTAAGGAAATTATAGAAAAATCAAGGCGAGAAAAACCAAGGCAAGTGAAAAATGTAGTTAATATTAGTTAATTTAATATAATTTTAAAGAACAGTTTATCGGAAAATTCACAGCAATATTGGAAAAAGATGGAAAGAAGGTATAATAGTGACCATAAAAAGGAAAGGTGATGTAGAGAATTGCGAGAACTATATAGGAGTCACACTACTGAACTCGGCGTACAAAATATTATCAATGTTAGTAAATAAAAGATTGAAAAGTTACGCAAGAAACTTTTCTGGAAGATCGACGGTAGATGCAATTCACATACTAAAGCAAATATTAGAGAAAAGCTGTGAACACAACATAAGTATGCACCTGATGTTTATAGACTTCAAACAAGCATTCGACAAAATAAAAATAAACAAACTGTTAGGAACCATGCAAGAGTTCAACATCCCTAATAAGCTTATAAGACTGACAAGGGTGACTATGGAAGTCACCAGTTAATTCTTATGCACCAGAGGTGCATAAGAACCTCTAGCGGCGAAACCACTGACTTCGTAGTAAACAGCGGAGTGAGGCAGGGGGACGCAATGTCGTCAACGTTGTTTAACCTGAAGTCTTGAAAAAATAATAAGAGGAATAGAAAATAAAGGAACAATAACAAACAATTCGGTGCAGATAGTTGCATACGCAGATGATATAGTGGTAATAGCAAGAACGAAAGAAAGATTAATTGAAACCTGCAAAAAGATCGAAGCAGCGTCAGGACTTATGGGTTTATTAATAAACAAAGATAAGACCAAATATATTAAGTGTCAGAGAAAAGGTGCAAGAGAAGGATTACAGATCGACGACCAAGTGTATGAATTCAATTATCTAGGAACACAGCTGAGCAACAAAAATGAAAGACAGCAAGAAATAAAGAGAAGAACACAAATGGGTAACGGGGCGTATTACGCTAACAAGCGATTACTGTGTGACAAGAACTTATCAAAAAAAACTAAGATGAAGATATATAAATCGTTGATAAGACCGGTGCTAACGTATGCGGCAGAAACCCTGTGTGTAACCAAGAAAGAGGAAGAAGAACTACGAATTTTTGAACGAAAGATAATAAGAAGAATATTAGGACCAAAAAAATAATAAACGAAAGGGAATCGAGACCTCTGATGAATTTTGAAGTAGCGGGACGAATCACAGAATGAAGACCAATGGAAGACCGCACCAGGGGGAGGCCCAGAGCCCGATGGTGGAGCCAGGTGATGGGGGACATCAGAGCGATGAGAGTCATGGACTGGAAAATCAAGATACAGAACCGAAAAATATGGAGAAAAATAACAAACGAAGCGCAGGCTAAATTGGCGAAATTTTGTGTCTAATGTACCACTTCTAAATCTTAATCATGTCCAAATTTCTAAATTTCACGTTATCAAATTTATCAAACGTCCGAAGGTAAGTTTTTATTTAATTTTAGAGTTTTTAAATTACTTTAAAATGTTTTATGTTTCAGAATTCACTGGTTTTGTTGAAATATTCTGTCGAGACTTGAGTCACTTCCATTTAGATAACACAACACACCGAATTATGGTCTTTATCACTAGATTACACAAACCAAGACTCTTAATACATTAAAATGACTGAAAAATTCCAGAAAGAATACAATATCTCACAACATACAAAATTTGTTATTTTTACAATAATCCACCTTTTTAGAACCCATGCAATTTTAGGTTAAAGATAATAAAACCTTCTTACAAAATTTTTAATTTTCATTGCAACAACATTGTTTCCTTTGAATTTGATATGACAGATTCCTTCATGAGATCAAGTAGTGAGCCTAAAATACATTTTTCAGAGTTCCACAGCTTTATCCGGTTTCCTAGCACTAATCGTGGGAAAGTGAAATTTACCATAGTTAAGTTATTCTTACTAAAAATCCCTGCATCCTGCTACCAAATCATGTTAACATGGTGATATTGAATTACTGAGCTCAGCCACCCAAAACAAAACGCTTGCTTGCATAAAATACAAATTCTGTCGCATGAGAGAGAAACCCTTGTAGAGACAAAAGATAGAAGAGTGAAGCTTTTCACTTACATGAAATTTTTAAGAGGCCAGCAAAATACGACAATATATTGGAAAAATTATTCGGAAGAATTTATTCGAGGGACGCTGGATTCGAAATTCCGAGATAGTGACACCAGGTACCAAAATCTACACCAAAATTTCTTGTAGGTTTGAATTGTCGAAATGCTTTACGGGACAAATCAAAGAAAGTCCGATGAACCTGTACAATTATGGTTTAAGCTCATGAAGTGTTCAAAAGGACGATTCTTCACACGTCACCAAAATTAAATCAGATACAGTGGCGTGTCGAGCCTTTCAGGGCAGGAGGGGCTGAGCATTTCTTGCGAGCGTAAATGCGTATTGCATCTATGTAAATTATAAATTTTTTTCCTTGCTTGGGGCACCATTTTGGCAATACTGGACAGGGGTGTGGAGACTTATGCCCTTGCTTGGGCATGTCAGCAATCAGATATTGCTTCGTTACCGTGAGCGGATGGAGCTGCCTAGCCAAATTACCACCAAGTTAAAAAAATGACCTAGTATTAAATTGCCTCCTAAAATCTAAGGTAGTAAAGATGTTCAAACAAAGCTAGCTCCAATTACAACACTGGAACCTGTTGCACCCGAAAATTTATAGAATCTTGTTCCTGAAAATGCATAACTGTGAAGCTATGCATGGAAATTAGTTTGTAGTAACTACCATGGAGTTAATTTGAATGGTACGTAAATGAGGATAAAATAGAACAGCGAATGGAAACGAACTCGAGAGTATCGTTAAATTTTTCTTCTAGTACAATATGCTACATAATTATTATATTATTTAATATAAATAGAACGTGTATATGTAGTTCTCTGATCGATTCACGCGACATTTACAAACCATTTCCTGGAAAATTATTGTAGATATAAAATAATGAGTTATTTTGTATAGAATCTAATAGTCTTTAATTTTTATAATAACTATTTTTTCTATAAAGTAAAAAATACTGTAAAAGTTCACCTCTTTTTCATCTTTAATTTTTTAGATATTCACCAATGTTTCTACTAATTTTCTAAACTTGAAGTCTAGTTTGCGCTGGGCAAACTTTAATTAACAGTACTAAGCTTTATGCCTCGATTACACAGAGCGACTTTAGACGCTAGACGCTGGCGAATTTAGACGCAGCGTCTAAATTCGCTCTGTGTAATAGACCTAGACGCTTACACGCCGCGTGTTGAACAAAGAGAATTTAGTCGCTGGCAACTTTAGACGCCAGCGTCTAGCGTCTAAAGTCGCTCTGTGTAATCGAGGCATTACAGAAATATTAAATCGGTGACAAATTTTATTTAAATTTTTATAAAATGTGATAATACAGATTAGTAGAAAGCGATTCTAAGATAAGTTGAAAGCTCTTCAAAAATTGAAAAATTTAGTAGCTGCCGTACATTTTTTAAGTAATTCAAATGTAAATCTTTTAATGCTTCGCATACGATGAAAAGAAAATTTGAAAGAATTTCCATTACCTCTAATCGGTAGGAATCACCAAACACGTATGTTTTTGGAATTGATTAACAGTTTTTCGAAATATTTTCTTTCAAATTAATATAAACATTTGTAAAAAGAAAGTTAAACAATGTTGGAAGAAAGTAGTCTGGATAAGTAAAATTGGCGGGCGAATCGTGTGGGTTTTATGTGAACAATTTTACCGCAAAACAAAGTTTTGTTTTTCTTCTTACTTTCAGTAACTTCAAAGTACAGGAAGTAACTTAAAATTTTGTATGCTTAATAAACCAAATTGTTAAGAAGGAACGTTAAAATGTGTAAATAAAGTTATATATTTCGTAGTAAATTTTCAAAAGGAAGTGAATTCAAAATTTTTGAAAAATGGAAAATTATGGAATTTTCATGTAATAATCCCAAAGAGACATATTTCAACATTGTCCATTAAATAGAACTATTTTATTTGTATAAAATGTGTCGTTGTCCTTTACACAACCACGTTCGTGTTGCAAAGCTATAGAAAATTATTACCGACAACAATTTTCTTTTTAAGTACGACTACTTCAAAGCGTAAGCATTATCACAAGGATTTTTTCCTTGAACAAATTCATGCAAGTTACATTAGGTACTTAACTCGACACAACTTGAATAAACAAGAAAGTGAAAACGGCTCTAATGCAAAGAATTTAAAATGAAATTGAAATAATAGATAAGTAAACACAAAACAGCGGTAAACATAAAAAGCATTTAATAAACGGAACTACCATTTAGGCTTTCCGCATTTTTTGTGCAAAAGCATTCAAACGCGTTGTTTATTAAATTTTCATAAGATTTCCTCGTGCATGTTGGTTAACTTACATTATTATTTACTATAAAATTTAATTGGTGGGTAATTAAGTTAAAAAAAACATACGTACATTTTTCAATGTAATACAAATTACACATTGTACATGTCGACAATACTCTCATTGTATAAAGAAATCAATAATGAACATACATGTAAGTTTATATAATTTGTTAGACTAAATATTTTTTATATCAATGACGTCAACCTTTTCTCTTTTTTTTAATAAAAAATTTGTCTTGATTATTGTAGGCATACGAAAAGTTTGTCGAGTAAATATGAAAAATCCTTGATAACAAATAAAAATACTATGGTATGTTGTAATTTCAAGTTTTCCATTTTTGCATAAGTAATAAATTCCCTGTTTTTATGTTACACGACAATATAAATAATTAAATAGCACACGGCCTATTAAATTAAAAACCGCTCCTTATTTAAATAAAAATAATTGTTTAAAATAACTTGCCTTGTGTAATAATTTTTGATTATTGGGGATGACGGTATTTTGTATCCATTTTGTAGCACAGAATAACTTTTAAACAAATTAATTAATAACAATCGTGGTTAAGCGGTACACGTGATGAAAGTCTAAGCGTCGCGACGTTTCCTATGAGTTTACGTTTCAAACTGACGCTTGTAAGCGCGTGAAAGTCAACATAAAACTGTTTACAGATGTTGCGCGCAAGCTTAATTTTTTCCATTTAAATATCGTTACTATTTTATTATTGATAAGGATATTTATTTGGGTTAATTGCATTAATTTTTATAATATAAAAAAGTTCTATTATTTATGAAAAAAAATTCACCCTATTACCTTACATGCAAAGCAAGTGATTTTCCCAAAATATCTCAATTTGAGTCAAGGTGGAAAGACATAAATTACAAAGTACATAAATGTATTATACAAATTGTGGTTTTGCGGAAGTCGAGGTTATGTTATGAACAACATGCTAATAAATTACTAAATAGTTAAATGCAGAACTAATGGAAAATCAAAATTAACATTGAGGAAGCAGTTTTTGTTTAATTTAATTAAATTGCTTTTAAGTTTTCAAAATTTAACTAAATATTGGGCATTGCAATAAAATTATTGCTTGGGCTAAAACGTATTTCAATTTTATACCCTCTTCTTGTTTGATTTTTTAATCCATCACGCTTTAAAAATGCGTTTGCGGATTTGCTATTGTTGAATTTTTATAATCCTCCAACAAATTTGCTTTTCTTTTATTGTCATATTTGTGAAACGAGCTTGGACATGTGGATTATTAAATTCTAACAACCCGATTGTATATTTTTATCAAACATAATATTCCAGCAATAAGGAAATCGTTGTATATCTGGAACGTTCCATTTATATTTTTTTACTGGTTATTGTCCACCTAAGAACGCCATTAAAGAAAATACTTTTTTGTGAATTTTCTGGCTGCTGGAAACCATAATTCCAAACAACCAGTGCGGTTCTCTCAGGATGTTCACAGATCACAGGATGTTACCATTAAATGCTGGAATTACTTATCAGACCTTGTAACGAATTTTTGTACAGAAATTTAATTTAACCCTACACAACAATTTTGAGCACAAACTGGAAATTATAGATAAGGTGCAAGCTTGGATTCAGAGTTTCATTTGAAGTGAATTTCCATGGTAGTTATATTTTGACCATATTTGATTGATGGTTAGAAGGGTCCATGTGCATGGAATTTCTAATTCTAATTGGAAAAGAATTGTTAAAATCTGTATAGAATATTGTAATTGGTTCCAATTCAGCGTATTTATCGATATCTGCTAGAATTATTAACACCTTGCAATTTTTAAGTTATCGGTTATCAGTTCTAATTGTTTTGTGTATTAGTTGTGACTCTCTACTTCAGTAGGTTGAATGTGCAATTTTAATGCCAGCGGCTTATCCACGAATTTTAACAGGTCTTTTGTCTTGATCGTAGGGAGAAGCAAGTTTTTAGAATTTGGTGCATATGTGTTTTTTCTACGGAATGGCATTTTGGAATATTACCTTGTTACGGCGTGCCCCGTATTTCTTGTTTGCAACGCTCTGTATATTTCAAAAACATAACATAATACTTAGCAATTACAAAGTTTCTTTAAAATCAAAAATTTTTAATAAAAGGAAGATCGAAATAACGTTCCTACTGTAAATGCTAACATTCCAAAGAATTGCAAACGATTATTTCTAATAGAAGATAAACACAAAGTATTACATTGAAGAATAATGTATAAGTTAATATGTAATACAAATGCACCTGGAAAGATATAAAAACGACAGTCGGTCGACTACGGAATTTATTATATCAACAAATTCATACTTTCGAGGCGATAACACCACTCTACATTGTATGATCTATTCATACCGAGTTAAAATGTAACAAATTACTCAGTATCATTGTCGCTACCAAACGAAAGCCGCACAAGACGTTGTTCAAAATGCCAATAAAGCGTTCCGTAATTAGAATTAAGCCTTGAATTTTATATTTTTCTCACAAAGATGATAACACCCCACCGATGCAAAATTGCTCCCTGCAAAGGAAAACGTAGTCAGTTGCTTGAGGCAAACCAAATTGGTAACTTGTATCTAATAATTTTCCTAGTATCTACGAAATCAGTATCTATCTAGCTTTCCGGTTCGGAACAAATTAATTATCAAATAATTTCTTAACGGGCCATCGAATTAAGAAACTACTATCGTGAAATTAAATAATCAGTGACAAAAAATATAAAAGTCCAATCAAATAATTATCGAACAATGTTAAAGTGTTGAATAAACCAATAAATTCGACTTATAATTCGGCGCAGTAATCGGGCAAAGTGTGAACAGTTATTACCTTCGAAAATAACTTGAACTTAGCGAAAGTATTAACAAAAAAAATCAACTGCAATACTACACCGAAATTATCATCCTTTTAAAACTACAATAATACGCCAAAAAGTGCTAAAATTAATAAATATCGGATATCTATTGACAATTGTATTGAATTAAAGTATACCGTAGCTAAAAAGCAAATAATTAAGTGCGCTATCTTTAACAAATACAAAACAAAATAGTGCGAAGTATTTCACAAGTTTATACTGTTTAACTATTAAATAAACAGTGCGTAATTTAAATCAATAAAATAGAGCGTCGGTCAAGTGACGTTCTTCAAACAGTGATTCGAAAACCATCATTGTTAAATTCTCTCTCACTGGTCCAGGCTATGAAATAACTCAACTTCATCAAATCACCAATCAAACCAACATTGGATTACTTCACTTTTCATCATTTACATCTCATCACTACGAAAATAAAGGTAGAATATTTGCCTGACCCAATAACTGTACAATTTATTCCTTGTTATATAAAAATGTATCAATCTTCCTACTTGTATTCAACTTTTACTTAAATATTAATTTATCTTGAAAATATTACGTAAGCTTATGGCAAACATAATTTTGCATCATCAAATTTTAATAATAACCTTTAAATGCTATATTTTGCGTAAGCTTGCAACAAATATTAATTTTTACCAACTAATAATTTTAACCACTAACTTTTACCCAATATTTGTCTATATATGTGTTTTTATGTAAATTTGTGTAACATCGTATGAATTATTTATTGATTAATAGATGTATATTAGTACAAATCGATTTTTCTTCCATAAATCTAAGAACCTATAAGCGATTCTCTAAATAAGTACCCACGCCTGAGCAAAGAAAAAGAATTTTTGAAGTTCACTCATCCAGCTGAGTCCGCCACGGAGCAACATAGAGTCTATTACACCAAATTATTAATTTATCTGTTCTAGTTCGCTACAACCTATTGATTTTTAAGAATTTTTCCAGTCATAAATCGTACCATTCAACATTTGTGCATCATTCTACTGAAATTTTCCTGCAAAGAATTTATGTAATATTTTGAAACTCCATTGAATTTTAAAGACATCATCTTTGGACTATTACACTTTTTATTGATTTTTAATGTCTACATTTGAACAAGTAGAATGAATATTTTTATTCGACATCCTTGCATTGTTCCACCGAAATACTTCGATAATGAAGTTTTGGAATATTTCCCTATGAGTTTCTAACGGTTTTTCCAGCCATAATAGGAATAAGTCTGGCTTGGTAATGTTAGCTGTTTTTTTTCTTCGTATGGTACTCCAGTAAACATCGGAATTCTATATGTGGATAAATTTAGTTGTAAAGAAAAAAAAGGACAAAGAGGATTGATCCACCTACAAAAATGGACCGGGAAGACTTTTCACACAAGTCCATATTCCAATTAAATAGAAAAAGCTTGATTATTCTAGCGAAACTATTAAATTTGCGAAAATTTTTCATTAATTAAATAATATTTAAAGCACATAATACGTCGTTACGGTTCATTTTCTAGTTACCAATCTAAAACAGGTTTGGTGCGGCCTTTAGGCCGCCCAACCACCACCTTCTAGTTATTAATAATAATTAATCACTAATCTTATTTCAATTTAAAAATCAATACTGTTCAAAATTTAAATTAAAAATATTACAATAATCAAAAACCATAAAAGGAATAATCAGTGCATCCGGAATTTTCATATTATATAAATAATATATGACAACATTATACAATTATGAAGTATTCCTAACGTAATCATTCAAATTTTTGGAATATTTGTTAAAGATTATAAATTAATCAAATATTCCCAGAATATTAAAAATATTAAATATAAAATATTCCCAGAAATTTAAAAAAATATTCATAAATTCTAGGCTCATTGTGTAAGGAGCGCATATAAAAGGAATAAGTAGTGAATCTGGAATATTTTTACTCATATCCTGTACATAATCTTTAACAGAATTATGTAATTATTGAAAGCTCCTTACACCTTACATAATAATCATATACTAGATTATTGGAATATTTATTGAAAGTACCATATAACGACGAACGGACAGTCGGACTCGGAGCCATATCATAAGGCTTCTTGCTGGAATAATGAAGAACATGGTAAGCAAAATGCTGTGAGGTTCTGTCCATAAAAAGTCTATTTTTCGCTCACCAAATGTTTATATGCATAATATATAACATTATAATATGGCTAAAAACTTCCTTTATCGGAGTGGATGGTGTAAAATTCGTTTATTTCCACGCTAAGCTGTAGGCCCTTGGTGCTAACCACACAATTTCAGCACGCAACATTATAAAACAAATTTTGAATTACAAATAATATTTAAATTTAAGTATATTTTATTTAAAAGGAAACGACAATATATTTTGGCAATATACTCAAAAATATTCTGGGAATAATAAAAGCCGACATTGTCATATTGTGGGAATCTTCCAAAACGATTTAGACTATTTCTAAAACTTTCAAGGAATATTACAATAATCCAAATAATTATAGTATAAAGAACATTCCCTAATTACACAATGCTATCCGGAATTATCATTACTCTCATAAAGTTACGCAGTCACTACGGTAACAGCCCTGAAATTCTCCTTGAATAATCCAATTGATAAGTGTTCTGGTTATTGCCCTCCGACAGTCATCGGGCAATATCCGAATATTATTAACTCCCTAGTGCTATTATTACAAACATAATATTATGAAAGTTCAAAAATCAACCGTAACCGTGAGTACATTACAGAGTTAAGTATGGAAATGATCTGCAGTTTATTATCGGTAGCGACCATTAAATGAGGGAGGTATTTCAAACGTTCAAAACCACAGGTATACATACTGTAAAGAGCTTTGACTCCTAATACTGCCACACGTTGGGCTAGTCAAAATATGCTCTGAATAACCCTCGCTAATGTGGTTACACGTTTTATTATTGATGTTTGTACGAGTGTACAGAAATGTACCCCGTCAATGGAGATGTATGTGAAATTTAGTAAATACAAATAAATGGAAATAATATGCCTCGGCTTAGCTGGTTCGGATTGCATGTGTCTTACCTTGTACAGGGTGAGTTCGTTCCGTGACCAATACTGTAAATAAATTTATGGGCGCGGAACAGGTCAAAATAAATATCCTTCGTTACAAAAATAATAATGTTTTTATTGAGCACAAAAATGTAATTAAAGGTTTTGTTATATTAAAAAGTTCTATTATTAAATCTAATTATCAAAATTCTGAACGTTAAATAAAGAAAAACACGTGTCGTATGGAGTCCGAAAATTTCACTTAGTTATTTTAAAATTGTACTTGAATGTGCACGTTACCTTAGAAAAATACAGGAATCTTTTCGTTACTTGAACTGGAGATGGTACAATTGCGCACCAAAGTTCACTCGATGGGTTTATTACCATGAAAAGGTTCCCAGTTGCAGTTTGTTGACCTCGTTTTGTGTCGATTTTTAATTCTTCCGAAATATTCTCAATCCTTTACGTTTTTCAACTTATTTTTAGTTTTACGTAGGTAAGTAATTAATTTGCTGATTTTTACACTCGTATTTTATACTTTCACCAATTATTTTCACTATAAAATTAATTTTTATTAGGACGATTAAAATTCGCCACCATTACGTGTGAAATCTAACACAAGGACCTCTTCGATTGTTTTTAATTTTTCTATCTCGAAATTCATAGCAATCTCGATGTTTGTGTAGACGCATTTTATTGGTTGATCGGAAAAATCAATATTATCGAAAGTTTCTCAGTACAGGTATGTATTAAGCCAAATGTGACTCGTTGAAATTTTATAAGTAAAATTTTTATATTTTCAGATTGGATTGACTTCTTCCTAAGTGCTTCGTGGTTGAATAAATAAAGATGCTGGACATGAAATTTCCATTCACAGTTCATTAACTTGTGACACGTCGAACTCACGTAATGATTTTAAGAACTTATTTAAATTTAACGCTAACATAAATTTTTACATTAATCAATTAATTAACAAAATTCTAACTTTTGAAATACCTTTCTTATTACTAAACAATCTTTCATTTACTATAAATAAACATTTTTCAACAAAGACAATTATTAAATGTTACATTTTAAATTTATTTTATTCAAACCTGCTTTATGTCCTTTTTTACAAATCATTTGACTTTGAACTAAATTTCTTGGTATCGGACGAAGTTTTTCTGATTACGTTGATAAGTCACATGCTTTATTAATAACAACATTTTCCCGAATCTTAAATAACGTACTTCCATTGACGTGGTATCTCGATATCGCAATACATACTTACACCGGATAGGGGAATTGTGTGTGGCTGCATGTAGTTTTTAATTTTACCAGGAATTGAACCTAGTACTTTCACCTTAATTAATAGTCCAGTGGTCTGTCACCATGCTAACCGCATACTTACGAGAGTTTCGGTTAAATCTAAATGATATTAGTAAAAAAAAACATTCCAATAAATTCATGAAGGAAAATCGAACGTTAATAGTACTAAAACAATAAATCAAAATCGGGTGATAACAGACGAAAAGCAAGCGCATTTACACTGAATTGGGAACATACACGTTAGAAATAGCAACGGCCATGGTCAGAGGCATTGAACAGGTAGCCGTAAGTCAGGTTATCGATATTATTATTAGAATTTGAACTAGGTTACTTTATTATTCAAAAGTTGATAATTGGTAAGATTAGTTTTAACTAGGTTGACAGGCAACATAAACACTACAATCAATGGCCCTTTAAGTGAGTATTTCTTGTAGTTTACTTTGAATTTAGTTTATTGCAGTGCTAACTTTGCGAACATAGCGTAGTACAAATTTAGCAAACAAAAAATTGGTAAATTTAGAAATATTATTTTGTGAAATAATTCTAAATCGGAAATTAAATAAAAAATTGTAATACCTAATAAAGAAAACTAACAGAAGTGCGGGGCTTTTCAATAGGGACTTCGTTTATTAATAAAGGCAATTTTGGATGTGTGGTCAGAGTTTCGTCATTCTGTTTTTTAACATAAATTGTCAAGTAAAAGGTCTACAATTTATTATAATGTCTTCAATTTCAATCGAAAATCGCATGAAAATAATTACAATCCTCGACGAAAATGGTGGATCTGTGAAAACAACATATCACAAAATTTCGGATATTTTCTGTCGTTATATTAAATTAAAATATTTCAGATTATTTATAGTACGATCGTATATCCTCTCAAATATCATAAGTCTAAATAAAACTAAAATTTTTAAATCGAATTTTTAAATGTTATCGCATTAACAAAAATGAAATATTCGTCAATTTTACCTGCAGGTTTTAAATTGTTTAAAATTGTTCTTACCTTAATCGGGCAATCTGTTCACACAAGTGAACAGCACATAAAAGTGTGCCTTTTCCAAACTTTTTTTATTTTTAGCTCGACGCAGGGAGGAGAAATCTCGTGCGAGACACCCACTTAATCGAAGTGGATAGTGTCAGACTTCACTGACTAAAACTCCCCCCTATCAAGCACCCGGGTTTCGCCGTCAGGCATTTCTTCCGGGATGCTCGGTCCGAGATGTCGGGATCTTCGACATCTCCCGCCCTGGATGTTCGGACAAATGCGTTGGGTCTGCAGTGTTGTGTGCAGACCCGCCTTTTTCGTTCGGGCCTCCAAGTTCCTCTCCTCATATATGGCTTCCTGGTTGCTCGGTCAGGTAGGGGGCATTGCGATGGAATTCGATGAAACGTGTGCTCTTTCGCATGCCTCTCTTCTACCTGTCCGAGTTTGTCTCCTCGTTGGTTGGCTTCCTGGTTTGACGGTCGGGTAAGTGTCATTGCGATGGAATTCGATGTTACGTGTGCTCTTTCGCATGCCTCTCTTCTACCCGACCGTGTTTGGCCTCGGATCACTGATCCTCAGTGTCGATATCCTCCCCCGTATGGGCAGCGGCAGCGGCGGCCCGTTGTTCGGCTCTTCCTATTGCCTCCTTACACCTCAGGATGTTTGTGATGAGGGTATTTATCCGCTGCCACTGGGTCTCGTCGACGAGCATTGCTTCGACCAGGTCTTCGGGAGTCATTGTGTACCCCAGTGCAAGCGAGACCATTGTTCTCTCGCGCTCCCATCTCCAGCACTGGAAGAGGGAGTGTTCCGCGTTATCGATTTCGTCGCAGAACCTGCACCTGGGGCTTCCCAATATGCCGAATCGATGCAGGTAGTAGGCAAAGCAGGCATCCGGCATCCCCCACTCCGTCGCAAGTTCTGCTCCTTGCTAGTGCGAGGAGGTCGATGGGGGGCATCGACGCCAAAACGAGGGCCGCGTCGAGCTAGATCGTCCTGTAAGCGCAGGAAACGCGCAGCGCCATTCTGCGCTGGACGCTCAGCAGTCTCTGCGCATTTCTGCTAACTCTCAGCGCCTCGTGCCATACAGGTGCCGCATACAGTATGATCGACTGCGTCACGAGGGCAAGGGTTCTTCTCTTGGCCTGCTTAGGGCCTCCCATGTTGGGCAAATGGCGGGCAAGCGATGTCGTCATTGCTCCTGCCTTTGCGGGCGCGTCCCTGATGTGCTCGGCGAAGTTCAGGTGTTTGTCGATCTTGACTCCGAGAACGGTTACGGAGTCCTTAGATGGAATTGGAACTCCGTTTAGTCGGAGGGAAACCTTGGAGACTTTCCTTTTTCCGCTGAGAAGTACTCCCTCCGACTTTTCAGGGACTAGGGTGAGTCCTCTTTCGCTCACCCAGGCGGAGATGGTCTCGAGCGGCCTTTTTCAAACTTAAAGTTTTTCATCCTTCCAAATTAAATACTTCTGCAAACTGGACATTATTTCTTCGTTTTCCAATTTATATCAATACTTTTGTAATTTCTTCTTACTTTATTCAAATTTTAAACTTATTCTACTACTATTACTGCTTTTATACACTCTCAAGAATTTCCGCTTTTTCTGGTACTTCGTCCAAAATTGTTTTCAAATTCTAAACGCCTAATAAGCAATACTATATAAAATTGTAATTTCGTGGAATCGAAGTGAAATGTTAACATTTCTTATTATCACTTTTACTTGTATTTGGTAAGATGCGTGATATTTGACTCTATTAACACTTTTTATTCAATTTTTAATTAAATATTCCAATATCGAAAATATACTACAAAATCTGGCGGCATCTACAATATTTTTAAATGAACTAAAACAAATTTATTGGGTTTTTAAAATAACACATTCCCACAACTTTACAATTGAAGGGCCTAGTGGAAAAAGTAGTTAAGTCACTTTTTTTTTCAATTTGTTGATTTTTATACTAATTTGTAGAGAATAAATGCCGCAATGTGAAAATGTGCTCAACTACAAATTGAATAAAAGTGACTTAACTACTTTTTCCACTAGGCCCTTCAATTACTTTCAGCTCAAATAAGCGTAAAATAATTAATCTTGCTATTAATCCAAAAAAAATAAGGTACAAAATAAACTCAATTCTGCGTCAGTTCTAAAAAATATAACAAAATATGTCATACGGAACCACATTTCAAAATAAGGATGATAGACCACCGAATAAATAGTTTTGCATAGATCACATAATATCAGTGGGACAAATTCTCTGTTAGTACCTACTTTGCCAAGTATTCGAATTAACAGTTTCCCTATCCCATAGATTAGGAGTAACCTATCCGCTGTCAATCCTTGTTTAAGATTATTCTAAGTCGTTGTTTACTTCTTTAAAGATGTTTTGTATTTCATAACCGTTTTTTGTTTACTAGTAGTAAACAAAAAATCACAGTATAGGTAATTGAAACTAATTATAATTGCTAAAATTTCAGCTCGTTTGTGATCGATTAATTTATAAAAACTTCTAAAAAAATTTTGCTTATGTAAGTCGTTCTTTTAGTGACGGTAGCGGCGTCAAAGAAGAATGCCCTACACGATCGTAATGTTCTGAAACAGAACAAAGAGCTTTTAATAAAATTATATTTGATATCAATTCAAGGATGATCTGGCATATTTTTTTTGGGCAAGAATTATAAATTATGGATAAATATTTCATTGAATACTAGAAAAATTTATAAAAACAGCCACAGCTATAAAAACTGAACTCTCCTGGCGATAACTGAAATAATTATGTGCTGTAATGGAAGAGGTATAAAAACAAATTTAATCATATGAAAAACCATAAAATTTATTTAACCTTTCTTCAAATGTGATCTCGGTAAAATATTGAAATCATAGCCTTCATAAAACAAATAAAACATTTTGTTGACTTAATAAACTAAACTACCAAATTAATATCAAAATACACTTTGGTAATGGAAATGTATTTAAGGTACTTATTGAAATTCTAATGGATTTGCTTTTGTATTATATTTATTTAAAACCGTTAAAAACTTTAAATGTATTCATCTCATTATCGAATTTTTAATGTATTTATAGTAAGAAATTTTGTTTAATTTGTAATACAATTATGAAACTCTGAAATAATTTATCAAGTTGTAGGAGTCAAGAAGTCACATTTTGATTTATTATTGTGTAAAACCCATTAGTTTATATTACAAGGTTACTGAAACGCAAATAAATTATTAGTATTGTATCTGAAATTTGCTATGTTCTGAATGTCCTTCAGTTTAATACCGATTGACCAGTCGTACACTAGAACATAGGAAAATAAGTTTATTAAGGATTCCTGCTTCCCATTGTAACGGATAATAATGGTATCCCAAATTGTAACATAACTTCATATAACATAGTAAGTAGTTTTTACGTTTTTCTTCTATTTTTAATACAAATGGTAAAACGCGAAATCATGAGATTTCACCGGAAAATCAACTTTCAAATTCCTTCCTGTAGATCAATTAGTTTCCTTCATTTAGAACCAGACGGATACGTAACTAAATTCTCATTAGATTAAATTAGGTTACGCAAAGTCCACACCGCACCGTCCTTCCAGTTGTTGGCATTGTTCAATATAATCAATGCAGCATAATTCTCATATCAATAAGTTATGTTGAATTGATTATCTACTGCAGCGTCACATTGCAGAATTTGAGCTTTAAGCGATAAAGAAAATTTAAAGAAACAGGATTCACGTTGAATCGAGTATCAAGTTTCCAAGAAGTTGGTCGCGCTTGTGCAAAAATTGACCGTTCGATAATACCATCTATCACCGAAGCTGTTTGAAAGGAAATGTATAAAAAGGTGATCCAATCGGTTTTCCGAGGTGTTCATAAATGTTCCAACTATATAATACAAGAAACGGAAATAAATTAAAAAGACAAAAACTTTTATGATGCTGAGTTTTGACCCACCAAAAGGTTTCGTAAAGTTTTATGGCCATAAAATAAACCTTAAAATAAATGAAGTCAACATTTTTAGATGTATGATGAATTTTCCCTAAATCCTGAAACGATATAAAAGATTACGATGGAATTAGACGCATTTCAATCACTTTCTTTAAGTAGACGTACAAGATTACCTTATTTTAAACGTATCCTCATGATACTAATACATTTGATCCATTAAGTTTCATTAGTATAAAGCTCCGTTTCAAATTCTTCCTAATCTCATACATCATTAAAGACTAACTACTATCTTATCTAGTTTAAGACGATAATTCAGGTATTTGTTTTTCATCCTACCTCTTCCCAATAAGAAATCATGCATAAATAAGTTTATCTATTATTAATTGATGGAGTTACGTTTTCATTCCTCTTATATGCAAACGCCGATTTAAACTTGCAGAAGAACCGAAACTTCTTTTTTATACAGATTTTTTAAAATTAATTAGCAAGTTGAATAAAATGAAATTGTGACATTACTGGTGACACCACAAATGTTGTAGATATTTGTTTAATAAATTTACACGCTTGAGCTTTATGACTTTCAATGAAAGTATGTTCTTTGAAGGAAACGTAATTTAGCCTACGGAGTCGCACTTAATGAATATTGCGAATATCTGTAGTTTAGAAAGGCTTCTATATAGTAGGTACTAAATAATGAAGCTATGTATGTACTTTGAGTTAATATAGACAGTGGTCTGCCAGATCACAATTAATAAATTACTTCGCTTTCTGGCTTGTACTACTTACTAACAAATAACCCAAGTATTTACTTTAGGAAACTGTGGATTTAAATTTTTATTTTATTTTTATATGCTTTTAATTTAATTAGATTTTACAAGGATTGAAAGGCGCCATAATTAAATTATACAGGGCGAATCAATAGTGACTTCAAACCTTGCCACTGAAGAGCACAATGCAATAGTTTCATTTTTTTTTAGTTTGATTGTACGATCGTGCGATGGGCCATTATACGCCAGTGCTTCTAGGATTAAATCTCACAAGAAATCGCGAATGGATAAAACTCGGTACTTTAGTTAAAATAATATAGAAAAGTAGAAATCAAATTTTTGGGTCTCGAACTATCCGACAATTTTCTTACAAAATTAAAAACCGAAGAATTTCATGAAAAAAGGTACTTCGTTATCTGTTATCGCTTACGCTGCAAAAATTAAGCGAGCTAGCAAAAAAAATAAAAGTGGCTATTATGTAGGGTATAAAATTATCTGAAAAACAGTTCCAAGAGCTTATCAAGATTGATGAAAACATAGTAAATATTAAATTAAAAATAATCGATGGATGTGTAGTTAATGTATTGAAAATTGATATTAATCATATCTGTGTTTTTATTTTAACGTAAAAACTGGACAAAATCGCTTTTTAAACGTTAAAAATAAGCCACAAATTTTCACAAGTTTTACTTTTATTGTTTTTTATTATTTATATTATAATTTTACATGTGGAAATTTGAGCCTTTTTCAGTACTACCTGAAAAATGTTTTTGTGCATTTGTTAGGTTCAAGTAAAAATACAGATATGATGAAATTAAAAATCTGAAAAAATTCACAGCCTATTTGAACATCATAATATAATTTCCACATAGTTTATGCAAAACACGATTTTCACCACAAATTAAAATTTTTATTAGCACGGTAAAACTTAACGCTATCGATACCACATTTCTAGCTTCAATTTTTAATATCTCGGGAAGTATTGGTCGACGAATAACATTAATTTTTATATGTCTAGGTAATAAAATTGTCTATAATTTCGTTCTCTTGTCGTTTGCTCAAAAATTAAACCATTCGCCGGTTATAGTTTAAATTCTTTCAATGTCGACGGAAAGTCCATGCCAGATGGACGACGTCATTCAAATTATTTTAAATAACAATCGTTATTTTTGCTACTGCGTGTGCACCCAAATACTCTTGTAAGAAATCTTATTATGACTCTTGTTTCGAGAAGACTAAAGACTAAAGGGTCATTCCGTATGAAATCAACCAATTTTTTGCAATTATTTTGATGTCCCTCTTCGAATTTGTCAAAATTTGGTATACTTCTCAGTTATTCCAAATTAACGGACCTGTATTTTTTTCGCCCTGAAGTTGCCCGTTTACATTGTACAGCCGTTCAAAATAAGTCAAATTGACTTGTAGAGATTCGATAAGACCGGCTGAATGGTACAGAATCGAAATTATAAACCCATTAAAGACAATAAGCACATTACGCCGACCCTCCAACACGAAATTTTTTAATAAAATTAATAACGGATGCTTCAATGCATTTTCCAGCGCCGTAGCAAGCTCTTTTGGCGCCTGAGGCAAATTTGAATATATGCGCCCCCTCCCAAAAGATTCTTATCATTTTGAAAATTTTAAACTATTATTTATTGGGTTTTGTCGAGGTTTAACGCCCCCATTACAATCACCCTTGCTACGGCGCTGGCTTAGAGTAATGAAAACAAATAGATGCTTATCAGGAAATCATTTAGGCTGCTGGGACCAGGGGGTCTGGGGGGTATGGAATACCCCTCCCCCAGGTACACTTAATTTATTGCGTAAGAAAAACTTTCACTTTTACGTCCCTCGGTTTTAAGAAGAACGGTACTGGGATAGTTATGAAAAATATCACCCCCCTCCCGGATTACAAACGAAAATTGCAAAAGATGTAGCATTTATTTTCATTTTAAACATCGTGGAATGCTACAAAGGAAAATAACATCATCAGGCGACCTAAAAAGTTCAACATTAGTTTGTTTATTCTATTCAATCTACTTATTCAGACTTTCGAAGTACCCTGTACTTAACTTTCTCATTTTTGAAATTAAAATTGATAACTTTGCAAGGTCGTACTGACAATCAGGGAGAGGTCTGAGATAAGTAAGCAGACAAGTGCGTTTTACGAAAAGTTTGTAGTAGTTTTTCGGAAAAGTAGACAAGTTTATAAGCCGATATCTGGGTCTTTCTACGATTTGATAAGTAATCAGTTACGGTTGTAATTTACTTATTCGGCAGCGTCCGGGATTAACGTAGAAGACCAAAAGTAATTTAACCTGGTGGAATTACGTGAAGTTTCGGTACCACCTGTTAATATTTTCCCTCAAGGAAGCTAAAAAGGATCACCGTTTATAATCACGTTTACCTCGATCAACCGCTTACCGCTATTTTGGAGCACTCGTTTGTTTTTTTTTGGATGTTTAACATCAACCTGATAATACCGCTACTGTTTGACACCTGTTCGATTCAACTTTGTTATCAATCGTTCAACCTGATCGCTAATCTATTCTGCTACATAACCTCTACAGCGACGTGAATTCGAGAACACCCGAAGTTTGGTTACAACAAGGTCAAGCTCCAGTGCCGTCCCGAGACGAGTTTGGTTAAGGGTGAGAGTTTTTCTTTTACGTTTAATTTTCGTGTGGGGTTTGCGATACCGCCACAACAATAAATTGTTTTCGTCGTGTATTGGTGCGCCATCTACTACCATCCTAACCTATATTTTGTTTGCATTAATAGGGGTGAATCCCCCATGTTATTTTGGTATTGATTTGACGATAACAGTTGTTATCGACGCCAACACAGATAACCACTTGTACGGTGCAACTATTTATATATTTTTTGTACAGTGCGATCTTTTTTTGTACTGAATTCGACCCTAGTAATTATATGTTTATTTGTGCTCCGATGTTTTATTTCACTAGCATTAGCCCTTTCAGGAAAACATCTATTTATAGCGACATAAAGGGTGTGGCGCCTTTATTTTTTTGAATTCAGTTCTAGGGAGAGGGTATTCATCCCCTGCTCGCCTGACCCCCCCCCCAGAAACTGCTCTACTGTTGAGCTTGCCGTAGCGTCGCTTTATTAAAATCACCGGGAGTGCAGGTAAGGTCGGCATATTTTTATTTAGTTTTGACGACTGGTGCTCAGGTGGAGTACGCAGGTCGCAAAGATTCAACGAAAAATAATAAATTTTGATGGTTCTGAATAATGCAGACCCACCGGTCATGTAATATCAATTTTTATCATTGGGAACTTCTGAAGATCTTATAAAAATACGCATAGTATGTCAGAATCACCGTTTCCATGGTAACGTAACCTCTTCAAATTTATCGGTAGAAATTTTTCTTTTCAATTTAAATATATTTGAATAACTGTTGCTGTGATAACTTGATATTTTTAGCGGTTACTCAGTCAGTTCTAGGAAAATGAAGAAGAACGCGGGGGTTGGAATCAACTTTCCTAAAATCCCCTTTGTTATCATTGGACCAAACTTAAAGAAGATAAAATTCCCTACAAAACAAGGTTTCAGGATTTACTTCAGATCTGAAGTAACTACTAGTATAGGCAAATTTTGTTAATCTGTTTTATAGAGAATTTTGTACTCTTCAATTCTGATTTGATGATAATTTTCACTAAAAATGAAAGTAAGCGAGTTATCGACGAAAAACTACTATAGAGGATTAAAATCCCCACTTGGGGAGAAGGCCGACAGGGAATTTTAGGCGATGTTGCAAATAAAATCGTGGTGAAATTTTCGAATTCAACCAAATTTGTATACATATTGCCGTGTTTAGCTACTGTAACTTTAATTTTTATATAGCGGGAAGAAAAAAAAAACAACGGCTCTTTTTTTTTTAAATTGCCTCGGCCAGCCTGCATGAGAACTCTTTAAATTTTTGGTCGTAGCTTGGGTTCATTTAGATTAGTCAAAACACTTAGAATACGTCACCTTAACCAGTGATCTTCCTTGTAAAGATAGTAAGAATGAATCGAAAACTGTGTCTGCTTATTCTCCAATTTATGACTATTATCAAATACTATATTATTAATAAATCAAATCAAACGCAAATGTTATTAAAACCAAATACTGATGTAATTTATTTTATACAATAAAGAATTAAGGACAAATTATTGTTTTCTTAATCTAAACAAATTAAATGTTACAAAAAATCAAATAATTGCGATATCCCCAACGAAGTATTACGCGCGCCCGAATTTAAACGGTGTGTTTATTGTTCAAATATTAACGCAACACAAAAATTCTTACCACCGTAAAAACAGAGTCTTCCGGAGTTCACCGATCGCCTGGTGTGATGCCCAACACGTGTAGATCACCATCAAAAGCAGCTTCCAATTTTGAACCAAAGACGTATAAGATTAACCAATGAACAATTTCTTCTTCCAAACCAGATAATCAAGTACAGGTAAGTAAATTTAAATCAATCTCTTCCAATAACTAAATATTCATCCAAATCATGATTATAACCACCAAATTGAAGGTCAGCAGTTCCAAAACTTTTTATGATAATTTGATCCGACGTATTATTCACTTTAATTCAACTTTAACTTAATTATTCATAAGATTTCCACAATTCCATCTAAATACAAAATAACCAATTCTAAATAATTTTATATGAGTACCCAAATTATATCTTCTTTTATCGACGATTTACTCATAAAAATGTTTTATAATTTCAGAATCCAAATATTATTAACCAGTTGACACTTGGATAATCGACTTAAAACTTGTTTGACCGCTTGATTCGGAATCCGACACCAAAAATTCAAATTCAAAAAATTAGACAGCGCATCTATACTTGACGAGTGCTGACCTCGGAATTCACCTTTTCTCGCTGCCTTATCATTTCTCACACCACACCAATTATCCATTCACGCGCACTCGTAAATTCTCACAAATTATCATTTATTTAAATAAAGAGAACCCTAAATTAACAAATAACACAATTAAATTTAATTTGTTTTTATCTTATATCAAATTCAATAAAACAACCACCAATAATGTATCCCTTATAAACTTCACATCTTTCAGATTCCAACAACATTTGCATCTTTAAATAAATGAAGCAGAGGTAGTCAACAATTTTTCAACTAAAGAAAATGCAGACACAATTCAGTTGCTCACCTATTATGGTCTTATCAAATTGTATAAATCATAAGTGTTTCGACTAAATCGCCCAATTACATCATATCACCCCCTATGATAAGCAGAACATCGCAATATATGCGCCCCCCTCACACATTATCATTTTGAAAATTTTAAACTACTATTTATTGGGGTTTGTCAAGGTTTAGCGCCCCCATTGTGATGGCGCCTGAGGCAAACGCCTCAGTCGCCTCACCCTTGCTACGGCTCTGGCATTTCCATTCAAATCGTTTGAATCACACGCATCGAGAAATTATTCGCGAAATATTTGAGGGAGGTACTGTAGAAATGACAGTGCCCCCACCGCCTCGCGATTGTTTAAAATAAAATTGGTGACACTCGTTAGAGCCTCAATGAGGTTCTATTCCATCTGTTTGAGCTTCAAAAGTTTTTAATAAAAATGTTTGAATTGTTCAGAACAATTTTGGGAGGAACTATAAAAAGCAATCCCTGCCCACCCCATCGTGATTTTGTAAATAAATCAAAATTATTTGCTGGAATTCTAGAAAAATTTTTGGTCGCGAAATTTTTAATTAAATTGAATTTCTGAATAAAATTGATGTGAATTGTTTGAACTTTTTCAATGAGCTTCTATTCAAATCGTTTGGACCCACAATCATTTCAAGGTTATTCGCAAAAATTTTGTGTTAGGGAATTTTTTAATTATTAATTTTAATTAAATTTTTTAATAAAATTGGTATCAATTTGTCTGACCTTCAACGAACTTCTATTACTGAGCTTGGAGCTTCAAAGGGCTTTAATAAAAATGCAAGTGCTTTGAATAATAATTTTAGGAGGGCCGGTAGAAATGCGAATCCCCCTCCCCATTGCGAATTTTTTAATAAAAAAAATACTAATAGTTCGAGCTTCATTTGAGCTTCAATGAGATTTCATTTAAATCGTTTGAACCAATTGTTGAAAACTTTAGGGGCGGCTTGGCGCTGCTCTTAATTTACATATCTTTGTTAATTTTTGGAATTTATTTATAAAATTAGGTAAATATATTCTTAATATTATAAACTTTCAAAACAAGGAAGCAAAAATTATCTCTAACGCAGCACCCCGTGAAGTTCCCCTTTAAGGTTGTTTTGATATTTGAAATGGTTTAAGAAGATACAGAGGAAGTTTACACAATTAATTTACATTGTATAAATTATTTAAATATTAAATTATATAAGATAATTAATGTGATTTCAAATTGTTACATTTATGAGACTGTAAATATAATATAATCTCTGCCAAAGTTTTTTCATGTAAATGAATTTACTCCTGCCAAAAAGATTATTATCAAGTGACAGTAATATGAAAACCAAATAAATCATCAGATTTAGAATGCACTGACGTTAAGCAAAATAAACCAATGAAAGCAATCAAATTTAAATATCAAAGCAGCTGAAAATCCAAATAAGAGAGGAAAGCTAAATACTCAATATTACTCGTGTTACGAGAAAATAAAAAAGTATGAAACGCCAGAGACATTCTAAAGCTTGGCCCTCCGGTGGACATTGACACTATCTGGTCGCGTTTTGACGACCTTAGCTGTCTGTGTCGTATATTAGAAAAACGTATAAAACTTTTTAAATTGTGATCCTTACGTGCAAAAATAAAATGCACATTTTAAAGCTGCTTTATATAGATCCTTCCGGCTAATGCATAATGCAGTTTGCATTCTAGAGTGGAAAAATTCGACCGTCTGAAACATTTATATGAATTGATCAAAAGCATTGCCAATTAAATAAATCCTTTAATAAAATGAAAGTGTTTTGTGTAACGGATATCCTGTGTTAGATATTGTTAATCAGATTGGAACAGAGAAAATCTCCAACAATTTAGCTTGCAACCCTTTATAGTTCCACTAACCGTATCATTTGAAGGGCGTAAGCAATTGGAGATGTCACTTTTATGGTGAAATACCGTTGCCACCAACTTTCATAGCATTTTTAAAACTACTCTCACGAGCTGACAAAAATAAAATAACTTGAAAACTAAACTGACACTCAAACGAAAAATATTTAGAAAAAAAGTTTTAACGAACCATTAAATATAAATTTTTACCCTCAAGAATAATTCAATAAATTGAATAATTAAATAAATTTTGTTGGAAATCTGGAAAGTTTTTATTTACAGGATGGTTTTTATGGTTCTTACAGACGAGGTTAAATTCTTTGATGAATTAAGCAAAATACGATACATTACTAATTACACCACTGACAACCTTAAAATAACAGATTATCATAGTAAATTGTAATTCTACCCAAATTTCATCAACTATACAATTACATAACCCTACATTGATTTAATTAACGAAAGCTTCAGTTTTAGCATTCCTACCAAAACTACCAACAATCAATTAGAGAATCTTGATTTCAAATGTGGATTTAGCAATTAACAATAGGAATAACTTCTAATCGTGCAAATTAGAGTTTAAAGTTCGATGGAAAGGAACAATTACCCAATTCAAACGGAAAATTTCATGAAAATTGCATTGATAAGCCGGCCCTAAGAAATCTTTCTTCTAAATTATTAAAAAATAAACAAAGTAAAGTCATGAGCATTGCTATGGATGGTGAGATGTTCCATTTATTATGCTGATTAAATTTGAAATGATCCTCGTATACATGAATAACCCAAACGCTCCTCCTTCATTTTAATACAAAAAGACACGGACCTGGGCGATGAGAAAACATAAAACTAAATATTTTGGGGTTATAAATTATCCCTGTGTGTATAAAATTGGTGCAAATAACCCAATATTGCGACAATGATGAAAATTAATTTTCATTTTCATTTCGAATTAAATTATTCAAAGCTTTCTCCGAATTTAGATAGTCAAATATTACAATAATATTACTTACCGTGTTTCAATGAAACGAATCGATTGTTTGCCATAAATTATTAAAGTATATTGGTAGTTGTGGGAATCAATATGTGGCGCTTTTCTATTATTTGCTGATAGATTATTAAACTTAAATTGTAGAATTAAAAGGTAATCATACAGGTATTATTAGGTAACCCATGATACTAATTAAGATATTGATGAAACGGAAAAATAATCTCACGAGAACTTAACATCTGATAAGGAAAATTGGAACCAAACCTATCCACGTAGAATCGTAATTCTGGATATGACATCTCAAGGGTTTAATCGGACTTCGATATTTTATAGAAATTGAAATTATTGTTAACTTAGAAATTGTATATTTTCAAATCCGCTGATTATGTTATGTTACAAAAATAAACTATTTGAAATAAAATCGTTACTTTCTGAGACGTTTTAGTTTAACTACTTGAAAGGTTTTTGTACGGTTATTTTGAATATATACGTAGCTACTACTTAAAACATTTTACATAGTTACTACCTACATATATTATATTGTTATTTATCCATATAATATATTATATAAAACCATCGAGCATGATATACATATTGCGGTGTACTTGTTTTAAATATTTTTTTTATGTAAGACACCAGCTATATTTTTTTATTAATTAAGGATTGACTTTTATTGATTTTGAAATTATTGAATTCAACCACAGCTAGCTCTTTGAAAAGTTACCTTTCCCATGAAAACCCCTCTCTCTAGTAGTCGGTTCTGCGATGGCTCCTTATTCGCTCTTTTTCTGAAATCGAATCTTTTTTGTCGGGATAGAAAAATCCCCGAATGATACGCCTATGTTTTTATACAATTGGTAATTTAATTTATTCTGCATTAGTTAATTTAAATTTTATCATAATAAACATAATAAACATTTTTAAATACAAATAACAACAAATTCTTATAATTAAATCGTACTCCTACCCCAAAGTTAATCTCGTGTTTCCGCGAAACCGGTTTAATGTTATTCGAATTGCGCACTCACGCCGCGTTATAAATATTAAGTTTTTGTGTTCTTACCACCCACAGATGTCGCTCCATACGTATAAGATTTCGCCTTCTATCTCGTACTCCAAGCTTTTACCAGGATCCAGAAATTTTCCTCCAATATCGATTCCGTTTTTGTGCATCTATGCTCCTGTTATTATTATAGGACCGTTTCATCCAATCTACATACCATCATTCCAAATTATACCAAGTAAGTATTGTTGCACTTTTATAACCACACTTCTTTTTCTTTTTTACACGTGCTTATACTGATTTACTTTTAGTTCTTGTGACGGTTTTTAGAACCATCACTTACGTTTCACCCTATATATGTCAATTGTACTTAATGCACGCTAGATTCAGATCCGCGCTTGCGTCTAATCCATCGGACTGGCGCGCGAGAGTTCCAATTCGAGAGACGTTGTGTGAAGTCGACATTTTGAATTTTTCTACACGACGAAAGTTTTTATTGTGAAAATTGTTAGTATTTTTCCGCTTGAACGATTGTTCAAACAGTGTACTTTCGGTCTCTCGAAACTGCTCGTAGTTTTACGGATTTGGAAGCAGTAGTGAACAGCTGATTTATGTTTATCACTTTTGTCCACCCACGTGGCGAGTTTATGATACGTGGTAGATTAGTAAATTGGAATACGCTACTTTTTGTTATCCATCAAAGTAGTAAACGTTGCTATTGTGAAACCTCGCAGATTGCGAATTTTCAATTAAAGAAGATTTTGTCCTTGCGTAAATTGGAACGCATTATAACTTACCAATTTTACCAATACCAGTGCGAATTGTACGTAGCCTTTCCAGTTATTTTCGACGGGTTATTTTCTCAACAACGAGGGTCCATCAACATCTGTGCGAAACTCAACCTCATCCAGTCAGCTGGGGATCTCACCAAGTACCTTGTGTTGGTTCAAATTGGAAGCCACGTTTTGCTACAAAAAGAAGTCGTCTTTGTCATCTTAAAATTTGTAAGACTGATCAGCGCTGGTGAGTCAAATCTGAATTTCTTTTTAATAAAGCAAAACAATAGGTGGTCATTGTTGTTCAATAAATTTTATTGGGTTGCTTGGTGTGACCATTTTTTATACCAGCTATTAACTATTTATTTAATTCAAACGTCCACCTGTTTGAGGACTTCAATACTGTGTGTTATCTGTGGTATTTATTTTATCCTTGTTATCAGTGTTTCAAGTGATTATTTTATTGTAGTTGATAATACCATTATTTTATTAAATTTGTTACTTATTCAACTGCATTTTTATTTAATAAACTTAAGCATTTCTCAAAAGGCATTGCAGGCAACCAACGACCCGGCCGCCGCGAAGAAAATCATAGCTAGCCGTATAAATAAGATCAAAGGCTTAACCGAAAATATAAAGGTAAACTATTTCACAATAGTTTATCGTGAATTAGTGTTGATTCAAATCAAAGATCGGTTCATTCTACACACTTTTAAGTTTGATTTAAAATCAATTAACAAACTTTCTCGGAGCCGAATTTACACGTGCTCCTCGCTTTGGCTATCGTGTGAGAAGCATTTATTTATCGATCCGTTGCTAGGTTTTTGAAAAAAATTCCTTTTTTTTTATTTCCACTTGATATCTTTTCTACCTGGTGAGATTCCTTGCACTTTTGATAATTAATTAAAATAATAAATGTCATTAAATTATTTACACCTTTGTTTTTGTTTTAGCGTTCATCTTACGATCCTTTTGCCGTTGCGATCTTTCGAACATCCCGGACAAGCACCGTTGTATTATTGTTCAACCGATTTTCAAACACCCACGTAATTTCTTATTTTAACGCACAACTTAATCTAACATAATTATACATTTTTTTTATTTAATAACAATTTCCTACGATCTAACAATTTTTATGTGAATTAATTTGTGGATATTAGATTATATTTGCCAATATCATTCTTGGATTTTCCCATTCCTTACCTGTCTTTATTAATAACCGAATTTATTGTACTCTTTCTTTGAGTCTTATGTAACGTCGGAGAACCTTCTAAATCGTAGAAGAATTTTCATGCGATCTGTAATTACTTATTTGCATCCCTAATAATTGTTAATCCCCATTGCCGATTGAATCATGACAATATGCAGATAATACTTACGATTTTCTGTTTGAAAGAAATTCAGACCGGTATCCCTGGTTGACTAATAGTAATAAATTTTGTATTACTATGCTCAACATATTGCTTTGTAGATAAATGTAATTTTAATCGCTAAATGTTCCATAAAATTTATTATCGAAAAGATATCATAAAACAACGCAATTTGCATTGTTTATGATCTCTCACTAGAGTCGTAAATTGCTGCAGCTATCACATAAAGTATAAACAAACGATTCAATGAAACAAAACGGTTTTGATATCAAGAGAGGTACAATTTAGATAAAAGATAAAAAAAATTGATACACTTATAGCCTGAGTACTCTCTGAATATATAAAGAACTTAACAGAAAATTTTAACAAAAAACTTTACAAGTTGCTAAAATATTTGAATTTTAATGGTTAGTTTCATATAATGTAGATACATTATATTATATTATCAAATTATTTCTTATTAATCGTAATTAATAATTAATGGGATTATTTAAAATCTCATCACAGTTTAAAAACATTTACATAATATAATCTTTTAGTGTAATTAATGACTATATGCTACTGAAATTTTTTTTATATTTGATATTTAATTACCACGGCTTTTCGCTCAATCGGACCGCATTCCACATGAAAAATCGCTAAACTCGAATTATGCTATTGATAATTTTATTTTACCAAATCAAATTAGACATAAACATGTGTCTCAAAATTACAAAATGCAGGCAGCCAAGTGCCTATGACGTGCTAATTTTAACAAAATAAATAACTTGGATATTCTTAACCCACCCATGCAAGTATTATAAACCCCAAGATTTTACACTCTTGGATCACGAGACAGAAGGCGAAGTCAACTACGTAAGGAGCGACATCTATGTGTGGTAACAACAATAAAAATTTAAATTTTATAACGCGGCGTGAGTTCAAATAACATTATAGTGTAGGCAAGTTAGCATTTGAAATCGATATTTCGTTTCCCATGTTGTGACCTATACCAATCGATAGATTAGAGCTTCCTGAATATCATATTAAAAAGTATGATTGCAGAATTGATCGGAAAAAAAGTTATTTAATAAACAAAATACGAAAATCGCGATTTTTGACTTTAATCGCTTATATCTCGAGATTTTACACAGACTTTTGAAAAAGTGAGGGCACTATTTTGTAGAGCAGAAAATTTTCTACAAAAAATGTGCAACAACTACTATCATATAAATAATAATAAACCCGCTATAAGCGTTCAAACATTTTTGGAGATTAATTTTTATTTTCATCAGCTGTTTACCGAGGCCCCGCCCCGAGCGCGCGGTGGGGGATATTGGGCCGTTGGCGCGATGCGCGTGAATTCAAACAGAACGTCAATAACTTTTCACGCAAAACATGTTATTTGACTCAGAAATCGGTTATTTTTAAGATTTGAAAATTTTTCAAATAAAGTAGTTAATTGTATGAAGCGCACTCAATGTTTTCAAAAACATATAATAACCTTATTGTTATGATGAAAATATTGTGTATTATCTATATTTCTTGTTCTTGTGCTGACTTCAACATTGAATAAGAGAAAAAATCACGTCAATTTTGAATTCACGCGCATCGCGCCAATGGCCCAATATCCCCCACCGCGCGCTCGGGGCGGGGCCTCGGTAAACAGCTGATGAAAATAAAAATTAATCTCCAAAAATGTTTGAACGCTTATACCGGGTTTATTATTATTTATATGATAGGGGTTGTTGCACATTTTTTGTAGAGAATTTTCTGCTCTACAAAATAATGCCCTCACTTTTTCAAAGGTCAGTGTAAAATCTCGAGATATAAGCGATTAAAGTCAAAAATCGCGATTTTCGGATTTTGTTTATTAAATAACTTTTTTTCCGATCAATTCTGCAATCATACTTTTTAATATGATATTCAGGAAGCTCTAATCTATCGATTGGTATAGGTCACAACACGGGAAACGGAATATCGATTTCAACCTTTTTTTGAGTCTAACTTGACTACACTATTAAGCCGATTCCGCGAAAGAACTAAAGTAATTTTGGGGTAGAATTATAAATTAATATTAAGAGTTTGTTGTTTTCTGTAGTTAAGATTTGTTCATGTTTAGTATTATAAAGATAATTTTGGAATTACAATTGAAAATAAATTTAATTAAAAATTGTATCGAAAACAAGTCGTATCATTCTGGGATTTTTCCATCCCAACAAAAGAGACTTATTTTCAGAATAATTAAGAAAGAGCAAAATATCGTGGAACCGACTACTAGAGAAAAGAGATTTCATGCGAAGGTAAATATTCAAAAAGCTAGCCGTGGTAGAACCACAATAATTTAAAATCAATAAAAAAGTCAATCCTTAAATAAACAAATATAGCGGGTGACGTGCAGATAAAAATATACCCCCACACACCGCAATATGTACATAAGCAAACTTCTTACAAAAATAGAAGGAATCATAATAAAACAATCGGGCGCAATTTAAAATTCTACGGATAGGCAAGTTTTTTTTTATAGAATTAAAGAAAATAATCAATTATTGCATATAGATCGAATGAAATATTTTTCGTAATAAATAACTTTCAAGGAACTTATAGGCATTTCAAAAACAATTTGGCAAATTTTTTTAAAAATCGTAGGCCGCATAAAAGGTTTGAAATACAAATTTCAAACTAAATTAAGTATAATAAAATAATAGAAAGTCGAAGAATGGCTGATATTCATGGAATGCTCCATAGAAAACTAAATTAATATTCGGAAATTGTGGGTTCGAATTGCAAACTTTGCAAAAAAATTTTACCACGGCCCTCCGGTGAAGTTTACGCTCTGTCGATGAATAAAGAAGCCTTGGACCTGCATGGCCTTTTAAGCTAAGTTATATTATACAATATAAATTTTCACTTCATTATTCGAATTTAATTGTAGCGGCACCTAATAAACTTTAATAAACATTTTCTTAAAATATCCATCATGATTGTTTCTTATTACAAAATGTAAATTAAATTTAAGCCTGAAAGCTGCAATAACGCAACTTCCAAACAATATCAATGTGACAGCTTTACTGACAGTTACTAGGTTCTTTCTTTTGATAGTCTTCCAAAAAAATTTCGACATTGAAAATGGCCTATAAAAATAGTTTTATATTATGTAAAAACAGCGATGTAGATTTACTCTAAAAATTGATGTTTTCATGTTTACAGATCAGATCTTTTAATCGTTTCCTGTTGAGGGAGTCCTGCTAATAAAATAAAATAAAACTTTTATATATTTATTGTAACATCTAAATTTTGATTATTTGATGGTCTCTCGTTCGTTGAAGCGTAAATCTGACGTAATTGATTGAAGCTCATTGTTTAGTTCTTTATAAATCAATCATAATTTGTTACGAAATTTTTTCACTTTCGCAACGACTTTGAATTTATTTAAATTCAAACAATTACATTTAGCGACATATTTCGTAGCGCCCTGTATAGCGAGCGTGATTGACGGAGATTAGACTCGCGCATGCTAGTATTGAAAAGTCATGGGTGAACTCTCGAACGAAAAGGTCGATTTTGAAGGTGCTGTGAAGTGATTATGATTTTTGGTTCCGAATTTTAACAAGGGATGATTGCGATTGTGTGAGGGTTACCGTCCAACAATGCGAATGATTTTGGATTTGTTTGCGCTCCAACCCAGTAGGGGATTTTACATTCGTTGTTGAAGGATGGTGGTTGTTTCCCGGATCGTACATTTTTTTATCGGACCCCATGGTTAATACTTCCTGTGAAAGATTTGTTTCCTTTCACATTGGTAAGTCACCTAATTTTGTTGCTAATTACTTCACAGTTACTCGTTAATTAATTTGGCCAATTGTGCTCCGAACATCTGGAGTTCGATGACGATGGAATTCACCCTTGGCCGATTCATGTACTTTCTACTTCCCTATAAGGAAGTATTGTAATCATGAAAAAATTCGATGTCGATATTTTAACGGAAATATCCGTTTTGATCATTTCTGAATCCGTTTTGACTACTTTCGCAATGATGTCTGTATGTATGTATGTCTGTATGTCTGTATGGATGGATGTATGTAACGCAAAATGTCTGTAAGTTCTGTATCTCTGGAACGAATTGTTATATAGTAACAAAATTTCATATTTAACACTTTAATCGGTATACAAAGGCACCATTTGATTTTGGAGGAAATCCTTAAACCGGAAGTAGCATTTCACTTGAAGGACGAAATGGTTTTTCTTAAATATCTCAGGAACGAATTGTTATCTAGTAACCAAATTTCATATTTAACACTTTAATCAGTATACTAAAGCACCATGTGATTTTGGAGGAAATCCCTAAACCGGAAGTAGCACTTTACTTGAAGGACGAAATGGTTTTTCTTCAATATCTCAGGAACAAATTGTTATATAGTAACCAAATTTCATATTTAACACTTTAATCAATATACGAAAGAACCATTTGATTTTGGAGGAAATCCCTAAACCGGAAATGGCACTTTACTTGAAGGACGAAATAGTTTTTCTTCAATATCTCAGGAACGAATTGTTATATAGTAACCAAATTTCATATTTAACACTTTAATCGGTATACGAAAGCACCATTTGATTTTGGAGCAAATCCCTAAACCGGAAGTAGCACTTTACTTGAAGGACGAAATGGTTTTTCTTAAATATATTATGATAAATATTTTATTGATGAATTTTTATTTTTTAAGTTTAAATAATATTTCTGCGAATCTTTTGATGAACGATGAATGAATGATTCCTTATAGGGAAGTCATGTGCTGGCCACATCAGATTTTTTATGTGTTAACATTTTGGGTTTTTCTTTTTGTCCTGCATTTTTATTCACGTTGTGATTGCCTTGCACGTTTTGTATTGCTGCAGCGCAGCGAGGTGATATACGGCAATCTAATCTCGTTTACATTCGCAAGTGTGAAATAGATCGAATGTTTAGTTTGATATTTGTTAGAATTATTAATTAATAATTATTTGATATTATTATGCTTTGTTTAATTAACTCGATCTGAATATTATTTCCACTTAGTAACATCGAGCGGCGTTTGGTAAAATGCATTGGCGAAGGGACTCCGAAGTGGTCGACATTAGTTCAAATCTCGCATTTGAAATTTTATGTTCGATATTTTTTTTGTGTTTATTTTTGGCTTTATGTTACTTTTTTTATGAAGGCGGCGATGTGCGACCTATGTACAGGGTGCTGCATTTCACCGAGGTCGCTACCGGTTGATTTTATCGTCGGAAGCTCGATGTGGTTACCTTTGAGGGATTTTTATATGACCACTCGAGCGTTTCGTTGGTTGATTGGTTGGGGAGTGATTCTTGGTGGCAGTGTGTTGCTACTGTACCGGTTCTGGTCGGCTAATACACATTCCATCCGACATCGCTTATATCTCTTCGCCTTCCGACAATGAACATCCTATTGTTTATTTTTATTTTATTGTTAATTTTATTTTTGTGTGTGTTAGCATAGCTGTTTCCTTGAGTTTCTCCGGGGCGTTCCTTTGACACGACCCACGGCCTTCGCCGCCGCTATTAACGAGCTAGTTTATACCCAAGATCAGGGCCCCACGCAAATTAAAGTAGATGGTTTTTCCTTCTGCGTGGACATTATCTGTTCCGAGCTATCTTCTCATTAGAGTAGTGAGGACAGATTTTGTATCAAATTTCTTGATGAGTCGGTGAGGAACCTTTTAGTCATATATTGTCTATCATACAACATGGTCTAGAAAACTGAGGAAAAGTCGAAGAAATAAATTGTTCTTATGGTTTTAAAGGTAAATAAAAAGGGTATAAAAAACAAAATAAACTGAAAATATAAAATATCTGCATGTAGAAAGTTTTAAGTAGAAACTTAAATTTAAGAATATAAGAAGGGGAAAAAGGTGTAAATTGAATTGAAAAATTAGAAAAACGATAGCTTACGACATCTTGAGTAATTTTTTTCTTTATATTTTCAATTTCACCATAATATTATAATCCATTACCTTTATTAAAGATTTTAACTTCAAATTTTTCATTTTATTTTCGAACCAAATTTGTTCCAATTTTGTCCTTAATTGTTATATATTTTTTGATTAAGTTTACCTGATGATGGTATAATGATACCGAAACATCAATACGTAAACTATCGTTTTCTCTAATTTTTAAATACAATTAACCCCCGTTTTTTAAATTCTTAATAGTAAATTGATGCTGGATTTCATTATTTTCATACTTTATTGGTTTTGGCATTCGTACTACCCCATATTCGAATTTATTGAATTTCTTTAACATTATTCGCCTTTTGAAAATATTTGTTTACCTAAATCTGTACGTATAATATATAAGTAATATTTCAAATGCAAAGCAGATTTCTTTAATAAATTATGAAAAACTAAGCAGCCAAGCCAATTAATTATTGATCCAATTCAGTTAAAATTTGAGTTAGGAATCAAACCACTCGGATTTCTGTTGAACCGTTGTTTCATTTCCACTAGATGTCGATATACGGTTAAGTTTGATACAAATAGTCAAACGGTGCTTTATTTAAATTTAAAACAAATTTCTAAGGGTAAAATTAATATCTTTTCTCTTTTAAGTTTCCCAAAAACCAAAATAGGTACATAAGCTCATATTCATTAGTAATTCATTTAACACCGTTATTTAAAAAATACATCAGTAAAATTTTGATAACGAACTTCCGTGTTATAGACATTTATTATTCTATTATATAATTATATAAAGTATGGGTAGAAAACTCATTGATTGTAACAAAGCGGTATAAAGACAACTATGCAGAACAAAGCAAGCTGCTTGAAAACACAGCTTGTGGAAATTCTACTCAAAACCACTCTCAGGAATAATATTTTAGTGGAATTAATATAATACAAACATGACATGTAAATCGTGACACAATAAAATTTCTATTGTTTTAATTAACGTGAGGGTTAATTATTGTGTCTAAATATACTTGAGATTCAAACAACCGGTTTTAATATTTCAGATTGCGTCACAACTGAAACTGTTTGCGAGTATTTAAAAAAAAATATTTTTTATTATTCAGAAGAAATTAAATATGAAAAATAAATACATGCTAATGGATTTTTCGGTACTCCATATAAAATCGATGTGTCCTCTTTTTATTGGAAGTTTGTATGTCAAGTGCATGTTAAAAGAACTTTCGTTTAATAACAGATCGAATTTGAGCATTTTTATTAGTCATGAAAGTTTGTCAGGTAGGTATATTGAAATTATGTTATGCATCATAGTTATAATGATTAAAAAATTAAATAGCGATTAGGTAATTTTTTTAGTTCAAAAATTATTTTCATGAAGGTACATTCTATTTTTAAAGTGATAAACAACATACTTTAAATTTAGATTAATCAAACAATACGGCTAACCAATCCTAAACAATTTTAGGTCTTGTTTATAAAATAAAAACTATTTTAAAAATTTAGCTAACCGAATTAGACTAATTTTACTCGAGCTACTACAGTCAAAATCTCATAAGAATTTAAATAAATTGGTTGAAATATTTCGAATACGGTACTGTTTATAAAATATTATTATTGTAACAAATAATATTAAATTAAAAGCAATTGACATTTAAATTTCCGATTTTAATGTAACGAAAATATAGGTCACTTTTAGTGGACGATTTCCACCATTACCAGAATTTTCTAAAAAATTATTTTTGTGTAAAATATTACTTCATTAAGCAGTAAAGCTGTTTCTATGTAACAATAAAACGGAACGGACGAAAAACGTTTTAAAAATGCGGTTCTTTGTATTTTTATTGTTTACAATCCAAAACACGTCTTGCATTTCTGTTGGCATTCATCAGGTAATCGTAACGGATTTTAATCTACATCAACTTGAGGATCTGTTTGGTTAATTGAATTTTCCGCGAGTAAAACTCCGATCAATTTGAAATCATTTTGAAATCTCATAATATAGAACGAATTTTCCTGAAAATTGAAAACTTCTATTTTAATTATTCTAAATTATCGCATGAAAAAATAAAAAAAATATTTAGAAAATTAATAATCCGCTAGTTTAACATTTAGTATTATTTTTTCCCAGATTTTAGGAAAATTATAGGAGCGTGGTAGGGTATGGTCAGAACCTCCCCCTCATGGGGAAGAGGTTAATAGTCCAGGAGTGGACTGGACGTCTGGAAGAACATCGAGCTGATAAAGAAGATGGGAATTCTAGAATTTAGTGTCAATTGTTTGTGTACATTTGTGTTTCTATTCCCGTTGTCCCAAAATCGATTTCCAACTATGTGCGGTGAAATGAATTTTGGTCAATCTCCGAGCAACAACCGCTATATTTTAAAATTATAGCAATTGAAGTATGGGGTACGTTTAAACATAACACAATAGGAAATATTTTTTATTTAAAGAGAAATAAGTAGTAATTGTTTTTAATAAAATGTTATTCATAAATAAATAAAATGATCACCAGTGGCGGATCTATGGGTGGAGAGAAGGTATACTTAATAATAATAATAGTGTTTATTTCCAACAGGCAAGCCCAATAACAGGAAAAATTGCAGTACAAAAGAAACATAAAATGTAATCCGCTACACACGCAATAGATGCTAATTTAGCATCTTGACTAATTTAGCCACTTAAATATGCGATGGTGGCATTCCTGATCTTGCTTAAACAATCATGATTGATATCACATAGATGTGATATGTCATTGAAGTTATTGCTCATCAGCTTGATCGGGCTCTTGACGTGCACGTTTTTTCGGCTGTTTGCAGGATAGAAGGGCTTGTTATTTCTACCATTGCTTCTCGGATTGGAAAATTGGATATCATTGCGTAACTGGCTGCAATCGATACCACCATGCAACAACTTGAAGAGAAACGAGATGGATGCAACATACCTTCGATCCTGTAGCGATGAAAAATTAAATGAGTCAAGCAGCATACCTTGTTCGACTCCTCTTTCAGGATATACTCCATGGCGCTTCAGGAATAGGTACTTCAATAATTGCCGCTGAACTCTTTCAAGCCTGTGGCAGTGTGACTGATATATTGGATACCATAGCAGAGATCCATATTCCAATATGCTCCTAATGTACGAACTGTATATAACAATCAGGGTGCGCACGTCGGTGAAATCACCACAGTTGCGTAACACAAAGCCCAGCATCTTGAATGCTTTGCTTGTTGTGGCATCGATGTGCTTTACAAAACTTAGCTCGCTGTCAAACAAGATACCTAAGTCCTTAAACTGGTTACAACGAAGGATCTCCACTTCATTTATTTTATATGAGTAATTTATAGGGTTCGATTTTTTTGAGTAACTCATAATATTGCATTTATCAATGTTTAATTTTAACCGGTTTGTTGCTCACCAATGTTCAATTAATTTGATGGCATCTTGTAATTTGCGACAATCATCAATGTTTGATATTGCCAGATATAACTTTAGGTCATCTACATAGAGTTGTGACTGGCATGGAATTCCGATGGTGATATCATTGATGAATACCAGGAACAATAGGGGACCTAAATTTGAGCCCTGCGGCACGCCTGAAGCTGGAGTGAAAAGGTCTGATTGGAAGCCCATGTATTCAACAAATTGTAGTCGGTTGAGCAGATAAGATTTCATCAGCAATAGGAGCTTGTTTGAGAATCCAACTAGCTCTAATTTGTGTAGCAATATGTTAATGTCAATTTGGTCAAATGCCTTCTGGAAGTCCATGTGAACTGTATGGACTTGGATTTTGCGATCCAAATTATCAGCCACGTATTGCGAAAAGCATGTCAAGTTAGTAACAGTGGATTTTTTATTGACGAAGCCGTGTTTTTGTGGGACGAGCGTATTTTTAAAAGACTCATATATATTTGTGTACAGGATCGATTCAAAGATTTTAGCAAAATTACACAATATCGACACAGGTCGATAATTGGATACCAATGCCGGATCACCCTTCTTTAAGACTGGACAGATGCGAGCTATTTTTCATATATTTGGAAATGCTGAAGTATGCAATATACAGTTAAATATATGTTTTAGTGGCTCTACTAGGAAGATGGCGTATTCTTTAATTAATGAATTGGGTATTTTATCAATACCCGCCGTTCGTTTATTTTTTGATAGGCAAATTGCTGTTAGTATGTGTGCTTCGGATATTTATGTGATACTTATACGGGAATTCTCAATATTAGGTGATCCCGCATTAGCCCCCTGCATATTTATATCTTCTGATTTACAATAGACGCTATCGAAATATTCAGCGAAAGCATTTACTATTGAGTAAGGTGTTTCATATGCTATATTATTATTGTATACTATCCCCCCCCCCCCAGGAATTCTGGAGTTACCCTTTTTGTTGTTTATAAACGACCAGAACCTCTTTGGATCGGTACGTATATTATCTTCTATTCGGCCTATAATATATTCACTGTAGCATATTATGTTAACCTTGCTTTTAACTATTCTACGAAGTTCGATGAAGGTATTGCGGTGATATCTGGTTTTAGTTTTGTAAAAATTTGATCGTGCTCTGTCTTTCTTGTGCATCATTGCTATTGCTTCCTTAGAAAACCAGGGGGGGTATGATTTATTGGAAGAGTTATATTTCATGTGTGGAACAGTAGCATCAAAAATATCTTAAGCGTACATTACAATACGCATTCCATTGGTTGAAAATCATTGAAACATTCATTAGTTTTTATAGTTTTTTGGGTGTAAGATTGAGAAGTAAAAATGGTAAATAAATTAAATGCACAAACAATTGACACCAAATTCGATCCAAAATTCGCAAAGCGGGGGGTGCTCGCATTTCCCCAGCCCACCATCATTGAACGAAATTAACGAACACAAGAACTATTCATAAATCATTGATATTAAATTTGCCCCAAATTCAAAATGAGGGGGGGATTGGGTAGCTCGAGTTTTTGAGCCTTGAACCCTACTTTTACTGTTTTAGCAGCCATTGTGAACTTTCATTCTTCAATCAACGATTATACATTGTTAAAATTCACTGTTGAACTACATTATTATGTTGCCGTTATTTATTTTTAAATAATTATTTCGTACAATGTCATTCGTGCACCATGCCAGTGGCGTTACAACTTCATTTCTGTGACGTCTCCACTCCCTACTGTTTTTATAAGTTGTCGAACGTGATTTAGGTTTCGCCTGTTGAAATAAGTTGCATCAAATTTAATTTTAATTTTTGTATTACAGAAGTATGATGACACGACAAAACTTATTCCGATAATTACTTTGGTATATTAAAATCGATACCTATAAAATAAGCTGTCACGCAATATACAAGACAAATATCTTTTATACGAAGTAATTAGTACACGAAAAGTTTCAAGATATTTCAAATACCTACATACATTACAGTTTAGCTTAATGTAGTAACTTTTTGAATTAGCTACCATTTTTGGTTTTGTATTAGGTATAAGAAGTTGCATTCACAACCTCGAAAAAATGAGACTTTTCATAATCTACGAAGGATTTTCACCTACAAACCACGGAAAGCGTTGGTACACTTCATTTTGAGATAATACGTACTATACATTACTATACTAAATATCTGAAAATGGGACGATAACCTTGTGTCCTTCCGCAACTTTAGGAAATTCAAGGGGGATATGCTATGTTATCGATTGAACATCCTGTGCGTTTGATTAGATTTTTTTTATTTATCCAATTAATTTTTTTAAATTGGGAAATTATAAATATTATAAGACGCCACTGCTTAATTTTACCGATTTATGTCCAAGTTTAAAGATTTTATATTATATTAATAGCACTAAAGGCCTAGTAGGCCCATGGCTTGTTTGATTACGTGGTTCCACTGCTTCCTATTTCTCGCCTTCTGTTCCCAATCTCTCAAGTCCATCATGTTGAGGTCTTCTTGCACTTCAGTCCACCATCTACTTCTTGGTCTCCCCCTTCTCTTCGTACCTCCAAAATCCACTTCCCAAACTATCTTGGGCACTCTTGTCTCATTCATTCTTTTGTTAAGTGGCCCAACCATCTTAATCTTTGTGTCTTGACATAACCCACTATACTTAGTTCACCATATAGTTCCTCCAGTTCTTTATTTGTTCTTCTGATCCACCATCCATTCACTTGTTTTCCTCCAAATATCTTCCTCAGAATCTTTCTTTCCCAAACCTCCAACATAGTTCTATCCTGCTTTCTTAAATTCCATACCTCGCATCCATATGTTACTGTTGGTCTAATAATTGTTTTGTATAGCCTTAGTTTCAATGTTCTCGAGAAGATTTTGCTATTCAGCATCGGTTTCATTGAGTAGGAGCTCCGTGTCCCAGCCGCAGTTCTCGCTTTTAGTTCTTGTTCATTGCTAGGTTTTCTTGTTATTACCGTTCCCAAATAATTAAAAAATTCAACCTCTTCAAATTTCAACGTTTCCAATTCATTCAATTTAACATTCAACGTTTGTTTTGGTCTGAAAGGCGTGTCTTCCCATATCATATACTTCGTTTTTCTCTCATTTACCTCGAGTCCCATCTTCTTTGCTTCAATCAACAAGTTTCTTACTGTCTCACCCAACTCGATTCTTGTTCTTGTCAAAATTGTTAAATCATCGGCAAAGGCCAAACACTGGTGTTTTCGTCTGAATATAGTGTTATCTCTATTCAGGTTCGCTCTTCTTATCACTCTTTCAAGGCCCAAATTGAACAAGACCGGTGACAATGGATCCCCTTGTCTCAATCCCACATCTGCAATAAATTCTCTAGATAATTCTCCGTTTACTCTTACTCTATTTTGCGTTTCCTCTAGTGTCATATTTGTCAGACGGATTAGTTTAGCTGGTATTTCCAATTCGTACATAGCCTCATACATTTCTTCTCTTATGATGGTATCGTAAGACTGTTTAAAATCAAGAAACAGTGCGTATGTGTTCAGTCTATATTCATGGCTTGTAGCTTGTATTTCCTTTAATACAAATATTTGGTCCGTCACCGATCTGTCTTTTCTAAAACCACTCTGATATTCACCTATTCTATCTTCCGCATATGTTCTTAGTTTGTTCTTTATACAGGTAGACAGGATCTTATACATAACGTTCAGAAGGGCTATGCCTCGATAGTTCCCACATTCTGTTTTGTCACCCTTCTTGTGTATTGGGCATATCAATGCCACCCTCCATGACTTCGGCATATCTTCATTTTGCCAAATCTCTTGGATCAATTTCACAATCATTTCATGTAATTTTCGTCCTCCGTATTTGATCATTTCAGCCTGGTTTCCGTCTTCACCTGCACTTCTGTTATTTTTCAGGCCTCGTTTTATACGAAATTTCTTTTATACGAAGTAATTAGTACACGAAAAGTTTCAAGATATTTCAAATACGTACATACATTACTGTTTAGCTTAATGTAGTAACTTTTTGAATTAGCTACCATTTTTGGTTTTGTATTAGGTATAAGAAGTTGCATTCACAACCTCGAAAAAATGATACTTTTCATAATCTACGAAGGATTTTCACCTACAAACCACGGAAAGCGTTGTACACTTCATTTTGAGATAATACTATACATTACTATACTAAATATCTGAAAATGGGACGATAACCTTGTGTCCTTCCGCAACTTTAGGAAATTCAAGGGGGATATGCTATGTTATCGATTGAACATCCTGTGCGTTTGATTAGATTTTTTTTATTTATCCAATTAATTTTTTTAAATTGGGAAATTATAAATATTATAAGACGCCACTGCTTAATTTTACCGATTTACGAGTATGTCCAAGTTTAAAGAATTTACTTATATTAAATTCGTAAAATGTGTCACATCAATGTCCTTTCAAAAGGTTAATGACACATAATTTTCTCGACACAATTATTAACTCTGTTGTTAAACACAAAGACGTTGCATAAGTTTAGCGAGCCTTAATCTGCTTGTTTAATCCCGTGACATTCATGCGGGTAACCGAATTTATGGTTCTCTTGATAATTTTCCTGAAACAAAGTGGTACTCATCAATAAATAATTAATTGTATTTTCAATATCAAAATTTGAAATAAAGCTACATTTTCAGAGATTTCCACTGGAAGAAAATTTTTATGCACTAATAACGAATTTAATTGGACATCGATAATAAGTATTAACAGATATTAAATCGATTCTAATGCATAACCAAGATTCCAATAATTGGATATACTAATTGGATTAAGAGATTCCGTATTCTGATAAATGGTATTGCGACCTTTTCAGTATTCCTAGTAATATAAAATTACAAGTCCGTACTTGGTAATTACAGTTTCATTAGAAACTACTTGGTAGTTAAACTATGCTAGTACGTACGAGTATGTAAAGAACGAAAAATAAGTTTTAATTTCAAAATAAAATTTAACAGTGTTAAATCCCATTGTGCACTTGATATTTTAGCGTTTGAATTTATAATTTGAGTTTTATTGGCATTACAGAACTTTTCCATTTAAAGTGTACTGCAGTAAAATTTACATAAAGAACGCGTATATTTTATTTAAATAATTTTAGAATGTTTGCAACATTGTATTAGCAATTTACGTTTTAGTACTTGGAACTAAAAAGAAAACTCATGTAATTATGTTGACGTAAATGAAAAATACAGAAATTGCTATGAATACTTCACGTCCCAATAGCAAATACGAACAGCAGAATTACTGACGCGCATGTTGGATTCAGAAACTGTAAACGTTTGATGACTTTTCTCTTTTCTAAATTAAATAATTTATTTTACCTTCACAAGTCGTTTGTAGCTTGCGGCGCTTTCTAAGCTCATTGTAATTTAAGCTAAGAACCTATAAAAATGTTATTTAAGAGAAGCTACAAAGTGATTTTAAGATAAACCGAAAATTTTCTAAGGATGTTATTTTTCAGTATCAAAGACGTAATTTAATGAAAAATTAATTAATTAATTTAAAGTAAAATTAAGCCTACCGTAAGCTTCACTGAACAATATAATCAGTATCAAAATTTGAAAAAAAATTGCCGAAAGCTTTGTATCATAAATCTTAAAACTTAAAAGAATAAGATGAAAAAGCACTCATCTGCAAACAACTTGACCCAAATCACCAGAGTACATTTTACGTTGTTAATTTACTTACACCTGGACTGGGGTGAAAATAAAGAGAATACTTGAAAAATTTCTTGCTTTAATTTATTTTTTTTGTTAAAAACTTGAGGTATACCGTTTCAAGCTTTAGTACATAAAAAATTAAAGTAACCATAACTTTTTTAATTTAAATATAAGCGTGATGTGAAGAGGAAAAAAACCACTCACAGGTGAGACCACAGGCATTCTTGTCTGATTTTAATAAAACTGTATCTTATAAATAGCCAAATTTTGAATCAGTCTACATACAGCAAAAATTATAAATTTTTAAACCAAACAAAATTTACCACCGACTGCGCCAGGATTATGTTGAATTTAATTTACGTGTTTACCCAAAACTTTCGATTATTATTAATTTTACATAAATTATACAAACATTTTAGACACGAGTAGTTTTCATTAGGGTTGATCAAATTGCAAATCATTTTATTGTTTTCCGATCCGATTTTGCTTTTAGTCAAGTAATTCTTGTTTTTAAATTGTTCCCATTTAACCTTTTTGTAACCTTTCACTGTTTATGTCTTCCAGAGTATTTTTTCAAACCCGACTAAGCAATCGATTTTGTTTTACTTGAAAAATGTGATTATCCCAATCCTTTTGGCGTCACGATTCAATCGCTGGAGGTTAGTGCCTTTTTTTAAATAGGAATATACAAGATGATACCGCTGCATGCATCTCCATTTAATTTTATCGTAATTGAAACTTCTGTAAACATCACTTGAAAATAATTAATTAATATAAACTTGGAGTGGAAGTAATTTTGAAACTTCAGCTAAACATAGGAAATTGACTTAACGATAATAGACGTAGTGCATCATCTTTAGAAAGTATTTTTAGCAGACAATTTTCACAAATAATAAACAATTCTGTCAGTTCTGTTTAAGTTTCAGCTGAAGGGTGATGTGCATAAAACATTAACGGTTTAGTTAATTTGATTATGCGAAGTGTTCTTTTTTATTATAAACAAACTAGTCCGTGAAACGCTGGAGATTGTGAATATACCTACGTTTTATATTTTTAGAGAAAACTGTTAACTTTGAAAGGAAAAAAATTGAAACCGTTAAATTACAAACCACCCGGTTAATCAAAGGTGTAAGGGTAACGTGCATACATTTTCCCAAACTATTTACTCTTTGTTACAATGTTTTTGTACCACAAAAAAGTTCGAAAAGAAAATTCCAAAAAACTTCATTAACATCACACACAAATTTATTGTATCGGTTTTGCATTGGGAACTTTGGCCAACTTTAAACAAAAAAAATTTTGCCTGATAATACAATCGAATAATAGGTCATTGTAATCTATTATGGCCTAGGGTTAATTTCGTTGAATACAATAAATTCTTGAAACAATTATTTCTATAGAAATTAACCCGGGTTAAAAACTGGTTTCAGTTACATCATGCATTACAAAAACTATCAACGGACAGGGCGATTTTCAATATGCCAAATGAAAAACCAGGAAGAAAAATATGATACGGTGTTATTCACGATTTTTATATCATGTCATTTTCATTTTGACTGAAAACTTTTCCGCCACCTCTGAAACCTCAAATAACCCTCTAACCACAAAATATCATTCTGATGATGTTCGTATATAGAAGTCCTGTAAATGTCCTTTATAAATAGAATATTTATAACTCACAGAAACCTAAAGCGAACTGATAAAAGTGCTGAAACAGCAGCAATAGATTTTATACTGTTAACTTTAAAGAAATTGTAGTCAAGTCATTATAATAAATAAAATCTCAAAATAATTGTATTAAAAAATAATAATAATTAAAATTAAAATTACTTCAATTAACAACAACAGAACAATAAAAGTTCAACATGAAGTTTAAAATTAGTAGTTATTTTCCATAGGAAAGTTTTGTCGATGTAGATCAATTTTGTGAAGTAGAGTTATATACGATATTGTAATCAAGCTGAAAGCGAAATAATGAAGTTGGTAATTTAATTCCGATTTGAAAAACTCGAGTTTCGAATTTACAGGTATTGTTATGGTATTCGCCACATTATTTTGTCTCCGAAAACAATTCATCCCGGTTTTATTTCACGATTTTGTCGTATATCGTATATAGTTTTCAATTTAAAATTAAATTTCAATATTGCTGCAAGAGGATTTGAAAATATATTTTATCAGGCGAAATTTTATATTAACAATCGATGTTGCAACGGTTAATTTATTTGTATCCACCCGCTTGGATAATTTAAATTTGAATTGTTTTATCGTCAAATTCCCAAGTTTCTTGAAGTGTTCAATTATTAGACTATGTATTTAAGTTTTCCTTCGAATTCCTGAAGTTTACTATACTATTCCGATTTAGTTTCCAATTCTTAAAGAACAGGAAAAACATTGCTTATAATAATTTTAATTTATTTAAATATTTGCAAATGTTTGTAATTATTTCATTGGTTACCTTTGCAATTATTATTATTAAAGGATTTTGTTCAATTAATAATAATGTGGTAAGTAACTAACCAAGTAGATAATTCAAAACTTCCCGAAGAAGTTCTGAAATATTCTGTTGAAAGATTCCTTAGAAAACTTTTATATTTCCTTAGACTTCCCCAAGTATGGTAAAAATTGTATAATTAAGGAATGGGTATTTTAATCCACCAGTAGATCTATTTTTATACATAATATTATGCATCATAAAAGCATTAAACTCATGGACCGGTTTCAAGATCAATATCAAGTGCAAGAAAAATCATAAAACTTTTATCAAGTTTCCTTGATAAATTTTCAATCTACATACATACAAGCAGGGCCGGCCAACTACATAATTTAATGACCTGAGTGCAAAAATTACCAGAGGTCTCCTGAAATTTAACTATAATTCATTTTTACTAATAAAGAGTGGGAAAAGGGACGATGGAACCACGAGTCCCTGAGTTCGGGGAAAAAGGTTAAAATATAGTTAGCAGCACAAAAACAATTTAGATTATTATTATCCGAACAATTACTGCATACATTTATGATAATAATCTCCCTAAGTGTGGTCTTTGAGCCGCACAACTTAAACTTAATAGATTATAGTTACGCTGAAACATAAATCCAATATAAACATTTACAGTAAGGACACTTCAGGCTAGGACCATTTTCTCAGGCTCAAATGAAAAACTATAAGAAAAATCATAAAATTTACTATAAATCATACAACTTTCATCAATTTCCCTAAAGAATTATTGAAGATTCCTAAGATATTCCTAGTCACTGGATAGAAGACTTTTTGATCGATTAACCCCCCCGGATTATGACGTCAAATACCAGATGGATTTGTTTTTCACTATCTTCCACAAAGTTCTAAAATGTGGACAAATAATTGGTTTACAATGAGTTTCCATTACAGCAACTGAAAATCCGAAACTTTGGATTCGTAAAAATTTGATAAATTAGAGTAGTTTTCAGGAGGTGGAAATCTAAATAACAGAGTAAATTTGTGAAATTTAAACTTCCTACAAGATTTGGCCTAGAAATTAGCGTAAGAAATAGTGGAAATAGAAATAATTGAGTAAAATTCTGAAAATTTGATCTATTAATGGAAAAATAGTAAAGAAATTCAAATATATTTTCTTTTTGCAACTTTGCTCCATTAGTTGTAGTTTGATTAGCTAAAAAAAATTTTAAAAATTACCGTTGATAAATTCGTTTTAGTTTTCAGCAGATGAAAATCGAAATAACAGAGTATTAAATTTCTGATATTTACAATTTGAATTGATTGGGTAAAATTCTGAAAGTATCTTCTATTAATGGAAAAATAGTTAAGAAATTCAAATAAATTTCCTTCTTACAACTTTGCTCCATAAGTTGAATTTTGACTGGTAAAAAAGATATGAAAAAATTACCATTGATAAGTTAGGGTAGTTTTCAGGAGGTGAAAATTTAAAATTTGTAAATATTGTAAAATTTGTGAAATTAGTGTAAAAATAGTAATAGGATACTTTTAATAAATAAAAGTTAGTATATCATTTTCAGACGTTGGAAATCGAAATAATTGAGTAAAATTCTCCAAGTTTGATCTCCTATTAATGAAAAAATAGTAAAAAAATTCAATTTAATTTCCTTCTTATAACTTAATTTGCTTAATAAGTTGAATTGTGACTGGCTATCAAAAAAAATTGAATAAAATTACATTGATAAATTTTAGGGTAATTTTCAGGAGGTGCAAATAGAATTAACATAGTCAATTTGTGAAATTTAAAATTAGACCTAGAAATGAGCATAAAAATAATAAAATATAATATCTACTATTAAAAATATAATTTAGATCATTTTAAAAGAATGGACGGTCGTAGCTATGGCAGTTAAGTGCGTCTACTGCTAATGCGAAACGCTCGGATCGAATCCGGGCAGGGTAAGAACTTTATTCTAGCCGTCTCTCCTCGGAAGGCAATGGCAAACCACCGAGGTAATTTGCCAAGAGCGCCCATCTCAACATGAAGTGTATTACACTTCCCGTGGTTCGGAGCCCACGTTAAACAAGTAGGTCCTCTATGTATGTGAAATCACTTAGAACGCACATCACATGCATAGAAAGAAAGAGATGGGTCACGACGTTCGGAAACGAACAATACGACTAAGAAGAAGAAAAGAATGGAAATAGAAATAATTTAAATAAAAAATATTAAAAAAATACAAATTCATTTCCCTTTTAAAACTTTGATCCGTAAGATGAATTTTACTTGGGTTAAGAAAAAATTACTATGATAAATTAGGAGATTTTCAGGAGGTGGAAATCGAAATCGCCCAATAAAAGTAACGATTTGTAGAAAATTTGACCTAAACATTAACATAAGAATAGTAAAAAATAAACTTAATAAATTCGAGTAATTTTCATAGGGTGAAAATCTAAATAATTGAAAAAAATTCTGAGAGTTTGATCTTATGATTAATGAAAAATTATCTGATCAAAGAAAGTCAAATCAATATCCTTTTTATAATTTTGATCCATAAATTGAATTTTAATTGGTTAACAAAAAAACTACTATTGATAAATTAGGGTGATTTTCAGGAGGTGGAAATCGAAATAACAGAATAAAATAGTGAAATTTGAGATTCATACAAAATTTGACCTAAATATTAACGTAAGAATAGTAAAATATAAACTATTATTAAACTGGGGTAATTTTTATGGGGTTTAAATCGAAATAATTACATTAATTTCCCCTTTAAAACATTGATCCAAAAGTTGAATTTTGCCTGGCTAACAAGAAAAATGCCAATGATAAATTAGGATAGTTTTCAGTAGGTGGAAATTGAAATAACAGAGTAAAATTGTGAAATTAAGGATTCATAGAAAATCTGACTTCTGAATGACAAAAATTAAATTATTAATAAATTGGAGTAATTTTCATAGGGTGGAAATCGAAATAATTGCGTAACATTCTGACAGTTTGATTTTATAATTAATGGAAAATTATAAGATCAAGATTCTCTTTAAAACTTTGATTCATAAGTTGAATTCTGACTGGTTACCAAAAAAGTTGGAAATAAATGCCATTGATAAAATAGAATGGTTTTCACCCTGTCGAAATCGAAATAACAGAATAAAATTGTAAAATTTAGAATTTAGAATTTACATACAGAAAATTAGCTAGAAATTATCATAAGAATAGTAGTATAAAGAGCAATTAATAAATTGGGGTCACTTTTATCGGGTGTAAACCGAAATAATTAATTAAAATTTTTCTTCAAATTAATAGAAAAACAGTAAAAATTTAAAATTAATTTTCTTATTACAGCTGTCATCCATAAGTTAAATTTTGACTGGTTGTCGCCGAAATATTTTCTTCAAGATTTCACTTAATTTATATAAGTGGTTCATTCTTAATATAAAAAATAAACAAAATTTCTTCACCCATTTCCATTATTTCCCCTGATGAATAAAGCCGACCCCTGATACTATGAGGTCATATTCATAGTGGTCATCTTTATTCGTATGTAACAGCATAAGGGTTCCGACTATATTCAAAGATTCAGCGAGTACAGGTTTTAGCTGCGGAGATTGACACTCACTCCGCTGCGCTACGTTCGTGCAATCTCCTTGCTAAAACCTGTACTCGCTGAATCTTTGAATATTGTCGGAACCCGCGTTGCTGTTTGGATGATAATTTCGTGAAGAAACGACACAACTTCGAATAAAAACGAATTTTTAGATGAAATAAAAATCAAAAAATTTATATAAAGTAGTGTTTCTATGGTTATTATGACTATTTGACGCATTAGAATTTGGAGGTTAAATATAAATGAAGTAGTGTTTCTATGGTTATTAGGTAGCAGATTTGACAATTTAAAGCATTATCTTGTATGTCAGCTGTGTGGCGTAATCGTCATCGTACATGGTTTGCAATGTGAACATCCGAGGTTCGAATCTTGCCGACAGCGAATTTTTATTTCATATAAAAAATGTATAATTATTATCATATACTATAATACCACAAGAGACTATCAAATTGTCGGCAATAATTTTTGAAACTGGAACTGAGTGTTTGTCGCCCTTAAAATCACCATGAGTGCTTTAGCACGAATGGTGATTTTAAATGGCGACAAACACGAAGATTCCATGGTTTAAAAATTAACCGACAATTTTATAGTATCGTGTGGAATTCGTTTGACAATTTCGTAAATAAAATTTCAATTTTTTCTGACAACAAATAATTTATAGTATGCGTTTACGTAGTTTCCATCGTTACTTGACAATACAGACCACGGTGGTCGTATTGCCGCGACAATACACCACCGTGGTCTGTATTGTCAAAGGAAGTAGATTATGATTGGTTCAAATTGATGAGATTCTAACATCCTATTGGTTGAATTATTATGAACGAAATTGTCAAAACAATTTAAAATATTTAAATTGACCAAAGGTTATTTGAAATATATTCGTAGGATTATATTTGAATATAAATTCCTAGGGTTCAATATAACTGGATATTGCACTAGGTGCACGATATGTATTCGTTTATCTACTATGTAAATTAACGCACGCTGATTGGTCGAAACGACCATCATGTGACACTGAATGCAATTATCAGGAGGATAACCTTGTCCACTATAATTAACTGAAAAAATCTCAAGTGAGGCTGAGTTCGAAATCTTTCGAACTACAGAATTTGGTAGCCTAGAGGACTAAAGGCGACCCAACAGCTGCCTGTGCCAGTCAGCATTAAAATTGTAATTTTATCAATCAAATGAAAATTTTTGCGGGCCAGTGATGATTTTGTCTGGCGCTGCAGTTTATCGCGGTATGTCGAGCACTGATGGTAATCAATATGGTTTTAATTTACAACTTGCCTCATATTGCATTATTGGTTTTGTTTCGGCTAGTGATTTCTATAGCAACAAATATGTGCAAAATTTAAAAGACGGTGGTTATGCCCTAATACTTAGTGCTATCAACTGCTAACGTAAGGTTTTCCGGTTCGACTCCGGGTCTGAGCGTAACAATTTCTTGACCGCCTCCGTGCCTCGGAGAGCACATAAAACCCTCGGCCCCCTGTGTTAATGATTTGCCTTCATAACAATAAAAACAGGGTATCAGGCACATCGAGGGCCAGCTTAGCAAGCTACGCAAGATATAAAAACCAAAGATGCTCACAGAACTAACTTGGGAAAATTGATCAACGGATCCCAAAAAATTAAGTTGAAATAGCAAAGAGAAATAATTGAAAGATAATTCTTAGTTTAGGGTTTCTCTGCCAAATTTCCCGCCAGTTTACAAGGGTTGAAGCGGAGAGGGTGACAGTACAATTTTTATAAAGGATGATTTGTACTCAAATATACACTTTTCAATCATTTTTATTATCTGTCATTCCAATATCAGTCCAATTATTACTAACAAAATTCAATTTTTCACCTTCATCAATATGTTTAAAACGTTTATTACTCGAATACTGGCAGTTGCCGGCAGGTGTAATTTACAGGACAAAGAAAATAATATCAAGGCAGGTTTGCAGGATAAAATATAATACAGACATAAAGTTTGATTTGTTTCAGTTTAACATCAAAAATCTCTCTAAAATAAACGCTAACTCACATATTTATATGACATAATAAATAACTACGAGTATTAATAATAAATACGAGTAAAACGCTCTCCTAAACTTTTTTGAAAATTTCAAAAACCAAAACTCGCAGTTGTGAAAACACTTAAATTTCGCTGCACAACTACGCTTTTAAACACGCGTTTGCTTCTATTACGACCGCAGAAAGTTAGTCATCACTAATTCAATACATTGTTAGTTAGTAATTCTCTCCTCAAAGCCTTAATAATCGAATTATTTAAATTTTGCCCTGAAATATCCAACTATTGATCGCCTAGAGATATCACAATATGTCGAAAACGTTTTCAAGTTATATTTTCTATTATAATTTCTTTGAGAAAATTTGTGTTTTTAGTTTCTGAAAAATGTTTCTGTGCATTTTTGCAGGTTAAACTAAAAATACATATAAGATTAATATCAATCTTAACTATATTAGCCACAAATTCATGGATTATTGGCATTATTTATTTTTAAGGTATCTGCAAGACAACCATCTGAGCATAAAAGAATTCAAGAGCTTCCGGTTTTCAAAACTGAATATGCAGACAGGCCGCTCCCAACAACGGGGGTTTTCAGAGAATTGTGTAGGTTTGAGTAGTAGTTGTCTCTATGTAGACTACAAAATACATCCAATGTGATGGAAACAATGATAACACAACTCATAGATTGAAGGGATTACTTGTTAATTATCGTAATAAAGCTCATGTCACATTATTATATTCAGTTGTTTTACTATTTAATACAATAGTACTAAGTATGAAACTCGAATAATTATTATGTTCATGATGAGGTATAGTTACAAACTTTCATAAATAATATCAAAATAAATGTATAGTATCAGGTTTATTTTACGCACCCTACACAAAGCTGTTGAAAACTATGTCGATATAGGGTCATTCCATATCAAATCAACCAATAATGTATTTTCATGATCCTCATTGAATTTGCTCCAACATGTTGTACTTCTGAGTTTTCAGGTTGATGCATAAGTTCGTAGCGTTTTTGGTTTCCAAGGTAAAAAGTGCTTTGGAAACAAATTTGTTTGAGAAATATCAATGTCATTTTAATGCCATAGTATTGTTTTATTGAATACTTGAATAAAAATATGGGCTCTAATCAAATTTAGACTACCCCCTGCCGAAAAAGGTGTAATTTAAAATTATCAAAAAATCTTTATCGCACTGTGAGCTACTGCACTGCCCAATTTCAGGATGGGGAACCTTCTCGTTTAGCACTGACATAAAAATGAATAATCGTGGTAATGCTAATCAAAACATTTTCGTAAATATCCAAATATTTAGAATATTGCATGCATTGCGCCAATGTAAATATAATTAATATTCCAATTGATCTACCCACTAGTGACAAACCCGAAACCTTTGGGACCAGTTGGTATTTCCAACATTGAAATACTCCAAACATAGGTGGTATATTAAACAAAGTGCTCCGAACTTCTTTTATGCTTACTTTGACGCACTATGGTACATGACCAATCATTATTAAATCATTTACTGCATGTTTTTGTAAACACATTATAAATATTATAGGAACATATTATTACATAAAAACTTTGGTATATACAAAAACAATTCCAACTATTCAACTTCAAATCTTCTCTGGGCTTTGTAATCCTACATCTCATTCCAAAAAAATGCATTATAACATTTTCGTGTGATTGTTACCACTCTCTGCTTTCGATACGAAGATTTATATCAACAAAGCCATACAAATAGGGGACAGTGTCGTTATTTTCGCTCCTGGGATCAATTTGCTCCGTCATTCTTAAAAAGATTTGAACATTACAGTTTTTCCTAAAATAATCGAAGAATTTTCAAGATGACTTATTTCAGTTTCCGAGCTACTTTAATTAAATCCTTACAGTTTGAAGAAAACTGTTTGATTTAAAAACTCAATTTAACTTAAGCAAAAATGTATACGTACTTACCTATAATTCAAAAGTTTACGAATTAATCTAAACTGAAAGCTACTAATTTGCTTTAAGGCTAAATACCAATTTTATTTAAAAACACGCAATTAATTTTAGTTGACACACATGACACACCTAAATGTTATACAATATGCAGAAAATAAAATATTAATTATTTTTCAGGGTTCAAGGTAGTCTAAATAGAATTTTTATTTAATAATTAAAAAAAAAATCTTTAAAGCCGAGTTACAAATGAAATGTTTATTTCTGCTTTTAATTGATATAAATTAGGGAATGAAAATTTAAACTGATATTCTGAAAGCCATTTTAATTTCAAAAATTTTCGTCGGGATTGTAACACAAAATAAGTGAGCAAATTAACTAATTAACGATAATAATTAAAATTAAGATAACTTTTATGGACACTAAAACCTTCAACTTTCTTTCTTATTAAATATTAATCAAACGATCAATTTGCCGTAATACTCGTTTTAATCATAGTAGTGCTACGATAATAATTTGTTTGATTATAGATTATTTATAATAATCAATAAATTTTTATAAGTTAAATTCGTAAATATAATAACGGAGAAGTTTAATTGAAATTCGAAGTTTTTAAAAACAGGAATTTAATTATAATAGTTGACTGAATTTAATCAACATACTGTTTAAAATATTGTTGGGAATGTGATCATTGTTATCTAGTTTATTGGAGACATGGGTTTCTACAAAGCACAAAATCGATAATTGTCAGGACCGTATCCAAAATTTGTATTAACTGAAAGTTTATTTTAAAATTTCGAATTTTAAACTAATCAATATTTTAAAGGAGTTAACAAACTGTAAGTTACTATTTTCCTATTTGTTAGAACTAGATGCAATTATACAAAAAAGGAAATGTTTCATCTTTACAAGTTTTGATCTGATGAATAAAATCGTGAATAAGGTCGAAACAGTTGTAATCTATCAATACGTTTGAATGTTGCAAGTCTTCTTGGTAATTTTTTAGTTGACTCTAATTCTGAATACGGTCCTAACCATATTATTTGTTTCATGATGGTACTTTGTAAAACATGTCTGAATCATCGTGCTTAACAACTTGGGCTTTGTACGTTCACTCAATAGAAAATTTTACATCAAGATCTTGGTTTACATCCTAACAAGATCCAGTTGGTTCAAGAATTGAAGCTTAATGATCATCGATTGCGTCGTGCGTGCACAGATTGGGCTCACAACCAATTGGAAGTGGATCCATTTTTTTACCGCCAAATTTTGTTCAGTAATGAGGCTCATTTCTGGTTGAATGGGTATGTGAACAAGTAAACTTGACGTATATGGACCGAGACAAATCCGTAACATTATCTTGAAACTCTATTGCATCCATTAAAATTTATTGTTTGGTGTAGAATACACGCCAATGGCATCATTGGTCCATATTTCTTTCGAAATGAGGAAGGAGCTACCGTTACGGTGAATGGTGTGAAATATCGACACATGCTCAATACATTTTTGTTTCCAAAATTCCAAGAGCCACACAGCCACCGAAACCATAGATTTATTGCAAGGACAATTTCGTGACAACATTATTTCAAGAAAGGGTCCTATCAATTGGCCTCCAAGATCGTGTTATTTGACACCTCCAGATTATTTTCTTTGGGGGTATGTTAAATCCATCGTTTATGGTAACAAACCAACAACTCTGGAAGCATTGGACGTCAATATTTAGCAAGCTATTTATGAAAAAAGGCCAGAAATATTGGAAAAATTGGTCAAAAATTGGACTGATCGGATGCGCTTCGTAACGATTAGTCGTGGTGGTCACATGCCGGAAATCATTTGCAGCTAAAAAAACACTCTATATTATATTTAATTTTACAAAACTATATAAATTAATAATTATTGTATTTTGATGGTTCTAGTTATGAGGTTATTTCTGAATGCTCTAAATGCCTTTTTGGGTCACTCTAATGCTAGTACCATTTTTTTATATATCTGTGGCATTATACATACATGTAAAGAATTATCACGCAGATGGGGGACTTATAGTTAAAAGTGACCTCCGAAACACAGGATTTAGAATATTTAGTGATTCTCTTCCGAAGGGAGTCTCGGCATTAGCAACGAAATATACTGACCGTGTCTCATAAATAACTGAAAGTTACTTAGTTTATGAAAAACCATTTTATTTTTTATATTAAAAGCTTCTCAAATTAAAGTTGTAGACGTAGTGGCGCGAGAACTACTTTTATAAATTGAAATCCTGACTGACGATTGTCATTTCTATATTTTGTATCCATCAAATTAATAACATAATTTTAAATAGTATATACATTTTTTTAACTGTGACAATAATTACTAATAAATCTTCAAATAAACTTACTGAAATAAAAACTAAACAATTTTTTTTAGAATTAATTAAATAGGTATTAATAAACACTAGGATGAGCTGCTCAATAAACCGTTTTACTTTATAATTCTGCGTACAAAGTTATAACATTTATGACAAATCTTATATTAGAGACGAGAAACGCTTACAAAAAAATCCCAAGCGATTCTCGTCTTTAAAAAAATTTCTCACGCTGCACTAACCGTAAAACTTACAATGATTTTTGAGTTTTCCCCAGAACTATACAATCCTCCCTGAAATTTTTCAGACCTCAACCACCCGATCAATTATCCGACATTATAAATATTTATAGCGTTATTTTTAATCTCTCCCAATTGGAAATTAATGCGCTTTTCCACGTATAGCTAACTCGTCCATTTTGATCAGATGTTTATTTTTATAAAATATTCAATCAAAAATTTCAGTCCAATTTTCTTTTACTTAGTTTTAACAGTTTTCTCTATTCTTCTTCTTCACGTGCCTATCCGTTACCGGATGTTGGCGACCTCTCTCCTATGTAGTATGTGTTGTGCATTTGTAGTACTATCACACACATAGGGGACCTACTTGTTTAACGCGGGCTCCGAACCGCGGGAAGTGTATACACTTCATCTCCAGAGAGGCTGTTCTAAGCATATTACACCTCGGTGGTTTGCCATTGCCTTCCGAGGGGAGACGGTCAGAATAAAGTTTTTACTGAGCCCGGAGTCGAACCGGGCATTCCGCATTAGCAGCAATGCACTTAACTGCTTAAGCTGATCACCGTCTCTTCTCTATTCTTCTCTATTCTTCTCTATTCTAGCAATGTAATACCTTTATTTTGGAACTCTGATTTGATGATAAATTCAATTCTTTGGCACAAGACGTCTGTTTGAATACCTAATTTCCACTTGTATTATTATTTGTTTTTATTTCGTAAGTATCTTGTTAAAAAATAGTGTGAAAACAAGACGAATAAAATATTTGCTCCCTTGTAGAAATTCTCGCTTCTTTCGCGAGAATTTTAGCTTTTATATAGGTAATTTATTTAATATAATTTATATAGTGACGACTAACAGAAACAGGCAAGGCTGGCCGCTTTCAGCCGCCTAGTACGTGAATTCCTTGATTGTGCGGCCTGAAGGCCACACTGAGGGGAAATATTGCCATAATATAGACGTAATTGTTCGGTTGATTTGTCTTATATAAAATAGCACAGCGTTTCTAAAGTACCACAAAATCAGTGCCACGTTTTTCAAATATCATACTATAGATTCTTTTATAAATTTAGTGAATATATACGTCAAGATTTTTTCTTCGTTTCAAATTTACCCTGTTAAAAGTCCCTATCCTTTATATTATTATCACACCATCCACCTTCAACATTTACGATTTTATATTATCACGCCATATAGATTTATCATTTAAGATTATACATAAACGCAGGAAAGCTCCGATAACTTTTTCTACGGAGCAAAATAAAATATGTAAATACAGTGTGGATCAATCATTTTAATTTGTATTATTGTTTATTGTATTCGAATTGTCGCGCAGAAGCGCTGAAAGAAAGTCTTGTGGTATATTTACATTTTTGAAACAACTTTGGCCTCCTGTACAGTACGATAGCTATATAGAGAGTGACGAAAATAGGTAACCAAATTTTTGTTGCAATAATAAATATGTTGCACCATAACCGTCAATTCGATGGCCAATCACAAATCAGACAAAAGTAGGCAGCTTTATCTGTAATCCAACCTCTATAGATATTATCGAGTATACTCCTAAAACCGTAAAATTTCTAGATTTCTGTCATTAACAAAAGATAATTTTACAAAAATAACCCAACATGACGAGCGATAAAATAAAATAATTTTAATTGCTAGTTTGCATAAATACATGCAAATTGTAAAAATACACTTCAAGACATTCAGGAAATGAAAAATTAGAATGTAAATTGAAAAACTGAAGATATTCTAATTTTATCTTGATGGGAGGGGGGGGGCGTTAAACATTAATGAAACTTAGACAATCAATAGTTTAAGAAAATTGTTCCAATCTTATTTAAATCTCATTAGGCAAGCATAATAAAAAAACTTGATAAACAAGATTAGAAATTCAAACAGTTAGAAAATGAAAAAATAATTTTACATTGAAAGCAAAAATTGTTTTATTAGTAACAATAATTATACATTAATAATACGCCATAAAATTAGAAATTGATTACCCGATCTCAAATATCCACCACTCTTTATTGATCGCATCTTCTTCCTTTAATTTCCTGACTACCATAGCTCCTTTTATACCATCGTTCCAAGATCTTCGAGGTCTTCCACGCTTCCTTCTTCCTGGGAGGTACCCACTTAAGCAACCTCTTTGACCATCTGTTGTCCTCCATCCTTAGCATATGTCCAAGCCATCGCAAATTCCGCTTCTCAATTCTTTGGATTATTTCTTCATTTGCTATCATTTGAGTTCTAAGTAATCTGTTCATTTCCTATGTTTTATAATCTGGACACTTTGCACGTTCGCATTTAGGCTCCAAACTTCACATCCATAGCAGACAACCGATTCGACCATAACCGTGGTTTGGATATTGAAGTTAATATTAAATTAAGCTTGAAAAATTAACTAAATAATTAAACAATAAATCAAATTATTTTTGCGCAAACTTTCAGCAGTGCACGTGGTTTGGCATGGTGGCAAAGGAGTTGAACTGTGGACCTGTTTTTCTGATTTAGTTCGAATCTCAGCTACTCCCGAATTATTTGAACCACGGTCCGGATTCCACCTAAAGCTGTAGGTTCTATTAATTATGTACATGGACGTATAGCCTGAAAGTAAAATTTTTGGCTTATAATTCGTTAGTGTGGGTTGCAAAAAAAGACAGTTTTCAGTGATATGTGATTTTTTCAGAGAATATTATTTCAGGAATTGAATGCTCTAGAAAAATTTAGAATTTCATACTCTTTATTTGTTCTAATGACACTAAACGAGCTATAGGGGGGAGATTAAAACCCTAATTGGAGGAAACGCCGGTATGGATTTTAGGCGACATTTCGAAGCTTCGTTAAAACACTCATATATACTTTTCTGCAAAATTTCGGTTTGCCTGGATATCCTGTAAGCTCAGGACAATTTTTCGGCGTCATTACCTGAACTGTTAAACTACATGGGCAAATATTGAATTAATCTATTTAAACCTTGGTTTAATTTTGAAATTTTGAAAAATATATTTTGTATAGAATTTTAGAGTCTTTAATTTTGGTTTGAAACCGCATTCGGGCGGTTAAAATCCCTAGTTGGGGTAGTCGCCGCATGAAATTTTTGTGGAATTTTTGGAAATTCATTAGGATACTACTGAATACGTGTATGCCAAATTTCAGCTTGCCCGGAGTTTTGATAGCTCAAGCCAATTTTTGGGCTTCGCTGCGTGGACTAAAAAATATATTTATTAATAAACATCTCAAGATTGCAGTAAACATAGCTGGCTTACGAAAAAGTAATTGTAATCCATTGTTTAATTTGTTAAATTTAATATAAAGACCCTAAAGTATAATAGATTGCTAAAAGTTCATGAAAAGAAAATAATTTGATATTTTTTTGTTTAATCAACTGTTTAACTTTTCAAGTTTATTACAATAAAATAACGTAAAAGTCAATAGCCAGGCTCATCATTAAAACTTTTAGGTGATATTTAATTTTTTTGCTTATTTTATGCCATAATTTTATATATGGTTGTTTCGACATTTTTACTATTTTATTCTTAATACATCTGACCTACTAAAACCTACTGGCAAAATGAAATATAATAAAAACTCACCAATTTCTCCAACGATCGCTAAAATTTTTAAAGATCGTCAACTATAAATTGTCTTTATTACGGTATTTGCAGAAATGAAAAAAGTTTTCAATAGAGTGATAATAGCTATTTACTTATAAGTAACAGAAATGGATTGTTTCTGTACGCATCACGTATGCTATTTTTTCTCCAGGATAAAGTCCTAAACGAATAAAAAAAGGAAAATGTACCACAAAATATCAAAGGATAACCATTAAGTTAAATGTAAAACTTAAAATATTTGTTATTACAAATTAAAAATGCAAAACGAAATGATTATTCAAACGAATGTATAAATAAATAAATACGTAGGTTGTAGTAAGTAATTACAATGTAAAATAAAAGTCCGATTAAATAAATGAAACTTGAATATGATAGCAATTTTATTAATGAAAGAAACATGAACCCCAAGTGATAAGATTATTATTTACGAAGTGCAATTTAAAATAGCAAAGGAAATACCCGCGAGAATAACTGACAAAGCATACTAAATATGCCGTCGGGGTCAGGAAAGATCTATGTACCCAGAAAGTGAACTTTCTGGTTACGGAAGTATATCAATTTACACTTTTTTTATCACAGAGTATATCAAATTACATTGATAACTTACATCCTACGAGAAACGCTCACTTTTGAATCTAAAATTAGACAAAAAAATGACGTTTTCGCTGTATCCTGGAGAAAAAATAATTTTTTGTGCCTTCGTCCGACAACACTGGTTTTATATCTCTTACGAATATAGTAAGAACTTTATTTCTGACCAATTCTCCTCGGAAGAGGTAGTTTGCCAAGAGAACCTTAGTGGTCGCAAACATGCATTAGTGGATTGCATAAAAAGGAGAAGAAGATAATTGCGTTCAGAAACACATAATTTCCAGCCTAGGCCGACAAAAAGGAGATTTTTATGGCTTCCGGTTGTCATCATTGTCTGTCATGATGTTCATCAACTACAACAATTTTACTATAATAATCTTATAAATATTTTTGAAATAAAACTTCCAATAACTTCAAAATACTTGCAAAAATTCAGTTTCTGGCCTAATGGTACAAATAATAATGTTTACTTACGTTGGTTCTGGATACGGTCTTGACCATATGTTGGCTTTTGTGATCGTGCGTTTTAGAAATACATGTTTATTTACAGATATCATCGATATAAACATAATCCTGATGATAGTATTGATAGAAAAAGCTAACAGTGTCGTAATCGTGACGAATGTTCCACAGAAGTACCCTTGCAGTTGCATTACATGTGGTTGTACGTAAAAGTCTTGTAAAAGCTTACAAAAATTCCGAATTTATAAATTTAAATAATCTCAGGAAATGTAACATCAAAATGTATATTATTGCTATTAAGAACAAGCACTCGAGCTAAATCTCTCGTGTATTATTATACAACAGTACATTTTTATTTACAATCTCAATTTTCCAATCTAAAAGAAAATCTTTTTCAAAATTTGATTACTCAGTTAGATGACCTGTTTTGTTGAATGAGATTTCGAAAATGTACTTACAAAGAAAATAAACCGTCAAGATTAAATAATATTGACAATATTCTACTTTTGGCCGCCAATGTAAACCACGTTCCTTAACGTTACACGTCAAGTAAAAGTGCATAAGCGAAACTCCATTCTGGTGATTTCAACGTAGGTTTCAACTTGGAAGATTACAAATACTATAATACATATTTAATTTAAAAAAATTCTTACGTCACTTTTAATTCCGAATTGTAATCGGCGTCGCACTGCATCCTGCGACGCTGCCGAGTCGACGCCGTAAGCTTCCTTACCTGCATTATTATGTTAGTACAACTTTGACGTTTAAACACTATCAATCATGAAATGGAAATTCGTTGTAAGCGCGAGTGAAAATTTATTTTATAAAATATAACTTTAGTGTGTTCTACGCATTAGTTCTATGAAAATGTTAAATAAGTTTAAAAATTGTGATAAATTCTCTCATTTTTCAAAACAATCGTGAGTTTCAAACTTCGACACTACATGCCGCTTTTCCTGAAAGGTAACGACGCTTCTTTAATTTTTAAAAATTTGTTCGTGTTTATGAAACAAAAGGATTACTACTTTAATTATTCCTGTTTGTTTCATTAGCGATCACGCATGTTATTAATAATTTGACTTTCAAAATTCTTCTTTTTGCTTGTTTTAATTTTTTATGTAGAATAATTAAATGTATTATAATATTTCAAAGTGAAATGTGTAGGTTGGTGCCTTTATACAAGTTTATATTCAATTAGGCTGCAAAATTAGCATCTAAATTACATTCAATTTTCCAACATTCTACGATAGATTAATAAACTGTTTTAAATATTAGAATTTTGTTTTACAATAGTTCCTTAAGTTTAACGATTTATGAGAAAATTTATATCGCTATTAACTTTAAACAAATCAGTTGCTAATTGGCTGCTTCAAATTTGACACCCCTTAAATTTTTTTTATCGGTCGGAATTTTTTATACTTACTACGAGGGCAAAATTGAAGTGAAAAAATTTATTTTTCCGTATTTTGTTTAAATTTCATATAATATGTATTAATTTTACAAAGTTACTAACATAACCATTAAAGTGTAGGTATCAATAATGAAATTAGTCACACCTATATTTTTTTACATAGTGCTACATGGTTTTTTTAGTAAAAAGCTTTTTTAATCAGGATAAAAGATCTATTAGGCGGTGTAGTAATTTTTTTTAAGTTGTGATCCAACATCACTTAGTTCACCGACGAGGTGCTTTATATAAATTGGTGTAAACTTTCTTCTTGTTTAATTAAATGGTGAATATTATCAAAGGTGGGTTTTAAAATATAATCATAAAGAAATTTTAAGAATAATACTACCAATTTTATTGTGATATATTGATCATTAAATACTTTTAGCCCACACACTCATAAAGTCTACTAAACTGTTTTCCTGTAATTGTCTAATCAATATCGGTGACAAAACAAAATTGTATATCAGATTATTTATTAGAATTGTTTTTAATTATTAATTATATTTTAAATTTTTCTTCGTCTTTGTTTAGCTAAATATAAAAAAAATGTAGATACCCTACCCTGTACATATACAACTTAATCTTTTCTTGTGATTTAATTTTTCACCCCTAGATCGTAAAAATATAGAGATAAGAAGACAAAAATTGGTTAATAAAGCCTGAAGAATTAATAGTTTGATAGATTGTAACAGAAATGTTCAAAAATTGATTAACATGAGAAGCGTTAGATATAAACCTTTTGAAAGAGGTCGAGGTTCAACCGTTAGTCCCAATGGAGCCATGCGATTAAAATTGTTGCTCTATAGAGTACATGATATATTTAAATATTTAAATATTTACAATTGTATTTACTTGATCACCTGCTATTGATTTTGCCCTAAAGATGAAAACGTTTTCAATTACAGTGTTGGATTTGTTAATTTTGCTTCAGTACGCAATAAAAACATCTAAATACTATGTTTGTTAAATAAACAGCGAACTGATTTGTGTTCAATATTGTAAGCAAAACACAGTGTGGGTAAAAGGTATGGGATAAGTCTTATAATGGATTCCTTCCAAACATTCAAGTGAAAAGTTTTATTTTTAAGTCACCGGTGTCAAAGTAAATTTTAAACTACCCTCCCCCCATTGTCGGCAGTATAAGTTAGTAAACTTTAGTATTTATTAAAAATAGAATGTTTAATTCGAAGTGAAAATACTTTTTGTGACTCGTAAGTATTGTTGGGCTCCCTCCGCTCGTCCGCTAAATCCTACTGATTCGCGTGAAAAAGTGGCACTTTAACTCATAATTTAACAATAATATACAATTTTTTTAAATAATATTTACCAATATACGATCTAAAACAAAAAAACATATTTCAAAATATTACAAACCAGAAAACTTTTTGTTATATAATCAATAATAAATTGTAAAAATTACTATAATTATTATCCTAAGAAACAGAAAAATGTGAATAGAGCCCGAAAAATAATTTTATGAAATAAAAATTATAAGTAAATTAATAATGAATGACGCATTTATTAAACTGCAGTATTTCATTATTAGCTTGGTTAAACATAAAAGGTTAACTTTAATTAAAGGACTTTATTTCAAATAAATTTTAATTAATAAAATGTGTGTTTTTAACTTCAAATAAAGCACTCATTTTGGATGAAAGTTCTGTATTTATTTACTGGTATTGCAATGATATTTAGATCCTCGACAAGCCAATATACGCATACGATTACCACAATTTCGAAACACCTAAAATTTTATCAATTAAACGTCATTTAAAAACACAGGACTCTTCAAGTTAAACAGGATACATACCTTTTTATAAGCATTTTCATCTTTACTGAATTTCGTGTACCAGGATATTTGACAAGGAGTTAGCCATGGGCTTATAAAGTGGAGTGATGGACTAGAATTAATGAAAAAGTGTAAAGGAACAATAATAGATGAAAAAAGTACATTAATTTCAAATCGAGGTGTGAGAATAAAAGAATTACATTAATTTTAAAATTTAGTAAAAGTCAAAAATCATGTGTTAAATTGAACAAATCATAATACAAATTATGAACGAAGGAAGAAACAAAAAAATGAACCATATAGAAATGTGAGAAAAAAATCTACTTTATTTGGAGATGAGTATAAAATCAACTGGAAGAAATTAAAAACTTACTTAAATTAAAACTATTTATAACCATTTTGCCTTTCGTTAATGTTAGAAATTTTTTGTAATTATTGTTTTTTAATTTAATTTATGTTTTGTGTTATAATTACCCTTAAATTACTTTTTTGTGAAAGAAGATTTTATAGGGTATATGAGTTCACGATTAAAACAAGTTTATTTCAATTTTGTTTCACCAATTAACATAAAACGAGGTCAAATAAATATTTTAACCTAACTACAAGCCATGCAAAGCCGGGAAAATTTCTTTGTGTACTAAAAGTAGTACTTCAAATATCTAAAACTAAGTAGGTACATGAAAGTAAATTTTACAAAATTAAATTAATAATTTGGCGGGGTAACATCACATATTTTTATTATAATTTCCGTCCAACGTAGGAGCATTCATAAATTCAAAATTATTAATTTAAGGGAAGCACTCCATATTTAATTGTCGACCCAACGTGAAGGCTTTGCTAACGTAAGGGAAATTATATTTAAATATCAAGTAACATTTGTGGGAAACATTACAGTATATACTGTAGAAAGTCAGAAAATAATATCGGACAAATTTCCACCAAGACCACGTATAAAGACGTCGATCCTTGTGCCAAAATTTTCGATTACATTTTTGCATAATTACGGCTGTATCCCAATAATTACGTGTTCGATGTCAGTTTTTAAGTATTCAATGGATTGTTGATTATCTGCATAGACCTGACCTTTCAGAAAGTCCCACTGGAAAGGCATTTAATCACACGATCTAGGCAACCAATTGACTGCAGCATTACGGGAAACATATTCGATCGGGAAATTCCTTTCGCATTAACTTTAATGTTTCAGTGGCTGTGTAGCATGGTACCGTCCTACTAAAACCACATATCAACATAATTGGTCAAAATGGCCCAATAAAACAATCCATTAAGAGCAACAGCGTTTCTAGCCTCATTTTCAAGAAAATACGATCCTATCACTCCTTTAGACCAAAAGTGCACCAAACAGTAACACAAATAGAACGTAAAGATTTCTCAACAAGCACTCTTGGATTTTCTGAAGCTCAAATGCACCACATTTTTAATAGCAGTCTCAGTAGGACGATTATAACCACCAAAAACATCCTAAATTTTGTGATATGTACTTTTCCCAGATCCGCCATTTTCGTAAAGGAATTTAATTATTTTCATGCGATTTTCGATTGAAATTGAAGACATTATAGTAAATTGTAGACCTTTTATTAGGCATATGTTAAAATACAGAATAACAAAACTGTCATAACATCAAAAATTACCCCTATTAAAAAGCAAAGTCCTTGTTGAAAAACCATCGTAAGTAAAATAATGGTAAATTTATTATTTAGTTAATTGTACTAAATTGAGAAAACTTTATGAATCGAAATAAGATAAAATTTTATGATCCTTCTAACTAAAGACGCGACATTTCGACCTGTTGAGCATAATAAGGAAATCTTGAAAACAAAATAAATTTTCACTTTCCAAACTTTTAGCCCTTCTTTTCTCTATTTCTACGAAAACCCATAATTTTTTAAATCATAAGCCAATCAGAGTAAGTTCTTGATTGGTCATATTTTTAAATTCTACAATTGACTTACTGAGATTGGTTTAGGCCTAGGATTTAGACATAAAATTTAAGTAAAGGTGAAACCGATGATAAGAGAAATACAGTAAAAAAATTTGCTACTAGAATTTCCTCGTTCAATTTCATAATAATACTGTGCTTAAAAGTCGAAGTGTTTTCTTAAGTCGAAACTTGAAACTCTCTTGAGAGTTTATAACAGTTGTTTTACGAAATTTAAATTCAGAAGTGGGATATTTCATTATTCCATAAATTTAAAATTATAATCGCAGAATAATGAAAAATAATTTTTATAAATTAATATAAACTATTAATTTTGTAATATATTTATTTTCAATTTGATATACTGTATCCTACAGTAATCGTTGGAAAACAGCAGAGAACATAAAGTAAAGTTATAAAGTAAAAAGTAATTTTTTACTCTGAAAATTTAAACCCTAAACAAATCTGTAGTAATTGATGTGTACATAAAGTTAAATTTATCCTTTATCCTTGTTTTTTTAATAAAAATAAGGCAATATCTTTTACGATATAATAACAATGATTTACAATGAATTTTACGATAGATGAACTATTATACAGTAACCAATACGGTGCAATAAAATATTTTCGGAATTTCTCATAATCTTGGACGAATTCTTAAAATAGCCAAAATAAATTAATGCCTGATAATTTCACATTAATTACGTTAACAATTACTACAAGTCTCAAAACTTTTAATTCCTAATTATAGTTGAGGATTTGGTTTTATTAATCTATAGTTGAAATATTTTCTGCTATTACGGATCTGACGAAAGCAGTTGCACTCGAAAATCAAATATGTTTCAATTTTATTAAATCTTATCGGTGGCGCATAGAAGGAATCCCTAGAAATGACTGAATGTGTCATTTTGCTTATTTGTATAAAAACTTTCCTGAAAGGATACTTACATTGTAAAGGCTAATCTCATGTGAAGTTACACTACGAGCTTATTTCAATATTGTCACGACCGTGTCGTGCGGGATCTTCATTTATTTGAATTAAACTGGCTCAAACATTAACACATTTATTTATACCTTCAAACGCATATGTAGGTACATACATCTTAAAACTAATACTTAAAAAACTAAGTCTTACATTATCGATAAGGGCTGAAGTTTTCTTATAGAAACCATGGCAGTATCGCTCTCTTGCACTCGATTTTCACTTTTTAACAACACATGTTGCTGTGATTTAAAATGAACCCACACAACGCAAATAGTTGAAATTCTGAATTAATTGAAATATTTAATAAACTTGACCTAATTTGAAAACCTTAGATTGAACAGATAAACACATCCACCTTATTTCATGAAATTGTACACTTATAAAGATCTCTAAAGATAAGAATGCTATACTAAAACCTGTTAAATAGATTCATTATGAGGATGTACAAGTCAAAATCTTCTAATGAGATACTTTAGATCAGAAATGATGAAATTTATTACAAATTGTTATCTATAAAACATAACCTTTACATTTTGTAAACTTTAAATTGAAATTTCTCTGTAAATAACTTATTGTGTGAAAATCTATTTACAACCAAAATTATGTCATATCTAACTTAATGTGTTAATCATAAAATTGTCTTCGAAATCGGTAAAAAGGTTAATGAGGTTCAAAATCCATTGAAATGTGATAAGTGGAACGTGATAAGAAAAATGGTCAAATTCACAACTTCATATGGTTTCAAAATCAGCTACTGTGATGGAAAACTTCTCAAAAGCGATGGAAAAGTAATCTCTCCAAATATGGATCCAACCCTGTAAATTATATAAAAATCCATTAATATAAAATTTACAAAAGGAATAAATTTGATTTACAAGTCGTTCAAAATCAACGCAAAATGGTATTTTGCGCAAGTAAAGACAGTTGAAATTTGGTATTCGAAGTTGACAGACGTGTGGCGAGATCCAATTTATTTAAACTTGGTAAATAAAGCAATCCAAGATGGCCGAAATTAGTTACTGTATCTGAAAATCAAGAATGTAATATTTCAACTCAAATCTCGAATATCTGAAAATTATTTAATTTGAAACTACTTACTTACCAGCATATAATCTAATTAAATAAAACAATTAGAAAGTCAAATTTGGATGATCACCAACGCAACAACTCAATTCAACGGGAGCTGATTTGGAAACATCATATCAACACAACATCAACTACAGCTGTGAAGTGTTACGTTCATGCGCGGGTGATAACCAAGATAGTGATTATCTACGCAAGACCTTATGAGTCAGGATTATATAAATCAAAGGTATTTCGATATTATTATTTTTATTAACTTTTTGCCTAACATAAAGGATGCGAGGAAAAAGACCCTAATCGGTGAATTTCTGGCTACCCTACTTTTAATAAACATTCATAACAAAATATTTTTATAATTTAATTTTTCTACGGTTCGAGCAACAATTTTTAAATAAACATTTAATCCGTTTTTGGACAACGGAAAGACTTAAATTGAATTTTAAGCATCTTAAGGAAGAACGAAGAAGGAAGAAATTGGAACGTCATTCTACGTTATTTTGGTATTTTGATTATTGTAAACATTCTGCTGATAGATAAGCTATCTGTATTAATTTTGTAAACATTGATATTTTGCGCTGGCGACATTTAATTTCAATATAAAATTATTTCTGAGTTAATACAATCTCTTTTATTAACAATTCAACCATTACAGGTCAGTACTCTAAATTTTTGAGATCATTCAAAAATACATAAGTGGATCGTTTTTATCTGGTCAAAGTAAATAAGCATTTTATTCTACAACAACAAATATTTTTCTATCATTCAAAATTAAAACTTTTCAATTCAATAAGCTGCATCCCTTATTCTAATCAACTACCTGCAATACTCTGAGAGAGCCTTAGGCTGAGCTATATAAGAGGGACAAGTTGGTGAACTCTTCAGTAAAATTTAGCACACAAAATTCAACATTTATATTTTATATTTTTCCTTCATTTGAAAGTGGCGCCCAAAATTAATTGACGTGTGTAAGTTTTACATAGGGGAGATATCATAGCAATATGTAACTGATTATTCTTCGTTCAATTACCTCCAAAGAAGCTTCACTAGCCCCTCACTTATTTCTAACCAATTAGCAATCAATCTATTTTCTCCGCTAGCTAATCATTTCCGGGGCAATCGCCTTTTATCAATAATGTTAATTTAGCATAGTTGCTAAGGCGACTCGCGTACTAATATTTTTATTAATGTGACAATATATGTATTTCATCAAGTATATTAAACATACAAGGAAGTACCTTTATTATAATTAGATCCATAGATGGAGTTAAACTATTAAATTTTGGGTTACTGAAGACAATACCGACGCTGACCAAATTAAAAACGTACATTTATGGAGGTTAGATTTAGATATCGATAGAAATGGAAATTAAATTATTATGAATAGAAATCGGAATTGACAAAAGAAGCATAAAACGTAACGAGGTCACCAAAGTGCTTGTACTGGTGAATCCGGCCTAGGATACCGAATTTAAAGGGGATAAGCTCAACCAGTTCTGTCAGGATGAGGACTTTATAAAAACAAATACACTCTTTGAACTTCCTAGGAAAAGATATTTTATACTTGTAGGTCTCCAGCCGATACATAGGGGAACATCGTAAGAAACCAAAAAGATTTTGTACTCATCAGAAACTGTTACAAAAATGTCGCTAAGAACTTACCCAGGAACAGAGCATTCACCCCGACATGCAATAAGTAAAACAGAATAGGATTAGGAAGAGAATAGATATCAAACTGCTACTATGTTATGAGATGACACACAAAGTCGTGACGAAGCAAATCAGAGGTAATACAACAGCATCAATAAAAGAAAGAGAATCGTATCAAGATGTCGAGGCAATATGGAATGGAATCCAATCTGCATTGGTGACGATCGTAAGGGATAACTAGGAAAAGAACAAAAACGAAATCTTCCGCGAAGGGCAGAATCCTTGATCTAATGGATGAATGCCGAAAATACGAAAACAGGATTCGGCAAAAGATAAAAATAGCAAAATCGGAATGGATTACCAAACAATGTGAAGAAATAGAGATGCACGAAAAAAACTTATGATAACGGTTTTCAAACGCACAAAGAAATCTAGGAAGAACACTAGGAAGAACACTAATGGGAAAAACTTGAAAGATGGAAAAATTATGTTCAGGAACTTTTTGAGAAGCAGGAGTAAGGAATATAAAGCCCAGAAAAGTCACTGGGTCTGATCAGATGCCAGCAGAGATATTAAAATTATTTGATGAAAACTTCATGAATATCCTTCTGCATCTCTTTAACACACGATATGACACAGGTGTGATTCCACAGCGGTGGCTAATATCGACTTTTATACTGATTCCTAGAAAAACAAATCTTAGAGAATGTTCGGTTTACAGGATTATCGCACTCATTAGTCATGCATTCAAGATCTCAAAATGGGAATAATCATGAAGGTGTCCAACCTCCGATGTAAGAAGGACTACAAGAAGTAAACGAAGTTAGATATTCAAATGGAAACAAATGGATAAAGAAGAATATTAAGTTGGAGCCATTGAAAATTGGGAAACTAAGGGATAGTCGCTCCACTGCCCCACATGACAAAATTAGTTGACTAGAGAAGGCAGCACCAAACTGCTAAAAAAATTTATGGCGTAAACATAAATGGAAAGGAAAGAGGAAACAAAATCAAAATCGTAAAATGAATAGCATAGTTCCATCAAATATGAGAAAAATTCAGTGGATGATCCAGCTATATTTCTATAAATAATTTCTTTGCAGGATTGAAATGTGATTTTTATTTGTAAATCAGATGTGATGAATGCTTTTATGATGTTATTAATTTGATTACAGAAAATTTTGTATACGAGTTTAAATTAATTAGATTTGAATAAATTAATAGGAATTGAAATTTTAATTGGAAACCGATAATTTTACTAGCGATTAAACTTGTTTAGAAATGTACAATTTGTAAATATGACGAACGATTTTATGATTATGTTACTTGAATAATTTGATTTATTTCAATATTAAAACATTTTAAAAATCATAAAATTGTCGAAGACTGTGAGGTCTACTTGACTAATTTTGTTATTTCCAGGGGCGATTATGTCATGTTTTTCACCTCAAATTCTTTTTATGCTTTTTATTCAAAATTTGATATGCAAACTTCTTGAATAGGAAGGAGAAATAACAAAGTAGCCAGTGTAGTCTGTTGTTGGCTTGGTATATTCTGTTTTTTCTTTTTGAAACTTGCACACGCCGCGTCATTATTTTGTGAAGAAACCAGGAAAGAAGGCAAACCAAGTTCTTTGTAAGCCCTTTAACTTTGTGATATCTGCAAAATTGATCTGATTAAATTGAAAAGTTCGAATAACAACCCCAGCTTTTATTTATGTAAAAGTGCTTATAGTACAAATGAAATGCTGTATTGGCGATATCTTCAAACGGAAGTTATAACAATGCTCGACACAGAATTAAAAAATAAATCTATTTTGGTTCTAAATTAAAAGCATTGTAATTTTTACAAAAATACTAACACGTGTATATTCGATCTTTTTTTCATCATTAAAAATAAAAAATACGCCACTTTTTGACTCGAAAGCTTCAGGGTGCATTTGCTGATTATCATGGATTGATTTCAAATTTTAAAATAATATTTATAACATAATATTAGATAATAGTTTAGCATTCCATATTCTCTTCGCGCATTTGTTTCAATTAAAAATTTTTGCCAACTTAATGTACGAAAAATGCGTTCAATATGAGTTTTGGAAACACTTGATGTAAGTAGTTCAAGAGATTATCGTCAGATGACGCTATTGCATTGGAAGGCTAAATAAATATAATGCAGCAAGGTAGCGATTTCTAAACCTTCAAAGTAACGATAATTTGTAAAGATTTATATTTGCAACAAAATAACGAAAACTATAATCTTCCACTTTCACGAAAATAAGATGTAAAGCAGACGTTGGTTCCCAGCGAATCGTCTAACTGTAAATCGTGATAAAGAGAATCGTGTGCTGGCGGTTCGTAACTGTGCTCTGTACACCGCAGTTTATATGGTGATGCTGTAAAATGTGATTTTTCTTATACAGAAAAGACTCTGACAGTCAACAAAATGACTCAATAAGAATAGCTTGCTACATTTAAAATGTGAAAATTTTGAAATAAAATAAAATGAAGTAATAGTTCCAAGATGGCTAATATATTGAAAGTTGCAAAAGAGGTCAGTCTTGCAGTAATATGGAAGACTTCCTGATCGGATTACTTACTTTTGAATAAGGAAAGTGAAATGTCTGTTTAAATTTGTTGCGGTTGAGTTTTCAGTTTCGTATAAAAAAATTTAGTTTAAATTTTTTATGATTGATGAGCGTACCTATTAAGCTTGACTTCTACTTTGCTCATATCATAATAATAATACCTATTCATACTAATAACTATGATACTGAAAAAAAATGAACCGGAAACGTTTAATTTTTCAAAAAATATTTTAGGTGAAATCGTCAAAGCTAAAATTTGATTTCAAGTTGAAGTTTCATTAAAAATTTATTAGCTTTTAGAATTTTCTAAATGTTTATTCTTTTTTCTACATGAATATTAAATCTATCTTAAAGTTTGGAAGTCTGTATTAAAAATGTCAAATGTTTTCAAAATTTATTTACAAAAATTACATCGCTCGAAACTAATAAGGCTAATAAGGGTTTTAAGTTTCCTTTTAATAATCCTACAAATCACAAATAATTAAACACGTTCGTTAAAACTTGTAAAAAGAAACAACAATTTAATAAATGAATCAAAAGAAAATTTTACCTGAATTTTATGCTGGAGGAATCCAGCAATATTGAACAATACGTAGATTTCATACAGATCCACACTTCTAGTTATCATAATGTAATATCCTCAAATTGTAATGCTGGAAGAATTTCTCTCTCTCTCTCTCAGCTTCCTTTGTCTTACGTAAGGACATAGTAGCATTGGAATAATTTACCATGTCAGTGCCCCCCCCCCTCGCCCCTAAATCTATTTTTTTAATAAAAACTGATGTCAATCGTTAGAGCATCATTTTAGCGCCAATGAACTTCCATTTTTTTCGTTTGAGCCTCAAATGTTGCGGAGATATTCGTGAAAATCTTTGGGAGCTCTAAACACGATTACCACTCAAGTCGATTTTGGGTAAGATTGGTGTCTTATGGTAGAGCTACGTTTAAGTTTCAATGAGCTTCCATTCTTTTCATTTAAGCCTCGATCATTGTGGAATTATTAGCGAAATCTTTGATGGGGCTGCAGACATGATACCCCCTCCCAAGTCGAATTTTTGGGTAGAATTAGTGCTAAATGTTAGAGCATCGTTTGAGCCATTCTTTTCGTGTACTGTCTCCGAATTATTTGCGAAATCTGTGGGGGAATGATGGGGGGAGGGCGTAAACATGTTTTTCTATTTTCCTTCTCGTTTTAAGTTATTGCCAGCTTTACAAAAAAATCCCTTTAGATCACAATTAAAGACCATAACGTTCCCAAAATAAAGTGTTTTTTAGCTCCGCACATTGTAGAATATACAACGCTTTTTCTATTCGGATGAGTCAGCAAAAGTACAGTGTTATGGTGGCGAAATTTCAAATGAATTCTCGATTATTTAAATTTGTTCAAAATTCAACAACACGATTTATAAATTTAATACAAGCAGTTCAGTTTGTGAAGCGGGTATTATTCTAAACCGAACGCAAAGTTTTCACGCTTTCAGCGTCAAACTGTCATGGTGAAAAAAGTGCCAGACCGAACGCGGTATTATTATTATGATTAAATAATTCCAATTAATGCCTTCAAAAATATGAGAATTTTAAAATAACGTCCACCAATTTTACAAGGAAATTTTAATCGTTTATAAATTAACAAATTATTCTAAGCTGAAAAAACGAACTTGACATCATAAAAAAATTTTAATTTGAATATAATTATAAGAAAATTAAATAACAAATTGTATAAAATTGAGAGATGCGGTACAACTTAACTTTTATTAAAGTTTTCCTAATGCCTCTCAGCGATTCCCTGATGTTACACTCACATATTATATTCTTGGTATTCTGATGTTGAGAAAGCAAACAGCAGCGGATTGATTTAAAATTCTAACTATGTATCTTACATAAAATATTATTATTATACAAAATTGTTGTTGAAATTATTAGCATTCGCTAAGTAGTTTAGTTCCGAGCCGAAAATTATCTGACACAAATATCTCTTACTACAAGCGCCAAACTCGTTATGCTAAACTTCACAACTTGATTGGCAAAATTTATGAAACTTAAAATTTCGTATTATAAAAAAAATCCGGACACTTGAAGTTCCGAAGAAATTAATCCTACTTGAGAGAAAATGCTTAACAACAAGCGATACGAAATGCTTTGAATTTGTTTCGTTCAATAGCAAACTTGAACAACCCCTTTAACGGAAATTTAATATTGACAGCAGACAAGCGCTCCTTTCAATTTTTTTATTCGAAAATTATTTAAAATCGTAAGAAAAGTATCAATTGGTTTTCGTTTCATCTTTTAAATTCATCTCGGGTTTTGTTCTTCCAACGCAAAATGTAATTTTTAACCACTCGTAAAAATAACTATACAGTTTTATCTGAGCAAATGTGGATAAAAATAATTGAATTCTTTATAATCTTGCAACGCGCCCGTCGTGTTTTTCTAATAATTTTCATTTTCAAGCATTCTTTTTTAATTTAATTTTATTCGCCAACTTTTTACAACTTGAAACTTTAAGATAAAGTAAGTTCCTCGGAATAGTACGGTTCCCTCTTAATAATAATTAGAACAGTTGTTAAAGTTTGTGACTTTGTTAATAAGGACGATTATTTTTTCGAATTGTGTCCTAAAACAAAGAACTTCTACCCTATTCAACTGAATCTTTTCTTAATATCACAAGAGCAGCAAAGTTTTCAATTTCGCCTTCAACAACAAAAATCATTCAGGTGTTTTTTATTTATAAATCTATTTCTCTTGACGTTTAAATATTTTTACTTTTGACTTTGTTTATAATCTTCTTTCTTTCAACAACAAAAAGTTTTGATTTATTATCCAACTTAGTTTGAGTGAGGAGCTCATCTCTTGAGAACTGTTTTTCCTTTTTGTAAGATCAATTCATAAAAAATTTAGTAGAATTTGTATTTTTACGCATCGGAGAATAAATTATTCGAAATTCCATGAAATTCGTTTTTATGAATGATAATTTATGAAATTATTGTGCTTAGTTTATACATTTTATTAATCGTAATTTACATCATAAAAGTCAGAATCTTCGGCTAACCTAATAACTTAATTGCCTTCAAAACCGCTTTAAATTTCATGCATCAAGGCAAAAGCTAATTAAAAATATTCAAGAATCATCTTAGCAAGCTACCCCACAATAACTAATTCAAAAAATAGAAAACCACTACCTGAAACCCATCCAAGGCAAAATAGGAACAAAAAAGGAACTTAGTGAACAAAGTCATAGAAATGGATTGACGCAACTAAGGCAACAGATTATTCGTTGTAGAAGGCAAGCAAGAGAATCAAAAGACCACATCAGAACCCCTACTAAAGAATGGGCAAGAAGCAACGATGAAAACCCAAACACCTTCGCTGCCCACCTAACTGAAGTATTTAAATCTTTCATCTTGTTTGCTTGCTGCCAGAAGCCTGTGACAGGTTGCTGCCAGCAACAACTAGAAATACAGTTTGTTAGAGCGACGTTTGCCAAGGATCATCCAAACTCTCTTGCAATGGACCTACTGACTAGCCATCGAACCAAAAGACTAAAACGTCATGATCCACTAGACTTACTCCATTGCTTCTGAACTTGATGATGTGTAATACCCATACGCTTCATAGCAGTGCAAACTCCTATGTCATTTTTCTCAGTTAAACTTTTCACTTATAATCATTAAAATATTTTTTCTTTTGAATTTTAGTCGTAGCGAAGCGGCTAAAAGTTAGAAAACTTTTCTATGATTGAAACAACTTAAATAACTTAAATAAGTCAAAAACAACTTTCTACATTAATATTTATGTAAAGGGAGTAATTTACAAAAAGCCTTTCAAGATTTTCAAAACTGAAATAAGTGCTATATGTTGGTTTTTCCATAGTTCCATTAGTATCGCATAGAGGAGTGCTTAAAATTTTGTTGATATTCGTGTTTTCACTTATTAAAATAATTAATTATTAATTTCAGGAATAAATAAGTGAAAATTTTAAAGGTTAACGAGCTAAAATTACCTCAATAAAATTACATTCCATTGAGAAATACAAGCTATTAACAGTAATTACTATTATATTTTCAAATTTAATCATAGTACTCCTACTTTATTTATATGAACGTCGAAATATATTTTCAAAATGAGAAAATCGAATTCGATTTTATCGAACGCGCATTATTATGAAACCTCAGCCGTTATTATGGTTTACTTGTGGTAAGCTGAGCTTATCGTGTAAAGTAATCAACTTCTACGTGAAGGGTGATATAAAGAGATAAAACACAGGAAATGCCTATGCGCGTTTATGTAAAAATACTCGTACATGGACGTAGAGGGCGCATACGCCGACATAAAAAGCTATCACGTCTTACATTTACCCAATCAGAACCGTTGTAGACCGGTTAATAATATTGTTTACTTCATCATAATTATTATTATGTCAGGTAGAATATGATACTGTTTTTCGATTTATTGTAACTCGAATGAAATTATACAATTTTATATTATTTTGTATTTGAATCGCAATTTCAATTTTTTTTTAAATGTCGTAGACCTTCGCTACTGTTAATTAATTTCAAGCTCCACTTTGGGCGTCAATTGATATGATTTTATAAATAATTTTAATTTTGAAGTTCTAAAACGTTGTTGCGTGCAATTGACATGGTTTTATTGCAACCATCTGTTATATTATATTGGTGTATCTCACAAAAAATGTGCACCATTACTTTTCAAACACAATTTTTTTTATCATCTACTTATTATTTCACCTACCATCCAATGCTAAAACACTTTTCAAACTTAATATTTAAACACTTTCTTAAATTAATATTTCATCTCTGCTCAAGCAAAGCTTAAGAACCAACCACTGCCTCTCTTAAAGCCTCACCTTGTGGAAAAGGTCTCTAGATTAATTATTGTTGGCGTAGTTTTCGATCTCTTCACATATTGGCATTTTTTATGTTGATATTAATTTTTATCGCATCTGATTGCCTTATTTACCTATTTCGCCAATCTCCCACGTTTCCATCCATTTTTGCGGTATCCACGCAGCCAATCACAAATTGGATAGCTGCTTGTCGTCGATGTCTCTATAGAGTCGCTGAAAATACAGAGTGCAAAATTGGAGAAGCCCTGATAAATTTTCCTGCAGGCTGAAATTTATAGTTTTGAGATTTTTCGCGTCGTAAAGATTGTCGAATCTACGTCATTTTCAAATTTTTGCAACATTTTAGCTTTACAGGTGGTATTATAAAAGTGGCTAAACAATTAGAGTGTGGCAGAGAACTGATAAAATAATTTTATTGTTTTGGTAATTATAGATGTTGAATCAATGGGAGGGGTGTGCAAGAATACCTGATGTAATATTTGGAAGCAGGTCTACGTTTTTGTAACAAAATGTAATTATGGGGAGGGAAAGTGCTTAAAATTGCGTGACATAATTTATGAACGATCCCTAATCAAAATATAAATTGCGACCTCGAAAATGAAACACCGAAAACTATCAAGTTCACAATGTTCGATGATATTTCATTCAGAGGATGCAACACCCCGAAATTGGTTGCAGTTAATCACCATAAAAACAGTTCCTTATAGTTAGTCTTGAATACAAAATCGGCAAACATGAAAGAAAAGTTGTGTTAATATATCATTTTTTAAGTGAAATGAATCATACTTTTCATCACCACGTTAATATAAGAAAGCATGCGCTTGTAAAATTTATGGAACGCTTGGTTACAGGTTATTAGTAAGGTCCGGGTAGTTGTCGTATTATTTCGTACCATATTTTGCTCTGTAATAATTTTAGCATGCGTAACAATTAATCAATCACGGGACGGTCACCCATACAAATGGCATTGCACATTTCAGTGAAATTTTAACTTTTAAAATGTTTCAGTGTTCTCTTTAATTTTTAACTTGCCCTTTGTCATCAACTTCATGTTTTGTTTGGAGACAGAATATTTCGTTTTTTTTCTTTCATTTATTTATGTACTTTGCCGTCTAGACACGGATCGGTGCCAAGTTTGTCACTTCAATCCTTTCACCGTTAAAAGCAATAGCAAAAGTTTGTGTTACTTAACGTTTTTTCACCTCAGATTTTACACCGCATTATATAATTTTGTTGCGGTAAGTAATCAAATAAAGAGACAATGGCGTGCAAGTTAAACTTAAATTTTAACACCATTAACAATTGGAAAATTACACCTCAGAGGAGAACTATTTTCAATCTTGTATAGCAATGTAAATTAGACACAGAAAGCTTTTCCTCTTGAGAAATCCTGTATTAAGCATAAAGTTTTGATGTGAGCTTTTGGAAGCTTACAAAAGCGACCTTGCGTCTTTAGGCATCAATAAATAATCTGTTCTCTCCATTTTCTTTAAACCCAATCACTTTATAAGCTTAGTTTAGAAAAAAAAAAGTTGTTTTGTCACTCGTCAGGAAAACGTAATCGCTCTTTTGGGTATTTTTATGCCATTTCCAATTCTAACATAGTACGTTTCATCCTTACATCAGTACACGCTTTCCAATGTTCAACTCAAACAAGTGTTATAGCTTTTTTATTCTTTACGTAAAGTTTTATGAAAGGATAAAATTCTTATTTAATTTTAAGTTTTCAGCCAAGAAAGAAACGTGTCAATTGCCAAGTTTTCTTATTTTATAGAAATTCTAATAAAATTTTATGATAAGTTTTAGTAACATTTCCTTTCCGGTATTTAAATAAAAATTTTAAATTCCATTTTATTGACGTAGGCTTTGTTGCGAAAATCCTGCTTTTGATTTATTACACCTTATATGTAGATAAAGCCAATGAAATAGGCGTAAGGACGCTATAAAATAAATTAAATTTTATTATACCTTCATTTTTGTTCCCGCATTATATACTTTACATTTACATGATAATAACGCACCTATTTTTACCTCAAAATATTTACTCCGAATATTACTTTTTTAATACTTTTACATAAATTAAATAATGGTTAACGTCGGTGCGTTTGGGAGTAGGAGAGGCCGAGTGAAAAAGTTTACTTTCGTTTCCCTGTTCTAAACTTTTTACCATTTACTTAAAATCTCTAATTTTGTTACTTACTTTTCATCAAATTTATCTTTCTTCCTTTAATCAAACTGTTTCTATCGTATAGCGTTACAACCCTTGATGGGTCTTGGCTATCTTTACAACTTCCTTCCATCGCTCTCGTCCTGTCATGAGCGTCTTCATCTGGTTTTCATTTATTCCTATGGTTATGAGGTCGGCTTCGATATTGGCTCAAGGGTCTCTTTCCTTCAGGTGATTTTCCCAGGCCATTTTGATTAACCTGCAACTCGGCTAGCTTAATTGTTGCAATTTAATTTTTTGTATTATGTCCAAGTTCCATGTTTGTGTTTTTTCCGGTATATATCGGTCCAAAGGCGCTTCTTTCGAATCGCTGCAGTCGCTGTTTATTAGCTTTGATAGTAGTTCATGTCTTGCTGCTAGATGTTACTATTGGTTTTATGAGGGTCTTGTAGATTTTGTTTTTTGAGGTTTTCAAGACGCTCTTTGCCTGAAATAGTTTTGCTCGTGCGTAAATACATCGGTTACCACTTTCGAGACGGATTTTTATCTATCAGATCGTTGATTGAAGTAATGTGCGCATGATAACAGCTATACATCCACTTCTGCTAGCCCTATGGCATTTTCAAGAGCCTATATTGAATAAGATTGGCGAGAGGACATCTCCCTGTTTCAGATCATTGCCGATTGTAAAGGTTCCGATGTAGATTTTGCGATTCCACCTTAGATTTTGAATCACTAAAATGCACATATTTGTGAACTAAATGAGTTTTCTAGGAATTCCAAGTTCAGCCATTGCGCTCCAAAGTTCAGTTAGTATGATACTGTCGTAGGCCTTCTAAAAATCGATGAACAGTTGATGCAGGGCTTTATTAAATTGCCAGCTCTTCACAAGTAGTTGTCTGATTGTAAAATTCCAGGTTAAAGTTTCCAGGTCAATCAACCTCATTCCATTCTCATTCGATAGGTTATGCAGACTGTATTTGCCAATCGTTGGTTTAAAATTTTGTTCTTTGCCTATTTTGGCATTAAAATAACTGCATAGCATTCTCATATCTGTTTACGTCTGTCTTGAAGAGCTTTTTCGAGCAACTTGTAGAAAGTACTTATATTTCTCTTCCTCGCTACAAAGAAAGTAGTTATACCATATCCCCTTAATTCATAGCCAAAATCACACAACAATGTTTAACTATTATATTTTTACTCGAATTGTATACCAATATGTCACCTTGAAGGCAACGGGAAACCACCCCATTAAATTTCTTTCCCTAGTTAAGTCATCTTGACTTCGGTCAAGTTGATAACCAACGTTCGCTGAGCGGATACGGTACTTTAAGAAGAAGACTCAACACTCAAAAGGGAATAATTAAAATTCAAAATATGCCCAAACAAAAATTCATTTTATCAACATAATTTTTTAATCTAAAACAAAAATGAAAACGTTCAAAATAATATCAAAAATAATACTGTTATTTTTATTACTTTACAAACAATATGTTTTAGAAAAACCTCACAATGTTTTTAACTTTTCCTGAAGGTACTTAAATAAAATATTTCAAGCACAATTTTCGACGTTTATCGATTCTAGAACTTGACATATTTTCTATAAAAAAAACTATCAGATCGAATGTGTCAAGTTTTTCATCAAATATTAAAAGCCACTTGGCGTGTTTTGATGTTAGGTTTGGCCGGTTACTAATTTCCCACATAAATACGACAGTTCCTGCGAAAAATTGTGTAACAAGAGCACCGTCAAAAAATGTTAAGTTTGCAGATTTGCTGGAATTTATAAATTAAAATGAAAAATAACTCTGCGTTAATTAAAACTTTCTGGTGGAAATAAATTTAAAAAATGTAATTCAGGAATATTTTGAAAAAGCGATACACTGAAAGTGAAATTAAAAGTTTTAAATGTAGCAATAAGTGGACTGGAATGAAGCAAATCGACACGTTTATCGATTAAATTAACACATCGGAACATATTATGTACTTGTAATATAGAGCTTGATATAATGTAGTGTCAATAAAATAAACTACGTTATCTTAACATTATGTGACAGAAGAGCAAACTTGAGTGTGGAACTGATAACAAGAACAAGCATAATAACAACGTGCTTAGTAGGATTTACGTCAAAGATAAACTTTGGATTATGGTTTTCCGTTTATTAACAATTTTGGATTCACTTCTATCAAATTATCGAAAAACTATAAAATTTTTATTGCCAAGTTATGAACCATCAAAGACATGATTGAACTTATGTGTATATACTGTAATGTTACTGAGCCTCACGTTGGGCCGCAAAATTATATATTATGTAATGTTCCTGAGCCTTTAATTACCCTTAACGTTGGTACGATAAATAAATATATGATGTTCCCCTTTAAATTATAAAATAAATTATGCTTTCTATAAAATTTGCCCTTACCTGGATTCTTATCCCACAATGATAACTTTTGTGGACGAAATTTTGTAGGTCACCACGGCTAGCTCTTAATTTTATAAAAAAATTCTTTTATTGTTAATAACTTTTCTTGATTGCATTAGATCATCATTAAAATGAACAAAATTCATAAATTTTTAATATTGATTTATTTGATTTTAAATTGAAAATAACATTTTCATGGCAATTTGATTTTAATGAAAAATTTTCATAAAATTTTATAAATGGTTGTTATGGAAACCATTAAAGTTTACGCATACGCCTTAAATTTAATGATAACAAAATTTCTTAAATAAATATATTATGCAATTAAATGTTTATTAATATAAGATTTCTGACCTTTTATTTTGTTCATTAATTCCGCACTGTATAGTTAAAGAAATTTAACCTCACTTCCTGATTGCATCATTTTTCTTCCGTATAATTTGATTGTTGGTCGTTTACCCACAATTTCTCTTCAAATTATCGTTGTGTTCATCTAATTTAATTTTCTTCCAATCCAACGATATTCACCACCATAAATTCCATATTTTTCATACAAATTGGTGAGTACCCTAATAAATTTTTATACAATCACGTAATATAACCTCTTTTTAGGTTAATCCACTTTCACTTCCCTATTTCGGGTTATTTTAACACAGTTTATTGTAAAAAAACTCTGGAGCAACAAAATTACGTGTACATCTTCATAAACTTATTGCGTTGTTAGGTAAAACAAACACGTTACCAAGGATATTATTTTTGTTGCAAATTTCCAACGCCTGTCTGTTTTTATGTTATAAAGTTTTTATTGGCAGGTAAATTAATCGATATTTTCGTCACTTGATTTTTAATTCAAGTATTGTTTTTATAGGAACAACCCGCAAATTCGAATATGATGCACTATAATTGTTTAATTTATCGCACCAAATTGTGATAAATGTCATCGAGAAACCTTTTTATAAGTTTGCATAACACACTAATTACAAATTAACCTAGTTTTATAACAAATTTTAACTAACATAATTTTTAACTAACAACTTATAACTAATAATTATTTTACATGATATATTTTTTCTTTCATTTACGATTTAATCGTTTTTTTCATATTGCCATGATTTCTGTTAATAATTGCACATTATTTATTTAAATTTCGATTAACAACTTGTTCATCCTTTTAACTTGCTACTGCAGCTAAGCAAAGAACATTACAATACCTACAGAGAGAAAATTACGTACAATGTTAAAAAGGACAAAATTATTAATAAACTAGACGGTCAAGCGGCCAAACTCTCTAGAAGAGAGAAACCAGGAACTTCATTGATGAGCAACTGAATATAAGTCGTACAACCCTATCAAAATTATAGGCTGAGCAAAAGTTCAATTTTTTCACAAAATATTCAGAAAGTTTAATTGAACTGTTGTTCTGAGGTTTCTCTCTTCTAGAATAAAACCCCCAGAAGACTCGGGGTTTTTGATCACAAAAACCGATGATTCGAATGAAGGAAAAATCATCAAAACTCGAAAAATACAAATTTGTATTAATTGGAAACATTAATTAAACATAAAAATTTTAAAATAGGAGTAACATTCCTTATAGGGATTTACAAAAATGTCATCGGGTGTTGTTTGTCTATAATTTTCGCGGATTAATTGTTTACAAAAAGTTCAAATTTATAATACGACTGAAAATCGGAAAACTTCCAACGCTTTCCTCCATTTGAAACAGTTTAATAAAAATTTGATTAAACTTGACATAAGCTGAATTGTTTTCACTATACAAGATGATTTTTTTAATCCAGAAGTGATCTTGATACGCGATTGATCTCATTATAATCGGTGATCAGAATAAGCGGTGTCTACTGTATTAAGATAAATTAATCGTTATTAAGCATAAATTGCAACTAAATCATAAATTGTGGTAACTTTCATAATTTATGTGAAATAATTGTATAATATGTAAATAAAAGCATAGAATTAATTCTTGAATTGTAAACTACAAGAAATTATTTGTTTGTAAAAACCTACTTGATTAGTGTTGGAATAACTTTGACAAAATGACACGCAATGGGGGGAAATAATAGTACATGGTAGAATACGCGTGCCTATAGTCAAATATCATGTGATTAACCACGCTTAATTATCCATGAGCTTTTCAGCACATAAACCGGAAGGAAATCTTAAGTAAAACATTTGTTCCGAAAAGTATCGTATAATCTGAAAGCCTTTAAACAAACTTATCATGATTGAAATAAATTGGATACCTACATAAATTTACAAAAGTTTCCCGACTGTAATTTGATATTTGATTGAAAAATAAACCGACAGTTCTGAAAAGATTTAAAATAAATAATTGGGAGTTGTGTTCATAATTTCGAATATTTTCGACTTTCTTTGAATTTTCCAAAGAACTTCATTAATTCAGTTGTATTTAATTCCACAACTTGTAAAACTTTGTTGTCTGAGCTGCACCAAGTCGTACATAAATTCTTGATAAAATTTGCATACCATTAATGTAGGCAATTTACCCCGACTTATTTGTTTATCACTACATTTTAATTTTAAAATTAAGGGTGATTACTGGATTAGTACCAGGCACTTGAGTTTATGCTTCCATAAATCACACAAATTATGGTAGAAAATTAAGTCAACCTTACAAAGCTGTTAGAAAAATTATGGAATATAAAAATTTCCCACCGTTTATTGTGTATACCTACAATATTAATCAATTATTATGTTTTCCGTTATACTTTTAGTATCGAATTGTCCTTGACATTTACATGAAACTATCAAAATTTTAATACCACAATAATTTTTAGGTAATCTAAACTACACGTCGAAGATGTATAAATTTTTCAAATGTAATGATTTTTTATTTAAATTTATATGTACATAATTACAGGAAAAACAAATGCGTGACTAATTTATAATCCCATATTAATAAAAAAAAACTTTTTCTATTGAAGCCAATCGATATCTCAAATGGTTCTATTATTGAAGTAAGATTTATTGAAATATTGTGATTTTGAAATGTCGTTACGCTTAAAGTCATTAAGCTTAATTGTTGTCATCTTCTGATCCCGTTCGATAATTAAGTTGGAGAAAGGGCATCGCCAAGACTATTTAAGTAATTAGGACGCTCTTGGATTTAACCTACGACTAATTAAATTTTCTAATTTTGTTAAAAACATCAATTTTCCCAAACATACAAAGTTTCCTATTACATAAAAACTAATTTTAGAGATGGAATTACCAACTAAATTTAAGTGACCTAAAATTTCATGGTTTTTGATTCTTTTGACTAATTTTTGTAATTGGAGAGGAAAACTGTACTTTTTTAAGATTTATCCTCCTCAGCCATGGGTAATCGTCAGATGAGTAATACAAAGTGGTCTATTTTTATACAGGGTGTTCCCGTAAAAGTCTACTGGCGACTTTTTCCCAGATTTGCCGTTGGCTCTTCATGACTGCCATCATTTCCTTAGCAAACTCAGGAGGCTCTAATGAGGATTTAATACTTGTTCCCGCTGCTTTTACGGTTCTTTCAGCATCTTTCCTCAATCTGTCCGTGTCTTTTGTATCGCTGGGGATTTTTCGAACAGCCAACTTGATCCCCATCGATGCATTCCGGTTGTTCTTCGAGCGAAAACCCTAACCATATCCATAATTGCATCGTCTATGACTTTCTCCATGGTATCATGGCGGACATAAGTCCTTCTATTCTTCTTTTCATATTCTTTGACATTCTTTTCTTCTGAATTTGAAATGTCCTGTTTCTCATCCTCGTTGTCAATCGATTACTGGTACACCACGGGCTGACTTTGTACCTTGGATGTAGAGTGGTCACTTGATGACAGTCAGGAAAATGCCACCTTCTCCTACCGTTATTGAACATCCGTAATTCTGAACTGTATTTTTTTGTGCTAGTTCTTCACTCATTTTTTTATCTTGGTTGGGGTTTTCTGTCAAAGCCTTCTACCCTTAGGCATCGCTTGTTTACTCCAGGATACCATGCAGCCTTCGGCGCCATTGCCATAAACTTGATTTTAGAGATTGTTTGGAACAGAAATCGACCATGTTCAGTACTTCTTTCTTATTTTTTTGTTAGCCTGAGTGGACTTCACTGTGTGATGTCGAGATGCTTTGTGATGTTGGTGTTTTGTTGATGAGATCAATCCATTTAATAAAAACTGAAATTGCTTTTTGATCATTTGTACAATTTACCACCAAATTCCAAAATGTGCATTTAGTCGATGTCTTTCGTTAAAGTGTTAAAATTATTATTACTATATCGCATTACTGCTATAATTCACTGAAAAACAAATTTTTTTTGACTTGTTAATGTTTTAGTTTAAATTTAAAACGATGACACGAAAAGTCAGTTATTCTAAATTATTATTTGCTTAATCTCGAACTAAACAAAATTTTTCTAATTAACCTACATTTTTGCATTTTATTTCTCTAAATATTTTCTTAAATTTGCTTCCGTTTGATAGAATTTGAAATATGTGTTTGACATTTAATGTAAAATTTATTTATAAATGTACTAGTCGAATGTATTAGCGCAATAGAAAGCACTTTCATAAAGAAATTGCCTATCAGCTTCTTATTTTTATAAAATTAATTGAGCAGTTTTTCATCTAGTTTTAGAAAATTTTAGTTAAATAAAGCTGTCAGTATTACATAATTATAGTATGTTCAGTCATTTTTCTATTTTAAATTAATGAAAACTGTTTTAATATTAAAATATATGGAGTATGGATTAAAATTCATCAAGAATTATTTTTCATGTTGATTTTAGTAGTTTCAAGAATTTGATTGACAAATGCAAATATTGGCCCGAAGCGGTTTTAAAATACAATAAATACAAATAGCAAATAGTTAATATTATTAAACACTGTTAAAAAAACTAGCTATATAATTCGCCTAACTGCTCTGTGCAAGCTGTAGAAATTGCTGTGATTGCATTAATTAGTAGTGGGGCTATGCGTCAAAATATAATCTACTAGTGAAAAACGCTGTATCTCCATTTTTGACGATTTTCAGTTTGTAACATTATCTTTCCTGATTTATTTTCAACTTTCCATTGCACTAAATTAGAATAACGTATCTCCACTTCAAATGGGTCAAATTATCTTCATCGATGTAATTATCTAAATTCTGCAGGTTATTAAATTATACACTTATTAGAAGTGAATATTACATGATATTATATTTTCAACAATGCTCTGCAACAATGCTCAATGCAAAGACCAGGGGGATCGCTCTTTTGCACATACGGTGTTAGTCCTAAATAGAACAACATAGCTCCTCTACTTTTTTAATGTATTAATAATTCATGTATTTTTATTACTAGTTAATTAGGTTTAATTTAAATTTAATCAACTTTATTTTGCAGTTACAATAATTTAAATGGGAAAATATATTACTATGTATCGCTTCTCCTTTATATTAGGGACACATGTAAAAATAATGATAAAGATATAAATTTTCTTTTCTTTTTGTTTAGCTCTTTTTTTTGTAATCACTATTTTTTTAAATTTATATAGCATGAAACATTCTTATCACAGGAGCAGATTCCTCGAGGGTTGATTCTTTGCTTTTTCTGAAAATGTAAATTAAGTGGAGGAAGATTCGTTCCTCAATTATACTCAACAGGATATGTAAAATATAACGCATTTATTTTTATGAATAATTATATGAACATTTAACAATCGATAATAAACCCCCAAAAACTTAAACTAAACATAATAATTTTTTAACCTAAACAAATTTAACATAAACAAATTAACTATTTTTAAATTTACGCAAAACCGAACCTTTATTCGTTTCCGTTTAACGCGTCGTAGTCCGTAAATGCAACTTTTAAAACGTCCAATATTACCGCAAAAATGTTAATTTAATTTCTCTTACCCGCAACAGATGGCGATGCACTTTCTTTCAAATTCTTCTGTATTTTCAAGGCTGCAATTATTTTTAATTTCGTGATCCTATTTGACCAACGACACATGTGAAACCAAATTAATTCTGAAGAAATTCGTTTGTTGAAGTACTTTCTTCAACCACTTTATCAACTTTATAAGGTAAGTGTTCACTTTTACTTTTATCATACCAATTCTGCATAAACCATAAAAATAACTTTTTTATAACTCGCTACAATCTTCTCTCTTTTTAGGTTAATCACTTTCCGTTGGGTTTTTATCCAAATTTGTTACCGTTTTGGACGAGAGGACCACAACACTTCCTCTTGCCAACGCGTTTTACGGATCTCTCGTTTATTATTTTTTTTATTATCAACCGTTCCCTTGGTTTTTGATCAATTTATCATTTCGTCACTCTTTGATAATTTAATTTTTTATTAATAATGTAAGTATCATGCCTTTTTGATATTGCCTTTTATATAATCGAATGTCATTAATTAATATTTCTGTTTTCAGCGTTGTTATAACAACCTAACGTCTGGTTACACTCAACACGCATCAGTCCCGGATGAACGAATCGTTGCATTTTGTCTTTACCGTGACCACACCAAACTACGTAAATCTTTTGTACCTTTACCTCACTTCTTAAAATTAACCTACATTTATAATTCTAAAAACTTAATTATACATTGAACAAATTTTTCTATGAATATAAAAATTATTGTAGTTCATGATTTTTATATCATTGCTGAACGAATCTTTCCTCTCACTTATTTTGTTGATAACTGACTTTATTCGAGCTTTCAAAATTACCTGTTGGAATTCTTCTTTGTCATTAAGAGTCCTCATGTAATTTGTGATCTTTCAGAGTGCTTATTTAATTCAAAGTTATTGGTATTTTGAATCACAATAATATATTTAACTTGGAATTTATTCGAATAGCGTAATCAGTGGATATTTTTAGCATTAAGGAAACATTTTTTTAAAAGCATAATAATTAAGGAATATTGTAACCACAAAATTTAGTTTAACCCCGTGAACTTTTCTAATAAGTAACTTGTTATTTTTGACAATAAACCAAAAATGAAACAACCCTTGTACGCACAATATTTATGTCAATACCGGACAAAATAATCATAACTACAACCGCTACGTTTCACGATTCATAGTTCAGTTCACAGTTCCTATAATTAAATCGGCAGTTCGTAATCCTTAATTAAACAAACAGCAGTTGAAATTTATTTGTAGTTTATACAGCTACCGTGAATGAAAAATTGAACGATTTTGAAATTTAATAAGTCACAGTTATTTTTATTTTCTTTCAATAATTTTATTTAATATGTTGTCCTTGATTCCTGTACACTTGAAGACAACGTTTTGGCCACGATTTTAGCGATCGTTGTATCATTTCCAGAGGAATGTTTTCTATCTCACGTTTTATTAGTTTTTTTAGCTGTTTAAGGGTTGTAACTTTTGACTTATTTAACTGAGATTTTAAATAGCCCCACAAAAAATAATCACAGGGTGAAAGGTCCGGTGATGATGGCGTCCATATATCCGGATGAATAAAAGATACGTCGTTCTGTTCAAGAAAATGTAAAGTCTTCTTTGAAGCGTGAGCTGGTGCCGAGTCTTGGTGAAATATCCAATCACCAGCAGGATATAATCTTTTTGCGTCAGTCAAAAGTGGCTTCAAACAATTCTTAATGTAATATTCCGACTTAATTTTAGCACCAGGCTCAACAAATATTGGCGTTGTGGTTCCATAATTCGATATTCCCATGAACACCATAACTCCCTTCGGATGGGACTGTTTTGTGAATACGTCCAATTCTTTTGCCGATTGCTCACGTCTCAAGTACTGTACTTTTCGTTGGCCATCAGCATTTGTCAGATGGAACCATGCTTCATCGACAGTGATGTATTTTTGCCATTTATCACAATTTAGTAAGTGATACAATCCTAGTGAGCGCTGGTGCCGTTTAATAATTGTTTCTTCAGAAATATGATGTCTCCTTGGTTTCTTCATTAATTTCAGGTTTAATTTTTATTTAGATTATACCGAATGATATATTCAGATGTTTTGAAATGATTAGCCATATGTTGTAGTGTCGGAGGATTCGTTTTTAATGCCATTTTCTTTAAATTCGATAATTGTCGATTTGTCAGAGTTGGCTTCTTTCCGCTGCCTTTCTTCCGGATTTTGGATTTAAGTTCTGGGATTCCATTTTTTTGTAGTTAGAGAGTGTACCTTTCGAAACACAAAAATTTTGGTCTTTACACCTTTTTTGTATCATAGCAAAACTACATTGTTGTTTTAAAAGCTTAAAAATTATGATTTGTTGCTCTTTAGTTAACACCATGTTTGTAACTGACATTAGAGAAAAACAAAATTGACATCGATAAGTTCATATCGCGTGCTCTATGGAATACTTTGAATTTTGTTTAAAAAAATAACTCTTATTGGTGAAAATTGAATTTAAATTCGTTCAGTTTTTCAATCACGGTACCGGTATTTATACAAATTTACGCGTCGATTATTTTTTAATACAATTAATCGGGTAAGGTATTTGTTTATAAAAAGGTTTTATTTATTGTTTCTTTATGTACCTACGTTTATTTTCACTTCCAATTAGCTATATATTTTTTTGGCTTATTAATCTTGTAATGAACCTACATTATAATATATAATAATAATTAAATTCATGTAATACATTCAACATTGAAAGCTAAGTTCAGTCATCAATTTTCAAGAGCTAACTTGTTGATTATTATTACCGCCTGGATTTCATTGTTACTTCTAATGCTTAAAGGAGCAAATATTTATTATTTACGTATTTTATTTTAATTACTTACCACGGATTTCCCTATTTATTTATACCTATTTGCTTTAAATATAGAAGAAAACGCAGGAAAGGAAAGAAATTTCCTTTTAGCGTTTAGATTATCATGCGCTCTATTTATTTAGGTTGCACTGTTTTTGATTTCTAATTTTTCGGGGGTGCCTGATTTTTGGGAGTGAATAAAATAATAACATATTAATTTACTTGGGAGTAAAATAAATTTATATGGTTAACACGCAAAATTATATCCATTCTTTTAACTCCCACATGTAAATTAATCTCTAATCTAATATCGAAAAGCGACATCTGGTGATAGCAAACGATACTTCATCGAATGCATTTAAATATATTTATCGCAACTCGTTCAGTAAGTAAGCAGTTAACCCGCTCTACAGACTATGCGTAAGCAGATGTTCCTTCCCGGCTATCTGTTGCTATAAATAATTGTTGTCTAGAGCTCATTAACTCGTCTAGGGAGATTTTAATGTTATATATTTGCGAATATATTACAGCCTTATTTCACACATTACAATACATTATAATATATTACGGCCGTGTTCCGCATCCTAGGTGCCAGAGGTCTCTGTTTTGCCATAGATCCTCTTCTAACTGCCTCTTTTCCATAGCTTCGCGGATCTCATCATCCCATCTTCTTGGAGGGCGCCCCCGTTTTCTTCGTTCTGGGGGGGTCCAGGACCATACTTTTTGTGGCCACCTCTGGGGTGGCATTCGTCGCATATGTCCATACCATATCAATTGCTTTCTTTCCACTTCTTCCGTTATTGTTTCCTTCATTTTCATTTTGGTTCTTATTTCTTCATTTCTGATGTGTTGCAGCCTACTTATCCCACAGCTTCGTCGCAAGAAATCCATTTCCGCGGCCAGGAGTCTATTTTTGTTTCTTTTTGTTATTTCCCACGTTTCTGATGCATAGGTAAGAATGCTTTTGACCATACTATTGTATATTCTTTTTTTTGTCCTTTTTCTTAGATCCTTTGACCAGAGAAGTGCGTTTAACTTTTGTGTTACTTGTTTAGCTTTTATAATTCTGCTCGATATTTCTCTTTGACAATTTCCTTCTTCAGATATAACCACACCTAAATATTTGTACTCTCCGTTTGCTTTTATTGTTTTTCCTTCTATGTCTAGGTCTTTTCCTTGCCCTCCTGCCACTAGATACTTAGTTTTGTTGAAATTTACTTTTAAACCCCATTTTTCATAGGTTTCAGTCAATTTTCTCATCATATATATGATGTCGTCTTCATCTTGGGCTATTATTATTTGGTCATCTGCAAACAGAAGAGTATGAAGCATATCTCCATCTATGTCTATCCCCATTGGACTACACTTTCTTTGCCATTCTTTTAGGACTACATTGATGTACATTTTAAACAGAGTTGGCGATAAACAGCAGCCCTGTCTCAGTCCTTTATTTGTGTTGAAGCACTGTGATACGTTTTTTCCAATTTTGATCATACCCTGATTTGCATGATACAGATCTGTTATAGCTTCAATATATTTTTTGTTGATGTTTAACTCGACAAGTACTTTAAATAACTCCGAAAGGGGGACAGTATCATACGCTTTTTCAAGATCGACGAAAATTAGATGTATTTCTCTACCTCTTGCTTTCTTTTTTTCTAAAAGTTGGCGAATTGAAAATATATTGTCTACGCATGATCTTCCTGCAGTAAAGCCACTTTGTTCTTCCCCTATATCGATCTCCCCCTCTAATCGTGCTTTTAATATTTTCCCATACAGTCTTCCGATTGAGGATAATACACTAATCCCCCTATAATTATTGCAATCTGTCTTTTTTCCTTTTTTGTATATAGGTGTAATGTACGCTACCTTCCATTCTTGTGGTACACTTTTACCACCTATAAGGCATTCATTAAATATTCGTTGTACGACCTCTATGAGACCTGACGGGGCATTCTTTATTAGCTCAATCGAAATTCCTCCCGGGCCGGGGGATCTTCCACTTTTCATATATTTCAGGGCCTGGTAGATTTCTTTTTTCGTGATACTTGATATAATTTCTTTTTCGGTGTTCTTCAATTTAGTTGTCACTTTTACTCTCTTAAACTTATCTCTATCTTCGTTTAGTATTGTTTCAAAGTGCTTCCTCCAATTCTCCATCTTTATTACTTGTATGTTTGTTAAGTTTTGGTTATTCTGTTTTAGGTTTCTAACTGTCTTCCACGCTTCTTGGCTTTGTGTACCTCCTATATAACTATCGATTTCATTGCATTTTCTATTCCACGAGTCGTTTTTGGCCTTTGTAACTTCTTTTTTAACTTCTCTAGTCATCGCAGCATATCGTCTTCTGTCTTCCGGATCCTGCGTCATTAACCATTTCTGATATAATTCTTTTTTTCTTTTTATTAAAGCCTCTATACCATCATTCCACCATAACTTCTCTATTCTCTTTTTTTTCTCTCTTTCACCTAGCGCTTCCTTTGCGGTCTCATGAATTATTATTTTTATTTGTTCGTAGCTCTCTTCCACACTCCCCATAATACCATTTTGTAGCTTCGCAGCCATTCTACTTTTATACAAGAACTGTATCGATTCCTCCTGTAGTAATTCCAGTTTGTATTCTTTCTGGTCTAGTTGATTTGTATCGCATTCCATACTTTGTACATACTTTTTGTATTTTAGGTACGCTTTGGCTCTAAGTAACATGTGGTCTGATCCGCATTCTGCCCCTCTCATTGCTTTGACATCGTTAATCCTTATATTTGATTTTTGTCTTTGTATTATGTAATCAATTATCGACTTGAGCCTTCGAGTTGGCTGGACCCAAGTGTACTTGTGATTGTCTTTATGTTGGAAATAGCCGTTCATGATCTTCAATTCAAATCTATGGCACATTTCGATCAGTCTTTCTCCGTTGTCATTCACAATATCTTCTCCAAATCTTCCCACTACTTCGTTGTTTTGACTTTTTCCAGTTCTTGCATTCAGGTCTCCCATTAAAAGAACCTCTTTTCTATTTCCTATGGTATCGAGGAGTGCCGCCAGATCGCCTTCAAACTCATCTTTTTTTGTAGTACTGTAGTCTTCTGTTGGTCCATACGCTGCAATCACTACCATACTGTAACCCCATAACTCGATCTCTAATTTCATCAATCTTTCGTTTATTTCTTCCCAGTGTTTGATATTTTTTTTAAACTTTTTTTTTATTGCAATTGCGACTCCTGCTTTTGCTCTACTATCCTTTGGTACCCCACTGTAGAACCATATATAATCTCCACTTTCAACTATTCCTGTACCCTTCTTTTTGACTTCCGTGAGTGTTGCGATATCCATTTGGTACCTTTTAAGTTCTTCAAATACTTCGTTTTGTTTTGTGTTTATGCCTTGAATGTTCCATGTTCCTATATTCAATGTCCGTTTTCTTTGCCTGTTTCGAATATCCATTTTTCCGTCCAGCTTTTTCCGAGGCTTGCACTTAGGATTTTTAGCGCTTTATTTTTTTTTCATGAATGAGGTGCTAGCCCATTGCACAACCCCCAACCTGGAGGACCAGGGTAATTTATTTTCGGGGTTTCCTTCCCTTAGCCTTTACTAAAATTTGCTTTTCCTGCAAGGCAGCAGCACAAAGTATCCGAGGAACAGGGATTTAGTCCTGTTTCGTGCGTTTAATGGTTATACCGCCAAATACTCGGTCGCCAGAGCCTCGTCAGTTGTCTAGCAGGGTGCACCACGTGCAGGTGAGGTTGACATTTGGGCGTCTTTAATGTTTCTCGATGTTATTTGACACCCCTTACACCCCATTTTAATGTTCACTTTGCAATTTTTATTTATATTTGCTTTTGAATTGACGTGATCAATATATCTTTAATTAAAGTAAATTTTAATTACTACGTTGGTTTTTTAAAAGCGATAGTATTTTTTTGCATTAATCGTAAACAGTTCAAAACATGTGATATTCTGCAAATTTATAGATAAAATTTAACGTTTGGTTTGCATAATGTAACTAACACCGCGAAATTCTTAGTAGGGTATTCCCCGTATGATGTAATATTTGTACATATTATGGTTTTTCTTACAAGGTTACTACTTTTATGCACTTATATTTTTATAAGTTATTGCAATATTTTAATTACGTCTGTTTTTAATTGTACTTCCTCCAAATTTGTTTATTTATTGTATTTTGGTTTTTATGAAAGAGATTGCGATAAAATATCTTATTTTTCCTCGCCTCGTTAGAGCTTTTTACCGTCACGGATGAAATTACGTCACTCGGCGCAAGCGCCTTGTGACAATTTCATCCGTGACGGTAAAGAGCTCTAACGTGTCGCGGAGAATAATATACTATTACATTAACGGAAATTCGCGAGGTTACTACATAATCCACGTTCAGTATCTTACCCTCCGCAATGCAGTTGTTATTATACTTAACCACTTACAGACTAGACAAAAAGTTATTAAAGAATTAAAAGTTCGTTAAACAATTATTGTTGTTTCTTCGGCACTTAAATTTTTTTTATAAATAAACTATTTTGCTTTTTTTGATAATCTAGCTCAATTATTATCAAATTACAAAGTTTTCAAGAGACGGTCATAGCTTAGTGGTTAAGTGCGCCTACTGCTAATGCGAAATGCTCGGTTCAAATCCGGACAGAGTAAAAACTTTATTCTGACCGTTTCTCCTCGGAAGGCAATGGCAAACCACCGAGGTAATTTGCCACGAGCGCCCATCTCGCAATGAAGTGTATTACACTTCCCGTGGTTCGGAGCCCACGTTAAACAAGTAGGTCCTCTATGAATGTGAAAATAAATTGAACGCACATCACATGCATAGAAAGAGATGGGTCACGACGCTTCTGTCAAAGAAGCATCACGATTGAGGAAATTATTATGCTAATGTGTTAAACTTCTTGTGCCAAGGTTCATGGGTTCGAATACCCTAGGGTAAAATCTATAGAATAATTTTTCGCTTACCTACTGTGACTCTTCTGAACCCAGGTAAAATTATAAAATTGTAAGATGCAACTTTTGAATTTGAACTTCGCGCCAACGTCCTTTCCAGAAAAACGCCATCTATTGAGAACTAACAAAGTTCAAATCTAAAATCACACTTCTTCGACGACACGGAAAATAACTTGGACCACCACGCTGTGAAAATACCTACGATCGCCATCTAGTAACCAAATGCTTTCTTCCGGTGTACAAAACATAATGTCAAAAACAACTGTAACAAAACAAATGATCGCTCCGAAAGAGAGACGAACCATAACTTCCAACACAAAATAAAACAACCAAATTTGGGCATGTCAATTCTTTTATTATCTTTAATATTCTTGTATGAGGAATTTAACCTGAAGCAATGATTTACCTAAATTGTGACCTAATAAATCTGTAGATTTAATTACCCTGAAAGTCGATTTGTTTTAAATCGCTTTATGTTATTTTGATAACTTTTAAATTCTTGTTTAGATTCAATCCTTAGGATTTTAATATTATTTCTTCATGTACTTAGTACATTTCTGGAAGATTGTGGAAAGCTATGTGTTTTATTGAAACACTAGCTGTTAATGAAAAAAATTACCTTTTAATCTACCTTTAAATAACCACCCTTGAATTACAATTTACTACCTAATTAATTGTAACTTATTTAAACTCAGTTGAAACAATTATTTGTATTTGGCTTGCTGGTTTAAAACAAGGAATCCTTCGTTGGTTTTATAGTGGCTAAAATATTATATATCTCGCCAGGCCAACGTTCTTCTAGAAAAACATATAGAGGTACACCTGTTCAAATACAAATTAAAATCCCAACCTAATTCAAACAAGTTCAACCATCCTGTATTTGAATAATAAAGATACCTAATTTACCAATATTAAAACCCCGATCTAAGTAACGACAACTTAATTAAGAACAAATCTTTGGGAACAGTTCAATGTAGTTTGCTTTATGGTTTGCATTTAAGCATTAGTAATCGTGAGTAATTTATTTTCCACGTTACTAGGGGGTTGTTTATAATCTTTTACCCAAATCGGCGAAGCTAAATGTACACGTAACGAACCCAAAACCATTGTTTTAAATAAGTCAATTATTTACCAAGATAGAAAGATTTGCGGACATATTTTGCATCATATTTTAAACTCGTGTGCCACCTTAAACAATGACTGAATTCCTCCAATCAATTCTTTGTACTTGCAAACAATTAGCAATAACTTTGACAAACACCCTGTATATAATTTAATTACTTTACTAACAGATTACCTATTTTAAATAAAGAAACCTCTTATTTATAAATCTAATCTCATTTGAAATTAAAAACACCCTGTATATAAGCATACTTGCATTTTCTTTGTTTGAATAAACAAGTTACCATTAGAAATTTAACCTTGCAGTTTAAAAGAATCCCTTTGTACATTTCTAACACGTGACAATGATCTACTTTTAGCCTTGAATAGAATAGTAAAAATTTCCACTGTCGCAACCTTGAATCTACAACACCCGGGTTGGATTCCAACAACCCCTTACCTACAAATTATAATATAGCCCGCACCCTTTAACCTTGTGTAACTAATACCAAATTTAACTATAATGTAAAACCCTTTTAAAACAACCTTTAAAGTTTCTATTGTGTGAAACAATGGAATTATTTTAAACACAAATAAATAAAAATAAAGTCATTTTGCCCAAATTTGTAATAAACATTATAAACTAATTAAAAGATTTATACCTGTACAATTTATCACCAACACTAAATGAAAAAGCAAGTTAAAACAGAATTATTTTGAGTTCAAAATAAATTACACCTTTACGTTAACACAGTACACGACCAAGTGAACGAAAATCTCTTCCCTAACAAAGAAGTCACGCTTCTTTAGCTAAATTGAACCTTAATGACCCGTTGTCTTTATGTACCAAAAGGTGTCGTTCACAAATATGACTTTAACATGAAATATACAGCGGTAAATTAAAATTTAAATTAATTTAAAAAAATGAATATTACAAAATATATAGCCAAAAATTTCCCTAATCACAGCAGACTGTAAGAAGTGTGTATTTTCGTGGTTCGAAATCCACGCTAAGTCGTAGGTTCTCTATTACATAAAATATTAATAAACATTAGAAACAGAATTTGTAATCCCCTCCCCAAGAAAATCATTTGGGGACTTTCTAAAAAGGTGAGGGTAATATTGTCACAATTAAAAACTACAAAAACGAATATTTTACATGCAATACTTTACGAATATTAACATATACGTCGTTCTTCCTTAGTTGGGCGGTATAGAACTGGACAAAAATAGTAACGCAATAGTAAAGCGCTTGTTCTCCGAAAATTATTATTCTATCTCTATGCTCAACGTCTTTCATTACTTCTCTGGAACCTCATACCCTGAGGGGATGTATTCTATACCCCTCGACCATCCGGTTTGCATACAGTTAAAGTTTTTGACTTCCGTAAACATTATATTTTACGTAGGTAATATTACCAAGATTATATTATATTGATTTTATCAATATATTTAGTCTTCAAAATTGTTGAAAATGGTAAATTACTAGCGGTTCCCAAAGTGGGTTCCTCGGAATGTTTAAAAAACCAAGGAAAGCTAAGGAAATAAAAATATGACATTTTCAATCCTTAATAATTGAAAAAATGCATATATCCAGGCAAGGAAGGTTTTTAGCTTGCAAAAAATCCGGGCAAGCTCAATTTTGGCAGATATGTACATTGGAGTGTTCTAATGAACCCCCCAATAGTTCCATAAAATCCCACGCCGGAGTCCCTCACAATCGGGGGTTTCAGCTCCCCTAACGCGATTTTTTGCCGATAACTCGTTTATTTATGCTTGTATGAAAAATTATGATCAGACCATAATTGAAGAGCATAAAATTCTCTATAAAATAGTGTTTTTTAATATTTTTCCATGGTACACTAATACTTAATTATTGACCGAAAATACGACTCACTCTTAAAATGGCACAATATTGATTCGTTGCAGGGAGAGAAATGTTATCGGGCACGGGAAATGCTTTTAGTAATAAATTAATTGAAATTGTGGCCAAGGTTGGAAAATGAAGAGAAAAATAAGTTTTTTCAAAATTTGCCAAAGTTATAGTATCTTCCAAGTACCGAAGCCGAAATTTTGGTTTGAGCTTACCGAAGGTCCGGGCAAGCTGAAAATTGGCAAAGATGTATATTGAAGTGTTCTAATAAACTCCCCAAAATGACTCATAAAAATCCCAAGCCGGCGTTCCCTCAAATAAGGATTTTAGCCCCCTAAGTGCGGTGTGCCGCCTATAGCTCACGTATTTTTACTTTTACGAAAAATTACCATTAAACAAAGTTTAATTTGCATATTAAAGTATGTATTGTAGTACTACCTACTGCAGCGCCATAAGTTATAGAAATTTTATGTTCTTCAACTTTAGTTAATGGTAATTTTTCGTAAAAGTAAAAATACGTGAGCTATAGGCGAAACACCTCACTAGGGGGCTAAAATCCTCATTTGAGGGAACGCCGGCGTGGGATTTTATGGGACTTTTAGGAGGTTCATTAGAACACTCCAATGTACATCTCTACCAAAATTCAGCTTGCCCGGATTTTTTGCAAGCTGAAGCCAATTTTTCGGCTTCGTTGCCTGGATTACATAGTATAGTTCAAAATTCATAATTTCAACATAAATTGAACGGAAAGAATATCCCAAATTTTCGAATCGTGCAAATGTGCACAAAATGCGTTTGTGCGAAATTGGATTCTCAATATATTCAGGAACAAAAATAAAACAAATCGACTTGACGCAGTTGCAGATATGAGAATCCAAAAATATACAAAATGCAAATTCTGTCATTCCCTAACGCTCTTCTGATTAGTAAATTTTGTAGTTATTAATCTAAAAATGCTGCAGTACGGCCTTTAGGCTGCACAACCACGATAATTGCGCAATAGTTTTTAGATATGAAAAACCATGAAAAACAATTTTATTCATAACATTAAAAAATATATAATTTACTTGTATTTCTTCATCCAATAATATTAGTCTACTGCTGAGCAAGATCTCCTTCTCTATTACCTTCCTTCTCAGTCCTTTTACCCGAATGAGGGTTTGGTGACCCATCTTGTTCTATCTCTTTCTATGCATATGATGTGCGTTCAAATTGTTTTCATATACATAGAGGACCTCTACTTGTTTAACGTGGGCTCCGAGCCACGGGAAGTGTACTACACTTCATTTCGAGATGGATAAAGCAAGTTATTCGAAGGTTGACCGTCATAAACCCGGGTGCACAAGAAGCAGGTACTTCGATTCTTCCACGTTTCGACCCTTTTCATTACCAAAGAGCGAAATTTAAACCAACACCAAATTAATTAGATCTATAGTAGATTCAATATTTCTATAGATGAAGTAATTTTTTTTAAATAACGTTTGGATTTTTTTTTATATAAATATATTATGACCTACAGGTTAACATAAAATTATTACATTTTAATGGTATCAAATAGTATTTTTTAAACTTAATAATATTAAATTTGAATTTATAAAATTTAACAATTTAATTTAATTTTGCATTGTTTTAAATATGTAATTATATCAGGTAGTTGCTATTCTAACACAAAGATGTTAGGTATATAATTAGCATGACTGACTTGCTGTTGAATTTGTATAATATGCTAAAAGTTTGTTTCCCATGTTCATTTTACTGTTGATGCTAATCATCAGATTTACTTGAACGGATCGCCTTCCGCTCTATTAACTAAATTAACAAATTATGATTTTGATACGTATATACATGTTGTTTTAATGTAAGTACGACGTTAACATTAATGTAATGAATGTGTAAAAATAATTACAAATTAAAGCATTTCTGTATGCTGAAATTACTTAGTAACCATTTTCAAACTGTTGTATTACCATAATTAACAGTACAAAAATAAATAAACTTTAACTTTATTTATTATACAAATATTTACACTATTATTTATATATTATAATACATAGCAAAATAATTTCCACAATGTTGTTAATTGGTAATAACTACAATTCTACATTAAGTTCCTGGATATACTCAGAGTTTAGCTCTGAAAAAAATATATAAAGGGTTTTCAACTGCGACTTTGCTTTTGAATTTAAATAAAACACATTTTGGATTCTGTATTTCTTTATTGATATATAAATGTAAAAAGTCTATAATTCATGAATTAAATCTTTTGTCAAAATTTTCCATTACACTTTTGCATAATTGGGGCTCTATATCACCAATTACGCGTCGGATGTTGATTTTCAACTCTCCAATGAATTGTAGATTATCTGTATACACTTGATCTTTCACATCGTCCCACAAGAAATAGTCTTTTTTGCGGAAGGGAGGGGGAAATCTTCAGAAACGCACTACTCAAGATATTCTGGGTGGTAGTGTAAGATTCTTACTTACTAAAACCCCCTCCCTAAATGTTGGTCCGTGATTACATAGGCGAAAAATCAGAAAACATCAGAAAAACCATCTCCTTGTTCAAGGATGAAATTAGCGAATTGTTGACAAGGAGAATGGTCAACTGACTTAATTCATGCATCACTAACTGAACTCTATAAGATTTTAGACCCAAATCTTTACGCAAAATGCTGAAAAATCAATTGCTGAAAACGCATTGTAATTGATAAATTTTATCAAAAAGTAGTATAGACTCAAATTTGACAACAAAATTTTTAATAGTGGTTTTCATCAGCACCATTTTCATAGCGAATTTTAATTACTTTTATGCAATTTTCCATTGAAATTGAAGATTATATAATACATTGCCGACTCTGTAACTTTTAACAAAATATTGCGATGTTCTGTTTATCAGATTGGGGGGGAGGGTCTGATGTAATTGGGTTTAATTTGTGGTGAAATGCTCATTACTAAATATTCAGATAAAGGACCATTATGACAGTTAGATAATTACACCTGAATCTTCTTGGTACATCCGAATGATGAACTGCTTGCATCAACTCAATCTGAAATATAACAAACGTAATTTTGTATACACAAATATTTCGAGAAAGAATGTAAAAGAAAGCAAAAGAAGGTCGTTTATTTGTTTTATTTAAAGAAAATTTGGGAAGAAATTAAATAAAATTAATTTATTTGTAAAAGGGTAGATAAACAATAATGAAAAGTGCTTGTGTTAAAAGGAATTAGTGCGCGGGCTTACAGACAATTTTGGTGGGATGTAAGATGGATAAGGAAGCGTGTAGGGACTCACGGTGTATCCGTCGAGACGTGAGGACGTATTTTTGAGAGAATGGAACGATCCGCGGTAGAGTACGGACGTGATTGTGAAGAAAGTTGAAATTTTGGAAAAAGTTGTAATAATTTTTTTGTTAAGTTTTGAATTATCAGATGTCTATTGATGATTCATGAAGTATGTGAAGAGAAGATTTATGAAAGTTTTTCGATGAGTATTTTGAACGATATTTGGAAAATTTTGGAGACCGCTGATAAAAATTTTTATGGTTACGTTTTTTGATGGTTATGTTTTTTTCTTTCTGATTGGAAAATTATTGAAGATTATTTTATGGACTTACCTGAGCATTTATTCAATAAGACGAAGAAAATAAATCTATCATCAATCCTGTCTGGAGTTTTCATGGTATGGAAATTGGATCCAATCGTGTAATCACATCCACGGTGACTTGTTCCACTACACATCGATGGGACACAACTGTATCGACTTCGGTAAGCAAAATTTGTGTCGACAAACTGTAATAACATCTAACAGTAGAAAATTAAAGTTCGCGCGTGAATTTAAATACGGGGCGTTTAAAAACTTTTCTTTTATCATTTTTCTGTAAATTTAATTTGTTCCTATTTAATAAAAATCAGTCTTTTGTTTTTTAATGATTATATTTGTTTAATAAATTACAATATTTTGTTTACAAATAATTACGTTTAATTTAATTTAACCATATACAGCAGTGAAGATCAGAGTAAGCAGGTGTAAGATACAATAAGTTTATTATTTTTATTTTCTTCAAAGGTTACTAATTAAAGGTAACTTATATGAGTATTTTAATCAAATAGATTAACCCAATTTTCGACCCGTAATAACGAGTTTTCATGCAAGCTAGTCGGAGCATAGTTAAATTAAGTGCCATTAATTTTTCCCGCTATATAAATAAAAATCTTGAGTTTTACAGTAGCAAAACATGGCAATATATTGAACGAATTTAACGTTTAAAAGAAGGTCCTAACAAATATGTAATGAAGATATGAAAACCAGCTGAATTAAACGTAATTTCGTTGCAATAGTTAGTAGTGCTACAAGATGAAAAGTTGAGTTTGCTCGTTGTTACGGTAGATATCGACATTTTCCGCTCGCATCGACGAAATTGCTAATTTATTAATAGTACGATATATTACATTCTGAGGTGGAAAACGCCTCATTACAGTAATTTTTGGCCAAGTTAGATTATCGAGGTTAGAAGTGCCGAGATTTTCACCGAAGTATGTATACTATTTTATTAACAATCAGTTAGTTTTAAAAACAATTATTGTTAGAAAAAATTAAAAATCTGCGAGCTTAATATTTGCGTTTTTAATCAAATATTTTCACTAGGTCGGTAGTGATAACAATGTGCTTTTGTTAAATTTAAATGACATAACCTGAAATCAAATTGTCAGTTCACGAAGTGGTCATTTTACGAACCTTCCGTCCGGTAATGCATTATTACTAACCGCTAGGAAGGTTCAAAATTTGACCACTTCTCGCGGTTAACCGGTACCGGTTGGACACTTAGGTAATGAATAATATCGTAGTTCTCAACTTCTTCAAGTTACAAATCGATCAATAAATTATTACCAACTGATTCTGAATAACTTTTTTTTAAATCCCAACGATTAATCTCTATTTAACTTCTACGAACTGTAATTACAAAACAGAAACTATCCTTCGCAACCGCATGACTACACTACCAGATCTAATTTGGCTGCAACTTCAAAACGTTTACTTTTGTTATTGTTGAATTTAACTTCTAAAAGTTTAATTACTTAGAATGCCTTAATTAAAAAACCCAAATTAAACAAAGCAGGATGTTTACTTTGACTGTAGTACGCATCATTAAAAAGGGTTGAATTTACTTTTGTGTCTAATTTATTTCAAACCTATCTAACAGGTAAAAATCACGAAGGGGAAATTTAGATCGCTTTCTATATTTAATTAAACCAGATGAAGTTTTCTCAAGAAAGATGCAAAAGTTGGGATTATTTATTCAAATTTTTATTTTAACTTAATTGTTCGCCGGTTCAACGAACTTTGCGAAAGTGTCATCCCCGTAAATGGCACTGTCTGCTGTAGAATAGTAATTGAATTTTAATGAAGTTGAACTTTATTTATTAAAGAGACGTTATAATAAAATAACGGAATTACAATGGCGTTTTCCAAATTATTAGAAGGCTAATTAATTACTTTTAAATTTTGGGATATGAAATGGTTCCGATTTATCGATCGTACTGATAACATTTTCGTTGGGAAATTATCTAAATTGACTTTAATTGACACCCGATACAGCATGTCAACATTATCAACATAGTTGACATGCAAGAAAACAGAGAATTTCTTTTAAAAATTAATGGTAAAATTAGAAGGCGCAAATGGATAACAAAGATTAATTAAGCTATATGGCTTTCCCTTTCTATTTAAAAGATTTTTCTTGTGGAAGTAATGCAATTAAAATTTACTAAACTACACAACTTTATTGAAAACGTAAACAATCATTACCAAGTTTTCAACAAGAATTTATTATAATTCGTTACAGGCCTCTACTATACACTTCACATTAAGTGCCTACGTAGTAATCTAAACTAAATAAATTTAAATGCAAATTTATCATAGAAAGCAAATTAACGTAAATTCAATTAAATATTATGTAACTTCCGCTCTGTAGCCCGACAACTAACTAAAAGTAGGGCAAAAGGATACGTAGTAGTGCCCAAAATCTAATAACAAAAATTCATAATCTTTCTTAACAGGAACAAGTCATGGTAACTTATCTTTTGAAGCGCCATATCTTTTTGGCAATAGTTACAACTCCCTCTCCCATGGGATACGATTTTTTTTAATGGATCTGTCAATACGGGTTAACCTGAGGACGACCGTCCAAACCAATAGACACCCCTTGCCTGCTCCAAAGGGCAAAAGACAAAGCAATGAGCCTACATTGCAAATCCTTCAAAAGAAGACCAAATGTGATAGATGTGCTCCAATAAAAAAAATACCCAAACCGGTAAATCCAAACATCCAATATAACAGTGACAAAACAAACCCTAAGAAGTCGATTGGATGAAAAACGCTATTCCAAATTAATTCGTACACTGAATCGTTCCAAAAATGTTTCGAAAATTCGTGAAAACTACTCCAATTTGCACAATTCAAAATCTAACTGCCATCATCTTTGTTTGAGATAAATGCTATCAATTAATTTTAAAAATTGGGACTTTGTCAAAGGTTGCTGGCAGAATCTGTCAACAATTGAAGACACCTTCCGAATAAACTAATCCCGTTTTGAACCATAACACTGTATCGATCTTACACGTTAAAATTTGAAAACCTTGAAAGTTAAAAATAGCTGGTATCCTGTTATCTCGGTAAGATCACATTATGGCAATATTAATGACAGGAATCGTTTACCCAAATAATCACTGATTAATACGCTACAATCAAATTTATTCTATGTAAACATATACGTCGGTGACGTCACGAGCGTGAAACGTTGGAATTACCAAAACTAACATGACCGTAATACATTCATCAAACGTATAATTCAAGAATATACTCCTTAGAAGTTGGGTCGATCGAGGTGATGAAAATTTGATTAGATGTTACCGGCGCGTTTCAAGCAAATAACTTCCGATTTTGACTTGGAATTAGAAATATTGGTAATTATAAAGATCTAAGGCCTTATGCACCTAATAACAAAAATTACATTACCGTTAAGAGTCGAATCAACTACTAAGAACTGAAAATTACCTTCGTGGATCAAAAGGGTAATAAGCTTGTTAAGACGTAAATGGGAGATAATATAATGAGTTTCCAGAAAATTTTAAACAATTACAGTTTTCGAAAATTGGAATGGAAAAATTTTTCTTCAATTTAAAAACTTATAAATAATTAATTACTACATTCTGCAAATTAATTTTCCATGTATTAACTTCAACAATGACTACATTATTACAGGGTGGCTACAAGGGATATACTCGTAGTTGCTTTTGAACAGAATTATCTTGTTAAATCCGTGTTTGAAATTGTAGTAATATAATTAGCTCATTCTATGCTTAGTTTAGCATGGTTTATTAAAAATTCAGTAACACTGCATACATGTAGGAATTTTTTTATTTAATCGGAGATTACATAACTACGATCATGTATAACCGTGGTAACGCATTTTCGGTAGTTAGGTTATGTATTAATAAACTAATTTTTTCTGCATGCATGAATAAAAATAGACAGAAAAAATAAATCCAAAAGTTTTACTTCCGGCGAATCCGATTTGTTATTATACTATATAATTATTAAAATCACGATTTATGAATATAATAGAGAATAACTAAACCGACGTTGTTAACATAAATCAAAAAACGGAATTTATAAATTATGTATAATGTAAAGTTAGGTTATGTACAACGGCATAAATGTCAAAATGCATAAAATAATCACGATTAAACGACGTAATTTCCCAACTGTCACGCAATTGGATACTCAAACCCATGTCCAGTTATCGCGATTAGAAAATGTCGATTTCTGTGGTTAAATTTAACAGGAACCGGTTTGGAAATTATATCCTTTAACCAGCCTGTCAAGTTTCTTAAATGATTAATAGTGTAATCGAAATCAAAATAATTTCTTAACATTGAGTGGCTTCTATGGACCACACGATGTACGTACGATGCCAATACCGATAAAAAAATTAATGAATCGGCGATGATAATCTGTCAAATTCACAGCTTTCTGTGATATATCATTCAGAAAACACAATTTAGACTCTGAAGTTGGTTGTAGTTCCATATCCACCCTGTAGATTTGAATTTCGTTATAAGTTTGTTTTATTTTCAGAAAAAGTAAACTAGTTTCCCAGGTATTTCTCTCGATTTTACACGTAAACAAAGTGTACATGATCCTGGATTAAGGAACTTATGTAGTATATCATGAACTCGGGAAAAAACAGGCAGATTACTTTTGGCTGATGAGTTACAACATCTAAATTAGTATTCAAATAATACAACAGTACATTACATTTCTATAACTAAATTCTAGACAGTAATTTCTAAAACTAACTACCAGGATTAATTTTCTCTAGATATACAGATAAAGCGTCCTTACATCAAGCTTACCTTTGAAGCAAATAAACAAACGCAACTCATGCAGTGTTTAAATTAAACTTAATACTTGATTATTTCAACTTGAATAATTGGCATACACATTACTGCCGGGATTCAGTTTTCCTTAAAGCAGAGATATGACCACTTTGCTTTTCATTAGAAACAAAGTTTACCTGACCTTTATATACAGCGTATCTTAGTTCTATTATCCCATCTCTATTTCTCTATTGTATAGACGATCAGTAAAATTGGATTTGTGAATATACGAGTATATGCAAACAGGCAACAGGATGAAGACCTGAAAACTAAGAAAATCAATATTGGGTAAGTCAGGGTGACACGATATTCCCGAAGCTGTTTACATTGGCGTTGGAAAGCATCATTAAGGCATTCCCGTGGGACGACAAGGGTATACATATTGACGGCTTTTACCGAAGTCATCTTCAATTCACTGATGGCATTGTGATAGAGAGCACCAATATAGAACAACAAAGAGATATGTTAGAAGAAATTCATAAAGCTTCTAAAACAGTAGTAGACCTAAAAACGAACTTGAAGATGACATAAATTATGAGCTCTTGCGAAGAATCAGGAAAGTCGCATAATGTGATCTGGAGGAGTGATGAAAATTAGGAAAATAGGATAGCCACGCGCTGTAAGAGTGGGTGAGTCAACGGTGTACTACTCAGGTAATGACTTACTAAACTACCTTAACGGAGTGGAATTCCTCACAATCAAAGTGGTGGATGGTGCAGTTTTAAACTTTGTCCCATGCTGTGATAGGCTGGTACTTATGCAACCCATGTTGAAACCAAAGAACATCAATATAATCCAAGTACACGCCCCAATGGCAAATAACCTGGACGCTGCAATAAATAAACTTTATGCCGAAATAAAGAAAGCGGGGATCCGCGTCAATAAGGACGAAATTATAGTCATCTTGAGAGACTTCCATGTGAAGGTTGGCAAAGAAAATGGGGGAGATTGCAATCTGGAAGACAGAAATTAGAGAGGAGACTACACCTGGAAGTCACCACAAGACACGCGAGACCACGTAGTGAGGAACCAGATAGACTATGTTTTGATAGACATAAGATACAAAAATGGTGTAAGAGCGTGAAGGCGTACATAGCAAGGCTAGGGTTCAGACTCGAGAAATTCCGAAAAAAAGACTACCAGACACTGAAGTGGATGGCAGACGATATCTTGTGGTCGATGGATTTACGAAGGACATGTAGATGGAGATGTAGGCAGTGGTAATCAACATGTAGATTAGCCATCCTACTGCATTTGGGAAGACCACAATAGAAATGGCTAAATGATATCATCAGGATGAAAGTTTCAAGTTCAACAATATTCCCAAAATAAATTCCTTCCTTTGGGTATCCAGCAACACACTTAATATAATTATTTTACGGTTTAGAAATTGGACGAAAAATTTTTCGCAAAATTAAATTATGTAATAATGAAAAGTTGTATTTACGTAAAAGCTAGAAAATTGGTTTTACATTTACACAATTAAGTTTTGTAATGGAATTGTTTACTTAAATTTCCGGCAAAGTTCCTATTGTGTGCATTGTATAAATAATAACAAAAGCCATTTACAAATTCTACCTTCCAATTTTAATAAGGAAACTGATTGAGTTTTATTTTTACATTGCTTATAGTATATTGTTAATTATTAATGTTTTGAAATTCTAAAAAAGTCTTTAGTATTATTTCCTAGTCGGAAACAAGCTTGCACCTTAATTTTCCATTTTCCTCGTGTCTACTAAAGTAACCTTAATATATCTTCCTATCTTGGCGAGTAAACTGGAAAAACTTCGGTAATTCCCTATCGTAGTGAAGGAATTACTAAATTATATTGTTTAAAATTTATTCTAAACGTAGTTTCCACGTTATTTATGATTGCTATTGTACTACAATTTTGATAACTGAATAATAAATTGTGCACTTGACAAATTTGTTCAAACTATCCAGAACAATTTTATATTCGTAATAATTTTGTAGTAATACATCAAGATTTGCTTGATCCTGATGTATAAAATATAGCTTTATCAATACCACTTTCTAAATGTAAATTTATTATTATAAAACTAAAAACGTATGCATATTGAAAGAAACGTCATATTACACGAATTCTACTCTTGCATACATAATCAAAGCTTAAACACAAATCGTTAATAATGATAATCAAAAGCAGGTAGCTTGACTATTACCAAGTCCTTGAGAGTTTTTATTTAATACTTCTGTGAAATTTTAAGGATACGTACATCAAGTAATTGGTAAAAGACTATGGAAATTTTGGAGTTCTTTTTCAGGTCACGAGGGATTTACTTTCTCATGCGACTACAAGAACTTGTTTTGTTATTCTTCAACGGTGCGATTACCGCATTATACCTTATCTCTAAAGGACGAATTGCGTTTGGTCCAGCTTTCAGTCAGATACGCCATGCACTTAAGAAAATTATACACGAATATTTATCCTTCGGCTGATTGTCCCATTTGTTGGAATAGATAGATTTTCGTGTCCACTAACTACAGATTATATCACATTTCTTGGATGTGCATGCTGGTTAATGCAATTCTATTCGCAAACATTGATGTGTTTGGAGATTAAGATTTGATCCTAGCTTTTAACCTTTAAGTGCTCGCGTGTAGTCTATGAGGCGCCACGGGTACTTTGAATGGCTGTAGCCCTGTTAAGGGCTCGCCACATAGCCTGTGCTGTGCTATGCTATGCTCTGTGTTATGTCAACACAAACGTTGAACAATGTTATGGTCATGCGCAAAATAGCATAGCAACTCATAACTATGTGAACGTCACTATTGAAACCCTATGTTTCTACTTCAATATTTGACATTGGCATAGCACAGCACAGGCTATGTGGCGAGCCCTTTATTTTTTGTTTTCATTCAATCGAGATATTTTCTATTCCTCAAATACATATTTAGTAACATAATAAACCTTAGATCGATGTGATCCTTCTTTTAGTTTGCTGTAAATAAATTAATTACTGCGATGGTGCGCGACTTGGAGCCTCAGAGGCGCCACGCGAGCAATTGCGTTAAATATTTTTAGCGCATTTTACATTTCTTATAATCGTATTAAATAAATAAGAACTGATCAAATTTTTGTTTTTCAATTTTTTTATTTTATTTACAATATTGTTTTACACAAAAACAATGAAAACTCAAATTTTTATGCAATAGTATTGTCACATTAATAAAAATATTAGTACGCGAGTCGCCTTAACAACTATCCTAAATCGACACTATTGATAAAAGGCGATTGCCCCGGATATGATTAGCTAGCTAGAATTAGGTAAGGGGCTAGCGAAGCTTTCTTTGGAGGTAATTGAACGAATGATAAGCAGTTACATATATGGTGTTAAAGAGTGAAGTTCGAGTAGCAAAAGAGCGAGACTGCCATGGTTCCCATAAGAAAACTTTATCCTTGATTGATAATGTAAGACTTAATTGTAAATATTAGTTTTTAAGATGTACATATGTATGTACATAGGTGTTGCGAAGTATGAATAAATACGTTAATGTTCGAGCTAGTTTAAATTCAAATAACTGAAGATCCCGCACGATTCGGTCGTGACAGTATAAAATTTTCGCACTTTTTTTGCGATTGACAGTACGGGGGATTCCCCTAGTCAGTTACATGTATTCTTATGGGTAAAGTTTCGAACTTCAAATTCGATTTTGCTACGACAGTCTTATGTTTTGCTGTTTTCACATCAGTGTTTATGTGCTGCGAAAGTGTTCACATCAAAAAATTAGCATGGCGTGGTCGGGAAAGCGACCTCTAACTACAGATGAACTTGTAAAGATTTATTATGTTTTAGTAAATTTATTTTGCAAAATATTACATTTTGAAAATTTCATCACATAATGTCCGGTGTATGATTGGTTTGCATACCAGCTAAGCATTATTTGCATATAAAAATTACAGGTTACTATGTCAATAATAAACAAACATTTGAAAGCTACAAACAGAGGAGGATAGTAACGTAATTAATTCTTTAAGTGTCTGCCTTTTCTGCACAAACAGTTGTTTGAAATTTCGAGAAAGTCGTCGAATCGACCACCAATCCGATCAGTCCGAGGTCGAATCGACCACCGATCCGATCAGTCCGAGATCGAATCAGTCGAATCGACCACCGATCCGGTCAGTCCGAGATCGGACATCCGATCCGAGCTCCGTTCCCGATATATCCTGTCTGATTCATTGCTTACGTTTCTAGGCAATAATCAAATTTCCGAAACTGTTCTTGGTTACGTTTTCAGCCAAAAACAACAAATTCCTCCGTCGAGATTAGCGAAAAGCTTACGTTTCTAGGCTCTAGCTAAAAAGAAAGAACTTCCGAGTAGATAATTCTCATCAAGAATTATTACTTACCCGATTTGCAGATTCGATAACCTTCCGTATAAGAAGTCACTTCCTGACTTCACCCGTTCCGAAAAACACAGTTGAATTTTGCTAATCGAAATTTCAGTAGTTGTAAAAATCCCGCAGTTTATTTTTTTTTCCGTAGTTATAAAACTTGTGATTAGATTCAATTAGTTAACATTATTTCCCCACCTGTTTTAGTACCTGGTACTATTTTAGAAGCAGTAGTAATATTATAGTAACCGTAATTTTCAATTCTCTTGCAAATACATAAAAGTCAATATTATTCACAGGTTATGTATGTTCTAGACACCAGTGCCGTACTCATTTAAATTTTAATAGTGTAAATATTTAAATATTGAAATCAGTTTTTTTCTCTAAATTATTAATTAGTCACTTAACTTGTAAATATTTTTTTTAAATAAAATTTTTGTTAATTTACTCAGAATTCTTTTTTTGTTTTACAAGTTTTAAAGATTTTCCCTTTGAAAAAGCTTTTGGCGCCCGAATTTAAAGAAAAGCAAATAAGTGTCAAACAAAAATCGACAAGACGTCCTCAGACCCTGGCTACCCAAGGGGCAATTTTTGAGCGAGGCCAAAATCCCGCTACAAACTTGAGGGCGACGAAGAAGTTGACATGGGCGATTAAGATTTTGATTCTTCCGAAAGTGAAATTGATTCGGATAATGAAAGTATTGATATCCACGACAGCGATTCAGTAATTGAGACTGACGATGAAAGTGAAAATAAAGACACTTTTTTGCATAATGCCTTTTTTTATTTAATAATAAACTATTTAAAAACGATATAAACATATTTTTTATTGTTAACATAGATGGATAAAAGTTTGTCTTAACTAAAAAAAAATTGGAAGCAAACTATTTACTTAAATAATGAAAAGAAAATGGTGGCGCCTGAAAAGCGCCACGCGAGCACTTATGTAGGTCCGGCTAACGCGAGCACTTAAAGGTTAATAGATACTACATAAATATAGCTAATCCTATCGACAGCCGTAAGTTTTGAGATATTGATTGAATATTAATTCCTCTCTCCCAATTGTGATCTTCGCTTGGTCTTTTGATCGAGTAGACTTCTTTGATTGTAATTTTAGCAATGTTTTTCATTTTATTCCAATAACTTAGAAACATTTTTATTTTGTTGTATTAATGAATTATTCACTATGTGAATTATATTCTTGGAATTTTTCTTACTAAGCATTATAACATTACAATTATTTATTTATATTCTATACTAAATAAAAATGAAAGTTGAGTCAGCTAACAAAGAGTCAAATGTTCTCCAACTTTACGTTCTTGGTTACGAAGGTAACCAAGAATATATAGAAAAGCTATATATTCGTGAATATCTCGGTTTGGATACACTTTAGGGCAAAATATTAAGATATTAGAAATGAAGCCAACTAAATTATCTTTAGAAAAGATCTTCAGATTGTTTCTTGTGAATCGATCGGTTAACAAGTTACAGCCATCAAAACGTGTGGTACATTGTTCTGTGATCGCACAGAATAATTTATTAATAATTTATTCTGAATTATTGAAAATCTTCATGATAAAATTTGTCATATAATATTTTATATCAATAATATCTTTTTCGGAAATACCCTAATTGTACATATTATGTGAATAAAATTTATCCATTAAAAATAAATTTGTAACTGAAAGTTTCCATTATCTGAATTTTCACTGAAGTTATAGGGTTTCCCTATATTAACTATAAATGATTATAAATTTTATTTTAATAGATACTTCACTTGGTATTACATATTTTATGACAAACAGACTTTCGTTATCCACACGTCCGAAAACCTCTTATAAGCTGAAGCTTAACAGAAAATTCGATGGATTTTGTTACGAGTTACTACTCTCACGAGTTTCACAACATGAGAGCATTCTTTGATTAGATTTCTGAACGACTTCTTTCATTTTATATAGACATTCTTAAATAAAAGTTATTAAGTCTTTCAATCTGCTATAGTTATTATTTTATTTTTCTTAATAATTAAAAAGCTCTAACTGACTTAACCCAAAAAGTAATTAACAAAAGTTTCTTGTCTTAAAAAGTTCTTCTGTTTGTAATTTAAGTTATGAAAATTAAATTATAATATTTTAAATTCAAATAAGCATTTTGCAAAATAACACGAGTTTATTTACATAGATAGCCTAGATAGTTTAGGTTAAATAAACGTTTACTTTAAATTGCTGAGCTTATCTTCAGTAAATTTCAATTAAAGTTGGAAAATAAAATTTAATTAGTAAAAACTATTTTTGCATGTAATGTTACCGAAGATGTGAAGCATGATTAAGCTCACTGAGCGGCTCACCCACTCATAATTTTTGAGGATGCTGTTTAACCGCGCGGTGCTAAAGATGAATAATTCTAATATGTGATCTCGGTGATAAAAATCAAACAATAACAAATATTTTGGTTTAATTTTTAACAAACTTTAAAAAGTATTCGGAAAGCTTAAAAGCAATAATCTCGTATTGCGTAGTGAATAATAAATCTAATTTAAAATAGCATGTTCAAGTGTTGCAATAAATGTAAATATGTTTAGTGGCATCAATTAAAGCATAAAACGTACGATGCAATGAGTTAAAACGGAAACGTACCTTTTAGCAATGGACATTAAAATATCGGTTTTAGGTTTATTTCAGCTTTCAAGTACGCTTAAGTTAATTTTTGAAATGGCGCACTGAAACAGTTTAATTATTAAAGACTCTTTAAATTATATAAAGAAGCGTTTCCATCTAGAATTTATAAGACGTCGGCGTCGAATAATTTAATGTTCGTTTAATTTACTTCAAAACGTAAACAAATGCTGCACCTCGTTCTGTCCGATTTATTCTCTTAATGTAATCACAATTATCAGAGTCATCAATGATTCACAACCGCAATACGAAAACTATTTATTTAATAGTAGATTAGTAATTATAACAACAAAATAGTTAACCGTATTTGATTCAAAACAGTGAAAATTTTTATAGGGAAATAGGTGTTAATGAGAATATTTTCATTAACTTTTTGTTTGTTGAAAAGTAAAGTAGAATTTTTAAGTAAAACTCAGATTGTTATGCATACAGCCGCTAGCGTTTGGAAATCCCAGGTGCTATTGTGCTTGCATTATTAATTAACACCTCTAAATGTCGCGCTGGTAAATGGGGAATAGGCCACGCTTCTTTAAGACAGCGGCCCCGGACGGGGTTAATGGCATTGTATGAAGTACACATCAAGTACATCAAGTACAAGTACACGATCACATGTCTCAGACTACTTAACCTAATGCTTCGTACACACTAGCGAGCAAATCTTTGAGCTTTGTAGTGAGCGTTTCGGTGAACTTGTCACAAAAGTGCGAACGGTCGACGTCGGAATCCAATGAACCATGAAAATCCCGTACAGATTAGCGAGCACAGCTGTGAGCTTTTCGGCGAACTACACAGAGTTGTGCGTATTTAAGTATTTTCTGCTTCATCTCAACAAAGTTGCAAAGTTCGACGAGGATAACTTCGTCAAAATACGAGCCATTCAATGTCGATATGTCAACTAAACTTCGTAGAGAGGAGGTGTAGTTTGTGCGATTTTAGCACTTATTCCGTATATCCAAAATAATGCGCGCGAGCTGCTTATAAGCATATAACGAGGTATTTCTTCACTATTTATCGATGCTCGTCGAGAAAAGCTCGTAACTTTTCAGCGAGCGAATCTACGAGCGGCTCGCAGAGACGCTCGCAGTTTTGCCCGCTAGTGTGTACGAGGCATAAAAAAAGTCAAAATGCGTTCATTCGGTTATTTCTAGATTATAATAACTTAAAAAAATTTGGCGAAGTTACTATTTCGTCTAAAATTTCGTCAATTGACAGGTCCTTTCCACTACGTCTTTTACCATGGATCTTTTTCTAATTTCCGTGTTTCTTATGTGGTCTCTAACCGTGATATGCAGCATGCGCCTCACCATTGCTCTCTGATCGATTTTCATTTTAATATTATACAACGATAAAATCCAAGGAAACTTTCCAACTTTTGAAAATTGAACACCAAATTTGAAATTAGCAACTCCGAAAATCCCTTAGGTCATAATATCATGTAGTATTTATTTATACGCACTTTAGACCCCATGACAAGAATAAGCGGCATAGAACAAATTACCGTTTAAAGTTCATTTCTTTTAATTAAATCTAATTATTACAGGAATGTAATAATACGTCTATTTTCAAGCAATGCGGTAACAATAATCACGAGGGTGGGTGCTCAAATCCAGCGAAATGTAAAAATTGCGTAAAGCCTATTGCGAAATATAACCTCAAATAATAGATGTGAAGCATGGACTACTTCACTTTAATTGTTAAGTGATGAAGCGGGAAGCTTTCTTTAACTACTATTTTTGATTATTTACCAAATATAACAGAAACGACTTATTTAATCATTTTTACGAGCTAATAAAACTATAGATATCGTTTAGTGGTAAACTTAAATACAATAATAGCTTTTCTAATAAAGCATAATTTGTTCGAAATGTAAATACCAAAACAACCAGGAACAAAAAAATATTGAACCAGTCTCCATAACGTAAAATAAGCCCTTTGTTATATTGGCAACGATATAATAAAAATAAGACGTCGAAATGAGAGCTTTTGCAAATATCTCGTTAACAATTGAATTTATGGGGAAGTCGGATATTACCATTATTATACAAAATAAAATTCTCTACAAAACAGTTCTTATTAAATTTTTTGTAACGTCAACCTTTTCCAAGTTATAGCTACGAGATAGACCGATTCATTACAACGCGTCGGTCTGTGTAGAAATAACTCATATCTGCATTATTTTGCTTACATCTTTTAGTTTGGCATCTGAAAACAGTTTCTAAGTTTTCGACATCCAACCCAGACCGTTACAGAGGAAAATTTCTACAAGGATGCCCCAAAAATCACAGTTGTGCGTTGGTCAGTTCAAATACATTCGATTTTTACCTAGAATGTAGTTCAAAAACCATCAACTATGAAAGCTGATGACTATGGAACAATTAAGACTAGATGATGTGTAGTTTTCTCGTATGGGGACTATTTTGCATCAGACTGAAAACTGAAACACATGTGCAGAAAACTAAAGGTTTGAAGAGCTATATCTCGGAAACTATGGAGACGAGAACTTTTTTTAAATTTTACCCGGAAGTTTATTTTGTTCAATATATTTAAGCAAATCAGTCAACAATTTATTGCAAATTTTTACACAGCAAGGAGCAGCTAAGACCTTCTGGTCAAATGAAGGTACGAATTATTCGCAAAATCATTAGTAAAAACTCGTTTCAATATCGCATATTTAGCTCCTACTCAGACATTCTTTAAGAACATGAAATTCGAACTTGGTAAAGAAATAAGAAGAATCCCATAAAATGGGTTTGGAAAACTTGGAAGCACAGCCTGTTTTCTACAACTACCAACAAAGATGCAGCTCCACAAAGACTCTTTACAACTGTACCTTTAAAATATGTCAAAAGATGCAAATGATCCATCGGTCAAAAACTGATCAAGGGCCCTGCGGTTCAATTTTCACCATCAACAATTTTATTATAAACACGACGAGTAAACCCCCTGTCCTAGCTCAGCGCTAGGACGCTTCAACAACTTTGGTCAAATACCATCGTCCAGTGGGAAACCTTACATGTGATGAAAGAGATAGACAATATTCCACAGTTTGTTTTCATTGCAAGGGACAAACATGTACGAAGATCATCCGTCGAAAATAATATGGAAAATCTAGATTACGAAATTGATCAATTTAATCATTTTATTTCCAAAAAGCTGACTGACTTACCATGTCCATTTGCAGGATGAAGGTAACCGATAGAGATAGAGAGAGATGCTAATAATTTACTTAACCAGGAAAACCCGGCTATATTTGGTTACTCGCGAAAATACGCTTTCAGTTAATTACGCATACGGCTGTTGCTATTTAAAATTTTCTTTCAATTTGGGGAAGATACACCCCCTTAGTTACGCTACTGAATCAAACAGCATAGGTACCATAAGAAAAATTATTATTATTGAACCATAACATAATTAAACTTATAATCCGTTTCCTCTTAGCTCTCACATGAAATATTGTTTAATTATTGCATAAATTCTTGGCACCTTACCACTCTTTTAATGCTCCGTGGTCAAACTAATTGGTTCTAAATTTAGTACATTAATCTGATCACTTAACGAGGAATCGAGTTCGAAAAGGAAAATAAATACAAATTATTGCAGGCAAAAATGTGAAATTGAAAATTGGAAAATTAAAATCAAATCTTCCTATGTTGCTTTTGTACATAAATATCCTGAAGTCCTGAATGATAACATAAAACTTTTTATCATATTAAAAAAGTTACAACCAGAGAATTTCAACAACGACATACAAGTTTCGATCTTATTAGATCTTATCAATGGTATTGATAAAATTCTAGTTGTGACGATGATTATTTTTTACAAACACATCACTAAAACTTTAAATTTTAAAATGTGTCTATTGTTACCGAACTGATATTTAAAATTTATAAGTAAAATGGAGGTAAAAGGAAACACTTTTTTATTGCAAAGCTCTCCCAGCGGAAAACCTAACAAACAGGTGCCGAGTTCACTTTTTTTGAATTTAAAAATTGTCAATTTTAATTAATTTTAAAGTATTAAATTATATGAGAAGCTGTAAGCTAAAATATTTTACCGCTGTCTTCACAGCATTTCGTTATCATGATATAAAGCTATTCTGCAAACAAATGGATTGACCATTGTAAAATGATAACTAAAAAAAATGTTCTTTTAAATGTTAAAATGATTGCTTTCTTTTATTAATCAACAGATATGGAGCCCACTTCCATTGTAGATATCTGTACGCCAATAATGTAAAAATAGTTCCAATTATGGAATTATCACTGATAATTATGTAGTAACGGAAAGTTGTGAGTTTTCTCGCCCCTGAACTAAACTAGCTGAACCTTGATTTTCTCCTTTATTGACTCTACAATCCATTTTGGTTGTCTGGCTCCCACTCGGTTAATCTCCTTAAACTATTTAGTGTGTTTTACCTATTGTACCAATCTTCCCCACTTCGCCTCGTTACGTGTCGCTTTTCTCCAATCTTAAAGTCATATTGTCTTTAGGTCCTCTATTAAGATGTAAGCAATTAGCCAAACCTTTTAAACAACGAATTATTTAATTATGAGATTACATTGACTTTACAACTTTAAACTTTATTTCTTATTAGTACAAAAACGTATAAAAATAAAAAACATGATAAAACTAAATACAGCAGCTCTCTTTGCGCAAAAACTTTTGTATTTAATTTAAAACTTTCATCTGTTATTTTAATGGCTGCAGTTTCCGTACTACGAATCTGGTTTGATAAAAATGAAGAATTAAATTTAAATTACGTTACAAATTGCGAGAACAACTAAAATCTTAAACGCAGTTCTCCCCTTCATTCTCCCCATCAAACACACAATTTAAAAAGAACATTTCAATTACCTCGTAGAGCTTCGTGAAAAATTAAAATAGGTACCACTTTTAGATTAGAATGCATGTCAAGGTTCCAATAATTTATTTTGAAAGGGTTTGTTATCAAATTATATACCTACCTTTATGAAAGATATTTTTAGTACTGCATTATTAATAGAAAAAAATGTGTTCTAATTTTTATAGTAACCCAAGTAACAATTAAATTGACAAATGTAGTTTCAAATGTAGTTGAGGCGGTCATAGCTTGGCAGTTAAGTGCGTCTACTGCTAATGCGAAACGCTCGGATCGAATCCGGGCAGGGTAAGAACTTTATTCTGACCGTCTCTCCTCGCCAGGCAATGGCAAACCACCGAGGTAATCTGCCAAGGAAATCCATCTCGAAATGAAGTGTAGTACACTTCCCGTGGTTCGGAGCCCACGTTAAACAAGTAGGTCCTCTATGTATGTTGAAACAATTTGAACGCACATCATATGCATAGAAAGAGATAGAACGAGATGGGTCACCAAACCCTCATTAGGGTAAAAGGCCTGAGAAGGAAGGAAGTTTCATTACAACAATAATTTCAAAATAATACACATTTGCGTTATTGTTTACAAAAGAATTAATAGTTCAATCGATAATTTTATTATTTTCAAATTCCTATGTGAAAAATCAATAACTATAATATTTCTTCTTGGCCAATTTTTCATTACTCGTAATACATTTATGATTGTTAATAAACTGAATTCCCGTTAGCCTCGTCTAGCAGAACTAAGGACGACAACAAAACAGTTGTTCCTGGTTGAATTTTTTTATATTTGAGAATAATTCGAATCAAAAACTAGAAAAACAAACTTTCGTTTGTTTTTTCTCTATTAAACGAATGATAAAAGTTTCATGAGGTCTCTTTTTTGTAAGATTTTTTTCTTTCAATTTCCCTATTGCTTTGTTGTAAATGTAGGAAGTCACGCTATTTTCCTGAAAGAAACAAAAACGTCTCCTTTCCCGACAAAGTAACGTAGGTATTACTCGATTGTTAAATTGGGCTATGGGATTTCATTGATTAAACTTTCAAAGAAATAACGATCCAATCGTAAGCATGCAAATTGTTTTCCTTTTAATAAAATTTAATAGCTGAAGCTTTTTTAAATTTTCAGTCGACTATATGTTATTTTGTGACAAGAGACAAATTATAAAACGAATGTCACATGGAGATTAAAATTTGTTTAAACAAAAACAACAACTAAATTGTAATTTCTCAAGAGTTTCCTTTTGTTATTTTGAAAACAATAATAACTGAAGTTTCTACGGTGTAATTTATATTTGGAAAATTTATGTATGGAACCCGCAAGTTACTACGGTATAATTATATTTAGTTCACGAACTAAACAATAAATAGGGTCTGCATTATCTAAAATTAAAATATTCTCGTTAAGGGACTAATTAATTTTATAGAAGAAAAATGTATATTGATTTTTTAATTCTTACACAGAATAAATTAATTAAGTAACTCGATTAGTTTTTCACGTGGGATTAGTATTGCTACAAAATTATCCTTTTCACATGCATTGTTTAATTAAATTCACAACTATAAAAGCCAAGTTGATTACATATAAGCTAATTGCATCCACAATACAAAAAATTAAAAGTCAAACAAAGTACTATAAAAATATAGGTTTACGAGGGGATATCAATAATTTATAATTATTAAAGTAAAAACGGTTAAGGAAAGAATCTTCGGATACTTTTAGCTACTTGTACACCAAATTTTAGAGTGGGCACGCTTTTTGTTTAGGAGTGACATCGAAATGAATTATCGTGGTCATAAATCGAAACAGTTTACCAAAATTACCAAAAAAACCAAGAGCGTGTCCAATCTAAAATTTCGTATACAAGTAGCCAAAAGTATAATAAAGATATCAAAAATTATTTTATTTTTACCAATATTTTTGGAGTTTTATAATAAATTAAAAATTAAAAATAGTCTTTTCTCCAAATTATTTATTAAATGAACGAGACGCGTTTCGAGAATCTCAATATATTCTCATCTTCGGTCGTTGTTAAAGGATAAAAACGTAAGGGGTTAAGAATTTGGAGAAAAGACTATTTTTAATTTATAATAAAGATGATATATTTTTTTGAGAACTTACTATATTACCATTTTTTGGGGGAAGGGCATTTAAAGTTAAAATTTGATCAGGGCCCTTATTTTGTGACCTTAATTATTTATACAAATAAAACTCACCGAACGGGCATATTCAATATTTTCATTTTACAAAAGGAATCGTGTCTTTAAATGGTATGATTCGGCCAGTAGAAATACTTCGGATAGTAGAAAATATTTTGGAACGCTGTGCAATGTAAACGGGCCACTTTAGGGCCAAACAAAAAATACGGGTTCATTTTTTGGCATAAGTTAGAAGTATAACAAATTTGAACAAAATCGTAGCGGGGCATGAAAATAATTTTCAAAATATTGGTTGGTTTCGTATGGAAACCTGCTTTTATTGCTTTGATGGTAACCTCGTCTTCTCCAGGGGTTGGGTTATTTTTCATTTTTGATAGGGCTTGTTCTATTTCATCCACCGTTATACTCAATATTTCTTCCGAACCTCGAGTCATTACTCTTCTTTTCTTATTTCTAATTTCTTCGGGTTGTTTTTGACTATTATTAGGTTTCTATAAAACTCTTATGTGATTTTTGTTTTTATCACTCCGTTTTGGTCTTCTAATTTATTTATTTTACCTTACCCTTGTGAAAGTGTGATCTTAAAGCCTTGTTTGCCTCTGTGTGGGCCGCATGTAAGAAACTTATGATCATACAAACACTGAATGATGAATTTAACTTACCTCTTTATTAACAAAATAAACCCAGTGTAGCATTTCATACCAAGAAATGCCGATGCTTAATTTTTGGAAATTATGGCATCAGGACCGCACGAGAAAGTGTAGCGGTCCGCCAGTTGCTCACCCCTGCTCTACACCATTCTCATCACTCCCACAATCTTTCAGGGAATCCTCAATTACCCTTACATAGGATTCGTGGCCCTCCGGTGCATTCCATTTTGTACATCCACATTTAGCGACAATTTTTGCTCTTTCCTTACGCACATTTATTGCAACTTTAGCTTGAGCTTCACGGATATTATGTCAAAAATATAAAAAATTTTATTAATAGTATTTTATGCATCTTGAGATTGAAGTGATACCATAGGACGAAATCACGGCACAACCTTCGGACAAGAGATTAACAGACACTTCAATCTCGAGTTGCATATACTATTTTGTGCAACGGAGATAGAGAAACAAACAGCGACCCCAAAATATTTGAAATCAAAAATAATTACAAGGTCGATAAACTGAACTCACGAAACTGATCTAAACTTCAGGTAAACCAAACACGTTAAAATACCGAAAATGAAATTTGTAAATAACTTTTAGAAAATAAAGTCTAACAGTGAATCTAATCTACACCTACGCATTAAAATGCATCGTTGCAAATGCTAAAGGATATTGTAATTCACAATATTGTATACTTCAATATAAATTAAGCGAGCTTTTTATGAAAGCGTGCTTTTAAAAGCATTGATAAACTGTCTCTTGACAAAAAAAGATAGATTAATAATATTGCAAGATGATTAACTCGATAGACCCTCATAATGTTAATGTTAAGTTTGAAGTTTCAGTTCACCGCATACAGGTTTTCATACATACTACATAGATATTCACAATATTAGCAGTTGTTTACCATTAAGTTGTACTCGTATAATTATAATAGCTGTAGGTATGCTTTGTAGATGTAATAACAAATCTTTGTAAATTATTATAATGTTTTGTTCAAGTTCTATATGTAGTTGAATTACACAGCAATTGAACAAGATGCTTTAACTTTTTTTTTTTCAGGACGTCATACATGGAGGGATTTTGTGGTTTCATTATGAGAACGTGGTGTGGTTTTAGTGTGGCACATTGAAAATTCAAGAGGCGCCATGTTAGGGGCGACACTGAAAATTGTGTGTGGCTAATAATGATCTTATTGGCTGCTGTTATATTATTGAACGGAGCTCATTTAGTAGGTGAGTATAATATCTAATTAGTAATTAACCTTTTATTCGTGTTTAATTGGTAGCCGAAACATACAATAATTGATAATTATTATTGAATTATATGGTGACCCTACAGCAATTACATAAACAGGAATTAAAAATTGAATTACCGCTCTAACAATTTTTTTTGGGTAAATACTCGTTTCTTTGTTGTAATACAATCAAATTTTTATTTTGTTTGACAACAAAAGTTTATTAAGCGCTTTTCAGTTTCAGTCAAACTCTGAATTATATCTTAAGGCAGTGAAAGTTCTAAAATTGAGAACCATTCGGTTTCAAGTTATGTGAAGAGGATAACTAAAATAATCCAGTTATCGTATAAAGTAGATTTAAAGTTCAATTTTTGTAAAATATTTATTTTATGTAATTTTCTATACATTTCAAAGGAACTTGCTAATAATACGATAATTTTGCAAACTAAAGTGACAATAGCAAATTAGTGTGATAAAATTGCTCTTCCTTTTAATTGACTCTGTTGTTTTTGACATATATGTAGGTAGATACAATATTTTTTGTTATGACACTTTTACAATCGGTATAAGTTGCTGTTTTAAATAGTTGTTGCTTGAAAACAATTGCACTTAAAAACCTGTAATCACGTAAAAACGCTTATCATGACTATCTAAATTTTATATTGACAAATGGTTATTTAAATTAATGTGTGGAATAGTAAATGTGACAAAGACAAACATCCATAATTTTCTATTTTCACCCTCCTTTGTAGTAATGACATGCGTCAAGAACGATCAGAATTATTAATGTATAAGGTAGAAAGAGATAGAAATACAAGATTTCTGTGAAGCACAGCAATAATTATTATTAAAGTAGATACTCATCTACTGTGGTTGGTTTGGATCCCATTCAGTGTTGCCAAGTAAAGTAAGGGATCCATTCACTTCTGCAATATAGCAGGTACTATTGCACCAACCTTTTTCCTCACATCAACATTGCCATTCGCCATTTATTATTAACCCATCTAATGGAAGGATGTCTGGATCTCGCCCTGTTACTACGAAGGTTTACGTTGGCCGAATTAATATTTGAATGAAAGAGTCCCATGGAATTTATTGTGTCGCAGGGGGAAGTTGATGGAAAACACTTTTAGCTTCACGTTGGTCAATTTATTATTCAGATGAAAACAGGAAGCACTTGTCATAGTGCATTCGACTGGAGATTCATCCCTTAAAGTATTAATTGGGGACACTCAAATCTTTTTTCCAATATTCCAGTATTGAAAATTTTCTTAATTACATTTTTAACTTTTGACATAAATAACCGGTTATAGAACGATTTGAGCATGTCTGTGGCAGTGATATGACACAGCTCTCTCATTTGATATAATCTTGTGCACTTAGTTAAAATATCCTAACTAAACGTTCGATTTACAGTAAAAGAATTACTCTATGTAGATACTGTACAACTGTTTTCATTATACAATATATTTTTTTATTTTAATATCTTTTGCAATATAATGTACAGAGAATTGCACTGATGGACACGGTAGGCAAAGTCATAGCCAAGATCATAAAAGAACGAATAGATGCGTAGGAAAGTCTTAGGAGAATACCAGGTAGGTTTCATAAGAGGAAATCAAGTTCCAAGAAGTTGTAAGATTGGCAAAAATGACTCTAACGACAAACAACACCAAAGTGTATTCAAACAGTTACACTTCAGCACACTTTCAAGTAGCAATTGGTTTCTAACAAGGCGGTGTTGTTTAATATAATGCTGGAAATGATATTGAGGAGAGCAAAATCTCACGAACTAGAACGATATACAACAATCGACATCAAATAGTGGCATACACCGATGATGCTACCATACTGACAAACACCAAGTTAGAATTAACAAAATACCGAGAGATAATTATATAGTAATAAACCAAGGAAATACAAAATATATTACACTGGGAAACAACACGGAGAGATAGAAAACTTTCTGGCGATGATATCCGAAGAAGGAGAAAACTAACTAAATTAACAGACAGACAATAATTAACAGACGATGAGACATATTCCAACATCAAAGAAAATATTCAGAACAGCTAAGTTAGATATTGCTATGATATCTAAAAAAAAAAAAATTTTTTAATTGCTCCACGTTGGACCGACAATTTTATCTGCTATGATATTAACAAAATTTTATATAAGTAAATTGAAAGTTTTATTTGAAAAACAAACTTTTATTATTAATTTAATGAATAGTTATAGAAAGCTTGTATAGAAATTTTTACACAAAATGAATTTTTTAAATTTACAATGTTTTAATTTTATAACAAAAATTTTACATAGTTCTGTCGACACAAAAATACAAATATATATCATAAAGCTCGTACCTGCAGGTTTTTATCATGTAAATCTATTCAAATCAAATATTGTTAATTCTCCTTCTGTAGTTAATCTTTGTACGATTTTGGTTCATTTGGTTTCCAAAGATGTATGTATGGTATAGTGATGTCGGCGGTATTCCAAATTTTGTATTTTCCCTTTTCTTATCATTATGTACTTTAGTGAACTTATAAAGGCTTCCACCTCGAATTTAATTTAATAATAATGTAATTTCTTTCACTTTCGAGGATTTATTTATTTATGTTCTTAGAATTTTAAAATGTTCTGCCAAAATACGTCCTTCTCCGTGGGAGACGCGGCTAGAAGTTCTGCGTGCCCACTTTTCATACTTCACGCGTACCTTTTTCGAACTTTTAAATTTAAACTTTTACAAATTATTGTGACTTCTATTGTTACATTTTAAAACTAAAACTAAAATTTAGCGGGGTTACAAAAACGCATTCCCACATAATTCAGAACAATCAAAATACAACCTTTCTTTATAAAAAATTATTTTTAATAATTTATGACAATGACAAACAGATAGGAACACGAAGAGTGGGAAAACCAAAGTATAGATGCAGGAAAGTGATTCGAGAATGAAGGCGAAGAACTGACAAACATGGAAAAAGATTATTTATTATTATTATTAAAATCATAAATAATAAATTTAAATAAATAAAATTTACATTAAAGGCATTATGCAGGATAATCATTTGTCATCACGTAATTATATCATCAGCATGGCTGAAAGACCTATAGATTTTCAAAGCTTATATTAAAACTCGGAACTTTATAATTCATTTTCGATAACTTCTATCTCTCGGTATATAAATAGATACTAGATAGACTTTAATCAAAAGTTACATTTATTAAACATAAATTATTAATAATACTAATAATACTAATAATATACTCGTAGTTTACATGGGAAAAAAATTTCTGGTGCTTTACATTAAACGTTCACCAAAAAGACTTTAATTGGCTTTAATATGAGTTTTATTTTCAGGAAAATAATATATTCTTCTATTAGCAGTTCATCAATTTATTAACAAAATTTATATTTTTATAGTTTTTCCCACCAATCGGTTACGTCAAGTATTGTCTAACTTTAATACTAATGATCTAGCTCTCTAATCTAGCTTATACATAAATGATAATAACCACTAGCCACGTATGTAAAGTTTTAAATAAATTACAATAAATTTATCAAAAATAATGAACGGTAAGCATACAAAACCCTAATAATGAGGCAATAACAATCATCTTCGGTATATTTTCTAACTTCTTAAAATGAAATTATATCTGAGTAAGCAGTCGTAAAATTAAAGCTATTTTAAGATACTTCGATTAGTTTCTGTTGGACAGACCAATGAGTGGATATTGATAAATTGTGTTAGTTTTAGTTAGCTTAACCGTAAAAGCTGTAATTTGAAAATAAAAGCATTATTCGACAGTTTCCTTTTTTCAGTCGACGTTTACAACGTTGCGTTACTGTAGTGCGGCTAGCCTTTCCATAACTAATTTTATGCAATCCTTGCGTGTTTATCGTGCTTTTACTACTACTTTTGCGGTTCGTAATGACCTTATTCAGTCCCACGTTAAACGGTGCGGGACTAAATTTTAATTTAGTCCCGCACCGTTTAACATGGGGGACTAAATTTTAATTTAGTCTCTCATAAATATTACCACTTACTTTTTGTCACATCAATCTCAACGTGCTGGGTTATCTTACGTTAGTATTATTTATCTTGTCGGTTTTCCATTGCTACGACTGCAAATTTCATGGTTTGCAAATTTTAATAATTTTTTTAAAAGTGCCTATCGCTATTAGATACTTTTTTACGTTAGCATTACTCAAAGGCATTATTTATAAGTTCCTTTAAAGGTATGCGTGATCTCATTGCAGACGCGTTGGCGGTACATGTCAGCAAAGTTTACATACCAACCTCTGTTATCATTTGTAATGGGATACATTATTACACAATTTTTTTATCTTTTGCAATGCGGTTTTTAACTGCGCTTCAATTTTTATAATTTAATTTGTACCTGTTTATTTCAATTTTTCTTTTCGGCTATTTTTTGTCGGTAGTTATTAGGATTGCATAAAATAGTATACACAACTCGTGGCTAAAGCGCCATTAAATCTCCCGCATGCGAGATTAAATGGCCTGCTTTAACCACTAGGTGTGTAACATACTATTGTCTTCGTTAGGAAACCACAACTCCGCCTCCAGCTTCCTAGCATTTACTGTCTGAACATAAACAGTATTCCCATTTCACAAGCTTGATTAAAAAAACTTAAATAGTTTTTGTGACGGTGCGGTGTTGGTAGAATTGTACATAACCTGCAATAGAGTGGTGGTTTACCAATTTAACATTACATTGTTTGAAAGAAAGAAAATTTTATAATGAATAGTTTACTGAACTTGAGAAAAGTAGATAAAGATTTCTAGATGGTGATGAGGTGAATAATGTGGAAACAGCTAAAGGTTTTTCATACTTTCTCATGCTTCCTTCGCTTCGACAACATCCATACACCAAGTCATACAGATTCGTTTGTTCTCAAGAATGGCAGAATTACAAAACCAAAGTGTCGCCCGTCCTGACGTGCTTGAGATGTAAATCGTAAATATCGCAAAATTATTATCATATTCTTTCAGTTAATTTTGATTTCCATTTTAAAGCATTTTGCTGCGAATTTCGATGTCTTTTCGGCATGTCACAAAGCAGAGCCGATATATAAAAATTTAAAAAGTGTCATTCCTATGAAGTTCTTCTATTTCTTGAGTTACAGCAGATGGAATCAATATTGATTTTCCATTTATTGGAATTTTATAATTATAATAAATGAGTTTACTATATTTAGCCTGTATTAACCCCTCATTTATGCTATGTGCAACATTTGCAAAATAAAAGTTGGTAGAATTACTTACAGTGTAAGAGGAGATTCTCCATAAGATGGTCCCCTAGTTTTCGCCATAGTGTCTTAGATTTATTGTCTGCATTTTAATCCTTCCACAATAAATTCATCTTGGTTGAATTTACATTATTAGCTCTCAGCCAGCTAATAATGTCGATTTATCAATTTAGCATAGCCACTAAGGCGAATACAACTTTAGTAATTTTTTATACTTGTGACAAAATTTACAAACTAATTACTTTAGATTTTAAAGATCGTCAACTTTAAATCGCTCTACTGAAAAATGCTTAAAAACAGATGTAATCCCATTTGTCCTACCGTTACAGAAATTCCTAGATGAGCTAAAATCAAGTTTTTATTTAAATAAAAAATTACAATCTGCTTCAAACAAACCTTCGCAATAAACCCAATAGCATGTGCTTAATACTTTAAAAGCTTCAGACACAATAATGATCGATGACCTGGGTCCCAACTCCTAAGCAATTTTAAGATTTTCGTTAGAAGTTCCCACATTTTTAATTAAAATCCCCCCCTCCCCCCGAAGGGGCATATCTATGTATGAAAAACAAAAATATTTTTCCAGCCAAGTTCTCTTTGTTTCATTATTAAACCGGACTAATCCTTAGTTTCCCGGACTTTTTAATTAAATTCCGTTTGGTTAACTACACGCCGTGGAATTACTTCGTCGAAGCTACCACGCATGCATACATTACTTTAACCAATGTTCAATTATAGTAGGGGGGCATGTGTAGTAAAATAGCAGTTCCGCTAGCAAATTGTGCGGGAAATGTCTAACCACGATATTTGGCTTTCTCATGTCTTCCTTAGTAAGGATTGCCCGGTTAGCCATTCAAAAATCGGTGCAAACTACCCTTAATTTACCCCTGAAGGGTGAAAATTTCAGTTCCCAATAACTCCCTTATTTATTAAGCTAGCGAATCAAACTTTTTTTTGTTGGAAAGATAAAATAATTACCTTTTATTTGGTGTACGATAATAATCATTTTAGATAATTGTTTATAGACATAAATTAATAAATAACAATTTTTTGTTTTTTTTTTCTACGTACAAGCTCATAACTTTGTTATTCACGCTATGGATTTCAAAATTACCCAAATAAAAAAGATGCACAATTTCATTACGAAGCTTTAGTGGTGTATAACATATAGTGGTGTTTCAAAAATAAAACCAGGAGAGCAGAAAGATCGGCGCGCGGACGGTGGGCATTTAACTAACTGATCTAGTTAATTTTTATATAAGAATTGCATTATTATAATACTACTCATATCATATCGGGATTAAATAATTTAAATAAGTCATTTTAATATGCTACATTTTTCATATTGGTATAAACATGATTAAATTAAACACATTAATTTGTAATTCGAAAATTTTACTCATTAAATATATAATGTATAACGTTACTCAGAATCTGATTCATCTCGTACAATATTTACAGGATTAGTACAGTTTTCTCCTCCCTCACATTCGCACAATTCTGAGCAAGACATGTTCTTGGATGCACACTTACAACGTGCATATTGCACTTCTTTTTAACATTACAACATTTAACTTCTTAAGCAACATCTAGTGAAATCAATCAGGTTCTCCGGAATACACAGATCATCTGACATAATTGGGTTATATTTATCAGTTACAATTTCCCAACCGTAAAGTGTGGGCGATGGCAATCCTGGAAACTGCATATTGCACTTATTCCATATAAGCGACTGTAATTGCGCTCTTTTTATTGCGGGTATTAAAGCTGCTTTTGTGGGCGGTAATTTCTCCTGTGTGTATTGCCGTTTAGAGAATAAAAACCAACGTAAATCTGTAATGGTTTCTATTATTGTTTTTGGGGCATACACTTTGCAGATAAATCTTTCAATTCCAGAAATAGTTATATCGGATAGAGCTTCATACAATCCTAAATCTCTTAACGCCGTTAGTTTAATATTATCCGCCACCAGAAACGCTTTCCAAAAAGCAATTTTGCCTTTTTTATTAAATGAGCCAGTTACATCTGCGCCTGAAATGCTATGTAAACCAATGAGACAACTAACTTTCAACGTTCCTAAATTATTACATATTGATTGTAAACAGATTTTTCTCTTGTTTGTTCCAGTGCCAGTGTTCTTTAACACCTTCGAAACAAAGTGCTGCCCCAAATCCGCACACGAAACTATAGCTCCTGTTTTTTCAAATGATTGGATTTCTGCCATATTATCAACTATTGCGATTTTTAGCTAAGAGGGTGTTGATACGATTTTGGGATTTTCATATTTTTACAACAAATGCATGAGTTTATTTTTAGATGAGCATAATAACATCGTTTCATCTATAGAAAACAACGACCTCGGCACTGCTGATAATTCATGTTTAGAAATAATTTCTTTCAGATCAAAGTCTGGTACCGTTCTAGATGCTAATAATAATCGAGTGAAAAAGGAACCCGTCTCTTTCAGTTCAATTATGTCATTTTTTGTTTTAACTTGAATATTCTTTGCTGCAGATCTACATAAATTTAACTTAACTTTCTTCATTGGCGACCATATACTAGTAGTTACTTCCGAGATTCTGTCGTTTTCAAATAATGCACATGCTTTTCGTCCTATATCTGTCATATTACAAACATCAGTTTTGATCTTAGCGGGAAAGATTACACTTGTAACTAAATTATCAATTCATTTCCTTCATATTCAAATGGATTGCAATTATTATTATAAAAAGTTTTCAATTTATTGACATTAGTTTGATGTCTGATTGAGATAGATTCTTTCATAGCGTGGTGCAATTCACTCTTGTATGTCCTTATCCCAAGAAATTCGCTAGATTCTTTGCACAATCTTGATAGCTCTGGTTCAGCTAGGAAAAATCGTGCTAGTGTCCGTTCGTTTTGTGTTATCCCAGTGATTCCCCCTGTAACTTTTAGTCTTCTGTTTTCATGCTCTAATGCTTCATCCGATCCAAGAGCACAAAAAGACTTGTTGGATTTATTTACCACCCAATTTCCGTGCTGAAAATCGTTCCATAACGTTGGATGTGTTTCTTTTATTCTAGACATTTCATGAATATACCATGGTATCATGCGTGCATAATTTAATTGATCGAGCGAAAAGAAATATCCTTTAAAGTCATCTAGTGCAGCTAGATGCAGATCCCAATTGGAAGAACGTACTGCACGCAAAAATTGCAGCATCGATTCAGTCATACTCATGTATTGTCTAACAAACTAAAATGTAGGACGATTTGATGACAAATTTCTATCGCAGTCCTTTATTATATTGGAAAATTCTAACGTTCTAAATTCTACCCACAGCACGTGCGGTGATTTTTCAGCTATTATAGCTATTCTACTCTACGACCAGCTGTCCGCGCGCCGATCTTTCTGCTCTCCTGGTTTTATTTTTGAAACACCACTATATGTTATACACCACTAAAGCTTCGTAAAGAAATTGTGCATCTTTTTTATTTGGGTAATTTTGAAATCCATAGCGTGAATAACAAAGTTATGAACTTGTACGTAGAAAAAAAAACAAAAAAATTGTTATTTATTAATTTATGTCTATAAACAATTATCTAAAGTGTATATTAGCATACACCAAATAAAAGGTAATTATTTTATCTTTCCAACAAAAAAAAGTTTGATTCGCTAGCTTAATAAATAAGGGAGTTATTGGGAACTGAAATTTTCACCCTTCAGGGGTAAATTAAGGGTAGTTTGCACCGATTTTCGAATGGCTAACCGGGCAATCCTTACCAAGGAAGACATGAGAAAGCCAAATATCGTGGTTAGACATTTCCCGCACAATTTGCTAGCGGAAATGACACATGCCCCCCTACTATTAAGTACAGTAGGTATTTTAATTTTCTCATGCGTTACAGTTTTTGAATTGATTTCAGATTGGGAGTTCATTATTTTATCACACTTAACGTTATAAACTCGTTTCATTGAAGTACCATCAAAATAATTTTGGGGATGACTGCTAAGCGCTACCGCTACCTCTTCCATCCTTAAATTACTAAAAATCCTAATAACCCACTTAAAACCTATACGGAAATGTATAATTTAAAAACAAAAGCCTTCTCCTAACTGTTCGCCCAGTACTAGCTTAACTATGGAAGTTTGAGAAAAACGAAAAACGCCCGGCCTATTGTTAGTATATTTCGAAAGTGGTGCGAATTAGCCCCCCCCCCAAACGTGAGACCTTATTGCGGAATCTTTATTGTCAATATTGTTGAAGAGATATCAAGTTCCGGCACAATTAAACATTACACATGATATAACAATGACGAATTAATATTCACTATAAATTCAGTAGTCATGCACTTATGACTCTTAATTTATTTAAATGTCATCCCAAAACAAGACATATTGAGCATTACTGCAATGTGTAAAATTTGGGGGATATCTGAAATAAATTTTATTATTCTTATTAGAACTTCAATCAACTTTTGCAATTATTTTCATGTCCCTCTTCGCATTTGCTCAAATTTGGTTTAATTCAAACTTATAACATATAAATATACGTCAAGACGAGTCTAAACGGAATGGAGCGTATCCAGGCCCATTGTAACCACCGCTATACCATAAACCACGATTATAGATCAAGTTTTCATGCAGCCGATATTTTAATTATTTGCAAAAATTTTTTGTTGTATGCAGTGAAATGCATTACAATAAATTGCAATAACAAAAATATTATGCTTTAATATTTCCCCCCCCCCCCCGTGTTGTTTTGGAAAATTCAAATATTATTCACAGGTTAATTTATTAACATGTACGAAATTATTTCCTTTTATTCATTAAATTTCTTACAACAACATAATTAAGAAAATTTTACAATTAATTTCTGAAATGAGTTTTTCACACAAAATTTAAACCCATCTTATCTGTAGAAATGTTGAAAAATGTACTACAAACAATATTCATGCTTGCTTAAGCATAAAATAAAGCATTTTCTTTAGCAATTCATAAATTTTTATGCTAACGAAGTTTGATTTCTATAAAAAGCTAACATTGATACAGCTCTTTCGTAAAAATCATTTCCAAAATATGTATCTCCGTACTTTTGCTTACATAACTTTTCTATTGACGTTTCTTGCGCTGTATTTCTAATATAAAATTCCACACTATGCCACAAACCATACACAATTCCATACACTTGGAACTTCTCCAACTCGTTATTCAACCATTTTTCTGTTAGTTCATCTTTTAGATCAATTCCTTGCTCATTTAGAAATGCATGAAGATGTCTTAAGTAATTTACCACATAACTGTTCAGAAACCTAAGCATATCCTGAGGTTGTAGATTTATATAAAACAAAGTGACTAAATCTCGAGCTATTGACGAAACACAAATTTGTTGGAAATCGATAAATTTAGCCTTTCCGGTTTGTTTGTGAATAAAAATGTTGGATGCCCGAAGATCACCATGGCAGACGACAGTGTACTTATCCTGATAAAAAATTAACTTCTTAATTTGTTCTACAAAATTTTTCCGCAAATTCTTTAAGGTTTCAATAGCACCTTCCACATCATAAGTAAAATCCTCTTGCTTTTCAAGGACTTCTAATAGATTGTCAAAGAAAACCCCCATATATCTCAAAATTTCTGACTGCTTGTAGTAAAAAAGAACTTCTCTTGTAATGCCATCTACTTCATTAAATTTTTCGGGTGCCTTTGTTTTGCATATTATAGAACGAGCGTGGAACTTGGCTAAATACTAAAAATAATTGTCGATTATGAAGGAATTCAAGAAGAAAACTGATATTACTTTCAAAATTAGTCGGCATTGATGTGCAGTGATGCCTTTAATACTTTTATTGGGAAAATAGTAAGAATCTTGGTTCAAGTCTTCCATAATTATGGCATTTTTTGAAGCAAAATATACTTCTGGTATTGGTAATGGGTCATTGCAAAACATGTGGTGGTTCAAAATAGGGAATATTTGTTCATACGCCAACATTTCATTTTCATGTAGAATTCCAACTCCATATTTATTGAATCGTGGATCTTCATTGCGTAACTTCACTACTATGCATTTATCGAAATCTAAAAAATAGTTGAAATAATAAAAAGGATAAAAACGATGATCACATACCTTTAACACCGTTATGTTCGCCTTCTAAATTGTATCGCTTTATAATAGACGTAGTAGGAAGATGCATTGTTTCATAACTATTGGAAATAAAATAGTACGAAGTAATTTCAAGTTTATGATCTTTCAAATGTTCCCTTAAAAGCATTTCATAAAATTTACAAATTGGAAAATTGAGTTCAACATTTTCTGATATTTTATTTAGCCTGGAATCACTTATACGTAAGCAAAAATCTTCGCTATCTTCCATTGTTCTGAAATTTTCTTAAACACTTAAAATTACAATTTCACGACACGAATTTATTGCATTTGACAAAAGTTAAACTTAATGTTTGCCAAATGGCAGTGATAAACAAACTCGGCGATAATAACATTTCGAGTCGCTTTTCGTAAAAATTGTGATCATTAAAATTACATTTCAATATTTTTACTTCTTGGAGCCGCATTTTTACTTTTAACGTTTAACTAAAATCGATTAATTTTTTTTTCAAAATACAATTTTGGTTTGGCAAACTTGAACCACAAATAATTACAAAGTTCGTGATCTACAGTTTCAGGAACAGATGTTGGTGTATTCTACATGGGAAGATTTTATAGAAAGTTTCGTGGTCTTGTTTGTGATGGTAACGGATCAAAATTATTGCAAAGGTTGCACTGAAAATTAATAATTATATTCTGAAAACAAAATGTACTTATTTTGTTTCATTTTCATGAAATAAATAAATTTAATGATATTGTTAAATAAATCCATATACTTTCTTACAAACAGATTCAACATTTTTGCCTGAAATATTTGTTCAAATTTATTTCAGTGACCGAACGTCTTATTGATCTCATCAAAAATATGTTTTTTGTAAATCACGTATTCAATTGTAAAACCCAATATGATATCTAACTCTTCAGGCGTGTCTGAATTGATCTGAATTTGAACTTCTCGAAAAACTGAAATACAAAGTATAAGAATATTGCACATTTCAGGATGTTTAAAAATAAATTTTCCTGTTATTTCCGGAGTTGTTTTACAAAAGAGAAAAGTTACTTATTTTGTTTCCTAGTAGTTTATATTTCAGGACGTTCGTATCTTTAGACAAAAAATTCTTTCTAAAAACATTCAAATACCTCGGTTCCAATTACAACAAAATGTTGGATTTATCTTACTGAGAGAATTTAAAATATTATCAATTTTCGTAATTTTAATTGAAAAATTGACTAAGAAAATTTTTAAGAAATTTAAGCGTTCGGCAGAATATTTTCTATCTTCTAATTTGTAGACAAGTAGATGTATGTACTATGTCATTATGGAATATTCTTTACATAATCATTTGGATTATTGTAGCATTCCTTGAAAGTAGTAGAAATAAACAAAAAATTAATATGCAACGTCCCCACAATAGGGAAATTCCGCTTTTTATTATTCCCAGAATATTTTTGAGAATGTTGTCAAAGAATATAAATGGAAATATTACAAACTGCCTGGTTATTCCCATAATATATTGCTATGTTGAACTGAGTCCTATAAAAGTGCCACACGTTGGGCTAGCCAAAATTGCTGTGTAGCCTCGGAGCTTTACTAGGGCTGCACGTTTTATATTGATGTTGTATACGAGTGTACGTAAATGTACCTCGTCAATAAAAATGATTGTAAAATTATTTGATAAATTGCAATAAAATAAAATTTCACCTCGGCTTTGACTATTTCGGAGAGCACTGACTTACCTAATCTCAAGTTGGGCTCTTTCCTTGACCAAGTCGTGATACTGAAATACAAATTACTGGTCGTCGGAAAATAAGGTTGCAAAAACAAATTATGCTCCGTTTTCAAAGGAATATTAATTTTATTATAAATTGTGCAAAGAAAATAGAAAAATGAATAGAAATTCTTAAATTTACTGACAAAATCTTAATATTAAAACTTTAAACGAGCTAACGCACGCGTATTTCAGTTGCCAAAAATTTTCACTAATTTTTATTAAAATAACTTTTAATGTGAAATTACCTTAATCAATGTAGGGAATTTCTTGTCACTAGTTTCTAACAGCATACAATAGGATAGTTTTGCTTGGTTGATGACCTTCGGTTACTGATAATAATGCAGATAAGTTTTCTTGTGCAGTGTCGAGCCACGTTTTATGCGGAACCAAATTTTTCAAAATAAACACAATCACTTGATACATTCAACGAAATTGACTTTTTAGATACGTAAGTATATTTGCTTTTATGATATTTTCACTTTTCATACGATTTTAAAACAATTTTCTCACTATTTATTTAATTTTTAGGAGAGGCTAAATTTTCACCACCATTAAATTCAAGAATCAACTTATTATTTTTTTCTTTTCATACCAATTGTTTCACCAACGTTACTTGTGTTTTCCAAGGCAATTGTGATTTTCCATTAATCGATGTAAAATCAATTCATTTGACGTTAAAATTTCCAGGTTCGTACTTAGCCCAAAATAATTGTAAATTTTTTTAATAAAATTTTTATGTTTCAGATTAAATTGAATTAAAATTCTTGTATCTTTGCCGATCTTCCAGTAACTTTTGAAGAAGATGTTGTTTCCGTTTGTGGTACATTGAGTTACGAAGCACTTTGACACATGTAAAATTTTGTTATTTTAAAAGTTCTACGTTTCAACACATTTTTATAACCAATACTTTGAACAATTATTTTTGATTTCAAATTACATTTCTTATAACTACTTAAATTAATTTACAATTTTAACAAACCTTTATTTTATAAACAGAATTAAAACGTTGCATTTGAATTTATTTTGTCATCTCGTTCCGTGACCTTGTCTTTACATAAATTTATGACGTTAAAGCAGATTTTTGGTGTCAGATGAAACCTTTACTTTCGAACAAATAAGTCATGTGCTATCTTTATTGATAAATTAAAACTTTGAATCAAAACGTGATCATTTCTATTGACGTGGTAGTGGTACATTGCAATATATAAGACAAAATATTCTTTGAATATTGTCGAAACCCTTGTGCTGTTACATACGAATATTATTTTAGTCTTATTTTGCATAGTTTTAATATTCCTAAATTTAATTTTTGGCATTCTTACCATATCGATTTTTAAAAATTATTACAGTCGTATTTTGGAAATATTCAATTATTTATAGTATTTACAAGGAATAATCCGCTAATCTAAATGATCATGTTGTGGAATATTCCATAATTACATAATGATGTCAAAGAATATTTATGGAATATGGATATTCTACATTCACTGATTATTCCCTTTATACGCCTATAACGAGCCTACAATTTCCGAATATGCTTTGATTATTTTATTTTATTTTTTGCACAATTTTAATATTCCTGAATTTTTAATCATGTTATAGAAATATTCGATTATTTATAGATTCTCTGATTAACCCTTTATACGCCTTCAATCTATAAATATTCTTGGATTATTTCCGTCTTATTTCGAATATTAATGTTAATATTTCGGAATTAAACTTTTGGAATTTTTTGTACCGTTTTGATTTTGACAAATTATTACAGTTATATTCTGAAACTGAGAATATTTGATTAATCACAGCACTTATAAGGAATATTATAATAATCTCGTAATAATCTAAATGATTATATAAGGAATATTCCACAACCAGCCCCGGACTGGTAATAAATATAATTATCAGCAACTTCTTTGGGCGGCTCCGCTCTTCAAGAAATTTTTTCAACAATCCAAAAAATACGAAACTAAGAAATTGACAAATTATTTTGTAAGGAGATGGCTTTTCAAAATTGTAAAAATCTTTCATATGTGTGTTTTATATAATATAGTGACGAGAAACCGAGAGAGGTGGAAAATATTGGAAAAAGCCATGTTCAAAGTTGGACGTCAAAAGGCTAGAAAAAGAATAGAAGAATATTTGAACATTCGTCGATTGTAGGCATATTAAAGGAATAATCAGCGAATAAACCTTGCTATCCGGGCAGATTTCTAATTTATTATATCGATGAACTAATGCAGTTCAATCTAATTTTTAAAATTCAATTAAAACACAGTTCACAACTTCATAAATCATAATATCCTTAATAGTTGCGCCGTTTTTCATTCAGTAAACTTAATTTTCTAATAATTAAATTATAAAACTGAACCTTGACTGCGTTTTTAAATAATGCAACCTATTTTAATCCAATTTTAAATGCAGAATCGTGTTTTTTATCTTTATTACACGAAACAAATTTAAACGTATGGTTTTTAATTTGATTCGCAATCCTGGAAATTACCCACTGTATTAACACCGTTAAATCAATTTTGTGTTAAAATTTATAATATAATTGAGACTTGTAAAAGTTAGTTTTGCGATGTAAGTTCTATTAACTCCTTTCTACCACTAATATCAAAACATCGATAAAGTGGCGGAATTAGTAGAACTTTACTCTGTAAAAAGGTAAAATTTCTGTAGTTAATATTTTAATCTCCGATAAAAACTAACACTTAAATAGAGATTTACAAAAGTAAATCTCTAGAGAACGGTTTTCCTCCATTTAAACTTTCACGAGTGAACAGAATCTTCTTAAGGAAAAGAGTCTCAAATTTTTGATTTTTATTTATTGTATTGGAAACCATTGGATAGGAATAAAGAGAATTATTTAGAAGTATGTAGCATAATACAATTTTATCGGTTCCAAACATACCGGATGCTGAATTTTTCATTTTTCAGTGCAATTTCCTGCTCCTCTGATTATTTTAAGGCAAACCTGAAAGTAAATATGATAAAGAATAAAAGGAAATCTTATTTATGATTTGTTATGAAATAAATAATTTTTTGTTTACTTACTTATGAAATTAAATAATGGTTTTCCATTTTTATTTATTTATATTGAATTAGAAGTTCACTTCGTAATTTTGATTTCAAACATACATTTTTAGATCTTCGGCCTTACAAACTGTATCTGAGTGTTTCTAACAAAGGAAATATCAAATTCAATATAATAACAGAAAAAATCTATAGCATTCATGCCAATCTATTTCGTCTACCGTTTTGTCTCTATTCTCTTTTGCTATAAAATAATCTAATATTGAATTTGCATAATAGTTGTCCAAATTTAACTAAATAACATTGAATTATTAAAATATAAACTAAATTCACATTTATAATATTGAACTATTTGTGCATATTACTGCAAAATAAACATGAACATCAAATCGTTAAGAGTCCTTTAGAAGTTCACCTTAAGTTATATATTGTCGTATTTTGCTGGCCTCTCAGAAATTTCATATAAGTGAAAAGCTTCACACTTTTCTTTGGTCTCCAAAAAGGGTTTCTCTCTCATGCGATAAGCAGGATGAGGGGATTCTAGTAGGAATAACTTAACTATGGTCAATTTCACTTTTCCACGATTAGTGCTAGGAAACCGAATAAAGCTGTGGAACTCTGAAAAATGTATTTTAGGCTCACTACTTGATCTCATGAAGGAATCTGTCATATCAGATTCAAAGGAAACAATGTTGTTGCAGTGAAAATTAAAATTTTGTAAGAAGGTTTTATTATCTTTAACCTAAAATTGCATGGGTTCTAAAAAGGTGAATTATTGTAAAAATAACAAACTTTGTATGTTGTGAGATATTGTATTCTTTCTGAAAATTTTTTACAGAGTCATTTTAATGTATTAAGAGTCTTGGTTTGTGTAATCTAGTGATAAAGACCAAAATTCGGTGTGTTAAGTTATCAACATGGAAGTGACTCGGGTCTCGACAGAATACCTCAACAAAACCAGTGAATTCTGAAACATAAAACATTTTAAAGTAATTTAAAAACTCTAAAATTAAATAAAAACTTACCTTCGGACGTTTGATAAATTTAATAACGTGAAATTTGGAAAATTTGGATGTGATTAAGATTTAGAAGTGGTACATTAGACACAAAATTTCGCCAATTTAACAGATAAAACTAGGAAATTTAGTTTGCCTTGGGCGCTCAACCGATGAAGTTCAGTAACGGTTAAATTTTAACCAATATTGATTTTGGATCCTTATAATTGGAGGTTATGAAAATTTAGTTTGCCTTGGGCACTCGACCGATGAAGTTCAGTAATGATAAAACTTTAACCAATATTGATTTTGGATCCTTATGTTTGGAGGTTATGAAACTTTTAACCGCACATTTTGTTATGAAACTTCGTGGATGGAATGCAAAGGCAACACTCACGTTTGAGATACCTTGCCACTTTAATTGATATCCTTTTTTGAATGCATTGTTTTGGTGAAGTAGATGGAATTAGCATCTTTAAAGACAAGTCGCTAGTAAATTTATCAGTTGGATATGTTAAACAGTAGCACTTCGTTTAATTGGAGGTGATAACACCGAGAAATGTTGAGAATTTTGGTCGATGTGAGAAATTGAAGTGTACACGACTCGAGACACTGCAGAAAGAAACTTTGAATGGATTGTCAATCCTTGATCTTGCGCAGATGCTGAGCATGAGTTATAGTAAAACATCAGGTGAACGAGTTTTAAAAGCGATAAGGTATTTTAAACATTATTATTTGACTTTTTTTAAAAACCATTTCTTTTGAACTTTACGGCGTTGCATCTAACTCACGGGTACTGATAGCAACTACCATTAAAAATTTAAACAAAATTTCATTATTTTCATTTAATAATAAAGACATTTAGTCAAGAAAATTAACGCGAATTTAACAAGAACATTTCATATCTGTGTTGGTATTACATCAACACAGCCAAAGGAGTTAAAGAAGAGGAAGCTAAAACTAATTCAACAATTTTATTGTTTTGTAAGGGAATTTTCCCAGTAGAAAATTTTGTACAACATTTATTTTGTAATTTTGACTGGTACCAGGGTGATTTTGAAATTTACTAAACTGAATATAAAATTTTTCAATGCAACTATATTTTATTTGTCACATAAAAGTGAGGCATTTAACAGAGATCCACAGCCATTGATAAGGAACCATTTGAGAAATTTGGTGAGTTATTTGTATGAACATTTTCTGAGTTTTGCACTTCTGTTGTTTTGCGGAGCTGAGCTAGGACCGGAGCAGATAGGTTGTTGGCATTTTTCTACTCAAGTGTTTAGTCAAATTTAGAAACTCAAGATCACGACAATATTTATCTCAGGTTTCATAAAATTTTTAATGACTCGTTAAAAATAACTAGCCAATAGAAAATGTCTCAATAGAAAATCAGAGTAACAAGCATAAATTGAATAAAGGCTTGCGATTGGTCGAATAATAAGGAAAATACTCCCGGATACATTATAATTTAATCTAAATTGCAATTTAGAAGGTGATCTAACATCACGTCCTTCCCACATTATTATAGAAAATGCAATACAAGTTATTAATGCAGTACCAGTCTGGCCAAGAAAGACAGAGGGAAATGTCTCCATAAATTATAAATAAGTTAAACAAATTTTAAAATCGATTTATAGTTCATACTATGGTACTTAGAATTTACCTAGATAAATAATTGAGAGAAGAAAAATAATTATTAGGGTCAGCAATTCATGACGAACTTTTTATTAATAAAACTACCAAAAAATGTATAAAAATATTTATTATCTATGTTGACTTCGTTCTCCGAATTAATGCAATTGCCGAAATTACTTTTTATAATCCAAATGAATTAAATGTAACTTACATGCAATTAATTGTTCAAATATGAAGTTACGACAACGTTGTTTCGTCCTTTTAGAGACTTACGTGATATTTCATTTATTTGAATTATAAAAACTAAAAAGGACTTTTTAACAGGAACTTTGTTTTTAAATTTTAAATAAAACACAAATTTTGGATGAAAGTTCTGTATCATGGTCCATTTATGCGGTTTTTCGCTATCGGCAAAACCATTGTCAGCCCAAAGGAAGAAAACATTCATATGCGTCGTCTTATTAGGAATATTTAAAAAACGGTCGAAACAACAAACGACGCTGCCGATCGGCAAAGCCAACGCAATGGGGACGCGCTTTGTAACATTAAAACAATCATGCAAAGTTTGATAGGAGGGCTCTACGTGATGTCCAATTATTGTCCTATCAGTAGGACAAATTTAATGCTTTGATGTTCGAATCCACGATATTGAAATCGGTCAACGTTTTTAATCAAATTGCTTTTCAACAAACGCCCCAATTGCAGCTAAATTGCAACTTCACTAATAATATCTACAGTCAACTTTTGTGTTTGTGTTCTCTATTGCGCATATAGTAAGTTAAAATTGAAATCCTTTATTGTTTTAACGATTACTGAGTTTGTATTGGAATTACTATTATTTATGTCATTTTTATACAGCATTAAAATTAAACACGCAAAACAGTAATTGCAGTGATATTTAATTGAATCATAAGCATATTAATGCCGAACAAATATTTGTTTTACTGAATAAAGTAGTTGTTAATTATTATTGAAATTACGTAAGCTCGAACTGCGATTGATTTTTTATTAAGGAAATTTATAGTACCTACACATTATAAAATAAAACAATTCCATGCTATACAATTTATTTACACAGAATTGCCTACCTTCATCAATTTATTGCCAATGATATCATTGTTAACAATCTTATTTAAAATTTGTTTTGTTCTTCTTTTTGGAAGGTCTTCGTGGTCAGACGTATTTCTTTTGTATTCAATATCGTAGGTTTTAGAATTTTTGTTCCGTACATATAGCTTATCAATATTCAGGCCCACAGTCCCCTTCCTAAAATATAAATATTTTAGGAAGGGGACCTCCGGTTCATCCAAATATAACCATGACCCCCCCCCCAATACACCAGGCTAAAGGACTGTCAGTATTACTTTGTTTTTAAAAAAGTAGTTAATAAATTTAACAATTGTAAAATTATAGTTGACGAATAGGTGTTATGTTATTAAATTTTAATATTCTTTTTCGAACAATGACAATTTTCTGTCTCCAAATGGTGTTATGTTCAATTTTTTCCCACAGTCATAACTTTTATTTTTTTACCATTCACAGAAAATACCCCTATTAAGCTAAATTATTTTGTTCGGATTTTGGCAAGAAATAAACAATTTTAAAATTAAAAAAGTGTTCTGAGAACACATGCTAGATACAAAATAACTTTAATGAATAGGGTGTTACAAGAAACCAATCAGTTTCATAGAATTTTTAGTTGCCTGAACTCAGTTAACGTCATATCGCACCATTTGGAGAACAATAAATTAGACTATTTATTGCAGGGTTAGACGGTTTACCCTCGCGTTATATCTTGTTCAATTCGATTGTCGTTTACGTATAGAACCAAGTTTTGTGATTGGCTTTATAAGAAATGTATTAAGATCATTGGTTCCCCTATTTTAAAAAAGATTTTTTTAATTTTAAAAAGACAAAGAATAAGGCATTAAGTTGACAAATCCTGAAGAAGTAAGATGTAAAATTTGTACATCTTACGTAAAAATCAGCTTAATCAATTTTATACTGTTATAATTATTTGGTTTAATGTTGATCAATAACTAAAATAAACCAATATAATAAGTTAATCAACTAATGTGCGAAACGCCGCACAGTGGGGTATTTGGCCTCAAAATGTGGCATAAAATACAAAAATCAAATGCTACATGCATATTCCCTATTATGATTTTTGTAAACTACACTATCTTGGGCACCATTATGTGAATTTATAGGAACATTACTCGTTCCAATTTTCCACTACATCGTCAAAAGATGCGAAGAATTTGCTGAGGGGGGGTTAACACATTCTTTTCAAAGATTATTTTTGCTAGAAATCGTTATAAATTGTAACTTTTACTTATGGAAACAAGAAGTTCAAATATCTTACATAAAGTCTGTAATAATTGATCTTTAAATAAATATGGTTACAATCATATTATAATGCATTGTATTAATTTTTGTAAAAGATTATCAGAAAAAAAGAAGATTTGAATATGAATCGAGGTCGATAAAGTTATCATTTTTTTTTACGGATAATACTGATACTTGAGACTTTAAAATAAAATTTATTTGCCTGTTCAGCTTTGCTCAATTCTTTTTAATTCGCATTTTACTTGGAGAACTCAAAAATTTCAAAGTCACCCTATATGTTTTTATCAAATTATTCGGATTATACTTATTTATATTTAGTTAAATTTGCGTTGCTGCCTATAGGTCAGTTAAGCGAAGAAGCACAGGAAACTTGTAATAAGGATTTCAAGAGATATCGTGAACATAACTCGAGAAAATGTAGCCGCGAAAGTTCAAACAGAGACGTTCTAAACAGATTTCTTTTAACCTCTGACCCTGTTATAACAAACAAAAGAGAATTACCCAAAAAAAACCTTCGATACTTATCAGCAGGTATTACATTTATTAAAAGCCCCTACTGACCAAGTCATTGATGATCATAAACAGATTTCCGAGAGTGACGATGACGATACGATGCGATCGATGGATGATGACGAAGAAGATGACCAAGACATTATTTAAAATGTTTGCTTTATTTTTACTTTTAACGATATTACTTGAAAAATAAATATAAAAGTTATTAACTACTTCTCTTCTGAATTTTTTAATTCGTATCCATTAAATATTTGTTGTATTGTGATATCACAACCTGTATTTTCGGATAAGTGTATATTTACATGATATTTACACATATCTTCCAAAAACTATTTCTGTGTTTTTCGCTGGTGATGTTAATTTTTAAAAGTTTTTCAAATAAATTCATTTTCTTAATAAATAAATGCACCAGAATTATGCAAAGTATTTTTTAGATACTACTAAGAGCCCTGAAAATAAACATCCTACTTAGAAATCCGTTGGAATAGTATTTGATTTAATGCCACCTTTTGAGGCCAAATACCCCACTATGCTCCGACATAATAAATTATCTTGATTAAAAATGCGTTTTTAATGGTAAAAAAAGAGAAAATCTTGAATTTTTCCTAATTGAAGTGGTGCGAGTAACCAATAAATAAATAAAATAAATAAATAAATTAGTTAATAAATGTGCGCAACGATAATATAATAAATTAGTTAATAAAAGTGCGAAACGCTAAATAAATAAACAATACCTATTAATTAAAAATACGTTCCTAACTGTGAGAACAAAGAATATCTTGAACTCTTCCGTATTGGGGTGATGATGGTGCCAGCAATGAAAACTGGCCACTAATGAAAATTATTACCTTCCACAAAATTAACAAGGTAAATTTTTATTTAGTTTTAAGGTAAATAGTGATGATTGGACATTTTTTTATAATTTTTAATATTAAATTTTTAGTTAGATTATAAACGCCACTTAGGCATACTTTCATAATTATTTTATTTTTGTACAAATTAATTTTTATTTGTTTATTATATTTAAATTTTTGTAATTGTTATTATTTTTATTCTTCGAATAACCTTTCCTTATTTAGTGAAACTTATAAACATAAGAGCCTGAGATAAGTAAAAACCGGTGAGTATTAGCCAAGGGATAATTCACATTTGTGAGATTATAAGAATCTCTGATTGAAAATTAAAGTCAGGGGTTCGTAACATAGGTCATTATTTTTGACTGAAATCAGTCATAATAGGTTTTATTTAAAGATAAAAAAGTATAGCTTGTTAATTCTAGTCATTCCGTTAAATTTTGACTCACCTAGAGTTTATTCGTAATTCATTTATAGTAAAATATTTTATAATACATCTCCGTGAATAAAACTGAACATTCAAATACCATTTAAAATTTAATGGATTTGACCAGAATCGACGATAGATATCGGATATTTTAACAAAAAATTGAACTGCATGCTAAAATATTTTAATTTAACTGTAAGTCTGAAATAAATATGATAACATTTTATTCAAAAAAAACCTTTTAAAACATTTATTTACCTTTTGTAACAATTCGGACTAAAAATGTTCCCTTATTGATGAGTGAACAAGTGAATCTTTTCGAGGGTTCCTCAAAAAAGTGAAATTTTTTTAAAGATAAAAATAAAACATAATCAAATAAACTTAAAACCGGTGTTTGATAATGCAATATGGAGCCATTTCATCGTTATTGCGAATCTTTAGTTCCATAATCTCTATCTCTCTCTCTCTCTAGTCCCATCCTCATGATCTCATGAGGAATCGTGATTCAAGTAGCTCATTCGCAGCTGCCCACTATGCTCTTCTATTCTTGCCTGTCATCTGCACAACTTCTTGTTGTCTGCAGGGGTCGCTTCGTTAAGTGTTTTATTTGATCGATTCATCTACTGGGTGATCTACCCCTAGGCCTCCTACCTTCTACCTTTCCCTGAACTAACAACTTTTCCAGGTTTGACCCATCTCTACGCATCACGTGTCCGAAATATTGCAGGATGTGTCGTCGGGATATGATTGACAAACTGTCCTTTATTTTCAGCTCCTGCAATATCGACACGTTCGTTCTTTTCGCTGTCCACGGAATTCTCAGCATACGTCTCCAGCACCACATCTCGAAGGCGTCAATGCGGCGTCCATCCAACAACTTAATGGCCCATGACTTCACGCCATACAGGAAAGTTGAGAAAATCAGGGACTTAACAAGATGAATCTTGGTATTCGTGGTGATTTGCTTATCAATCCACACCTTCTTTAATTTAGTCATGGCTCCACGTGCCATAGCAGCGCGTCTCTTGATTTCTTTTTCCGATCCACCTTTAACTTTTTTTCCACTTGTGTTAGTCGATTTCCCATTATCAGGGTGCCATCTCTATCGATAACCATTAGTTTGGTTTTTTGCAAGTTCCTTGTTAAGCCCAAGCTTCACTTTCTTTACTGACTAATTGTAGCATTAATTTGTCAGCGAGTTCGACAACAGCGGATCAAGCCTAAATTTTGGCAATCTTCATAGCGATTTTGCAAAACTCCTAAGCTCCAGATAAGAAGAAGATAAGATCAGAAGAAATAAATGTTCGGTTATTTTTAGCAATAATTTCGCGAAAAATATTGTTATTGACTTAATTTAAGCTAATGCAAATTAAGGAGCATATCAATTAACAGGATACGGCACCCTTTTTACTGGAATATGCAATATTTTCAATCTAAATATTAATTTTTTACCTTTTATCAGTGCAATTATCAATAAATTGGTTTAAACTTAAATACAGGAATAAAATAAGCAAAAATTACGTGGAAATATGAAAAATCGAACTACTATAATACGCAAAATTTTAAACAGTTTAATGATTAATAAAATATTATATTATAAAATCGTTAAAAAGAAGATTAATAAAAATTAAATAATATGAATAAAACATACATAGAAAGCTTACCATGGAAATCAGAAAACGCTGAACAACAAGTTTTAAATACAATGAAAGTATGATGAGAAAAAGAATTCTCTTTTTGACAGCATTTTAAAGTTGCAATTACACTATTCGAAATTAATGTTTTGTAATTTATTTATTACCATAATAATTAATTTTTTATTATTTCAAATAAAAGTTTTAAGTTTCAGTATTGGACATTTTCTGTGATTATGGATGATTTTCGTAATTGTTGGACACATAAAAAATTACAGTTTTGTTTTTCTTTTAAATGATATAAATAGTATGAACTCAATAACGCTAAGAAAACATTAAAAAATAATATACAGAGTACTTCCGAAGCAGTAAACTTCAGAGACGAAGTATTTATATAGTTTAACGATATATTTTGAAATAATTAAATTGGCAAAATGTTTAAATTTGTAAATTTATTAAAATAAATTATAAAGGATACATTGTTCCATAACTGAAAGTATGTGATTAATTACTTTTAGTTGTTTGACACAGAAATAATTAGCTAAAGCAAAAACTTATGCATGTGAATGATGTAGGTAATTATCACTTTGGCATTAATATTATGAAATTTTTACACTATTAAATTTTATATCGAACTGCTCGTATTTTATATACCCACTTTTTCTTCTTCAGTTTTCAACCTATTTTACCAAAACCTGCCTAGTTCATTCTAATGTATAATTCAGTGACAAAATAACTCTCGCATGTTCAGCAATAACTGCAGTATTTACCCTATACTTCATTATAACTTGATAAATCTGTCTAAACGCTTATGAAAATGGGAACGTTTAAATTATAAAGGTGACCTAAAGAATCAGAATTGGCTGGTATATCCACTCATGCGCAATTAAACTAGTAAAGTAAAAAGAAATGTAAATTCCACTTCTTATAGTCAAAATTTGGGATATTTACGAGCACCTGACTGCTTTGAATTGAGGGATATATTTACATTGATACCGTTATATCCATAGATAAAATGATAACAAAACTAAAATATTTCAAACAGCACATTTGTTAATAAATTATGCAGGGCTAGAATAACGATTTTATTTTAGAATACCCACAATGGTAATAAAAATCCTTTTTTAGGACATTTGCATGCAAACCAGCTCATATGTTAAAAAAAATCAATTAATTTATTCTATTTTTAACTCTTGCTCTACGATTTTAAAATATAAATTTTTCAATAATTGAAAATCAATACCACTTCTGTATGTTATTAACTTTAAAGTGTTTTATTTATAACTTTGTCATTTAAAATTTATTCCAATGCCATAAAACTCATTGTTGCAGTTTACTTTTAAGTTCAAGAATAAATAATTAAAGAGAGCTTTATGCAAACATTTGTTTAAATTATAGTGTTTATTTTATAATAGTTCATTAAAAGCTGAGCCAATCGATACCCTATTTTTTATGGTTAGCTTTATCTCATACCTCGTAAAAATTTTAATTAAAGTTTATTTGCAGATTACTAATATTTATATTTTTTTCAGGTTCAATGCCTTTTGGACCCGGAGTCCCTGAAAATATTACAGTTACTTTTCTTAACCCTACTTCTGTTCGAGTTTCTTGGTCCACATCTGTGGAAAACGTTTACAAATACGACGTAACATATAAGCCAACAGATGCCAGGTGGGTTCAATAAACCAGATTTGAAAAACAAATTTCACAATTTATTTTCTTGCACTTCTCGATTTGTAACGACATGTTAGTTTCTATCACCATGATTGAAGGAATCAGATTAATTTTGACGTATTGAATTATTGATTAACTTTTCATTACCGTTAGACAAAAAGTTACTTTTCAATGTTATAAAAGATTTCTCCAATTTGGGTGAGCATAAATATTTTATCAAGGAAACAAAAGAAAAAAAATTTGCTCTTTAAATAACTAAAACGTGTAGATTTTTTTCTATTATTTTTTAAAAAATGTTGTAAAAGAAGCCGTATACATTTTTGTATCGTAGTAAATCCAACCTTTTCACTTCTCTAGGTTTTGTATGTCTAATGTAATTGCACTGCCATGCTTAGAATTTCTACATAAATAAATTAGAAGGTTTGCAAGTGCGTGTTTCAGGAAATGAAAATATATGGTACAATCGAACTAAAAAAATTAAAGGTTCACTTGTCTCTTGATCTAGATTTATATTTATGTCTTTAATTTGTTAATACATAACGAGGTGGGTTACCACTCGTAAATGTCAGATAAGCCAAAACTATTTTCTCTAAATATTGTTTAATTACCAACTATCTTAAGGAACAGACATGGGATCTGCTGGTTCGAATCCCATTAATGAAGTATGTTGTTGATCAAGGAAACCTTTCGGAATAAACACGTCGAATTTAAGACATCCAATCAATTTACTATAATTTAAGGGATATGCATGTTCTACCTCAGTGTACAGTTTTCCTTAGTAGATTATTTCTAAGGTTATGTACGTATATTTCGACTGTTAATGAATTATGAATTAAATATATTCATAAAATCCATAATTTTCGGTAGTCCTAAATGATATGAAGGAAACCGAAAATTTTTTTATTTGTTTGCTTGGCTGAAATTTTACAATATAAATTTTACCCGGAAAAGTTGCAAAGTTGAGTATGGATTTTTTGTTTATTTGCAAAGCTTCATGCTTCATTTCCTTAGCTTAAGGAATTCTTAAAAATATACCGTTAGAACTTGGTTTCACAATGATGAAGATACCATTGCAGATGGAAAGAAGAGAGAAAGAAGAGTTGACCGATATTTCTTAAATTAAGAAGGAAAGAAAGTTCCGGTAATATTTGCCGTGTTTGATCGTATCAACTATTAGCAGTGGTCTTCCTTATATTTGGAAGAAATAACGAGCATGACATGACCACAGTGGCAACTGGTACGGCAAAACATCTCGCAAAACATAACGGTAACTCAGAAATATTTTGTTTGATCCAAGTGTAGTTATGGATTTAAAACACTTGTCCAAAATGTGAAAAATTTAATTTTTATTCCCCCCTCCCAAAGTTTATTAAACAACGAGTCGCTCTTGATGAATAGGTTAGTTAAACAACCCCCTGAAAGGCAGTAAATGAGATTACAGTGAGATAAAAAGATTTTTGCAAACACCCCGGAGTTAATAGTATCTAAATCAGATGAAGGTAATAACACTGTGATTATGTATGGAGAAGAATATCTGCAAGAAATAGTAGGTACCCTAATAATACGATTGTGGAGAAAGATGAAAATGTATGGAAACAAAATATTTTAAATTCCCATACATTAGGGGATTAACTGAAAGAAGGAAAAGACTTTTGAGTTCTACTTTCTTGTAACTTGGCTACATACAGCTTGAAAGATCGTGAAAATTATTAACAATGTTAAGATTGAGATCAAGAGTTGGTATATACATACCTAGAATCCCATGTGGTGATTGCGATGGGTCGTATGTGGGATAAACCAAACAATGGCTGAAAGATCGAGTTTATCAACACAAGAATAACTGAAACAAAATTGGAAGATTACTATTGATTAGAGATAAAGTTGAAGGACCTCGGGCATCAGCATTGGTCCATCACCATCGGAAAATGCCCCAGTGTTTTGATTTTGATTGAGTTCAGGTGTTACATCACGAACAAAATTATTTTAGGAGAGTAAGTAGGGAGATGTATCATAATATGAAGACCACGCTTAGTATTTTCTATTTTGATCTCTTAAAATTAATTTTAGATGCTAATTTATTTACCATTGTTGGCTGACGTCGAAGGTATGAGTGTTGTTTGGTTTGTGTTTCATATTTTATATTTTAACATTGCCACTTGAAGTATATTTTGATAATTTTGTAGCCAAGGTCGTTAGCACCGCTGATGTGTACGCCCTTGGAAATATTTTTATTTTAATATCAAAGATTAATTACCGGTTATTTCAGTGACCATTGAAATCTAACTTTTACGCTATTCCTAGAAAGATTTTCAGTTCTGAAAAAGATTGAAAATAAGTCAATTGAAACGTCGACCTAATATACAGAGTTTGAGTTTTATTACGAAGACCAATTTACCGATAACTAATTTTGATTGTTAATATTGTTTATACAAAATATTTTGTTTGGTATGTAATTGTATAAAATGTGTCAAATGCATGAACTTTATTGTAGCATTAAAAAGAATTTTTAAAAAAATTAAAACGAAAAACAGGTTATAAAACATTGCTGGTGACATTATAAATAATAAATACAATAATATATTAATTCAAGTTTCATGAAAGTCGGTAAAGTATTAACAGAGATGTGCATAATTTTGTGATGGAGCGTCCGTCATATTTGATGACGCAGTAGTGGGTAAATGTACCAGGTGCCAGATGTAAGACCTATTAAAAATTTAATTTTTTAAATATAAAAAATACATAAACTAATCAATAATATATTCTCCTGCATTGTTTATGATCGCCTGTCAACGCTCTGGCAGTTTTTCGATTCCACGACTGAATAAATCCGGTGGTTTGGATGTGAAAAAGTCGTAGAACCAGTTTTAACCATCAACGTCGTTATTAAATAAGATTCCGAGGAGATTGTCGGATAGAGAGCGGAAAAGCTGGAAATCTGATGGAGCAAGACCATGACAATAGGGCGGATGTGGAATTACCTCCTAACCGAGGTCTTAAATAACTGCTTTTATAATGTTAACAGTGTGCAGACGGGCATTATCATGCTGCAAAACCACTTGATGCCGTCTTGCCGGTCGTTTTTCTTGAATTGCAGCCTCCAGGCGACGCAGTTGTTGACAATAAACCTCAGAAGTGATGGTTACATTCTTCGGAAGCAATTTATAGTAGATGACGCCTTCTTTATCCCACTAGATGCACAACATTACCTTGCGTAGATGGGCATCAGCTTTTGCATGAGGATTTGCTTGTTTGTTAGAGCTCAGCCATTCCTTTCTGTTCTTGATGTTGATGTAAAGCACCATTTTTCGTCACCGGTAACAATTTAAGACAAAAACGGCCGATGTCGTCGACGAGCTAAACGATGACAAGCAAGCAAAGAAGCACAAATGGTAACACGCTGATTTTTATTGTTTTCGCTCAAAACGTATGATACCCAAACACCCAACTTTTGAACTTTGCCCATGGAATGCCATTGTCGGATGATAGTTGATTGGTCACAATTCATCATATTGTCCAATTCCCGAGTTGATTGACGTGGATCATCACGAATTGAAGCATTCAATCGGTATTAATCAAAGCCCGATGGTCTCCCTGAACGTGGGAAATCATTCATATCAAAATGCCCATATTTTAAACGAGCAAACCATTTTCGTACAGTACTTTTCACGATGGCGTTCTCTCCGTAAACGGCACAAGGCCTCCGATGCCTTAGCTCCTCAGTTAAACTCAAACAAAAGGATATGTCGGGAATGTTCATTGTTTTGTACTTAACACTTAATTTTCTCTAGCCAAATTACCCCTAACTTTCTACAAACTAAAAAATAGTTACATTAAAATGACATTGATGTTTCTCAAACAAATTTGTTTCCAAAACACTCTTACCTTGTAAACCAAAAACGCTAAAAACTTATGCATCAACCTGATATATAAGGCTGAGCTTGAGTAAATAATGCCGAGGATGAGCTATAAAATGGCATTAATATTTTAAGCTCAGCTAGAAAACGCTCAATAATTTAGTAAATAATAAACCATGTAATAAAACTCAATAAAGACACGACAAATTGATTTTTCTAAACATAAGAATGCAAGAACTACACAGAAATAAAAATAATGTGCGTTTAGACTCGGATGATTTACCGACTGCGCCAATTTAGAAATTCGACAACCAGACGATATATTATTACTATTTCAGTGTACGTAATCATTTATTTTTCCATTTCATTCAATGAAAGTTACTAATTTAAAAACCGTTGTAAGGTTTTCTTAAAGATAAACCCAACAAGTGCTTTAGGATATGAGCATTACTGGTAGATAATTAGGTATAACTTACTACATCATTAGGGATAATTTGCTTTGACAAGCAATTAAATCCAAAATAGAATTATTTCAAGTTATTCCAATTTCATTCACGTCTTAATTAGGAAATATAATAGTTAATTGGTTTAGTTTTGTAAATTGATTACTCACGTTATTTGCCTACTCCGTTGTTTACCACCTAATTGTATTAACTTTAATTTAAAAGTTATTTAATTTATAAATTATTACTGCGTCGGTATATTAAAATTAAATTTTACATACTACCTACTTCGTTAAATTTTAAACCGTACTTAAACGTATTGTGTAAAATACGGTCGACGTCATCAACTTACCCCACTCACAACCAGACACCAAAAGTTTAAATATTTATATTTGATAATATTGAAAATACCTACCTCATAACCAACAAGTTAGTATGTAGTACGAAAAATAAATCGTGCAGAACAAAGGTTTCAAGTGTATTTCCCAACGGGGTAAACAAATTCAACTATATTTTGCCGTACCTAATGATAGCTATACGAGGTGCTGAAAAAGAATTGGTACCAAATTTTAAGGATACCTAATATAAAGCTGAGAGATGGTCGTTAGCTGAAGCAGTTATGTGCGTTGCTGCTAATGCGGAATGCCTGGTTCGACTCCGGGCTCAGTAAAAACTTTATTCTGACCGTCTCCCCTCGGAAGGCAATGGCAAACCACCGAGGTGTAATCTGCCTGGTACAGCCTCTCTGGAGATGAATTGTATACACTTCCCGCGGTTCGGAGCCCGCGTTAAGCAGTAGGTCCCCTATGTGTGTGCTAATACTTCAAACGCATAACACATGCACAGGAGAGAGGTCGCCAACGTCCGGGAGACCGGATATGGCACACGAAGAAGAAGAATATAAAGCTCAACAAAACAAACAGAAAGCCTTGATAACCATAGATCCCAAAACTATTTATTTAGCCTTTTCTACAGCACAACAAATGTTTTGCACACTTTTGGAACTTTGAAGCTATCAAGTATTGACATTATTTTACTTTCTGTTTATTTTAAGGAATTTAAAAAAAAATTCACTGTATCCAATAACGTAAACTTTACTGTATCTACTAGTATATGGTTTCTATGTACTTACTCATTAATAGTATAGCAATATTGATTATGATAGATAGCTTCCATTTTAATTATGTGGTTGGTTTAACATAAAATCGCTGAATTTGGTTACCAATTTAAAAAAAAATGAGTTCAACTTTTATTAAGAAAGCTTTTGTGCGTCTTTCAAACTCCATTTTGCTTACTTAACCAGGCTTTGAAATATGAGATACAAAATGAAATATTTTATATTTAATGCGTCTATATGATGTACTACCGTAAGTTTTGAATTCTTAACAAAGGACTTTTGAAGTAAAGTAGATTTCCGACGACAATACATTTATTTTGAGTACACATTTACCAAAGCATATCGTATGTGATATTTACTATATGTATTTAATATAAAATATTTTATACATTGTATTTATTTAGTTAAATAAATAAAGTAAGTTTGTATTTACCAAGGCGCGTGGCAATAAAGTAACCAGTTTATTGCATTTACAGGATTAGTATGAAAAGAATTCTAATTTTATAGTATTTCAGTTGAATAATTAAAATTCTAAATTTAACCTCAAAAGACCAAAGTTTTACGGAATTATTTACTGTATTTTAAAAGTTGCAAAAGCGGGGTGGTTTTATAAAATGATTTTATTTACTGTTCTATAATATGCAGTAAATTTAAAAATTGGTACAATTTAATAAATAGGAAATTGTTCGCGACGCATTTTGCGATGGTATATTATTTTTGAAAAATCTATTTACGTTAGTTGAAATACGTCATTGTTTTCTAATTAACGGATGAACAGAAAACGGTCGGTTAATTTCGTTTAATGGGTTATTATATTTTTCGATATCCTGTGTGTTTTCTGTCAATTTTCACTACACGCAAAAACGTAAATTGCAAACTGTTTCTGTCAGTTACAAAATAAAACATTAACTAACAAAGCAAACCTAACCGACTATTTTGTAGAATAGTGACAATTCTAACAAAACAACATATTTGCCACAGAAAAGGTTTGAATGAACCCTGTTAAATTCGATTGTTACAATAATACAACAGAAATAGATAATTTCACAATTTATTAAGTGTTTTGTCGTTAACAACTGTGTATCTACAATAAAGTAATTTTTCAAGTGTATTTTTACTTGTTAATCTTTTTTTTTTCGTTTTTAATTGGCGATTAAAAATATTTCCAGTAAGTAGTTGAGGAAAATTAAACATCGTGCCTGTCAAATTTTTGAATCGTTATTAAGTAATAAGGATATTTTACACTCATCAGTAATGAAGGTAATTCTTTTAAAATAACCAAGTTAGTGAACTTACATGTAATTGATAATTAAGTTTAATAAACCATTACCTAAATGTTTCGCTCATATTTAAGCTCATCAGATGATTATAATATTATTAAAAAAATTAGTTTAGAAAGTCAGAATCTTGAAATTTATTAATTAGGCACAATAAATTTTTTTTTTAAATTTGTATGACCTATAATGACTGGTTTGAACTAGCGAGCGGATCAGTGAGCAGATCGCCAATCCGCGGTAGGGAAAATGCCTCATAAACTAGGGAACATCATTGCGAACCGACCAGCGAGTTAACTGGGATCTTTTTTTTTTTTTTGCCATTTGCATTTTTTTTTTTATTGACTCCACATTTACATTACAATCTGTCCATGGGACAATAGGTAACACTGTTTGACATTATTTATAATAACAATGACAATGAAATGACACAGTGGAGTACTCCCCCATTGGTAAGCCTCCTTTTAGATTAATATTTACATTTTTATAGGCAATTTATATTTGTTACAATTTATTTAGAAAAATCGATGGGGTAAGTCCATGGGATCACTTCTCTTTAGTCTTCTATCCTGAAGTTCGACCATTAGATCACACACTAATGGGTTGGGATGGTCCGCGAGTCTCAACTGATATCTTTTGCTCATAGAAGAAATGACGTCCTTTACACTATTAACTTGAAGGTCAGCACTAATAATATTATTTGGGACATACCAGGGGGCATCACAGATGCCACGTAAAACTTTAGATTGGAAGCGCTGGATTTTTGTAATATTGGAATTACTGGCAGAACCCCACAGCTGAACACCATACGTCCATATGGGCTTCAGAATCGTTTTATACAACAGTAGTTTATTGTCTGTAGATAAGGGTGAATTTCGGCCCATAAGCCAGTACATCTTCCGATACACAAGTCCAAGTTGGAGGCGTTTGTACCAAATATGTTTGGCCCACGTCAGTCGACGGTCAAGGTGAAAGCCTAAGTATTTGACATTTTCTTGTTCTGGAAGGACGTTACCGTACATCATTACACCTGGGCAAGTCTCTCTTCTGAGGGTGAAGGAGATATGCACCGACTTTGTGGTGTTGGCTTTGATTCGCCAAGTCCTAAGCCAGTCTTCTATTTTATTTAGGTGACATTGTAATAATCGAGAGGCAAGATTTGGATCTTCACTAGAAGCCATTACGGCTGTATCGTCAGCAAACGTGGCGGTCACTGTATTATTTGATTCTGGAAAGTCTGAACTGAATAATAGGTACAGCGTAGGCCCAAGGACACTACCCTGAGGCACTCCTGACAGTACGCATTCTAGGTTGGTATGTGCTTCTCCATATTTAACTAGAAAAAATCTGTTGGTTAGATAGGACTCCAGCAGACGACTATAGGGATGGGGTAGGTGTTTTTTGATTTTATATTTCAGTCCCTCGTGCCACACTCTGTCGAATGCTTGAGAAATGTCAAGAAATGCAGCAGAGCAGTATCTCCTGTGTTCCAGGTCCGCTCTAATCCTCTTCACAACCCGGTGCACCTGTTCCACCGTTCCATGACCCTGCCGAAAACCAAATTGGTGGTCAGGGATCAGATTTCCCTCTTGGAGGAGCGGTTTTAGTCTTTCCAGGAATAGCTTTTCAAATGTTTTTGAAATAATTGGTAGTAGGCTAATTGGTCTATAGGACGAAGTCTCAGTTGGGTCTTTTCCTGGTTTCTGGATCACTATCACCTGAGCCACCATCCACTGAGCTGGGAAGTAACCATACCGAAGAATTGCATTAAAAATTATTTTAATTAGTTTAAACCCATTTTCTGGTAGATTCTGTAGAATTTTACCTGTTATTAGGTCGTATCCAGGAGCCTTTTTTGGATTAATCTTCTTGAAAATAACATTTTTTATTTAAAAGCCAAGCCAAGGTTTTGGCTTTTTCTGAATCATTCCGAGCCCAATTACCATTACTAGTCCTAATGGGTTGACTTGCCTTTTGTTGGTTTTTTATTTTCCGCGTGACTTTCCACAAAGAGTAGTCGGTTGCTTGACTAGCTGTAAGGTTTTCTAGAAAATTTTTTACTCCTTGATTTTTGTTGTCGACAAGGAGCCTTTTTAATTGTTTCGTGGCATCGTTTAAGTTAGTTTTATCAATTGGTGCATGTGCTAATTGCCATCGTTTCCTTAGTTTCTCTTTTCTATTATTTTCATTTTTATGTGTTCGGGGCAATATCCGGGTTTATTAATATTTGAATTTGGCGGGGTAGCCCGCCATGATGCTTGTTGGATTGCTACTGTTAGTTGTTCTACACCTTCATCAATTTCACTCTCAGTCTTTAGTGGGATGTTGAGATTTAGTTTATGTGAAAGGCTGCTTTTAAATATTTCCCAGTTTGTATTTTTGTTGAATAGCGCAGGTGAGTTATTAATTTTAGAGACACATGCGTCTATGGTGACCAGGAGAGGAGTGTGATCAGATGATAGATCTAAACATGTTTCTATTTTTAGATAATTTTTCGAAATACCTTTAGTGACACAGAAGTCGATTACATCTGGGATCTTATTTCTGTCTGTAGGCCAATAAGTAGGTTCTCCTGTTGATAGTTGCAATAAACCGCAGGTTTGCATTGATTGGTACAGCTGCCTGCCTCTGGGTGTTATTAGCCTCGAACCCCAATGTTTGTGCTTGGCATTGTAATCACCTCCCGCAATAAAGCGATGTCCAAGCGAGTTGAAGAATGTGTCAAATTGATCTTTTTTGATAGCTAGATTTGGGGGGCAGTATACCGCCGAAAGGGTAAGTGGTCCCTGCCAGTCATCGATTACAACTGATGTAGTTTGTATATTCCTTTGGATCGTTTTCTCTATCTCGTGATGTTTTAGTTTGGTTTTAATGATAATTGCATTACCCCCTCGCGCCGTACCATCAGGATGTTGGGTGTGGTAGACAGTGAAGTTGGGAATTTTGATGTAGCTTTTGTTGGTCATATGTGTCTCTGAAATTAACAAGATGTCTAAGTTATGGTTTATTATAAATGTTTTGACCTCCAGTCCATGATTGACTAGTCCATTTGCGTTCCAGACCGCTATCTTTAGGGTTGTTAGATTTTTGTTTGAGGTTGTGTGTAGCATTACAACATTTTTGTTATCAGAGCAGTTAGGAGATCCATCATCTTCTCCATCATTCTTGTCATCATTGTCTCCAGAACATTGTTTGATTGCTGTTGCGGGACAGCTAGATATTGAGTTTGTTGGGAGTTTTTATTAGCGTCTTGTAGCGTACTATTATTTTCTCTCGCCATCTGTGCATAAGAAAAACCAGGTTGGCGGATATGATTATTTTTACTTGCGATTTGCACAACTTGTCGTTCACGCAGTGGGGGGAATCTCCTTTTTTGTAGTTCTTTGTATACTGAGCATCCTCTGTAGTTAGCTGGGTGATGCTCTTCGCAATTGACGCAGATTACTTCGTTGTTACGTTCCTTACGTGGACATTGTTGAGTAGCGTGATCTCCTGTACACTTCACACAGCGCGGATTATGATAGCAGTACTTATTTGTGTGACCAAACCGCTGGCACTTAGTGCACTGGGGTATATCTCGTTTAGGATGCGGGGGCTCAATCTTTACTATGGAGTTCAATAACCTCGTTACCTCATAAATGTCCTTATTATTTTGCTTGGACATCAGTTCGATGTTGAACAGTGGAAGACCTTGTTTTGTTTTATTATCGCGGATGTTGGAAACATTTACAACTTCATGTCGTAGGGCATTATAGCTTCCTTTATTCGCTTTGTCTCAGTTGTTTGGTGAATATTTCGAAGAACCACGCGGAAAGAACGATTTTTCTTGGGTTGATACGTGTGAAATTTGATATCTTTCTTTGTTAGGGTCTCCAGAATGTTGGTGTAATGCAAATCATTGTTAGGTTGAATCCTTACTTGGTCATTGTACATGATCTTCATGATGTATCCATTTTTTGCAGTTTCGTCTAAGGCGTTAGTTAATGGTTCAATGAGTTGCACTCCCTCGACATATATCGGAGGGGGCTTGACTATCTTCGTGATTGTTGAAGTTTTAGGTAATACTGCTTCTTCTCCTTCTGCATTTGCAGCTGCATCTAGGGCTGCATATTTATTGGTGGTGGTGATAACTGGTTCTGGTTTATTCAGCCAATAGTTCTTCAATGTACTCTGCTTATTTCTTCTAATATTTGATTCGGGACTGTCTCCTTTCCTTGTTCGCTTTCCGTATCCTACTGTTTCCCATCCTGTATTAGGAATTATTATTTGATGTTGGGGCAAAAATGGCCCTGGTTGTAAATTTTGGTTGTAGTAAACCGTTGGTTGTATCTGGGGTAGCATGACTGGTGTTCCCATCTGGTTTGTCTGTGGTGCATTGCCATGCATATCCACTTGGATTTCTCCACCCCCTTTGGGTGGTGTGCGATACATTTTTTTACGGTTTCACATTCTAACCTCACTTCTTGAAAAACTAGAATAAGATTTTTATTGTCTGATTTTTGGAGTGAATAATACTCAATTGAGTATTTTACCACTATTTTAGTTGTTAATCGCTATGTCAGAAACTAAGAAATCTCGATTTACTGACTATTTTCAAATTTCCTATTAGCAAAAATTTCCAAATCAACATTCAGTTCTGTGCCAGTGGCGTCCATTTGCATTTGAATTTGATAATAATATTGGGATCTTTTGGGTATTTTAAATTCCGTGATTAATTGGTGCTGCAGTGATATTTAGATTCCTGATACGAAGATACAAAAAACGTCAACACTTTTGGAAACATCAGGCATTTTATCAACATAAAACTTGTAATTTTCCTTTATCCAAATGAATCATGCTTGGCAACTTATGAAAGATCTTCTTAATTTACGCAGGTTCCAACCAAGTTTGTAACTACGTTGGAGGCTATTTAAATTTATAAACTACCAGCTGGCACAGGCGCCTTTAGCTATCTAGACCGTGTCGGATGTGGTTGTTGGGCCTTAGGCCTCACTCAGGAAAATCGCAACCATACGTGCGGACCGTGGTTCTTTATTCTCATACGTTATTCCCAGATGAGTGTAAATTTTTAAGTTGGTATAATAAAACATCAATCCGAATTTTTGATGAATGAGGACCCTTTCTATATATTTAGATATAGAAGATGAGTGTAAATTTTTAAGTTGGTATAATAATAGCAAACCGAATTTTTGATGAATGAGGACTCTTTCTTTTATATTGTCGTGTTGCCTCGAGCCTCACGATGGTGTGCCAAAATTTTCTTTAAATTTATTTCTTTTTCTTTCCAAATTATCATTCACTTTAAATTAAACGCTTTAAATTTTAAACTAAATTCTCGTTTTATTTACACAAATTCACTGTACAAAATTTTTATATCGTCATCAAACGTCCTATACGCTCCACTACCTGGCGTTCACTCCCTTCAAGCGTCCTATCCGCTCCACTGCTTGGTGTTTACTGATCCCCTTCTCCTTCCAACGCAAAAGTTCCTTTTGTCTGCTCACAAGGATATTTATTTTCCAAATCCCCCTTCTTTTTAATTTTATTTACAATAATTTTAGTTACATTTTTCAATTTTACATGTTAATTTTTATTTTTTTTATTCTTGAATTTTCCCGAAATTGGCTTAGCATTGAAAAACAGTTCAATATATTTAGATGTATCTAAAAATTATAAAATGTGTGTTAGGGAAGATTTTGTGCATCGGACAATAAAAAAAGCTGAATTTAGAGCAACAAGAAATTTGAAAAGAAGATAGACAAGGAGAATTGATGGTTCAAAAATTGTAAAAGGATGTAAAGAGATAGTTACTGATAACAAAAACAGATACGAAATTCAAGACCAGGATTAAAAACAAAACCACAAATTTAATTTAAAAATTTGGAAAAACGTCAAAGAACATGTGCCAAGTCAAAATTTACAAATACCAATTGTGAGCTAAAGAAAAACCATGGAGAAGAATGAACTACATGGAAAGATAACAAAAAATCTACCTTGTTTAAAAACCAATCTAAAGAAATTAAAATGTAATAATTAGTCAATCACGGTTTAGCAATTTTAATAGAATTTAAAAATGGGTACAAATTCCGGAACATAAAAGGCATCAGTTGCTTTTCGCATTTATTTAAATATCAGGAATAATTTTGTGGGAAACACTACAGTACCTATGTATCTATATTTCCTTGTCTAATCTTTGTTTTACGGTGATTATCAAACGAAGATCTAAATGTATAGTGGTTTTTCATAAAAGTAATTGGATACTTTTAGCTTGTGTTAAATTATCGGGATTAAATACATAAGAGGTTGGTTTTTTTTCGGATTTAGTTGTTTTTTAGCCGAACTTCTTTAGCCAAGAACTTCTTTAGCCAAGAAAATAACGTTGCTATAAGATGTTAATAAAATGCAAAATTTTTGTTGGCGGATTATTAGAGGGGCTATTAAAAAACGTCAATTTCAGGTGAGCAATTACTTTTTACTTTGAAGATTATTAGAAATAACTGTTGGAGCCTGTTAGCCATAAATAAGTCCTAATTTATGGCGTAGGGAACTCGTTTTATGATCTCTTCCGTTAATATCATCCAGGGATGAGGTTGAAGTGCTTTCGTACTCCAATTTTCTTTTTGACAAACTGAGTAACTTAAATTTTCACAAAACTAAAGAAACTTTGACATGAAACAAATTTGGCACTCCTACTAGTGCTAATTGGATATTTTGCAAATATTTATTATTTCAAAACTTCCTTAAACTATAAACATTAAACAGTTTCCTTCTGACTTTTCAATCAGATGGTTATAAAGTATAAATTAGAAAAATTACGAACCTAACCATATGACGTTTTATAATGTGATAAAAACTGTTTTATCGGTGTTTTAACCTCAACTCGCCAGAGAAGACTATAAAAACCGTGGGATGAACTAATACGTGTTCAATATTTTAAATATTTCAACTCAATTATTGAAACAATAAATTATTAGTTTCAAATAATTCAACACATTAAATTGCGGCTAATTTAACGTCTTAACATTTATAAGTGGCTTATGTAAGTAAGGAAAACAAACCCAAATACCAATTTGCAAATAGCGCAGACAACTACGAGTATAACAGAACAATTTATTTCGCTGTATTAACACAACTAATTTTGGATACGAAACTTAGAAATAGCACACCATTTTTTTTTCGAATCTGATATGTACAGGATGTTCTATTGGAAATACATACTACATATTTTCAAGATTTTACTAACTTATTCAAAAATAGTACGTAATAAAGGGTTTTTCACCAGGGACTGTAATTTTAAATAAAGCGCACATTTGAATGAAAATGTTGTATATTTTTATCTATATATACGTATTTAGAAAGTCTACAATTTATGAATAAAGATAATATCAGACAAATGTCTACTAAGACCACGTATGCAGTCGTCGATCCTTTTGTCAAAATTTTTAATTACATTTTTACATAATTGCGGCTTTATTTCACCAAATACCAATTGGATGTCGGGTTTCAAGGCTTCAATGGATTATGGATTATCTGCATAGAGTTGATCTTCCACACAGCCCTACAAGAAATATTCTAATAGGGTTAAATCACACGCTGTAGGCGGCCAATTAATAAATTTAACGTTTCTGTGGCTGTGTAGCACCGTCCTGTTGAAACCACATATCATTCATATCCATATCATCAATAATACGTCAACAAAAATTTGTCAACAAGTCCCGATAACGTAATTGATTAACAGTAACAGCGTTTCCAGCCTCATTTTCAAACAAAATAAGGTCCAATTACTCCTCCAGACCAAAAATGCGCTAAACAGTAAAAACGAGTGTGGAATGTAAACTATACAAAAGAATCGCTCTTGGATTTTATGAAGCCCGAATGCGGCAATTTTGTTTATTAACGTAACCATTAAAATGATAATGAACTTAATCTTAAAAGACGATTTTTGTCAAAAACCATCATCCTGTATAAGGATGCAATTAGCGAATTGTCGACAAACAGAATGGACGGATCACTTTAATTCTTGGACTAACTGAACCTTATAAGATTTTAGACCCAAATCTTTAGGAGAAATTTGCAATGTAGTACTCATGGATAGGCCCAATTGTCAGTTAGATTGTTGGTGTTAGTATGATATTATGTACCGAACCAGTAGGCTCAAATTTAAGCACCAAATTTTTAATAGCTGTCTCAGAAGAACGATTATAACAACCGAAAATTTCCACCAGTTTCGTAGTGGAATGAAATTGAAGACATTATAATAAATTGTAGACCTTCTATTGTAGTCCCTGTTGATAAGTCCGTATTAGGTACTATATCAAAAAATACTTGATTAAAGACATTCTAACACTCTCTGAAAACTATCTATGACTTCTTTCTCTTTTACATTTTGAATTTTTGTCGTTATATAATTTTTTTGGCTAGAATGAACCAGGCTGTTAGTTACAGGGTGGTGGCGGTTGTGGCTGGAAATTCAGAAGCTGTAACGCTCAGTGGACTAAAAGCTGACACTCAGTATCAGCTAACAGTAGCTGCCGTTTGGGGTGGCAAAAAGTATCGAAGTAGGCCTATAGTCTTCCGCACACTGGGTAAAAATTTTAATAATTTAACACAATGATAAATACAATAATTAACCATTGCTTTTAGCATAATGTTAACGCTTTATGTTCGATGTGGTAGATGCTTCTAATTTTAAATTATTTTAGTTGTAAGTGTCGAATAAAAATAAAAATTGTCTTAATGTTTTAGAGCCTCCACGAACGTCTCCACAACAAGATATAATGAGTGTCTTCGCGACAGGGGTTCCACCATCTCCTGAAAATCCAGAACCACCTGATTTCGAATATCCGCAAACTAGTTCAACAGTACGTCAAATTTTTCATTTATTAATAGCACTTTCATCAATATTTCACCATTTCTATTATGATAATGGGATTATATTTAGATTTTGGTAAAGGTTAGTGATTGCGGATATAATGCGGTAAAAACTTGATGATCAAAATAGTAGCGTCTAAATTTCTTTTGCGTGTCGAAATGAGGCACTTAAAGTTTGTATTTTATATTAAATAACTTTTCCGATTTTCAACTGGAAATATCATAATTAATTTTTATTGACTTTTAAACTTTCAACTTCTGTTTACTAGCTGCAATTTAAGGGCCACGTCAAACTTACACGTTTTTTTATCCATACAAAGTCCTAATTTTGTGTGGTCAAGAATTATTGAATAAGCAGATGAATTAAGAGGTAAGACGAAAACGTAGAATATGCGAACTTTAAATGAATTGTGGTGAATAGAAATACCAACCGCGGATGTGATTATGGAAGTAATATGGAAGTAGATAGTCTGAGAGGCGGAAATAATCAAATATATTGGAGGATAACTGCATGGAATGATTATCGATTTGATACAGGAAATTTCGAATAAGGTAGAATTGCCCAAGGCATGAAAACTGGTGCCGATCCACCAATACCAAAAAGAGGATACTAAATCAATTTCAAGAACTTCTCCTTGTGTTAATTAAATACCAGGGTCTATACACGATCAGTAATTTGTCTTATATTATGTTAACAGGCAGGTTAAGCTTTAATAATTCGTAAAATCATAGTTATTTTACGAACTAAATACTATGTACATATCTTATTGAGAAATTCAAAAATTAACTCTCGCATTTCTCACACACCTCTAAATGAAATGGCAGACATACATCGATCTTCGTTACAACTGACAATTTCAACACCATTAACTTGGGCAATCAGTGCACAAAAATTTAATTAATTTATAATTTTGGTATATAAAAATTAGAAAATATTTAGAATTTTAAAATTTCAATTAAAATTCTCAAAATAAAAAAATCACAACAATCTTGAAACAGCATTGTTGAATGTCTCATAGTAAAGTCTCATCCTTTTCATCTTAGCTAGCTGTATAAAAAGTAGACTACGAACATTCTCAGAAGAAATAATAATTGAGAAATACCAAAGCGGGTTTAGAAAACACAGATCAGAGACGGGATATATATTTATCCTAAGGGAGTTAAACTCAACAAGTCACGGATATAAACTCCGCATACATCTCGTGTTCCTGAACTTTAAATAAGCATATGACGGCATTTGTACGAAAAGAACTGTATAAATCTATATAATATGTTCAATTTGGATATAGAAAAGACCGGGTACGGTTGTCACATTTTCTCGTGGGCTTGATTTTCCATTTTCCATGTAATTTTAATGTGTAAGCTTTAACTTTATGTACAGCTCCACCAAGCTTAGAAAGGACGCCGCAAATATGCCAACTAATTTGATAAAAATTTGAATGAACCAATGAACGTTGAGTTATTTCTCAAGTACATTCTGTTGTAAAAGTTACAAATCATTGCGTGTGTAATTTGTCGTGTTTTTATGTGTAATTCGGTTTCGTGTTATTTATTCCAAAAGTGCTTTATTTAATATTTGCGATAACATTTTTTACGTATTTGATGACTGCAATTTGACAAAATAATTTATGGATTTTAAATATTTGCACCGAGAACCTTCTTGATCTGAGTGTACATTTTTAATTTTAGCAGCGCCTGACACGCCCCCTCAGGTCGGTTCTAAGGTTGGTGGAGCTGTATTTGAGTATATGTAAAAAAATTGGCGTGTATTCTAGAGCTAGGTTAAAATATAAATCGTGAAAATGTAACTAGTTATTGTGCTGTGACAACCATTTCCGCGTCGTGGTTGATTACCACACTGTGTGATGTTGGTTGTCACGTGTAATTTAATAACTGCAATATTAGTATATCATATAACGAAGTTCTTAAGTGCATTATTAATCCTGAGGGTAGAGTTTTTGCATGAGACAAGGTCGAAGGCAAAATTAATGGAACCCATAGATTCTTTTAATCAGATGTCGTCTCGTAAGTAACTGTGAGGAAAACTGCTGGTGTTGTAGGTAACCAGATAGAATTAATAAAAGAAAAGAAGAGAAAGAAGGTTAATTTGTTACGTTACCAAAATAAATTGACAAAAGATTGGAGTGGCTCTGAAGCAATAGCACTATAATTATAAAAGTACCAATTTGAATGGAGACAACTCTGAAGAAGCAGCCCAATAAATAATCAGTAAATAAGAATTGAGATGTTCTGAAAGAGCAAACTCATAAATTAAAACAGTTTCCGAAACAGAAAATAATATCAAATCAACCAAAATTTACCAAAAGTAACCAAAATTTAAAATGTAACTAGTCTCAAAATCACCCACAACTGGTTCGATTCATCACTACACACCAAAGAAAACTCTCTCTTTATGCGTGCTTTTTTTGTCTTAAATTGCGTCGTAAAATTATAATTCAAAATAAAATTCATGATATCGATACCCCAGTTCAATAGCGTAACAACTCAAAAACTATAGTTTTGAGATATTGACGTTTAAAAAACCCATGGTAATTATTATCATCATATACCCTTGTGTTATATTCCACCACTTCCATATATTAGTAACTTTGTGTCATATGTTGGCAAACATGCAAAGTTCGATTTATTACTCTTTTGAACTAGTATATAAAATACACATTTTTCTTTTTTTTTGGTGTGACTAACTCAAAAATGGCATTTTTGGACTTGTTACTCTATTGAACTAGAGTATCGAATATATATTTATTGAGGTTAGTTACATGTATTGAAAGCCATTTAAATATGCGATAACAATAACATCAAAAATTTTAAAGAATCTTCGGGAAATTCAGGTGGATGAAACGTCGTTTTATATTAAAAATAAATATGATTTTTTAATAAAAATAAATGCGATTTTTTTATAAAAATAATATACAATATTTACTTTAGAGAAATGGTTAAAAATATTCTTTGTAGCCTACTGATAACACAATAAAATTGCTCGTGGTTGTTTTTAGAGAGGGATAAAAAATAAATGTAATTTTGAAACTTTCCAAATATACTAATATACGCTAATATTAAATCTGCAAATACACCAAAAACTGTAAAAAAAATTATAAGTACTTGGAAGTTGTCTTTCGAGAAAGATGAAATATACATTTTGTCTAAAAGTTCTGTATTTCAATAAATAAACGTATGAATACATTAAAAATAGTAAAAAAAATCTTAAGCACATTGGGATTGTTTTTAGAGTGGTATGAAAACTATATTTTGTTGAAAAATTTTGTAACTTTGTAAATATATCAATATTAAATCTGTAAATACACAAAAATAGTAAAAGAAAACTGTAACCTAAGTACCATTAGAAAGTTTTCAGGGAGAACTAAAACATAAATTTTCTTTATAAACTTAGAAACTTTGTGAATAATACTTATACTACTAATATTTCTTGGCCTGTGAATAAACCAGAAATTGTATAAATTTTTCAACGTTAACTAGATTAATTCTATCAAATCACTGTACCTTCCCTCTGCTTAGAATTTTTTTTACTATTTTACTGTATTCTGAGTTTTAATATTAGCTTGAAACTTTGGAAACCAGGTGATCCCAAAACTCCCATAGGATTTGTCTATCCGGTACTACATAATCAAAAGCATTACTGATAACCTAGGTGCCATTAACACCTAGGTCTCGATATTTTTATTTAGCAAAAAATTATCAAATAATAAGTGTCGATTCCAGTCGTTTTTTTAAGTCTTAAATGTCCTTAAATTTTCAGTTGGGCTAAAATAGTCAATGAAACTCAACGATTATGTTTTAGCCCCGCCTTTCTTTAAAGTTTAAAGCCCTTTTAGAGATAAAGGAACTACCAGAATCGACGTATTAGTAAGCTAAGCTACATCGATCAACAAGCTGAACGAATTGGAAATGTTGCTCTACCCCAGGATGTTAAGAATCTCGTGAATGGGTATAGTCACGATCGAGGTGCTTCGTCGTACGAATAAAGGCCTGTGTATAAAGAATAAAAAATTGGCCACAATGGTCAAAAATGAAAAGCGGTATACTTTGTTCGAACATTCATCGTCAAAAAGTATGCCTTATTATAGCTAATAATGAAGAGAAAAATCAAGGGCAAAAGAAGACTAGGTTGAAAACGCTTCTCGTAGTTGTGGAAGTTGCGGCAGTGTTTTGGTGTGCGTTATACCAAAAAATCAAAACGCGTGGCGCAGGATGCAAGACGCTATAAAAAGGGAAGAGTTCCGATAGGAAACGACATTATACGAAAAAGAAATACGTTCATAAAGGACGTCCACGCCTGTGACCAAGTGTGACTAGGGGGGGGGGGACTTTGAATAGATGTGACGTCCTCATAATAATACCCATTTTTGGGATTTCTAAGAAAATTGTGTTTTTATGTTATATTTAGAAAGTAACTTATTTGCCTACTCTTTAAATTCCAAATGTCGTGTAAACAATGTCGTTTCAAGTTTGATTTTAAACCAACGAGGGGGGAGGGTCTTTGATTTGTGACCATAGGACTTCCTGGCAGGTGCCCAAATATTGTGACGAATTGAGACAAGAGGGGAGTTAAAAAGTCGGAAAAAATTGCCGACGTCTTTTATGGACGACCCCTAAGATAAAGCTAGACAAAAACACTAACACAGACGGTAGCTAAAAATTGAAGCTAATTTCTTATTTCCATGAAAAATTTTTAAAAAATGCCTATCAAAATCTTCAACAGGTCAAAAGTTTCAAATTCTAGTTTTAACTAAAATATACAATGTGGTTCAAAATACGATTATCAATCATATTGAACAGGACTGGGATAAAGAGATCCGTTGTCTTCAACAGGGATGAAGATATGCTTAGAAGTGAATCAAAATAATTATATGATATAGGATGACCCAAATATTTAAAATGGAATTCTTTCTGAAAACTGGATTTTGTTGAAACAGAACGGATGATTCTGGAGACCTAGAAATACAAATGGTAAGAAAGATCAGCCATGAAGTAATTGAAATGTTTTGGGCTGAATTATAGGAGTGGGAAGATCAATGAGTCGGTTGAAAGAAGAACTCCATGAAGACCAGAACATGACGAATATTGAAGATTGAGAAAATAAGTCTAAAGGGATCAAAAATAGACAAGAGTAAAGAAATAAGCCATAATAACCAAATAATAACAAAATAGGCATCCTATAGCCGCGTTAATCTATACAATACATAGAATTTAGCTCAAGAGGCCATGCAGGTCCAAGGTTTCTTTATTCATCCTCTCTCCCTTACTTTACAACTCAACGCTACGAAGATAAGGCCGTGTTATCCGACATCTCGTTGTTCGCTCTTACTCATACACAGAGCGTTGATGTTCACCGGAGGGCCGTACTAAGAAATTTCGTCAAGTCAGAAATTTCCGCACCGTAACTCAACCAGTGATCACACCAAGCCACTGCTGTGAACTGCGTTAATCTATACCTACATATTACGAGTAGAATGCCAAGTCTTGACTGCAAAAATCAGGTTTACCTTACATTGAACAGATCGACGAATTTCGATCTACTGTAATGGCACAGCATTAAGAAATTTATCAATAAAAAATCCATATTGAGAACAGAAATTGCTATTAATTACGAGCTACCGTAACTCCCTGGCGAGTCCGAAGGCCGAGCAATCAATTAGCTGTTTATATTACGTATAAAAACAATTTCATCCTTTATATTTAAATATTGGAATAAATTATATTTAGATTTTGGTGAGGTTCGTGATTGCCGATATAATGCGTTAAAAACTTGATGATCAATTAAAAATAGTTCCGTCTATATTTATTTTGCGCGTGTAAAGGAGGAAATTAAAATTTGTGTATTCCATTAAATAACATTTTCCTATTTTTAATGTAAAAATATCGCAATTAATTGATTTTTATTGACTTTCAAATATTGCGGTTCTGTTTACTAAGTTTATTTTAAAGACCGCGACAGACTTGCGTGTTTTCAGTCATACTAACGCTTTTCATACGGCTGAAAATCACATCAGGTTGAAATTTGTTTTAATTTTTTTTCTCTTTTTTAGGTAAGAGGTGTAGAAATAGGTATAGTATTATTGGTGCTCGTCGTATGGGTAGGAGCTATAGCATTATTTTTCAACCGTTGGGGTAAAATTCGAATGTTGTTGCCGTATCAACCAGATTACAAAGAACAACTAAAAGTGCCCGGAACAGCGGCGTGTGCTGCTGCAGTAGCTGCAGGAAACACTTGCGCACATGCTTCTGGAGATCATATGTGTTCACAGGTATATTACATTTTTTTACTAGTTATTCCTTAAGAAAAAATTGTTCATACCTTTTTGTGTCATTATTATGCAAAGCAGCAGGACATGACTTAATATGGAAGCGTTTGCTAGGTATTTTCTATTAAATTTGAATAATATGAAGCTTTTGAATGCTACATTCTGAAGACATTCAAATTCCACACCATTAATTAAATCGCAAATTTAGCATAGCATTGCAAACTTGAAACGCTTCAACAACAAAGTAACACAACGCACTAAAATCTTCCTGTGCTGACACAGAAATTATTTAATGTTATAACAAAAATTGACATAATAAATAAACTATAAAACTAACTTAAGCCTTTAATTTTTAACACCCACTTGGTTTTTGAAAAAGGACTGCGGGTCCTGAAAAAAAGATGGACAGTTACGTATGTATATAATTAATTACAGGGTAAATCGCTTTATTTCACTCAAACGCAACAAAGAAATGCGGCCAAATAACTTAATCTTGGTATAAATTAATTAATTGTATTAACAGTATAATAATTACTTTGAATTATGTGGTAACAGTTGCTCTACGGCCATATCTTAATATGGAACACAAATTTAATTAAATTTTAAATTAAAACTTGAAATTTTCAGTACTGGCTTGATTGACATAAATTTGTTGTTAAATTATTATTTTAATTAAGGAATTTTATTACACTTGGTTTCAGTTATATAAATAAAAATTTTTCGATTAAAAATTGAGAAAAATTTCGTGTCGCTGAAAATGCACACCGAAAGCAGCAGATGTTTTCGTACACAGTTCAAGAAACTGTAAAATATTAATTTTCCACCCTTTTTCGCTTTTTCATAACGGAATATTAAAATAATTAATTTTTTAGAACTTACCCTTAATTTCTGTTATTTTAAAATTTGAATTATGTTTTTACCAAAACAAAAACCGCAGGTAAATTTAAAAATAATAAAATTATTAACAGAAAATTTGGAGAAAATTTAAAAAAGTGTTTTTATTTACTTTACCTATGAAAAATTGTTTTCCTGGTTTGGAAGACTGATTTATTAGGTTTTCCCAACGCGTTCATTTGTACAAAAAATCATAAATATGTTATTCTATTTTTCCAACTGAAACGAATAAATTGAAAAAAATTGTTTTTCCAAGTTTAGTTTTCGTAATAACCGTTTAAAAAGATGCACTCTTTTGGATAAAACGTGCCATCCTAATTTAATTTCCGGTTCGTGCACTGAAATTTTAAAACATTTCCTGTTTTATATGTTAAAAACGAAATAATTTAGTTTATTACAATTAAATTTGAAAAGAAAGTTTGGAAAACGTCATGCATGTAATTGCATTTCAAAAACCTAAAATTAAATTTATTAAGCCCCATGAGATAGCTTCCGGAACTAAACTTTTAATGTTTTGACTGCAAAGAAAAGCAAACACAATAATGTAGGTTCCTTATTTTTCACACGTCCCGAAAATAAATAAATATGTTTGGAAATGCGATCTAAGGAAGAGCGAAAACTATCGTGGTTACTAATTACTTATTTTCATTTGATCTTCTTGAAGTGAATAACTTTAATATTTTAAATTTCTATTCAAAAGTTACAACTTATTTATTTAAGTATTCAGTAAACTGTTGCCTTAACTACTCCAGCTTTTCATCAATTTAACAAAATTTCCTGGCATTAATTCAAGTTTTATAACATTACTTTATTCATTTTGTTTCTTGTTCTATTTTATACCCTGTTTTTCGGTAACTGTCTATCTTTTTTGAATATAATTACAACAGGTTAGTCGAGAGGTTGAGTCGCAGACTGCCTACTAAGTGGTATTAAACTGTTGAATAATTTTTTCAATTACACCATTACCATGCAATACTCATTTTATCACACATCATTTCCACATAATCTGTACATATTTTCCAAGGTTTATTGTAATACTAATAAAAGTAATACTAAGATATCTACGTGTAAAATGGAAACTGCAAATTATATTTTCCAAAAGTTTCAGTTCCGATCTTGTCAATTCGGTATATAAGAAAAATTTGGAAACGAAATATCCTCTTCTATTTATATTTAAATTCTAATAATATTATAGATTATGAAAAGTTTTCAAAATGTTATTTTACTTTATAAATATATTTTACAACGACTCCCCTTCAAATTGAGGATTTTTAGTAAAACTGGCGTCAATTCCTATTTACTTTATTTTGTCCCCCCCCCCCCCCGGTATCACGGATTTTTGATGTCTAAATTTTACATGTGCTGCTCAACAAAAATTACAAAAATATACGTGAAAACTTTTAGGGGGGGAGGATATTTTGTTCATTATTGGATAAATCACTTGTGCTTCAACAAATTTCCATCATTAGCATCCTTTCAAATTTCAGCTCCTACTAAGTTACGTACGTACTAGTATGTTTAAAATTTTGAGAACTCCGAGCAACTTACCCTTGGTATCACTCAATTTTAGTTTAACGTCATTATTTATATATTTCATTGATTATTTTATTCTACGATCCCAAGAGAAAAACATGTAAGAATATTTACCACTTTTTATTTTTACTAATTAATAAATATTTACGCTAATTTTAATAATAATATCCTTCTTTAATTATATAAAAATAGTACAAAAAATACATTAAAAAACTACAAATTATTGCACAACATACTACATACATAGAATTTAAAAATAAACCAACAAAAGCAACAAGATAAATCTGGAAATTATTTCCGGCCCACTAACATCAACTGTTGAATCAACTTTGTCTTAAAACTTTTAACAGTGGTGCAGTTCTTAACTTCTTCAGATAACCCGTTAAACCTCACAAGTCCATCAGAGAAAACAGAATTCTTCATTTTATTTGTACGATATGTTTCAACATTAAAGTTGTTTTTCTGACGTGTATTATGCCCATGTACATCCGAGACATATTTCAAATTATGTTGTAAGTATTCAGGGATCAGCTTCATTCTAATTTTAAATATAAGCACCATTGTGTTAAATAGAATCCTCTGCCTAATACTCATTAAATTCAATTTTTGCAGCATCGATTCAATTGAGGTGTATCTATCACATGACAGTATGCTTCTCATACATCGATTCTGGATGCATTGCAGTTCTTGAAAACGGCATGCCGGCAAACCAAACAAAATGGTAGAACAATATTCAATATGTTGCGAAACAATAGCTTTATATAAAAGGAATTTTGTACCCATAGAAAGATTCCTACCGATTCTACTCAGGAGATAAGCTTTCTTAGACATTTTATTCATAACATAGTCTGAATGACCATGAAAATTCAAATTTTGGTCCAATTTAACTCCCAAGTACTTAACTTCACTAGAATACTCTAGTTTACAATTATAAATATATACATTTAAATTTGATGAGTCTGTACTATTTGATTTGCCTCTGCCTATGAAGACGATGTATTTGGATTTACTGACATTAATTGAAAGTTGGTTATCGCAAAGCCATTCGTATACATTTTCTAAATCAGAATTTAATTTCTTTAACATAACACCAATATCTTTTCCCACAATATAAATTATAGTGTCATCGGCAAATAGATCAACCTCACAACTTTTTATACTTTTCTGTATGTCATTTATATAAATTACAAACAGAATGGTACCCAACACCGTGCCTTGTGGAACTCAATGGAATACTTCCACCTTGTCTGATATAACCCCCCTGAATTCCATTAAATATGATGCAAACCATTCGAGAACCGTACCTCTTATACCAATCTTTATCAATTTCATTAATAATAACGAGCGGTTTATAGTTTCAAATGCTCTCCTAAAATCTAAAAATACTGCCAAAACAATCACACCATCATCAATACTTCTAAACCATTTATCACAGACGTTAATAAGTAAAGATTCACATGAATGACCTTTTCTAAAACCTGATTGATTTGATACTATCACCTTATGCTTATCGCAGTAGTTCACTAATTGATCCTTGACCACCAACTCTAATATTTTTTCGTACACAGGCACTGTATTTATTGGTCTAAATTCCTCACACAAGATTGTTTTGTTAACCTTAGGTACAGGCACAATGATGGATGTTTTCCACTCCGAGGGAAACACTCCTGATGATAACGAATAGTTTATAACATCCACGAAACGATTGCCTATCACTTCAAATGCACTTCTTAAGATATTGGTTGATAATCCATTCTCACTACCATTAGTGTTTTGCATTTTCTTAATTATGCCCCCAATACAACTAATAGTCACTGGCTTAAAAGATTTAAATTCACCAACAGTATCAATCTCTTTCACAACATATTCGTGATCATGATAACCTTTAACATCTGCAACTAGATCGTTTATACTGTCTACAAAGAAATGATTGAAGCTTTCAGCTACAACTTCGTCACTATTTATCATAAGTTTATTAAACATGATACCACCCTGAAATTCTTCTTTTTGTCTCGGTAGAAGTGTCTTAATGTTTTTCCACATAACATAAGGGTTTAGTTTGTTCATGTCGATCATATTCACATAGTATTCATTTTTTGCTATCTTGATTTTATTCACCACCAAATTTCTATAATATTTATATTCGTTCCAATGTGTCGGCATTCTTGAAATAACAACTGTTTTACATTTTATATCTCTCAATCTCATAGTATCTAGTATATCTTCATTCATCCACTTATTGTTAACATACTTTTTTGGTACAGCAACATCCCTTATAGGACACAACAAATCGAATATACCCGCTATGTTTTCAATCAAGTTATCCGCCAAAACATTTGCACATTTTACCGAATTTTTCCAATCACTCTCAAGAAGCATTGCCTGAAAAACGGACACATCAAAACCTTCATATGATCGCATTTTACATCGAAAAGATACATTCTTCTCTGAGTGTTGTGAATTTACATATATAGTTATTATTGAATGGTCACTAACTTTTTCTGATTTATTAACCTTATGTCTTAATGTAGGGTCACTAGTAATTACATTGTCTATCAATGTTGCACTGTCAGCTGTGATCCTAGTTGGTTCATAAACTATCTGCTTAAGTCCTGATTTGTAAATACATCTTTTAATTCTGTTTGGGTAATAAATTAATGTCTTTCAGCAAGTCAAAGTTGAAGTCGCCCACAATAATTGTGCATCCATTGAAATCGCGCTCATGTTCGATAAAATCTTCAAAAAATTTCAAGAAAGCACCATCCTCCCTATTTGGTGGATGATAGAAAATGGAAATTTTATAGTTGGTTCTTTGTATTCTGACCTCAAAGGTCAGAAGCCACAGATAGTTCTTTATGGGTTTTTTGTTTACATTCTTATATTCCAAATTATTTCTGATAAACACCATAACCCCCCCCCCCCCGTTCGACTATTCGCAGTAGTGCATTGTTCCATATTGTAACTTTCAAGTTCCAATTCATGACCACTGATGTCTTCAATCACATGAGTCTCCGTTAAACACACAATAGTTGGATTATATCTTTTAACAAAAATCATTATTTTGTCTTTATTATTCAGAAAGCCCTGACAATTGAAATGAACTATTTCTTTTAAACACACTTTTTCTGTTATTAGTTTTTTACACTTCTGTCTATAAACCTCCTACGCTGAGCTTCTACAATTCTGTCCAGAGTCGTACATTCTCTACTCCATACCGGGTGATCCACATTTAGTTTTAGATTGTACTTCTTGTTTGCACTTTCACAATTTACACATCTTCTTATTTCACTTTTACATTCTTTCGCTACATGGTCATGTCCACAAAGAGGACAGCAAACTGTTGCTTCTCTACACTCCTGTTTTTTGTGCCCATATTTGCAACATTTAAAGCACCTGATGATATTATAATCATTCATTATCTTGAAGCAGTTCCATCCTATGTAAATTCTATCTCTTGTGCAAACCAAGTCTAATGCATTCTGGTCGATCTCCAAGAACAGGTTAAATTTCTTTTCAACAACATTTGACTTATGTATGATTCTGATATGCGAGTGCTCACGATTCAAGCTGTTTTGCCTCAAAATTTTTTCAGTCAAACTTTCATCACTTTCACTATGTTCACTTTCATGAATTCCGATTACTTTTATCCTATTTTCTTGCAATTGTGGTTTAATTATTTCACATTTTTCACCCATTTTTGATTGTATCTCACCCTGTATCTCCTCAATTTTATCAGCACCACCACAATTTAATATAACACCTCCGCCTCTGACTTTTCCATCCATAGTTATTCCCGTACCAATCGCTGCAGGTCGCACGTTGCTTAATAGATCCTCTTTGGTTTTCTCTACTGTACTCGACTGTATTTTTGGTTTCACAATTAACACCTTCGAGTTCGAAACCCTGGCGTAGCTTTCAGTGTTCGGTACAATTTTCCGACTTTTGTCCCCTTCGCTTTTCAAATTAGCAATTTCGACTTCTAACATTTTGTTTTCTATTAGTAGCTCATTAACTGTAGATTTTATTTCTTCGTTGCTTTTCAACAACCTCTTCATCATTTCAAAAATTTCATCAATTCTATCCAACCACGCTGGTTTGAGATTTCTTAACCTCAAATTCTTTTATTACTAACTCGTTACACTTGCTACATTTCCACTGTGCTTTTTTCATATGAAATCCACGCAAATCAACACCAGCACACTTTCCGTGATAGCAGTAAACATCACATGTATTACATTGAACAACCCCTTTTACTTCATTAAATCGCTCACTACAAGCAGAACACACATCACCCTCCGCCATTTTTTTAACTGAAAGTGTCCTAATTTAGGTTAGCTTTTCAAAGTATTGATTTCGTAATTTCTTCTCTTAATTGTAATCTCTTAATCTCTTAAAAAAAGAGATAAGTAATCTCTTAATTGCTTAAATGATTAGAAAAATAATTTTCCGAGCAGTAGTATAATTTATTACGCTTTTTCAAAAATAGTTTTAATGTAATAAATCTTATTTATTCATTTGCTTTTTCATGAGGGAAATTTTCTTCACAATGCAATATGATGCTCATTAGATTAGCCATTATTCTTCTACTCTATGATAAAGCATAAATTTAGTTTTAGTTTTCCTCTTTTCAGTATACAATAAACAAATGAAAAATGAAATTACATTAAAATCAACCTTTCTCTTTGGCATTTGTTAAGTGCACATTACGCGATGCCTTTTTTTCATGCAACCGGTTGCAGCAATCGGTTGCTGCAGCCGAACGCCCCGTGTAAAACAACTAATCGCATAGGCAACCCATCCAGCAAATGATCGCCTGGCGATTTATTTAAAATAGAACTTGTTCTATTTTGTAGGCGATTTTCTCATGCAATCCAGTGATTTCTAGTAACATTTGATGTTATTGAAGTTATACCAATAGATAAAATTGACGTAAAAATATTGTACTTTTGTGTTGTGTTGTTAAATTTGTTAATTTTTTTTTGTGAGTTAAAATTTGTGATAAATTGTTAAAATACGAAAATCGCATCATGTAATAGCCATATGCATTCGGTTGCACGTGCGTTCGGCTGCTGCAATCGGTTGCCGCAATCGGTTGCTGCAGCCGAACGCCCCGTGTAATGTGCACTTTATTCCACTGTAAGAAATTTTCTTAAACAAAATAATCTGCCTTCAAGGAGAAATTAGTTCATGCGTTTAAAATATCTCTATATTGTGTAATTTATTTTAATACCTTTTTGCTTCAAAAAGTTTAAAAGATAATAAAGTCAAATAATGGATACTTTGTTTAAAAGGCATATTATATTTTGTTGTATTTCCACATGTAACTTGCTAGGAGTTCTTGACAATTTTCAATACACATAATTCCGTAAATTAAAAGAACGATAATAAAAAAACTTCCGAACCTTTTCTACGACATTGCATTTGAAAACTATATAAAACGCAGTGTTTTAAGAAAACTTTCAGTTTTACCTGCATATTATATCAATAACTTTAAACCTTTTGGGATCTTCAAGGTTGGACGAACTTTTACACTGGATCGAAAAATTTTTCCTGCTCCAATTTTTTAAAATACTTCAAGGAATATAATAAAAACTTTTGAACGCCATAAACAAGAATTTTTATCACGTGAATAAAAATTAACTACGCAGTACAGCTTGCACCTTAGAGAATTTTACAATCATAAAAATTTAACTTTCAATGTTAATAATTTGAAAAGTTTTCCAGTTATCGAAACGGTATACAGTCGTATCTTTTACATCGTGGAACGTAAAATAATACATTAATTTTTATTCGAATTTCATTATTGGTGCGAAAGGTTTTGTATACGGGGGAAAAATATATCTGCAATCTAAAATTTGAACGTTCGTTGCCCCAAATGTTTTCAAGTTATCGATATAATATTATCAGGAAAACGCCTTTATAAGATTTCTTATTCTTTGTAGGGTTTCTTTTTTTTCCATTAAATTTTCTTCTTCTTCTTCTTTCGTAGCGCTACAACCCCGGGTGGGTCTTGGCTGACTTAACAATTGCCCTCCACGCCTCTCGATCTTTCATCAGATTTAGTGCTTCATTGTATTGTAAGCCTAGTGTTTCCACATCAGATATGATATTATCCCTCCATCTTGCTCTCGGTCGTCCCACCAGTCTCTTACCACCTGGAGCACCATCCCATGCCAATCTGATTAGCCTACTATCTGGTTGTCTCTGGACGTGTCCGGCCCAACGCAGCCGTTGCGCCTTTATTTCCTGTACTATATCCGGATCGGTAAATATTTCTTTTAGCTCTCTATTTGTCCGTATCCGGTATTGCTCCTCTACGGGATTATATATTGGGCCAAATATCCTCCTCAAAACTTTTCTTTCGAAACGTCTCAGTCGTTCTTCATTTGTTTTGGTCATCGTCCAGGCTTCTGAGCCGTACATCACAACAGGCCTCACCACGGTTTTATATATTTTGATCTTTGAGGTTCTTGTTAGGTTTTTCGAACGGAACAGCCTGTCCAGGGAAAATGTACATCGGTTACCGCTCGGTATGCGTCCTTTTATTTCTTCGGTTATGTCATTGTCTGCAGCGACAGTTGACCCCAGGTATTTAAAATGTTGGACTCTTTCAAAATTGTACTGGTCGATGGTGCCATTTTGTCCAAGTCTGTCTCTGTGTGGTCGTCTATTCACACACATATATTTTGTCTTGTCTTCGTTTATTGTAAGACCCATCTTCTATGTCTCCCTCTCCACCCTTTGGAATATAGCTTTCATGTTGATCACGCTATTAGCCATTATATCCACGTCATCCGCATATGCCAGTATTAGTCTGGATCCGTCCACTGCAAACAGTTGCATCTCGATTTCAGATGATTTTATGGCTTTATCCAGTACGATGTTAAATAGGAGAGGTGACAGTGCATCACCCTGTCTCAGTCCGCTGCCCACTGTGAAAGACTCTGACATTGTTCCGTCTATTTTTATTCTTGATCTTGAGTCCTGTACGCACATTTTGGTCAGGCGTATAAGTTTGTTTGGGATCGATATCTCTGCCATGGCATTCCAGAGTTCTTCTCTAATTACGCTGTCGTATGCTTTCTGGAAGTCGATAAATAAGTGGTGTATGATTTTGTTGAATTCCCAACTCTTCTCTAGCAGTTGTCTAAGGATAAACAGCTGGTCTGTGGTGGATCTGTTTGGTCTGAATTTTAGTAATGTTAATTTGAAATTCGTTCGAAAATATAATAAATACTTTATATTTTTGTTCGTTATTCTCGTATGCACCTTTTGGATGTAAGCCTCTTCGGGTATATTTTTCCACCGTTGTCGCTTTGATACCAGTTACAACCAATTCATTTTCACGGTTACCTTGAGATCGTTGACATGAGTCTTTGGTGATCTAAGCCTTGGTCTTTCATTTGCACAGGAACTACAATGTAGGCGTTTTGTCTAAATCCGTCGTATTATTGATATGGGAAACAGTTCTGCCCTGCTTAGTAAGAAGGTTGTAACTACATAACTGTCAGTTTTGCCTAATAGAACGTTTTATGTAAGTTCCACAAGTATTTTAATAATACAGATTATTTTGTAGTTGTGGCAAATTTCACAATGTCTTAACTGTTCCGAATTTGCAAATGGGATCTTCTCATTCGGGGGAAATGTGGAAAAAGGTCATGTTTTACACTTAGATACGATAACACGATTTTAGTATAAATGTCAGATACGACCTTCGTGCTTAGCACGACAGTATAACAGTAATCTAGCAACTTCAGACGACGTCATGAACATCCCAACGTAGGACTTAAAACCGACCACTTATATTGGCGAATAGAACCGCAACGTTAAAGTTTTCTTCATTTAAGTAGAATAATACTCGTATATTAATAAACGTCAACATCCCTAATTCCCACTCATTCGTCACGATATCGTGCAAACTCCGCTGCGTAGAAAGCTGAACTTTGACGGGGTTATTACCGATGTATGGTAAAGATCACATCGCTGTGGTAGTTCGATACTGTAACAAGTCAAAAAAATGAATTTTTCTAATTATTGTTGTTTTTGATTCCTTATATCTACTTTTAGCAGTGCAATACTGCGACATAACAAAATAAAATGAATTTATGTCAAATTTATTCGCAGTTTTTGTATAACATTGCATTGTATATATCGCTATTCTAAACTTTAAAAGTGGAATATCTCAAAAGTACTACTTTTCTACTTGTTACAGTATCGAACTACCACAGCGACATAAGAACAGAAAACGGAGAGTTTCACTTCTAATTGGGAACGCCTTGCACATTTTTGTTAAAGGAAAATGAAGTGATAATATAAATAGATTGTTACAGAGTTTTGACTTATGGTAGTAAAAAGGACGCACACCTTTGGCAATAACTTCCTAGATGGCTAAAGCTGACCCAACGGTCCTAACTATATATTTTTCCTTATTCGAGTTATAATGGCCACTTTACACGAGGGGATTTTTTCATGCGATCGATCGCCGCGCCATGTTGCAGCAACTAAGCGCCTCGTGTAATACAAAATCGCTCATGCGATTAGTCCCTGCACTTGGCGCACGTGCGATTTTATGAATTAAAATAAATAAATGCCTCGTGTAAAGTGACAATGCGATAGGTCGCAGCAACCTGGTGCATGCGAAAAATCCCGGCAACAAGTCGCTGCGATCAATCGCATGAAAAAATCCCCTCGTGTAAAGTGGCCATTAGGTTACATATAATTTAGCCAAACAGTTTCCTTGTAATTTGCAGAATAATAAAAATTGGAAAATTTGCCATCTTTAAGTAAGCTGTAACTTGAAAAAGTTAGTAATATAAAAATCACTTTGGTACGTGGTGTTTTCTCCTATTCATTATTAATATACCCACTGAGAGTTACAAATTAGTAGATGGTTAAAAAATTCATACGTCATGAAATTATTTATATTTAATGCCAATTTTTACAAATTTATTTTGTAAAAGAAAACAACGTTCTAGTTAAAATATTAAAAATTTTACATTTTAAATTTATCAAGTTGAAAGATCTCTGGTGTCGGTCGTTCCTATTAATTTTTTCAAGAAGTATTGGTGAATTTTAGATACATTGATGGATAAAACATCTACCGAAAAATAAATTTTTATATCTCTAATAACTGTTATGAAGTTACAGCTTACTGATAACATGGTAGAAATACGAAAATATTGTATATAAGTCACTTTATATACATAGTTACCAAAGTTAAAACTTTTATTTTACATTCAAATATGAAATACGAGGCTTGTCCAGAAAGTAAGTACCGTTTTTAAATTACGCCGCCGCAGCGCTGCGGTCGCCGTTTAGCGCATGCGCGCCAGGTAGCTACATCTGTTGGGAATATACAGACGCCATTACGGAACCATCCGATCGAGTCTACATCTGTTTGCGTGATTTTTAAAAAGACCGCACCTATTAAGAAGCCCGCCGACTGCGAAGTGCGTGCGTTTTCTAAGTACTAAAGGCTTCAAAGCAGCTGACATTCATCGCCAAATCAGTGATGTTTATGGTGAAAACATTATGAGTGCTGGAATGGTGCGTAAATGGGTTAGGGCCTTTAAAGATGGCCGCACAAACATTCATGATTAGGAACGATGATGAGACCGTTCCTCATCATGAATGTTTGTGCGGCCATATTTAAAGGCCCTAACCCATTTCCGCACCATTCCAGCACTCATAATGTTTTCACTAAACATCACTGATTTGGCAATGAATTTCAGCTGCTTTGAAGCCTTTAGTACTGAGAAAACGCACGCACTTCGCAGTCGGCGGGCTTCTTAATAGGTGCGGCCTTTTTAAAAATCACGCAAACAGATGTAGACTCTATCGGATGGTTCCGTAATGGCGTCTGTAGCTTCCCAACAGATGTAGCTACCTGGCGCGCATGCGCTGAACGGCGACCGCAGCGCTGCGGCGGCGTAATTTAAAAACGGTACTTACTTTCTGGACAAGCCTCGTAGTATATTATATACTGAAGTGGAAAGCGCTTCATTACAGCCACGAGCTAAAATAATTTACCAAAATGTGAAGTGCCCACAGCGGTAATGAAGCCTTTCTATATACTTTTTATTCACAATCATTTAGTTTTGAAGAACACTTTATTAGCAAATCAATAATGATTTATTGCATGCAATCAACAGTATCGTGACTATTAATTTAAATAGTACTCGTATAACCTAAAATCAAATTGTCAGTTCGCGAAGTGGTCACTTTCAGAACCATCTAGAGGTTGGGAAGTAATTACAGGTCAGTAATTGAACAATTACTTACTTTTCGAACTAAGTAATTGCAAAGTTTGATATTAATACACTTAATAAACATTTGCCCAACTTATTGAAATTTACTAATTGATTAATTTATGATTACTAGCTGATTGTGAATAAAATAATCTTATTGGGATGTTCCATTTAAAATCGGAAAGTTGCATAGGACTTTTCAACATGGACTTTGTTTTTAAATTTTCAATAAATCACACATTTTGGATGCAAGTTTTGTATTTCTTTATATATAAGAAGGTTTTCGATTTATGAATGTAAAATACTATCGTACAAATATCCATCTCGACCACGTATACAGACGTCGATCCTTTTGTCAAAATTTTCGATTACATTTTTGCATAATTGGGACTCTATCTCACCAATTACACGTCGAATGTTGGTTTTCAAGGTTTCAATGGATTACCTATTATCTGCATAGAGTTGATCCCTGCTGAAACCACATATCATCAGTAATAGAAAAACAAATTTTATTCAACCTCTCCCAATTAATTGACAGTAACACCGATTCCAGCCTCACTCCTTCAAACTAAAAAGCGCACTAAACAGCAACACGAGTGTAATATAAAGGTTTCTCAATAATCACTCTTGCATTCTGGATTCTGGATTTTTAGGTAGGAGGGCAGGGTCAAGAACCCCACGCGTGCTTACGCCACTAGCCAGGGCCCATTTTACTGCTTTCATTTCAGTGGCCCATATCCCTTCATTCCCTGAGTCCAGAGAAAGATAAACTCCCGGACCGTGGCATGTGAGCTGCCTCTAATTCTAGCCATGTCAGGTTAGAAGTACCCCAACATGGTACCTCTTTTTGACGTTAGAGCTGGGCAGTGACAGAGTACGTGCTCTGCTATCTCGTCTGATCAATTACATCCCCGGCACGTTGGCCCATCTACGACCCCCAACGTGTTAAGGTGTTTGTTGACTTTACATTGTCCAGTTAAGATCCCTTAAATTATCCGTAGATCGACTATGGACAACTTCAAATAGTATTTTAAATGTTTACTTGAAGGTGCTTTTATCGTTGCTGTGTTGCTATTAGATTTTTTGAAGCCTTAAGACGGAAATTTTGCTCTGAAATCATCTAAAATCTGAAAAATTGTTCAAGGATGAAATTAGCAAATTGTCGACGAACAGAAAATGGTCGACTGGCTTTAATTCTTGCATAAATTGAAACTTACAAGGGTTTAGACCCAAATCTTTACGCAAAATTCGCCATGTGGTGCTCGTGGATATGCTCAATTGTTGAGAAAGTCGCGGAATTGATAAATTTGGATCTCTTTCACCACTTTCAATTAGAACAGCAATATTTTCAGCTGAACAACCCGAACGAATACGTGTTGTTGTTGGTATGTTATATACCGAACCAGTAGACTCAAATTTAACCACCAAATTTTTAATAGCGGTCTCAGAAAGACGATTATAACGACCGAAAATATCGGAAATTTTGTGATTTGCAGCTTTCACAAATCCAGTCAAAAACAGAATGACAAAACTGTCAGAACATCCAAAATTTCCCCTAATAAAAAATAAAGTCCTGTTGAAAAGCCCTGTATATTATTAAATGAAAATATTTGTTATCCATTTTACGTTGCGGTAACATAATGAATCCATCAAACGTACAACTTCTTTAACCATTAAATGACGTTGCAGAATTATTGAGATGAAAATTATTAACCTGCCCAAAGCTTGATTAATATCTTCATAAATGAATTTTCTTTTGGGTGAAACCTTTTCATAACTGAAATTATCTGAAACAACTATGTTGAAATTTAAAGAATTTAGCGGTATTCTCAAATACAAAACACTTTAAAGCACTTATTTCCTTGGTGCTCTTTGTTAGAAACTCTTGGGACTCTCCAACTAAAATACTAAGGGTTCTCCCGAAGATTATTCTAAAGATTCTACCTTAAAAAGCTATTAATCGTAGCTGTGGTATTGTTTCCAATAATTTTTCAATTTTTGCAGTTTCCATTTAAATTACCTACAAATATTATATTTAAATGACCTAACTAAAGAAATTATTGTTATAGGATCAATTAAATTTAATAAATTAGTTAATTAATTACCTAGAGATCACTGAAAAACTTTACTGTATTTAATGTAGTAATACCAGTTAAATTTTTTTAACAATAACTACTTGCTGTATACTGTATGTTTTACTACTACTTCTGTAATTGTATGACATACAACTACAACTTGTATCCCATAATGATACTACTACTAATCATTTAAAAGATATTTAACCAGTACTTACATACATAATTATTATGTTAAATACAATAGACTTTTTTCAGTGTAAGATTATTTGTAAAATAGTAAATATTAATAGTACGAAATCCGAGATCGTCTTGGTATATTATCACGACCTCCATCACGTGCTCCCGCTTGCAACTGTGCAGTAATGGAAAGATTTTTTGACGATACTGATTGGAAATGATACTCAAAATAGCCTCTTCAACAGAAATAAAGTGGTATTAAAAAAGCACCGTAGCTGGCTTGTTTATGTAAACTCAATAAAAGTGTACGTTTAATAGAAAATTTCGCTTTTTATCAGTAGAATTTATTATTACATAATCGAATAGAAAATTTAGTGAGCAAAAATTTGTTTTCCTTTTAATTAACGCTGAATATAAAAAAATTCAATTTCGATAAGACTGTTTTATGGATTTTCTTTCATCAATTTTTTATACAGTGCTTTCAATAGAATTATTTTGTTATCGATTGGAAAAATTAGAACGTAACTTAGAAGCTCCGCTTTATTTTATGTTTTTATTAGGTACTCATTAGATTAAATTTTACTTAATTCTTCCAATTTTCTTTAATTATCTTATTAGGATATCATTTTCACGACTTCCAAATGGTAAATTAATCTTAATTGCTGTAATTAAAACAGATAAAATATATTTCAAGTGCAAAAAATATTTAACGATTTCGAAAATTGATATAAATTCATGATAACGAGGCAACACGAACGTCGAGTAATAAAATATAAGGGTTTGTTTAATTTATAATTCATGTTGGCGGGGTCAAAAACATAACATTAATTTGTTAATATTCCATAATATGGTACATGGCAAAAATGGGACGGGGGATTTTGTATACATAAAATATAATCGCTCTAGACACCACGTTTAATTTCCTTTCTGTAATTTTCACTTAATTCTTGTAAAATAACCTTTATTTTATACCGCTGTTGATTTATTATTCTCTCTGCCCTGTGCATTTTCAAGCCCTCTGTAATTTGATTAGTTGTGATTGATTGGTTTAGATATCCGTGTTGAATTTCAGAAAGCTGTTCATTACTTTACCGTTAATTTTCAGTTTACGTTAGAAAAATAGTTAACTGTGGTCATTATTTTAATGAAGCTTTCAGGAGCTTTTTCGTTGTTGATTTTCTTCAAGTTTTATACGGCTTGTCACATATTTTCCTGGTTCTAGTATTACAGTTGATGGCTTTATAAAAGCAATAAAATTTGGTATCTGGATTTTCGGTCTATCACCGTCCGGAAGGACACCTACGAGTACGGTCATAACCACAAACCCTCTCAAATATTTGCTTAAATTATGCTCTACTGCGATATCAATATTTCCTTTAAATATAAAGACTTCTTGTTTGGATTTTTTCGTGCCTTTTAATAAAATATATACAGAATGTCGGAAAATAACTGAGATTAACAGCTGATGATGATTTTAAATTTCCCTTTTGAATTCGATAAATAGTTCCCTAAGAGCTAAATCAAATTGTTAGCTATGACCTCCCCTGTTCCGCTCTTCATTTGTCACGTTTCGCCAATATTGACAGATTCGCACAATGACAATATAAATGACAGCGGATACTCGAAATAACCTAAAAAATTAATTATTCGTTCGTATTTATTTTATTTTGTAAACAGTTAATCGCTCCAAGTCAGGATTTCTTCTAGAACTGTCAGTAAACAATGCACTTCCTTCGCATTTCCTTTATTACTTTCTTATAAATATAAAGCATTTTCACCAACGCAATATTATATAGACACTAACAGGTATTCAAATGAAGACCTTCTCCGAAGTTTCACAGTTGCTTTACATACCTTCTGCATGTTTAGAGGCCTTTCCATTTATCCATTCTTATAGAATTTTATATAGATTCTTCTTTCTATTCTTGCCGTGCAATGAATTCATATTTCGTACCTGTTCCTTTATATCGTGCTTTTGTAATGTAAAAATAGATAGTAATTTCTTATTATGCCTGTAATTATTATAAAGTTGCTTTAAAATCAAATACAAACAAACGAATATTGAATTTCTTATGCTTTTTCAAGTATCCACTATCATTTACCATGTCTGATGTCTGTCATTACCTGCTTTAAACGTAAATTAAGTCTAAGTAAACTTTGGGAAATTTTGAGAAAAACTGAAAAATCTAATAACTATATAGTAGTATGCTTTGTATCAATACCATTCCATTCCACAATTGAAGGGCCTAGTGGAAAAAGTAGTTAAGTCACTTTTTTCAATTTGTAGTTGAGCACATTTTCACATTGCGGCATTTATTCTCTACAAATTAGTATAAAAATCAACAAATTGAAAAAAAAGTGACTTAACTACTTTTCCCCCTAGGCCCTTCAATTGTTGTAAAGCCATACTGCAAATTTTTAAAACAAAATGTGCATTTTTGTAGTTGTGACAAGCAAAATTGTAGATACGTCTGTACAGCCTGTTAAATATTGGTAAGATTACAAAGAAAAAAAAACCGTAACTGACTATTATAAAGTAATAAGGGCTTATTTTCTTTGGATGTTGTAGTTACGGCCTTCTTACTTTGAAAACCATGATTTTTTTTGAGGTTGATTCATTTTTCGTGTTGTTTTTTATTTAAAACTGATAATCTTCTTCTTTGATGTCCTCAGTTAGATAACTTATTGACGCAGTTTTCCATTTATTTCTATTCGTCTTCTCGTACCTCTCGCTTTCTGTGTCCTTCATTATTTGAGTTACTATTCTTGCATTCGCCGTTTCAAAACTTCCTCCTTTGTCGTTATTTCCACCTAGCAACACATCTTGAAAGTTTCCAATCTCTTCCTGTCTGCCTTTCCAATGGTCTACATCTCACACCCAGACACACAACGCTACATTGCATAATATTTATACCTGTATCAATAGTCCAGTCATTTGGTGCTCAAATGGGGGTCTGCCTGGAAAGTTTAGCGGAAGTTTTGAAAATTGGTAGTCTTATAGATTTTGAGGTGCTCTTTTCGAATTTTCACTCTGAAACCTCGTACCGATATGGGAAATGGCACTATTTTGGGGAAAATGGCATGAAAAACTGATTTTTCGCAAATATCTCCTTACCGGCGGATTTTTCAACAAAAATAGTTATTTGCAAAATTATTCTGCAGACAATTTGCAACAATTTATGTTTCATTGATTTTTTTGTCAGACGAGTAGTTTCGGCCTACGAGGCCAAATGCCACCGCGATTGGTACGAAACTCATTTCCACACCACCATGAGGTAGAGTAATGGTGCGTTTTTTTTTGTGTGGTATCCCCAGTAGGCCTAATCTACCTGATGCATTTATTGTGCAATCTAGCGCATCCTTCTTCGTTTCGCTGTCCCTGCTGGACCGGGTTCAGCAGGTTGAGCAGATTCCTCGATGTTGGTAGTGTACAAATCTTCGCTTATTTCTTGTACTACGGAATCCGCTTCCGCCTCATGAACTTCGTCCTGAAATTTTTCCATTATGTTCTCCATCTCGTCCTCGTCGTCGCTGTCCTGTACTCTAATCTGTACATCGGAACACGCCTCATTACAATTGATGCACATCGTTAAGCACTTTAACCCAGCTTTCCTGCATCCACATGCTCCTCGGCATCCTTTCTTGCATTTGCAAGAAATGAGTTTCAATAAGGTTTCCGGAGCAGGAGGCCGGAGTGTGGTGACAGGAATCAGTCCGTCGACGATTCTCTTCCAGCCCCATTGTTCGGGGTTCTTTTCTACCCCACACCACTGTTGGATGGCCAACGATGGCCGCATTATAGCCGAGACTTGAAAAAGCATCGCCTCGGTGTATGAAGAGCAATAGCCAAGAGATGACAATAATATCTCTATTAATCGACGTGATCCATACTTCTGGTATAAAAGTGCAGCTACGCCAATTTGCATCGGCGATAGAAAAGATTTAGGCCTCACTGCGGAAATCACGCAATGCGCCAGAGCAGTACTTTTGGTCTTCCATTTTTCTAAAGACGAACGTTTATTTTTCAATATTACTTCGTCAAGTAAGACGCGTAAAGTTTCAGGTACATCGGAAGATACTCCCTGAAGAAAATTATCTGATGGCGGGTAATGCGTGGTCTCGTAAACCTTGGAGCGGATGTCCTCTACAATGATTGCTGCTGCAGTTTTCACAATACGTATCCGTTCTTCTTCCTCGTTCGACGATTTTTTAGTGTACCATGCATTTGTTAGTATTTTGTATCCCGTGTTTCGAAAACAGACCACAGGGGTCTTGTTGGCAGAAATTGAAATAACAATATCGTCGCCATATTTCTTCAAAAGTTGCGCCTTCACAGTCTTCATGTGCGGACGATAATCACCTTCAATTTTGTCCATTAGTTCATCCATAGAATACTGACATTCTTCGGAATTCGCCTCAAGATGAGAGTAAATATACTGCATTGCAGTATTAATCTCGGTCGCATTCGGACCTCTTTTTCTATCGGTTTCTCCAGACGATGGTGCGTGGTACAACTTTTTCATGCATGCGATGTGATACAGTCCATCAGCTGCGACTAGATCGTGAACTTGTTCTAGACGTTCAACAATCTGTCGACCCCAATCGTCGTTACGTACTTTAGCGAATTGTATAATAGTGTCCTTCATGGTTATTTTACGTACACTGTACACCATCTTCCGATTACGCTCACGAGGGAACCGTTTCTGCAACTTTTTCATTTCTTCTGTTACATCAGCCTCACACAGAAAACAATGGTCTTTGAATGAAAATGCCGGAACAAGAGATCGCCGTCGTGGAGGACTAGCACCAACACCTCCTCTACGTAGAAATGCAGCGATTAATTTATCATTATTATATTGCCTTCGACACGCTTCGTGAACCTCTATTGAAGTCAGCCCTTTGAGGAGGTTCTTTTTATCATCATTTCTTTTGATACTGGATTGGCGAAATGTCTCTAATCCTTTTTCTTTAACTTGAGTCACTTCACTTCCAACTAAAGGATTCTCACAAATAAAACAGTTTCTTTGCTCGGTAGCCATGTCTGAAAACGATCTATGCGAACAGAAAGACGAGCTCGAACTGACGCACGAACGGCAGATGTTCACTACAGAGGGGTCTAAGGCCGCAGGGAGAGGGGCCTTTTCTACCTGCGATCTATAACTATAGACCATTGAGAGCGGGAAGGGGTCTGTATACAACGCGTTGTGGAATGTTTTCTACCAATGCGGGTGTTGCGATTACACTCGCGGCTCTTGTACGCCAAAACTACTCATCTGACAAAAAATCAATAGAACATAAATTGTTGCAAATTGTCTGCAGAATAATTTTGTAAATAACTATTTTTGTCGAAAAATCAGCCGGTAAGGAGATATTTGCGAAAAATCAGTTTTTCATGCCATTTTCCCCAAAATAGTGCCATTTCCCATATCGGTACGAGGTTGCAGAGTGAAAATTCGAAAAGAGCACCTCAAAATCTATAAGAATACCAATTTTCAAAACTTCCGCTAAACTTTCCGCCTATAGAACTACCAAATGACTGGACTACAAGCTCTTCTTGCCTCTATGGGAATGCTGCTGTTATTAGTTGCTTTTGTTATAGAAGGCTCTTGTTGCTTGGACTATCCTGCTCCTTAAAATTGATATACTTTTTGTAAATCTAATTACACATAAATTTAAACATTTATTTATTTAAAATATAAATGTATATTACAATTACTCAAAATCTGTAAACTGATCACTGGAATTTTAATTAGCTGAGATATTTTTCCAAAACTGTTGCCGATTTTTTGGCTACATGGGGCAAATTTTCTTTTTTCAAAATTTAAAAATTTTTAATTCGAAATGCGATTTCTTTATCCCCTTCAAAATTGGTTCAGTAAATAAAATTTAATTTCTGTCGAATTCCAATTTCACCATCCCAGACAGATAGGTCCGTATTTCCAACTTTTTCAGTTTTACTTGCAAACACCCGTAAATCCAATCTACAAATTTGTTTATTTGCATTTTATGAACTTGAGCGTTTTACACTTTCAAGGAAATCGTTGATTCCATTGTTCTATTTTGCATCGACTGCTCAACTTAATGACGGAAGCTGTCGGCCCAGGTTCAAAGTATTTTATTATAATTTGATTAATCGTAACATACATTTGAATTGATTAGATAAACCAACTTTTACGGAAAAGTCATCCATTTTTATTTTTATCCGAACAATTATAGAAGCAAATGCTGATTTCTCGATATTTATGGAAACTGCTTACGAGGTCCTCGTTCTTCCTACTGACAATGTCTTCACGACAAACTGTTGCTTCTGGGAACGAATGCAAAAATTCCAATGCCAGTATAAAGTGAAAAGATCGTATAATATTAAAATATATAAAAAATCCGTAAGGCCGTAACTAATAGTACTTAAGGCCTTTTTATATTGGTTTTATTTAATACCGATATACCATTTTGTAAAGCTAAGTCCACATATACATATTATGTAGATGCAGTTTTTAAGTTGATTTCAAAAACACCAAGTTCAATTTAAAAAAGGATTTACTTACGCCTTTTTTACTTTTGGCGGCAGATTTTTGGATATTAATCTTCTTCCAATGCTCTTTTTAACAATATTTCATTCTTAACTTCTCCTTCGGCTTATACAAGTCAGCTACTAATTGGCCATCAATTTGTTCCTCATTCCTCTCTGTTTTAAACTTGATGAACCAAAGTTTCTTTGGTTCATCTTTTTTCACACGATCAACTAAATTGCAACGTGGGCGTATGACGAAACAATGAAGATAAAAATTACCTACATTTGATTTATAAAATGCATACCGGAAATTAAATTAAAATTATTTAAAATTTTATATTACCACATTAACGAAACTTGAAATGGCGTCACAATTGGACAAGGTATACAACTCAAAGACACTTTTCTACAGGTTTTTGAGTTGCATGCCTAAAAACATCCCGAAAAATGGTGATAGATTATCTTAAACATTATTTGCTCCATTGATCCCTGCGTTTATTCTCAAGTTATTTGATTTTACTTATATGTTATAGTGGACCTTCCCACTATTACATAAGTGATTATCGCCTCGAACGGACGCTAAAAGCCCTTCGCAGCTGTAATTCAAATGTCGTTACAATTTTCCGCGAAGGAACAGTTCTTGGGCTATTACCACCCGCTCAATACTACAATCCCCTGGATAATTTTTATGATTAGAAAATTTTCATTATCTTGCATGGAATAGTTTACTGTAATATAATAGCTTTTGCCAATCTAAAAACTATACATTACAAATACAGAAACCAGGAAAAAAACAGATGCACATGAGAGCAATATCAAAATCGTCGATCCCCAAAGAGACAGCAGGAGGTGATAAATATTCGGCATATTGCTGTATATCATCACTACCCTAGGGTTGTTACTTATGAATATGTAATTGAGTTTTCACATACAAATACAGTCTATAAGATATTGGGGTATCGAATTTCAGAAATAAAATTCCCCAAGTATCTTTACTACTGATATCAAGCCATTCAATTTGTTATCGATTAATGTTGGAATAAACTTATAATAAGTAGAACAATGTCTAAGTCTGTACAATATTATGTCAACTTATTTAATTATTCTTATTACAATAGTCTTAATAGTCGTCATATTCCTCAACTGACGTAGAAGACAACATAAAAAGCAATTATTGATGATGCATTTTAATCAATACTTACAGAATGAATTACTAATGTTGAAACTTCTTTCATTAATTCAAAATTAATGATACTTCCAATAAGAATTGTCATACATTTAGTCTTAATAAATTATTTTCATAACTTTTGTGGAGTTTTCTTAAAATTGTTTTAAAAAAATGTCAATTATTTTTCTACGTTCTGTAAATACTATAGTTCTCATAAGTACGATGAATAATGTAAAGGAAATGAATAGAGAATTCAAGTTATAAAAAGTTAACACATGGAAGTTCATATAGAAAACCATTTTGACAATATATCGGATAATGCTATTTCTGTTTTGTTCTATTATTTCTAGCCGGCTATAACAATAATTCACACTTAAAGCTACTCGAACAAGAATCTCTTGATTTAGAAAAAGCGTCGGCTATATTCCTTTATTATCAGTGGCTCAAGTAGCTTCAGCAATTTATGGTCCTGTACAAAAAGTTATGCCTTATCCTTTATAAAAGTAATCCTTGAATTTCATAAAAAGTCATCAATACCTACGCATATTAACAAATATTAAGAATGTTCCATTAAATCGTGCTTGTATAGATAAATAAGAAATGGTTGAACATTTAAACATACTAAAAAGACATAACATATTTTAACTTATTTTACGGCATTGCTGTAAACATAAATTTTGAAAACTTACTGCCTACAAAATTGATAAATTCATTGTTGACTATTGTGTTGGTAGGAGGGGTGCTGTATGTTGGATCACTGTTTCCGCTACCCGCGGCGGACACGGGAATCGCGTGATTGCGGGTGCCAGTTTGCGCTGTTACACAGGGCGGACTGCACTTAGCGCAACCCTTCACCACAATCAGTAAGTGAAGATAACTCCAAGCGATTTGTACAAATCGTGCATTTAATAATATAACGTGGACATAGATTTGTCCCTCACTCTTTACTCAGAATTTTTTCTTAAATCAAAAATTGACTAAACACCATTTCCTTGGTATAAAGACAATTCTATGGCCACAAAGTTTTGTTTCAAAATTAATATTTGAATTAGAATTTGCATACTGCATGGATAAATTGGGTCACAGTTACGGCTTAAACCTACAATACATTGTCGAGCAATCATTGGCTTTCTGTCACATTAATAATCAAAATATATAATATAGTGTGAATACCTGTAATATATTTAGTTACGACAATTTTCTCTAATTTATTGTGCTCAACTCTATGTACCATTTGGGTCAATTTTCTTCAAAACTTACTGTCGGTAATCCAGTATTATTTTTTCGAAACAGAAAAGATTAAAAAAGAAATTTAATGTCGTAGATATCGCAACAGTTTTCCCTAATTATACAGTACTATATAACAATTTTTCACACCCTCTTTAGTGTCGTGTTATTGTAGAGCATTATTTAGGAAAATTGCAAAGCAAAAACTAATTTATTATCCAACTAATTACGATATGATATTATGAAAGTCAAGGTCGTTCTATATATTTAAAATTCAAAATTTACACGCACAGCTTTAAAACAAAGATTTTAATATGTAAAAGCGTGGTTAAAATTTTGCGTGATTGTGTTATTCTAACATTGAATTAAATATACTAGAATTGAGTAATCTTTTCGCTAAAATATAAATAATGAGGTACACTCTACTTGTTAAACTGGCACGATTAATTTTTTTCTTATCGGTTTGGTCAAGTTAAAAATCTCACGAAAAATTTTATGTTGTGTTATTTTTTAGAGTTGAGCAATTTAATGATTTGGAAAAGGAATTCACCCTATATATTAAGGATATAATTCAATACACCGCACTACAGTACCACTGCAGCACCCTGATCGCCAATGGAGGACCAATTACCAATCTAACCGCAGTAACCGCGTATTAAAATAAAAAACAAAAATAAAAATAATAAAACCTCTTGTTAATTCTAATTTGCAGATATTATTTGTTTGTGTTACTGTTTGATTTGTTGTTGGTCCTAGCATAACATTTTTGTAGTTTCATTCAGCTTCTGGCACTGCTTTATTATATGCACGATTTTATCAAAATTGCATTATTTGAAATTAAAAAAAACCATTTATGATAAGAAGCGATTAAGGACAACAGAATTCTATTTTCTTACATACATTTGAATTTTTCATTCCTTAGTCCAGGTCCTAGATTTGGTTCTGTAGGAAAAGTTGAGCACAGAGATTTTTTTAGAAATGTTTAGGAGGTGTCTTAGTAAGTATTTTTCACTTAGGTGGAATACATTTTCTCGCTATGGCGTCATCAAATATGGAGGATGATCCATCACAAAATTGCGGATATCTCTGTAAATACTTGACCGATTTTTATAAAAGTTGAATTAATATATTGCTTTTATTAGTTATAATGTGACCAGCAATGCTTTACTAAGCAAATACATTTTTTTTGTTAGACTAATATTAAAATAAAATAACACTTAAAAGTAAAAATAATTTCCTCAAGGTATAATAACTTGAACGAAGTTTAGCGCATTCGACGTATACAAAAATAAGAAAAATGTGGCGAACATTAAACGATAAGAAATTTACGATTATTCCATCGCATTATAAAACGCAAAAATAAAACAAATAAAATTTCTATTAATGTAATTTTAAAACTCGAATGATACGAAAATACCTCGATTTGCCGAATATTGAAAATTCCCCTATGCATGTGTAAACGAAAAATATGTGGCGAAGTCTTTATCCTCCTTTAACGAAGCAATCTGGAACTTCCCCACAAAATTGTCGACAATGGCCAACCGGTAAATAAATTGAGATGCCAGGAAAAGAAAACAGCAAAACGAATTTGTCAGAAAAAAACGAATGCTGACTCTCGCAGTTTAATTCCGTTCTGCGCTGTCGACAACCTCCCACTTAAAAATTACAAATAACCAAAAACAATTGCAGCCGTTACAATAATACCATCAAAAAGTTATAATGCAATAACTTAAAAATAACTTTTATAAATAATGATAAATATAAATAATTTTATAAACAACGATTAAATTATAAACGTATTAAGATTTTATTTCAAAAGGATTTTCACAAGTTGAATCAGAATGAACAACAGAATGATTAACTTTCCATGAGCATTTGGCACATTTTATACAATCACATACCATACATATAAATAAGTTCCATAAATAAAATTAACAATTTTAAATAATTTTATAAACAATGATTAAATTTTAAAATGTTCACATTTTATTACGAAGGAATTTTAGAAGTTGCATTTGATCCCTTAACACTCTTCATCACAGATTTATTTCTATAAAAATAATCATCGTTTTAAGGATTATATCAACGGAAATAAATATTAACAAATTACATAGTAGATGTCGGTCCAAGTCACTTTTACACTTACAGAAGGAACAACAGGCTAATTGACTTTCCCTGCAAATACGAAAGGATTTGACACATTTGCAACAATCGCATACTCCAATAAATTTCTTTAAAAATTTTTCGCAATCAAGCCATCTTCTATCACATGAACGTTCTGGATAATACTTGAGAGACTTATGTTTTTTCTTGAATAACCGTATTTTTCGGTTTTAAATATATTTGAAATATTTTCTTTTGCGTCTTTGAAAACCCGTGGTTTGTCAATAGATTGTTCAATGGATTAGGAAGCACTTAAAGTGAGGTAACTTTCTTTAAGATATTGATATGAATTTTTTTATGCTTTATAAATTTCAATTAGATTTCTTTAGTTTTCCAAAAATATGGATTTAAATTCGTATGGTTTTCCTTGCGAATCTGTTACGCAGTGGTTCACCACAACGTTTTATAAATACAAATTTTTCTTCTTGAATGCTCAATGTTTTCCTCCAACTTAAAATTTAAATACCTTTCAAAATTTGTCTTTTAGTTTACACTTTTACACAATTTCTCAAATATGTATTGTAAGATGCAACTTTTGAATTTGAACTTCGCGCCAACGTCCTCTCCAGAAAACCGCCATCTCTCGAGAACCAACAAAGTTCAAACCTAAAATCACACTTCTTCGACGACACGGAAAATAACCTGGACCACCACATTGTGAAATACCTACTATCGTCATCTAGTAACCAAACTCTTTCTTCCGGTGTACAAAACATAGTGTCAAAACAACTGTAACAAAAACAAATGATCGCTCCGAAAGAGAGACGAACATTAAACTTCCAACACAAATAAAACAACCATATTTTGGGGCAATGTCAATTCTTTTATTATCTTTAATATTCTTGTTTGAGGAATATAACCTGAAGCAATGATTTACCTAACTCATGACCTAATAAATCTGTAGATTTAATTACCCTGAAAGTCGATTTGTGTTACATCGCTTTAATGATTTTAATTATGTTTTAAAATTACTTGTTGGGATTCAATCCTTTGGATTGTTTTAATCTATTCTTCATGTACTTGGTACATTTTAGAAGTTTGTGGGAAGCTATTATGTGTTTTGTTTTAACACTAGCTGTTAATAGAAAATTACCTTTAAATCTACCTTTACACCACCACCCTTTAAATACAATTTACTACCTAATTTACCAATATTAAAAACCCAGATCTACGATTAGCTTGCCTTCCTTTAAGGAATCTCGACAATCCATTCATGCGCGTCACTATTACCACAACTTAAATGAATACAAGTTTTGGGAACGGTTTAATGTAAACTTGCTTTATTGTTAGCCTTTCGTGGCTATGCAGTACTGAGTAGTTTATTTCCAGCCTGCCGAGGTGTTTGGGCCATTCATACAAGAGTCACCGGAAAGCTAAATTGTACTTTATAAACCGAAACCAAACCATCGTATTACCTAAGTAAAAATCTACCATGTATAAAATTAGTGCACAACCTGTACATTATTTCCTACACCTTGTGATTGCAAGGAATTCCTAAATTCTTTATAATTGTAAATAAAGATTAATTAATTTGAAGCAACACCCTGTATATGAGACATAAATTAATTTAGCAACTGAAAATGAAATCTTTCATTATTAAATTAATCTTAGTTGAAATTTACACTCTTCCGGTATAAAATATAAATTACACTTCTTTGTATGAATAACAGCTTGCATTGATAAAATTCAATGTAAGTGTTTTTTCTAAGAAAAGATTCTGCTGATGCAATAACCTTGAATCCACCCACCTACCTACAAAGATTTGAACAAAGAAATGTCTCAAAGAATTCATTAAATCATAACCCATAATATTAGGATTTGTAAATAGCTTTTATAAATGAAATGAAATGATTTACTTTTAACTAATATTTAATAAAGATGATTTGTATTCTTTAAATTGATCTTAAAGTAAAAACATAAAATAACCTGCAACAAAGTTTTGTTGTAATATTTGAAAAACCCCCAAAATAATATCAAAATCAAATCAATCTCATTGCCAAAATATAGATCAAATAATTATTTAAATAAAGTTTTATACCTGATTATTAAACACCACTGTAAATTAACAAAATAGAATTTATCTCAATTCAACAAACAAACTCGCGTGTTCAAAAGCCAACGAACAAGTGAAGTCCTCTTCCCCGCTACTCGTAAAAAAATCGTTGCGTTACCTATCGTTACCGAACTAAACTTTTGAAACTACAAATATACATGGCGATGTAAAATATTCTAACTTAAAACAGCGGCAAATTTGAAATTATATTAATTTCAAAATTGTAATCTTACAGTATGCTTAAAGCAAACTCAAAAATATAAATTTTTCTACAAAATTTTGCGTGCATGCCTCGTCAAGGCTCAAAAATACACTTTTTCACAAATTCTTCTAACGTGATGGCCCCGTCCAGGGTCATTCACACACTTGCTCATAGTTCGGCTCTGCTTTCGCATTCTTACCGGAAAACATAGTGCCAACCTAAAATTGAATTTCTCTCAAATATCATTTAAATTCGCACAAACTCAAGTTTTTATTGAAAAATCACGACTGCTACCCCAATTAGATTTGTGCATGTAAATTCTTCAAGATTTATTTGCGAAAATCGGAAAATTCGTGGTTTTTCTACACCTTTACAATTCCTGGTTCACCATCTCATCACAATAGCAAACTCTATTATTAATTTTATGAAAGAAATTCCAATTCTCAAAAGAAAATGTGTATTGCACATTATTAAATTTTTAATCAAATCAAATGCCAATCGTTGATGGCTTCTATGGTTGAATACCTGTTACATCCCTCTCATTTGTACATCTCCATCTTCCAATTCCCCTCGTACCATTAATTCGGCTCCATGTAGAAAACAAGTTATCCATTCCTTCAATTCTCGTCCAAAATAAATCGACTCTAAACTTTAAATTTTTCCTGTAAATAAAAAAAAAGCACTTTCTCTTTCAATGTTATGAACTTCTTCAATTCCGTTTGGGTCTATATTAAATAATGTGCAGAAATCAGTTTTAAAGACATCAGATGTTTTTCTTTCAGTCCAGGAGCTTCGAAGATCCTCAGCATTACTAAATCGATCATTCCCAATTTTTAATAACTAATATAAAATTTCTTAAATTAAATTTTAAAAAAGCGCGTCAAGTATTAACGTAGATATGCATAATTATTCTGTGATGGAGCGTCCGGCCATAGCGAAAAAATGTACCAGGTACGAGATGTCCACCCAAGTGAAAAATACTTACTAGAATATCTACAAAACGTTTCTGAAAAAAACCTCTGTATTAAATTTTTTCTACAAAAGCAGGTCGTAAAACTACTTATAATATGTTAAATTTTCTTGTTTTATTCCTCTTTTTCCAAACCTACATCCAATTTTCTTACCTAATTGTATATTGATTGCCCATATCTAATCCAAAAAAAGATTACAAAAAAAATGTTCGAATGAATGAATTTATCCTCCTATAATTTATATCCTTTGGGAAAATACGGCATAGTAAGTTACGGGTTTATTGAAAATCCTAGTAAATAATAAATAAAGTTATTACTTTATATTGGCGTTTTTCAATATCTTTTTATTAACAATGTAATTGAATGTGACAACCAAAATGCTAAAATATCAGTTACGTTTTTTAAATAAAAAATATTCGTCAAGGAAATTAATTTAATTTTCGCCCACGCCACAGTGACAATATTACCGGTTTGGAGCATGAGAACTGAATGGGAAAATTTTATTGCACTTCAGGATAAAATATTTAATTAATAAAAAATAAATATTTAAAAAGAGACACGCAAAAAATTATGAAAAAATTCATCGAAAATCAACACCTACTTTTTTAATTCAGTTAATTCTTTGATGAAAACAAGTTGAATTTATCTTAAAACTAATCACGGTGTATATTATAGTACCAAATTATGGGGTTCTAGTGCTTTCTGCATAATATACGGATTACGTCCTTTGGTATTCAATATAAGCTATTCTCCCGGAAAATAGGATTACGACGTCAATATTGTCCCGATTTAATGCTAATTTAGTGGTTAGCCTAATTAGCTCAACTCCTCCAAAACTTGTTTAAACAATAATGAAGAAATTGATGTAATTAACGAAAAATTGGATTTGAAATTTGATTATTCCTTGTCAATTTATATTCGCTAGGGTTTATTATTGAACTTAGATTATATTATATCCTCAATCAAATTTTTCAATAAAGTTAAAGTAAAAGCGCAAATAGATTGGAGTTATCAAGTTGTGCGCTATTTGTGCTTTTTGAAAAATTTTAAAATAACATAAAAGCCACAAAAAAATTTACAAGATATTTTTGATTTCACTCTTGATGAAGATTTAAATGTGGAAAAAAACCGTTTATCCACGTTAAAAATTGGATTTGGTGCTATTTAAAATTTCAGAGTAGGGGTAGCTGGTGGGCAGGAGGCAGGGGGTTAAACTTAAAATTCAAGCAGTTTTGATTTTGAACGTCCCATCGATATCTAAATTTTTACTCAAATTTTATTTAAGAAAGAATTATTTCGACTGGTCACTTTTGAAATGAACACCCACTGTATGGATTAGGGTGGCCCGCCGCGAAAAATTTCGCCAAACAATCAAAGACCATGTAGTCAAAATTTTAGATTCATATCACAATAATTGTTCTAAATACCTCCCTAAAGCCGTCCAATTTTCGCATTTGAATAGCATAGGATTTCTGGACTTCGCAGAAAATTTTTTTTCTATTACAGTGCTGCTTCAAAAAGTTTTAAACTTGGCGTATTTCTGACCTATGGTAGTATTCTTCTGCAACAATTTTTACTTTTTTAATGATATAAAGATGATAGAGGATAAAAAATGTGACGTCCGCTTAAAAATCCAATTTTTTGCATTTCTAAGAAAATTATGTTTGAATATTTTTATATAATATTTTGTAGAAAAATTTATTTACTCCTTAAATTCCAAATGTCGTGTCAGGTTCAATTTTAGAAAAATGATGGGGGTTCTTTGATTTGTGACTATCGGACGTTCCGGGGGGGGGGGTCCGAAGATTTGACTAACTTAGACAGGGGGGTTGAAAAGTCAGAAAAAATTGCGGACGTCCTCTATGGACGTTTAAAAGTTTAAATGTGGAATTATAAATTAAAGTAATTAAGTTTATTTGTACCTTTTTCTTCTTCGAATGCCGTGCCTGATTCCAGGCGTATGCGAGCTCTCTCCGTAATCTATTTAGTACATTAATCAGTACATTATAGTACAGCAATCTATTTAATAAAGCCGTTTAAAGTTTTTTAGTAATCTAGACTCCATTAAGCACAAAACATAGAAAATAATACAGAATTTGGATTTATAGATTGGGGAAAGCCCACAGTCATATATAGGAACCATGGGTAATATATTGAATAATATCTTTAAAAGGGTAAATTTTCTAACAATTTTAGTGCATTTTATAAGCTTTTCTTTATTTTTTAAAATTCGTCCCTTCATCCGCCCTTATTTATATTTTAATAAGCCTGAGGCTAATAATGTCAAGATCAATTGGAAGGGGCGAATAAACGCAATAATGGTCATAAAATCAGAAATAGTAGAAGTGTAGAACAAAATTTTAACCGCGAAATTCCAAAAATTCTATATTATTCAAAGAGAAAAATTGGATGGCTTTGGGGAAGTATTTAAAACACTTCAGAAAACTGAAATGTTGACCACTTCTTTAGTTATTTTTTTATTTGGACTATTTAACGGGTGGGAGCATCAAAATTCGAATGTGGCCAAACTAAGGAATTATGGATCAGCTAAACTATGCTCAGGTCAGTTTTTACATTGGTTAATTAATAAGGCTGCAACAATAAAACAAAACTATCTGTGGTATTCGAGTATTTACATATCATTAAAATAGAATTTATTGCAGTTAAAACTTGAAAAATAAATGAAAATGATCATGGAAACTTGAAAGATACTTGCCCATAACCAATTTATTTTGTCACGCGATATTGAAACGAAAAGTGACCAAGATAACTATTTTATTTATGCCAGATCATTTCAATTTAAAAAAACCTATCCATTTTACACTCATTATTAAAAAGAAATTTAGAAAAGTACCTCAACATATACACCATTTCACACCTATTTCAATTTAAAAACTAAAAACACTAAATGGTACCAGAAAAACGTCTGGTTTTAGTTATGGAATCCCACAGTTAATTCTCTATCAATGGAAGTACCTTTTTTTAACCACAATCCGCGTTTTTAACTTTGTTTTTGTCATTCAAAATGTAATAAATGAGGACAACTTCTTCGTCCTTTAGCCATTCTTCTCCTGATCATTGATCCTGCTAAGGTTAAGGTGTGATTCTGTACCACGTGGTTTCGTTTATCCTGTCCCATTTTTTTCCAAACTTTGGGGAATCCGAATCACAGGATACCAATCACTCAAGTGATTATCTTGGGATTCATTTACCCTCCAAAAATTACATTTGGCCTGAATTGATCTAACTTGAAATAGAAAGCAAACAAGTTGGTCTTTGCCTACCCAATCCGCTTAAACATCACAAGAGATACAAATTTGGTTAAATGGTATAAAGTGTTCATTATATTAAACAATGCAACGCTCATTTCCTATGTAACCAAATATTCACTTCTTGCTGTTTACGACCATGCAGGTCGTTCTTTGATTTCCAACTGCAAGAAATATTATCCTTGTTACTGTTAAAATAATTATCCTACGTATATTTCCCTCAAATAAAACCGATCACTTTACGTGGATTCCAAACCACGGCATAAGCTACAAGTCGAATAGGATATTCATGATAACCTTTAGATCAGGACTCCAACTGCCCAACACTAAAAAAAACTACGTGTTTCCTTGTGCAAGGTCAACTAAATTTTTATATAAATTTAGACTAGCATACCACCCTCCCCTCTTTTCGCTACATTCTACATGGTGGCTGTATCGAATTGCAACCAACTACCGAATGCCTTATTTATCCATCAGTTTGGCCGGCATTCATCAGATGCGATGGATTGCTGAATTTGTGGTATATTGGAGGACGAACTAAAACCAGCTCTTAACAGAGGATGAGCTAAGATACCACAAAGTTATTTGACGCAGCGTGTGATGATTGCAAACATAGATTGGACAAGATAATTCTGTTCAAAGGCAACTGTATTGAAAACTGTATGTCGATAAGAATTTCATGAAAGTGTATTTTGGTTGCCAAAATCTATATTCGTTTTCCAAGTTGCAATTCAATCGAGCCAACTTGTAAGGACTATAACCACTATCAGGGGTGGAACTTGCACCTCGTCCCCAAATTATTGATGCCGTGGGTTGGATTCCACGATAAGTCGTAGTTCATATTATGTTTTTAGTTAAATCAGGAAATAAAAACCACTTACTTGTAATTCAGTTTTTGCAAGCAAATACATCTTGAAAGTATAATTGTCTATTTGTTATAATTATGTTTCCATCTATCATTGAAAGAAACGGTGGATATACGTTCCTTTTTATATATTATTTATGTATAATATCTTGGTTGACAATTAATTGTATACGCACAATCATCCTAAATTACCGTAACTTTTATAAATTTTAGTTAGAACATGTAATTTCAATTATTGAAAAGAATACAGTGCATGACTTAGACGAAAGGATAAAAATGTAAAACTTGATGAAAATTTGGTTTTCCCTTTGTATAAAAATGTTACAAATTAAAACTCGTCATTAAAATGTTCCTACCATTAACTAAAATATGTCAATTTAAAAAAGTTAATAAGAAATGTTTCAATGTAAATTTTATTCGTTATTTGGAATGCTTTTAACTGTAATGAAGTTTAATAACGCGATAGGGATCAAATCGGGATCAAATATCAAAAAGTTGATTTAAAAATTCAAAAACAACAATATTGATATGAATAAAGTTGAAGTTTGCTTTAATACCAGGGTATTACCCTCTGTAAAAAAAGGGATATTCCATCTAGCTTTTTGTCTTGCGGCTTAAGTTAGTAAATTCGGTTATTTCATGTAAGTGCAATATTAGGAAAGTGTTTACATTTTCCAACGTCAACTCAAATTATTGGATTTATTGATTATAACCAACTTACTACTAAGTGCGTCTAAAAGTCGACTTTTTTTATTCACCCGAAGAATGTCGAGGACAATCAATTTAAATTTAAGTCCTTTCCCTTTTCTTTATGTAATAATGGTACTTTCATCCTTAATAGAACTTGAAAGCGTACCTTTGCATCATTGAACTGGAAATTACTTTCAGGTATATGACTTTCTGGAAATTATATTCAAATTTGACGTAATCCTGATTTTCAAACAAACTCGAAATTTTCTTGTTACATGATTTTCTTGTTACAAATAATGAAAAATACGAAGAAGAGTAATCGATATTAATTATTTAAAGTGTTGCTAAGCGACTTGTTGTACGCTTTCTACAATAACAATATTTATGAAAAAAATGTTTCTAATATTTTTTCTATCAATCTTTACTTTGGACAAAGAAAATATTATTGCAGAATCGATATACATATACAAATATCGGCATTCAACTGTTCAGGGCAGTACTTGGGTAGTACTTAATATGTAATTATAATTTTTTAATTTAAAGTGTTTCACAAATAAAGTGTTTGTCTCACAGCACTCACAAAACAAAAAATTGTGTTTCCACCAGAGCACAATGAAATAAAACTATAACTCACATTTTTTTCTCATATCACTTTTACACAATAATTATCTTTAAGGCGCTTTTCTTAATACCGCTACTGCTTTTCTTTTAAACTTGATTGCAAAATTGAACCTAGAAGTGGATAGTAAAATTAGGTAAAATTAGAATTTCAAATCTGCTATAGTGACATTTTTGAGCTGTTCGAATTTGTCGTTGAAACAAAAATTTTGGAAACTCATTAATCTGTAATTTTTTTATTAGAAGTGCCGTTGGTCGGGCAACTCAACTGAAAAGGAACCCAAAGTTTACTCAAAGCATCGAAAACAACGTTCAAGGACAAATTCGGCAATATTTATTTCAAATAGTGGTCCTGGTTTTGATTCCAAGGAGTTCATGAGACGGTATGGTTCCATTTCGAGATTATGTCGAAAAGCTAGAAGTGTCGATAACATGTCATTAGATGAAACCAGACATTTTGGATTACCCACCCTATCAGTTTCCGGACCCTCGCCACCATGCGATGATGACTTCAGCGACAGCGAAAGGTTCTTAAAAGAAACATGTTAAAAATGTTTGATCTAAAAAAGCTGAAATTTTATAGTGTGATTGCGTAATTTTTTGTTGCTATATCAACCGCAGACTTCCTGCATGCTTGCAGAAAGTCTTATTCAAATTATTCAATCATTGTAATTTTTTAATGTATAGCAACAAAACTTTTCATGAATGTATGTTTGCAAAATTGCCCAGTCGACAACGTACTCTAAATGGGTTAAATAAGCTGGAATTAATGTTATCATCTTTATTGGATCCACAGTGGAAAAATCACACAAAGAACGACATTTTCATAAATATTCGTGAATATCAAGGTTTGAGTACATTTTTCCGAATACCTATTATAAACGCTGCAGAACGCGTATAATTTTCACCTTACTTGTTGAAAAAGTCCCGTGGTGCGTGTCGATCTCGCGCAGCTCGAAAACATGGGTTTTTCCACTAGAGAAGTCCGTCGTAAGTTAAATACAGGAGGCGATATTACGTTTTTGCAAGCCACAAAAAACCGTTACAACTTTTGCTGGTACATTGAGGAGGTTCAAGTTTGATTTAAATATAAATCGCTTAAAATGGCTTAAACTCGCGGAATATCTATTAATAACATTATTAAATAAACGATTTTAAATATGTAATACCTCGGGCTCTGATGGCTGTAACTCAGTAACTACTAAATTAAGCAGAAAAGAGTAGAAAACCTTTTCTCTAGATAATTTAGTCTGCTTTATTTTCAATAACTTGATATTTTGCTCTAAAGTGCACTAAAACCGAGATATTCATGAATATTCGTGCAAATGTTCTTCGTGTGGTTTTTCTACTATGACGGTGAAATCCATGTTCGTTAGAGGTTACAAAATTAGTATGTGTATTTAGAGGTCCTAATCAAGATAATAACATTTATTCCAGCTTGCCCCTATTTTTTATATTATAATAAAATACTTGCCGACTGGCTTAAGGGACTAATTTTGAAATAATAATTATTTAAGGTTTGAATTTTGTATTTTTCCAAAAGAATTCAAAAAATTATAAATTAAGTCAAACTTTCATAAAAGCACAAAAATTTTAACCTTAACATAAAACAGAACGAATCTTGCAGTAATTATTTGTTTACAATATTGTAACAACTATTTTCTTTTTCAGTTACGATTCTGATTTTCAAAATTGAATTCTTACGTTCGACTTAATATTTTTCTACTTCTCAAGAAATCAAAGATGAACCAAAAGAGTGTAATTTAATCATAAAATCATTCATTAACTTTCGTGACTGTTTAGTTTTTTATTGTTGTAAGAACATCATCATAAATCTTCCATCATATTTCAAAAAACCTGAACCATTTGAAAAACGGTTTCATAAATTTAAAAAAAAATGAATTGGCGTTGCTGTATCTTGCCAGGTTGGTTTAAAAACCGGGAAACCCTCCTGATTAAAGAAAACCGTTTTCCATATTGATTACTTAAGTAATAAAAGCTTGCAGCTTATATTTCTGAAGTATTTCAGCTTTTTAGGTCAATGCCAAAATGTAATTGTAAAGTTTATTTATTATTAAGTGCATTTACATCATATATAATGCTTTGAGTGAAAAGTGACTTCTTTATCGTACCAACGAACTTATTCATGTTTGTGTAGTTGACAAAAAGTGGATTGGCTACACGCGAGCAATAAAAATAGTGAAAACCAAAAAAAAAAAGAAAAAAGTGTGCCAAGAAAAAACCAAACTGCACATAACTAAAATTTTAAAACAAACGTGTATTATCATATTTAAATTATCCAAAATCATTTCAAATATGATATAATTATGTTTAGGTAATTAGTGAATGTAGACGTGCTGTCCACTTTTATAATTTTTGTATAATACACTTTCATATTTTATATTTGATATAACTCGTATTTACGTATTTAGACTTAAAATGAAAGCTTGTTTCATAGTTGTAAGGGACCAATTCAGGTACCAATTTACTATTCGTAGTTTCAAAATTAATAAAAATTAATAATTTTGGCAAGTACAGGGTGAGTCAACTCGAGTTTTACCTTAAACCAGTGACTCTCGAACTGTTTATTACGGTTTTCATTTTTTTGCCGTTCATATTTGGTGTGATGAACACTAAATTCATCAAAGGGTTAAACGTTAACAGTTTGAGAACCTCAATAAATAGTCAATTTTTACATCTAAAAATTTTTCCGTCCTATCCATTTTAAGTTCTAAAGTCGTTTCACAATCAATACGCAAAATTTATTTTGTGTAACATTTTGCAAAAAAATGTTCTTTTGTATTTGTTTTACATTTTAATATCTTTAAGTTCTGCTTTCGAAAATATTCATTACGTACCATTTCATACATCAAAATTAAATTATTAGCTTTGTACTTGTACCTACTTTCGGCAAACGTATTAAGTTTTTTAAAATCGATATAACATAAATTTAACCATTTGATATTATATTAATCTACATGGATCTTTTAAAAAGTAACAGCCATGTTTCGTTTTAAAGGACCCAAAATATTTATCTGTACCTACCTATATGTAAAATATTAGTAAGAATTAAACCAAACATTTATAAATCATTATAGGAAGAAGGTAATAGAAAAAACTTGCTCAAAATCTTTTTGCCTAACTTAATTCACATCGACTATTGAAATATTAGTTATCTTGGAATTAAAATTTCAATTATCACTTGATTAGACTCCATAACTTTTTAAAATATTTGCACAATACGGTATTTTAAAAAAGAAACAAAATTTATCTGTACCTAATTGTGTCTAAAAAATTTCTCAAAGAGACTGAAAAATTCAATTCTGTATTAAGGGCACAAATAATAATTTTAGTTTTAAGCATATCATTATAAAATTTGGAGAAAAATATCATTTTTTTACCATTGCTTTTTGTAAAATTTTAGAATGAAAACGTCTAAAGATGGCCTTGTGTTTTTTTATTTTTTGAATAACAGGAACACCACACTAACGAACGGCGGTTTAACCAATGGTTTATCGTATAATATCAAAGGTGAAAAATATTCGGAGCTTGGATGCTCTTTATAGGTGTGGTGTATCTGTGAAAGCTATTTACCTAATGGGACAATAATTTTGTTTTATATTATTAAAAACTAAAACTCCAAGTAGATATATACTTCTTAATAAATGTACACTTAATTATGTAAATATAAATAACTATAGGTATAATTTTATTTACTTTAGAAGAATCTAATGTAGACAAGTATAACCTTTCATTTTTGATATTACTGTGATTCTAATGCCTTCTACATATTATACCAATTTATCATTTTACAATATAATGCTTTCTGTAAATTGCTGTATATACTACCTAAATAAATAAATAAAAGATTTACATATATTTTCTTCCTCCGTTATATGTACCTATAATGTTCGATGGCTCAGATCCAATGCACTTAGGTATCCCCCGCCTTTAATTGCCTCTTTCAAATCATATATTTTCTTAATTTCCACATTATACCGGAACCCCTATCACAAATTTTTTTAATGAAGTTAGTGCCAAACATTGGAACTTCCATTCAAATCGTTTGAATCACACGCATCGCAAAGTTGTTCCCAAAAACTTTTGGGGGAGCTTTACAAACGACACCCCCTCCCCTATCGCAAATTTTTTTATATATGTTGGAATGTTATGTTACAACTATTCCGGGATGGTCTAAAACCATCCCTGATAAGTTATTAAGTATTATGTATTATAGGACACTCTGTATACTGGCTGTTTGTTGTAGTAAAGGAAAAAGTTTATTGTAAAAAGGTTTATCCGTAGATAAATAAATAAATAAATATACCTGTAGTACCAACAACCAGTAAAGAGTATACCTATAATAATATACAGTTTTGTATATTGTAATAAATAATATTGAACTATAAATAAAGTTATCAATCGTAAACTAATAGGTTATCGGACCAGACGACGCAAAATAGATTTATCTTCGATTCGCGATTTCTTTGTTCGATTTTGGATTTTTTCGAAACACATTTTATAAATAAAACAAGGTGGATCTCGCTTTTTGCAGCAGATCCTAGGCTTCTATACAGCTACCTTTCTGGTGTAAAAAGAAGTTGTTAGCTAGTTATTTTTGATAGACATGTAATTTAATATATCAGATTAAATTTTTGCGATCACTGGATCAACAGATAAACGGATTATAGGATAAAGGGATCATCGGATAAAATTTATCTATGTAATGGGAAACCGGAATAGAGAAGATATAGAAGGATTCAGCAGGAAAGTGCGGATCAACGGATCAATTACTGTAGAGGTAACTAAAGAAAAGTCAAATATTACATTACAAGTTATTATCGCAATGGAGCTAAATGAATTTATCAAAATGATGGGTAAAGAACTAGGTAAGGGTCAGCAAAGGACCCAAGGAATAATGACTATCGGTTCCAATTTATTGCATTTATGACAGTTGAGGTTTAGGTCATTCCAGCAGATAGTGAACACATATTGCGAAAGTCTACTAGAGCGTCAAACTGAATGGACAATCTCTAAAAACTACGCTGAAGCATACAGGCAAACAAAAAGAAACGCGGAGGAAAAACTTTTTGCCAAAAATGAAAAGAAGGCCAAACTTGAATCTTATGAAAATAGTTTGGAGATCTCGATACTCTTGAAAGATACTCAAGATCGTATCAGATAAAAAAAAATAATTTTTCACATAAAAGCAAAAAGATAGCATTTTAAGTTCAAATGTAAATCTCAGAATATTTCATTTCTTAAATCTGTGGTAATCCTGATAACATCCTCATTTGGGGAAAACCCCGGCTTGGGATTTTTATAAGACATTTTGGGGGTTTATTACAACACTTCAATATACATCTTTGCCAAATTTCAGCTTGCCCGGACCTTCTGTAAGTTCAAACCAAATTTTCGGTTTCGTTACTTGGAAGATACTATAACTAAGGCAAATTTTGAAAAAATCTATTTTTCTCTTCATTTTCCAACCTTGGCCACAATTTCAATTAATTTATTATTAAAAGCATTTCCAGTGCCTGAAAACACATTTCTCTTCCTGCAACGAATCAATATTGTGCCATTTTAAGGGTGGGTCATTTTTTCAGTCATTAATTTAAGTATTAGTGTGCCATGGAAAAATATGAAAAAACACTATTTTATAGAGAATTTTATGCTCTTCAATTTTATGGTCTGATCATAATTTTTCATACAAGCATAAATAAGCGAGTTATCGGTAAAAAATCGCGTTGGGGGAGTTAAAACCCCCGATTGTGGGGGACGCCGAACTTATTGCATTGTTTACCTCAATGAATATTATTTTAATACAACCAAATGTCTAAAGGTCGATTCATTCAACACTTTAATTTATTTTAATTTAAGTTTAAAAAAGTACAATGTACGTAACCACCTATATAGGCGTTCATGCTACGTTTTATCCGCTTTAATTTAACTTAACGTGAGGAAATATTTCCTTGTTGTTGAACAGTTCTTGTAAATATTGTACCCATTGCTCTGCAGCAATGTTGGTGACCTGTTCATATTCGTTAATGGGCTTCTTCAATTTCCTCAACATCACCCAAATCTTCCTCTGGGTGCATACAAATCACATTCCATACCCTTCGTAAATGCTGCCCAGTAATTTCGCTTTAGATCTCTGATACTAGAGTTTACCCTGTTCCTAATCGTAATGTATTCCTGATACTGTTGGGGTGATGCATTACTTCGATACTGTAGGTAGGCCCTTCTTTTCTCCTTGGCAAGGATCTTGACCTCTTCCGTGAACCATGGTTTTGTTTTATTGTACTTATTTGTTGTGACTTTTCTTGTGCCTAAAGCTTCGTTTGCATCTTGGGTAATATTTATTTGTAATTTATTCCAGCTTACATCGATTTCTTCGTCATCGTCAAAAATGTCACTGAAACTCAGAATTTATGCCTGAATAGCGACGCAGAAGAGGATTTTATTTGCACTGACGACCACATAGTAAACGCGATAAAAAGGACTAAAGAACAGGAAGGCAGAGGGCACTGATAAGATACCCAACGAATTGTTGAAATATGGCGGTGAGACATTGAGACATGAAATACTAAAACTGTTCCAACACATCCTCAGGCGAGCAGAAATACCAGAGAATTGGCACTTGAGCACTACAATCCCAATCCTAAAAATGGGTAACAAGAACAACCCCGCAAATTACAGAACGATTACACTTTTAAATTCAATCACAAAACTATTTACAAGTATTCTCAGAGAAGAACTTTCAAAAACAGTAGACATAAGCGAAGAGCAACATGGCTTTCGGAAAAATAGATCGACGACTGACGCGTTCTTCATCGTTCGTCATATCATCGAAAAGTCGATCGAGTTGCTCGCTTTTATATGCTTTATGATGGATCTGACTAAGGCCTTTGACCGAATAAAAGTTAACGACGTTCTGAATATACTCCAAGAGATATAATAAATAAAAGAAATAAATAATAAAAGCTCTAAATACTGAGAACAAAACAACTCTGCGGGTGAACAACATAGCAACAGAATACATACCAATAGAATCGGACATAAGACAAGGAGATAGCCTCAGCCCAATATTATTATCTATTGTTTTGCCCGAAATTAATTTTTATGCCACTCAAGTCATAACATTCATCAATTCGCCAGCAATTTCACTTTGAATGTTGAAATTTAATTCGTTGACATCAATGTTTTTCGCAGCCAATATAGCACATTCGCTCAACCAAATATGGTTTTTGTAATTTTGAGCAATGTTTGGGAACACCTTTCGGATGAGTTTCGGTTTTTGATTCGGTGAACTGGCAAAAATCGACGGGGAATGTAATGGTGCCAGTCGAAATTTCCAGCAATTTGGAAGGTTCCTACCGTGTAGGAACAGCTCCATACATTCCACAACAGACAACATAGAATAATTCACTTTCCAAAACGATAAAATCAAATTATGATTGTTATAATACAACCATTCAATTAACAAAATCAAATGTAATTGTATTTTGCTCAGCCTCAGACATGTCGTCCTTATATTTGACCCACAAACCGTTCGGATTCGAAGGGAAACATGTGGATGTAATAATCGCAAACAGTGTGCGAATTTGATGCGGTGATGAAGATATGACGGAATCTTTGAGCGTATTGTCCCAATGCGAATCGTTCTCGAGCAACTGTAAGAGTTGACACGCCTCACGGTAAGTCGCACACAGATGACCATTAACGGTTCTTAGTTGTTGAAACGACGTCGGACCACGAACATTCACCAACAACAATCGAAGATAGTAACATTCGTCGTTATTTGGATGCACAGTGTAGATGCGACCCAGACAGTCTGAAGCAAATACATTTGGATGTCCTTCAACTGGTGTACCTTGTTTTCGACGCTGAAAAGATTTCGATGATGCGTTCCATGTGTAGTAGCGTGGCATTTCAGCATACAGCAAAGTGAGAGCGAAAGCATCTGCTTGACAAACCGAGAAGAAGCTTGTCAATGTTGTCGACGGTGGCCGTGCCGCTCTATCCGCTGCGTTATCAGGATTGAAATACACTCGTTGTCCGTTTTCCAGATGTACTGCCAAATGTACAACAGTGGGATATCTTTCATGAACGGCGAATGAAAAAATGCGCCAAATTGCTTCGTTACTACTAACATAGCGGCCCAATTGGTATTGAGTGACTTCATCGTTGGAATTCTCCGCATCAACTCCAATCACAGCCATGTCACTTCCTTTGGTCACATACTTGCAAATATATTTGATAGATTTCACGGAATGGCAAGATTCGACGTTGATGTGCCCTTTGAATGTCTTCGATAGTAATGGCGAATACGGAACAACCCAACGATTATCTACTTCAATTTCCTGTTGATTAACTTTCACAATTGTTGATCTTCCATTGTCCGCAGTCGATCGGCGACGATACATTGGATAACCATCATTTCCGGTAATTGTTTCTGCAACTAATTCCCTTGGATACCGCTTCGAACATTTTCCGTCGACCATACACGGAGAATTGTTATTTAATGTTCCACAGAGGCCATGAATCATGTTCTTAGTAATAACCTCATGCAAGACTGCATCTTCTTCTTCATTGGGAATTTCTGCTGATATTACATCATCGATTTCATTCGGTCTTATCTTCTCAATCAACCAAATGAGAATATGTGCGTGTGGCAATCCGCGTTTCTGCCACTCCACTGAATACATCCAACAGCGCGTTTCGCCGAACACGCGATGCTTCAGAATTAAATTCATCAATGATTTCAATTTTTGTTTGAAGACTCTCGCTGTGATGTCATGGCGATCGATGGGTGATTGGCCAGGGAATAACTCGTGTCGAATTTCTATCCACTGCGGATTGCAAGTGAACGTGATGAACAAATCTGGTGTGCCGTAATGGCGAACATAGGACATGGCATCTTGAGCGTATTCATGCATATGTCGTGGACTTCCGACGTACGTTGCTGGGAGAATCGTCATGCGGCCAATATTCTGTGCGTTTCCGTCAGTATTGATGGCATCTCGAAGGTGAATATACTCTTCAGAACGGATGTTTGTCTGGTTCAATCTGATAAATAGCAACCGTTCAGTTTCAATTTTGACGTACATATCGACAGCATATTGGTGAAATAGACGGCGACATTTCAATATGTGATTGTCCTCATTTTCACGAACCATCAATCGATATGAATAGTAGTTCATTGAACTGACTTTTTTGTTCGTTTCAGCGCCTGTAAGCGGATTTACCATCTTGTGCGAGAAATCATAACCGTCTTCACCTTGCCAAAATATGATGGGATATTGTAACGCATCATATGATCGGTGCGTTTCGTACACACGCTGCAGCTGATCGTTTCGCCGTTGCAGAACGATATCACGTGATTCCAAATTTTCTCCAACGACGACAATGGCGACATCATCAATTGTTGGCGCATTGAAACGTCTTGCGTGTTCTCCCGCAGGCGTCCTATCGGCTCTGACTACAATTTTGTGATTATCAGATGGCATGCGGTCCAGTGCGGTTTTAAACAATGCAATCAATTCATTGTGTTGATGAAAAAAAGTTTGAAGTTGTTCCACGATTGGTCTTTTCACCGAACTGTTGTGTGCACAACGTTGATCTACTTCTTGTGGTGAATTTCCCATGAAAAAAATCTGCAGAAATTTAAAGCCTGCATCCGGAGGCGGCAATAGCGAACCTACTCGATGATATATTTGTCCTTGAATCTGTAAATGTTAATGTATGTTAATAGTGTTGTTGTCAAATAATGTTTAAATAAGATTGTGTAATAATTACCTTGAAAGTGGGCATGAAATTGTCCCGCACCACATTTGTTGCGCCAAATGAAGTCATTTGGAAACAACTGTTGTATTTCTGAATTTGTGTTAGGAAATGTGTGGAATTTGTGCTTGCTCCAGAAACCAATGAGCGCAATGGTTCTGGTAGGGGGACCAATGGCGCCAATTTGACTTTTCCACTTGCGCAACACAATCCAGGGTATTCAGTTTTGTTTTTCAATGCCTTACAATGTGGGCACACAACGCTCATGGATCCAATAGCAACGGATTGGTCTGCACCGTAATCAATTGTCACGTTGTAACGGAAAGCAGCATGAGTATTCAACGCAACATTGCTTGGCCTTCTTGCACTATTCCGTTCAATTTCATTTTCCTCGCGTTGCACTGCAGTTCGATTATTTCGAATATATCTTTGGGTTGCAGCATTGCGAGTTCTGCGACCTAAATTACTCCGTCTTATTTGCGGCATTCTGTTCGTTTTAATTATCAGTATTATTTTGAGCGTTTTAAATCTTTTGGTTTTATTTTACTCCATGCAATGAAGTATATCTTATATAGCTACATGCCAGTTAGAAATATTACCAACCAAAATTTGATTCTTTAAGTTGGTGAGTGACTGTTACTGTCGAATCAAAAAAGCACTTGCAGTTTTTCATAAGGTGACCCGACAGACGAATTGAATTAAAGCAATTGCCTCACCCTGGGAGAACCGCCTACGCGAGGTAAATTTTTGCAAAATGCTTTTTTCCTTATTTGCTTTTTTTCTAAATCACCCCAGTATTGAGGCGAACAAAACAAAAATACGTTATCAAACCTCACTATGTGACAGAGCCGTACTAACGGTTATCGTGTCGCCAATCAAAACCTAATAACCAAATTACAAATTAATTTTAAAAAAAATAACAAACCTTGTAATGCTACACCGGCACCGGCTCAATAGATAGCGCTACTAAATAAATTGACAGGCGTAATATATTAATTTATTCGTGGTTTTCATTTGGTTTTAAAGCAATTTTTTTATGACTTCCAAATTAGAGCCGCCATCTGTTGATCACTTATTTAACTAAAATGAACTTTCAGTTTTACCCGAATTTTCCAATTTCCGAACAACTTTTCCAGCATTTCATTACCTAACAACCTTATTCGGAGTATATATTACGAAAATTAAAGAAAAATAACAAAATCGGTCCAAGTCGCCACTGTAGATAAAAAATCATAGATGAAAAAATAGTATTGTTCATCGGCGCAATAACGATGAACCATTTTTGAACCAACGGATAATTGATTCACTTTGTGGTACAAAGTGAACAAAAGCTACGATTCACAATCTATTCTGTGCAGCTTATATATACCTTTTGCAATGTCTTTATAAGTTACTTGCAGCCTTCTCGATTCAGTCCAACTTTCCGGGGCAACTTTTTCAATTTTTTATTACGTAAAAACCGTCTTCAGACTATTACAATTCAAAAAGAAATTAACAAAATCGGTCCAGCCGTTATCAAGTGATGCCTTGACAATGGTTTTCACTATAGAAATAAAGTAGGTACTTTAATTACCTACCTACTTCTGTAGGTACTTAAGGTACTTAAGGTCGCGCCACCTATTGACGGTATAAAAAGCACTTTCAATTTTTCCCGAATTTTCCAACTTCCCGGGCAACTTTTCCAATTTTTTTTTACGTAAGAACCATCTACGGATGTAACGAATTTTTACACTCGTTACGAATTATAACATCGACTTGTTTAACACCGTGTATATAAGATTCTGAAATCGACCGGTTTCGTTCAATTTTCCGTGATCGCTCGGCGAAGCAGCCATCTTGCTTTTGCTTTTGATCAAGTTGGTTGAGTCGAATTTCGTTCCGACTAATTTTATTAATTAGACGACTAATTAATAAGAATTTACATCTAAATTAGTAGATGATTGTTTACGCGGTTGCGGATTTATTTAAAACATCATTTCAATTATTTCCAGTACATGTGTTTGATTAAAAACACATACGCCAGGGCTGTTTTAAAAACTGTAGTTTTATAAATCGAATGACAAGGTTAAATTGTCAAACCAACGATTTATTCTTGCTGAAGTCAAGTCATTTTATGGAATATTGATAATAAATTACACACTGGAAAACGACAACTTCAGGAGTATTATTAAATCTTTGAGGTTCTTTTTAACCAACGAATTTTATGGTGTTCCCGACCTAATCAATTGCAGCTGCTTCCGTATTATCAGTGCAGCCGATTACAAGACGAATTTCAATTCATCTCTGGTGCTACAGAAGTCAAATTTGGAGTCCGCTTCATTGTCACGAGCGAGTATTTTGTATTTGTTTAATTCTACCAAGGTACCTTTGGGGTGAGTCACAATTTTGTAAGACTTATAAATTTGTTTCTGTACATTTAACTACACCATTTTATTATTATTTACGTATCAGCTCGCTGATTTTATATGAATTGTGGTTGCATGATACTGCCACAGCTGTTGTACAGTAATTTCAACGAATATAATTTGTTTACCATTATTTTTTTGCATTCTTTATTTCTTATTACATCATTTGAACTTACAACCCATGACTCTAGCTTCCGCTAAATACGAGTTGGTTTAAACGTCCATCAGGGTTACTGCCGACAGCAAATTTTACTGTCATTTTTTTGGCAGATGTTATTTTGACACCTTGTAATACCAAAGATCTCATTAGTCTTCGGAACTTACAAGGGTGGAAAAATTTACATTGGCGCCCGCTGTGTGAGGCAAATTTTTTGTTCATTCTGATGTCAAATAACTTAATTATTATATCGTTGAAATCTGTGCAACACTTGGTAGATTGTTTCTTGATTAAGCGACGGAACACCTTTGACGATTTTGTTTTTGTCTTGTTGACAAGCAACTTGAAGTTGATTGCTGTTGTGTGTAATTCTTATAATTATCACTGTAGTGTTGATAATTTTGTTGACAATTTTAACAGCCCTAGCGAAAATTTTTTACTGCGTTTTTTATTTTTATTTTCAATCAATATTGCTAAGAGAAGTTATTATCACTCGTTATCATGTCGAATGTTAAAAAGTATCTTACATCACTCAATAACGATGAAGTACTCGTTGAGTTATCCATAAGAACTGAAGATATTAACACCATTCCTGCCCATAAGGCAACACGTCGAGCACAGCTAAGAACGCTTTTGCTCGATGAAGCTTTCAATTCTCGTCTTGCTATACATAAGTACACTCCACCTGATATTAAAGCCGATTTATTAATTTGCAAAAATGCTTTAGACGAAATTTCAATTGAAATCAATAATCTTGAACAGAAGTTTGATGCACAAACTCTAGACAATATCACTAATCGTCTTGCACATTATTGTAATCGCTTAGACATTATGGAGGGAGCTGGGTTTAAAGACACTGAAAAGGGAAATTTGTTAGAACTATCTAAACTATTGCGTTCAAAAGTAGAACACTTACTTCGTCTGAATGAAAACGAAAGTGATGATGACGAGGAAATTTTAAGGCAACCCAAAGTTAGCAATCCGTCTGGAACAGCAACTAATGAGGAATATCCGGGTTATTCTTCTTTTAAGAGATCTTCATTGTTGCCAGCAGCTGAATTGGCTGAGGTTTTAAAAAATATTTTACCTTTTAAAACAAATGACCGTGTAGCAATCCACAAGTGGAATCTTTCATTTGACGGCAGTGGTGGTTTTCAAGAAGTTTTTAATTTTATTGAAAGAACCAATGAACTTTCAAAAACTCGAGGAGTCAATTCTCAAGAGCTTTTCGACAAAGCAGTTGAATTTTTCTCTGGAGAAGCTTTAGTTTGGTACCGTACGCTAGATTCTAATATTAACACTTGGGAACAATTAGTAGAGGCACTGAAAATAAGATTCCTAGCTGTCGATTTCAGTAGGGTTTATTTAGCAGAAATCAATAAATGTAAGCAAAATTCGAATGAATCTGTTAGCAGTTACATCGAATCAATGTTTGCAAAGTTTGCTAGAGTTACACCTATACCTGCTGAAAGCGATCAACTATGGACAATTAGGGAAAATATGCTTCCTTCGGTTTCATTAGTGATGGGTACGGCTTCTATTACAGAGAAAAGCGAATTTATTCGAGTAGCTCAACGAGCTGAACTTTTAGCAAAAAAGACTCTTTCAAAAGAAGTCTCCACCGCAGCGTTGACTTCTGTTGTTACCCCTACCGCTCCTAAGGAGTCACCTTCTGTGAATCCTCGTAGACCTCTCACTTGTTGGAATTGCTCGACACGCGGCCATTCTTACAGATTTTGTTCCAAACCTACTACTACGTTTTGTTATCTTTGCGGACGCAAAGGAGTTACTTCACTAAATTGCAGTGGTAACCACTCAAAAAAACGCAGGTGGGCCAAGCGGAAACCCTGCTCGCCGCTAGCCTTAAGTATTAGAGCAGACAGGTTGGGTTGGAGTAATTGGTTGGTGCACGTTAGCGCTTTTTGCGGATCAACCGCCAATTCCTCTGCCTTATTCACTCATCCCACGACTGATCAACGACCCCATCTTAATCTTTTTATTGGTAAAGAGCAATTAACTGCACTTTTAGATTCCGGTGCTAGTGTATCCATACTCGGTACAGATGGACACTACCTGATTGACTTGCTAGACCTTAAGTTAAAACGTGATCAAAACGTATTTGTACGATCAGCTGACGGTACTTCGCAACAAATTTTAGGCTCGGTCGAGTTGCCTATTTCAATTTGTGATGTTACTCGTTCCCTTAACGTTTTAGTATGCAATAGCATACACACTAGTTTAACTTTAGGAATTGACTTTTGCAAATTATTTGGAGTCAAGGCAGATTTTTCCCGCGATCAATTTTTTGTTAACGAGGTTAAATCAATTGAGTCAATCAGAGCCGCTGATGATCTCAGTATTGAACAACGAGTTGCTCTTGCCGCCATAAAAGATAAATTTAAAACTCTTTCCCACGATGGTTTAACAAGAACCCACAAGATATTCCACCATATCGACACTGGAGACGCTGCTCCGCTGAAACAACGTTACTACCCTTTATCACCCGCTATGCGTGAAATTGCTCATAAAGAGCTCGATCGAATGTTAGAATTAGATATAGTACGACCTAGTCACTCCGGTTGGTCATCTCCTATGCTTTTGGTTAAGAAAAAGGACAATTCTTATCGTTTATGTTTTGACGGTCGTAAACTTAATCAATTGACGAGGAAAGATGCCTACCCATTACCACGTTTAGATGACATTTTGACTCGTTTGCAAGATGCGAGGTATCTAACTTCGATTGATCTTAAAAAGGCATTTTGGCAAATCCCTCTGTCTCCCGAATCATATGAAAAAACTGCATTTACCGTGCCTGGTCGTGGTCTTTTTCATTACGTAGTAACCCCGTTCGGTATTTCGAATGCTCCCATTACTCAACAACGGTTGATGGACACAATTTTTGGACCCCTTCTGGGCGAAAAAATATTTGTTTATTTGGATGACATTATTGTCGTTTCTTTTACTTTCAAAGAGCATTTAGAATTACTCGAGCAGGTCTACGACAGGTTACTGGATGCTAATTTAACTATCAATTTGGATAAGTGTGAGTTCTGCAGGTCCAGTTTGACTTATCTTGGACATGTCATTGATAAGAACGGACTACACACTGATCCAGCAAAAACTCAAGCCATAACTGATTTTCCTAAACCTAAGAATACTACAGGTATAAAGCGATTTCTGGGAATGATCGGTTGGTATAGACGATTTATACCGAATTTTTCATCCTTGTCTGCGCCTATTACCGAGTTAATCAAGGGTCGTGGTAAACGTCAGACTGTCGTATGGAATCAAAACGCCACTGAGTCTTTCGAAAATTTGAAGAAACAGTTAGTTTCTGCCCCTATTTTAGCAAGTCCTGACTTCAGTAAACGTTTTTTCATACAGTGCGACGCTTCGAATTATGGCCTGGGCTGTATTTTAAGCCAGGGAGAAGGTGAAGAGGAGCGCTCTATCGCATATGCATCAAGGACGTTGAATAAAGCGGAACGTAACTATTCGGTCACTGAACGCGAATGCCTAGCGGTTATTTTTGGTATAGAGAAATTCAGGCCTTATGTTGAAGGTACCGAATTTACAGTGATCACAGATCACTATAGTCTTTTGTGGTTGCTTTCTATGAAAGATCCAGTAAATAGATTAGCCCGCTGGAGTGTTCGCCTATCACAGTATTCTTTTAAAATCCAGCATCGGAAGGGAAATCTGAACGTCGTACCTGACGCGTTGTCTCGCGCACCCTTAGAAGTCTCGTCTTTGGAATTGTCCGAGAATGACCTCGATCCGTGGTATCGTCGCATGTTGACTCGAGTCACTAAAGCACCAGCTGATTATCCCGATTGGAGGATAGAATCAGGGCGTTTGTACAAACTCATACCAAACTTCCATAATGTTGTTTCTAATTTAGTAGAATGGAAGCAGTTAGTTCCTAAGTCACGTCGGATTGACATTTTCAAAGAATGTCATGATGACCCGACTTCTGCTCATTTGGGGACGCTTAAAACTTTTAATAAAATCATAGAGTTGTACTATTGGCCCAGGATGCGTGCGGACGTGGCGAGGTATGTGCGGCGGTGCCCGGTTTGTTTGTCATCCAAAGCTTGCCAAGGCGGACGGTTTGGTTTAATGGGTCGAGAAAAGAAAGTGCGTTTCCCTTTCCAATGTATTTCAGTTGACTTAATGGGACCGTTTCCCAGATCTGCGAAAGGTAACACCATGTTGCTAGTGGTTTGCGACTGGTTCACTAAATTTGTTTTAGTACAACCGCTACGTAGAGCTACTACCAAAGCCATTTGCGATTTTCTCGAAAATCATGTTTTTCTCCTTTTTGGCACTCCGCAGATTTGTCATGTCGATAATGGTCCACAATTTACCAGTAACGAATTTCGGAAACTCATGAGTGATTATAACGTCAACCATTTATTTTATAATGCATTATACCATCCCCAAGTTAATTTTGTTGAGCGAGTTAATCGAGTCGTCGGTACCGCTATGCGATCATATGTTAAAGAAGATCATAAGACTTGGGATGTAGAAATACATAAAATTGCTCATGCGATCCGATCTGCCACTCACGAGGTGACCGGGTTTACTCCGTCTTTTCTTAATCTCGGACGTACCGTACCCGCTAAGGGAGATTATTATGGTCGTATAATGGATTTGAGGGAAGAGGAATTAACTTTAGAGAATCGTGAACGGGCGGCTGGGGAAATGAACCGGTTAGATAAACTTTTTGTAGATGTAAAGAAGCGATTACACGACGCTTATCAACGCAATTCTACTCATTACAATTTTAGGAAGCGTAGTATTCAGTTTAAGAAAGGAGACGTAGTCTGGCGTCGAAATTTTGCATTGTCGAATGCTAGTAAACATTTTAGTAGTAAACTGGCTCCTAAATATTTGAGAAGTCGTGTTAAGGAAGTAACTGGTCCATTAACCTATCGTCTCGTGAACGAACGCGGTAAAGAAGTTGGAGTGTTTCACGCTAAAGATTTAAAACCCCATCCTTCGGTTTCCGATTTAGTGGAACCTGAGGATCAGGTTGAGAGATGTCGTGGGGGGTGAGCGAAACCTTATTTTAGTCCATAAGTCATACCATCTGACTTATCATTTTCCGTGGGTCCATCATTCCCGACTCACTTTCTGTTTTTAATTTGTTGTCTTTTGTCTTTTTATCCACGGCTGTGAACGTTAACATCTCAAGTTCATAGTCGTACCATCTGAGATTTTTTCTCACACTTCTTTGAAGTCGTGCTGATGCGATATTGGAAGCCCTTTGTTGGTCAAATGTTGACCAAATGCCAATTAGTTTGGAAATTTTTTATTTTAGTTCAGTTAAACGTTTCTTTGCCCAAAGGACTTTGAGTGCCTTTGTCTGAAACAAACCTTACTGCTGGGTGAATGTTCTTTTTTCACTTTCGAGCCGTGCAATGGGTCCCATGAGGTCCATTTGTTTGTACGGTTGGTTTTAGACCACCGTTACATATTTTGTTTTTTTGTGGATACAGATCCTATGTGGTGCTGTACCAAAGCATTTGAGAATTCCAGTGCATGTCGATAGCCAGGGATGGTCTCAACATTTATTTTCTGTTGACTTTTTGAAGCGCTACGCGCTCTGTCAAACGGGTTAACGCTTTATGCAGATTTGTATAGCAACGTTGCGATTACTGTTTAGATAACCCCATTTGTTATTTTTTTCTTTAGTTAATTTAGGAATCATTTGAAGGATTCAATACTTTTATTTTATTTCCAATATTGTAGAAAAGCGTCTTCAACGTCTTAGTTAGATTAGTACAACTGAGTGCATAGTATTGGGCAGCGACTATCATGTTCACGGCATGAAATGAAGTTGGGAGAGGGCAATGTAACGAATTTTTACACTCGTTACGAATTATAACATCGACTTGTTTAACACCGTGTATATAAGATTCTGAAATCGACCGGTTTCGTTCAATTTTCCGTGATCGCTCGGCGAAGCAGCCATCTTGCTTTTGATCAAGTTGGTTGAGTCGAATTTCGTTCCGACTAATTTTATTAATTAGACGACTAATTAATAAGAATTTACATCTAAATTAGTAGATGATTGTTTACGCGGTTGCGGATTTATTTAAAACATCATTTCAATTATTTCCAGTACATGTGTTTGATTAAAAACACATACGCCAGGGCTGTTTTAAAAACTGTAGGTTTATAAATCGAATGACAAGGTTAAATTGTCAAACCAACGATTTATTCTTGCTGAAGTCAAGTCATTTTATGGAATATTGATAATAAATTACACACTGGAAAACGACAACTTCAGGAGTATTATTAAATCTTTGAGGTTCTTTTTAACCAACGAATTTTATGGTGTTCCCGACCTAATCAATTGCAGCTGCTTCCGTATTATCAGTGCAGCCGATTACAAGACGAATTTCAATTCATCTCTGGTGCTACAGAAGTCAAATTTGGAGTCCGCTTCATTGTCACGAGCGAGTATTTTGTATTTGTTTAATTCTACCAAGGTACCTTTGGGGTGAGTCACAATTTTGTAAGACTTATAAATTTGTTTCTGTACATTTAACTACACCATTTTATTATTATTTACGTATCAGCTCGCTGATTTTATATGAATTGTGGTTGCATGATACTGCCACAGCTGTTGTACAGTAATTTCAACGAATATAATTTGTTTACCATTATTTTTTTGCATTCTTTATTTCTTATTACATCATTTGAACTTACAACCCATGACTCTAGCTTCCGCTAAATACGAGTTGGTTTAAACGTCCATCAGGGTTACTGCCGACAGCAAATTTTACTGTCATTTTTTTGGCAGATGTTATTTTGACACCTTGTAATACCAAAGATCTCATTAGTCTTCGGAACTTACAAGGGTGGAAAAATTTACACGGACTATTACAAACACTTTTTAAAAAAAATTAACAAAATCGGTCCAGCCGTTATCATGTGATGCCGTGACAAAGGTTTTCACATTCATTTTTATTTATATAGATAAATGGAGACTTGGCAAGAGAAGTATACGCCCAAACTACTAAAGCGGCGTCAATAGCGGGAAGCTTGCGAGAGGCCATATGGCGCAATGAATTTCTTGACATCGACAGCAAAGTAAGAATCTATAAGACTTGCGTTCGACCAATAATGACCTACGTAATAGAGGCACGACCGGATAACAGCAAAACAAAGCAAGTAATCAGAACAACGGAGATTAAGGTGCTAAGATCCATAGTGGGTAAAACGCTTCGAGACCAAGTAAAAAATAAAACCATTCGAGAGAACTGTCAGGTACAGGACATTGTGAGGTGGGGCAGACAACGAAAGAAAGAATGGAACGCTCCCGTACTAGGGAGTTCATGGTACTATTTTGTAAAGAAGTAATAAACTGTTATATTTTTCTTATTATAAATAATATAAACATTGTTATGCCCATGAAGATGGATAATATATGACCTGCTGTCGGCATTTTGTGAGATAAAATGATGACGGTACTCTCTAAATCTGCTGGCTCTGACGGTAACTGATATAGGGCGCGCATTTGGAGTGGTGGAAAAACCCAGAACTAATATCTTAGCGGTTCTAGCGCCTAGCAAACGAATTAAAAATTCGTCACATCCGCTCTGTTACAAGTATACATCCCAATTTTACGATTGTCTTTGACGTATGACGCTAACATTGCCTTTAAATTGCGATTAACACTATCAGCGGGATAAGCTTAAGCTTGGTAATACGCATTATAAATGATTCGGGTTTTATACGAATTTGGCAGGTCTTTAAATTCTTCCCTTCAGAATTGTATGCCATTATCTGTGAGCAAATATTGTAGAGCGCCATATTATGTATAATAACAAGAAATTTTCCACAAGCTTTTGAATTACTTGCGCTGCGGTGGCTGAACGCATAGGGAAGAACATCAAGAACTTTGTAAAACAATCCGAACAGTAATTCATAATTTACAATTTGATTAAATTTTCCACACGTTGGAATGCTGTATTAAATAGATGCTCCATTAGCCGTGGTCAGTTTGGCGCTTTTTTCGCTTTGAAGCTCCGTCGAACATTTTTTGATAGATCTATTTGGAGCTGAGCTGCACTTGCAAACGCTATAATTCCGTCCATTACAGAAGCTTAAAACACGCGAAGTTCTGAAATGAGAGCAGATAAAGCGCTTGAAAGCGTGGAAAAATCACAAATCGAATTATCAGAATGTGTTGACGGAACTTCAAAGCGAAAAAACTGCCAGATCCAACACGGCCAATATTGTACATTGATTTTAATTTAATAATTTATTTGAAATCTGAATTGAAAGAAACTTTATTTTTAGCAGTTTAGTTACGAGTATATTGAAATTTTTCGTATTAGAGTGGTTCCGACCAATCAGCGTGCGCTATTTTACATTGTACTTATATGGATACAACGCATGCACAGTCGAATAATAACCGAAAATAAAAAATATTCAAAATACCCTACCAGAATATCGAATATTTGTAGTGGGGCGTAAAAGAATTCATACGTAATAAAAAATCTCGCAATATACCCGTGAAAATCGAATATTTGTAGTGGGGCGTAAAAGAATACATACGTGACTAACGCACTCTCGCACCCGATGCGATGTAAGAAACCGGTTATATAGCATCAACGCATTAGTTCCCACCCGAGTTGACTTAAAGCAATGTACTTCTAACGAATTTATGTTAACGAATTTTATATTACAAATTTAGTGCGATTATGCTTCCATTTTTTTCGGTACTTACGAAATTTTTTTTGATTTTTTTTGCAATGATTGTGATGCGATATGGTCAATTTGTTTCACCATTTTCGACATTAAAAATGGCGTTTGAAATGTCGATTTTCGTATGTGATGTGGTGCTTTTAAGTTTTGGCGTTTCTTCACGGAATTATCATCGCAACAGCAACGCGGGTTCGGACAATACTCAAGTCCTAGCCCTTGTGTTGTAACATACGAATACTCCCTTGAAACGAATAGGTTTTATCAGGTTTGTATACGGTACGAATTCGTGTCCAGGGAACAAAAAAGCAATCAAAGCGTTCACACCTACACGGTTCAATTTCGGTTTCAACCTGATAGCGAGAGGATCTCTTGTTTTCTTCATTAGTATTTACTAGATCAACTGAACTTACCTGTGAAGTTCGATCGTAATTATATGAGACATCAAATTTGAAGACATAATTATTATTACACTAGTAGTCGTCATTCCTGCATTTATTACGCAATGTTTAAAGTTAAAAATAGAATCCCATATCTCGCTTTGTACCCGTCGCGTCAGTGTATTAGTCATTTAGTTGAAAGGTAATTCTCGCAACAAGGGCACAGGGAGGGTGGGACATTATGTCTTCAAATTTGATGTCTCATATAATTACGATCGAACTTCACAGGTAAGTTCAGTTGATCTAGTAATTATGTTTCGTCATCAAATTTGAAGACATAATTATTATTACACTAGTAGATGTTTAAAGATCAGCTGTTGCGAGAACAGTTAGTTTGTAAAACAAACGAATTCCCATGGCATACAGGAGAGTATATTATCCTTTTATGACACTATTAATTAATGCTGAATCAAAAAATGAACAAGAGAGAAATCTAGATTGTATTTAAAATTATTATAAAATATTATAACGTAAGTAGGTACTATATAAAAAACGTAGTTAACATATTATTCTAAAATTGCTTTAGCGAATGAATCTATATCTATAAGAGGTCGATTATAAAATCTGGCAAAAGTAGCCGATTGTTGAGTCCAGCCTGCAGTCTGTTGAATGATGTCCAAAGATAATCCCTTCCTGAAAGCTGCGGATGTGGATGCGTGACGCGTCGAATGAGATGTAAAATGACTCGTATCGATTCCAGCCGAATTAAGAGTATTTTTCACCCATCGGCTTAGAGTCTGCTTGGACGCTTTTTGGAAAGGTTTCCTGGCTGTTATAAATAAGAATGAATTGTCTTTTGAACGCAATTTTCTTGTTATATCCAAATAGCGTTTAAGAGTTGACGCTACACATACGTTAGTATTTTCTTCAAACATGGGAATATTTAGGCATGGTTGATGTTTATTTACCCTGGATGTTTTAATTCTGTCCGGTACGAAGATTTGGAAACCAGACCCTAATTCGTGTATATCGTGAATTTTTATTAACGCTAAAGTCTGTAGTCTTTGCGCTGTTGTCAAAGCCAGTAACGTTATCAGCTTCTTGGAAATGTATTCCAAATCATCTTTGGATGTTTTCTCGAAAAAACTTAGAACCTTTTGTGGGTCCCATATTGATTTGTAATTTGGTTTAGGTGGCCTTATTCTAGAGATACCCTTGAGGAAACGCTTAATAACTGGATCGCTGGCCAGGCTGAAGGGGCATATCAGAGATAAAGCCGATCTGTGCGCGTTAAAGGTTCCATAAAGGTGTTGCCCATCGTTTAGTAATCCTTGAAGGAACGTTAAAATATGAGGTGTGGTTCCCTGAAATGGGGATAGCCCGATATTACCACAAAACTGCCACCATAACTTATATGTTGAGTTATATTGTCTCATTGTTGAGTCCGACAGTGAATTGAGAGTTGTCTCCAATGCGCAGTTGGGAACTCCTCTCAATCTGAAACTTTGCCTGATAGCCTCGCGGCAATTAGTGTAAGTGTGTTGGCTAGCGGATGGTGCCTGGTGCTGTAAGGAGACAACAGAAGATGTTTATTAGCTTCGAAATAAATTGGTTCCCCTACTATCAGCTTTAAGAAAAGTGGATACCAGGGTTGGGATTCCCATTTCGGTACTACCATAATTCCAACCGCTTGGTCATTCAAAATTTTTTGTAATGAAGGTAAAATAACCGAAAAAGGTGGGAATGCATAAAATTTATATTTGTGCCAGGGAAGAGTAAATGCGTCAACCGCTAAAGCTCCCGGGTCTTTTTGCCAAGATACATAAGAGCTACATTTGTAATTATCTTTTGATGCAAAAAAGTCAATTTCAGGGTCTCCAAAAGTAGTTCTTATTTTTTGGAAAGCATAATCTGCCAAAGACCATTCTGTCTCTGGTAGTAATGCTCTAGATTCCCTATCAGCTTTCCAATTATTTGCTGAACTGACATAGGATGCAAATATCCATAAATTACGCTTTTCGCACCATTGCCATAATGATTTAGCTAATGTTCCTAAACTGGGATGCTGCACGCTCCCCATACGGTTGACATATGAAATCGCCGTTGTGTTGTCACACCTAACTAAAATATTACAATTTTGATGGTGCGAGGCAAAAAATTTTACCCCAAGAAGGATTGCCTGTAATTCTAGGAAGTTAATGTGGTGTTTCTTATCAGTAACAGTCCACCAGCCACGAGTACACTCCTTCCCTGAACATGCCCCCCAACCAGACAAAGAAGCATCAGTGAAAATTTCTATGCAAAATTTATCTTGCTTGATGTCGTTATTGGTAACTTTTATGTTATTTATCCACCATTGCAAGTCAGCCGAAAGATTATTTGATATAGACATAAATGAGTTATAATTCATGTTATTAATTGTGAGAGCTTTTACTTTTTCACGTTCGAATAAATTGGTATAGAGCCAACCATATTTTACGGCAGGACAAACCGATATTAATGAGCCAATAAACTGCGCAAATTCTTGGATTTTGCAACTGTTGGACTTTAAGAATCGCTTAGCTAAAATTTCAATTTTGTTACGTTTTTCGATAGGCAACTCTATCTTAAAGGATTGTGTGTCTAAAATAAACCCTAAAAATTTTCTCTTTTGGCTTGGCCTCAGTTTGCTTTTTTCATTATTAATAATAAAACCCAATGATGTTAAAAGTACAATAGCTACTTTGGTGTTAGACAAACAGTCTTTCTCTGATTTTCCCAAAATTAGGAAATCGTCTAAGTAATTAACGCATAAAACTCCTTTAGACCGTAATATTTCAATTACTGGTCTCATTAGTTTTGTAAATACGTATGGTGCTGATGACAAGCCAAAAGGTAAACAATTGAATTCATATAAGGACTTATTAAATGTAAACCTAAGGTATTTTCTGTCGTTCTTGTCGACCGATACTAAAAAATAAGCATCTTTTAGATCTATGGTTGTCATAAAGTGGCCCGGTCGAATTAATCGTGTAACAGTCCTCATATCCTCCATTTTGAAATGAGGAGCATTGATAAACCTATTTAGCCACTTAAGGTTTAAGATAAAACGATTCTTACCATTAGGCTCTTTTACCAAAAATATACGAGATATAAATTGATCCTTACAAGGGTTGCATTGGGATATAGCCCCCTGTTGTAACAGATCTGATATAGCTAGAATCATATCCGGGAATTTTAACAAAGACCCTTCGGTTTCTGCCGGCGGAGTTAATTGCTTTGGTACCATGGTAAAAGGTAATTTGTATCCCTTTATCCAGTTTAAAATATTTTTATTAGTTGTTATATATTTCCACTTTTCATAAAAGCTGCAAAGTCTCCCTGCCACATTGCTTACCTGATCTATTGTCTCCTCTTGAATTTGCTGTCCCGGTATTGTTCCTTGAAGTATTGCCCTCTGGAGGATCTCGCTTCCTTCTGATTGCGGATCGGGCGATACCGGTTTAAATTTTGATAAGAATGATTCTTTGGTGGTCTCTTAAATGAGTTACCTACTCCCCTTGCTAATTTTGTAGTGGAGAACGTCTGGACCTTTGCTTTCAAATCTTTGGAAGCGTTCTCCAAAGACTTTGCCTCCTTGATTTTTTCCGTAAGGTCAGATCCGAAAATAAAAAGTTCTGATGGGAGTGTTTTTTTCGAATACTTCTTTCAAATTTTTGTTTACTATTGGTAATATAAGTGACCTCCTAGATATAGTAATGTTGTGAAAAAGGTTGCTCAAGATGCGACCGGTGTCGCATAAAGGGGATAAAATTGTATCTTTTGCATTTCCAGTAACTTGTTCAGTGTCTTGGATAACGCAAGATACGCTTTTTCCCAATGCTGCAAGTCCTCTACCCAACTGGATTTGCATTTGATGGAGATATTTGTCCCTCCCCATTTGCGAAGCTGATAGGATACAAGCAATTTCCGGATTAATTTCCGGAGCCCCTAAACTCTTGCAATTAGCGGGTAATCCGAACTTTTCTGTGAGCTCGGATTCCGCAGCCTTATCAATTCCATTTATAATGGTATGTGTCCATCTTTGAGCTAAGGTGTTATGAATATAATACAAAATCTCGTCCAATGCAATATTGAGAGAAGGGAATATCAGGATATTGGATCGCAATAAAACAAAAATTAACTGTCGGTCGACGTTTCGGCTATTTCGGCCTATTTTGACAAAATTTGTGTTATTCATTGGTGTGACTTTTTAGCCAATTTTTATTATCTTACATGTTTTACAATTTTTACAACTTTTTAACCCTCTTTTTTATACCATTGACGAGGTTGTATGTGTTGCCCGAATGACCGTGTTATTTTCTTCCACCGAATTATATTTCGCCAAAACAGTTTTTTACCATCCTAACTGTTAGTCCTGATGATGGCTACTAGTAAATAGGCCGACACGTCGACCGACAGTTAATTTTTGTTTTATTGCGATCCAATATCCTGTTATGAATATTTTCGCTCACTCGGTTACCCGAGTTAGGTTCTTCCCCTAGGAATCTTGCAAGGTCATCTAGGTTTTCGTTGGTATGTAAATCTATACCTGCGAAATCGTCATGAACAGGGGGAGTGAAACTTCGCTCGTTGTTTAAACACGGAACCGAATCTCCGAGGTTCATAGCACCTCTTGGATTACGGTCACTGCGTACATTTTTTGTCGACTCTTTACGAGTTCGATCCACATCCTCGCATCGCGTGCTGAGGTCTGTAAAACTGCGGTCTCGAACAGATCCTTCTGAAGAAGGCGGGTAATTACTCCCGTAATATCGACTAGGTGTCGAATGTTGTTTAGAGCGTCTACTGGAGGACCTTGAACGTGATCGCCTGCATGTCCGTTGTTCGAGCTTTTTTTCCAACATTTTTAGTCTTTTTCTCATATCATTCATATCATCATTTTCGCTCGTAGAATGTCGCCTCTTATTTCTACCCATATTAAAAATTTCTAAAAGAAAATTTCTAAACGGTAATTCTAAAAACTAAGTATCTACATTTTTACTTAAAATATTAAATTAATAATGTCTGTAAGCCATTTAGGAATTAAAATTAAGAATAAAAGTTATATTTACATTCTGTATAATTATTGTTAATTATTATGTTGAACACTGAAACTAAAACACGTATTGCTGTAACAAACGCAAAAATGCTAATGACTAATACACTGACGCGACGGGTACAAAGCGAGATATGGGATTCTATTTTTAACTTTAAACATTGCGTAATAAATGCAGGAATGACGACTATTAGTGTAATAATAATTATGTCTTCAAATTTGATGACGAAATATAATTGTTGGAAGTTGTCACATTTTGCTGATAAAATGAGCAGTTTACCAGATGTTGATATGGATATCGGCTGATTTCTGCAGTGCAAAGTAAATCAATGCTGTGGGACAAAACTACTGATAAATATAAGGACAAATTTAATTTAACAAATTTAATTTCTTCTATAGAGAAACAGCATGGTAATAACTCGGCTTCTCTCCATGATGATCACTAGACGACTGAGCCTGTGTTCCGGAAGAAAAACACAAAACCTAATACAAACCGTGTGAGAACCGTGTATGTGTGAAGGGCTTCATTCGTTTTCGGTTTCAACCGAAAACGAATCGAAAACAAACCGAACCGAATGGAACCTTATACGTGTGAAATGAGTCTTATTGCTTCTTCACTTATAAACCCCATCAATATAAATTATAAAGCGCCCCTTATTTTCAATTAAATTTTTATCATTTTTATTCCGAATTTACATTATGAGTCTTCTCTTGTCGAGTATTGTCTTTTCTTTTTAACATTTTTATTCGTCTTTATCAAAATTTAATTATAGAAATTTTTAAACGTTAAACTAAAGTACAAATTTTAGCGACATCTACAATAATATTTTACGAACTTAAAAACAAATTTTATCAAAATACACATAGTATAAACTAATGTGATATCACTGGATCTCACGAAGTGGTGCAATCGCGAATGAATGTTTGTAGTAATAAAAGTAAAAATAATAGCCAAACTTACAAAATGACTACTGATTGTGCAGCACGATGTGATATAAATTCTATGTTAAAAAGTATAAGAGAAATTTACTCTTTAAGATTTACATGGGAAATCAGTAAAATAGAAGTTATACTAAATAACGGTAAACTACAATCGAGTATATTTTCCACAGGAACGAATGATGAAATAAACTGGCGTTTGAAGTTGGAAACGAAAATTAAAAACAATGGGTTGATGATGCTTGTTCTGAAACTCTGTCTAGTTTCAAGTGATGTAAATGAAATAGAATCTATTTGCACGTTTATCATACCTGATGTAGTAGATCAGACAATTTGGCACGGCGAATATAAATTTACTACATTAGGACAGGATTTAACTATCGAAAATACCAATTTTTGTGACTATCTTAGTATGGATTCTTTTTCTGTAATTTGTAGTATAGCCGGAATAATTCGTAGAAAACCTATCATATCAAAATATAATTGGAACGAAAATTTGGAAGTTATCTTCAAAAATGGAAAATTTACTGATGTTACGCTTTGTGCTTCTGGCAAAGAATTTCGGGCGCATAAAGTAATTTTGGCAGCTCGTTCCCCAGTTTTCAACGCAATGTTTGACCACGAAATGGACGAAAAAAAGCAAAATCGGGTTGATATAACTGATATCGATGGTGATATATTTGGAGAATTCTTACGTTACATTTACACTGAAAAGGTGGTAAATTTGAAAAAATTTGCAATTGAGTTATTAAGTGCAGCCGACAAGTACGGATTAGAAAATTTAAAACTGCTTTGCGAAAAGGAGTTGTGCACAAATATTTCGATTGAAAATGTCGCCGAATTTTTGGTGCTGGCCGATTTGCACAATGTAAAGAAACTGAAAGCCTTAGCAATTAAATATATTTGTTCTAATGCCGAAGATGTACGTATGACAGCTGGATGGAAATCAATGATTGAATCACATTCAAATATAGTTACAGATATCGTATGTCATTTAGCACAACAACTTCATGATATAAAATCTTCAAAAGAATGATCAGGGATATTTAAAATTTTTCGTTTTTTACTTTTATTTTTAAAATCATTGCGTTCTGTTTTTATTAAATTTTTAAATTAATGTAAAAATAAATAACTGTTGAGAATAAATTTATGCGAAGTGAATCCGCGTATGTGATTCAATGACTACCTAGTTCAATTTTTTCATGACCAAAGTAATCCTCATCGCTGAACAAAACTAGATAAACCGATCAAGTGTGTAATGATTAATGAAACGTTCATTTCTGATGAGTAAATTTGCCGGCTGTAACGTTACGTTTTTCATTGCATACTTGGTTATTGAATTCTCCTACTCTATCTCCACAAACAATTATATTTCAATTATTCAGTCCGAGTAATAATAACGCACTCGGTATAAAAGTGGATAGAAGATAAGAGGAACACGGCGACTCGAGGCTTATTGGTTTGGTTAGCATAGATATAGCACGCATTTTTGCTAACATAAATTTTTTGACAAATATTTCGATTGATTAACCGCAGGTTACGCCCGAATCCTTAACAGGAGATTAAATAGTCTAGCTACCGGTATTTGAATGGACGTAGTGGATGTGGAATAGCGTACTCGTAATACAAATATTTTGGAAAATTTACATAGTATACATTAGAAGTTGCAAAGTCGTTATTGTTGATTAGAAGGTTTATTTTTCACATTTGGCTGTTGATACCATATCTGGGTAATACCATTTGATTTCCCATATTTCCGTTATTGGTGTGGTCTATTTACAACAAAATTTGCTAGAAAATTTACGTGTTTGACACTTGAGTAAATTTTGTACAATTTTGTAAAATGGTAGTTTAAGTAGCCATAATAAATAGGTCGTTCATTTATGCATTCTATTTTATTTTTAAATTTGTAGAATAAGTCAAATACAAAATAAATAAAACTGCGAAAGTTATATAAGCGTAAGCGTATAAAAACGGTGAGTAATTCCCAGAACACAAGCTAAAGTTGGCCGGTTAGAGTTTCCGGTGGCCATCTGGCGGGTGGCTTCTCCTTCAGTTCTGACTCGGTGAAAGGGTCAAACGTGGCCTCTTTATTGTCCCACTTGGTGGTGTCGTGAGATCAAAAGAGGGTTCAAACGATGAGTTTCACCCCATCCTCCGTCATTCCTGGTATTTGCCGCCTGTCTATTTTTTGAGTGACAATGCGATAAGCTGTGCCTCAGATGACTTCGTTGATTTCTTTTAGCATGTTCTGCCAGCACTTTCTCTGGCTGAGGTTTATTTTCCAGCTCAGCTCTGTTCTTTTTGCTTGGTATGCAAGTCGCTTCGCATTCGCCTCTGGTGATCTGGCGAGCTTTCTCTGATAGGTGCGCCTGCTCTGGATGGAAAGCTTTGCGTAGGGACGCTATTTCTTCAGTCCGCCAGTACTCTGCAGTTATGTTGTGGTGTCGCTTTTTTGGCACAGAGTGGTTACAGGCCGCGGTCATGACGGTCACCAGTTCTTCCGCGGTGTTTATGCTTTTGGTGTCGATGGCGTTTCTGATCGTCGTGCTAGCCACCTCAGTGTCCATCCGTCTCGTGTTCCAACCCCTCGCGTGGACGGTATTAGCACTTTGAGAGGTAATTTGGAACTCGATGTAGCAGTGGTTGCTGTCTGACTCAACGTCTAGAACCGTCCATTTAGACATCCTTCTGCTTATGGTTTTGGTAGCAAAAGTTATATCCGGTATGGAGGTTATCGCCTTCGTTGCACACCACCTCAGCTATGGTCCCATCAGGACTCGAAATTAAAGAACGTTTTTTTAGCAGCGGTGATCAAATCCGAAGATCTCCAAAATTATGGATACGAAGAGTGTCTGGATGTTCTTATTGAGGAACTTAAATTTCTTCAGAAAGAAGGAGTGCAAATAAAATCATTAGATGAAGAAATTCACAATGTTCACTTCACAATGGGATTATTTTTAGGCGACAACCTAGGCGTTAACTCATTGCTTAATTTTAGTAAGTCATTTTCAAACGGGTTGTTTTGTATATTTTGCAAAGAAGAGAGGCGCGAATGTAATGTATTATGCATGGAACGGGAGGAAAATATGAGAACTATAGAAAATTACGATTATGATGTGTTTTTGCAAGACTCCAAAAAAACTGGTATAGTAAATGACAGCTCATTTAATGCAATACCTTTCTTTTCATGTAGTTGACAATTTTTGCGTTGACGTAATGCACGACATATCAAATCTAAAAAATTCAGGTCCACTAAGAAATTTTTGGTGTTTTAAATTTGAAGCTACTAAACACAAACAGTTAAAATTACCGTAAGGTTATGAAATTGATAAGAAAAAGGCAAAATAAGAAAAAAAGATACCTTGCGATTACCTGAAGATAAAAGTCAATAGGCTCTAGTGGCTAGCTCAGTGGGCAAGAGAGTTGAAATACTCGCTGACTTCCTGGTAAAAGTAGGTTGAGGGCCAGTATTAATAAAATAATTATATGTATCGGGTGCCATGTGATTTAGTTTACCCTCAACAGGGTTAGCTTGATTACCCAAAATCACACATAAACAAGGTGGAACTCGCTTTAGCGACAGTTCTTAGGCTTCTATACAGCTACCTTTCTGATGTGGAAACTTGTTATTATCTGGTTATTTTTGGTCGCCATAATATAATGTAACATCACATAATCAGATAATCTGCACTAATTCAATTTTTGCGGTTGGTAATTATCATTTACACCATAAAAATGTAGTCACAACCAAATCATTCCAACAACGACTTGTTTCGATCTTATTATTAGATCTAATAAGATCGAAACATGTCTGTCGTTGTTGGAATGATTTGGTTGTGACTACATTTTTATGTTAAATTTTCTGCGGGAATGGTTAATAAATTCTGCCTAAACCCCATATGTCTGTATGGGGTTACGTTTGATGGTTTATCCTCAACAATTCGAGCGACTTTCGTAATGAAGTCCGCCACACGTGCCTCCTTTAAAACAGGGATTTCACTGTACAGAAATGTACTTTCAGTATTATTATCATTTACTAATCAAACTTTTCCATTCCATTCGAAACTTTACTTCTCTGTAATGTAATATGGTCCTTTTTTTGAGGTGGACCAATCCTCTCCTTTCTCTTTTATTTACAACTTAACTTCACTAACCACATTAATAAAAAAAATTTTTTTTTCACATCAAAGTAAAAAAGGCTTCTTGTTATACTTTGTATAGAAGCCTAAAAAAACTAGAAAGTCCATTTTAAATTTAAAACAAATTTTAATTTTATTATACAGGTGACAGACAGACAGACGGACACGGAGCCAGATCATAAGGCTTCTTGCTATACTTTGTATAGAAGCCTAAAACTATGGAGGCAGAATTAGCAGCCTTGAAAAGACAAATTCTTGAACTGACATTGCAAAATAGTCAACGATCGCAAATTTCAACGATGATGGCAATGGGAGGACTACACGAATCGAAACACCTGCGTGGAAGAGAAAATTATAGTGAATGGAAACACGCAATGAAGAATTTCCTAATTGATGCGGGTATGTGGAAATACGTTGAACCGACGACTGATACGAAGATACGTAGCGGTCAAAAAAACTGCATAGCCTATTTAATTAAACAGAAACAGAATTTTTGTCTAATTGGGTAAAATGTATTATTTTAAATTAGCACTGTTACTTTTTAGGATTAAAATAAAGTCATAATCAATATGATTCTAACACAATTTACAAAAGTTTTGTAAATTTTTAATTAAATCTATTAAATGGTGATTAATAAATTAGTATGAGTTAATTAAAAAGCAATAAAAATAAAACTTTCACATAATTTTTTTTTTAATATTTCTTATCAAAAGTATGTTTTAAACATATTTAATATTTCGTGCCCCCCCCCTTTGCTTGTATCACAGCTGAAATACATGCCGGCTTGGATTAAATTAAATTTTCGATAATTTGGATTTCGAATTTGGATGGTAGCAAACAGTTAGTTAAAATTATTTCGTAGTCAACTGCCTTCACTGTTCCCTCTACAAAATGAAGTTTTCCCATTCCGTGAAAAGAAAACCACCCCCAGATCATTTGGCCCCCTGGTTTCTTCCCTGGTTATTTACGTCTATTTGTAAATTTTAAACCTATGCAGTTTTTTTGACCGCTACTTAGATGTCGAGTTCGATCAACGTGTATTGGCAAAAATAAATTTATCAATAAAACCAAGTGCTGCATCAGAAATAACAAATGCTAAAACAGCAAAAGAAGCGTGGAACACTTTAAAGAACGTTTACGAACTATCTGGAACACTGCACTTAATTAATTTATATCAACAGTTATTCAAAACGAATCTGGAAAGTTGTAAGAGTATGCAACATTACGTTGATAAAATGGTGGACATCGCTGAAATATTGGAATCCATTGGCGAACCGTTTAAAAATCATGTAGTCAGTGGTTTAATATTGGCTGGATTACCTGATGAATATCAACCACTGTTACTAGGTATCCAGGGATCGAATCAGATAACGACTATTGAATTTGTGAAGAAATTGTTATTGCAACCCAAGGTGCAACAAATTCATTCTGAGACTCAAGAACCGATGGCATTTTTCAGTAACAAGAATCGCCCTAAAAACGAAATACGTTGTTACAAGTGGAAGAATATCGGTCATAAAAGCAATGCCTGTAATAAAAATCTGAAGACCAAAACTGATTTTTCTAGAAATGGCAGAAGATCGAAATTCACGCAATTTGTAGGCACATGTGTCAACAATTCACAAAACGATGTAAAATAGTGAAAAATGTGAATCGTGTGTTAAAGGAAAATTATCAAGAGCACCCTTTAAAAAATCTGGCGCTACTAGGGCAACGAAGAAACTCGAGTTGGTTCATTCAGATTTATGTGGTCCAATGAATATAGAATCCGTTGGTAAAGAACGATATTTTTTAACATTTACAGATGATTTTTCAAGGAAAACGATTGTTTACTTCTTAAAAACCAAAAGTGAAGTAACTAAGAAATTTTTAGAATATAAATCTTAAGTCGAAAATCAATGTCAAGAAACTATAAAGTGTTTAAGATCAGACAATGGAAAAGAATATGTGAATAAAGAACTCTTATGCCATTTGAAAAGATTTGGCATTAAACATGAAAGAACTGTTCCGTATACCCCGCAACAAAACGGAGTCGCCGAACGACTCAGTCGAACTTTAGTGGAAAGCGCACGATGCATGTTAATTTGTTAATGGAAGCACGTTTGGAAAATGATCTTTGGGCAGAAGCGATACTCACGGCAACATATCTAGAGAATCGCTGCCCTACTAAAAGCTTAAATAAGATAACGCCTGAAGAATCTTGGAGTGGTAATAAACCGAATGTGTCTCATCTTAAAATATTTGGATGTAAAGCTTTTATACATGTACCGAAAGATTTCAGAAAGAAATTTGGTACCAAAGCTGAAGAATATGTATTTGTTGGGTATAGCGAAACGTCGAAGGAATACCGATTTGTTCACCCTGTAACGAAAAAGCTCAAGATTTCTCGAGATGTGGTATTTTCTGAAGATCAAATGGTAAACATGAATGGTGACGAAAATATAGAAAATCCGTTTCCGCAAGAAGTTGAACAAAATAACTTAAGAACTATTAACGATTTTCCAATTCAAGTTAATAATGGAAATGACGATTTTATCAATGATAGCAACCCAATCCAAGTCAATAATGGAAATGGCAATTTTACCGATGACAACGATCCTAACGAAGTTGATAATGATATCGATATGATGGATATGGACATAGATATGATCGAAGGAACTATAATTGAGGAAACTGAAACTAAACAAGTTGGAACGTGCTTCAGCAGCGGTTCCTAGGCTTCTATACATACAACTACTTTTCTGGTGTGAAAATTTGTTGTTATTTTTGGTCGCCATAATTTTATAATGTGATATTAGATAATCCGATAATTCGGAACCGAGAGTTACAAACTTAAAAAAGTTGTTATTATCTGGTTATTTTTGATCGCCATATAATGTAACATCACATAATCAGATAATCTGCACCAATTAAATGTTTTGCGATTGGTAATTATCATCTCTTATTATAAAAGGCCAAGTCTTTCTTTCTGTCCGTCCCACGGAAACACCCGAAGCAAACCGAACCGAACCGAACGCACAACGTATCATCGGATCAACGTATCATCGGATCATCTGTTACAGCTTCCCTGTCTATCCACAATATTAATGTTAAAAACTAAAATCAAATCCAAGAAAATAATTCTAAATGTTAAATTAAATATGGTTGTGGTAAACAATTTTAAAAATTGTTTAAAAACATGATGTAATATTTTCTCCGCTTGACTTTAAGTAAATCCCCTAAAAAGTAAACTAAGCAAAATGCTGTTACTAACTATCGTTAGTTCACTTCATCCTACTTACTCTTCGTTTATTAAAGCCTTGAAATATAAAATTTATAAAGAACTGTACTGCGAAATGCAATTTGACGGGTGGGGATAATTTAATCTTCAGTGTATGCAGAACAAACAAAGAAGTAACACTCAATTATCTTACCTAATTATCTGGTTTTCTAAAATAATGTTGAAATTTATAAAAGAAACGATTCAGTCAACCATAATTATCTTATTATCGAACACACATGCAAGTGCCAAATTATCTACATGTGTTTATTGTTAACAAACTAACAAATTTCATTATAAGTGCATCGTCAAAGTAACAAATCCAAATAAAATAAAAGGTTAAATAAATCTTTAATACGAATAATTTTAAACATCATTGTGAAGAACAATTCGTGTAAGTTAAAATAAGATTGACTTTCTTAATTTACGTATCGATAAATTAAATACAAAATAACAATTTTTGGAGTAACTTGGTGGAACTATTTAAATAAAATTACGGTTATAAGTGAACTTATGGTGCCTAATCCTAATAAACCAATAAGAAATTCATTATAAACTACAATCATTCTATATTCGCAACTTAATAATTTATCACAAAGTGCGACTAAAAGCGTAAACTGCTGACTTCGGCAGCATCTTGGTTCATTCATATGGAGCGGCACATCGACACCAGGGGATGACATCGCCAGCATTGAATGGTACCCACGCTTCGTTCTCATGTTTTACCGTGTTATCCAACCTTCACAAAAAGGTATTTAAATTCCATATGGAACAAATTTTGTATTCGAATGTATAAATTATCAAAAAGTTGATTTCATTTAATTATTTTAATGTATTAAATATTGTGATTTATCACAATAATTGTAATAATTTGTCACTAATTTTAAAACGGTATGAAAGGTGTGAATGATTTAATTGATAAGGAAACAAATATTTTGATATGCTAACTTTTATCAATTTTGTACAGGTTATTAAGTTTATTAATTTATTAAATGTATATTTTGCATATTGTGTTTTTTATTCATTTTGTCTTCGCTCAAATAAGTGTAAGAACCACCCCTGAAGGACGGGATAAGAGTTGCCTCCATGCATAGATTCTCCTGGACAGTAATTAGCCGGGCAAGGCAAAAATTTTTTTTGGGGTATCAAGACTACCATCCATCCTGGTAACAATGGCTTCCAACCTATGGGCTTCGAATTTTTAAAGAAAAAACGAAAAAGCTTATTTGAGTTGAAGGTGGATGAATGAAAAACTTTTTCTTTCAGCAAAAGAATTTTGTTTGTTAATAATAATTAAGTAAAAATAAAATAACGCAAAATGGACCCGACATATCTAACAAATGAGGAACTGAAATTCGAGATCGAAATTCGTAACGGGCAATCGCACGTAACGCGTATGGCTAACGAACAATTATTGATAGGGTTAATGGAACAATATGTGCCAATTACTAGTGTACCGAATACGTGGAAAATTAACACAGATCAATTAAATTCGACGCTATCGGAAATAGCTAATATTATTCAAGGCGGGTTAACGGCGAATAATATAGAAGCAACTAAAGCTCGGTTACTACATGCGGATCAACGCGTTTCAATAATAAAAAAGGAAACACTTGATAAAAATGATGACGAAATCGCGGATTATGAAAAATGTATTGAAAATATGGAACAAGAATTAAACAATTATATAATAAAATCAAAACAAAATAAACCTCAAGATCTATCTGTCAATAAATTAAAAGTAAAATCAATAAAAAATATTCCAATTTATAAATGGGATATTAAATTTGCCGGTCATTCGTCAAAGGAAGACCCTATGAATTTTCTTGAACAAATAGAAGATCTTCGCATAGCTCGACAAATACCAGAAGAGGAATTATTTACCTCAGCTCATGATTTGTTTACGGGTGATGCAATTAAATTTTGTAGAAACGCGAAATCCAGGTGTACAACCTGGAAAGAATTCGTTGAACTATTTAAACTTGAATTTTTACCTTCAGATTATGAATATAAATTGTCACAACAAATTAATAGGCGGGTTCAAAATCCGCATGAAAATGTGTTAGTTTTTATAGATAATATGGTATCTTTATATAGCCGATTTGAAACTCCAACAACCGAAAAAAATATAGTAAGACAGATCATTCGGAACCTAAATTCGTTTTTTGCCAATCATGTAGTATTACAAAAATATGATACGTTAATTGAATTAAAATCGGAATGTAAGAAAGTCCAAGAACTTAAAGATCGCACTTTGAATTATTCGGTTCAACCCGAAAATCAAATAAATAATTTATTCAAGCGAAAGACACAAGTACAGGTAAATTCTGTAAATCCCAATACTTCTACAGCACCACCTGTTGAAGTAAGTAAAGTCATTTCTAAATGTTGGAATTGTCAACAGTCTGGACATGTTTATTTCAAATGTAATAAAAGAAAAAGTCGACCTTTTTGTTATGGGTGCGGAAAACCCAACATATATAAAAACGATTGTCCAACTTGTAATACTGCGGTAACTGAAATTGAAAAGTCAAAAAACGAGAAACTCGATACTCTAGAACAGGGCACGAGTGTCGAGAAAACCATTACATTAGTCCCTACAAGCGAACCCGAAGTAACAGACAGGCAATTAGTGCTATACGGGTCGATTTAATTAAGTCGCGAACTTGGAAGAAGTCGCCCCGGAAGGTTGTTGTCAGAACAAAAAATAAATTAAACACTAATAATTTTAAGGTTGATTCCTCCCAGTGGGATAATTGGTTGCAAACAATTAATTTATTTTTCAAAAAACAAAAAGAAACTCAAAAAGTCTCGACAACTTTTTCGAAAAAACCTTTCGATAATAGACCTTATCTACAACTTAAAGTTTGTAGCCAAACATTTATGGCATTGATAGACTCCGGTAGTAATGTCTCAATTTTAGGAAAAAAATGTATTGAACTAATTAAACAATTTTCTTTAAAAATAAATAAATCTAATGTCAAAAATATAAGCGTAGCAAATGGTGCCCCTGCTGAAATTATCGGAGAAATTTATTTGGCCGTCACCATAAATAAGGTAATTCGTAATGTAAAATTTTATTTGGTACCTACTATTGATAGTTCCATAATATTAGGAACAGATTTTTGTTCAATTTTTAACTTAACAATTGATTTTTCCAATTTTTCGTGGAAAATTCCAAAAAATATTCAAATAAATAGTATAACAGAAACAAATCAAATGTCTTTAACTCATAAACAGCAGGGTCAATTAGAACAAGTAATTAATAAATTAGAATCAATATCTAAAGCTGCCACTGGATGCGTCATAGGAGTTACGCATCGAATAGATACGGGAAATTCTCTACCTTTCAAACAAAGGCAATACGCTTTGAGCCCTATGATGAAAGAACATTTAACTCGAGAGATTGATAAAATGATAAGGGATAAAGTAATTCAAGAATCACATTCCCCCTATTCGTCTCCCGTATTATTAGTTAAGAAAAAAGATGGTGAATTTCGTGCTTGTTTCGATGGTCGTAAACTTAACTCGGTGACTGTCAAGGACTCGTATCCCTTGCCTAGAACGGATAGTATATTGACTCGTTTGCGTGATTCTAAATATTTTTCTTCCATCGATTTACGTAAGGCTTTCTGGCAAATAAAATTAGACGACGAAAGTAAACAAAAGACAGCTTTCTGTATACCTGGCAAAGGTTTATATGAGTTCGTCGTGATGCCTTTTGGATTAAGTAATAGCCCACAGACGTTGCAGCGGGTTATGGACAAAATTTTAGGCCCTATTTTACACAAGGAGGAAGCGTTCGTCTATTTAGACGATATAATTGTTGCTTCTCCCACTTTTGAGAAACATTTAGAAACCTTAACTGAAATATTTGAAAAATTAAAAGAAGCAGGCTTTCGAATTAATCTCGAAAAATGTAATTTTTGTCAGAAATCACTAACCTTCTTGGGATTTATCGTAGGAGAAAAAGGGTTGCAAACTGATCCGGCAAAAGTCGAAGCAATACAAAAATTCAAAACTCCTAAAAATACTACTGAAGTTAAACGTTTAATTGGTCTTATAAGTTATTATAGAATTTTTATGCCACAACTATCTACCATCTCATCCCCTATTACTGCTTTGATAAAAAATAAAAAGAAAGGCCAAACTATAGATTGGACTCCAGAAGCCGAAAAATCTTTTGAGCAAATTAAACAATTAATATCCACAGCTCCTATTTTGATATCTCCCAATTTTTCTGAGCCTTTTTACATACAAACGGACGCTAGCGGAGTAGGTTGCGGGGCTATCTTATTTCAGAAGAAAGAAGGGTTAGAGCATCCAATAGCCTACGCCTCACGCGCGTTAACCTCCACAGAGCAAAAATACCACGCCACGGAGCGTGAACTTTTAGGTGTCTTGTTTGCAATAAATAAATTTAGGGGTTATATTGAAGGATTAAAATTTACATTAATTACTGATTGTTCAGCTCTAAAATGGTTGAAACAATTTGACCAATCCACCGGACGATTAGCCCGCTGGTCATTAAAATTGGCTCAATACGATTTTGAAATACAACATCGGCCAGGTAAATTAAATATCGTTCCCGATATGTTATCCCGCGATGTTTGTATAATGGGTTTGGACGGCCCCTCAAATGAGTCCCTGAATACTATTCTAAGTGACGTAAAAGAGATTATGATCGAGGTGGAGAGTTTCAAGGGAGAGCCGGAGGACAGGCAGTATAAGTATCTTGATGAGATGTTGACAAGAAATTTGCTTAAACTAGATGATGTCCAAACGAATGGACAAGATACTATTAAACAAGCGCGAAAACAAGTCATAAATTATGTTCAACAGTGCATTAGCACACTAGAAGCCAAAGCTGCCTCTAAAAATCGCGAAGTTTGTTCATTAGATTTAAACTTAATACAAAAAGACCAATGGTACAATGAATTAATCGAAAAAATAACAAATACTCCAAAGGAATATCCGTCATTTAAAATCCAAGATAATATCATTTATAAATTCGTTCCTACTAACTTAGTAAATTCAGCTAACTTATCCGAGTGGAAAATAGTCGTTCCAATAGCACATCGAAAAGACATTTTAAAAACTTTGCACAATGATCCAAAGGCCGCCCATTTAGGTATTTTCAAAACCATGGCTCGTGTGTCCGAATTGTATTACTGGCCAAAAATGGCCCATGATATAAAAGAGTATGTTCAAAACTGTGATATTTGCAGTTCGCAAAAATCCTCGCAAAGCGCTCGGCCTGGGTTAATGGGTCAACAGAAAAAAGTGTCATATCCATTTCAAGTAATTTCAATGGACTTGTTAGGTCCTTTACCAATGTCAAAAAAGAAACGCCATCAGCATTTACTAGTGGTTACAGACTATTTTACCAAATATGTTACCGTTCATCCGCTAACAAAAGCTACCTCTAGCAAAATTATTGACTACCTAAAAAATCATTATTTTACCACCTTTGGTGTGCCTCAAATGATTATCTGTGACAATGGTGTCCAATTTATTTCTAAAGAATTTAAAGAATGTCTAGCTGAATTTAAAATCCAAAGTACCCTTTATAATGCTAAATACCACCCTCAAAATAACCCCACTGAAAGAATAAATCGTATTTTAGTAACGGCTATATCCTCCTATATAAAGGAAGATCATACTGAGTGGGATGAAAATGTCCAATCAATTGCCTTTGCAATAAATACTTCAAAAAATGAAGTAACAGGATTTTCACCTTCTTTTCTTGTATTCGGACGTTATATACCGATTTCGGGTGATTATTATGGAAATTCATTAAAAGACATCGATATTAATAATAAAGATAAACAAATTCGTTGGGATAAAAATCAACAACAATTACCAGAATTGTTTCAAAATGTTCGACAATCTTTAACTAAAGCTTACAATAAAGGAAAACATAATTATAATTTGAGAAAAAGACCCTTATCTTTCCAAGTAAATGATTACGTTTGGAAAAAAAATTATGTTTTATCAAACGCAGGTAATAAATTCATGGCAAAACTAGCGCCTAAATTTGTTAAATGCCAAGTAATAAGAAAAGTAGGTAATGTAACTTATGAATTACAAGATGCAAAGGGTAAAAATATAGGCAACTGGCATATTAAGGACCTTAAGAAAGTTCACAGCCCTTAAATTCATTAATAATATAATGTTAATGTCCTGGGTAAGACACAAAACTACATCCCGCCCAAAAGGTAGTTAACGTAAAATATTTCTAAAATTTAAACTTATTCTAATTATTAATGACAAATAAATCCATGGGTGTTAATTTAAAAACAAAAATTATTTTATTAAACGAACGTCAACTACAATTATCAATCACTAAGTTTATATTATCAAGTTAAAAATTTTTTGTCTTATGACTTAATAATCTTAAATAATAAAATTGTATAAGCAATTTATCTATTACAAATTTGATGTTGGCCTGCATATTATCTAAAGAAAATAATCAATCCATAAAATTGAAATTAAATTTGCTAGTTGGAAAATTCCAATTAAAGATCCTTATTTTATCTTGTCTATGTTTTTTTGTGCTATAAAAGCTAATGGTCAAAAGAAGTGATCCAATTATAAAAGAATTGACAAGGGTAACAAGTTACCCAAGATTAATATTCTAACTTGGTTCACAACCTTAAACAATTGGCCAACAGTTACTTTTTTGCGGATTCATTGTAATACGTGTTCTGTTAAAAAGAAGACAAAATACAGAATTCCAAAAATCAAGTACCTAATTATCTTATTATGAATTTACCGTAAATTTTATCTTTTAATTGATATCTTAATTAATTGTTCCAAAACGGAATATTTATCTTTTATCTTTTGTTGAGTTCTGGAAATAAAGAACCATAATTATCTGTTAAATTTAAGGTTGAGAAATAATCACAACCGTGTTTGAAAGTGATTCATAAACTTGCTTTAATCAAAACATAAAAATCATCAAGTAATAATGTCACTGATTCGGCGACTAAAATAAAAATATGATTTTATTTTAGCAAGACCAAAATCAAATTATTAAATCTGGAAAGCGAGACAATTTTTTGCCAATCGGTTAAACTAGCTAATTAACTAAGATTTGTGAAAAATTTAGTGAAGATAGAAATTTTTAAAAGTCTAGCTAGCTTTTGAAAATTTTCGTCTCACGATGTTGCCAGAAATTGATAAATTTATGTTAAAGAAAAGGTAATAGCAATTACAGCAATTCGCCTACGAATTAAATTGTAAAATTAAAAAGTTATTACCCAATTAAACAAATTATTTTTTTTTGCAAGCTAAGGTAAATATTTCATCGGATAAAATAAGACAAACAGAAGTTGACTTTTAAAATAAAATATTTCTTTCAAACTAAACGTATTATCCCTAAGTGAGTTAAATAACATTAATGACATGAAATTGTGGTAATAAGAAAAAAGTTATTAAATAACTAAAAAGTTTAAGTTTTTTTAAAATAATGGTTGCTAAATTATTCTGCAAGGTAAATAATGAATAAACCCAGTATAGAAATGCGTAATAAACAGCTGTGGGTGATCACCACATTGCAGTATAATAGAATGCACTGTTAGCAATTTATGAGATCATAAACGCATATAATTAAATAGTACCCATTTTCCGTAAGGAACTAAATTAATTCAAAATATGAAAATTAATACTTTTAAAGGTAAACCCAGTCGCAATATAAAATTATGATTTAAAAGAATAATTCAATAAAGCAGGAAATTTCATTGTAACTTTGCAGTAAAATATAATGATAATGTTGTTCGTATCGAGATCCATCTTGCTTGACCTTGTGTTATAAATACTTAGCTTATCTACATAACGTATAAACTTTTTTAGATTGAATAGTAAATTTTTATGTATGGTGTTTTTATTTAAGAGCAAAAAGGGTTTATGTAATTATCAAAATACTTTTGGGTAATGGAAATTAAATTAATAAAGAATTTAAAATTTTGTACTACGAGTAATTAACTAAATAATAATTATTATCACACAATTTATGAGTAAATTTGGTGATGAATAAATTTTTAATTACACTTCAATGCCAATCGAATACAAGAAAAGGAGAACTCGCTAATTTTGATTATTAGAGCATATTATTATGGGTCTTGAAATAAAATTTTATTTTACCTGGAATTATTTTCGCTTTGTACATCCCTGACAACAAAGTCAGTAAAATAAACAAAGCGTTTGCTATAAAGAAAATTATCAACTATGAAATTTTTTCTAGAATTATTCTTGCTTTGTACATCCCTGACGATGACGTCAGTAAAGTAAACAAGGCGTTTGCTATGACGAATTTATTCACTTTAAAGTGTCTGGTATATTTTTTATAATTATTAAAAATCATCGTTATGATAATAAAATTAAAATAAAGTTTCTTCTCATTAAATTCTTATAAATAAAATATAACTAAGAATAACTAATAAATTTTTTGTTTTCCAAATTTAGGAACAACTTTGACTATTATTATCTAAATAAACTGTTTTTTCTTAAAAATATACCATGTTAAATTACCATTCCACGAGTAATTAAAGATTCCGTTGATAATCTAAATTAATAAATGACTCTTAAGAAAGAATAATTGAAGTAATACGACTTCTTTGCTCTTCAAATCCTAATTATGACTTGCCAATAAAAGATTGGTAAATAACTACTTACTTCAGAGAGCTTTTAATTTCACTGGTAATTATGAATTGTGTTTATTAAAAATGTCTAAAAAGTAATTACTGATATGAAAAAAAAAATTTTTTATTTTTCTTCGTACGTGATCTACGTTGTACCTCCTTAACGAAGTATAATGAGTCATGGCTTTGAATGAAGAATTTTGTTTGAGAAATGTTATCAAACTTTACGTGTCTTTTTTTTCTAATGAACAAAAGTAAATATTATAATATGTGTTAACAATAAAATTTTTTTGGTACAAGTAAAATATAAGCGTAAATAATAAAATAAATTAAAATAATTATACTTTTTAAAGACACTCGAATTTATGACAGTAAAATTAATAATTTTTTTAAATCTCTTTAAATAAAATGTTCGTAGACAAAATTCCGTATTATCAATAGGATAAATTTATTAACAATTAATTTAAATCATCTCTCTAAAATGAATGACTCATTATAACATTTAATAAAAATACCACAATTTATAATTTCAATAATAACTCGAACTAAAGCTCGCCGCATACTGAACGACAGATTACTATTTGTATTGGTGTTCTAATGATTTCACATGTAAATATGATTCGTGTTTTTATTATTAACCCCAAGTATTTAGTATATGATTTTGACAAATTATTTATAAAAAAAAAATGAGTTGACTAAATAATACAGGAAATTCGACCCTGTCAAAAGTCATCCTCATTATAATACCGAACTTGACTTGTATGAATGCCTTTTTATCTTTGAACTATCAGAATTTTTGGATCATTAATATTTTCTTCTTTTATCAAAATTTTAGAATAAATTTTAAACTTTCGTGTTATTGTCCCACCTGGGCAATGTTGTCCTTTAGATCCATAGTGTAAGACGGCCTAGTGTCTGGTATAGGTGATCGTCCACTGAGCGGCTTCCCCTATGATTGAGACTAACGGGGCTAGTTAAGCTGCTGCTGGTTTTTTTTGCAGTTTCTCCCAGGTTAAATAGAAATTCTCTTACGATTCTTAGCTAATTCTAACTTTCCTTCTTTCACACCACTTTGTCGGGGAATCCGAACTAAATATCATTCAATCTCGTTATGGCTCCCGTATGGGACATAACACCTAATATTTCCTTAGGTTCTTTCCTATATCTCTACTGTTTTCGTTTCGTATCTTACTCTTCATGATGGATAAAGTTAAAGCCAATTCCGGGCCCTCTTCTGACTGAGTGCGGAACGCTCAGCAGACGGTGTCTGCAATTGGCCCAAGATAATTTTTTTGTTTATATGTATTCGTACATTTACTCTGGTCGCATAGGTCTTTAAAAACCATGTGTTCCATAGAGTTTAAAGGTTTGGGTTGATTCTGTGCGCAAGCACTAGGTTTCAGGCAGGCCTTATTTTTGATTAATAATAAATATAGAACCCTGAGTTCCCGTTTCCGAGGTTGCACCAAGAGCCAACCAATTAGAAACGTATTATGTAAATAAGCACTCTGTCTTAGTATGAATGTTGATTAGTTATTTTAGTTTTATGGTACCGCTATTTATAATATTTACTTACTTATATATAATCCTTAATACATAACCAAACGCTTTAATTTAACTGTGATAAGTCTCAGAATAAAATAATCTATTTTTAATAAGTAAATACTTATAATTAACTATTCTAGTAATAAACAATTTTACAAAAGACCTCAAGGATGAGGTAATTTTAAACAGTCAAGAGATAATAAGTTATTACTTTCAAAGCAACTCCCATAGTCCCGATTGTAAATATGAGCTGTGACATTGGTGCGATGTCTGTTTGATAAGTAATATGATCGTAAGTTTTCCTGAGTTTAACCAGCGGAAAATTGAAAAACCAGGCCCCCCCCCTTCTGAAATTTTAAACTACTACCCTGTTTATATAGTACCCCGTAATTATTTAATATTTTTAATTACGGTTGTGAATATCATTATCTACACTAATAATTTTATCGTATCTCAATAAGCAAATAATCGTATCTACCTAATAATTTTATCGTATCTCAATAAGCAAATAATCGTATCTACCTAATAATTTTATCGTATCTCAATAAGCAAATAATCGTATCTACCTAATAATTTTATCGTATCTCAATAAGCAAATAATCGTATCTACCTAATAATTTTATCGTATCTCAATAAGCAAATAATCGTATCTACCTAATAATTTTATCGTATCTCAATAAGCAAATAATCGTATCTACCTAATAATTTTATCGTATCTCAATAAGCAAATAATCGTATCTACCTAATAATTTTATCGTATCTCAATAAGCATATAATCGTATCTACATAATGAGTTAAGTTTGTTTTTGACTTTGTATCGTATAAGCTAACAGTGTGATTGCATCTGTTTATTTTGCGTTGGTTCAGCCCCAACAGAATAGATTACGCAGTCCAACCTAGAATTCAGCCGTGATATCGATGTTAAAATCACTGAATGAAATAGGACGGAGTATTATAAAAGGATACGGTTAAGAACACGGTGTGTCGTTTGGACAATTTTTCTCTTCGAAAAAAAATGAAATCAACTACATTCATTTTGTAAAACAAAGATTCTGTGCATTTCTAGGGAAAGTCTTCTTTAAGACACTCCAATTGGAATGTTATGTTCATCTTGGTTGCACTATCTTCAACCATTTAAAGAGGGGGAAACTAAAATCTGTGCGGTCAAGCTAATGGGATGACTCGGATTCCCATCAAGCCCCGTTCTCATTGAACTTTGTCCTTCCTGAATGCTGAATGAATGCTTTCGCCATTTTGAACATAAAATAATTGTTTTCTATAAACGTCTTATAAGGAAAGTAAGAAATTTTCATACAGACAATTTTGACTTGCCTGGTTAGAAAAATGAAAATGAAATTCTTTAATTTCACTTACTGTTTAATCCTTTCAACCGACCGACTTTCAACTTGTAAATTTGATGAGTTGAAATTTCGAGAATTATTTTAATAATTCCATTTGTAAATAAAATTAATCAATTCGAAGTTTGACTTGTAAATATGATCTGTTGAACTTTTTGTCCTCCTATTAACAATTCAACTTGTAAATATGATCTGTTGAATTTGTAGTCCTCCCATTGATAATTCAATTTGTAAATTTGATTCATTGAATTATCTCGTTTATGTTGTACTAGTCATTAGAAAATAACATCCTCGTTTGAAGTTACCTTGAGTTACGCCCCCGCCCAGCCTGTATGAATAACCTGACACGATGACCCGGATTCGCGTTAAGGCTCATCCTCGCACGAGCAGAGCGCTTGACTTTCGGTTCCCTAAAACCAAGGATTGATTTCATAAATGATTGTATCTCATAAACCCCCTCAACTCTTCAAGAGGTTTCTTGCTCTACTCCTGAAGAATAATCCAGAACAAGTGGCGTCCAACAACAAATCAACCACCATCGTACTTTGAGTCAAGCCGAAGACAATGAGTGGTCTTAATTAATCATATAATAATTCTTCCTAATAAGCGTACCATAACTTTCCTTTCTTGTAGTTTTAATTTAGCTTAAGAGTAAATAAGTATACTCATCCCATATTTGAAAAAAATATAGGTACAATACCTCATTTTTTTTTGTTTTTTTTAAAACAAGTGAGCGTGTTACAGCTTCCCTGTCTATCCACAATATTAATGTTAAAAACTAAAATCAAATCCAAGAAAATAATTCTAAATGTTAAATTAAATATGGTTGTGGTAAACAATTTTAAAAATTGTTTAAAAACATGATGTAATATTTTCTCCGCTTGACTTTAAGTAAATCCCCTAAAAAGTAAACTAAGCAAAATGCTGTTACTAACTATCGTTAGTTCACTTCATCCTACTTACTCTTCGTTTATTAAAGCCTTGAAATATAAAATTTATAAAGAACTGTACTGCGAAATGCAATTTGACGGGTGGGGATAATTTAATCTTCAGTGTATGCAGAACAAACAAAGAAGTAACACTCAATTATCTTACCTAATTATCTGGTTTTCTAAAATAATGTTGAAATTTATAAAAGAAACGATTCAGTCAACCATAATTATCTTATTATCGAACACACATGCAAGTGCCAAATTATCTACATGTGTTTATTGTTAACAAACTAACAAATTTCATTATAAGTGCATCGTCAAAGTAACAAATCCAAATAAAATAAAAGGTTAAATAAATCTTTAATACGAATAATTTTAAACATCATTGTGAAGAACAATTCGTGTAAGTTAAAATAAGATTGACTTTCTTAATTTACGTATCGATAAATTAAATACAAAATAACAATTTTTGGAGTAACTTGGTGGAACTATTTAAATAAAATTACGGTTATAAGTGAACTTATGGTGCCTAATCCTAATAAACCAATAAGAAATTCATTATAAACTACAATCATTCTATATTCGCAACTTAATAATTTATCACAAAGTGCGACTAAAAGCGTAAACTGCTGACTTCGGCAGCATCTTGGTTCATTCATATGGAGCGGCACATCGACACCAGGGGATGACATCGCCAGCATTGAATGGTACCCACGCTTCGTTCTCATGTTTTACCGTGTTATCCAACCTTCACAAAAAGGTATTTAAATTCCATATGGAACAAATTTTGTATTCGAATGTATAAATTATCAAAAAGTTGATTTCATTTAATTATTTTAATGTATTAAATATTGTGATTTATCACAATAATTGTAATAATTTGTCACTAATTTTAAAACGGTATGAAAGGTGTGAATGATTTAATTGATAAGGAAACAAATATTTTGATATGCTAACTTTTATCAATTTTGTACAGGTTATTAAGTTTATTAATTTATTAAATGTATATTTTGCATATTGTGTTTTTTATTCATTTTGTCTTCGCTCAAATAAGTGTAAGAACCACCCCTGAAGGACGGGATAAGAGTTGCCTCCATGCATAGATTCTCCTGGACAGTAAGTAGCCGGGCAAGGCAAAAATTTTTTTTGGGGTATCAAGACTACCATCCATCCTGGTAACACATCGTATCAACGTATCATCGTATCATTTTGTCTATATAGGACAGCTATTTCCAAAAAAGCATTATGTGAACTTCCATAATGGATAATGAAAATTTTGAAAATCCTGCTGCAAAGCGACGGCGATTGAATCGTTGTAGTAAACCGGGGCTGTGGTTTACAAATTTTTACACTAAAAGGGGATTGGTTCCTGACACCAATCCGAGATAGCGTATATGAGCTGCCACCAACAAGTTAATTGTAGGAAACTTGTATCCTAGATATTAGTAACGTCTCTTCTTTTAAGGCGTAGGAATAAACCTCTCAGATAGTAAATAAAAAAAATAAAAGTGACAATTAATTTCTCTAATTTAATAAGAAATGGAAATTTACACACCATATAAAATCATACAAACGTTTACACAAATTAAATTAATATAAGATGATTTCTTACTTGATATAATTTATAATCCTATGATGTATTGGAGAGGGGGATGAGCGCTAACACTTCAATATCTCAGTCCTTGGCGAGTTAGTTAAATTATATTAATCACAACCGGATTTAAATTTACTTTAAAATTGACATACCCAAACCTAAATAATATAAGAGAAACACAAAAACGGCACTGGCCCGAAAACGCGACTGACCGGCGATTGACTAACTCGTTAAGATGTTGAAGGGCCTTTTTATGCACTCACGTTATCTGAACTTAATGATACTTTGGGTTCAATATCATTATCTCTTAACTTAAAATCCAAGGGTTGAATTGATTTCCCTTAATTTGTACCATATAACAAGTGGTTCTAAAACTTCATGAGTTCTATAATAGAATTATAAGTATCAGCTTATTCAAAATTAAAAATGTTTGAGGACCTCTTGTTTGGAGAGATTCAATTGTTTACCCTTAATCATTTCGATAATATTATTTAACATTTAGAAAGTTCAGATAACATATTATTTATAATTAAACTTACTAATTAACTACATTTTTTAGCTAATGTGAACCTGTATAATTCTTTAACAAATCATATAATTATATCGCGAGTTTTTAATTTCAATCTAGGTAAAAACTTTAAATAAAATTTGAATTTAAAAGAAATAATATCTCTGTTTAAATATTCGATAAGAACAAGGAACAAATGAGATAATTATATGATATTGATTTAACTTATATTAATTTGGTGATTAAGTTTAAAATTATACAGGTCCGTATTAAAAAGAAATACATGCTTAAAAAAAAAGAGAATTTATGATGAAAAAGACAATTGTCAGATAATCTTAATATATAAAATGCCATTTACAATAAAATATAAAAAAAATACAAAATAAAAATAATTTAGAAAAAGAAGAAGGGGGGGTCGGATTACTACATTACCCCTGCGAAAAAAAATAAGGCGTGTTCTTAAAAGACGCATTCCTTTTTAAAAAGATAAAGGGAGGAGTATTAATTATTGAATATTCGTTAAGAAAAATACAATGGTACATAGGATATCTTGTCATCCAAGAAAAGATACAATTTATAAAACTAAAAAAATAAAAAATATGTAAAAAAATATGTTTATGAACTATCCTTTTGTCACGGCACTTTTAAAAAAAAAATGGGATAAAAGAGTTTGTATGTTTAGCGCGAGGAATAATTCACTTGAAAAAGTTTATGAGTTCGCCATGAAAGGTTTCACTGTCGATCCGTTATGTTCATTTGAGGATGTCTTCAGGTGTGCGCACTATGTCTTTATTTTTCACTACGAAGAAGTTTTATTGTTGAACCATTAACTTGTTTATACTATACTACCAGTGCTGCTTCCATCCTTTATATGAGCGGGTTTTGCTGTTAAACTTTTGGTTGAACATGATATTTGTTTACATCATTTTCTGACCTCATGCACTATATTTTTGACCACGAACTGTTTGAATTATTTTGACGATTGATTGCCTTAACTATTCCCTTATTTTGAATAGTTACCATAATTTAGCTTAACTTTGGCTTCATTCATGATCTTGGATGATTTATTTTAATTGGTTTTGAGCTTTCCTTCTGTTACACTTGTATGGATGTTCCAAGTTTTCGCGTGGTGATCGGATTGTTGTTGATAACTCGCTTCCTTTTGATTGCGCTGTTTGTTGGTTCTTTAGGTATTTTCCAGTGGGATACGCGTTACTGTCCTTTTAAAAAAATTTGTGTACACACACTTTGTCTTTGGTTCGCGTAGGAGCAAATTTCCGCACTTTTGCTTAATAATGATTATTGATATTCGTGATTGTCATGCACTGTTTAAATGTTTATAATCATTAGAGTAATTAAAAGAAAGAAGAATATAGTCCTTTGTATACACGTTCCGGAGGATAAGTTCATAAAAATATTAATAATAATGTATAACATATGACACTAAGCTGTAATGCTAATCAGATGACTTAAATAATGCATAATACATAATATACAAGCATCGAAATAAAAATTTTGTTAATATAAATTTAAAAAATTTTCTTTTAATTAAAAATTTGTTTAAGAAGGTAAAAGTTATTTTCTTGAGGTAGGTACAAGTACAACCTAACTGCTCTTACATCCTTGTTCTATTTTGTACATAAATTAAAATAGAAAAAGGGTTTTTATTTAAATAAACTGAAATTTTGATCCGAGAGAAAAAAAAATTTTTTGTTACGATAAAAAAAATTACTTTATAATAATTAATAAATTTTTGTATGAAGTATGAATTAAAAAAAAAATAGTTGGAGTATTTATAAAAAAAATTTAAATTACATTTCATTAATAAGGAACGAATTTTTGTTTAAATTTTAAAAAGTTATTTAAATTTGTGAGTTTTTTTTTTCTTGTTGACGATTTTTATCAAAAATAAAAAAAAATATTTTCGTTGGTAGATAATTGTTTTGAAGTTTGAATAATTATTACTTACCTTATATGAGAATTTCTGCTAATTTAAATTAATAATAGAGGAAATCCGGATGTAAATTTCGCCTGGCTATCCTTTCTGAACGCCGTGGGAGGTTCACTTCGGGAAGTTCGATCTGTCCTTCGTCTATTGGCACATCTAGTTCGGGTGGTATAGGTTGATTGTCACCGGCGCCTTCTGGTGAATTTAATTGAACTTCGGGTTCGTTGATCGCGACTTGGTTAGGAGAATTTCTGTGAATTTGATTAGTGGTTCCTAAAGTGGAGGGATCTGGAGCTGACTGAAGTTGTGTAAGGTTCGTTTGAGGGATTTGAGATCCTGTGTGATTTGAGGGTGGTAGATAGCAGGGTATAAATGAAAAAGGGGGTGGTGTTTGAGCTGATGGTTGGTTGTCTTCATCTGGGCTATCTTCGTCTGAGTCAGGAGGGCTTTCACTATCCTCCTTAGCGAGGTCCGATATTGGTGTTAAATAAGTTTTAAGTCGATTCAGGTGTACTACCTGGTCTTGTCGAGTTCCTACCTTACGGATTCGATAAGTAACGGGAGAAATCATTTCCAGTATTCTGAATGGACCCGACCATGACTTCATTAATTTTTTTGAAATTCCTATCTTACCAGCTGGGTCGTATAAATAGACTAGGTCGCCGATTTGGAATTCGCGTTCTTTTGTCTTCTTGTTGAAGTATTTCGTGCGTTTTTCACCATTTTCTTCCAAGGTTTGTCTCACCTGAACATAGGTTTTGTTCAGTCTAGACATCATTTCAGATGGATAATTAGTATCGACGTCATATTTGATTCTGGTGGATTTTATGATGTCGTCAAAAGGTAAGACCATATCGCGTCCATGTAATAAAAAGTAGGGCGAATATCCTGTTGAAGTATGAACGTGCGATCGATAGGCTAACAAAACGTATGGTATCCATTGGTCCCAGTCGCGTTGTGTATCAGATACGTAACAGGCTAAAATGTCCTTGAATACGCGATGGCTGCGTTCGATTACACCGTTTGCTTGAGGATGATATGCTGTGGTTTGAATTTTTTCGATATGTAGTAACTTACAAGTCTCCTTAAAAAGTTTCGATAAAAAATTTGCTCCCTGGTCAGTTATTAATTGCTTGGGCGATCCGTGTCTGGTAATAATCTGTGTAACGAAAGCTTTCGCTACTGTTTCCGCTGATTGGTTGGGTATAGGTATTGCTTCCGGGTATTTAGTAAAATGGTCCTGGAAAGTTAATAAATATTTGTTACCGTTGTCAGAGGTGACAAATGGTCCTACAATATCCATTGCGGTTCGTTCGAAGGGTTCCGTTATCTGTGGGAAATAATGTAATGGTGCTGGTTTAAAGTGAGGCGATGTTTTCCTTTGGTTGCAAATGTGACACGATGCTACGTAATCATTGATATCTTTCCTCATGCTTGGCCAGAAAAATCTGCTTTGCATGAATTTTAAAGTCTTCGTCTGTCCTGGATGTCCAGCAAGAGGGATATTGTGAAAGTCGTGAATTGCTTTGTTAATAAAAGTCCTTGGGACGACTAGCAGATCTCGTCCTGTAGAGTTGTCCATCTTATACAATAATCCATCCTTATCTAAATAATAGGATAAGTCCTTGTCTTCGTTTTCTTCGATGTCCTGTATCAAAATTCTACAAAAGTGATCATTTAGTTGCTCTTGCCTTATTTGACTCCTGTTCCACACGGGTATCATTGGGGGATCTTCGTTGATTACGTTTACCGATTGAGTTAATTTATGATGATCGCATATCTTGATTATAATTGATGTATCTTTAAAAATAAATTTTACCATTGAGTGTACGGTGTTCCAATCTAAATCGTTGACAATTTGGGTTAGTTTGGGTAACGCGAGATTGAAATCCTTATTATGTAAGCATAATTCGCGTAAGTTCTCAAGTGCGTCAAACAAGGTTTCATATGACGGTTTTCCGTAATGTTCGCTTTTAATTACCAAATAGTAGATGTTTCTTTCTGGAAGGTTTAATGATGCTACTTCTCCTAGATCTTTATTTTGCAACTTCAATTGGTCTATACTGCCAAATACTGATTTGAATTTATTCGCAATACCTGAGTTCATATTAAAGTCTTTGGATACAAAAAGGGCTAAGGAGTGGTCATCTGGGATTGTTAGTAAGTTAGTTTTTTCAATGGTTATTCTGGGATTCTCAGGAATGCTATTGGATTCGTGTGCTGAGATGAACTCTTTGAGTTTAGGACGTTCAAACATAAAAGCTCGACTAAGAGCATCTACGTTTCCGTGCTTTACTCCTGGTCTGTGAATAACTTCAAAGTCGTATTCTGAGAGTAGGATTGCCCATCTAGCAAGTCGAGAAGTTGCGTCCTTAAGGGTTAGTAGCCACTTTAAGGGTCGGTGATCTGTAATTATGGTAAACTTTCTTCCGTATAAATAACACCTGAATTGTTTTATCCCAAAAACTACTGCGAGGCATTCCAATTCTGTAACCGTATAATTTCGTTCTGCTTTCTGTAATTTTCGACTGGTGAAGGCGATAGGTTTTTCGTATCCATCTCTTTTTTGACTTAAGATGGCTCCAATTCCTGTTCCGCTGGCGTCTGTAGCTAGAATAAATGGTTCCTTGAAATCCGGGTATATAAGAACATCTTCAGATTTCACTGCGGTTTTTAGTTTGTGGATCGATTCCATTACCTTTGGGGTGATTAAAAATTTGCTTTCCTTCTTGGTTAAATTTGTCAATGGTAAAGCTAGTTCCGAAAAATTTTTAATGAAGCGTCGGTACCAGCCTACTAGTCCTAGAAATGACCTTGTTTCCGTGATGTTTCGTGGTATTGGAAACGATTCCAATGCTTTCAACTTATCCGGGTCAGGTTTCAGTCCTGTCTTCGTGACGATGTGGCCTAGATATTTTACTTCTTCTACTAAAAATTTGCATTTACTTGGTTTCAGCTTGATGTTTGCTTCTTGAAGTTTATTAAAAACGGAGCCCAATCTAAAAAGGTGTTCGGTTATGTCGCTCGTGCTGAATACTATAATGTCGTCTAAATAGACTAAGCACATATTTCCTGTTAATCCTGAGAGTGTGACGTTCATAAATCTCTGAAAGGTCGCCGGGCTGTTGATGAGACCAAAGGGCAGGCGATTATATTCGTAATGTCCAAACATAGTTGAGAATCCTGTCTTTTCTTTGTCGGCTTCTTCAACTTCAATTTGGTGAAAAGCTTGTGAAATGTCGAGGACGCTAAATAATGTGGAAGAATGAAAGTATTGTTCGATAGTTTCATGTAAATCAGGCAACGGATAGAAATCGCGTTTAGTCACGGCGTTCAATCCACGATAATCTATACAAACTCGAACCTTTGTTTCGCCATCTGGAAGGTTTTTCACAATCATTACTACAGGTGCACTCCACGGTGAGTCGGAATGAGAAATGATCTTCGCTTTTAACAGTTTATCGATTTCGTTCTTCAAGATTTCCCTTTGATGGAAGGGCACACGATAAGGCTTCTTCGCTATTGGTGGTATATTCTCAGTGATTATTCTATGTTTTACGTTGTGTACACTCGTTAAGTTTTCATCATCTAATGTAAAAATGTTAATATAATTAGATAGAAGTCCATAAAGTAGATCCGTGGTGGTGTCATCCAGGTGTCCTAAATTAAATTGCGTTAAGATTTCTTCGCAGTTGTTTCTTGCGGTATTTATTAAGTTGATTTTTCTTGCTGAATCGCTTTTGCTGTTCTTGTCTAAAATCGTTATGTTGTTTGATACCTTGGCAATTTGTGAGTTTGGCTTCAAGATTACATCAAATTCATTCGCGTTTATTACCCTTGTTACAATATTTTTATTACCGCTGTTAACTACTGTACTTGCTATGATTATTCCTTGGTGGTTTTGATCATCTTGTTCGACTAGTAAATCTTCGGTTTGATTGTCTCCGGCTTTGAAGGGATATCCTTTCTTGAATTTAATATTAAACTGTTGCTCACTTTCCGATCGTCTTGGTATAATTAATTCTTCATCCGTTGTTAGGGTTCCTATAAAATTTTCGGTGTTGTGATTTTCATATTCGTTTGTAGGACTTTTGTTAACTTCCAATCCGCATTTACTTGAACTTTGATTGTTGCATCCATTACACGTTTCTTTGTCAAAATACCCATGTTCAACAAATTTACCATACCTTTTTTCTTTATTGTTTAGTTCATTTTCCTTATTATCCTTTTGTTTACCACTGCTGGGTGTAAAGCACTGCTCGCTTTTTTTTTTCATTTTAAATTCTTCTTCTTCCTGATGATTCTTTATATTTTCTAATTGTTTACCGCTGCTAGGTATGAAGCACTGCTCGCTCCTAAAATTTTCTTTAATTTTTGTTTCTTGACCGCTGCTAGGTATGAAGCACTGCTCGCTCATAAAATTTTCATTAATTTTTGATTGTTGACCGCTGCTGGGTATATTTTCTAATATTTCTATATCACTTTCTTCTCCATTTCCTACTTTCATCCTCCGGGCACTGTGTACATCAGCACCTCGGTTATACCTATAATTAGAACCATTTTTGTCTTGATTGAGAAGTCTATGCGCATTAGCTCCTCCATCGGTTTTATTTGATCTGGTTAAATTGGCAACTCCTTGGAACGGGTTACTTGAGTCTGCAGTTTCAAGCTTCCCACTTGGAATTGACAACTTAACTTCAATCCTTTCATCATCGGATAATTTCTTGATAACATTGTAATCAATAGAACAGGCCAATTGACGTTCGATTGGCTTAATTCGCGACGTCTCGCGAGTTACCTTTCTTGGTGTCGACATGGCTTGAATTGATTCAATGGTATCCTCCTTATCCTCTGATGAACCGTACGTATTAGTACTGGTACATGGTTCCGGGTAAAATTTCGTTTTACTATTCGTATCCGTTTTCATTTCGCGGTCGGTCCAATTTGATTTTGGTTTCCCTCTGGTTAATTTTTCGCAATAAGTAATGTCTTTATCCATCGCTATCATTTGAAATGTTTCGCTAAATAATTTTAATCTATTTGTTAAGAAATCTATGTTCGCGTTGGTTAAATGTAGAAGGTCTCTACCTATGATTCCATCGGCCTGTAAGTTAATATTTTCACAAACAACAAAATAAAATTGAAATAAGTCAGGGTTAATTGTTGATCCTACTGTGATGGGTAGTACGCCAAGAGCTTTTTGTTCCACTCCTGCAATTCCTGTTAAAAATATATCGGTTCTTGGTTGTTCTAGATTATCTAAACTTAAAATGTTGGATTTCAACAAGCTGACGCACGCTCCTGAATCTATTAGAAGTTTGCATGGTTTGTCGTTTAATAATAGCTCGACGATGCATGGCGTCTCAGGTGTTGGCGAATAAAAAGTGGGTATAAAGTTGATTTTCTTGTTGTTGTTTGTGATAGCTTGGATATTTGGCTTTGGATTACTTATTTTTCGGAGGCGTCCACCTTCGATCGAGGGGTGAAAGAGGTGGCGTTTGAGTTTAAAAGTTGGCTTCGCTTTGTTGAATGGTTTTTATCGTTGGTTCGCCTGTGGTCATAATTTAAATCAGCATCATCAAATCTTACTCTGTTTCTTCTGCGATCATTATTTGGATTGTTCCCTCGATTTGGATTGGGGTTGTCCCTTCGATTAAAGTGAGGATCGTCCCTGTCATTGAAATAAGAATTCTGCCGAGTTTGATTGGAGTAGTTGTTGGCTGTGTTCAAATTTCTTCGATTATATTTGTCGTTTTGATGATTTTTGTCGTTGGGTCGATAGCTTTTATTACCTACGTCGAATGGCCCGTTACGAAAATTCGGTTTTTGTTGATTGAAGTTTCCGCGATTTATTTGGGGGTCTTGAAAGTTTTCCTGCCTTGGATAATTTTTGTGGCGAGGGTAGTTGTAGTTTGGGTCGGGTCGATTTTTCGGCCTTCTGTCGGAAAACGCTTGGAAGTCGTCTCGTTGATTTGAACTTATATCGATGTTGTACGAAGTCGGGCGTACCTTGGTTAATGATTCATTAATTTCTTGGAATTTGGCTGTTTCTTCAGCTTCGTCTATCGTGAGGTTTTCTGTGCGCATCAGCGTTACGCCGATCGCCTTTATCAGGTCCTTCTTGAGTCCTACCTTGAATTGCGTTAGCAGTATTTGAGCGTTTTTTGATTTTATTCCGGGTTTTTCTTCCTCCGTTGCATTCTTCAAATCTTCTGATAGTACCTTTTGTGCTATGGTTTTCAATCTGGTGGTGAAGACTGACACTGATTCGTCGTGCTTCTGGTAACATCTTTGTAGTTGATTTGCCGCTTCGCCTGGAATTTTCAGTCTGCTAAATTGTTTAATTATCCTGGCCTTGAATGTCCTATAACTCATGGATTCGAGTTCCGGGTTTGCTTTAAAAAATTTTAGGGCATTACCCTGTAATTTAAATTTGGCAATGTTTAGCATTGCTGTTTTGGTTAGGTTTTCCATACGGGATAAAGCTTCAATCCGTTCGAAATAATGTTCTGGGTTGCTTACTCCGTTGTACTCATTTATGCTATTGGCTAGCATACTTAACGATACGTACGGCGATGGAAAGTGTGGCGCCATTTGGTGTTGTAGTGCCGATAATGGCGGTATATGTCGTTGTGGTGTTTGTTGTTGCGACGTAGGTCTGGTATGGTTAATACCAATTGGATCGTTGGAAATATTACTATTGCTACCCGTACTTTTGACAGATCCATCGTCGCTATTCGTATCAGACATTACGAAAAGAAGAATTTAAAGCAAGATTTTTGGGGTGAAAAAGAAATTTTTAGCGCAGAGGAACGCAAAGAAGAAAAATTTGGCGTAATAAAGATATAGCTAAAAAAAAATTTATTAGTAGCGCATTACTGAAAAAAAATTTATTATTAGCACATAAAAAGGGATATATCTGAAAAAAAAAATTATTAATAGCACATAAAAAAAAATATGGCTGAAAAGGAAATTCTATTAAAAATTACAAAAGAAAATCATAAGAGCACATATCAGAAATAGCTGAAAAAAATATTTATTAAGCACATAAAATTTGTAAAATTGTAGTAAGCAAATTCAATGCTGAAAAATAAAATTTTATACCACACAAAAATTTCGTAGAATTGTACTCAAAGAAAAATTAGAATTGATGTTGAAAATTAAAATAGAAAAAATAGGATTTTTGTTATGAATTTGAATTTTTAAATTTTAACTTATACGCTGAATTGAAACCTAATAAAATAGAAAAAGAGAATATTTTAAATAAATTAGAAATTTTTAAATTTTACGCTGGAGTGAAAGTTAAAACGTATTATGCTATCAGATTTTCATTTTAAACTGATTCGTTTTAAATGGAAAAATGAAAAATTTAGCAATCTCGTTTTATTTTGTGTTCCACTTTCAGACTCAAAAGCGGATGATGGAATTTTAGTCTTGTTCCACACATAAAAAGACGAGATCGAATCCTCGCAACTTAGACTATTATTACTTTAATCTCAGACTCAAGATTAATTATGGATTGTAGTCTTTTACCAGAAATAATAGTACTAGGTTTAGTTGAGGTAACAAGGACACGTTAAAATGATTTTTAATTTTACGCTGAATTGAAAGCTAAAACAAAATTGAATTGAATTTATTTACTTTATCTGAGGTTTATTTTGGTTTCGTGAAAAAAACCTTGGTTTTACCGTAATCCCACCGCTGCCACCATTGTAGTAAACCGGGGCTGTGGTTTACAAATTTTTACACTAAAAAGGGATTGGTTCCTGACACCAATCCGAGATAGCGTATATGAGCTGCCACCAACAAGTTAATTGTAGGAAACTTGTATCCTAGATATTAGTAACGTCTCTTCTTTTAAGGCGTAGGAATAAACCTCTCAGATAGTAAATAAAAAAAATAAAAGTGACAATTAATTTCTCTAATTTAATAAGAAATGGAAATTTACACACCATATAAAATCATACAAACGTTTACACAAATTAAATTAATATAAGATGATTTCTTACTTGATATAATTTATAATCCTATGATGTATTGGAGAGGGGGATGAGCGCTAACACTTCAATATCTCAGTCCTTGGCGAGTTAGTTAAATTATATTAATCACAACCGGATTTAAATTTACTTTAAAATTGACATACCCAAACCTAAATAATATAAGAGAAACACAAAAACGGCACTGGCCCGAAAACGCGACTGACCGGCGATTGACTAACTCGTTAAGATGTTGAAGGGCCTTTTTATGCACTCACGTTATCTGAACTTAATGATACTTTGGGTTCAATATCATTATCTCTTAACTTAAAATCCAAGGGTTGAATTGATTTCCCTTAATTTGTACCATATAACAAGTGGTTCTAAAACTTCATGAGTTCTATAATAGAATTATAAGTATCAGCTTATTCAAAATTAAAAATGTTTGAGGACCTCTTGTTTGGAGAGATTCAATTGTTTACCCTTAATCATTTCGATAATATTATTTAACATTTAGAAAGTTCAGATAACATATTATTTATAATTAAACTTACTAATTAACTACATTTTTTAGCTAATGTGAACCTGTATAATTCTTTAACAAATCATATAATTATATCGCGAGTTTTTAATTTCAATCTAGGTAAAAACTTTAAATAAAATTTGAATTTAAAAGAAATAATATCTCTGTTTAAATATTCGATAAGAACAAGGAACAAATGAGATAATTATATGATATTGATTTAACTTATATTAATTTGGTGATTAAGTTTAAAATTATACAGGTCCGTATTAAAAAGAAATACATGCTTAAAAAAAAAGAGAATTTATGATGAAAAAGACAATTGTCAGATAATCTTAATATATAAAATGCCATTTACAATAAAATATAAAAAAAATACAAAATAAAAATAATTTAGAAAAAAAAGAAGGGGGGGTCGGATTACTACATCGTAACAGAAAAGCACGTACAAGTAGGGGTGCGCATATAATCGATTAATCGTCACCGTCATTCGAATAATCGATTATTTCATAATCGATTATGATAATTTATAATAATCGATTAATCGATTATAGAAATTATCGATTGTGAGAATAATCGATTGTGAAAATAATCGATTGTGAAAATAAACCTGCAATTACAAATTTTACAATATACAACATTGTAACATGCTTGCTAAGAAATTTTTTTCTTGCTTCTTGGCAGAAATGTGTACATTAAGAAAATTGTTTGCTGACACAGTAACAAATAATATAATTTTAAATATTTTTAGACACGTCGACACAACATCATGTTTTATTTAAAGTCAGGTGGAATTTTATCTCTCCAATTAATAAAGTGTTTGTAAATACACACATAAAATACTACATAAAAGAATGAATTTTAAGAAAAGTTTGATGCGAACATAGAGAAATAACGGTACACCGAAATATCATGGTAAATCAGGTTTTTTAAAGATTCCTGATGCTGACTGTAATTTATAGGAATGAAAATGGGAACAATCAGAAGATAATTTTTTTCTACGTATGATTATATCCAACACGTGATATTTATCTCTTGAACGCGATGTTTGCAAAATCTTACTAGATCCTTCGACTGAAAGCAATCGCTCCGAGATTTTTATATCCTGGTTTTTAATTTATTTCTGACCTTATTAAAAATTAGAAAAATATAAAAAATTCATGTATTAAAAAATTAAAGTATTAAATCAATAAATTATTCTTAATGAATTTTTTTTGGAGAAATGCATGGTTTCGATAATAGTTAATGTAGTGCAAAAAATGACAAAGAGTTCATAATCGACTATGAGTTCATAATCGATTATTTTTAATAATCGATTAATCGAAAAAAATCGATTATTTTTTATAATCGATAATCGATTATGAAATTTCATAATCGCGCACCCCTACGTACAAGAGCTAATAACACAGAAGAACAGCTTCGATCACAGCGACAAGCTGACGCTCGGTCTCATGCGATACGTCGACAACGTGAACTTTGGAACAAACTCAAGCGCGGCAAGCTGCTGACGCTCGGTCCCATGCGATACGTCAACAACGTGAAACTTTAGAAGAAACTCAAGCGCGGCAAGCTGCTGACGCTCGGTCCCATGCGATACGTTGATCCGATGATACGTTGATCCGATGATACGTTGATACGATGATACGTTCATCCGATTGGTTATGAAATTATCCGTTATGCGTTCGGTTCGGTTTGCTTCGGGTATTTCCGTGGGACAGACCGAAGGAAGGAAGGAAGGAAGGACTTGGCCTTTTATAATAAGAGATTTTTCACCTATATAGGAAATTTAAATATGTTGATACGTTGATACGATGATACGTTCATCCGATTGGTTATGAAATTATCCGTTATGCGTTCGGTTCGGTTTGCTTCGGGTATTTCCGTGCGACAGACAGAAGGAAGGAAGGAAGGACTTGGCCTTTTATAATAAGAAATGAGAACAACATTAAATAAATAAACAAAAAACTTACATATATTTTTTTAAATTAAATTAAACTTAATCAATATTTAAAATTTTTTTACTTATTTTAAACTAGATGATACCCCGTCCGAGGACGGGCAGCTAGAAGGACGGGCAGCTACCCAAGGTAACTTAAGTTGAATGAAGATTAAGGAAAGCTCTCAGTGCAATCCAAAAGCCATATGCCCTTGGGTAGCTGCCCGTCCTTCTAGCTGCCCGTCCTCGGACGGGGTATCATCTAGTTTACTATATAAGTAATAACAATCAAACTTTTCCATTCTATTAGAAATTTAACTTCTCTGTAATGTATGGTCCTTTTTTTGAGGTGGACCAATCCTCTCCTTTCTCTTTTATTTATAACTTAACTTCACTAACCACATCAATAAAAAATTATTTTACACATCAAAGTAAAACAAGTAGTTTATATAGGGAGACCTCTTCGAAAATATCTTTAACTTAGTAAATTTCTTTCGAACATTTGGGTACTTATAAATTGCATTAGCGAATCGAAGCAACGGATTAACAGATTAACGCAATACTATATAGACGAAGTATTTAAAATATAACAACGTATCAGTTGATCAACGTTATGATTGGCTCTGAAACATGCGGACGGACACGAAGCCCGACCATAAGGCTTCTTTCTATACCTTGTATAGAAGCCTAAAAGTAGCGCACTGGCTAACCAGTTCTTAGACCTCTATACACACAGAGTATTTCCAACACGATTTGAAACGCTCTGTATGATTTTGAATTATGCGGACGGACAGACGGACACGGAGCCAGATCATAAGGATTCTTGTTATACTTTATTTCATTTAATACGTCACTTACTAATCTAAAATTCTCCCGCATGGTGGCGTTTGCTTAATGTAAATTGCGAATAGAAGCCTAAGAACTGCCGCTAAAGCGAGTTCCACCTTGTTTAATTTTTGTTATCTGAAAACAGCTGTCTTACAATAAGTCAGGGGCGTACTGGATCAAGTTATTCACGAGGGCTTAGATTTTTCATATTGATCGTCAGCTATAGCGGTTAAGTGCGTTGCTGCTAATGCTGAATGCCTGGTTACACTCCGGGCTCAGTAAAACTTTATTCTGGCCATGTTTATTACTTTATAACTTTATTCTGACCATATTCATTGTATGTTTACTACAATGTGTTACACAAGAAAACATTTTACATCTGTTTTGAGAGGTGACATATTTTACATTCGATTTGTATTTTTTCGCTTGTTTATGTACATTTTTCTTTGTTACAGTCTTGAAAATGACCCCGATAGAGGGTCGCAACTAGTCGATTCAAAACGTAGTCTTTCTTTAACACGTCCCCTGATATCCAATATCCTAGTAAATCATATCCTTGGAACAATAGCTTATCTTCACTTTATTCTGGCCGTTAATCCCTGCGGCAGCTAGACCAGTAAGCCACGTATCAAAGAATAATTGGATCAACGGACAATCGTATCATGGTATAATCGTATCAACGGATCATCGTATCAACGGATCATCGTATCAACGGATCATCGTATCATCGTATCATCGTATCATCGTATCATCGTATCATCGTATCATTGTATCATCGTATCATCGTATCATCGTATCAACGGATCATCGTATCAACGGATCAACGTATCATCAGATCAATTTGCTTATATAGGACATCGCCCTATGAGTATAGTAGATGTAACAGTTTGGCTAATTTTTCGCGCATTAAGTAAAAGTAAATTATTAACAATGGCATTAATCGAAAACAAATCTGCTTTCAAAACTGTAAAGAATGTGCAATTTGGCATTTTTAGTCCGGAAGATATTCGTAGCATGTCTGTCGTCCCAGAAGGTATAAATCATGTAGAAATTATGGAAGGAAGTCTTCCAAAAGTGGGCGGCCTGATGGATCCGAGGATGGGAGCGTTTGACAGCACTTTACCATGTCAAACATGCGAAGGCGACCGGGACACTTGCCCCGGTCACTTTGGTCACATCGAATTGGCCAAACCGATCTTTCACGTTGGCATGATTAAAGATGTCATGAAAGTTTTACGCTGCGTCTGCTTTAATTGCAGTAAATTGTTGGTGAACCCACAAAAACAAAACCACTTCGAACACGCTCAGTAGATAACTGCAGACGATTCCAAGAAACGCTTAGAACTAGTGTACGGTTTGTGCAAAGAACAAACAATATGTCACGCGGATGGTGGATGTGGAAATCATCAACCTGTAATTAGAAAATCGGGTCTCGATTTGACGGCCGAATGGAAGGAATCCGACGGAAAGGTTCCACAAGAAACAAAGTATTTGTTGGCGGAAGAAGTGCTGCATATCTTTAGACAAATTAGCGACGCAGATTGCAGCGCCCTGGGAATGGATCCGAAATACTCACGACCCGAGTGGATGATCGTGACGGTTTTACCGGTTGTTCCTCCTTCCGCGAGACCCGCAGCTTTCATGGGCGATTCGCCGAAGAAACGTCAAGACGATTTGACAAATAAATTGGCCATAATCATAAATATACCTTGTATAGAAGCCTAAAAGTAGCGCACTGGCTACCCAGTTCTTAGATCTCTATACACACAGAGTATTTCCAACACGATTTGAAACGCTCTGTATGATTTTGAATTATGCGGACGGACGGACGGACGGACAGACGGACACGGAGCCAGATCATAAGGCTTCTTGATATACTTTGTATAGAAGCCTAAAAGTAGCGCACTGGCTACCCAGTTCTTAGACCTCTATACACACAGAGTATATCCAACACGATTTGAAACGCTCTGTATGATTTTGAATTATGCGGACAGACGGACGGACGGACAGACGGACAGACGGACGGACGGACAGACACGGAGCTAGATCATAAGGCTTCTTGTTATACTTTGTATAGAAGCCTAAAAGAAGTTCCAAAAACACCGAGGCGTTCCGATCGCATTGCAAATCGAAATAAGAAAAAAAGAGCTACTGCTGGATACGTGTTTTTAATGAGTGGAGGAGCTGTAAGTTGGGCATCAAACAAACAACCTACCGTAGCTCTTTCAACCACTGAACCGAAATACATGGCAAAAGAAAAAAATAATTATTGTTCCAATAAGATGGAACAATAATTGTTTCTCTAAACTCGTCTCTGCGCAGAAATTCTAACATTTCTTTTCGCAAAAAGAGTCTATGTGGTAGACTTTAAAAGTTACGTATAAATTTCAAGTTTTGTACCATTTATTAAGTTCTGCTGAATGTTCTTTTATCTTATGGTAAACAAATATCCTTTTCGTTACACTGCTCTAAAATTTATTTTATTTTAATTAAACAATTTTAAAAGTTTCCAAAGGACCATCATAATCAAATCCTTTAAACACGTCCACATCACCAGTACCTGTGCCAGAACTATGGTAATGTGCCGAATTTTTATCCGACAACTTCTTAGAAACATCAGGGATGAAAATATTATTGTTCGTCATTTTGGGTACAAATGGAGGAATTTCTAAGCAATTAGATACGAACCTCCAGGATGTACCTTTAAAAAACTTGTGATTTTTAATTTCACATGGTCCCAACCTTTCGTTAACATTTATTTCTAGCAATCCACGTATCAGATGTTCAGCATCTGGTGTTAGAGAATTTGAAGGAATATTATACCGACCACTGAGTACATTTAGCCTTACATTGCTCATGCTGTCGCCTTTAAAGGGAAATTCGCCTAACACCATTTTGTAGAAAGTTACTCCAAAAGACCACCAATCTATTTCTTTTCCATAACCTTTTCCTTTAAACACTTCCGGAGCCATAAATTTCAATGTTCCAAAATACCTATACACCAAATCTTTAAAATTTTCTTCGCATGTCCCGAAATCGGCCAATTTGACGTGTCCATTACCGTCAATTAATATGTTACCTGGTTTAATATCCCTGTGGATTACATTTTTACAATGCAAATATTCGATACCCAAAATTATTTCCTTGCTGTAAAAAGCAGCATCGTCTTCTGTTAAAACCCTTCGTTTCTTTAAGATGCATTTCAATGTTCCTCCCGCTGCATATTCCAGAACAACATAAAGATTTGCTTTACATTGAAAAGCATAGGCCAATTCAACTATAAAAGGATGTCTCAGATATTTAAGAGCACTGGTTTCGGCCAAAGCGCATTTAATGGAGTTCAGAGATTTCAGTACACACCGTTTATCTAACACTTTCATAGCATAAACTTTGCCTTTATTTTCGCCATATAGTTTTCGTACTTGAAACACTTCTCCGAATGATCCTTTAGCTAAATATGTTCCCACTTCGAAAGATTGAGGTGATAAATCAAAATTATCATCGTGAGTAGTAGATACAGAATTCATTTTTACTTCTTTACGGGTGAGATAACTAAAATATTGATATTTGGAATTTTTATATTAAAACTTCTTATATAATGTTTTTTCATGCTCGGATTAAGATTAACGGATTATCCGATTACGATTCTTTCTTCTTCAAGTGCCGTACCTGATTCCAGCCGTAAGCGACTTCTGTCCCATGTATGTACATATGTGTTGTGCTTTTGAAGTAGTATTATCACACGTATAGGGAACCTACTATTTAATGCGGGCTTCGAACCGCGAGAAGTGTATATGTTACAGTTAAAACCCGAAATCAGTTAAAACCCTATCTAACTAGTAAATTCTAGTTTTAACTAACAGCTTTAGTTAATTCTAGTTTTAACAGAAATAACTTTAGTTAAAACTAGTTTTAACTGAGATGACTTTAGTTAAAACTAGAATTAATTGACTGCTGTTAGTAAATTCTAGTACGAGTATTAAACTAGATTTCTAGTAAAAGCAAACGCAAACATGTTGTAAGAAGTTGTTTCTGTTTATAATACAGAATTAAAAAGTGTTCATGGAAAACCACGCCATAGCCAGAGTCAGGGTCCGGTTGAAAGAGCTATTGGCGTCATGGATGAAGGACAACAATACCACTAATTGGTCAAACAGTATCCGTTTTGTACAATTTATAAAGAATAGAGCCCTTCATTCAGGAATCAAAAAATCTCCCTACAAGGCTATGTTTGGAATTGAACCAAGAGCAGGACTGACAACAACCGCATTGCCATCTGTATTACTTACAAATATCCATGAAGAAGACGGACGACCTTCATGAAATTATTGAGCAAATGAATGAAGAGCAGGGTGAAGGAGAAGCAGAGGAGGAAGAGAAGGCGTCGGCGCTGCTAGCTGATACATCGTCAAACATTTCTTCAGCTAGAAAGGAAGCGCACAAAAAATTTGAAAAAACAGACGGAAAGAATGAAAAAGATTTCAGATGCAACCCATCCTGCGGTTGACATCGGAGGTAATGATGTAATAATTCCAATTCCTGATGTCGACAGCGCTAAGGCAGACTTACGAAACATCATAGGAGTCGTAATCGAAAGGAATGGAGATGGCCTGTACAGAATTCTTGTACAGTTCTTGTACTGTTCTTGCAAAATAATTGCATTTTAAAGCGATGCCTATGTTTAAATAAAAGGGAATTCTTTGCAATTCAAAATGTCAATACATAAAATATGTAATAATAATGTAAACAGAATCAACTTAATAAAACAATTTTAATCTAATTACGTTTGCTTTTACTTGAAATCTAGTTGTAACTAAAGTTATTTCAGTTAATACGAGAATTTACTAACAGCAGTCAGTTAATTCTAGTTTTAACTAAAGCGGTTAGTTAAAACTAGAATTTACTAGTTAGATCGGGTTTTAACTGATTTCGGGTTTTAACTGTAACATATACACTTCATCTCAAGAGAGACTGTACTATGCAGATTACACCTCAGTGGTTTGATGACTGTCTCCAATGACCATTATAGGATTATATAGCAATTGGTGGAGCTAGAACTAGCATCAACGACGCTTAGTTTAGGAGTAAAATAAATAAGTGTAGAACTAATTGAGTGATGCCTCAAAATGTTCGCATTAAAGTACTAAATTATTATAGGCTGAAAAGTTATATGCCAAAAACAAAACAAAATTTAAAATAAGTTTGCAGTTCTTGGTGCATAGTCACATTCCATTAAACTCTGCCCTGATTCAAAATAAATGAGGTCGATTTGCTCAATTTCCGGATGCCTTTTGATGGCTTCCCTACACATACTATATATTAAATTTGATTTTTTTTGTTTTCCTCCACAAATGTCTGGCATCATTATACCGGTCTCAACATTGCGATACTTCATAAGGTAAGCATAAATATTGGTTGGCATTTCCACGCTCCCATTTCTTCCTTCAGTCTCAACCGAAAGAAAACATTCCACCGAGGCATAACCCAAATTATAGACAGTTAAATTATTTACTGCCAGCTTCCTTACATAAAAAATTGGTCTTGAGTTCCTTTGAGGGGGTACTTAAAACTGCTTGTAGGTCAAAATTAAATACCAACAGTGTTTCGTCACGTTGTCCATATTCTTTGCTCACGTCTTTCAAATTGCGAGCAGCTTCTTACCTCTCCAAATGATGACTATAGTCTTCCTATTTTTTTCTTTTCTTCAAATTTAGAACAGGCTATACAATGATCTCTTTTAGGAACGTGAAAAGTTAGCTTGTATTCTTTCTTTCGACAGTAATGCGATTTTAAGCTGGGAAAAACTAAATGTGGTCCTTAATGAATTTTTCATCATCAGCACTAAACTTGTCCATTGGTGTAAGCCTTCCCCTTATTTCAGGAAGCAAAATTCCTTCTTTGTTTAATGTGCTTAATGTTCTTCTCACTAATCCTTCGGAGATGTTTCACGTATCCAGGCAAAACTAATGGCATACAGTAATTTTCTCAGTATTCTTGAAAAATGAAAGTTTTCAAACATCGTGCAATTTTCATAGGCTTTTTGGTGTTACTTCTTTCCCTTTCACGGTTTTGTAGCTTTCTCCCTTCAGACGTTTAACTTTTTCAGAATTTCATCTCCATTGTTTTGGATTACCTTTTTTACGTTACTATTTGGTGGTATTAGAGTAGTTTTTCGATGGTTTTGGGTCAATTGCATCGAAAACTGTATATGATAGACCTGCATCTTCTTCAGTTACAATGATCTTCATTTTCGTGAATATCTAAGGGACCGTCCATTAATTACGTAAGGATGACTTTGTAATTTTGGACCCCCCCCCCACGTAAGGGTACGTAAGATATCCAATACCCCCCGAAAACCCTTACGTAATTAATGGATGACCCCTAACCAATCAGGGTCATAGTCGACATAGACTGTGTCATCTCCAAAAAGCAAATAAATCTCTGTCTAGTTCAAAATTCTCATTAATAGAGCTTGATAAACTTGTAGCTGGAATACTTCCTGGTGTCAGCATAGTTAAAACCAGTGGCGACTGGTACAGGAAGGGTGATGGAGCGTCGCTCTCCCAAAACAAAATGTTAACTCGGATTAATATAATCGACAATTCGTTCGTGACACATTGTATAAATAATCGAAACTTTTCTTGATAAACTTATCGGCTAGTAATTAATAAAATTAATAATTTTATTGTGATTAATTTATTAGTAGCAGATAAGTTTATCAAGAAAAGCTTCGATTATCGGAATAATATTGTTTAATGCGAAGTTACGTCGCCGAATATTGAAAAATTCGACATCGATTGGACGCAAACGGTGCGCAGATTTAAAACACTCCCGAACAGTGAAAAATTTAATTCTAAGCCCCCCCCCCCCCTCTCCATCCTAATAGTAAACCACGAATCATTACTGATGAACAGGTAACTTAACCTCTTCCATAAGGTAGTAGATTTCCGAAATTGAATTGGTTTACCCCCCCCCCCCCAATTGAAAGAAACAAATGCTTGTTCATTATGATGCTACCGCTCGGTTGCAAGCTTATTTTACCACACCTGCAAGGTGCTTCTTAGTAAGTAAGAATGAATACTGATGTCATTCTGTATCAAGTTTAATAATTTAATTAAAAAAAAATGTCGTTTTGTGTTTAAAACGTATAATACCCACAGAAAAATAAAAATTATCTGTAATTATTAGTGCGAAACATGCACGTTTGCAAAACTTTTTTTGTTGTAGAAAACATGTTTTTTTATTATCGACGTTGTCCGATGCCCATCTTCCAACCTCGTCGGTCTTCGCAATCTTCGTCCTTTAGGTTCCTTACGCTCATCGCCTTTCTTATTCCCTTTTTCTTTTCCTTCTTGGAAACCAATCCATGATCTTCTTAGGCAATCACTCGTTGTTCATTCGTTTTATGTGCCCATACCAAATAAGTTGATTTTGTTCGATATCTTGAATTATTGTGCCCTCAATACCCATTCTTCTTTTTACTGCAATCATTCTTCTTGCTTGGATATTTCGTGATTTAATCTCTATTTTATCTGTGCCCTGTTTGTCAAATAATACTCCAAGATATTTATACTGGTTACATGATGTTATACTTTCTTGATTTTCTAATTTAATATCTGTAGTCTCTTCTCCTATACACAAATATTTAGTTTTGTCTAGATTCATATGTAGACCCCAATGTTTATACTCCTGTATTAGTTTGCGTATCATATACTGTAAATCATATTTGTCACCTGCACATAAAACCTGGTCATCTGCAAACTGTAGAGTATACAAACACAGTTCATCGTTTATCTCGATGCACATTCCTCCACATTTTTTTTCCATCCCTTTAAAGCGTGGTGGATATAATATTTTGAATAATGTAGGTGAAATGCAGCAACCTTGTTTGAGGCCTTTGTTAACGTAAAATGGGTCGGAGATGGTATTTCCAAATTTTATTGCAGCTTGTGAATCTTTGTATAAATGTTGTATAGATTTTATTAATGTATGATTAATATTTGTATTCTGGAGGACTTCCCATAACTTGACAATAGGAACACTATCATAAGCTTTATGCAAGTCGACAAACATAAGATGAGTTGAAATATTGGTGGCCATTCTCTTTTCTATTATTTGCTTAATACAGAATACGTTATCTGTGCAGGATCTGCCCGCTCGGAAGCCGCTTTGCTCTTCTTCTTCGTCGTTTTTGTATTCCTCTTCTAATAGATCTCTTAACACTCTACCATAAACTCTACTAAGAGTGCTCGTCACAGATATTCCCCGGTAATTACCACATTCCTGTTTGTTCCCTTTCTTATAAATGGAGCTGATATAAGACAATTTCCATTCTCTTGGAACCTCGTGCCCGTTCATAAATTTTTGGAAAATATGTGTAAGTATATTGATTAATTTCGATGTTCCGCATTTTAATAGTTCAGAATTTACTCCTTCTGGTCCGGGAGATCTACCATTTTTCAGCTTACTAATAGTTTTTTGTACTCTTTCCTGATTTATTTTTATTTCTTCACCTTCCACTATGATTTGTACGTCCGCATTCTCATATTCGTTTCTTGTTTCTGTTAGAAGGCTTTTGTAATGCTGTATCCATCTATCGACTGGAATGGTTTGTATATTAACATTATTATTCTGCGCGGACTTGGCTTTATTAATGAATCTCCACGATTCCGTGCATCTTTTCCCACCAATATAGGTGTCTAACTCTCTACACCTTCTATCCCAAGATTCTCTCTTTTTCTCTATAACCCTTCTACGAACTTCTCTCTTAATTTCATTGAAGGACTGCAAATCTTCATTTTTATTAGTATGTAGCCACTTTATGTACAATTCTTTCTTCCTTTCTACAAGTTCTTGAATTTCCTGGTCCCACCAATACTTCTTGCTATATGAAGCCCTTTTTCTTTTACTCCAAGTGCTTCTCTGGCGGCCTCCTTTATACTTTTAATCACATTATCATATACTTGTGTCTTGTGTTATTGGTGTTTGTTCTGTAATGTTTTCCAGCTTGTTATCGAGTCTTTGTTGATATAGTAGTTTTATACTGTCATGTTGCAGGCTTTCTAAATTGTACATATTGCGCTCTCCAATTTTGATATTCGGTGTGACTTACTTTTCATTGTTGTTATGTATATAGGGAAAGAAAATTTTTACTTTTAACAGGTAGTGGTCTGATATTTTGGAAACTCCTCTATGGACTCTAACATCTGTAGCATATATTTTACTTGATTGATTTATAATGGCATAGTCTATTATTGATTTCAAATTCCGTGTATGTTGGATCCATGTCAAAAAAACATGTCATAAACAAAGAAAACTTGTTTTTTATTCAACCCTGAATAATCATGCTATTAATTTAAAAATTAACAACTACACATTTAAAATTTAATTGTATATTAGTTTTCGGCACTAAATAATTGATTGTTTCAATTCAATAATGATTACCAATTGCTGAGAACTTATGAAAAAATTTATTTAGTTTGTAAATTTTTTAAATTTCAATTTAATATTCATTTCACAAGTTAATATTATCAACATAACATTTCAGTGCGGCCTTTAGGCCGCACAACCGCCAAGGCGATTACTACTACTTGAAAAACGTTTTCCGTTTCGGATTCAGAATTCATCAGGTGAACAGAATATTCACAATATATCATTATTTTCAATAATCGACAATGGAATACTAGGGAAGTCTCACAAATCAAAAGAAACAAATTTTTTAACGATCAAAATTAAAATTCATGAAAATCAATATTCCTACTGTCCCATTGAATGATTAGTTATATATATGGACACAATTAGTGAACAAGAATAATCTTCCCTATTAATGGGGAATTTTAGTAATTGAATTACAAATAATAATCGTACGCATTTTTAATAAGATATTTAATAAGAACACAAACCCATAAATAGACAAAAGCTTAAAGAAAACAGTATCGAATACCAAATAGAGCTAGAAAAGCAACTCGACCTCCATGATGCAACATTGCGAACGGGCACGAGTAGTATCTATGCAAGCAGCAGCCCTCAAGACGGCAAGAAGAGGGAAGGAAAGAGAAGAGAGATTCAGTGATAACACGAAGAAACTAATTAAGTTAAGACAAGAGAAAATATCAATTAACACAACAAGCAAAGAAGAAATAACTCAGATTAGTAAATAAGTTAGAAAATCCATAAGGCGGGACAGATGTTATGACAAAGTTATAGAACAAAATAAAGATATGAAATGTCTTCGAAGAAAAACTGGGACCCCACAACTACAAGTGCTAAGAAATAAGCAGAACGAGGAAATCAGAGACAGAGAGGAAATGCTTCGGATAATAGAAAACTTTTATACCGAACTATACGAATCAAAAGTAATGCCGACGAATGAAATAAAAACAAAGCTACGGCAGAAAATAATAAATGTAAACTCGGACGAAATGCCAGAAATGGACGAGCAAGAAATAGCTAGCACTTTAAAACAAATGAAACAAAACAAAGCACGCGGGGAAGACGGAGTCCTGGTAGAAATGATCAGAGAAGGAGGACAACGAACTTTGAAAGAGATTACTAATCTGATGAACAGATGCCTAAATGAAGGAGATATCTCCAAAGACTGGAAGAACGCGATCACAGTACTGTTCTTTAAAAAAGGAGACAAAGCGAGATTGGAAAACTATAGACCTATATCACTCCTATCCCAACTGTATAAACTTCTGTCTAAAGCCATCACCAATCGACTCGGAAATAAACTCGACGGATACCAGCCGAAAGAACAAGCAGGATTTAAAGCCGGATATGGTACATGCGATCATCTGCATACAATAAGAATTCTAATAGAAAAGGTAACGGAATACAATCTACCACTATACCTAGGATTTGTGGACTACGAAAAAGCGTTTGATAGTATAGAAATCTGGGCAGTGAAACAAGCACTACAGAATAGTAGAATAGACTATCGATATACTCAATTGATTGAAAATGTCTATGCCCAGAGCACAACAGTAATCAGAGTTCACAAAGATACAAATCCAATACCAATTAAAAAAGGAGTGCGACAAGGTGACACAATATCACCAAAACTCTTCACAACAGCTCTTCAAGATATATTTAGAACACTTAATTGGGAAAATAAGGGTATTAATATCAACGGAGAAAAACTGAATAACCTCAGATTTGCAGATGACGTGGTGGTTATCGCAGATAACTACGAAGACCTACAAGACATGCTACAAGAACTATGCACACAATCAAAAAAATTCGGCCTAAAAATTAATAAGAATAAAACAAAGGTGATGACCAACACGGAAGATGAGAGACCGGTGAGAGTAGACGACGAAATAATTGAACGAGTGAACAGCTACATCTACCTAGGTCAAGACATCCGGCCAAATAAAGAAAATCAAACGGCAGAAGTGGGCAGAAGACTAAGAATGGGTTGGGCGGCGTTTGGGAAACTAAGCTATATACTTAAAGACCAAAATATTTCACAACATCTCAGAACTAGAATCTTTGACAAGTGTGTGCTACTACGGTGTGTGTATGCTGACGTACGGAGTCCAGACATGGGTATTCACAAACAAAAATGTGGACAAGATCCGTAAAGTACAAAGATCGATGGAAAGAGCTATGCTTGGAATATCTCTAAAAGACCGTATTACCAACGAAACCATAAGAGAAACTACACGAGTAAAAGACGCTGTAACAACCATGGCACAACTGAAATGGAGATGGGCCGTACACAACGCAAGAAATACAGGAAGATGGAACACGTCTATAAATCACTGGAGACCATGGTTGGGAGGCAGAGGTAGGGGCAGACCGCGAATGCGTTGGGGAGATGATATAAAGCGAGTGGCCGGCTTCGGATGGAATAGTGGCTGGAAACAGAGAGAGATGGAAAGCGTTAGAAGAGGCCTATGTTCAAAGTTGGACAACAAATGGCTAGAAAGAAGAAGAAGAATCGTACGCAAAAAACAAACTTGACCTATTTTTAAAGGATTCTTTAATAAAGAACAAGATACAGAATACCAGGGTTAGTCTATTATGTATACGTCGATAAGGATGAAGATTTACGCTTTTGCCACTTGTTCAAAATGTTACCAACAGATGGAGCTACTAATTTGGAAGGCAGAATAAATGGGTTGAGCACCAATTGAAAGAACTACATGAACTAAAAATACACTGCTGTACAATGGAAGACTTATAATTCGAATCAAGCATATAAAGGATTTTATTTCAATTCTCAGTGCAATGAAGGTTGAATCTCACTCATAACTCCATCTTTCGATCTCATCATCAGCTTTAGAAAGAAAAATTCTGGTTGTGATTTTTAGGGCGAGATTGCAACATGAAGAGAAACTTCAATTCTTGAATTTCTTTAATCTTTAATTTATTAAAAATGAAATATTAAACCTTAACTTATTTTTAATCAAGTTATATGCAAAATATAAAAGGAACAATTAGGTTTCAATTTCTTGGGTTTCCATCTGACTTCTTCCAGCAGTTTCAATGTCGTCGGATTCGTTTTCTTGCAATTCGATGCGTGTTTGTAATAACTGCTCTTTTAACAATTCTAATTGCTTAATTCGTAAATTTGTGATCCTCAGTCTTTCAACCAAGAGATCCTCATATATGGGCCACGTAACTCTTGATACCAAGTGAATGGATTGTAATTTCTTCACAGCTTCGTTTTGTATTTGAACCAACTGATCCCCTTGCTGCTCCTCATGTTTTTTGTACATATTTTCATATTCTTGGCTCAAAATTTTAGGCAAGTTTGCCACAACTAGAAAAATTTAACGTTATATTTCGAATACTAAACTCGACTTCTTCTAATCACTTACTCTTTAAATTGTGGACACTTAAAGGCGAAGGTTCAATTCGCACAGGAACTTCCCTACTTAAAATTTTATTATTATATTCGCTAGCTTGAAAACATGTCATTTCCACCTTATTAATCTTTTGGCGTTTGTCATACGAATAAACTGAAAATATTAATCCTACAAATTGACTATCCAAAAGCTGATAATTAATCTGTGTTTGAGTGTCAACATGACTGGGCCATACGGTAATATGTGGATGAGAATGATACCAACCGACAATGCGAATTTGCCTTTTCAACACTTTCTTCAATTCTTCCGCATAACTCATCCCGTCTGTTAGTTGAGCATCAGATATTTCTACTCTGTCTTGTGTTTTATCGCTACGATGTAAAATAATACAAGAGAGTATATGAGAAGTTCCTTCGATCACCTATGAAAAAGTACAGTTTAGATGTTAAATAATAATACCGATCAAACTAAAACACTTACTTCCCCTACTAGTAAACCCATTATTTCTTCTTTTTCGATACTGAGGGCGTGCAACATGCAGGTAGCATAGGCATCGGCTGACAAAACAACGTTTTCCAATTTTATAGACATTTTGCACTGTTAAAGACAACACAATTCAATTTTAGTCTTTAAAAATTATCGCTAAACTAACGAGATAAAAGATTTATGTTAACAGAAAGATAATATTCGGAACAACATAACCTATAAAACAAAACTTTCATTTGTAGTGATATACAAAGCGTTGAAAAAAATTAGGACAAAACCCACATTTGAATTTAAGGGTGGGAATGAATGTATAAATATACGCTATACAGACCCTTCGAATTTCGCTATTCTAAGAAAAACTATATCATATATGACATTTAGCAAATCAAGATCCTGTAGAAAAAACTATGATCTGTGTTTCTAGAGATGAATTATTAAAATTGTGCCTAAAATATAGTCTTAAAAATAAAAACTGTAACCTAAAAAAAAAATCCAAACCAAAATGTCTTTCTCTAGAAACACGAATATACTCGTGAAGTTTACAGATTATCAAATTAAATTGATAAAAGTTTATTTATATCAGTTATAATCAATCTACAGTTTCGTTTATCATTATTACCATTTTAGGCAGTTTTTGCGAAAAATAATTCACGGTGTGTCATGGTGATGGCGTTGTATATGCGGTTGCACTTCGAATTTGTTAAGAGGGTAAAATAATCAGGCATTTTTTTCAAAATTCAATACAACATATCAGATAAATGAGGGAGAATAATTAAATCGCTGAAGTTTTGTTATTTATAATGGTGCTATCCTTGTCACTAATGTACATTTTGGTGGGACATCTGTTTGAAATGAATACCACAAATGGATTTTTAAAATTATTTCAAAAGGTATGAAACTGAAATAAATTTAATAATAATTGCGACAGTAGCGACGTTGGCGGCCATTTTACCAGGTGTTTGTCAATTCCCCACCTTAAATAAGGAACGGAGTAGCACGTTAAGGTGGGGAATTGACAAACACCTGGTAAAATGGCCGCCAACGTCGCTACTGTCGCAATTATTATTAAATTTATTTCAGCTTCATACCTTTTGGAATAATTTTAAAAATCCATTTGTGATATTCATTTCAAACAGATGTCGCACCAAAATGTACACTACTGTGCAAAAGTCTGCGGCCACTTAATTAATTTGCATAAATTTATTATAGAACATTTAATAAATGAAATCGAAAGTCAAATACGAATTAATTTTATTTCAGTATTTAAGTATTTCAGTAATAGATGTATAGTTAAAATATGTATGTAAATTTCGATCCGACCAGTTCGACTGAATACAGCGCCATCACTATGACGCACCGTGAATTATTTTTCGCAAAAACTGCCTAAAATGGTAATAATGATAAACGAAACTGTAGATTGATTATAACTGATATAAATAAACTTTTATCAATTTAATTTGATAATCTGTAAACTTCACAAGTATATTCGTGTTTCTAGAGAAAGACATTTTGGTTTGGAATTTTTTTTTTTAGGTTACAGTTTTAGGCTTCTATACAAAGTATAGCAAGAAGCCTTATGATCTGGCTCGGTGTCTGTCCGTCCGTCCGTCTGTCTGTCTGTCTGTCCGCATAATTCAAAATCATACAGAGCGTTTCAAAAATCATGTTGGAAATACTCTGTGTGTATAGAGGTCTAAGAACTGGGTAGCCAGTGCGCTACTTTTAGGCTTCTGTACAAAGTATAACAAGAAGCCTTACTTAGGCTTCTATGCAAGGTATAGAAAGAAGCCTTATGGTCTGGCTTCGTGTCGGTCCGCATGTTTCAGAGCCAATCATAACGTTGATCAACTGAAACGTTGTTATATTGTAAATACTTCGTCTATATAGTATTGCGTTAATCTGTTAATCCGTTGATTCGATTCGCTAATGCAATTTTTTAACTTTTAGGCTTCTATACAAAGTATAGCAAGAAGCCTTATGATCTGGCTCCGTGTCTGTCTGTCCGTCCGTCTGTCCGTCCGTCTGTCTGTCTGTCCGCATAATTCAAAATCATACAGAGCGTTTCAAATCGTGTTGGAAATACTCTGTGTGTATAGAGGTCTAAGAACTGGGTAGCCAGTGCACTACTTTTAGGCTTCTATACAAAGTATAACAAGAAGCCTTATTTATTATTTACATAATTTTTCACCGATATAGGAAATTTAAATACGTTGATCTGTTTTAGGCTTCTATACAAAGTATAGCAAGAAGCCTTACGATCTGGCTCCGTCTCCGTCTGTCCGCATAATTCAAATTCATACAGAGCGCTCCAAATTGTGTTGGGAAACACTCTGAAAATGAGTAGATATGTGAAGAAGGTTGCTGAAATATACATAACTGAGTGGTTTACCGCCTATATATTGTTGATCTCTTTATTTGATCCGTTGATCTATTGATCCATTGAGTTTTTTAACATGGAATATGTTTTTACGGTCGTTACCTCGCAAAAATCGACACCAAAAAACCGACACCAAAAACCGACACCAAAAATCGATACCAAAAATTGGCACCACATGTATAATTCAAATTTATAGTTTATAATTTGAATGAGTAGATTATCGAATAACATCTTCCCATTCACAATAATGAATTTTCAATAACAAAATTTTCATTACCAAAAATTTAAATCCGAAACCGATCGCAAAAAGCAAATTTGCTTATATAGTAAATTTTTTATTACCAACACAAAAATTAAGGGATTATCCCCCGTGTAACACAACTACGTGTAATACACGGTTACACAACTACGCCGCACTTCGGAAAACAGTAAAAAGAAGAAGAAACGAGATAGGCGCCACTCCCGCGGCACCCCTAAATCTCGAGGAAAACTATGATAAATGGTTTGGTACCGAAAAACAGGTTCTATGATAAATCTTCATATTTAGCGAACGATAAAGCGCTGTTTAGCGCCCCTTCCACAACCTTATTTAATTCTCGCAAAGCCATTTTTTGTAAAGACATTTTTAGTTCACGTTCAACACATTTAAGTCATAATAAGTCATTTGGTTATATAGTATTTTTATTAAATATTAACGGATTAACGTATTAACGTTAATCCGGATTAAAGTTAATCATTAATAACCGTTATTTCCTATCTCCTCGATTTTTGTTTCTTCTTTTCGTTCCGTTCAGATCCTTCCCCTTCCATAACTTCGATTAGTGCTTATGTTGGTAACAAATTTGGACCAATGAGATGAGGTTTTGACACGCCGCAGGAGCGAGCTGGCATTTTAGGCTTCTATACAAAGTATAGCAAGAAGCCTTATGATCTGGCTCCGTGTCCGTCTGTCCGTCCGCATAATTCAAAATCATACAGAGCGTTTCAAATCGTGTTGGAAATACTCTGTGTGTATAGAGGTCTAAGAACTGGGTAGCCAGTACGCTACTTTTAGGCTTCTATACAAGGTATAGAAAGAAGCCTTATGGTCTGGCTTCGTGTCCGTCCGCATGTTTAAGAGCCAATCATAACGTTGATCAACAAACTGATACGTTGTTATATTTTAAATACTTCGTCTATATGGTATTGCGTTAATCTGTTAATCCGTTGCTTCGATTCGCTAATGCAATTTATAAATACGCAAATGTTCGAAAGAAATTTACTAAGTTAAAGATATTTTCGAAGAGGTCTCCCTATATAAACTACTTGTTTTACTTTGATGTGAAAAAATAATTTTTTAATGATGTGGTTAGTGAAGTTAAGTTATAAATAAAAGAGAAAGGAGAGGATTGGTCCACCTCAAAAAAAGGACCATACATTACAGAGAAGTAAAATTTCTAATAGAATGGAAAAGTTTGATTGTTATTACTTATATAGTAAATGATAATTACCAATCGCAAAAAATTTAATTGGTGCAGATTATCTGATTATTTCTTATAGGTATCTGAAAAAATAATTTTTATCCGATAATAAAGATACTAATCTGAAAATCTAAATGTTTTGTCACTAAAATTTACTTATATAGAATATTTTTTAAGTTGGTAACCCTCGGTTCCGAATTATCGGATTATCTGATATCACATTATAAAATTATGGCGACCAAAAATAACAACAACTTTTCACACCAGAAAAGTAGTTGTATGTATAGAAGCCTAGGAACCGCTGCTGAAGCACGTTCCAACTTGTTTATTTTTATGACTATATTTTAGGCACAATTTTAATAATTCGTCTCTAGAAACACAGATCATAGTTTTTTCTACAGGATCCTGATTTTCTAAATGTCATATATGATATAGTTTTTCTTAGAATAGCGAAATTCGAGGGGTCTGTATAGCGTATATTTATACATTCATTCCCACCCTTAAACTCAGCCACGATTTTAAAAATTTAAATTCATTCAATGAATTAATTAAAACTCCCCCGAAATTAATCAATCCAACATTAGTCCGGCAACGAAGCCGAAAAATTGGCGCAAGCTTGCAAAAAATCCGGGCAAGCTGAATTTTGACAGAGATGTACATTGGAATGTTCTAATGAACCCCCCAGAAGTCCCATAAAATCCCACGCCGGCGCGGCGTCCCCCACAATCGAGGGTTTTAGCTCCCCCAACGCGATTTTTTGCCGATAACTCGCTTATTTATGCTTGTATGAAAAATTATGATCAGACCATAATTGAAGAGCATAAAATTCTCTATAAAATAGTTTTTTTTTCAAATTTTTCCATTGCACACTAATACTTAAATTATTGTTCGAAAACAGAACCCACCCTTAAAATGGCACAATATTGATTCGTTGCAGGGAGACAAATGTTTTCGGGCACGGGAAATGCTTTTAATAATAAATTAATTGAAATTGTGGCCAAGGTTGGAAAATGAAAGGAAAAATAATTTTTTTCAAAATTTGCCCAAGTTATAGTATCTTCCAAGTACCTACCCAAGCCGAAATTTTGGTTTGAGCTTACAGAAGGTCCGGGCAAGCTGAAATTTGGCAAAGTTTGATTTGCCTATTACGGTATGTATTGTAGTACTACCTACTGCAGCGCCATAAATTATAGAAATTTTATGTGCTTCAACTTTGCTTAATGGTAATTTTTCGCAAAAGTAAAAATACGTGAGCTATAGGCGAAACACTGCACTTAGGGGGCTAAAATCCTCATTTGAGGGAACGCCGGCTTGGGATTTTTATGAGACATTTTGGGGGTTTATTAGAACACTTCAATATACATCTTTGCCAAATTTCAGCTTGCCCGGACCTTCTGTAAGCTCAAACCAAAATTTTGGCTTCGGTACTTGGGGGCCGTTCATGTATTACGTAAGACGTTTAGGGGGAGGGGGAGGGTAGCTGACATCTTATTTTTTCTTACTCGGGAGTAGGAGGGTCAAGACAATTTCTTACTCGTAAGATTAGAATCTCGAAACTCGTAAGATTAAAATCGTAAGATTTTATTGTTTTAATTGAATTTCAAAATTTTAAAATTATTTAATCTAATTTTGTGTGCTGTTGGTATTAATGTTAATGTAAAATACAATAAATAAATAAAATATAAGCACTACGGGCCTTAAAGGCCCATGGCTTTGTAAGATTACAATTTTGAAATTAATATAATTTCAAATTTGCCGCTGTTTTAAGTTAGAATATTTTTATGTCGCCATGTATATTTGTAGTTTCAAAAGTTTAGTTCGGTAACGATAGGTAACGCAACGAGATTTTAACGAGTAGCGGGGAAAAGGACTTGACTTGTTCGTTGGCTTTTGAACACGCTAGTTTTGTTTGTTGAATTGAGATAAATTCTATTTTGTTAATTTACAGTGGTGTTTTAATAACCAGGTATAAAACTTTATTTAAATAATTATTTGATCTATATTTTGGCAATGAGATTGATTTGATTTTAATATTATTTTAAGGGTGTTTCAAATATTACAACAAAACTTTGTTGCAGGTTATTTTATGTTTTTACTTTAAGATCAATTTAAAGAATACAAATCATCTTTATTAAATTTTAGTTAAAGGTAAATCATTTCATTTCATTTATAAAAGCTATTTACAAATTTTAATATTATTATGGGTTATGATTTAATGAATTCTTTGAGACATTTCTTTGTTCAAATCTTTGTAGGTAGGTGGGTGGAATTCAAGGTTATTGAATCAGCAGAAACTTTTCTTAGAAATAAAACTTACATTGAATGTTATCAATGCAAGCTGTTATTCATACAAAGAAGTGTAATTTATATTTTATACCGGAAGAGTGTAAATTTCAACTAAGATTAATTTAATAGTGAAAGATTTCATTTTCAGTTGCTAAATTAATTTATGTCTCATATACAGGGTGTTGCTTCAAATTAATTAATCATTATTTACAATAATTATAAAGAAGGTGTAGGAAATAATGTACCGGGTGTTCACAAATTTTATATACATGGTAGATTTTGACTTAGGTAATACGATGGTTTGGTTTCGGTTTATAAAGTACAATTTAGCTTTCCGGTGACTCTTGTATGAATGGCCCAAACACCTTGGCAGGCTGGAAATAAACTACTCAGTACTGCATAGCCACGAAAGGCTAACAATAAAGCAAGTTTACATTAAACCGTTCCCAAAACTTGTATTCATTTAAGTTGTGGTAATAGTGACGCGCATGAATGGATTGTCGAGATTCCTTAAAGGAAGGCAAGCTACTCGTAGATCTGGGTTTTTAATATTGGTAAATTAGGTAGTAAATTGTATTTAAAGGGTGGTGGTGTAAAGGTAGATTTAAAGGGTATTTTTCCATTAACAGCTAGTGTTAAAACAAAACACATAATAGCTTCCCACAATCTTCTAAAATGTACCAAGTACATGAAGAAAAGTTTATAGCAATCCAAAGGATTGAATCCAAACAAGTAATTTAAAAGTTATCAAATAACATTAAAGCGATTTGAAACAAATCGACTTTCAGGGTAATTAAATCTACAGATTTATTAGGTCACAATTTAGGTAAATCATTGCTTCAGGTTATATTCCTCAAACAAGAATATTAAAGATAATAAAAAGAATTGACATTGCCCAAAATATGGTTGTTTTATTTGTGTTGGAAGTTTAATGTTCGTCTCTCTTTCGGAGCGATCATTTGTTTTTGTTACAGTTGTTTTGACACTATGTTTTGTACACCGGAAGAAAGAGTTTGGTTACGAGATGACGATCGTAGGTATTTCACAACGTGGTGGTCCAAGGTTATTTTCCGTGTCGTCGAAGAAGTGTGATTTTAGGTTTGAACTTTGTTGGTTCTCGAGAGATGGTGGTTTTCTGGAGAGGACGTTGGCGCGAAGTTCAAATTCAAAAGTTACATCTTACAGCTTGAACAATTTGTCTCCACTTTTTCCGGTCTCTAGCCAACACTGTCCAGCTTTCCACTCCCATCGTCTTCAGGTCCTCTTCCACCGCCTCCAACCATCTTCTTCTTGGTCTGCCTCTTCTTTTGGTACCTATCACACCCTGGCGTAGAACTTTTCTCGTCATTCTTTCTTTAGGAAGCGTTTTGACATATCCCAACCACCTGATTCTCTGCGGCTTAATCACCTTCGTTATATTTGGTTCCCCATATAAAGTCATTACCTCCTCGGTTTTTAATCTGCGTCATTCACCATCTATCTTTCGTCCACCAAAAATTCTTCTTAGAATCTTTCTCTCCCATCGCTCTACCTTTTCATTATCGGTTTTATTTAACGTCCACGTCTCACTGCCGTACAGCACCGCCGGTCTTATCACCGTCTTGTAGATCCGGGTTTTTGTTCTTTGTGATATGTCCTTGTTACGCAATATTGTACCCAGACTTCCAGCACTTTTGTTTCCTCTACTTATTCTTGCATCAATTTCTTTACTCGTTATTAAGTTCCCAAGTAGATAAAACTCTCTACATTTTCGAAATTGTATACTTTATTTCTTCCTACTTTAACCGTAAATAATCTTGTCTCTTTGGTTTTTGTGCCCATGACCATATACTTAGTCTTTTCTTCGTTAATCTGCATACCCATTTTTTGTACTTCCAGTGAAACACAAAAGTAAATAATTAATAGTATTGTGAAACACAATACTATTCGAAATGAATAAAAGCACATTTTCGGGAGTAGCACGAATTTAGTCACCTGAAATCGACAAATTTCCTATAGAGATTCGGAAAGCTGAACGTTTTTCAGTGTTAAATTTTAGTGTTAAATGTATATCGGAGCATACGCACCGACAACAGAAAGCATTCTCTTAATCAACTTCATGTATTGATTTTGAAGGGTAAACGTGGTTTATTCACTTTTTTTTTAAAATCTACTATATAAACGTTCAGTGTTCCGAATATCTATAGGGAACTTTTAAAATCGAGGTGACTTTTTACGTGCTCTTGGAAGAGCTCGTAAAACGGTTCCCGGATTTTACAAATTCCCTATTTACAATTTCCTATAGATTTGGAAAGCTGAAGGTTTATCTAGTAGAATTAAAAAAGAAAATTTGCGGAAGATTAACATTTACTAATCTAAAACAGCCCTTGAAATTGATTAAAAATAGTTTTTTTACAGAGTTCAACCATACGTCACAAATTGTTATATTGGTTGTATATTAAAGTAAATTGTTTGAATAACATTTTTTTTTAATATAAAATAAACATAATATCTGATGATATCTGAAGTGAAAATGATTAATTTCACTTTTAATGTTTAATAGATACCGAAAATTCTTTTGAACCGATTCGATCTGGCTTCTCAGTGGGTAATAATTTATCTTACGTAAGATTAGTGTGGGGGGGAGGGGGTATACATATTCTTATTTTTTCTTACTAGGGGCAGGGGGGAGTCTAAAAGTAGGAAAAAACGTCTTACGTAATACATGAACCCCCTTGGAAGATACTATAACTTGGGCAAATTATGAAAATAGTCGCGTCGTGCACCCCTGATTCTACCAATGATTCATTTCATTTACATTTGTGCCTTAGAAAGAGCAAGACGTACCATGAGCGAGAACGTAGAAATTGCCGAAGCAGCGAAGATGGCGTTGGTGGAACTGTTGCCGACTAAATCTAGAAAACTTTACCAAAAGCACTACGACGCTTTTGTTCAGTGGTGCAAGAACAAAGAATTGGCAGATTATTTTACTGAAGACGTGTTTTTGGCATTTTTTGAAGAAAAGGCTAAAACGTTGAAGTCGTCGACCATGTGGTCGCACTATTCCATGATCAAGGCCGTGACTAAACTAAAAAAAAACATTGACATCGGCAATTTCCACAAGTTATCCGCTTTTATGAAGCGGAAAAACGAAGGATATGTGGCGAAAAAATCGCGCGTCCTAACATCTCACCACGTGGCGACATTTTTAAAAACATCTAGTGACTTTTTATCAGTCATCTGGTGACTTTTTTATTGCCCTAGGGCAAGAAAAGTGTTTTTTCTTCCGCTTCCCTCCTAATTTTTAACTTTACTCCCCCAGGGTAAAAAAGTGAGTACTTAACCCCCGGAATGGCAAAATAGTACATTATGCACCAAGGTAGCAAAGTGACACTTTTTTGGCCCGAGGGTAAAGGATTGTTTACACGAGGCGCTAGCCGAGTGAAACAATTACCCATGGGCCAAAAGTCACTTTACTGCCGTCGTGCATATACTGTTTTTTGCAATTCCGGGAGGTAAAGTAGGAACTTCGCCAATTTAGAAACTTAAAGCAAAAATTTAACGCATTTTTTTTATAATACCTACACGTGGTCGATAAATCGCAAAATAGCACGGTATTTCGGTATTCCCAAAAAAATAAATTCAATTTATTTTCGCATATATTCATCCTTATCATTACTTCGCACGAAAAGTTGACTAAATTTGCTAAATGTGGCGCCATCTCACGGTTTTCCAACAATCAAAAATTGTGACTTTTCGTCACAATTTACTCGCATAAATTCATCCTAGTCGCTTTTGGTCACTTTTAAACGTCAAATTAAACGTACTAAGTTTCCACATTTGTGGAAATCCAGGTCTTAGTAAGTTATCTATTATAAACCAGTCACCAGTCATCTGGTGACTTTATTTCCCGCTCCCCCCCTATTTTTAACTTTACTCCCGCTCCCCCCCCCCTATTTTTTAACTTTACTCCCGCAGGGTAAAAAAGTGCCCCTTTACGCCCGCAAACCGGGGTAAAAAGTGAGTACTTTACCCCCGGAATGGCAAAAAATTTATTTTTCTCTTCATTTTTCAACCTTGGCCACAATTTCAATTAATTTACTATTAAAAGCATTTCCCGTACCCGAAAACATTTCTCTCCCTGCAACGAATTACTATTGTGCCATTTTAAGGGTGGGTCGTGTTTTCGGTCAATAATTTAAGTATTAGTGTGTCATGGAAAAATATGAAAAAAACACTATTTTATAGAGAATTTTATGCTCTTCAATTATGGTCTGATCATAATTTTTCATAAAAGCATAAATAAGCGAGTTATCGGCAAAAAATCGCGTTGGGGGAGCTAAAACCCCCGATTGTGGGGGACGCCGGCGCGGCGTGGGATTTTATGGGACTTTTGGGGGGTTCATTAGAACACTCCAATGTACATCTCTGCCAAAATTCAGCTAGCCCTGATTTTTTTCAAACTAAAAACCTTCCTTGTCTGGAGACCTCGATTTTTCAATTACCCTGTATGTTAAAAGATGTCGGTAATTTTATAACAAACCAATGAACTAAATTTGACTAAATTGTATTGAAAAACAATAAACCAGATAGTTTTCAAATAATCTAAGTTTATATGCCATTATTATTTAGATTTATAACTACAAACAGTTAGGTAAATGAATTTCTATCTAATCTCCCTCATACCTCATATTTGAGGTTATGTAAACAAAAATATTATAATTACCCCCTTTTAGTAATCCATTATTTTTTTAAGCAAGAACATGAATCAATCAAACAGTTTTGACGGAAATACTTCAAAACAAGAAGCAGATTCCGACGACTTTTTGGCGTTCAACGATACAGATCAAACCGACTTCCAACCGATCAACAGCAGCAGTCCACAAAAATCATGGGAACCGAGAAAGAATTACAAAAATAACTGGAACGGAAATAAATATCGAGGAAACAACCGTTCAAATTTTTATAACAGTCCAAACAATGGACAGCGTAATCGTTCGTTTAACAATTCGTATCAAAACAGACGAAATAATCGTAGTTTTAATTCAAATAGTTCCTACCGCAGTGAGGGATTTGATTCTTCTAATAATGCGTCTCGTGGGGAGACTAATATTGCGAGCTACCTTCATCCGTCTTTTATGGAGGATCCTTGGGAGCGTTTAGAAAAGCAATTATTGCAAGTTGACGAAAGTAATGACGAATCTCTTGTGATTTAAGTGTTTTAGATTAAGATTTTGTAAATATGCGAGATGTTAAGAATTACTTTTTATGTATATACGTACCTACGTAATTTCGTAATATGTATGACTTTTAGTATATAAAATATTTTTAAAATAAAGATCACTTTCATAATTTAACTTTTGAACTTATTAAAAGAAAATTTGTTGATTTTCTAGCATTTTTGGAAAATTCAAGAAAAACTTTCACTGAAACACCATAGATGTCGCGACCACCACCACCGGTGATTGTTAAATGACAGCGTAGTTGGATTTCCATTGTGGTTTGTCAAATTATTAAACTTTTGTTTATATTTTATTTATTGTCCTTAAAATGCAACAATATTGAAAAATATCCCGATTTTAAAGTGCGACTTATGATATAAAGTTTAAATTCTACCAAGTTGAAAAAATAAGGGAGGTTAGTTGACTCTCAATGATCATGATTGTATGATTATCGTGTAGTTTTATGTTTAGGATGGCGCATTCCGGAGCTCCTACGGGAAAACGCAAAGAAATTTATAAATACATAGCTCCATGGCCATTGTACAGTATGAATTGGTCGGTTCGACCAGACAAACGTTTTCGGTTAGCTTTGGGAAGTTTTGTTGAAGAATACAATAATAAGGTACAAATTGTATCTTTGGATGAAGACACAAGCGAATTTTCCGCTAAAAGTACCTTCGATCATCCATATCCAACAACTAAAATGATGTGGATACCAGACAGTAAAGGAATGTTGCCCGATTTACTAGCAACGAGGTAAAGTGTTGAATTTTATACTGATAGTTTTTTAGGGTTTTGATTGTGGCTTTGGCAGTACAATTAAAACAAATTCGTTCAGGTCCTCTGGACAAATCCTACAATAAGAATTCAGAATGGTGTTCGAATTGTTCATTAAAAATTATAGATTTATGCAAACGCTGTGACCAAATTATAAATATTCAGGATGCAATCCTCTTACTGTAATCTAGAGCTCCATTCAAATTTTTTAATACAATATTCTGCCCTGGTATGTTAGATCTAACATTTTGTTGATATCTTCGATCACATATTCTCAACAAAATAGTGGTTTAATCTTGATTCAATGTAAGAACCACAGTGTAAACACAGCAGTGGCTTGGTGTGATCACTGGTTGAGTTACAGCGCGGAAATTGTGGGTTTGAATTGCGGACTACAACACTCTGTGGATAAATTAGTTGCAAGTAAAAGAGAAACAAGAGGATTGATCCACCTCAATAAATAAAGTAGCAATATTCCGAATGGAATGGAAAAGCTTGATAATAATTGATAAGAACCATTTACACTTAACACACTTATTCCAAGGTTTTTCTAGTAATGATATGCCTTTGAAAAAAAATTCTTTTGATAAATCTGCATAATACGACTCCATAGCGTTTTTCAAGTCGTCATTTGATAAAAAGTGACGCCCCACAGTGGGGCAAAAAATCTTCAGAACTGCTATTAAATCAAATACTATTTTGATTGATTTTTAAGTTGGATATCTCTTTTTCAGGATGTTAGTAGTATTTAAAAAATTCATAGATAGATTTTTAAATATATTTTTATTATGGAAATCGGATTTTTTCTATCAGACACTGACGCGCATGAATGGACTAACGCGATTCAAATACATTTAATTTATTTTTAAGGTGGATATCTCTTTTTAGGGCTGTTAGTAGTATTGCAAAGATTCATAGATAGATTCTTGAATATGTTTTTGTTAAAAACATCGCATCTTTTCTATCAGTTACTGGCGCGCATGAATGGATTAACGAGATTCAAATACAGTTGATAAACATTTTCTTTAATAAAATTTATAATAAAACTTTAAAAATAATAAACCAGGGTTGTTAGTGGTATTTAAAAAATTCATCGATAGATTCTTGAATATATTTTTATTACGGAAATCAGATTTTTTCTATCAGACACTGACGCCCATGAATGGACTAACGTGATTCAAATACATTTAATTGATTTTTAAGGTGGATATCTCTTTTTAGGGCTGTTAGTAGTATTGCAAAGATTCATAGATAGATTCTTGAATATGTTTTTGTTAAAAACATCGCATCTTTTCTATCAGTTACTGGCGCGCATGAATGGATTAACGAGATTCAAATACAGTTGATTAAACATTTTCTTTAATAAAATTTTAAAATTAATAAACTAGGGTTGTTAGTAGTATTTAAAAAAAATTGATTAATATAATTTTTCATATTTCTTAAGCGAGAAACAACTTATTTGATCGCAACTTTTTTTGGATCACCCTGTATGAACTGCTTCCAAAAATAAACAAAATGGGCTAATCCCTCAAATTTTTTTTTTCATTAAAATCGAAAATTTAAGTGATTTTAAACCCCTCTTGCGTAAAAAAAAATTTTTGTTAGCAATTTTAACGATCGTATTGAAGTTCAAAAATTGAAATATTTTTAAATAATTAAAACGCGGTAAATAATGACGTACATAAAGGTAAGCCAATTAGAAGCCAATACACTCCCACTATTGAAATTTAATTATTTTTAAATGTCAGTTGGTATACTATAACCTTAAAAGTTTAAATAATAATGTATTTAAATGTAAAGAATGAATTGAAACTATATATTATTATTTTTATACTTCAAAATGGGTAGCAATTAGAAATTAATTTTGAACAAGCATCATTTATTTATTAAAAATTGCATATTTTCATAGTGAACGTAGATGGCGTATTATATATGCATGTTTGCCATGGTTATAATAAGTATTTGAATTTACGGATTTTTAACAATTTTTAAACACATCACATGGGTACAATCAAGGATGTAATTTTCGCATACATATAAACGTGGCATCGTGGTAAATGCAATTTTAATTGCAAATTGTGATTGGACTACCTTTTGGTACGTCACAGAATGGCGACTTTTCAAACGTATACGTTTAAAAAAGGCACTTTATTTAATTAGTATAGCGTTTTAAAATTATATATTTGTAATTATATATAGTATTTTGCTATGGGCCATCGATTTTTATAGGTAAAAATTATATTTTTGACAACACGGGACAACCCCAAGCATGGGCGAAAATGGTCATAATGGATAAGCGCGACTGTTTTCTTATACTCCATACCCATTAGAAAAAACGGGAGAAAAGCTTAATCTGCTCTGGAACATAACTAAAAAAACCCAAAAACTAATTAAACTTCAGATTTAAAGAATAACGGTCCGTAGCGTACTTTTATAAATTACACGCGCTTAAATTTTAAAGTTTCACGTTAAATATTTCAATTCTTAAAAATGCTTCCGGTGGAAAAAAATCGCGCTAATCAGGATCGAAAATTTTAATAGTATTCCAGTGTGTGCATGAGTTAGTGGTGTATTGAAACGTTATGGAGAGGAATCTCTAAATAGCATTTAGTTTTTTCATTTAATTGCATGTTTTAGCTGTCTTGCCCCCACTGTTCGCCGCCCAAACCATTACATTTATTCATGCTTATTAATTTTCTCCACAACTACAAGCCAGTATTGAATTTTTAATATCTCAACCACTCCATTAACCCTTTCACCGGTTTACCCACAAATTTGTGGGTAAAAAATGAAGAAAATATTTTCAGAACCCCACAAAATTGTGGGTAAAAAATGAAGAAAATATTTTCAGAACCCCATAAATTTGTGGGTAAAAAATGAAGAAAGAAATGCAAAAAATTTGTCAATAACAATCACATAAATTTTTATACCGGGTGTTCATTTTAATACTTCCAGGAATTAATATCTCAAAAACCAAAAGTCAGATGAAAAAATTTTTCGGACAAAAGTTGTATGATAGCGAGGGGGAAAGAATATGACATAATTGTTTTTTTAATTTATTGACCTTTTCAAGGTCATTTGAAGGTCAACTTTGTTTTTTTAAATAGCACCTTATATTTTTTTAGCAGATTAATATTTTGCATGAATAAATAAACAACTTTTGTTGGAAAATTTTTTTTTTAACCGACGTTAGGCTTTTCGAGTAAGATGCGTATAATCAACATTGTTAATCAAAATTTAATATTTACAAGTTTTAGAAGGCTATTTATTAGTATTAAACAGTGGAAAAAATGTTTGTGAACGAGTGTTTTCATAACAAGTTTTCAAAATGTTCCCCATTTATAGCTAAACAATGATACAGCCTTTATTGAAACTCGCTTCTAACTTTTTCAAAAGTTTCTTTCGTAATATTTTTGCGTCGGATAAACAAATTTTCCAACAAAAGTTGTTTATTTATTCATGCAAAATATGAATCTGCTAAAAATAATATAAGGTGCCATTTAAAAAAACAAAGTTGACCTTCAAATGACCTTGAAAAGGTCAATAAATTAAAAAAACAATTATGCCATATTCTTTCCCCCTCGCTATCATACAACTTTTGTCAGAAACATTTTTTCATCTGACTTTCGGTATTTGAGATATTAATTGCTGGAAGTTTTAAAATGAACACCCCATATATAAGATATAATTTTCCCGCCTTATAGCTATAAAAGCAATTTTTTATATAACCCCCGTAATTAAAGATTTATCAATTTATTTTCCCTATTAAAAATTCTTAAATAATGATTATTTTTGTTTATTATTAAAATTTCGAAATCATTAATTTATTTTTCTTGATTCTAAATAAATCCATAAACTTACCAAAATTTAAGAATAAACCCAAGCAACACAAGACCGTCAGAAATGCACATATTCTGTACATATTTTTCCGTGACGATATTGCATTGATTTGCCCACTTTGTCGTTACGGTATTATATGTATAGTTTATGTACATATTCGCTTAATAATTTTTCGCAACGATTTCTTAACTAATCGGCATTGATTTTTCCGTTACGGGTTACGGTATTTTATTCATGGATTATGTACATGTGCGTTACATAAATTTTCGTAACTAAACGGCATTGATTTTTCCGTTACGGTATTTTATTCATGGATTATGTACATGTGCGTTACATGAATTTTCATAACTAAAAGGCATTGATTTTTCCGTTTCAGTATTATATGCATCGTTTGAATAAATTTTCGTAACGATTTCTTAACTAAACGGCATTGATTTGCCCATATTTTCGTTAGGGTATTATTGTGACGTTTTTTTCGATGACGTTTCAATACGTCTCAATACGTAAAATTTAGGTGCCGATACGGCACTAATAATTTATGTACCAAACGTAATAAATATTAATATAAAAAAATTATTTTTAATTAATTATAAGCATTTAGTAAAATTTTATAATTATTAATAATAATTAAAAATAAATGTAATTTTTATTTAGATTTGAAACTTTTTACAGTCAATTATTTATTGTTATGATTTATTAATTACATTATTAATACTAAATTAGTCATATAAATAAGCCTTATAATATTATTCTTGATTCCATTTGTTTGCAATGCTAGGATCTGAAAATTTTTCATTAAATTATATACATTTTACTTACTTTTTTTTTACCTAGTATGGGATTCGATCCTGGGATTTCTGCTTGAGAGTCCGGCTCCTTATCCACCAGGCTGTCCGGGCTGCTTAGTTTCAAACATTACTTATTGAATATTTCAAGTTTTTACAGCTTTACTTTAAAATATTAGAGTGCGTTGATATCGCAATAAATTCCACAGCATTGAATAAAATATTTATTTATTTACACAAATATTAAAAAAATACAACAAAATAAAATACTCTATTTTTTATAATTACACGAAGGTATACAGAAAAATTTAGATTTCGAATCTAATAAGGGTAGTAATAAGCATTTATTATTCGTAGAATCAAATATATTATGTTGCAACATTGCTTTTAAATATATGTCGCAATCTCATCAATTTAACATCATTTGTGATGTGAAAAAATTTTTTTCAAAATACCTAACTACAAAAGACGCGAAATGTGGTTTTTACAAACTGCAAGTTCCTTTTATTATGAAATGTAAACTGCTTAAGCAGTTACTCATCGTTACTCTCATCAGACCTTGAAGATTACGGTTTTACGATTTTGTCCATTTTCAGATGACTATAAAGTTTTATGACCCTTTCAATTTTTAAAGCAATTTGAGCATGTGTTTCTAGCCTGCATACAACCTTTTAGAGGAAACATGGTTTAAATATATATTCGGTCTACTAAACAATTATATTATTTCAACATCAAAATTATTATAAATTTGTTATAATTAATATTACATTTATTTATTAATGAATTTGAAACATTTTTAAATTAAATAATTAGTACAAAAGCCGTATTTTTCGTAAAGCAAATTTTTCATAAATTTGATGAAACGGCACAATAATAAATACTCTATTAGTCATTAATTATTATTTTCCAGTAAACATAAAAGTAATGTAAAATAATGAAGATAATAAAAGTATTCTTTTTTAGTTACAAAAATTTCAATTATATTCGTAGATATTTTTATTCGAGTTATTAAATAATAAAATAATTAATCGGTATATTTCTTTATTTGAGCTTTAATTTATTAATAATTTAAATTCTGATGCATCGATACTGTCGTAACTATGTTACTTTATTTGCAGGCAAATTACAAACAATCTTAAAGGTTATATTAGGTATTTTTGGACAAATTTAATTAAAATTAGGTAAATTTAAATAAGTATATTGTAATTAAAAACCAAAATGATAAATAATAATGACTAATAAGATAGTTAAATCCAGCTATTATATAAATTAGGAAAGTGGAAATGTCCAAGTAAATAGAAGTATAATATAAATTTAGGCAGGTCATTTTACATTTAACAATTCTATGACAATACTAAAAACTAAAAAGGGATGTTTTATTGTGCAAACCCCCTGTTGTTTAATGGCCTTCACTCCTGCACATGTACTTCAAAAATTTACTTACTTCAAAAAAACGCTATGAAAATGTATGCATTGAAACTAGTAACTAAAATTAAATATTTTTTAGTTAATAAATGCTATGTGCATATTATGCATCGAAATTTACTTCAAACAAACGCAACGAAAATGTATGCATTGAAACTCGTAACGAAAATTAAATATTTTTCAGTTAATAAATGCGATGTGCATATTATGCATCGAAATTTACTTCAAACAAACGCAACGAAAATGTATGCATTGAAAATCGTAACTAAAATTAAATAATTTTTAGTTAATAAATGCTGTGTGCATATTATGCATCGAAATTTACTTCAAACAAACGCAACGAAAATGTATGCATTGAATTTCGTAACTAAAATTAAATATTTTTTAGTTAAAAAATGCTATGTGCATATTATGCATCGAAATTTACTTCAAACAAACGCAACGAAAATGTATGCATTGAAACTCGTAACTAAAATTAAATATTTTTTAGTTAAAAAATGCTATGTGCATATTATGCATCGAAATTTACTTCAAACAAACGCAACGAAACTGTATGCATTGAAACTCGTAACTAAAATTAAATATTTTTTAGTTAATAAATGCTATGTGCATATTATGCATCGAAATTTACTTCAAACAAACGCAACGAAAATGTATGCATTGAAACTCGTAACGAAAATTAAATATTTTTTAGTTAATAAATGCTATGTGCATATTATGCATCGAAATTTACTTCAAACAAACGCAACGAAAATGTATGCATTGAAACTCGTAACTAAAATTAAATATTTTTTAGTTAATAAATGCTGTGTGCATATTATGCATCGAAATTTACTTCAAACAAACGCAACGAAAATGTATGCATTGAAACTCGTAACTAAAATTAAATATTTTTTAGTTAATAAATGCTATGTGCATATTATGCATCGAAATTTACTTCAAACAAACGCAACGAAAATGTATGCATTGAAACTCGTAACGAAAATTAAATATTTTTTAGTTAATAAATGCTATGTGCATATTATGCATCGAAATTTACTTCAAACAAACGCAACGAAAATGTATGCATTGAAACTCGTAACGAAAATTAAATATTTTTTAGTTAATAAATGCTATGTGCATATTATGCATCGACATTTACTTCAAACAAACGCAACGAAAATGTATGCATTGAAACTCGTAACGAAAATTAAATATTTTTTAGTTAATAAATGCTATGTGCATATTATGCATCGAAATTTACTTCAAACAAACGCAACGAAAATGTATGCATTGAAACTCGTAACTAAAATTAAATATTTTTTAGTTAAAAAATGCTATGTGCATATTATGCATCGAAATTTACTTCAAACAAACGCAACGAAAATGTATGCATTGAAACTCGTAACTAAAATTAAATATTTTTTAGTTAATAAATGCTATGTGCATATTATGCATCGAAATTTACTTCAAACAAACGCAACGGAAATGTATGCATTGAAACTCGTAACTAAAATTAAATATTTTTTAGTTAATAAATGCTATGTGCATATTATGCATCGAAATTTACTTCAAAAAAACGCAATGAAAATGTATACATTGATACTGCACATAAATAGTACAGTGTAGATATGAATTAAAAATTATGTACCACTTCGGTACCTTTTCGGTACATAATTTTCAGTTATGAAAAAATATGTACATATTATTCATTCTTCAATGATATACCGGCACAAAATCAACATTCGTGTTACTTGGGAAATAACCCCTTGACCCAGCATTTTGAATGCTTTTAAGCATAAATATTTTGAACCCCCAAATTTTGGTAAAATCGGTGAAAGGGTTAACTATCCTGCAACCTCTTAAAGTAACCCTACAAAACTTACCTTACACTATGTATATAATAATTTTGAAAGGTTCCTTAAAACGCACTGTCAGCTTCTCCCCAATTGGCGATTTTAACCCCATGGACGCGATTTTGTGCTCCTCAATTTTGAGCAGATTTGCGAAATGTATACTTGGGGGGGGGTCATTAAGGCATTTAAATACACGGAACTCGACGAATCCGGTCGCCCGTGATAATCGGTAGTAAATTTAATTAAAAATTGAATTAACCCATTAGTTCCCAAGGTTCGAAAATAAAACTAATTTTATGTTTTTACTGCATTTTATTGCTTACCATACTCAAATAAAAATTTATAAAGTTTAAAAAATTATACCTTTGTAGTATTTTTACAAAATAATGTTGCATAAAAATATTTATTATTGGTAGAGCACGGATTTGTCAACCCGAATTTCAAAATTACCTAGAGATTCTGAAAGCTGACAGTTTATATTATAGTATAATAAAAAAAAAAATTTGCGGTAAATTCAGAAGTTTTTGAATAAATCGACGTTGACGTTCGAAAAATTATGTAAGTGACGCGCATAAGGAATCTCATATAACCTGTATGAAATTTCATAAATTCATAATCATAAATATGCAAAAATTAAATTTTGTGATTATATCGACATATTTCATAAAAAAAAATAATTAATGTTCTGTTGAGAAGAATAAATTCTAGCAGCTGAAAAGTAATTTCGTCCAATAATACAAAAAAAAAATTAATTATTTTAAAAATGTTGCGTATACGCAACGTTGGGGATTAATGGGTTGTGAGTTAAATTTCGAAATACGCATGAGGGGGGAGAGGGATTAAAACATTGAAATACACAGGGCTTGACAAATCTAATCTGAAAGTACGCTAGCGTAATCTTACCTATGATTTCACATTCGTAAAATTTTAAAATTGGTTACTGAACCGTAGAAACTTGACAAAAGTTGACGTTCACGTTGGCGTCTTCATTACTTGGTTTCTGAACCTCTATTAACAATTTTTTCTATTCCATCAATTATGCACCTTTATCTTTGAACTCTATTTTGGTAATAAACTCGATTCTGTAACACAAAAGATCTGTTTGAACACCCAAGTTCCGTTTCAAGTTTAATGTTTTGGTTTTCTTACATTTGAAAATTTTGCGTTTTTCCTTTAGAAATGCAGACAGTTTTTAACCCAATAACTATTTTAGGTTTTTACTCTGTACCCTAACATCGAATATGTAGGATATTTCTTAGTTCTTACATTCAAGACGCGAAACAATTGCCAAACAATTCTCACCTATAAAGGTTTTCACCCACCCACCCCTCAAACCGTTAAGTTATTCATGTTTGAACTTTTCCCCATAGGCTATCTTTGAGTTTATAAAACCTCAACCGCCCACTTGGCTGCCTCACCATCCCCCAAACTAAGCTTTACAGAAAATAACGTGTGCTGTTTGTGACAAATTATATTTGGCAGATCTTCCTTTAGAGGCCAAAACCGTTTTGAAAACCAAAAAAATTCTTGCGTTAAAGTTTTTTTTTGACTAATCCCGTTCAAACCATTAAACTTTTTTATATTTTTAAAATTTTACCTACAACTACAACCCAGCCCCGAATTTTGAAGACCTCAACTAGCTGCTCAACAACCCCCTGAACTAAACCTATTTTGTTTCTTATCCTAGCTCTGAACAGTACCAGATTAGACGGAAGAGACCCAGTGAGAAATATTTCTTGAGGCCCTCACAGATAATATTAGTTCCCACATTTCTATTGTGACTGCAATAAAATATAGTTAAAAGATCTTACGTACTATTAAATTTTAATTGCGCTTATTTAATTTAAATGTAAGTCAGTGAACTTTTACCATAGATATTGTAATAGTTGATTTTCCTCCTCCAGTGTCATTAATACGTAAAAAGTTCTGCAAATGTATACTTAAAAACGACATAACTAAATAAGGGTGACCCATTTATTAGTAAAATGTAGGACTTCTTTTATAAACCCGTGATTTTAAAAATTTATCGCCCCATTCTCAGCCGCTCTAACTTTGCAATCCAATGTTTCAAACGAAGTTTATTCAAAATCAATCAATTATTTAAATTCCATTAAAGCAGATTAAAAGCACTAGGAAAGAACTTAAACCCTTTTGACCGAATATATACCGCGCTTTTGACGTGCAGCGTTTTATGTATAATTCTACATGCTAATACTTATTTGTGTGCTTGCTTTGAAATACCGTCATTTCTATGTTCACATCTTTATATCAGATTTTGTCACTGTTTTGTACGAATTTTAAATTAAATTAAAGGAGCGTAATTTTAACCATTACCAATTTGGTGTCTGTGACACTCGCCGCCAATCGTGTCTTAAATTTTCTTTTAGTTGAAAACATTAAATAGGAATGGTAACAGTAGAAAAATATAGCATTTTTTAAGAGCCTTAGTTTCAGTTGTAATTACTCGAATAACTAATAAGTATATTTACAAATCTCCATTGTTCATCATCAAATCTCCAACTATTTAAAAACTTTTTGACTAATCACAAATTTGTTTCAGTGGTGATTATCTGAGAGTGTGGAGGGCTGGCGAGCCTGAAACAAGACTGGAATGCGTTTTGAACAACAACAAAAACTCCGATTTTTGCGCACCTTTGACGAGTTTTGATTGGAACGAAGTAGATCCCAACTTAATTGGTACATCTTCTATCGACACCACTTGCACAATTTGGGGACTCGAGACTGGCCAAATGTTGGGACGAGTCAATTCCGTGTCTGGACACGTAAAGACTCAACTAATAGCACATGACAAAGAAGTATATGATATTGCATTTTCACGTGCTGGAGGTGGACGAGATATGTTTGCATCGGTGGGTGCAGACGGTTCGGTTCGTATGTTTGATTTAAGACATTTGGAGCATTCGACAATAATTTATGAGGATCCAGCTCATACTCCTTTGTTGAGGCTGGCTTGGAACAAACAAGATCCCAATTATTTGGCAACCGTGGCGATGGATTCGTGTGAGGTTATAATTTTAGATGTTCGAGTCCCATGTACTCCGGTGGCGCGTCTAAATAATCACAGGGCGTGCGTGAACGGTATAGCCTGGGCGCCACATTCAAGCTGTCACATTTGTACCGCAGCTGACGATCACCAAGCCCTAATTTGGGACATACAACAAATGCCACGAGCAATAGAAGATCCAATTCTAGCCTATACGGCGGCAGAAGGTGAAGTGAACCAAATCCAATGGGGAGCTACCCAACCCGATTGGATTGCCATTTGTTATAATAAGTCATTAGAAATATTACGTGTGTAAGTAAACGAAAAATGATTACTTAATTCATAAAATTTTTATATTTAAATTTAATTTTAGTGTGATTTAGTTTTGTGAAGTTAGATTTATGCTGTGCTTGTGTTGAAACATTTTATTTATTTATTTATAACCATCTGAACTCTGCATGAAAAAATCCAAAACATTTTAACTTGTAAAAATTTAAGTATAGTTTAACGTGCAATCTCTAGGTGGATATTTTAAATTTTACCAAAAATTGTGAAAAACAAATTTTGTATTTCTTTTTATACCTTTTGATCGGTGTATGTAAATAAATGTAAGCCTAATTTATTTCCATTAAAGGATATTATATTTCTTGTATATTTAAAATAATAAAGTGTAGAACTTGGCATTTTTAATTTCATCTCCAGAAAGAAGTTTGGAATTTATTGTGTGAATTCAAATATGGAGGTAATTTCTTAAACATAACCTTAATTTTTTATGTGCACGCACGTAATAGGAATTTATGTGCAGTCAGGTGTTACCTAGTTTTTCCAACAATGGTGTGCAAGAATTTAGTGCAGTTAAGAAATTATTGTACCAGGAAGTCGACGTTTTATGTTACAACACCGATTTATTATGTCAATGCAGGTACGTAACCTCAATTTTTTGTTTTTCTTTTAGGTTATTTTATGTACATGGTGTTGCATATTTTTTAAACCTGTAGGGCAGTGATTCTCAACCACTGTGCCGCGGCACTTTTGTGTGCCGCCAAATTTTAGATATATAATTATGTTAATATTATTAAATAATATGATTTAAAAAGAAAAATCCGGAAAATTATTTTAAATTTAAAAAAAAAAAATTTTTTTTTTAATTATTTCATTATTTGTTTTGCAACGTGTTCTTTCTTAGAATCATTAACTGATTTTTATGCCTCAAGTCGGCTCACAGGTGGCACTAGTACGTACAAAAACAGGTTGTTTTAATGACAGTGGGGATTCCCAACGCGTTGCATAGTAGCAAAATAGTAGTTACTGCACATTTTTTTCGTTAAAATTTGCAAAAGTATGTGATTTAGTTTACTATTAATTTATTTGCTTGCAGTTTCAATTTATAAAATTAAATAAACATATTGGCTTTGCAGTATTGTATTCTCAAACTTGAATAAATCGTATTTCAAGGTAATATTTGATTCCCCTTTTTTTAATAATGTTTCGACAATATTATTTTTATTTTAACAGAATCTTCTGAAAATGGATAAATGGTTAAAAAGAAGAAAGCTTAACGATGATAATAGTGATAATGATAACGTTAGCGAGCAAGTTAATGAGCCCACGCCCGGTACAAGTAAAGATACTTCTTGCTCCAAAAAATACGTTGTTCATCGGAAATACAATGATGATTTTTTGAAATTTGGGTTTACCTCTACAATGGAAAATGACAAAGTTGTTCCCAAGTGTGTGATATGTGGTTGTAAATTATCAAATAGTGCTATGGCTCCGAGCAAACTCCAACGTCACTTGGTGACTAATCATCCTTCGCTTTCAACAAAAGATAAAAGCTACTTTCAAATGTCTTTATCTTCAAAATCCAAGCAAGTAAAAGTTTTTGAAAAACAAATCGGTGTGTCTGAAAAGGCTCAAGTAGCTTCTTACCAAATAGCTGATTGATTGCTGTTAAATTAAAACCTCACAATTTGGCTGAAGAAATTATATTACCAGCTTGTCGCAAAATTGTAAAAATAATGATCGGTGGATCAGCAGATATTGATATTTGTAAAATACCACTTTCGAATGACACAATCCATCGCAGAATTAAAGATATGTCGCAAAATATTGAGCAAAATACTGCAAAAACTCTTGCAAATTCAAATTTTGCTCTACAAATCGACGAAACAACAGATATTACAGGAAAAGCTCAATTAATTGCATTCGTTAGATTTATTCACGAAAATGATATAATTAATCAATTTTTATGTTGTCGGGAGTTACCTGATTTTATATACCTATATTTGCGGAATGATTTACAGCTGTCGCCGTTTATCCTGATTTTACAACTGGCAAACATATTTTTGATGTAATTAGTTCATATTTAGAAGAAATTAAAGTTTCTTGGAAGTCATGTATTGGCATTTGTACAGATGGTGCTCCAGCTATGACTGGACATATAAAAGGATTTGTAGCACATGTTAAAGAACAGAATGAGGATATATTAGTTACCCATTGTTTTTTGCATCGAGAAGCACTTGTTACAAAATATTTGCCATTAGAATTGAAAATGGTTCTGGAACAATGTGTTAAAATGATTAATTATATAAAATCAAGACCATTAAAGAGTCGCTTATTTAGTAAATAATGCCAAGCTATGGAAGCCAAGTACGAATCCTTGTTACTGCATACGGAAGTAAGGTGGTTGTCCAGAGGAAAAGTTTTATGTCGTGTGCTGGAATTAAAAGACGAAATGAAAATGTTTTTTGAACAAGATAAAAATTATGATTTTGTTCATTTCTTGGAAGATAAAATATGGTGTACTAAACTGGCTTACTTATCAGACATTTTTGTTATTTTTAATAACATAAATTCAAGTATACAAGGGCCTAATGAAAATATCTTAAACTCAACCGATAAGCTGGTGGGATTCCAAAAACAAATAACTTTATGGAAGAATAAAGCTCAGAAAGGCAATTTAGAAAAGTTTGAGTCAGTCCCAAAAGACTGTTATAAAACTATTAAAATAATTGTTATTGACCATTTGACAACATTAGAGGAGAGAATTATTCATTATTTCCCAAAATTAGATATAAAGAAATTTGATTGGGTTCGTAATCCATTTCTCATAACGGATACTTCTGTATTTGACTTAACTTTGAATGAAGAGGAAGAACTCATTTTGCTTTCCAATAATCGAGATTTAATTTTAAAACATTCAGAAGAATCAATTAATTCATTTTGGATTAACATTAGATGCGATTATCCAATGATAGCCAAAAAAGCTTTAAACATATTATTACAATTTTCCACGTCTTATTTGTGTGAATTCGGATTTTCAGCATTAACCAACATTAAAACTAAAAAAAGATCAAGATTGTTAAATGTAGAAGACGATATGAGAGTAGCATTGTCATTTTTACGACCAAATATAAATGAAATTATCAAAAAACATCAAGCTCAAATTTCGCATTAAAAGTATTCTTATTATTAACTAGTAATTAATCCCTTAATAAACGTACTGTTATTTTTGTAGTACATATTATTTTATTTCGCACATTTAAAATTATTATCATAAACTATTTTACGCAGTGTGTTATAGGTAAGTAAATAATTTTTAAACTGCGCGTCCCTATGTGACGCGCATGAATGGATTATCGAGATTCCTTTTTCTTTGCGTGCCGCCAAATTTTGAAATCGTTAAAAGTGTGCCGCAACAAAAAAAAAGGTTGAGAATCACTGCTGTAGGGGTTTAGGCGTTGTGCGAATTTCAGCATCGGTGCCTCTGATGACATGTTGTGTTATATAAATATTAATCATAGTATTTTGTTGCTTCTTTAACACGATTTTAGCTTTGTAATAAGCACTGGAGCATCCAAATACAAACTTCAATAAATGCTCTATTATTTCTTTTAAAAAAGCTCAATGGCCTTCTCTTAGCAATAAGAATCTCCAAAGTATAACTGTGATTAATGATTACCTTGGTGTACATTTGGATACTGGTCTAACCTTCAGAAATCGCATCTTATTTGAAGCAATTTGGGTTTCGTTCGTCGTCAGTCTGTGCATTTGTCTGCTACTACTGTAAAATTATCGTACGTGTTCTGTGACGGATTTTTGGAATTCATCACTTACGGTCAACCCTGTATATCAATTATTCTATCCGCGCCGAGGTGGGGATTGTTCAAACTGCGCAAAAGGACAGTCTTGCGTCATCTTTTGATCGAGCAAGAGGTCTTGTTTTGAGCTCGAACGAGCAAGATAAGCCTGGTGAATTTTCAAGCGAAAATGTCGATTTGTGTGTCTACTGTGGAATAATCATGGGATTTGGGTTGCGAAATTAACGGGATGTGGAGCGAAGGTATTCTTTCCGCAACATTTTTTGTTGGCGCAGGCCCAGTAGGGGTCTGAAATATCTTCGTTGATAGGAAATGGCGGATTTTCCCCATATCGTACGTTTCTTTGTCGATTCCTACTGCCTATGCTGTTTCTGAAGGTTTTGGAATTCCGTTCAGAGTGGTGAGTAACATTTTTGTTATTGATCCATTGATTGACTTGGCCAGTTTTGCTTCGAACACCTGGAGTCGCTGTCGTTTGAATTCACCCTTGGCTGATTCATGTTTTTTTATGTTTTAACATTTTGGTTTTTCCTTTGCCTTGCATTTTTAATTGCAGAGTGTTTGCCAAGATTACGATTGAGTTGCAGGTTTTGTATTGCTGCATCAAGATGATAAAGGGTAATCTTATCTTTCACGCTCGCAAGCGTTTGAATTTTATGTTTGATAAACTTATTAATTATATTATAATGTTTTATTTATTGAATTTGAACGACGTATTATTTTCACTAGGTAACATCGTGCAATGCTGGCGGAATGCATTGGCATGGAGAATTCCAAAGTGGTCGACTTAAGTTCAAATCTTGTATTTGAAATTTTATGATCGATAATTTTTTTGTGTTTATTTTTAGTTATGTGTTTTTTTTAAAGTAGGTAGCGATGTACGACCAAATGTACAGGGTGTTGAATTTCATCGGGGGCGCTTCCGCTTGGTTGATTGTTTGGGAAGTTCGTTGTGGGATTTTTAATGACCACTCGAACGTTCTCTTGATTGATTCGGGGAGGGGCTCTTAGTGGCAATCTCTTTGCTACTGTACTGGTCCTGGTCGGCTAATGCACTTTCCATCCGACATTGCAAATATCATCACCTTAAGGTAACGACCATCTTGTTGCTACTTTATTTTTGTTGTGTTCGCAAAGCTGTTCCTTGATCTTCTTCGGGGCATTCATTTGAGATTACCCACGGCCTTCGCCCCGCTATAACGAGCTGGTTTATACCTAACATCAGGGCCCCACGCAAATTAAAGTAAAAATTTATTTTCTGCGTGGACATATCTGATCCGAGCTACCTTCTCATTAGAGATAGTGAGGACAGATAATGTTTCAGTTCTTGTTCGCTCCCAGTTGGAGTATGCAAGCTACGTCTGGTCGTTTCATTATCAAATCTATGTTGATCATATTGCAAGAGCACAGCATAGGTTTTTCAAACTCCTGTGTTACAAATTAGGACTGGTTAATAAGGTCAGTATTTGCAACACCAAACCTCTGGGTGTTACAAGAATGGTTGCTGATTTCTGCTATCTGTATAATTTTTTCAGCAGATGGACGAACAGGAAGTCCATCTTCCTGTAAAATTGGAACTTTCATGTGCAAATTTTTATGCCATGATTTTTTACGATTTTAAATTGAGATTCAAGAAAGAGTACTGTTTATAGCTGGTTTTCTGAATTCCGGCTTGGACGCACCATTCTCAGTGGCGAATTTCGTGCAGGTCGTCCAGCAACGTCTGTTGTTGCCACTAATGTTAATGCTGTACGTGAAATGATAGAGCGAGATTGACATGTGATATACCGAGAGATTCAAGCATCCTTAGGTATTGACATGAAAGCAATACACACGATTTTGCATGATCATTTAGGCGTTCGGAAGCTTTGCAGTCGTTAAATCCCACACAATTTGACAGAAGTTCAAAAACGAAGTCGTGTCAAATGGTGTAAACAAATGCTCAAGAAAATCAACCGAGGCCTTCAAATTTGGTTTACACTGATGTTCTACACCTTTTCCAGCAGTAATTCAGAAAACCTTACCTGCTGTTCAGAAATCGTGAATTGCAATTGACAAATCTGAATAACCGTTGACGATTTCTGAATATTAATTGACAAATCTGAATAACGGTTGACGATTTCTGAATATCAATTGACAAATCTGAATAACGGTTGACGATTTCTGAATTACTGGTGGAAAAGGTGTAGTGATGAAACTTGGATTTATTCATATGAACCCGAAAATAAACAACAGTTCACTGTTTGGGTATTTCAAAATGAGACTAAACCGACAAAAGTTGTCCATTCACGTTGTGCTGCAAAGAAAATTCGCTTGTTCGCTTTTTTCTTACTGGATATGTGGCAACCATAGCTTTAGAAGATCGAAGAATTGTGAACGCTGATTGGTATACTACAATTTGTTTGCCAGAAGTTATTGAGAAAATAAGAAGAAACACTTAAAATTTGCGAATTATTCTGCATCATGACAATGCAAGCTCTCACACAGACTTCTTATCCAGTAAAAATGTGCATTTAATGACTCATTGCTCGTACTCACCTCATTTGTTACATAATGACTTCTTTTTTTCCCTAAAAGGGAAATTTTTCATTGATGCACTCATTAATTTGTTGATTGGTTTCTAACTTGTGAAGGGTTGACTTGAAAAAAGGAGAAACTTAGAGTTCCAACTGCTGTTAAGGAAATTATGCAAACTTCATTAGAATTTTAATCTGTAGATTAACGTTTCCAATTAACTGGGGGATTATAAATTGATTATTTTCATTTACCAGTGCGGATCTGAGAATATAAATATAATAAATAAAATCGTAATTAACTTTAAAACATGTAATCCGGCAAGGTTATTTTGGATTTATAATATGACTTTCATCTCTCATTATTTTATCGTGATTCTGTAGTCGGCCCTGCTGTTTGTGCTTATTGTGGTGAATGTTTATGTTGGAAGCCTATTAGTTAAAAAACATATTATTTTAGCTCCCCACATTGGCCATTTGCATAGTTCCGTAATAACGGACGTAATCCAAAGGTACCAACGTATATTAAACCCAAAAATACCGGTCAAGTTCGTCACCGGAACAGATGAACATGGCCAAAAAATTCAAAAATCGGCCCAAGCGAAGAACATTTCAATACAAGACTTTTGTTCCAATATTTCCAAAGAGTACAAAAATATGGCCGACAGATTCAGCATCGGCTACACAGATTTCATAAGAACCACCGACGAAATACACAAAAGTACAGTACAGGAATTTTGGGTGGGTTTATAATAAATAAATAAAAATTTTAGTTTATTGTAATTTTTTTAATTAGAAAACTATAGATAAGAACGGCCACATCTATTCGTCACAATACGTCGGATGGTATTGTGTGAGCGATGAAGCTTTTTTAACCGAAACTCAAACAAAAGAAATCGACTCGCCAAATGGGAAAAAAGTTAGGGTTTCGATTGAAAGCGGCAATCCCGTTGAATGGACAGACGAAAAAAATTATATGTTTCGTCTCAGCAATTTACAAGACGATTTAATTTATTGGCTAACTAAAAATGGTCTGTTTGCGCTGAAAATTTGAAGGATAAGTAGTTTACATTTTTTTTCTTTTTAAGAAAACGTCGTTAGACCCGCAAAGTTTTATAAAATTTTGTTAGACATGATCAGCAAAGATAAATTACCTGACTGGTCTATCTCCAGACCATCGTCACGTATCCACTGGGGTATTAAAGTTCCCGGAGATGATACTCAAACTGTGCATGTATGGCTGGATGCACTCGTTAATTATTTAACGGTTGCGGGTTATTCAAATCCAATAAATTCAAATTTTCAAGAAGTATGGCCTCCCGATGTTCAAGTCATCGGAAAAGATATTTTGAAGTAAGTACATCATTAATTTCAATTTCTAGACGAAAATGTAACGCCAAATTTTACTTGAAGCTAATTTTACATGAAAATTATTATTCTTGGTGCTTTTTATTATGCATGTAGATACGTTTTAAATTTAAAAGCTTTTTATTTATTATTCAACTCGCATGACGTCATCAATCAAATATTGTAAAGAATGAATATCAGCTTTTATGTCTTTAGCGTGTCAAAAAATTGTGGCTGAGATAAATGACTTTAGATTATCTCACAAATTTGCAATGTTTTGTGTATAATATGTTGCTAACAATGCTATCGTTTTAAATTTTTAAATGGGGAGGAACTTAATCAAATGTTGACATGTACTTAATCGATTAAAATGTTTTTGTTATTTGTTTATCTAAAATTTTAGCCCTTTCATTTTCCGGATATTTAAATTTTCTTTACTTTTAACTTTTAACAAATCGTAAAATTTAACTAACCAATAGAAAATGTTTGTTAGGACTAACGGGCCAATAGAAATCACCCGATAATTTTAACGGCTTGTTAAAAGTTTTATGAAACCGAACATGCATCTTTTTTTATTGCAAACCACCGCACATTAAAATTTACATATATTTATTATGTACTAGGTTTATTAACCTAAAGGTTGGTTTATACACAACGCCGTTAAGCTCCAACGTAGACGGCGGCAATACGGACGTTTATAAAGGGCTCTTCAACGGGGGCTTTGTTTTAAATTTTAAATAAAACACATTTTAATATTATTTAATAGATATGTAATGTAGAAAATCTGCAATTTATAAATTAAAATAATATGGGACAAATTTCCACCAAGACCACGTCTACAGACGTCGATCCATTTGGCAAAAATTTCGATTACATTTGTGCATAATTGCAGCACTAACTCAATAATTACGCGTCGGATGTTGGTTTTCAAAGCTTCAATGGATTTTGGATTATCTGCATAGACTTGATCTTTCCTATAGCCCACAAGAAATAGTCTAACGGCGTTAAAGCACACGATCCAGGTGGTCAATTCTGTGCAGCATTATGCGAAATTATTCGATCGGGAAATTTGGTACGCAATAAATTAAATATTTCAGTGGTTGTGTGGCATGTGGCACCGTTCTGTTGAAACTACATATCACTCACATCCATATCATCAATAACAGGCCAACAAAATGTCAACATGTCGCGGTAACGCAATCCATTTTTTCAAATCCATCGTTTTAAAAAAAAATACTGCCCAGACCAAACAGCACACCAAACAGTAACACGAGTGGAATGTAAAGGCTTCTCAACAATTACTCTTGAATTTTCTGAAATCCAAATGCGAAAATTTTGTTTATTAACGTAACCATTCAAATGAAAATGAGCTTCATCTGAAAAGATGATTTTCTGGTCGGCTGGCTTTAATTCTTGCATAAATTGAACCTTACAAGGCTTTAGACCCAAATCTTTACGCAAAATTTGCCATGTCGTGCTCGTGGATAGGCTCAATTGTTGAGAAAGTCGTGGAATAGATAAATTTGGATCTTCCTCACCACTTTCACTTGCAACAGCAATATTTTCAGTCGAACGATCCGGTCGAATACGTGCCATTGTTGGTATGTTATGTACCAAACCAGTAGACTCAAATTAACCACAAAATTTTAATAGCATTCTCAGAAAGTCGATTATAGCTACCGATAATATCCGAAATTTTGTGATATATAGTTTTAACAGATCCACCATTTTCGTAGTGGATTTTAATTATTTTCATGCGATTTTCAATTGAAATTGAAGATATTTAATAAACTGTGAAGAACAGAATGACCAAAATTGTCACCACATGCAAAATTGGTACTATTAGAAAACGAAGCCCCGGTTGAAGACCCCTCTATATAAAAAATCGTAAACGTCAGGTTCAGGTCTTTACCGTCTTGTCTTGATCCAATAAAAACCGTTCTATACCGCTTAATATTTTTGTTCCTTTCTATGGCAAGCAAAAGATACAAATATGTTTAAATTTCAACTCTCCTGAAGCGAAATCAAACATTGAAATTTATAACGAAGGAAATTTTGAAACGAAAATATTTTATTACATTTTTTTTTTAATATATTGTCATATATAATACCACAAGAGACTATCAAATTGTCGGCAATAATTTTTGAAACTGGAACTGAGTGTTTGTCGCCCTTAAAATCACCATGAGTGCTTTAGCACGAATGGTGATTTTAAATGGCGACAAACACGAAGATTCCATGGTTTAAAAATTAACCGACAATTTTATAGTATCGTGTGGAATTCGTTTGACAATTTCGTAAATAAAATTTCAATTTTTTCTGACAACAAATAATTTATAGTATGCGTTTACGTAGTTTCCATCGTTACTTGACAATACAGACCACGGTGGTCGTATTGCCGCGACAATACACCACCGTGGTCTGTATTGTCAAAGGAAGTAGATTATGATTGGTTCAAATTGATGAGATTCTAACATCCTATTGGTTGAATTATTATGAACGAAATTGTCATAAAAATCCTTTTTAATTTTAATTAAATGTCATATTAGTGCCTGGACCTACCGCAGATAGCGATTATTCAGAAATTTCATATTTCAACTGATTTAATTACATGTTATGTAATAAAATATTTCAGATTTATCCAGAAATAAATTGCTTTGAAACTTATTTTATAATTATTAATTTACTGGAAGATTTTCCCGTCAAGAATGACGACATATCTCCAAAATTGTATTCACCTTGATGGACGTATAGCAATTTTACTTGTATAAAATTAATTAAAATCGTTAGCTTAGAATTATATTTAAAGTAAAACTGTTTCGTTTACTTAAAACTTTTAGCAGTGTGGGTATTCTGCGTTTTTTCAGTCTGTTTCTTCCATTTCTGAATATTATCTTCCCTTTTTCCCTCTATGCCAACCTTGAACATCGTTTGATGCCATCTCCTCATTTCATTTTGGGGTCTTCCTCTGGTTCTTCTGTTAAGCCAAATGTGTACCAACTGTTGTCCTGTTAGTTGTTTTGCATTGTGTACAACGAATCTCCATTTAAAAACTTATCCATCTATTGGTCTTTCTGTCCTTCAACGAGGATAAAATCATTTGTCTCTTCATTTCTCATAGACTCTTTCTAAGTATATCCGTGTTACTCTTGGTTCGTATCCAGGTCTATGATCCAACGTCTTAATCGGGAGTATGCATTCGTTATTGACTTTGGTTTTTATTCTTTATTGCATAGCTCAGCTTTCCAAATGCTACCCAATTCAACCATGCTCTTCTGATGGGTTTTCGCTCATTAGTTTGTGAACTTAATCTTTATGATTACTTCGTTTAACAGGATCTCTTTGTTTTCCGCACTGATTGCAATGTCATCTTCTGTATACGATATCTGCAGTTCAGTTGACGTTTATTCCATGATTGGTGATAGGGTAAGATTTCACGAATCTGTAGAATTCAATGACCCGCAGTTGGCTAACCAATACCGGAAGGTGAAATCTCTTATTGGTAGAGCCCTTCGGATATTGTAGGGTGTACTAACTTGTACTACGGAGACAAGAGCTCTGGTCACCTCCGAAAATCCGCTAATCAGTGGGCTGGGTAATTACCAGCTCGAGAATTACATAAGGTATAAGATGCCCAAAGCGATTCTAGCACCGTAATCTCCCGAATTCAAGCGGCGCCAAGCAATGCCAGCTCTTGAATCTCACGATATAAAATCACAGTTATGGAAATCTGAAATGATGTTCGTGATAAGCAAGACCTGTAATGCACCGGCCACATACGGATTTATTGATATTTATTTTCAGGATGTTTGCCTTGCCAGCATCAAGAATACAAATTGTTCTTAATGCGCGGTATACCAGACTAGATCAGAGATCCTAAATTTTTGGCAGATTTTGCGCAACAACACCTTGTGCTAGCCACCGGCGAGGGGGGTTATTTCGTTGCTCGTAATCTGATCTGACTTACTCCGTTTCTTATCCTTATGGACGTTATTTCCGCTTTTCCCCTCCTATACGAGGACCTGTACGATTTTATGCAACAAATTTGTGTCTGAACCGGTCATGGTCTGATATCCAAAACTTAGAGGCTATTTCGAACCGAATTAAAGGGTTTAAGACAAAATATTGTGTTTCAGAGTTATTTTCACGTAGACTCTCTTTTCGCAACGGACTATTATGGAGTAGAATTTTCTGTGGCCGAATTCTTTTCATAGACGTTTTGTAAATAATATTGGACTGTATAATCTGGTTCTGTATAACCTGGAATTTCTTCATGTGCAGCCCTACACCGCTGCCGTGTAGGTCATGGTCGACCTAATGATGGCCTTGTAGATGCGCAGCTTATTGGCAAGCTCATCTTGCTGCGCCGATTTATCATGGGGTTAGAGCTTATCGTCGATGGCTTTGGCGAGATTTGTGATCGTTGTGCTATTACAGCCATTTTAAACGTTGCCTGTTCGCGGTACTGGTATATTTTGAGTTTGTTATTAATTCTCTTAGTCGTAGCTTTTTAGAACAATTTTTTATGAATGTGAAAGTAAGGAGATGGGACTCGAATTAGTTAGGTTACGTCTACCTCCTTTGGTATGGATTAAAATAATAAACGTAGCTTTCAGACTTTAGATGTATCCCCTCGCGCAACATATCTTTAATAGAAAGTCCAATCACACTCTCCCTCACCTTAGAGTATTCCGTCTTTTATATTGTTCCTACCACTAGTGATTTTCTCATTGTTCATTTAATTTAATTTGTAAGACGACTGTTTTTAATTGTTAATAATGGTCACTGGTTTAACCCATAGCATTTGTCCTGTGCTGGGACGTAGCCACAAAATGTTGTAGGACAGACGGACAGAAAGAAGTAAAGTTGATTAAAACTTCAGTGTTTCTTTTGAAAATAAATTTAAAAACTTTACGATCACTCAATTGTTTAAAGAGATTTGGAAAAAAAATGTCCCGGTACGTAGGCGTTTTTTGACTCCGTCGAAAGCCCGACGACGTTGTGCATAAACCAACCTTAAAATTTTGCGACTCCACATTAAATATTCATTATTTTAAAAGTTCAAATTTAATGAGTTATTTATTAACTTTGTCTTCGACTTTGTTGAACTCAATTACGTCGTAGTTGATCATAGTACAACTAAATTGTTTCGTAATTAAATTTAATTACTAATAACCCCGAAGTGTAATCCTTTGGGAAGTTTGTTATCTTATAATATTTAACGTTTTCTTAGATTTCATGGCATTTATTGGCCGGCTTTTTTGTTAGCCGCAAATTTGGAACCTCCTAAGTTATTGTTGTGTCACTCACACTGGACAGTGGATGGCCAAAAAATGTCCAAGTCAAAAAATAACGTGATTTGTCCGATGAAATCTAGTTATGATTACACGAGCGACGGCTTAAGATATTTTTTGTTACACGAAGACGTTACTCATTCCGATGGAAGTACGTACGGTTTCCAATTTGGTTAAATGTTTACTAATTTATTTGTTTAGATTATAGCGACGAAAAAATAGGTTGTATTCTTGATGCCGAATTAGCAAATACCGTAGGTAATTTATTAAGCCGCTGCTCCGGCAAAGCTTTAAATCCCAATCAGGTTTTTCCGGCGATTGATTTAGAAGCTTTTCAAGAAATAGCATCAAAGGACGTGACAAAGAAATTGATTGAATTAGTTGCTTCTCTTCCAGGTACATTTAATAGGTTTTTAATTTCAATAGAATTTATTTTTATTCTTTTCCCTAGGCGAGTGTCGTCAGCATTACGAGGAATACAATTTTCACCGAGTTATTGGTTCCGTCATAACAACTTTACAAAACGCAAATCTGTTTTTCGAAACTTTAAAACCGTGGGAATTAAAAAAAACAAGAAAATTGCAACAGTTGGACGTTGTGCTGCACGTAACAATGGAAAGTTTGAGAATAGCTTCGGTTATTTTACTTCCCGTTATTCCGAATATTTCGAAGCAAATTTTAAATAAAATTACAGTTCCTGAGGATGAAAGAGTGTGGAATTCTTTAGAGAATTTATCGTGGAACAGAAGCGATTTTACGACGAGATGTCTTTCGCAGGATAAACCCGTCGTTTTTGAACGAGTGCGGTCAAAAGAGAAGACGAAAGCACAAAATTAATGTTGGTAATAAATTATTTGATCTAATTTGGTTTTGTTTTTCTAACCTACACCCAGAAAACTGAATTTTGCGATCACAGCAAACGTTGTGATGTGGGGTAATAAACAAAGTGTAATGTATGGAACCAGCTGAACTAAAATCATTTGTTGAAAAAGTAATCCTTGTCAGCTTTATTTTTGTTCTACAAAGCAATCCACCCCTAGAGCTAGGGGTTATAAGCTGTTTCCAATCTCCAGCTTGGTAAAGGTTAATAAAATACAGTTGCAACATAAAATATATTTAAATTTATTTAAATTGAATGAATTTGGATTAAAAGTATAGTAATATGATCATAATTAATAGAAAACGACCCAAAGTTGTTCTGTCGGTCCGTTCCCGTGTATAAATACCGAAAAGCGCATTCGGCTTTCTATTTGGTCATGGAAATGGATAAGAAAAAAGGATTAAAGCCTGTTCCTTTCTTCATTTTGCGAAATTATAGATTTTTGAAATATTTATTTATATATTCTTTTATGTACAATTTTTGAAGATACATGCAGTTAGAGGGTATAAAACACTTAATTTATACAATTGCAGAATTTACAAAGAGTAACACTTTTATTTTTATTGATCAAGTAAAATATTTACAATAGTTTTTCTGAATAGGTAACAGTTTGTTGATAGATTTTGGATATGTCACATACATGATTGAAGTTTTGAATATTTTATAAACATTAAATTTGCTATTATATTTACACCCTGTATAATTTTAGCTTGATTGGAAGATAAGTTGAACAGTCTAGAATTGGGGTGAACTCATTCCAATTACAATGCCTAATTTTTTGTAAAATCTACGGTGGAAAAATAAAGTTAACGAATCAATTGTTTGGACGGAACAATCAATAACACTAATAAGACTAACATCAGAAGTGGGAATACATTTTTTATTGGGGTGCAATAACTCACCTTAGACTTTTGAAAAATTTGTTCACCTCCAATCTATAATATAAAAATTATCTAATGAGTTAACAAAATAATCACAACCATTTAATAATATTGCTATGGGTAAATTATATACAATAAAATGAAGGAATAAAAATGATATGGCGAAAATCACAATAATTGATATTAAACTAAGAGGTGCTGTTTGTTCATTATAATACTATGTACATTTTACATTAATTAGTCAATTCCTAGTATCACTAAACACCGAATAATTATTTTGATGAGTTTGTGTTATCGAACCATCCAATAATTTCACTTAACTAGACGTTAAAATTAAACACAGCCAATTTTTTCCAGTCGATTATTTTTACAACTGCAGCAATTCGAACATTAACTTGATTTGTTAGCTACACCATGGTGTCTCTTATATTATCACAGTCTTGTCATATGGCACTGACATCTTCATCATATCTATGTTTTTCGTTCGAATTAACGCGTAATTGTCTCGCTGAATCTGTACTTAAATTTTCACTTGAAAATTCCCGAAACGATCCATTGCCTCTTGCATTAACAATGACAGTTTTAGTTCCGTGATCTGTAATAAATTTGTCGTTAGAGTTTATAGATACAGATTCGTATCCGCATTTACACCAATCTGGATAATGAGCCGTTAAAATACGTTTGAAAGCTTCTCTAAATTCCGTATTAAATATTGAATAAATTATTGGATTGAATGCCGAATTTGAATACCCTAACCATGTCAATATTTTAAACGTAATGTCCGGAATGCAAGTCTTACAAAACGCCGCCACTATATTGATGCAAAAAAATGGCACCCAACATATCAAAAATACTCCCATTATTATGCCCACTGTTATCGCCGCTTTATGATCACTCACGTGATAAGGTGAACTGTGATGATTATGTAAGTGAATATGTAACGCTTTATTTTTCTGTTTTATGCTTTTCTTTGTATCCATATTTCCTGGTATATCTATTGGTCTCGTTATTGCTCGTATATTTTTTACGTGTTTCTGAGCGTAGCAGTATAATCTGCAGTAAATACCTAAAAAAAAGAGAATTATAATTAGGATTACACTTGATATAAATAATATTAAGGATGTGATAATTTTTATATCTTAAAAAATAATTTTTCTTCGCTACTTGCGCGAATTTTAAATATTGCGGTTACTTGACAAGGTCCAAGAAAGACGAAACGACGTCGTCGCAATTTATATTTAAACAATTGTTGCATGTAAGTAAATATATAATAATTATCTACAGCGATTTGAAAAAGTGAAACGAGGAATATTATCTAATGCCTACATAATATACTAAAGAACTCCAAACCATGCAATAAATAATTTGGGCCGTAGGCAAGAATCGAACTCACGACCATTGAATTCGCACAGTTTAACTCGCCAACTTCTATACCAAATTATCTGTCCAATTAATTTTTATTAATACCCTTTAAAAAGGAATAAAGAAATGCTGGCAAAATTTTAGTGCCAAATTCCTTAGGGTTTCCGATTTATCTATGAAAAATTATCAAATATAAAAAGACAATTTTCTCCTAAACGATAGAAGGAGGATCTGGAAAAATTGAAGTTATGGAGAGGCACAAAGACTTCATAAAAACTACATTACTGTTTAATTTTGTTAACGGTTAACCGCATAAAATGGGAAAATTTAACATACCTACATACACCCAAGCAACAATTTTAGCTTATAAAAAATCTGGGTTAGCTAAAATTTTGTACACATGTACATGTGTCAGAATTAACTCCCTAAAAGTCCAATTTGGCTTCTCCCTCAATTGGGGATTTAGTTCTTCCAACATGAGTTTTTAATTAAATGAATTGCGGTTTTTGTTTCAGAAATAGTAGAGAAATTTTGAAAAACTGTAGAGAATTTAAGTCTTCAATTTTGGTCAGGAACTGAAAGTATATTCAGTTGTTTATTTAGTTTGCAGTGACGAGTCACAATCCCTGCAATTTTCCGTAGATTGACTCCAGACAGCTTCAAATAGCATTTTGAATGTTTATGTGAGAGTGCTTTGATCACTACCCTTGCTTATCTACATTCGGTTATCCATTTGCTGGAATTCAGTTTTGAGTATGCTATTTTTTTTATTTTTGACCCGATTTAACTCGTTATTTTGATGTCATTTTTAATGAATTTAAACGTGGTCGTATATGTGAAATTGTTAAACACCAGAAATTGTTAAAAAAATTATGGTATCATAATAAATGATCGAAGAGTAAAATTCCGTAATATAGTTGACATATGTGGAGTAACAAATAAAAGCTTTCTGGATGTTCTGCTTGAAGAACTGCATATGAAAAATTAGTCAGCAAGATGGGTGCTGCATTTGCTCACAAGTGATCTAAAACGCAATCGTAAAACATTTCAAAGCAGTGTTTGGTATTATTTCAGCGTTAATCCGCAAGAATTTTTGTGTCGACGCAACATGGATTAACCACTATGCTCTATAAATGAAAGAATAGGCCAAACAGTGGGTTGAAGCTGGTGAAAGTGCTCCAAAGAAAGCAAAACCAGTTCCATCGTTTGGAAAGGATATGGAAACCGTTTCTTGGGATTTGCATGGAATAGTGTTCATCAAATATTTGTAGAAAAAAAAACAATAACAGAGATTATTGGACCAATTGAATGCTGCAATCAAGGAAAATCGACCGCTTTGGGCAAGAAAAAGGACTTCTTTTTGAACTTTTCTTGCCAGAAATTGCAATGGCCAAACTGCATGAATTGGGTTATGAATTATACATAAAGTAAAGGTCAAATCAAAATCTTACATACAATTTCAAAATTTCTAAAATCATCCTTATGTCATTAATGGAGGCTCCTTAATATAATACTGCCTTTAAGCAGAAACTTTAAATGTGCAATTTAAAAGTTGATGAAAATGATAAAAAAAATAAATAACCATTTTATTTCACCATGGTTTTGCAAGAAGGAAAACACCTATTGGCCATTAACCCTAAGGCTCCTCCGAAGAAGACATCATTTTTGCAAAATTCTACTCCTCTTCCACCAATTTGTTCAACATTTGTTCATTTGTCACATTCATAATTTCCTTATTATTAATAAAAAAAAATGTCCTGGAGGACAATTGAAATCCTCACGAAATCCTTCTAAAATAGTAATTTGTAGCAGCCAATTTTTTTTGCCAATAATATATAGATTCGGGGATATTTTACGGAAAAAATGGTATCCGTGCAGTTCCCCCCCCCCCCAATTTTTGAATTTTAAAATTTTAATAGTTGTGTTGTCGGTTTTAAATTAAATTGTTCGAAAGTGGGGGGCTGTCACGATATCAATTTTTTTGTGTTTTTGGAACTGGTTTGTAATATCAAACTGAAATTTTAATTACACATTTAGATCAAGTAGAACAATCTATTGCATCAAATGTTTCAAAATTGGGGGCTATCATCAAATTGTTTTCTTCAATTTTCCAGAAATTCGTTCACAATTCTAAATTAAAACTCTGGGGCAATGTTCAGAACAACTGACATAATACACGAAAATAAAACAACTTGGTTATTTTAAAAGGAGGGGAGGGGTAGAGTGAAAATCAGTTTTTTTTGTTTTTAGCGAAAATTATAAACGGAAAATTTATTTTAAAACCGGCACAACCTTACAACAACTTTGCATAACTATTTAAATCTCAAAATTCAAAAAATGGGGGGCCAACTTCACGGACGCAAGAAAATGTTTCCCGATTTTATGGCAGAGCTTTTAACGAATAAGTTTTTTATTTTTTCCTTTTGTAAAACGTAATACTTTTTAATACATTAAAATCCATTCAAATTGAAAGAAAACTTAATCAAAGCTTTTATTAGTTACATAATTTTCTCATAAACTTGAGCCCTTTATGGCTCATTTGCAAAGTTTTCGGGCCCACTGTGTGTCATGGGAAAAAGATTAAATAAGGAAAATAATGTTAATAAACGACCACTCGTGTAAGCAATCGAGCTTTTAGAACTTTTGTGTTTTTTCTGCATAAAAGCTCATTGCATGTTATAACGGCTAACAAGAAAAGCTTATTAACATTTCAGAAATTCAATTTCCTCGCAAAACTACATATTTATGCTTATTATGCAACAAACAACTTGGCGTTTGTTTATTAAACTTCGCACCATACTTTTTAATAACTTATTCCAGCTTTCTTGTACTTGTGGCTTCAAAGTTTTAACATTTTATTATTAAAATGTGTCGCCCAAACTTTTGCATTATTTACATGATGTATAATAGCATCTGGAAGCGGTACTTATATTGGAAATTTTTCAAGTCTGCGGGGTTGTTTAAAATTGACAAAATTTTGATTGACAAAACTTTTTGAGTGCAATTAAAATTCCATTAATTGGGAAGTTTTCAAAATAATTAACTAAACTTCACTTTTGCTATACAAAATTACTTCTCAGATTCATCTCTAGTCTTTTATGTAGATTTGTGGAAAATTGAGAGAGTAAAACATGTCACTTTTGAAAATCGTAGACGGTATAGTTTATAGTATGATGGATCTATCAATTCATTTTGAAATCGTATTTATGTATCCACAAATAAGTTTTTTTTTTTCGGATTTAGCTTGTCAAATGTGTAACAAGAATATGCTGCTTTCAATATTGATTCGAAGAAGTTAAATTTGACAGCCGATGCCGATGATTGACGCTTGGGTGACTAATTGCAAGATTTAGTTTTTTAACTAAATTTATCGAGGTAGACAGTTCTTTTTTTAACTTTTTCAATTTGTCTCGAACCTACGTAAGACGCTAATTTAAACATTAGTTTCACCTGAAAAAAATTTCAGCTATTTCAGTTTCTTGATTATTTCAATCGTCCTTAAGAGCGCGCTGCGGAAAGAGAGAGAGGGAAGCAGTAGATATGATGTTGAAAGAAGCCTCTAATCTTTTGTAGAGATTTAAAAAATTTAAAAAAATTATTTGCGCCATATCTAAGGGAACCCTTGAACCCTTTGTGCATTAAGTTGATTTTATATAGTTTAAAACTCCACTAAGGGCACTTTTTGATTTACAAGTTTTGTACAAGTTTTCTATAATTGATGATGAAATCGCTTCAAAATCAGGTTTTGTCCTTATAATGATCTGCAGAAGGCAATAACGAAGTTTCATTAAGATCGGTTGTCATAAAAATTCAAAATTGTCCTTTTTCATAAATTAAATTAACCTATTTACTTTTAATTTAAAGCGCTCAAAATTGGTTATTGCCTTCAATAGTGTTTTCTTATTAATATAAAGAAAGAATTACATTGATACGACGTTTAGTTTTTTAAATTTGTACAAAAGATTAGAGGCTTCTTTCAACATCATTCCCTCTCTCTCTTTCCGTAGCGCGCTCTTAATAACTATGATAAATTTCAATTTTGATCTTCCAACGTTTTAAAGTGTCGCTGTAAGGAAGTTTAAGTATTTTAAACGTTTAATTCTAATTAAAATAAACATTAGATTTAATTTGAACTTAAATTAAGAAAACATGAAAAACCGCAACGTTCAACAATTATAACTGATCGGATTATAATGTAAGCAGCGAAGGCGTACAAGTGAAATAATTTAATGAAGTTAAAGGGATGAAGGAGGATAATAAAATGAAAATTTAACTTACCTATCATAACAATACAAGGAACGTAAAATGAGATGCAACTAGAAACGACCGCATACGTTGGGGTAAGATCAAGAGCACACGTAGGGTAGTCGTGTCCACCTGCGTTATAAACTAGTGGTTGTGGAGGTCTATGTAATCCTAGTGATATGGGTACAAATGATATCAACCCCGCTAAAAGCCATACCGTCGCAATTGCTCCAACAGCCACCCTCCTAGTCACCCATCTCGTATACCTATGGAACAGAACAATTATTTTATTATTAAGCTCGCCATTAAATTTTTATAAAATGTTAGCTTCTTTCATGATACATTTTCAGTTTTCTTGAGCCATAAAATATATCAAATATTATATTAAGCCTAGGTACGAGTAAGAGGTTAGAACAAGAAATGAGGGAATTTAAAAGGCTTTATTGTAGAAATGAACGACCTTTGTTCCAGAGAATGTATTGCTTGATAAATCGTTAAACATTATTTTGAGTAATAATCAATTAAAATATCGTTGATTACAACTACTGAAAACATTTACTAAAACATCGTTTACATAATTATTTATAACAAATACATTTTATATTATACGAGTATATTTTATAATTATATTTAAATGAAATTGATTTAAAAATACGTAACGTATTTGGTGATTATAGATTTTTCGTAAGGGCCGTTACAGACCTCCTTGCATTTTTTCGGCAACCTTAAACATGTTTACATACCTACGCAAATAATTGGTAAATAATTTCGTCTTATTGATTGAATCACGTACGCACGCGCTGTTATTTAATACTTAATTTATTTGTTTATTTATTTTAATTTTAAATCAGTGGCGGTGGCTGTGTGGTGACCACTTGTTGAGTTAAAAATAAAAAGCTTGCGTTTATTAGAGCTTTATTTAGACAAATTGATGTTGTCATAACTTAGCTTGATTTGGTTAAATTGTTGTGACCACCTAAAAACTTCCAAAAGTTTACGATTTCCATGATATTGCTTTTAATTATTATTATCCAACCCTATCGGAGATTCGGTAACCAACCCGGATGGAAAATAGGAAAATAAAAATTTATTGCTATGATGGAAAAGTATTAACACATTGGAACCGACGACTTTACGTGCCCTCATAAGCACGGAAGATAGTCAATAAATTTTTAGACTGTACCCGGATTCGAACCGGGACGCCTTGTGTTAGCAGTTAATCTTGCAGTACTAAATACTACATAAATACCCAATTAATAACTTAGTTGACACAAAGTTTTGTCGTGCTTTTTATAAAATAAAATTATTTAAATTAACAACAATGAACATTCTAAATAAAATATCAATCCTTGTTTGTAATAAAAGCCACGCCTCCAGCTCAATCGTATCGCAGTCCACTCTAAATAAATCATACTCTCCAAATTTAAAATTATGATTTTGAATTTATTATCGATAATTTTATTTGACACCAGAACAATTTTTGTACAGACATGTGTAATCAAAATTGCAATATTAAGCACAGCCAAGCGCACAAATGACATAAATATATTCTTCTTCTTCCTCTTAATTTAGGTCCAGGACCTGTTTTTTACTACTTTTTTCTGTGAGCATTTTTGTTTTTACATTTCAGGTAGCTTGCTAGGCTTGCCTTTCGATGTGCCTGCAACCTGTTTTTTATTGTTATGATGGCAAATCATTAACACAGGGGGACCGACGGCTTTACGTGCCCTCCGAAAACACGGAATAAATATATTGAGTTACTATTTTCCTCCCCTAAAATATTTTCAAAAATTTTTACATTCAAGCTGGAATGGATCTTTTCCTTGAATTTGGAGCTGCACGCTATATTTTAAATTTTTTGTTCGTACAAATTTTATAGACCTAAATGAGATGGACGCAAGATTGATCCTGATCCATGTTTCACTCGTGATGACCTGAAGGATGATTAAAGTTTGACTACTTCTGCATTTGAAAAACGTGCATGTGTTTGATTATTTTTGGTTAAATAAATTCATCAATAATCGACTTCAGTTGTGCAATTTTCATTGGAAAGTTCATATTCAATTTTAATTTAAAAAATAAATCACGACAATATGTATGAGTGAGCTCGTAAAGTTTGGAACAAATTTGATAAAATATTTTGGGGGGATTTTCGCAGAAAATCCTCGGACACGTTAATCTTATTAGAGGTCAGAGTATTTTTTACATTTTCATTCTCAGAAAATTTTGCTCTCTCCAAATTTCTAAAGAAAAATAAGGGATGCCATTTAAAAAATTTGCAATGATGTCACAGCTCAAAAAATATGACAAAAAATATGTCAATGGCAGAAAACAATGACATTTAAAAAAATACGGTTGACGTCCGATGATTTTGTAAGAAAATCCCTCTAAAAGTTTTGATAGAATTTGTTCCAAACTTAACAAGCACCTCGGGCATCTAGAAATCGACGACCTCTAGGTGAAAAACTTCCGGACCGACCACCCAAATATTGGGTCCAAAGCTGGTTTACCTTTTCGACGAAAGACAGCCCGAGGTCGAGGCAAACTGGAGTATCCTAACCTAAAGAAGAAGATTTAAATCGTTTTTTTATCAGAAATATTTCAAACAGAATCTGTGAAAAATTTTATGCTCTAAAATATTATGTCCATGTTAGGATGCACTAATTTCCCGTTGAAAACAGAAATTAAAATAGACGTTTGGATGAGAAAGAGAATGCAATGTTGCGGCACGGTTAGGAAGTCCTTAATAGTAACTTGATCTGCACTTCGTTTATTTTATTTTGTTGCGAATTAATTACTTACTTAATTAAGAATGAGAAACAAAAGTTATCGGCTAGCCTGTAATGTTGAATTTTGAAATTAATTTATATTTTAGTTAAATTTTAATTTACCACTTCTTTTGGTTTTAAATATTTTTAAACGTCCTGTATATTCACAAATTTAATAATATTTTTATGCGACACCTTTTGGTAAAATAAGATAACAGGTTCTAAAACGGTCATATTTTGCGAGGTAGCGTGGGTTCTTTGTTACAACGAAAGAATCTTCACTTGTGTTTGTACCATTGAACTTAGAAGGTTCGACAATTTTTTAATTTTCAATACATATAATTTCTGAAGTGTTAACTTTCATTTAGTGTTGGTGATAAATTATACAGGTATAAATCTTTTAATTAGTTTAAAATTTTATTACTGAAATGGGCAAATAATATGTTAATTCAATTTATTCGTGTTTAAAATATTCCATTGTCTCAAACAAAAGAAACTTAACAGGTGGTTTTTTAAAGGGTTTTACATTATAGTTAAATTTGGTTTTCTAAATACATTTTAAAGTTATTTATTTATTAAAGGTAGAAATAATTCACTTATGAAAAATATTTGATACAAGGTTAAAGGGTTCGGGCAATTTTAGGACGCTTAGGTAAGAGGGAATTGTACCTCAAACCGGGTGTTTTATATTCAAGGGTACAACAGTGGAAAATTTTACTATTCGATTCAAGGCTAAATGTAGATCGTTGCCACATGTTAAAATAAATTCACAAAGGGATTTTTTTAAACTGCAAGGTCAAATTTCTAATAGTAATTTGTTTTTATTAATACAAAGTAAATGCAATTATGATTATATACAGGATGTTTTAATTTCAAAGGAATATAAATTATAAAGGGCTTCATTATTTAAAATAGATACAAGTGTTAGTAAAGTAATTATATTAATATACAGGGTGTTTGTCAAAGTTATTACAAATTGTTTGCAAGTCCAAAGACTTGATTGGAGGAATTCAGTCATAGTTTAAGGTGGCACAACAGCTTAAAATATGATGAAAAATATGTCCGCAAATCTTTCTATCTTGGTAAATAATTGACTTATTTAAAACAATGGTTTTGGGTTCGTTACGTGTACATTTAGCTTCGCCGATTTGGGTAAAAGAATATAAACAACCCCCTAGTAACGTGGAAAATAAATTACACACGATTACTAATGCTTAAATGCAAACCATAAAGCAAATTACATTGAACTGTTCCCAGAGGTTTGTTGTTAATTAAATTGTCGTAACTGAGATCGGGGGGGGGGGGTTAATATTGGTAAATTAGGTATCTTTATTATTCAAATACAGGATGGTTGAACTTGTTTGAATTAGGTTGTGATTTTAATTTGTATTTGAACAGCTGTACATATCTATGTTTTTTTCTAGAAGAACGTTGGTCCCGGCGAGATATATAATATTTTAGCCACTATAAAAACTAACGAAGGATTCCTTGATTTAAACCAGCAAGCCAAATATAAATTATTGTTTCAACTGAGTTTAAATAAGTTACAATTAATTAGGTAGTAAATTGTAATTCAAGGGTGGTTATATAAAGGTAGATTAAAAGGTATTTTTTTCCATTAACAGCTAGTGTTTTAATAAAACACATAGCTTCCCTAAATCTTCAAAGAATGTACTAAGTACATGAAGAAACTATTATTAAAATCCTAAGGATTAAATAAAATAGTAATTTAAAAGTTATCGAAATCATTAAAGCGTTTAAAACAAATCGACTTTCAGGGTAATTAAATCTACAGATTTATTAGGTCATGAGTTAGATAAATCATTGCTTCAGGTTAAATTCCTCAAACAAGAATATTAAAGATAATAAAAGAATTGACATTGCCCAAATTTGGTTGTTTTATTTTGTGTTGGAAGTTAATGGTTGTCTCTCTTTCGGAGCGATCATTTGTTTTGTTACAGTTGTTTTTGACATTATGTTTTGTACACCGGAAGAAAGAATTTGGTTACTAGATGGCGATCGTAGGTATTTTCACAACGTGGAGGTCCAAGTTATTTTCCGTGTCGTCGAAGAAGTGTGATTTTAGATTTGAACTTTGTTAGTTCTCAATAGATGGCGTTTTTCTGGAGAGGACGTTGGCGCGAAGTTCAAATTCAAAAGTTGCATCTTACAAGCCAGTTAGTATTTAAAAATTCAAAATTTTCGCACAACCCAATTTGAAATGTATACTCGAGTTTCGAACTTATTAGTTCTCTCGAGTATACTTTTCAAATTGGGTTGTGCGAAAATTTTGTATTTTTAAATACTAACTGGCTGAGCCTATAACTTTTGTTTCTCATACTATCATTTGGGCCTTTCCCGAGAACCGTGCGATGGCGTTGCTGAGACTTGCAATTTTGTAAGAATTCGCTTACTTTGCTTGTTGATGGCAGGTAGCCGTAATGCACTCGTACAATCCATTTGTATATTGTACTGATGAGAACTAATAAGTTCGAAACTCGAGTATACATTTCAAATTGGGTTGTGCGAAAATTTTGTATTACTTAATTAAGATCTGTAAATTATTATTATTATTTTATGAACAAATGTAAGGCGACGAACAAATGTGGTTTTAATTATAAAACGGCTAGAAGCAGTTTTTGTTGCTGTGCTCCAACAGCGGTAACAATTGCGGTTATGCTCTCAAATCCTCAATCCTCATTGTAGTTTTAATTTAAATTTCATATTACAATTGGAAATTCATTGTAAATGTTACATCTGGTATCGAATTTTACAATTAAAATGTTTTCAAAGCAGAAAAGTAAAATATTTTATAAATTTTGCTTAGTAGATATTATTGGAGATATTACGTGAAATTTTAGTCAACATCTTGCTGATATTTGAAACCACATAATTGATAATTTGCATGAACTGTATACTTTGGTAATGGTCGGGAATAATAATTATATAGTACATAATTTTATGCTTTAAAGAGAAATAGAAAGTAAACGACATTGTCAGAATTATAATGGTTGTACCTCGTGGGATAAAGTTACCACATTGTTATATTCTGCAGACTTAGACTACATCACTACGTAGGATTAACTTAGATTTTCTACTAAATTCTACTCTTATTATATCCACGTATTCACGAGAATGATATTCCCGATTTTAGTCGATTCTCTGTGGTTGCCTAGTTCCTATTTCGTAAAATGCAGTTTAAGAGATTAAACCACCGACAAAGTGGGTTAGATGCTGTCAAAGCGAGAAATTATTATTTTTTTGTTGTTAATATTTGTTCATAAATCAGAATCACGTATTGTTATACTTAAGTCTCCCCTAAGTCTGCAGGTTGTATTTAATTTACCCTCGATATGAATTTTTACGAAGCACGGAATTTAATGAGTTGTTATATTAATAACAGGAAGGTTACCTAGTAGATGATTGCCATTTCCGTGCAGCCCATCGGCCGCACTGGAACTTTTTTAGGTTGGTAACTAAAAATTGAGAACTGATGGATAGACAAATACACAGAACTGGAATTTTATTATTAAGATATTAACGTTATTACAAGTATCACCATATAATAAAGTTTTCTGAATCTTTTTTCAGTCAAACCTAAAAGTTTTGGGCGAAAATTTTATGTACTCGTACATATAAATCAAAGAATCCGGCGTTTGGGGTCTTAGGAGTTTTTGAACTATATTATTGTTCTGAAATGTCTTAAGAATATTTGACCCAATTTTCAGACTTACAGTATTTCTGAGTCAAAACTTAAATGTTTTGGAGAGAAGACTTATACTGACAGAAATCAACCTTTAGATCTTTTGGGAATCTTAGTATGTTTTTCAGCAATGTCTTGGAGACATTTTTGAGCCAATTTTCTGAATTACAATGATTTTTCTGGGTCAAAACCTAAGAGTTTTGGGCGAGTTTTGAGTTTATAATAGCAGATTTAAAATTTTTGTTACTGGGTTTTAACGAGTTTTCTTCTAAAATGGCTGTGTTATTAAAATTAACGTGAAGCTTTTGTTTAAAAATAATAATCTATTATGAATAACAAATTCCTCGTTCATTTTAAAAATAAACTTCCTTAATATTACCTAACATAAATTACGTTTTACTAAAATAAACAAAATGTAATTAATTTATTAAAATTGAACTTTTCTTTTGATTACTGAGGTTCAAATTTTTTTATATAAAATTATTCAGTCATGCAATTTCAAAGCAATTAAATATAAAATAGGAAACAATTTTAATTATAAAAATTTTTTAATGATGTATCTGCAAATAGATTGTATAAAAATATTCTTCCGACATAGTCAAAAAGGAAAACGTGAATATTATACAGTTTCATGCTCAGTTATCTAATTTGCGAAGTTAAATTTGGCAATTTTCTTGTTCGCATAATAAAAAACCTGTTTTACTAAACCTATGTGTATTAAAATAAATTAATAATGCAAACAGCGTCCCTAAAAACGGTTTTGAAAATTCATCTCTTTAATCCAAAGTAATTTTCACTTTTCGATCCTTCTTATTAGTTTATAAATTTCCTAATTGTGCACTCACTTCAACCTTTAGATCCTTTTAATATTAGAAAGTTTTTTTTTTATTAAAACATAACTTATTTTTGTAACGATAAAGTTTTCCCACAAAATTGATGGATTCATCAGTACCGTACTAAATTTTTTATTTAAACACAATTTAGCTTTTTTGCGATATGTGGAACCATAAATCATGTTACTGGATCCTTTCCAACGATAATGCTCTTCGGCAATTAGATAAGTAGCACATAACCCACTTTTTGCCCTCCTGTAAATTAATCCTCTAAGTATCGGTATTTCTGTTTTTGACAAATTCCTTCACTCAAGAAACGTTGATTATATTATGACCCTTTTTAATAATTAATATAAATATTGACATTTCGTTGAAAATTATATCCTATCTCTGAAATTTAAATTTTCTCTTCTCTCAACGTTTTAACAATGAATACCAAGGTTGCATATATTAAAATTTGCATTTTTAATAAGAACTTCAACAGAATTTACTCTCACTTGCTTCTACTTGCAAGAAAGATTTCATTGTTATGAAAATATTTGTGAAAATGTATGCAGTGCTTTTAAAATGTTTATATAAAAATATTATACCTTTATGTTATTGTTCTCGTTTTTCCTGTTTTCCTGCCCGAAGCCAGGATGACTTACAAGAGAAATGTAATGAGTAAGGTATTTTTTTAGTAAATCTCAAAATAAAATGAATTAAACTTCGCGTTGTACAGATCATATATGTTAAACTATAGGTTCCCTGGGTTTGTGTGGTAAAAGAACAACCTGTATTTGGGGTTTGATGTACGGAACGCATCCAGAAATACGGAACGGAAGGGGAGGTAAAATAATGAGCTATAGGGGCGCCAATATATCAGAATGCTTTCGAGACGTGTTCTGTAGGAACAAATCTTCATTTTTAGTCGTGATGTTTCTTTGACAGTAACGTCGTGACCCATCTTTTTTATGCATGTGATATGCGTTAGAATTATTTTTACATAGTAGCGGCAATATGAATCGCACGCTCCCATAAAAACATAGATATATGTCACCAGCGGTGCACCCGAATTGCACCACGAAAAGATTAGTTCACAAATCTCCTACCCGAATTGCACCACCGTAATTTCAGGTAAACACCTCACCAAGGGTCGGTCGTCCGAATTGCACCACCTCTATTGTAATATTTTAGGTAAGGTGGTTTTATTGTTAAAAGTTAAAGCACAATGCTGGAGTTTAACCTGATGCCTCCTACATGTAACATCGATTATTTTTTGTTTTTACGCGATTTTTTGGGGGTGAAACGTAATAGTTTACTGCCCCATACCGCAACTATACTTTTTAATGCTATTTCGAGTTTCTCTCACATCCCGGTTTCATTTATCCCGGTTTTCTTGATGTGTGGCGCCTTCTCGTATGTTTAGCCTAGTAACCAGAGTCAAAACCGCCCTGGAGGGGTGCAACGCGAAGCGGAGCGCAGCGGCGCCCCGTAAGGGTAGGTTTTGACGATGGATTACCCTCCTTATCGAATGCACACCCCAAAATTCGAAGGCAAAAAAAATTTAATTTTTTCACTGTTTTGGGTTATTATTTTAATAATACCTGCTCCGACCCTGTATAATATAATATGAATTAATATATTAAACTCGAAATTTAAATTGCAAAGAATTTAGATATTTGTGTATTTATTTCTTTATATTATCTGTTTGCTTGTGATACCTGCTCGGTTTGCTCGTGTGCAATTCGGTAAAGCGATTACGGAACGACATTTGACCGTGGTGCAGTTCGGTCAAGGGATTACATTTACCTGGGTACAAGAAATGACCCCTGATAAGCCGTGGTGCAGTTCGGGTAGCACCGTCACCAGTATACCCTTGAAACTTTTAGGTACGCTCATAAAACCTTAATTTATTGCGTCTTTAGACATCTAAAACACTTATGTTTTTGTATGAAATTATCAAATTCTACAAAATATCCTACTAACCCTTATTAAAAGAAAGTAAAACCAGTAAAAGGCAAACAATGCACGGTTTTCAGGTATTGGCGGGTCAGGTAGGTTTGCCGAAAAAATTATAATAAAATTATTTTTATAACAATAAATGTACAAATTTTGTGTTAAAAACTATTTATTGTATATTTAATATTTAGTGAGACCGCCTATAGCCCTTATTACACTTTTCAAACGACGCTGCATTGACTCTGTTATGCTTGCCAGGTAATCGTTGCTTAAACGATTGTTCCACACAAATTTCACGGCTTCTATGAGCGCAGGTATACTCTTTGGAGATGTCGAAGCAACATGCCTTTTCATTATAGCCCAAATAGTTCGATTCGATTAAGATTCGGAGAGTTCCCTGTGCAATCAAGTACGTAAATGCTATTATCCAAGAAGAACTTAGATACCTGAAAGATAAAGGGAAGCAAATCAAGTTATATTTTTCATGAATTTCTATAAAAATGTATAGGTAACAAAAGGCGATAGATAAATTTTGAAAAAAAAATCACTTTTGAAATTTTTACGAACCGTTTTTGCTCTATGGTATGGTGCATTATCTTACTGAAAAATAAACTCCTCGTTTTCAGCAAATAAATCGCTTATCGAGGGTAGTAAATGCTCATCAAGTATTTTTATATACTCTAAAGCATTTATGGTACCCTTTATAACGTGTAACTTCCCTAATACGCGTTGACAAAAACATCCCCAGATCATGATACCAATCCTACCGCGAGTTGTCTTGATTGTGCATTGATCGGATAATCTTTCACCTTTAAATCTTCGCACGTACCTCTTTCCATCGGAGCCGTATAGTAAAAATTTTGACTTTTCGGAAAAAATTATTCGACTCCAGTCATCAAACGTCCAATGCACGTACTTTTTGGCAAATTCCAGCCTCTTTTTCTTCATTTTCTTGGTTAAAAGGGGTTTCTTGACAGCGGTATAAGCCTTCAAACCAAATTCTGCTAACCGATTGCCGAAGGTCCTTACGCTAAGATCGACGCCAACCTATTCCTTCATGTCAGCCCTTAATTCTCGCCTAGATTTGAAACGATCTTGGATCGCTATTCTAAGAAAAAGGCTATCCTGAGCTGCAGTCGTTTTTAGATTAGGGCATCCTTTTGGAAGTGCCTTAATACTTCAAGTTGAGTCATATTTTTTCAAAAATCGACTTATTCTGCTTCGATGACACCCACATTTTTTACTTATATACGTAAAAGAACGATGTTCTTCGCGGAATATCAAAATATTGTTACTTTGAGTTTCACTTAATTTCTTTGTATCTGACATCTTTGGAACACTTTTCAACACCACTTCAAGACTTTAAAAATAATTAATAAACTATCTGCTCTGAAAGACACTTAAAAACCTGTATTTTAAAACCCCGTAATGTAAAAAAACCCTACCCCTCAAGTTAGGACCAATTGGTGCAATATTTATGGTTTTATGGGAGCGTGCGTTTCATATTGCCGCTACTGTACATAGAGGCTTACTTGTTTCACGTGGGCTGTGAACCACACTTCATTTCGAGACGGACGCTCATGCCAGAAACCAAGATGCAGAAACATCAAAAACTAAAGAAATACTGAGACCACCGAAATGAAAACACTCAAAGCAAAGCTTATTCAAAGCAGACGCAAAGAATAGAATACCCATATTGACAAATTGGGAGAAGAGCATCTACCAAGAATCGCAGGGGAGGGGAAACGACATGGAAAAAGACCAGTTGAAAGAGCTCCAAAGCAATGGTCAGAAAGCTGGGCATCGTCGTCCATAGAGACCCCAACGAAATGCATTGTCTAAAGAAAAACAGGATCCACATAATAAAAGTGGAAGAATAAGACGGATCTGCAAGAAGAACAAACAATATATATATAGAATTTTTTACATAATCAATAACTCGAAATCCATTGATTTTAGACAATAACAATATAAAAAATCGATAGTTTCGGTGTTTTGGCCATTTGATGATATAAAATTACTTTAAAGAAGGCAATCTCCGAAGGGTTGATATTTAGATAAAAAATTTTAGTTAATATTTTTCTTAAAAAGTGTCTTCTATCACGTTTTAAGAGCGTTGCATCGGTCATGACGACAGCCTGTATATCAAATTTATATGCATTAAAAAAGCGGATAAAAGAAATTTGTATATTCGCTGAGTTTAAATTGATAGCATGGCTCTATAATAGGAAAGCTAAAAATATAAATTAAAAATCGCATGCAAAAGACATTCTATAAACTTTCGTATCCTAGCGATTTGTTGAAACAACATCAAAATTCTTTTTCTTATTTTTAAATCGAATTTACTTCAAATAAAATATAAATTGAAATGGAGAAATTGCAGTGACAGTGGGACGTTTTAAAACTGTGAATTTTATTACATAAAGTAAAGAATAGATTTTATACCTTCGGCTACTATGCTACCACAGTCATTTACTTCCATTTGAACAATAAGAAGATAAATTTTTCTTGTGTGGTACTAATTCAGCGGTTTTATCGTAGTGCTTTCAGAAGGAATCTCAATGATAAATTAAATTTTTCTAACCTAATACCTTTACATTTTCATCGATTTCAAACCCTATAAAATTTTCTAGGTGACAAAATTTTATACGAGGGATGATAATAGTGCTGCGATATGCTTTAAACTAGAATTCAATAATCTACTTAAATTCATATAGGGTATTACGTTCCCCTGTATCGAATCTGATTTTTTTAAATTTAAAATTAACACAGCTATAATTAAAACTAAACCCAGAACTAAGGTGAACGTGTTTTTCTAAATTTGGGTACTTCCACAAATATTATACTTTAATTTACCTGTCAATTTGGCATAAAAATTATTTTTCCTGAAAATCCTGAAAATTATTTCCCTACGGATGATTGTATTATATTTAGAAAAAGTTATGAAAAAATTTAGCAAATGGAAAGTAGTTTTAATTTGTTTCGATGAAATGGATTGCACGAAATCGTAAGCAGTCGGAACAAAAATATTGCACTAATAAAAAGTTTATGACGGGAAAAGTTTTCCCACAAATTTAAAAATATGAACAATAATATGACAAAAAATAATTTTCGGAAATGGGACTAATAGATTTAACTTATGATTTTGTCGCACCCATTTTATTTCGATTTATCACGAAAAAGTTTTAATAAAAAGTAACATAATATTAGATAATGCGTGGGTTGGTTTGGCCGCGCATTGCAAATTTAAGTTAAATTTTATTGATAAGTCGACCCTTACGATACTACAGTAACCGTACATTATAATACAATGCTAGGACGTGTTTCCAATTTACTAAACGTCCGGTCTGCATTAACAAAATGGCGATCCAAATGGAAAATCATAGTCTTAAAATACCCCGATTGGAAAAATTCAATTCAACAGGAAATTAACTTTTTGTTCTGTTACTTTACTAATTTGCAAGTTTTCCAATTTACACAGCAACTAATGCAACATTAATCCAGACTAGTTGGGTCAAAATTAAACAATTTAGCAAATGAACCGCAACTCCTACGTTCCTTAAATTAACTACCTAGAGCAAATAGGATAAACCAGCTAAGGAAAATGTATCATCATTAGTTGCCGAATTCGTTTCTAACTATTTTCAAATAAATTTTTTCCGTGTAAGCAATCGAAGTTTGCCTATTCCATGTAAAAATATTTGTAAATTATTATCGAAATGTTTTAAAATACAAATTTTTCAGTTTTATTTACCTACTTCAAACAGAATCTGCGTCGTCGTAATGCTTGCTGACAGACGCCAAGAAATTGAAAAGGAAATGAAGCATCTAAACACGTTATTTACAAAAATAAATTTATTTTACATTTATAGACTTGTCGCTTGCGCGAAGAGTGTCAAATTTAAATTATCAACTATTCGATCACTCATAAAAATGACAAAAAATACGATAGGTATTGTAATAGTCATGATCGTAATAATAATTTATTAAAGTGTCCTTATTCGTTAACCTGTTTCCAGGAACTGGATAATAATCATTTGGACTGACGATATATTTGGGGATCCTTACTGCGCTAGATAAATTATTTTTAGGAACTCAATTTTTTTAAGGATTTTAAGACTACGAGTATCCACTTGCAAGGGTAGTTTCCGCTCCGATCCTAATAGTCTTATTTTAAACAAAATTTCTAGAAAAACAGTGGTAAATGAGATGTAAAAGCTCTGAAGTATTGAATAAAACTTCCATCGCATCATAAACGGATACCAAAGGTGCATCCACAATTATTTTAAAATTAAAAACTAATATTAACTTTTATTAAAAGTTGCTATATACCACCTCTTTATCCTTTTTCAGGACCTTGAAATAAACGAGCAATAATTATCAAAAATTATGCTGTACTCATTTTCGTGTTAATTTATATTTTAGTTAGTAATTTTAAGCTTGTGAATGGAGCTCTACATTGATAAATGCGTACAAATTAAAGATATTCTTTTTAAACCGAATGTTATTTTAAAATTTAAATGTAAATAATTTTTAAATTTAAATTTAAAAAGTTAAAACTTTATATTTGATTTTAGCGGTTTTGTAAACAGAGAAATGTTTGAATAAAATTTAGTTAAATCCTTAGATGCATTTTATAGAATTTAAATCAGGAAATTAAAAAAAATTCTTATAAATAAGTAGTAGTACTTCTTATAAAGGGTGATTCAATAAAAGGTGTCATTTTGAATTGCGCCGTATTTCCGCTCTATAGATTTGACATATTTGACATAAATATGTTATGTACAAAAAATACGATTTGATAATAGAACGTTACACGATCGACGAACGTATGGATATCGTGAATGGTATTTTATTCTACGAGGGGGTTAGAAACGACTTACCGTCGCGAATTAATTGAATGAATACAATTCATTTAAGACGGTAAATCAATTACCCCCCGAGTATTACTAAAATATTTTGTTCTCTACTACAAATACATTTAAAACCAGACAAAATTAAAATATTACATTTTGTTGTTATGACATAAAAATCAGGATATAAATTACTCGCAGCATGATAAACTCGTAAAAATTAAACATGTAAGTTGCACATTCCAAGACTTTATAGTGCGATAGCAATTAATAAGGGAGCAGTAACATTATCTTACGACGGCCCGATAAGGATATATAGTGTATTATCGCTTACAAGATTAGTAGAGAACAAAATACATTACGATAAATAACGGTTGGGAAGAAGAAGAACTTGAGAATACTAAGAGTCACAGGTGATTATCCTTAATTTTTTCGGCTATGTTTTACACCGAAAAGGGTCAAAGGTAGTTGCAGAAAGAGAGAGAAACCTTCCTTGGCATGTAGTGGGAAATTTAACCCCGCGCAATTTTTATAGAGGTGGTCCTTCAGAACAGGGACAATCTTAATTTGTTATTTGCCTTGGGGTTAAATCTCCAACTCAATTCTCGTTTTATGTTTCTGTTTTTGTACCCTTCATTTTGGAATTTAAGATACGCCACCCCCATGTTTTGTTTTAATTTAGGTGATACCTACAATAAAGCAACTTTCTTTCTCTTCTTTCCTTTTATTAAATTCACTTGATGAATGACGTCCAGCAACGTTAGCATTTTTTCCTAGTAAAGGAAGGGAAGCAAACTTATTTTCATCCGAACTTAATACGTTCGTGCAATGCGCTCTGTGTTCTGCACAAAATTCCGGACAAAAGGACCGTGTCATACGCCTCTTAATAATAAATTGAATCCATGTGTTTCTGCTCTCTTGATATTGGGCATAGGCTAAAATGGGTACGATTTGGTAACATTAATTTTTGTAGTTTTGCAAAACATGTTATTAATTTATTTCAATTTCACAGGAAATAAGATAAGAATTAAAAAAAATTTAAGACTTTCTGTTCTGTTATAAATTAAACATTTTCCTTTACAATATTCCTATATTTTATAATAGACATATTCTACATTATAATGGTTCTTAATTTGACCATATCCAAATTTTAATTTTCACATTGCCTAAAATGTCCCCAAATAAATTTAAAAAATGTGGTAAATTCGTAAATTCTTCCTATCTCAATTATTCTAAATGCCTTCACACTCCCGAAAGCCTTCCTGTTTTCTCATAATTATATTTAACATAATATGATATGGTGCATTTCGCGTGAAAAATTTTTCCTATCGCAGTATTTATTCAAAAAATCTTAAACGTGGCACATTTATTACCATGGGCTCAACAACTATCCCTAATATTTTGGGTTTTTTTTATTCAATTTTATTACAAATTAAGAATCTAAAAAGAAAATTAAAAACATTGCAAAACTGAAATAAAAATCTTGAATAAATTAAACAGCTACTACAAGCAATGGCGAAAAAGCTAATTCAAGTCTTGACTTGCAAAACAAAATTTGATTAGTAAAACAACGGAACAATTGTGGCGAAAACCGTTAAATTCCCGCTCCATTGCCTCTTTTCACGTTTGTAGATGGACTGTACAAAACGGTCTAGCTCATAGGAATTACCCAGTGTCGAAGCTCGCTGGGTCACTCGAAAGCGTTCGTGGGTTCGTTTAAATATAGTTAACCTGCTTTGCCAAAATAACTGTACCCAGGGCGCCAGGCAAAAAATAAAGGATTTCAGAAACACCTTAGTCCCTTAAATTATTACCAAAAATAAATAAAAAGTACAAAAAAATATATGAGTACACACTGATGTGAAGTAAACTTTACTATAGCACATGGTAGGTAAGCGGACTACTTCTCATGAAAGAAAAAAGAACGACTTCCAAAACTTAGTTAAACTAATTAACCAACGAAAAAACTAACTACCACGGCTAAAGCAAAGCCATTATCCGTTGAAATAGATGGAATAGCTAGTATCTAGATGCTGAGCTATGAAAAATAAAACGATAAAATGGTTTACGATGTTATTAAACCAGTAAGCGAACGAACCTTAACAGATTGTCCTGATTCATGATGTTATCGAACCAGTAAGTGGACAAACATTACTCCAACCACCACCCTTCGATCCACTGCAAGCTAAAACCATTTTAGCTTGTGGAATAACCACACAAAAAAAAATCAAAATTAACAACACTACAAAATTAATAAAAACAAACATAAAGTGGAAGAGGCAGTCCTGGCTTAAGAACCTAAGGCAATGGTTTGGTATTCCGGATGCCGCAACACTGATACGACTCGCAAAAGACAGAGACGAGTACAGCGCCATGGTAGCCAACCTCCTATGAGGAGACGGCACCCTAAGAAGAAGAAGAAAGAGGCAACCAAATGGTCGTTGCCTTAACGTGGTGATATTGCGATGTTTGCCGACCAAAACCAGTACAGAAGCTTGGATACCATCGCCAAGAACCACTCCCCACAATCGACCAACAGAACGTTCGAGTGGTCATAACAGATCCCACAAAGTGGAACCACTAACGAACTTCCCAGTCGAACAAGCGGGAGCGCCGACGACAAAAATCAAACACCCTGTACATCGGTCGCGCATCGCTGCTTAGTTCAAAAAAACACCTAAATAAAAATAAACACAAAAAAAAGTCGAACATAAAATTTGAAATTCAAGATTTGAACGTATGACGGCCAGTTCGGAAATCCTATGCCAATGCATCCTGCCAGCGCCGTTCGATACAATTAAGTGAAAAATAATGCGTTGTTCGAATTCAAAAACAATTATTAATTCAAAATTCAAAAATAATTAATAATTTTAAAACACGAAAATTCGAACGTATCGCATTCATATTGACGCCTGCGAACGTAAAGATTAGTCGGCCTCTAATCGCGTTGAAACAAATATGCAAACCTGCAAACCAACGATAACTTCGGCCAAAAAAACGTTCAAAGCAAAAATGCGAGGCAAAGGAAACCAAGATGTTAAAACAATTTAAAAAAAAACAATAAAACATAAGAAAAATGATACAAAAATACCTGGAGACGTCTGGTCAGGTTGTTCCAGTTAAAAATGCGCTAGAATGCAGATTTTCCAAATATGGCGGAGCGATTGCGATTCCTCGTATGGACATCAGCTTCCAAAAAATTGGTCACGAAGCATAAAAAAAAATTGAATCAAGCTAAAAGAGAAAAATGCACTGATATTTCTGCACTCAAACCCAAATTTTACCATTTCAAAAATACTTGTAAAATTGCAAAAACTATGCAGAGCAAAAATTTTCACGTCTTGCTCCAACTACAAAATTTTATCGACCTTGACTTTTTTGGAAACTGCCTTGCCGACCTTTTTGATCTAATTTTGAAAAATTCCGTCCGTCATTTTGGTCACATAACTGACAGGCGTAGCAATGCTCAAAATCTTAATTAATTTCGGTCGACTCAAAGGTGGTAAAAGTAAATCGACCTATCCAGGTATCAAAAATAAAAAACAAACTATTTCGCTGAACGAAACACAGTAACAGTGTACTGTTACACAATTGAAAAATGAGCAATCAGTACGAAAAATCGAATACGAAAAATCAGACAAAAATTATTTTTAATTGATAATTCAATTTGTTTTATTTTTAAATACCAATTATCGTTCATTCTTTAATTGAACTTAGTACCTGTCAATGATCTAATCTCTAATTAGACCTTAATTTAACCCCCCCCCCATTTTTCTTAATTTGTAATTTTTCGTTCATTCAGGCTTTTATTAATTTTATTTAAAGATGTATGCATTTAAACTAATAGTTTTCATTTAATTATTTTAACAGTAAATAAGTCTTTTTGAAAATAATTTCATTTATTAATATTAATGTGTTGTTTACACAACAGTTCCCTTTTTGAAAAAAATCTAATTTGAATTCAAAGACTGATTTGTCAATATAAATTCAATATTATTGGGACCTCCTCCGCAAAACACCTACATTTCTGTTGATAATAACGTCAATTGACAACCGAAATTCAACTTTTGTCCGATTACTTATTGGTCTTGTCCTATTGTGCGCCTGAGGGTTTAACGCAAATTTTCAATTTGGATTTATTTTTCCGCGCCCTAAACAATCTGCATGGCAATTATGGTTCTAGGTACGAAATTTCGTTGCCATCGTAACACCCTACCTGTTTTTTAAACGCGTTAAGCATTTAATTTATGAATGTGACTCGTATAAGGAGTAAATTTGGAACTACCACTTATCGTGCCATCCTTAAAGTATTTTACGTTAGCTGTCATAGGCTCGAAATTATTGTACATAAAATTTTATTATATAAAAACAAGATAACAAAACACTTGCAAGTTTATTATTGAGTTTTTACGAAAAGCGTGTAAAAAGAAAATCTATAAAATCTTACCTTAGGGGGTCTTTAATATGTATATATCTATCTAAAGAGATTGCACATAGATTTAGTATGCTGGCAGTAGAACACATGACGTCGAAAGCGACCCATGTATCGCAAAACTGAGCTCCAAATATCCAATATCCAAGTATATCATTAACTTCCGCGAACGTCATTACTAAAGAGGCCATGAAAAGATCCGCTATTGCTAAAGATGCTAGAAAAAGATTTCCTATTCTACGGAGTCCACGATCTGTGTAAATTGCAACACAAACCAAAATGTTCCCAGCTATCGACAAAAATATAATGAACGATAAAAAAACACCTGAAACAAAAAATCCAAATTACTCATTACTAAACTTTAAAGTATCATCTATTACTTTTTGTTAACACTTTGTATGTAAAATTTGTCCTTAAGCGCAGGGTAGCTCTAAAATTGTTTCCCTTTAATTCATTAAATTTAGTCACTTGCCTCATAAATTTTAATTAAACTTGTCATATAATTTTTAAGTGCTGGTAGGTTTAAAAATTTAGCGAAACAAAAAATGGGCTCTATTATTCACATTAACTTCACTCTTGAGAACTATTACATGTATTACTGCAAGAAAGTACCTTTAAAAGATAAAAAGATATTTATGTGGGTATTGTAGTTGGCTACCTTTTTATGAATTCAGAGTTTCAGCAATTTGTCACTGTACAATTGCACGTCATAAAAGTAATAGTTTGGAACTAAAAGTTATACTTTCCTGGATTTTATGTACTAAATATGTCAAAATAGTCAGACTAAACTACAATAGCTCAAATTTAAAAAAATTTCATTAACAATTTATTGGTTGTAGACTGGGCTACTAAACCACAGGGACGTTCAGTATATTTTAAAATGTACTGGAACACTAAAAGTTAATTGAGGGAGAGTGGGGTAAAATCATCTCCCGTGTTTTTGGTATTACCTCTAGTGTCAGTGTGGCATCCTTATGCCTACAAAGAACTATTTTTGTTGCCAACTATCAAACATTGTTTGTTTACAATGTAGTTCATGCACCTTTGGATATTCTGTAGTAACAAATCAGTTTTAATGTGGAGTTAACTACTCTTCAACAACGCTACTTTTTCGAGTCCACGGTGTTCATCGTTTGCAACTGCGTATGTTTTTTAAGTCAACAGTAACCAGTTGTGATCAAGAAATAGCAACAACTCATTTTTGTTTTGGTTACAATAAAATTAAAGAATCCGCATTGTTTGCTAGGAAAAGGTCGTGTGAACGCTGAATGCATTACAGGTTTGAGTCAATTTATTATTTTTTCTTAATGGTATAAATTGTGGTATTTTATCAAACCAAACTTTCATTATCTATTACCCACTTCAGGTAGTTACACAGCGGTTGTTGAGTTGTTTAACCTTTAATTACTGGTTATTATAATCGTTTATGCAGTATTTTGTTTTGAAGGATCAGTGTACTTATGTACGTGTATGGTGACACCATTTATTATACAATTTTAAATTCACGTCCTTTATTTTAGCAACGATAAGCAATTTTCTTTCAGAGGGTACCGACTACCATTGTGTTAGTTACTTAATTTTAACTGTGTAAAATGATCCCTTCGGCGGCAGATAGAATATTTTAAGAGTTAATTAAAATTAAGAGTTAATAAAAAGTTTATTTTCACAAGTTTTAGTGCATTATAGGGAACCATGTATAATAATCTCCCTGCCTAATAATAACAAGTACGTACATGCAAGTTAGTAAGTACAGTACAAACATTTTGTGTTAGCTTTGTAGTTAGATTGTTGATAATCTGATTTTATAGATTGGGTATTTGTCGAACCCTTAAACATTGATAAACTGGAGAGTAAAATTCTGTTCACTTAGCCATGATGTTCGGAGCTTAGTACATAAAGCTATTAATCTAAATGCAACATTATCGAATTTTGCTTTATATTTCCACAGATTAAAAGAGGGCTTAAAAGTCCTTTTGTTTTCTCTTGCGTAATAAATAAACCGTTAATATTCAATTTCTGTGGTAATAACATCATTAACCTATTTGAGATTTTTAATTTTTTACCTTTTTTATTATCTCACTCCGCTTGCGCATTTTACAAAGGTGTTGCTGTGTATCTCTTCATGCACAATTTCACTAATGCACTGTGAATCTATATAAATAAAAATGAATGTGAAAACCTTTGTCACGGCATCACATGATAACGGCTGGACCGATTTTGTTAATTTTTTTTAAAAAGTGTTTGTAATAGTCCGTAGATGGTTCTTACGTAAAAAAAAATTGGAAAAGTTGCCCGGGAAGTTGGAAAATTCGGGAAAAATTGAAGGTGCTTTTTATACCGTCAATATGTGGCGCGACCTTAAGTACCTACAGAAGTAGGTAGGTAATTAAAGTACCTACTTTATTTCTATAGTGATAAGCTGCACAGAATTGATTGTGAATCGTAGCTTTTGTTCACTTTGTACCACAAAGTGAATCAATTATCCGTTGGTTCAAAAATGGTTCATCGTTATTGCGCCAATGAACAATACTATTTTTTCATCTATACTATGATTTTTTATCTATAGTGGCGACTTGGACCGATTTTGTTATTTTTTTTTAATGTTCGTAATATATACTCCGAATAAGGTTGTTAGGTAATGAAATGCTGGAAAAGTTGTTCGGAAATTGGAAAATTCGGGTAAAACTGAAAGTTCATTTTAGTTAAATAAGTGATCAACAGATGGCGGCTCTAATTTGGAAGTCATAAAAATATTACTTTAAAACCAAATGAAAACCACGAATAAATTAATATATTACGCCTGTCAATTTATTTAGTAGCGCTATCTATTCATAATCTATATATATAAAAATAAAAATGGTGTGAAAAATGTATACTTATTCATCAATTGAGAACGGCTGGGCCGATTTGGCTCAATTTTTTTTAAGTTGTTCGTAATTGCCATGAGAAGGTTTTTACGAAAGAAAAAATTAGAAAAGTTGCCCGGAAAATTGAAAAATTCGGGAAATATTCGTTAGCAATTTTTTACTTTCAATAGATGGCGTTCATGGCGGACCTATCGTTTAACAAAATTGCGTGGTCGGCAGGTGGCGCGATAATTTTATTTATTTTTTATTGGCCTAAAATTTGGACCAATGACAATAGTAGTCAAGAAAGATACTTCTGCCCAATAGAAAGAAACATACCTTAGGTACAGACCTGCTAGAATAACATAAGACACACACTCTACCCAGTAATAAAGGGTAATAAACAAACAAAGGTTGGTAGCTCTCTGATACATTAATAAGTCTACTAACCCAAGCGAGGAGTAAGATGAAGATAACAGAGAAAATAAACAAAGTCAACAATTTATGAAAATAATTTTGGAAAGTAAGTAAAATTTAGTGATTGAAATTCAGTGCGATATTCAGTGAGGTTGTCTAATTGGATTGCGGGAATTCATTGCGAAACATTCATTCCGTAAGTTTTTTTTTTAAGAGAATTTTCTTTAAAAATTTTTTTTATGGACAGTTATTTGCTTGACTAATGCCTCCTATTAGACGATCAAACCTTGGACGACGCACACGTCATGCAATAATTATTCAGAATGTCTGTAATAATGAAACGCAAGAGGAACGTGCAGAAAAAAATGAACGGAGACGTGCCCATATTGCACAGGTTCGCGCTGCACAATCACCGCCTCAAATTCGACAAAATGTTACTAGAAGAAGACCAGTCGTAAATGTAGACTTGAATCGCGCTGCTTTCGAATACGATTCCGCAATCGCCTACAAAGATCTTCGCTGCGTTGATATCGGTTCATTGTCTGTCGTATGCCAGCATTGCAATGCATTGAAGTTTCAATCGGAAACCCCCGGCTTATGCTGCGCTGGTGGCAAGGTGAAATTGCCCGTTTAGACTCATCCGCCAGAGCCATTGTATTCGTTTCTCTATGGAGATACAATCCAATCTAAACATTTCCTGGCGAATACACAAAAATATAACGGGTGCTTTCAAATGACGTCGTTTGGAGCCGAAGTTGTTGACCAACCCGGTTACAATCCGAGTTATAAGGTAATGGCGTCTCATTGTTATCAAAATGAACAGTTTTTCTCATTTTTTTTCTAAATTGCTTTCAAACTTTCAGATTCAAGGGCAAATTCACCATCGAGCGGGCGCTTTGTTACCGCCACCAAACGAAGATCATAAGTTCCTTCAGATCTACTTCGTTGGTGATTCGGCAATTGAACTAGATCACCGTTCTGCCATTTTTACTGCGACCAAACGTCAAATGATCGAACAATTGCAAAATCTTCTGCATGAGCATAATGAATTGGTCAGATTGTTCAAAACCATATTGGATGCAATGCATTCTGACGACCACAAAATCATTATCAGAGCAGACAAAAGACCCGCTGGAGGCCATGCGAGACAATTCAATGCTCCCACTATCAATGAAGTCGCAGTGGTGATTGTTGGCGAGAATGTGGAATCACGGGATATTGTTCTCAAGCGTCGGGATGGTGGACAATTGCAGCGCGTGTACGAGACTCATCGGTCATATGATGTACTTCAATACCCGTTGATGTTCTGTCGTGGAGAGGATGGCTATCGCTTGAATATAAAGATGGTCAATCCAACGACAGGTTTGTTTACAAGTCATCACTTCTTTTTCATTCTACAACTAAGTTCGAATTCATATTTCAGGAGAAGAAACGAATAAGAAGGTCAGCTCAATGAATTTTTATGCGTATCGATTGATGATTCGGCAAGATATTGACAATCATCTGTTGAGATATCGCCGGTTGTTTCAACAGTACTTCGTCGACATGTACGTCAAAGTCGAAACGGAGCGTCTCAATATCATTCGTTTCAATCAGTCGAAGTTACGATCAGACGAGTACATCTACTTGCGTGACGCCATCGCTACTGAAGGAGACGCGGCCAACATCGGTCGTTTGACCATTCTCCCAGCTACTTATGTTGGAAGCCCGCGCCACATGCATGAGTACGCTCAAGATGTGATGACGTACGTGCGGAATTACGGACGCCCTGATTTATTCATCACGTTCACTTGCAATCCGAAATGGCCTGAAATTACGAATCTGTTGCTGACAGGACAAACATCCAGCGATCGACATGACATCACTGCACGAGTATTCAAACAAAAGATCAGGGTGCTCATGGATTACATCGTTAAGCAGAAGGTTTTTGGCGTGCTCCGTTGTTGGATGTGCTCGGTTGAACGGCAGAAGCGTGGTTTACCACATGCACACATTCTGCTTTGGATGTTCGACAAGATCCGACCAGATCATATTGATTCGATCATTTCTGCCGAAATACCAGATTCTGAAACTGATCCGGAGCTGCATTCCGTTGTGACAACGAACATGATCCATGGCCCTTGCGGAGTCCACAACCCACACTCAGCGTGCATAGAAAACGGAAATTACACAAAGCGTTTTCCCCGTCCGTTGGTGGCTAACACAATCAGTGGAATCGACGGATATCCATTGTATCGGCGTCGTTCTCCAGATGACAACGGCAGATCAATCGTGATGAAAGTGAAAGGAAAGATGTCGTCGTCGATAACCGCTGGATCGTTCCATATTGTCCGCTTTTATCGAAAACGTTCTCGACCCACTGCAATGTTGAGTACTGCAACTCCATCAAATACGATTGCAAATATGTGAACAAAGGGAGCGATATGGCGGTGTTTGGCATTGCCGATCCGAATGCAAACGACGAGGTGACAAAATTTCAACTTGGGCGTTACGTGAGTTATAACGAGGCAATTTGGCGGCTGTTTTCATTTCCGATTCACGAAAGTCACCCGACTGTCGTACATTTGGCAGTTCACTTAGAGAACGGCCAGCGTGTCTACTTTACGGACGCAAATGCAGCGCAAAGAGCAGAACGACCACCAGCGACAACATTGACAAATTTCTTTTCGACATTCGAAAGCGATCCGCTCGCAAGGACTTTACTGTATTCGGAAATGCCACGCTATAATATATGGAGCGCGCTCTGCATCGAAGAAAAAGAGAGGAAGAATTGGCTGCTGCCTATATGAAGAAGAAACAGAAAGAAGAACAGGAATTGGCAATATCGCTGCGTGATTTGGAAATTTCTTATTAGAAGACGAAGGGGAGAAGGAAATAGAAGAACAGAAAGAAGAAGAGATATTGCCAATATTGCTGTCTGATTTTGAAAATCCCTTATTAGAAGACGAAGGGGAGGAGGAAAAGGAAGAACACAAAAGAACAAGAGTAATTGGCAAAAATAAAGTAAAATTAGAAATTATTGTGGTTTTTGTGAATACTTAACAGTTTTGTTAAACTTTTTTTTATTAAACCTTGATTTGTATTTTTTATTAATTTATTTATTTAATCCTTTTTTAATACGTTTGGTATTTGCGATGACCAAATAAGTCGCAAGGTTATTATGGGGATTGGATCTAAAAAATACATGTAGGTAAATATTGAAATTTGGGCAGGACAACGTCTGCCGGGTCAGCTAGTATTCTAATATACTTAAAATGAGAATGAGATAAGTTATAAACTTTACAATTCCAAACTGCAATAACTTTAACACTGCATATCCGATACACAGGGTGTTCATAGATTATTTCTATAAATTTGCATGTGAATCAAAACTTTCCTGATTAAGTTGCCGGCTTTTAAAAAAATTTAAATTAGACCATGTCCGATAAAAAAGAGAAGCCCTTGTTGGATGTCGATATAAAAACGCATCACATAAGCAAAGTATACCCTACAAAACGGAGTCGTGTGTAGTGTTTAAGGAAACAATAAAGTGCTATCTCAAAACAAAATTGAATTTTTTTAGATTTTGAACTCTGATGATTTTGGAAACTTTAATATGTTTTCCCTTTTACATATTGGAACATACTGATACTGACATATAAACAAAGTAATATTCCACTTGAATAGGTAAACAAAATGTAATGCCCACATGCATGTGCGTATATTAAATTTTTTTTATAATAAAATTCGAAAATTTGCGTCTGTTCATTCAAAGGCTTTGAAAAATACGGTCAGGCGATGAAACCTTCAATATTGCATTCTTAATAAAAAAAAATTTTAATAACAATTTTACAAACGCATTTTTAGTTTTAAATAAAATAGAATCAAATTTGTGAACTAAGAAAAAGCTGGACTTGGTAAAACAGTTTTTTTTCCAAAAAAATGCGTTGTTATCGCATGCTATACATTTTTGTGTTATCTAAGACTCCTTACACGATTAATGGCGTGTTTGACGAATAAATTTATCTTTCCTTCATGAATGTTTGAATAAAAATATATTAACCCGTTTTCTACAAAAAATTACAGCAGATAATATTCTCTTGAGTTTTCTTATCTTGTTCTGAATAAAATAACCATTAGCAATTGCACCAGGAGGGTACTTAAATAAATAATTATTTTAAAAGGCAATATAATACTTTTTATACAAAATAGTGAAGAAATAATAGGTAGGTAGGTATAATGAGATATTTTTAATTATGAATTCAAAATAAGATAATAATAACAAATTTTTTAATCTTTTTATGACTATTTTGTTTGTGCATAATCTTAATTAATGAAAGCCAATAAAAAGTAATTTTTTTAAATTATAATATAAATTAATGTGATTTGAACTGTTTTTCAAATTCTAAATTAATTAAATAGTATCTAGAATACATAATTATATTTTATTTTCAATGTTTTATACCTATGTATAAGAAACCAAACACTATTTGTACTGAAGTTATTGCTTCTGGCTGTTTGACTTGTAAATTTTTTTTTACATTTTATTACAAAGGACTCCGAAGCTAGAATTATACAAACTGTATTTTCAACTGTTTTGTTAGAAACTCTGTTTCTAATCCTTATTGTTGCAAATCTATGACTATAATGTTTGTCTTATTCGATAATATTAATTTGATTATGCCACGAACTTCGAAGCGCTAGCGCTGTATTTACAATATTTTATGCAGGACCGTAGGAAGGCAGTGTACATTGAAAGTTTTGTACAAACTTTTGAAAAAACGAAAATTTCAGAATATGTCTTTATTGATTTTACAATGTATTTCTTTTAAATATTTAATTATCGTTCTCAAAATCGATAAATTTCATTATGTTACATTGTATTGTATTGAATCTTGCACATTATACGTATGTACCGGGTGTCCCCGCGACCGATAAAACGCTATTAGGTTCCTTCCCATTTTTTTAAAATATTTACCTTCCAAAAAGGCATCACGTCTAAACCAATCGTTCCCAAACTTTTTTTTCGGTAGACCCCCTGCTGCTACATTTCTACTGTATTCCCAAAACTCCTAAAAAATATCACCCTAAATTGGGGGTGTTTTCTTTTTCTGTTTTCTTTTCACGTCTACGTGGACCCCCGTGTGGTCTCCTATGGACCCTTGGGGGTCCACCTGGACCACTTTGGGAACCACTGGCCTAAACTGTTAATTTTTTAGTGTAAATGTTGAAGTACTGTTGATGGATGAAGATTGTCTAAAAATTAACGGCTTTCGAGTTATGGATTAAATTCAGTAAAAAGATGTTAAAAATTAGAAGTTTTATTATTTTTCTGTACAAATCCTGTATCTTTTAACGAAAACGGTTTACAAAGGATTTCGTTAGCCTTTATTGAGAGCAAGCTTTGGCTCAGTAAACTTTTTCGAAAATTCAATCCTTGTAGGAGAAAAACTCAAATCAAGTGTTGATGTGTGCAATTTTCCACAGAATTCAGTTCTTTCTGGTAAACGCTCGTATTTAGTCGATTGTTCTTGTTATATTAAAATCGTAAAATCGTAATTCATTATCATTTCCTCTTCTTCTTAATATAGGTCCAGGACCTGTTCTTTTACTAATTTTATTTTTATTAGTTCTATCAGCATTTTGGTTTTTTGCATCTCAGGTAGCTTGCACCCTGTTTTTTTTGTTATGATGGTAAATCATTAACACAGGGATACCGACAGATTTACATGCTCTCCGAAACACGGAAGATAGTCAAGAAATTTTAGACTGCACCCGGGGTCGAACCGAGAACCCCATGCATTAGCAATTGATCTCGTCATTCAGGTCATGACTGTCGTCGTGTTGTAATTTATTATATTTATAATAAAATCGTCATTTATTATCTCTTCAGTTATGCACTTAGTTGTTTTTGATTTTGACTGTAAGTGGAAAACCTCGAATTTCAAAAAATAAATATAATATAAACGCTTTTCACAGTTAATAATTTATTTCTATCGCTAACTGGTTTCGTGCTTTTTACTGCATCTTCAGAGCGCTACGTCAATTAGAAACTGCACAATAATTTTTTTCATCACCATCCGCTTTTAATACTATTTATAAAACTTAACAAAATAGCACAATTTCCAGTTACTAAAATTCATAAATTTGAAACTTAATTACATAAACGAACAGAATATATCGATTAGAATATATTGGTTAGCGATAGAAATAAATTATTTACTGTCGGAAGTATTTTTCTTATCCATTTTTTGCAATCAGAAATTTTTTTTTTATATACACGTTTACAGTGTACTCGATATTTTCCCTCGAATTTTAGTTTCTCTTTGACATGGTTACTTTTTCAAAAATCTTAACTGGACTAAAGCTGTAAAACGCTTCGTTTAAAAGTTACTGGGTTTGCAGGATTTAACATTTATTTTCATAACTTATTTTAACATTTCGATACTCAATTTAATCCTTTACCCAAAAACCGTTGATTTAGACAATAAGGGGTTGTAATCTAGTTTCTAGATCATTTCACGCTCTTTAAAAACGAATCAATAGTTTCGGTTGTTTTACCATTGGAAGGTGGAAATGAATAAAACTTTGAAGAAGGCTACCACTGAGGGTTTATTGGATTTAGAAGAAAACAATTCCAAAATGATTCAAAAATTAAAAATACTTATTAAACATTAAGAAAATTAGTTAGTTTTTTGTACCATACAATAAATTTAAATAGTTATATTTAATTGTGACGCGTTTCGGCATCAAACAGCTATCATCGGATGAACATATCACAAATTTAACTAAGAGCTTTTGCATCGATCGGGAAGACACCCTGTAAGATACCTACTGTAAATATTAATTATGATAGTATACCTAATCCATATAGTTATAGCAATTATTCATTACCACTATGTCATATCGATATCAAGCGATATTATCTAACGCATAAACTATCGCTGAAGGAATGCGGTTTAGTTGTGGATCGATTCGGAATTGGTGTTTGTGGCAGCTGAATTTGTTCTGTTGTTGTTTGTTGTTATCGAGGGTTCTTGCTCTTATTTACGCAGATTTTCGTGTTACTAATCTGATAATCAGATTACCAGATTATCTAATAATTTGACGAATTAACCAGGTCCGGCTTTAGTTCATTGGGTAATTTATGAGTCAAGTTCTACATTTTGTAACACTTCTACATAAGAACCTGCCTGAACCAATCGGTTTTCTTGAAAAAAGTGAACAATAGGGTCCCGGAACCAACATTCGTTCACTTAAATCCGGCGAAAGAATATTTTTATGACCTATTAATTTTCAAGGGAAAAAATTACCTACGGTTTTCGAACTATCGCTATTACATCTTCAATAGTTTTGTCGCTACATTTTAGATTTGACATCGTATCTGTTAAAATATTTTTATTCTCCTTATATCAGCGGAATTTAAATAATTAGGAACTATAATTACAGTCGCGTGAGGAAGGTAACATTCCAGGGACTGTTACCACGAGATTAATAGCCCCGGGGCCGTGACGATACTCGATTGTTTTTCGTCAAATTACCTCCTTGGGCTGAAGCTTTCTAGAAATCGTAGATTATTTGTAACCTGCAGCACCCTGTTAGGGATGGTAATAACAGGGCTACTATTGTTTGTGCAGCAACCCGCCCTCGAAAAATACTCGACAAATCTTCGAGTAGTTTTCTTGCCCTCGTGCTGTTACATACGAATATAAAATGATCACCTGTGTTTTAAAAGACTCTACAAACATAACGAGGTTATACCACCGCTCTCGGAAGTGTACATTAAAACTATCAAGTTTAGCCGCAAACTTAGAACATTTACGAGGATAAAAGAGGCAAGTGTATGAAAAGAACTACTGTTTGTTTTATCTACTTTGAGTATTAATTCTTCAATCAGAAAGTTTTAAACAATTTTCGTTACAATACTTACCAACTAATAAAATGGATAAAACTGTAGCCGGATCCTGTTCTCCAGGATCACTCATTTCTGTTACTTCCGTATCATTGCTCATCGTCTGCAAAGAAAAATAGTTTTAATAATAATCACATATTCATTAATTAAACGAAACAACAAAAGCTATCAATCAAATTTAAAGAAAATCGTTAACTTAAAGACTCAATTAATAAATTTTAAGATTCCATTAGTTTGGCGTCCTGTCCAGGTGCTATTTACTGCCCTAATTAGTTAGGAACTTCAAATATAGTTATGTATTTAAGTTTAGAAATTCTAAATTATCACAAAAGTTATTTGATACCTCCTGCTGTAAGGAAAATACATCGTCCACTCTATAAGTGTTTTGGCAAATTAAAATGCTTGGAATTTGCGTATGGAAATATCCTAATAAACTAATTATTAAATCCACAGAGTGTCGATGATCTCCGGAAGGCTGAGCTAAGACCTCCGCGATTCTAGATTGAATTTTCCGATCTGTCATTCAATCAGTGATGACACCAAGCCACTGCTGTGGTAAAATATGATTTTTAATTGCATACAAATTTTTTACCCAAAACAAAAAGTAAAAGGATCCCGGAAAATAAAAAATGAAATAACAAAAAATAATTAAATTAAAATTTTTAAGCCATTTTTCATGCTTTGTAATCCACTTAACGGAATTAACGTGATCGTCACTTATACGCCTAATCCCTAGAAGTTAATCAGAAAATGGAAATTTACGTCAGTTAAACAGTAGTTTTAGTAATTATAAGAATATTTATCATTTTATAATCACAATGCATGTGCAACAATCACATAATGCGCAACATAGATTGTTATTATCAAAATGTCTGTACCTATGGAATAAGGTTAATATGTAATTTACATGCAAATCGACCGCGTAATATCATTACATTATACAATGGTTAAGATAAGTGGATTTCTAGAAAATTTTATGTAGGTACAATCAACATAGTGCTTAAGTTTTTTAAATTGCCCATAGGGAAATCAAAATTGTAAGTATTGTCCTATCAATAAATAACAAATTACGCTAATATACCACCAGCTACAGTAAATTATTAAATTTTGTTTGGAAACTACGTTTATTATTAGCAAACAAAAATATTTCCTCTGGCTATTGAAGCTCAAATGTTTGCTTTGAAATAATATGTCAAAACATTTAGGGTGGGAATATAAGCAAACATGTTTTTGGAAATTTTCAATGATTGACACGCAGTTGTTTGTTTACCCAATTAGCGTAAAGAAGAAACCTCGAAAAAAAATTTGTGCATGGAACGAACTTCTATTTTAAAATAACATAGCGTGCATCTGTCAGTTTAAAATATGTCCGAGAAAAAGCGCGTTGTGATTTATGGCGGTAAAGGTGCTTTGGGCTCTTGCTGCATTACACACTTCAAGTCAAAGAATTGGTGGGTAGCCAGTATAGATTTTGCAGAAAACGATGAAGCCGATTTGAATATTTTGGTGACCATAACAGATACCCTACCAGAACAGGAACAAAAAGTGTTGCCTCTTTTAACTTCCGCTTTACAAGGTGGAAAACTTGATGCTGTTCTGTGTGTTGCCGGAGGATGGGTGGGTGGAAATGCTATTAAAAGTGTCGTAAAAAGTGCCGATTTGATGTTACGTCAAAATGTCTGGAGCTCCTTGATTGCGACCAGCATTGCTTCCGAATTTATGAGAGAGGGTGGATTGCTAACGTTAACTGGAGCCAACGCAGCGGTTGAAGAAACTCCCAAAATGATCGGATATGGAATTTCCAAAGCTGCGGTTCATCATTTAACCAAAAGTTTGGCAGCTAGTGGAAGTGGTCTTCCTGAAAACTCAACATGCGTTGCGATTTTGCCTATAACATTAGACACTGCCATCAACAGAAAATGGATGTCGGACGCAGATTTTTCTGCTTGGACTCCATTGGAATTCGTCAGTGAATTATTTTTTGAATGGAGTATGGGCCAAAATAGACCCAAATGCGGAAGTTTATTGCGGTTGAAAACCACAAATTTTATTACCGATGTAATTAAGGTTGAGTAATCAATCGCACCGCTTGTAATTTGCAGGATAACTATAATTGGGATATAAATCCTACTTATATTAAATTTAATTAATTATGGCATCCCAATTTATGTTATCGTATCTTTACAGGTGTGTGACAATTAGAATGCGGAAACTATACCCAATATTAAACTCCATATCAATTTATAATTTTATACCTGCTCATAGTCGTTGGAAACCATTATCTACTATCAAAGCAAGTCTTGTTATAAACTTGTCATAGTTTGAAAATTTTAACAGTTTCTAAGATATTGAACGCGTTTCACAGAAGTTATTCTGGACTGATGTATTTTGATTTCGCAACTTTGTAATTAGTTTGAGTGCTTATTTAATAAATTGAACAAAGTCATGCAAAATTATTCTTGTATTATTTATTTGCGATGACGAAGAACAGCAAAAAAAAAACGTTTTGTAAATTAAAATTCGACCTAATATTTGCCTTTAAGAAACTTTCCTGCAGGATTAGAACAATCGGCATTCGCTCGGTACAAACGCCGTTAACGAGTGAAATAGTGTGAACAAAATTATGTTAAATCGAGCAACTGAAATTATTGTTTCTGAAAACTTAAACGAATTTCGGGATACCGCCGGTTTAGAAATTTATTCTGAAAATGTACTTTTCCATAAAATTTTTATTGTCCTGTAAATGCAAACTTCTAAAAGGATTCTATGAAAACTAATAAAGGCTATAACACTTTCGGTATTTTTAGATTTATTGGTTTTTAAACTTGTTTATTTGACTACCCTACTAAGGAATTCAAGTCAGGGCTTTACAAATAGCCAGAAATCCTTTGAAGACTAGCAAAATTGTTGCGTAAATCATACGCACTAAAGTTTACTCTTATTGTTTATATCTCCGTAGTAAAGACTAAAATTTATTTTTGAATAATTACATTTACATTTGAAGCTTTTCCGGATTAAACCAAATTAACTGTAATCTCTGCATTACACAAAATCATCAAAATTGTGAGAAATCGCATAAAAACTGAGAGGCCAAACAGAAAACCAAGATAGGAAATACCTACATTAAGACGAAATGAAAAAGAGAAAATTACTAATTTTGTCGCCGAATTGTACTAAACAAAGTAAAAAGATCTTGTAAGACTCTGTTAGCAAAATCGTTTAAGTTAATTAAGATTTAAAAGATTAAGTTCTTTGTTGCCTATAAAATACCAAGTAATTAATAAGTATCTTATTGTGAGATTTTTTACACGTAGATGCTTTCCACTCTGAATTTGCAGTACTTAATAAGATGACTACATATAATAATTATTGCAGTACGTCTTATCCTTAAATATCCTAGTTTAAGGTGGAATGATAACCATGGTGCAAATATTTAAGAACGATTGAGATATCGGAAAAAGCCATTTTGATAGTTAAAAACATTTTATAGGTAATTTATATGTAGCTCGCGAAATAACTCGCACACGCGAGATTAAATCCATTTTACTTCCCAGTAATCTATTTGTACATTAATTTATATGGGTGTAGAATAATGAATGCCGAAGGACCGACAAATAATAAAGCACATGCAAAATTGAATTCATTTAACTCCCTAGTAAATTATATTATTTTATGCACTCACAAAAATTAATCATAGAAAAATCAGAAAACAAAAACACTGCTATGTCGATAAAGGGAACCCACGATAATCCAATCTCCAAATTCAAATTTATAACAAGTAATAGTAACAAGTAGTAGAGATACAAATTCATATAAGCATTTCAGAGAAAAATAAGAAAGACATATCTGCAGAGAACGTGCAAAAGTAAAAGTTAATTGTCAGAATATATAAAAAGATAAAATAATATCAGACAGTGAAGGGAAGTTTGAAGGATTTGATATCGTACGGTATTCCAAAGTAGTAAAAGAAAATTACGCGATCACCTCCGAAAGAGTTTCACACTAACAAGAGCATAGAGAATCAGGACCTTGAAATGGATGAGTTAATACATGGTTTTAGGGATAACAAGGAGGAAATAAGGAATCTTAAGGATGGATTGAGATATATATGCAAGATGATATAAAGACAAAAGAGGTAGCCTAGAATCAGGAAAAACCAGCACTTACTAAAAGAATTAAGGAAATGAAGAACGCATTCAAAAGACAAGAAAAAGCAAAAGAGATAGCAAAATAGTCATCAAAGGAGTTATTATTAAAAATATCCATTACTGTATGCGGGAGAGAAGAGACTGGCTAGAAATTGTTTAGCTTTCTAATAAATCTGATAATGCTAGATAATTTTAACGCGTAAGTTAGAAAAGAAGACTGCATCAAGAACATAGTAAAAATCCAATACATTTTATGCGGTCACAAGAATGTAGAATAATAAGATCCCAGGAACAGCCGGTATCATAGTTGAGAAGGATGATGATCTTCTGTTGGAGGTGTGGAGAAAGGAGATAACACCACCACAACGGAGTGAGGTGGAATTGATACGAATATTTAAGAAGGGAGATAACAGACACTGCAAAAACTACAGAGGATTATCGTTACTGAACAACACATAAAATTATATTATCCAAAATCATACAGATCCCTGGTTGGAACTTTCAGAAAGATGGAACGAGAAATACGTAGATCAATATTAGATGTAAATGAAGATAAGACGAAGTTTATGATATGCACCAGAGGAAGAGATGGAGAAATGAAAGGGTTATGAGAGCACAAGAGGGAAGAGGGATCACGAAAATAATGAGAATTCAAAAATATTCTGACAAAAATTAGGTCCATATTTTAAAAAAATGGATTGGTACGAGGGGTAAGTAATCCTTAAAAGTTTGTTCGGAAGAGACCCATAATTCCAAGGATATCTATGGAGTTTTGAAGGATTTTAAGGAGCTCCCTGAGATTTCGAAAGAATATTCAGTGATTTCAAAGGAATTGAAAGGATTTTCAATATATTTCAACAATTTTCAAAATATTTAAATGACGTCCAAGAAAATTTAACGATTTAAAAAGAAGTCCAACAATTTGCAAGTAATTTTAACAATTTTCTAATAATTCCTGGTGATTTTCAATGAACTCCAAATAAATAATTTCAAGAATTTTCAAAGATTTTCATGAAATTCAAGGATTTCTAAATGATTTTCAAGGAATTCCAAAGACATGTATTTACACCGTGACCCACAAAACCTTTTTTCTTGCCGCGAAAATCACTGAATTTTAACAAAAAAAATTAGTATACCGATTCTAAAAACAATAGAGAACAGATAAACAAATGAGGGAAATAAAAACAAATCGTAATTTGTGAGTTACAAGATGTAAAAAAGTCGCGCCGCAATTTCATCGTTATTTGAAGCCGGAAATCGTCAATGTAAAATTTTTTGAATGCTTCACATTCCTCAACAAACGATTTCTGATGCCATCAAATAACGATCCCAAGAGTTTGGCAATGAGAAGAACCGACCCGGAAGAAGAAAAAATGCTCTTCCAACGCGCGTCGAAATCACAACATCATAAAACTTAGGATTGAAATCCGAGAGTGTCAATGCTAAAATTGGCTCGTGAAACTGGAATCGCGCGAGAGTCTGCTTGACGAATAGCTAAAAATGTGCTTAAGAAGAAGCCTTACAAGCTACGAAAAGCCCAAATGCTGGCGAATGAAAACAAGCAAGTACGATTTCGGCGATGTCGTGCTGTGCAACACCGCACCGCTGCTCAAAGATGGGAAAAAATTTTCACAATCGTCAAAACGATAGGTATTGGTTAGAAAAGGCAACCGGACTTTGTGCCATCGTTGTCCACCACCAATACCACAAGTCTGTCATGGTTTGGGGAGGTACTTCTTGTGCTGCCGGTAAAACACCTCTGGTTTTCGTAGAAGACGAGGTTAAAATCAATAAATAAGTGTACCGCCGGGATATTTTAGAGGCTGTCGTACATTCGTGGGCCCAACAGCACTGTAGTGACCAACACTGGACCTTTCAACAAGACCCTGCGCCTGCTCATAAAGCAAAAACTATGCAAGAGTATTGTCGAATAAATTTTCCTGATTTTGTCAGTTCTGCTGAATGGCCCACGTACTCACTGGATCTCAACCCGATGGATTATGCCATATGATCAATTTTAGAGGCCAGGGCCTGTGCAAAACCCCACAAAGTTAGGAATCGCTGAAGCAATCTTTGCGTCGGGAATGGGACAATATTTCGTTGCGGAGTTGCGAAAAGCAGTCGAAAATTTCCGTCGACGTTTGGAACTTTGTATCCACGCAGAAGGATTACAATATACCTCAGATCTATTCCTTATGTTAAAATAATATTTATTATATTACAATTTAAAATTTTTCTATTACACAATGTATTATTTATTTTTAAAAAATATCAAATTCAAGTAAGTTATTATTTCAGTGTACGTTTAATATTTTATTTACATTTTTTATAAATTTGATTAAATCCTAAATATTGCTAAAATTTGTTTTCATAGAATTGTCTATGCTATTTCCATTTTATAATTTGATTTTCAATAAATACATTTTAAAATATATTTTACTACATATTATTTCCTTTTGTTTATACGGCGCGCCGGCTACTTCTAAAAAACACAATTCTTTTAATTAAAAATGTGATTTTGAAGTGGAAAATTAATGCCGATCAATGTAGCTAAACAAGATAATATATTTTGTAATAAAACCTATACAAAACTTATTTCAGAAGTCATAAGACGTTTATTGTCTGTATTTAGATAATGACAATATTTAATTACAAAACTTTTCCCTTGTAAATATCAAGATTCTAGAGTAGGTAAGTAATATCCATTTACAAATGTTTTTATAGTATTATGATTACTTTGTTTGATAAAATATGCACATTTCAATCATAGATCTACTCAATGTTTGATCACCTGCTTAATATTTGCGAATTAATAAGCGAGAGTGCGTTCATTATAAAATCTATAGATCGAAATAGATTACATAGACTGATCCAAGGCATCCGATGAAGAAATTGTACATCAATTTACAGAGAATACACCATTAGAAATTAAATAAAGTCTTCATAAGTTAAGAAAATAAACTTTTGATTAAACTAAATAACTACCAAAACTGGCAGTTTTGCAGAAGTTATAATTGTATATGAGTATAAATTCAGACAATGAAAACCACGTTAAAAGTTTATAAACAAACTATTAAATTTAACTTTAGGTTCATCACGGTTAGAATAAAGTGGGGATAAATTTTACCACTGCTATATCTAAAAAGTTCGATTATCTTGAGGACATTCAGGAGAGCTCAACAATAACTATCGAAAACGCAATCAAGCCTAGATGCTTATTACGAAAGAGCAGATCGTTTCAGATCATTCCGAGCTTAATGACGAACGCCCCCCAGATTCTTTCCAGTAAACGCAATATTTCTTAATACCACAATTCACAGGTTTAAAGTATCACATGAAAGTTTTAGCAAAGATATTTGGCCAATAAATTAATTTTTTAATTTTTGCAAGCTAAATATCTGGATCCTAGAATATTACAAATTTACAAACGTTTTTATAGTTTTATGACTATTTTGTTTAGTAACAATATGATAATGTCTCACCATTATGGCAATAATCCGATCATTTGTTTAAAATTCGTAAATCCACAAACGAATTAAAGTAAAGAATTCTTTCTAGCAACCAAAACATTGCGTAACACCGTAATTCCTTGGTTTCACTTTTCCCTTGTAATAAATTATACAAAATAGAACAAAGACCAAAGAAGAATAAACATATTGCTATGAGATTTCGTAGCCTCACGTTGGGCTACAAAAAGTGCTATGTACCCTCGGAGCTTATTAGGGCTACACGTTTTATTGTAAATGTCTTGTACGAGTGTACGTAAATGTACCCCGTCAATAGAAATGTATGTAAAATTTTTGATAAATACAAATAAATGAAATTATACCTTGGCTTGGCTATTGCGATGAGCACAGACTTACCTTCTCTCAAGTTGGGTTCTTTCCTTGACCAAATCGTAATGCTGAAATCCAATATCGTGGTCTTCGGAATGTGATTACAAAAATTATGTTCCGTTTTAAAATACAAATGGTAATTTATTATGATTTAGTTTTTAAGTGATTTAAATGCAATAAAATTCTAATACTAATTAACAAATTTCTTATTCTAATTAATTTTAAACGTTTTAACGCACGCGTAAATTGGATCGTAAAATTAATTTTTATGTTCAATATAAAGTTTAATGGGACGTTACCTTAACAAAATCTGGGGTATTTCTCGTTACTCAGTTCATGTACCATGAAACTATTTATTTCTACTTGATGGATGACCTTCGATGCGTATAATTATTCGAGATGCAAATTTTCTTGTGTGTACATTTACCTCGTGGTGTGACCAAATTTTTCCAAAAATAATCGTAATCCGTCGTTATCTTCTACCAATTTTACTTTTGAAATACGTAAGTACGTTGATTTTAACTATTAATGCACTTTTCTATTGAATTTCTTTAAAATTTTTACTATTTTATCTAATTTTAGCTGGACGCACACAAAATCACCACCATTAATCAAAATTAATCAACCACTTCCCTTTTTTCAATTGTTTTACCATCGCTACCGTTGTATTCTCAAGGCAAATGTGATTCTTCATTATTGGTCGAAATAAAATCAATACTATTGACGTTTCAATTTGCAGGTTCGGCTCAAGCCCAATGTGACTTTGTAAAATTTTAATAAAATTTTTATGTTTTAGATTGAATTAACTCTCACCATCACTATGATTGTTTGATAAACTTTTTGAAGAAAATGTCCTTTCCATATGTGATACATTAGATTTGCGACGCACTACGATAGGTGTAAAGATTTTGCTTATTTTAAAATTTTACGTTTAACACATTTTTATAAACTAACATTGAACAATTATTTTGATTTTAAATTACATTTCTTATGATTAATTAATTTGATTTATAATATTAACAAACATTTTTATTAACGGAATTAAATCGTTGCATTTTGAATTTATTTTGTTACCTCGTTCCGTGACTCGTCTTTCACATAAAAGTATGACATTGAACTAAATTTTTGGTATCGGATGAAACTTTTACGTTCGAACAAATAAGTCATGTGCTCTCTTTATTAATAAACAAAATTCTGAATCGTGACGTTATCATTTCTATTGGCGTGGTCAATCTCGACATCGCAATATATGCCATTTTGTTTTATTTTATAAGAAAATTTTAAGTGCTATGTTTTAGTGCCATAATTATTGTTCTTATACGAGTATTATGTTTAACATAGCAAAAATACTTTCAAGGATAAACTAACCACTGCTGAACCTGAGCACTTTCAAACTTTATAACTCGAATAACTCAACACATTGCTTTTGTAACATACCTTGTTTTTACCTTATCCCTTTCGTATTACAGAAGCAGTAAAACCGACTACGAGATATTTTCCATTGACTGACGCGAATAATGGACTCAAAGGGAAGTCAGAATAATTTCTTTTTTAATTTCAGATTGGTTAATACGTAGAAGTCCGGATGAGCAGTTTGAATTTGAGCATCTACCTACCGGATTCGTTTATGTTATGTTATGATTTTAATCAAATCGAAGTGGTTTTTTTGTCAGGTGTACTGGGAAATTAAGGAATTCTCAAAGCCAAATACTTTATTTTATGATTAGTTGTTCTAAAATAGAAATTGAAAACATACAACTGCCTTCTCGGTTTATTTTTTTACTTGCGTTTTTAACGTCATAAATTTTTCCTTCTGTTATTACCGTTCTTATTATTAATCGGTTTTAGTGTAATAAATTTATACTAATAATTAGCTAGATTGGCTTTTTTAATAAGCTCTGCTCTTTGGATATCTCCTATGTTATAGCAGGATTATCAGTTCGTAAAAACAGTTGGAACATAGAGTGAGCTGCGATTTAACGCGAAATTTAACACGCCAATGTCTGTTGATGCGGTGGAGAGGACCGAAATTGAGTAATAATAATAATAAAATCTTTTATTCCTGAAGGAATTTGACTGTCTCTTGCGAGACTGCGCATCCGTTTTTGAGGCGGATTAGTCCTTTTCAACTTGACATTACATTTCTATAATTCGTTGTTAGTTCTTTCTTCCAATACAATTCTTCCTTCAATTTTCTCTTTCCAATTTATTATCGATTGCAATTCTCTTCATATTCTCCCATACTTCGTCGTACCATTTCAAGTTAGTTCTTCATCTTCTACGGCCCTCCGTTGGTTTCCACTCAGCGATTTCCCTTACCATCGCTCCTACATATCTTCTCATCACGTTACCAAGTCATTCTATTCTGCGTAATTCACAACATCTTCATTGGCCATTGCTCTCAGTATTTCGCTGTTCATCATTGATCCGCTTTCCTGCGCATTACTTTGCACTGGACCTAATATTTTCCTCACAATTTTCCTTTCGAACACTCTCATCTCGTCCTTTTTTTTCTTTCTGAAACAAATTGTCCCATGGTTGGTTGTATCAATTGTATCCTTTGGTTGTTCTTCATGGTTGTTTTCATCTGATTTCTTGTTGCAGTTTTCTTCTTAACTAGTCTTGTCTTCCATTTCTGTTGTTCTCTTGAAATCTCAGACAACACAAGTAGTAAGCAATGGTTTCCAGGAGAGCAAATAGGATAAAAGAAAAATAATAGAAAAATTGAACGAAATGGAAACTTGATGGAATGAGAAAGTTGGTTAAATGAAACAAACAGTGGAAAGACCGGAAAAGAAGGAATCGTGATGCTGGAAACACGAAAAGGACAAAAAGGTGTTAATTATCAAGAACATGCAAACAACAGGAAATGTAACGCAAGAGAAAATTGAAGCATGTTTAAATCAAGAAATGCAAACAAAAAATGTGAACGTTACATATTATGCTTTTAAGATAGGAAAAACAACTGGAAACCGCTCCGCGTGAAACTTGGGGATATCAAACGAAGACAATAATAATGAAAAATAAAAATAAGCTGAAGGGTACCAAAACGTATATAAAAAATGACCTAACGATCCAAGAGATCGAAATATAAAATATGGAAAAGTCATGATTGGATACCAGAAAATGTACAAACAAGACAAGGCTCTTATGTGGGATAAGAAAGACAATATGCTGTACCTGAGAAGCGATGTAAACTAACCGCCAAAAAACTAAACAAGGAGAAAACAGCCTCTCGACCCTTCCATCCTGATGCACCAGAAGAGAACGTTGGTAAAAGGATGCAGATACTGCAAAGAAAAGGAGAAAATGTAGGGTAGGGTGGTCGACAGTGGATCACCAATTTTTCAAACCCATATATCTTGGAAAATAATGCATGAAGTTTATTGAAATTTTGGGTAGAGTAACATGGACTATAATCTTATCGAAATATTCTAATTTAAACTAAGTTGTATTAAAGCTAACTATGAAAAAAATATATAATTTTAAGTGCATAATGATTCAGTGTTGACCAGGGGTGGTCCACATTGGATCGGCCTACGGTTAACAGTGGATCAGCCACCACGATTATTGCACATATTTTAAAATGGAAAAACTAACAGATTTTCAAACTAAAAATATAGAAAAACAATATATGTTCGAAAAAAATATTATAGAGAAACAGAAAAAATACATTTTCGAGATAAAAATATAGGAAAATAAAAAAATTAGCACATTTTCAAAAGAGAAAGATCAACTGAGAACTTATAATAAGACCGTCGCCTAGCGGTACCGCTAATTATTGGATTCGGAAGGATATGAATCTTACATCCTGTTCTTTGACCATGTTTTGGTTAACCATGTAGCACTGATCCACTGTAGACCAACCCACCATTTAATTTTCAAACCGTGGTTTTGACAAAACAAAATGAGTAAAACCTGTTATTCAAGTGTCCTCACGTGCGTTAATTATTTCTTAAAACAATGAAAATATCCAGAACTCTATCATAGATCTGATCAAATTACACAAAAAGTTTAACTTACCTGATAATAACAAATGGAGGCTTTAAACCACAAATGTAACTGGTGAACATGCGACCATCAACGGAACCGCTCAGTTGTGAAATGAGTCAATGAGGGATCACATTGGCTACCACGTACATCTCGCGGAAGAGCATGCATACAATGGTTTAACTAATAAATGAGTGATTCACTGTGTACCACCGATCCACTGTTGACCACCCTACCCTATCTTATTCCACAGGGTGAAATTTAAAGTTTTGTGATTTTTCGGTGGTCTAAAAATGGCCGAATATATTGATGAGAAAGCCAGTGAGTCAGGGAGTGTAGCTTTATAAATATTTTTATAAATAAAAGATGCATATATAAACAAATGCTGAAAACTTGACCTGATCTAGGTTAAACGGTAAAGATCCTATCGAGCTGAAAACTGCTTAAAGCGCGATATAAAAATCATATCGCTATTATATGACCAACTATAAAAACTAGCTGACGCGACAAAAACATATCTAGCGTAATGGACAGTAGTTAAACACGCTTAATTAATTTTAAAGAAAATTAAATTAATTAATAAAATTTTCAGTTTCTTCAACTTTTAACAAAACTTGAAACAATTTGTCACAAACTTTATTGTATAGAAACTTGCGATGTTTTGTTTTCCTGTTGGCAAGAAAAAGTAATTTAATTGCACGAGAAGTAAGTAATGTAAATTATGGATTTGTGTTAGTACACGTTGGAGTAAAATTACTGCTTTGGTTAATATGTATGAACACATGCATACGCAATTTGAAATTGTGCGTCTTACAAATTACTCCAGTAATTCCAACAAGATAACCAAATCATCGATTAATTTTAAATTGAATATGTAAACTACAGACACCTGAATAATTTCAGGGCTGAAATTAATAATGGAGTGAGCTGTCTGTCTGTCTGTTCACCTTGAGCAACTGAAAGCAATACAATTGTAACGTTTTGAATAATTTTCTGCTTTTTACATATTTCTAATTTATTTTACCAACAGAAGATTCAATTGTTTCACAAAATTTTGTTCACCTTCCAGTTCTCATTGTTAGTTACAAAACGAATTTTATCAATTAAATGTAAATTATAAATTAAATTTGCAAAAGAAAGTTCCTGATTTAATTTGAAGTTAATCGAAAGTTTTGTAAAATTTTACACAATGCGAAAATTGATAAGTATTGTTAGGTGTAGGTCGTATCAAAAAGTGGCACCATTCTGAAAGTTTAGTGTTCAACTAATTTAAATTTTCGCTTCAAGTATTTTTTACTGAAGCTTTATTACCTACAAGAAACTTGACACACAGTTAAAGCTTTTTTATACTTTCAAAGTAGTAGGAAACTCGCAACATTAGCGTCGACCCCCATTTTATCCTTACGAAAATCACTGTATAGTTAAAATATGAGCGCCAACTCCAATTATTTTTTTTACTCTAAATAAAAGCAGGCTCTGAATTTTAAAAAGCTCTAAGAAGGAGAAGTAAAAAGTATTAAGGTTAAGGATTGTTATCCACTTTGTAAATATTTTACGACGTTAAGAGCAACTCAAACATCAAGTTTGTGTAGACTAAAGTAATTATGTAAAGATACTAAATCTTGGTGAACTGTCATTTAACAAAAATGTTACCTCTTGAACATTTGCTAGTTTACATGACGGATTACGCTTTTAACAATTTTGTGTCAAATAATTTTCAAACGATGCCAAGGTACGGGAGAACAAATTAAATGGTGTTTAATATTTCTTGTGCTCACCCCGTACATTACAGGTATGCGCAATCAAGTTACTAAAAAGTAAATTAAAAATATTTTATGCTCGAGAAAGCAAATATGAGTTTCTCAAGACAATAATTATTTTTCAACAAACCGATTTATTTCCTTAGAAAACTTGGTCGACTTTTATGTAAAGGAACTTTACAAAAAAAAACCCTTTCATTTGTCTGGTTATGTTTTTCTTTCTAAACTTTTCCTTTCCTGAATTTTACACAACTGCTTGGCTCTTTAGAAAGGTAAATCAAATAAAATACTTTTCTATTTAGTTCTTCATGGTCGAAAAGGAAAAATTTTATGTTAATAAAGAAATTTTGCTATTTTCATATTTGTGTGGAAAATTTTTCGGTTGATATCCTTGTTAAGAGTTTCCTAACAGCGAGCTAACAGCTGCGAAGGGTCCAAATCCTCTTAAAGGTTCTTAAGTAAAAGCATTGGGTTCGTGGTATTGGCAATTTTAAATATGTAAGAGAAAAGTAAAAAATGTAAATGTATTCCTAATGGTTAACGTAGTACTTAACATGCCATAAATTTTATATTTTCGTATACAATAAACAGCGGTGATATCAAAATTCATTGGACCAACCTATGCAACCGGTACAATATTTCTCTTGCATACTTAAATAAACCTTTGCAGCTTAATTATTACAACGCTGTGGTAACCACTAAATTCTATGCCTAAATTTTGGTCAAAGTTGTCTGATTAGTTCAAGTTATTAGTATACTTACTAAAAATTCTTGTGCAAATTACTAAACTATCCAAGGAAATGTATTCATTAAAAACGTGCAAACGAAAATTGGATGGAAACTAAATACGGAACCCTATTTCATTTGAAGATAATGTAAATGTACAACAAAAGCCAATATATATAATGAGATTTCATTATAGACTGATTATTGATTTCCTCAAAATGCATATGTGACGTAGATTGAGTAATCTTCCACCCTAAGTTTGAAACTTAAATAATCCCAGCGTTGGTTAAATATCATCATTCAATTTAATTGCATTTTGTTTGTTTATTTACCAAACTTAGTTACTTAATCGAGAATTGATAATTTAACAGCACTTCAAATTATTGATTTAACGCATTTCTTTACTACATACATTTTCCGAATTCTGTTCGAAATTACCTACGTGCAATAATTAAATAATTCAACTTCTATAGCACAGGAGTTAAATTCAGCAACAGCAATGTTACGATCGCCCAAATAATTTCCGAACTGTAGTTACTGTCTAATCGAAATCATTGATCCGTGAAAAGGTTAGCATTACTAAAACCTCTGGTTTTCCCAAAACATCGCGCCAAAAAGCTCCAGAAGCCCATTTTCACCATTAGTTGTCAGAGACTTTTTAGAGGAGAGTCTCGAAACTGAAATTTTGACGCAATATTTTGGCATCAAATCGCTCAAAACTTTTTCAGAATATCATTGCAAGATCACATTTATAAAGCAGTAACAGAAGCCTTCCAAAAATTCATGAAATTCCATAAAGATAAAAGTGAAACTATGCAAGAAAGACAGATAGAAGGATATAAATTCGAAAAAGTGAGAACTTTCAAATACATGGGATTCCAGATTCCAGGGATCATAAATGAAAGGCAGGACATAATGAAGGAAAGAGTAATCGCCGGAAATAGAGCATTTTAGGATATTCAGAAGCATCTAAAAAATAAAAGAATTAGTAGAACAAAAATTAGGATATACAGGATGTTAATTTGACCTGTTGTGCAAAGAATATGGAGCAGATAAATTTGCCCCACAAGAATAGAAGAGGAAAAGCTAACAATATATTTGAAAGAAGGACAATGACAAAAATAATTGGTCCAGAGAAATTCAGAGATGAACAATACAGAAGAAGAACTAACTATGAAGTAATGTAAGAAATTGACTGAGAAGATGGATGTGCCTTGTTATGAGATCACAGCAGACAAGAGCGATTAAAATTATAATGGAGTGGAGTCTGGATGTAGAGAGAACAAAAGGAAGCTTGAGAAAAAAATTGATAGAAGTGATGATAAATGATTCAGGAGCCATGGAATTGATGATTGGGGAGAAAGAAGCCTCAATAGAATCTTATGGAAAAGAGTAATTGAAGAGGCTAGAACGCATGATAACATATAGAAAATCTAGATAAAGAAGCAACTATGGCCACTAATTCACTCCATAAAATGAATTTAAGAGCATCCAACCTTGGGCTAATACTTCATAAGGAATGGAACGCCAGAAGAAGAAGTGCTGTCTAATCGAAATTATTGATCCGTGACAAAGTTATGATTACTAAAAACTTTGGTTTTCGACCGGATTCTCCGCCAAAATATTGCGTCAGAATGTTGTAGAAGCACATATTGATCTTTAGTTTTCGAAAACTTTTTAGAGGAGAGTTCCGTATAGCCCGTTATCAGGGGTTATCAGGATTTTGGCATAAAATCGTTTAAATCAAAAACATTTCAGAACATGGAATTCTTTTAACATCTCTTAAACGCAAAAACCTGCGGTTCAAAAACAAAAACCTGTGGTTCAAACGATTTTAATGGAAGCTTATTGGAACTCAAACAAAGCTCAAACGTTTGACACCAATTTCATTAAAAAATTCGCGATGTAGGGGGGGGCTGTAAAATCTCACTCAATTTCACAATCTTTGAAACGTTCTAATTATTTTTACCTTCGGGGTACAAACGTAGGAAATCGAAGCTCATGCTCAAGCGATTCTCGATCGGTTGGTATTTATTTTATTAAAAGAATCACACCTTAAAAAAGAATTTCTTTATCCCCTCCCAAAAGAAATTGTTCTAAAGAATTGAATTTTTATTAAAAACCTTTGGGGTACTAACGACGGAAAATGAAGCTCATTGGAGTTCAAACGATTAACACCAATTTTATAATAAAAATTCGCAATGGGGGAGCTGTGCCGTTTACACAGTCCCCCCCCAAGTTTTCGCGAATAACTTTGCGATGCGTGTGGTACAAACAATTTTTATGGAAGCTCATGGGAGCTCAAACGAAGCTCAAGTGTTTGACACTAATTTCTTTTCAAAATTCGCGATGGGGGGGGGGGCTGCGAAATGTACCTTAAATGGTGCTGCTACCTACTAAAGTTTGTAGCAAGACTTATATTATTTGTCGTGTGTCAAATCATTACATCGCGAAAAGGGGGTGTGCGTGAAAATGTTTTTAAATATTTTATTTTGGCATGACAGGAACTGTGGAAAATTTGTTGGAAGCTCCCAAAACTCACAAAATGGTGGATAGGTCGTTTTATATCCATACTAGTTGTTAGCAAGATTAAATCAAATAACATTTTGAAACCTAATTAAAAATCACGTTGTTCTAAACTTTAGAGATACCGAGATGCTGCCTTGCAAAACATCTTTTAAACAAAAATTTTAAAATAGCGTCCCTAAGATTTTGATGTAGAATTTTTTTTTCTGTTCTTTCAATAAAAAAAGGGTCTCAAAAGCTAAACTCTATTCTTAGTAAATCTCTGCATAGAACAGCTTTCCAACCCTAACAGGGCCTTAGGTGAGGTGTGGGCTTTCAAAGTTAATCATTTTTTAGTACTCTTTGAAGAATATTTTTCAGGGTTCCAGTTTTCTGAAACTGAAAAGAAAATATTAATCTAGTTGTACTTAGTAATTTTGAAAATATGCCCACTAGAGAAAATACCTCTTTTGGTGAAAATTCTGTAAATTGCGCAGCATTAAGTCCTTGACAATTTTCGTTTAATTCTTTTATATTAGAAGTAGAAATACTTCTGATAGTGAAACTGACACTTTAATCATCATTCTGTGACAGTCGCGTTCCTCTTTATAACCTTCGAGACTAAACTGTCAAATTAATCCCACGGCGTCTAATAATCACATAAACTCACTGAGGGCCGATTGCACCAAGCCCATTTAAGGCTTTAATAGCGATTTAGTCTAAATGTCTGTTCAATATTGCGATTTAACTTAAAAATTCGTTGCACCAATGTAATTTAGTTTAACTGACTCGTAAATTTACGCATAAATTAACGTCAAATAATTTATGGAATTGATATTAACAGGCTCATAATAAAGAGACTATTGGCACTTAATAGACTGATTGTAATTGAGCTTGGTGCAATCGGGCCTTACTAACATAATTTAATCAAAGCTTACAAATCTACCGTCTCTAGTTTGTGTCCTTATTTCTGTCGCCTATTTTCCGTATAAAATCTTCTCGAAAAAAGTAATATTTACAATTTTCAGCAACAATTTAATGAAAATTTAAGTTTTCTTGAAAGCTGGTGTATCTCATTTTTGTTACTTCCGTTTCAGACTATCGTTAAAATATTTACATATTTTTAGTTTTACGTCAAATTTTATTCTATAATTCTGATAAGAAAAGTCGCAGCTAGACGGGTCCATTAGAACTGGAATTACATATAATTAAGGCAAGTTTCACTAATTTATAAAAGAAATTACGTTATTTTAGGCAAAAATTCGACAAAAAATATTCTGTTGTCTTTATACAGAGGGCTACATCTCAGAAACTATGGGGGCTAAAACAATACATCATATTTTTTCAATTTCACTCAGAATATTATCTAATTTTATTTTAAAAATACCCATTTTGGTCACGGGATGCATATAATACGACCAATTTACGACTACGTGATTTCGGAACTTTTTTGAAACATTTGTTTGAACCTAAACAGGTTCGGGTCTGATATCGAAACCTTCGCATTGCATATTTATGCACAGAATATAAGGGAATGATGCGCATGTATAAATTTTGGTTGATTTTCAATATTGGTTGAACTTCACAGAAACATTACAAAGCAACTTATAAACAATAGGTTACTTGAACAAAGAAAAACAAATTAAATACAGGAAACTTGACAAAGTTGTCAAGTCGAGTCAAGGATTTCTAATCCTCTAGAAACTTTTCTGCTTTTTATTATACCCGACTCGATTGCTTGCATAGTTTTGTGTAAAGTTTCGATTTTTTACGACCCAATGTTAAATTCCTAATACAAAATTTTCATTAAAATAAATGGTACGCAATGAAATGCGGTCTACGCAATCGGTGTACCATACACCGATTTGCTGTAATTTTATTCTAAAATTATCAACAGAAAATTGGGTTAAGGGATGCAATAAAATATCAGCATCTTTTACATCATCTTTCACTCACAGCTAAGAAAGCATCGTTATCCACTGAGCACCATAACCCACCTTTCCCTTATATGTTTTTAACAAAAAATTTAAAAGGCAGAAACATTTTAAATAAATAGAAAACTGTATTTGAAAATTTGATGTATCGCATATAGTAGAATCTGTGGCGATAACACGATAAAATGAACCGCGATTTTAAAATTTCACTATAGATATTCGGAAAGCTGAAGGTTTATCTTCTTCTTCACTTTCCGTGTTAGGCATTAGAAATTGCCTGTTACGATTCCCATCGTTTCCTTCGTCTACCCAGGCTTCTCTTTCCTTTAGGCTTGTAATTATATATTTTTAAAGGTAATCTGTCTTCGCTCATCCGTTCTAGATGTTCCTTCCACCTTGTTTTGTTTTCTTTTACTTTGTCTTTTATGCTAAAGATGTTGAGCTCATCTCTGATGTTTATAATAGTAGTAGAAGTAAACAAAATATTTGCCGAAAATACATGTTTAACCCTCAAAAACAACCCTTCAAGTGGTAATAAAACCCATTGGCTGTTGGTACTGTTAGGTCATGCCCTGCCCCGATTTTTTGTGTGTACTTTTAGCTTTTTACGGTATTAAGAAGTATTAAGTATTAAGAAGTATTAAGAAGTATTAAAGTATTAAGACTAGGTGAAAATACACGTACTGTCAACAGAATGCAGAGATACCTCCGCCCTAAATCGATCTGATCTTTTGATTGCTTGAGCTCTTGAAAGTTAACGATTTTCAATATCGATTATTGCCAAAATTTCAGGGATTATCGAATTCATTCGTACCTTATCCGCTTAATTTTAATATTGTCTAACTAATTCCATTAAGATTTTAACGCAAAATATCGTCGGGTGCATTTTAACGTGCTCTTCCTGAATTTCAAGATATTTCAAGATTGAAACTTAAAAGCGATGTACATAATTATGTAAATGTGTACATCCTTTACATTAAGCATCAAACTGCATTCCTCGATCAAAGGAATTGTCCATTGAAGTTCTCAGAAATTTCTGCTTTATTCGATGACAATCTAATACACTTCTAGATACTGAGGTCGCAAAGATCTCGACTAAAAGGTCTTTAAAAATATTTTGTGTCTCTCAGATCGGTTCATCCAAGTTGAAAAATTACTCGAAAACAATACTTAACTATTCCACTTTACTTATACTGAAAATATGGCCAATGGTAATCTATTACATTGTATTCCTACCTTCCTATTGTTATTAGAATGTTTTTTTTTGGATTTCGTTCATAGTCGTCCGAATTCAGTGGCGCTAAGTACGGGAGAGCTGCCCTTCCAAAAAACAGAATACAATATAATTATATTAGTCTCCACGTTAGCGTTCAATATTATCTCGAGGGATAAACTAGATTATGCAGTAACATCAAAACTATATTGTTCAGTTAGGCAGTACTATAAAAAAAACTAACTTATCACCAACCCTTAAGAGAATGAGAAAATGGCGAGTTGAGGTTTCTTTAATTTTTAAATTAATCCAGTTTGCAGAATTTTTAAGAGTCCTAATATTGTTTCAGTTTCGTATGCATAATGGGCAAAACAATTCTTTTGTTTCATCTGTGTATCTGAGTTAGGAAATATTTGATTAAGTAATTCGTTTTCCAAGAAACTTAATAGAATAAAGAAATCGTATTTATTACAATGTAAAGATTTTCCCTAAATAGAATAATTACATCCCCAAACATTGTAGTTAAGGTGTATTTTGCTTATTTCTTGAAATAAACAGACAATTTGTAATATCCACCAAATTACTTTGTTTTCCAGATTTAAATTTCAAGAATCTGCTTTGAATGCACATAACAATAAACAATAGGTTATTGAAATGGTTTCAAATTAATTTCAAGGGGGTTGTAAATAACTTGTCATGTTTAGCTTCATATTGAAATGTAAAATGTAAAACTTAATAATATTTCTTTAATTTTTAGTTCACAAAAAATATTAAGAACCTTAACTTGTTTCCTTACAATTCAATTTTTGAATTGTTATTAACAAAGCTGAAAAGTTGTATTTAATTTCATGCATGAACAAAATTTTCGTTTTTACTGACAATTGTTTTAAATTTTTAAAACAACATTAAAATATAAAGCAGTAATTGATTTGGAATTCAATAAAAATGTCATAAAAATTATACCACATAGCAAATGCGAACAGGTGGTCGAAAAGCTTGGCCTGATTGTCATTTTCCGGCAGTAAGTTTAATTTTCACAGTTTGAATTGTTAATTTGGTGTAACAATGATTTTCAATTTTGATTTTTATTTAGGCCTGACAAAGTAGTTATTGGTGTTGATGGAAACTGGAAAAATGTTAATTCAATTTGTATTTTTTTAATTAGGGTGAATAAACAATAAAAATTGTATTTGTTGGGATTATTGGCCACAGTATGAAAAACAACAGAAAAATAATTTCGACGTTTCAGGATTTTATTTACTGATCAGAGCGTCTACAAATTGGAACAAATAAACAGAAGAAACAAAACAAGGCACGACAATCTGTAATAATACGATCCAGCTAAATCTATATTGATTTAGTAAATAAATAGGTTTTTAACAAGGTGTTAAAAATAACGATCCTCGCGATAAGTGTTATGGGTTCTGGAGGAAACCAGTAAAATCAAAACTAATAAGGAGCTGATTAGTTTTAACATTGGAAAATTTGAAGTAACTTCTACTGAAAATAAGATATACTACATAAGTCGGAATTTCTGAAAGTATTTTTGCCAAATATTACTATTTTTCATAATAAGAGCGACCAAAGTAGACCGATCAGAAATTGTTTAAGCGAAATATTACACTTCATTAAATAAATCACAGGTCTACAAAAAAAATTTTTTTTTTATTGTTTGAAATGTGATAAGTGATTTTTATATATTTTTCAGCGCTGATTTCAAAAATGCAATCCATTTTTTTCTATCACGTCAGGTTCTCTCACAAAAGGGGAGTATTTTTGGGGACGAAAACAAAATTTAAGCAATTTTTCACATTTTTTACAAAGTTATAAAATATTATTTTATTTATAAATCATGTTCTAAACTACATTTCTAGCACACTTCCTTAGCATATGTCCTTATAATAACGCTTTCGCTTTGTTTCGAAGCTTCTTTTACTGCTTTTCCGGCTGTGGACTCGTTGAGGATCATCTCTTTTTAACGTCCAGCAGTAGTCGGCTATCATGTTGACGTTCCATCTTCCTTGATATCTTCTTTCCATTTCTTTGATGTCTTGGTGGAATCTTTCGCCCTGCTCTTCACTTACATCACCAAGGTTTTCAGGAAAGTAGTCAAGATGTGAGTGAAGAAAATGAACTTTAATGCTCATATTACAGCCCAGCTTCTTAAAGTTGTCGAGCATGTCTGCGACGATTGTCTTGTAGTTTGGATCTTTTTTGTTTCCTAGGAAACCGGTAACAACTAATTTAAAAGATGTCCATGCTGCCTTTTCTTTTGTTTCCATTTTGTCCAAAAAGTTGGAATCTCTCATTAGTTTCCTAATGTCTGGTCCGACAAAGACTCCTTCCTTTAGCTTTGCCTCGGATAAACCAGGAAACTGTCCACAAAGATATCGGAAACACTCCCCTTCTTTTGGCAATGCCTTAACAAATTGTTTCATCAGCCCCAACTTAATGTGAAGTGGTGGAAGTAACACCTTTTTGGGATCTACAAGGCTTTTCCTTTCAACATTTTTAACCCCTATCTGTAAGGATTTTCTCAAGGGCCAAGCTTTTTTTATGTAGTGTTGCTTTCTGTCTCTGCTGTCCCATTCACAGAGAAAGCAAGGGAACTTTGTATAGCCACTTTGTTGACCAAGAAGCATTGAAATAACTTTTAAATCACCACAGAGTGTCCAGTTGTGGTCTGAATAGCAGAGTTTGTTTAAAACCAGTTCAAGGTTTTCGTAGCACTCTTTTAAGTGGACCGAGTGTCCAACTGGCATAGAAGCATACTTATTTCCATTATGTAGAAGTACTGCTTTAAGGCTTCTTTTTGAAGAATCAATAAAATGTCTCCACTCATCAGGAGCATATTCTATTTTGAAACGTGCCATAAGTCCAGGAACATCACTGCAAAACACCAGGACACCTTCTTGAGAGAAGAAAGATACAAACTCCTTTTCCCTAGATCGATACCAAGAAAAGGATGTACCCGGAGCCAACATATGTTTATCTTTCAATCTAGATCCTAAAACCTCTGCCGAGTCTTTAGGAAGGCCTAGGTCTCTAACTAAATCGTTTAGTTCAGATTGTGAGAATGGAATGGGGTCGGTTGTACCAGGATCGTAGCAATCACTGTCTTCTTCACTATCCCCTTGCCGAGACAAAGGCTCGTGATCATCTAAAATATCATCCAAAGAATCTGGAGGAGAGGGTATTGGTACTTCAGGTCCATGAGGAACAGGGCAAATTGATGATTGAATGTTAGGGTAAGAAATATCCTTTTTGTTTTTCAAATTGAAACCTCGTACGTTGCAAGAACAAAAATAGCAGTCATCACTATGATTTTTGGGCTCTCTCCAAACCATTGGTATTCCAAAACGTAAGAACTGCTTTTTACGTTGAAACCATTTCCTCAGTTCTTCAACACACACTGAACAAACTTTGTGTGGGGCCCAAGGCTTATCTTGATCGCCTAACCTTATACCAAAATAGGCAAAATACACCTTTTCAACAAAATCGGAAATGTTTCTTTGTTGCTTTTTAACAGTATAGTTACCACAAATGTAGCAGAAGCAATGTGGTGAGTTTATACATCCTCTGGTAGCCATTGTCCATAAAACAACTTCACAGTACAAGAAAACAGGCACTACTTTCAAGCACTAGTAACAACAACAAGTGAACAGCACAGAGTGAGGAGGTACAGTGAACTGTAGGACAACAGCAGAAGCTCACTGCTTGGTGATGGAGGGGAAGGGGCAGCGCGACAGACAGGCACTGACATGAAAGATGCTCAGTGCAGTAAGTGGATGGAGGAGGGGGAGGGCAAGGACAAGTACTGACATGAATATCTAAAAAACGTAAAACTAGACAAGCAGTTTGTGAAATAACTGTACGTGATGGAATTTTTTCACTATTTTTCCCAAACTCAGCAATAAAAACACTATAAAAATCACTTATTAAATTTTAAACAATTTTTATGTCGCAGACCTGTGAAATCATTGATTAATCATGAAATCCCACTTGCAGAATATTTTTCAAAACTCTCTATGGACCGGAAAACGAAGCCCCACGAACCGGCGCAGTGTGAAATTGAAATAATAGTATATTTCTATACAAGGGCAGTACAAAGTGTCTTGAGTTACTAGTCATTCAAGAGAGGAAATCACTTAGGTACCGCACGAGTTTTTATAAGATATTTTGTTCTCTCCTGCTTAAGTGAATGACAATTAAAATAAAAGCACAAATTTTACTTTATTATATTTAAATATTGACATAATTAAAATATTACATTATGTTATTATGTTAAAACAAATTAGCATGGAAATAACTCGCAACATGAGAACTTGTAAGCGATAAGATGCACGTGCAAATTCCACATAATTCTATTATCTTTTCGTAACATAAGTTTTCATTAAAGAAAGCTTATGTTACAATGAAAAATATTTACATGTTTAATTAACTATTTTAATTTTTAAAATTTAATTTTATATAAATCGGGTTAGTTAGAAATCATATAAATAAATATTGCATTTATAGTGTACCCTTTTAAGACAAATATCAGGTTTATGCATAAGTTCGTAGCTTTTTTTGTTTCCAAAGTAAAAGTGCTTTGGAAACAAATTTGTTTCCAAAATTGATAAATATCAATGTAATTTTAATGCCATAGTACTGTTTTATTGAATACTTTTTGAACTTTTCAATTTGTAGAAAGTTGCAAAATACCCCTACTGTAACATTAGCTTACGACAGCCCGATAAGGATATGTAATGAGTCTTCTACTTAAGTAGGAGTGAACAAAGACAATTAAATCAAGCTGATTGGAATATTACTATTGCATTATATAAAATCATCAAAGATATATTTGCTCTTTAATGATTTATTAGTTTAATATCAATTTGACATTTCAACTTATTTATCGAACAAAACGGGAAAACTCTAAGCGCCAAAGGGCATTTTTAACATTTTTAAACAGGATTTATAGATATTTATGCCCCTTTTACACCATACCACTATGATCGGATTACTGGGGTGGATCTACCATATTAACAAAACAAATAAAAGGGGATCCCCACATCTGAAAGGTTCCATTCAAAGTCATTTTCTGATGAAGGTGTAAAAGAAACCTTCATGTTTCCATATGAAAAGACCACCATGTACAATAAACTATAAAATTGGCACTTCGTATTATTTCCAACTATCGATTTCCTTTCCTCAATACTTGACAAATATTGTTACAGGTATAATTTATGAAAAAATGTAAAACTTTTTAATAAAAATTTGTTTTTTTTGATTGAGATCGTTTTCGTTTCATAGTTGATTTGTGAAACTAATTAAATTGCATTTTGAAATGAAATATTAATTTTCTATTGCTGTGTCGTCAGTTGAGTGAGATGAAATTATAATTTAATTTTAGATTGCTGACACCCGTCACAGTTATCACTCGGGTTTTCAATTAGCAATTCAACAGGAAATAACACTATTTCGACGTTAGAACTATGAAAATTAACGAAAATTATTAACTGATAATTGAAGCTTATTTATTGTTTCAAAACAATAAACGTGGCAATAATTTAAATATTAGTTTTAATTTTCTCAATTCCTTTTTGAATGCATAAAAGAGAAATTGAATTAAATGTATGTATATCATACACTATGCATTTGGTTTTCCAAGTTTTGACGTCATCGATAATATTTCAGGAAGAATTGAAATAATTAAAATTTCCAATAATGAAAATGGAAGTTTATTGATGAATAATATGAAAAGTTCGGAAAGTTAAAGCAGAAAAAGTTATTAAGAATATAATTATTAAAATGAAGTTATTATAATGAAATAAAATTTGCAATAAATTATCAGTGTATAAATTTTTGTTGGTCAAACGAGAGGCCTAGAAGATAATTTTTTGTCTCTCTCTCTCTCTCTCCGATCCTTACTCTTAAAGAGTGTGGTGGCACTTTTGAACACATTACATCAAATTACACCACTAACTATTAGTCGCCATTGTTCTCGGTCCTGGGCACGTTGCGATGCTCCCGGTAAGTTCTCGTCAATCAGCGGTTTTGTCTGGTCCACCCATCGCGTCGGTGATCGTCCTCTCGATCGTCTTCCGTCCATTTTACCCTGTACTATAAGGTTTTCCATTTTGCCTGTTCTTCGGGCAACATGACCAAAATATGTGAGATACTGCTGCCGTATTCTGGTGAGAAGTCGTTTGGCTATATTTAGATCTTGTAGTATAGAGATATTAGTTCTGTGTGCCACCCAGGATATTCTCAACATCCTCCTATAGCACCACATCTCAAAGGCATTTATTTTGTTGCTATCTGTTTTCTTAATAGTCCAAGTTTCTGCTGCGTAGGTGGCAATCGGAAACACCAGCGCATTAACAAGCCTAAGTTTGGTATGCTTGCTGATTGTTTGATCTCTCCATATTATAGTCAATTTGCTCATCGCTGATCTTGCCATAGCTATTCGTCTGCGGATCTCTACACTGCTTCCCCCTTCATTGGTGATTACTGATCCTAGGTATTCGAACTGGTTTACCACATCAAACCCACATATGTTTTGTATACGGGGCTGATTGTTGTTGGCTCTATCTACAATCATTACTTTCGTTTTTTGGGCGTTTAATTTCAGTCCATACTGGCCACTAACGTTTATTAATCTTTGCACTATATATCCCAGTTCGTCTTCGTTCGCTGCTAATATCAGAGTATCATCTGCATATCTCAAATTACTAATTTTTCTTCCGCCTATAACCACTCCACCACTCCAATCTTCCAAGACTTTTCTCATTACATACTCTCCATATATGTTAAACAGCATAGGGGAGAGTATGCACCCCTGTCGCGTGCCCTTGCACATTTTGAACTCTTGTGAGACAATTCCTCCAACGTCAACTGCCGCAGTATTTTTCCCATATAACTGCTGTATAAGATGGATTAAATGTTTGGGACATCCCATTTGTTCTAATATTTTCCATAATTCACTCCATATTATGTTGTCAAAAGCCTGGGTATAATCCACAAAACACATGTATATAGGTACATTGTATTCACGTGCTTTTTCTATTATTTGTCGTGTATTTAATATTTGCTCTCTTGTGCCTTTACCAGGAACGAATCCAGCCTGTTCTTCTGATATCTCTGGTAGTAGAAAGTGTTTCATTCTTTCGTTTTGTATGACGACTAAATCCGATGGTATAATAAAAAATAAAAGTATTTGTAAATCATCGAAAATTAAGAGCTGCTACTTCTCTATAGGGTCCTTCCACATCAAATCAAGCCACGAATTTTCATGATCCTCTTCGATTTTGCTCAAATTTGGTATACTTCTAAGTTATTCCAAATAAACGGACCCGTATTTTTTGTTTGGCCCTAAAGTGGCCCCTTTACATTATGCAGACCTCCAAAATAATTCAAATTTGGCTTGTAGAGCTTCGATCAATTATTTCGATGTCACTCCTAAACCAAAAGTATGTCCACTCTAGAATGTGGTATGTAAATAGCCAAAAATATAATAAAGATAACATATTTTTTTGAAAATTTTAAATTACTCCTCTTTTGAAGGATTCAAGGACTCAAATTCAAAATTTGATCAGGGCCCCCATTTTCATATGCTTGATTTCTTGAAAACTTGATTTCCTGTTCCTGTTTCCTCTTTCTCAAGATGTAATTTAAAATATATAAAATAACTGAAGAATAGAGGAAAGAAAGTCTTGTAAAAGTTCTGACTACGTTAATTTTGTTATTTTTGAAGAAGTTGATGTCGCTATTGGCCATCTAAAAAATGGCGAATGGCTTTTAACTGGAATATTTTAAAAATCTATCGATCAATGCGAGAAATTGGTTAAGTAAGTACTATAGCAATTGTTTTTATACTGGTAAAATTTTTATAGAATGGAGAAAAGTGGAATTTACGGCAGTTTTGAAGCCTGGTAAAGCAAAAGATTATACTGACAGTTACAGACCCATCCTCTTTCATGTTTGGATTACAAAATTTTGAAGAGAATATATTTTACAACAGTCTTAACAGGGTGGAACAAAACAAATTTCAACATAGATCAAACATAATAACCAGTGAAAATGTGTACTACAAATTAAATATTACATCAAGTATTTCTAAAGCGTTCTGGTTGATAGAAACGACTTTTATTACAGTCGAATGCTATGGGCCTTTAATAATCCTATACGAATATACAAACAAATTAATTAATAAAAAAAATCATTCATAAACATGACCATGTTAACATTCTTAATTTATTTCGAGATGCTTCCTATATCTAGCCAGCAAATAAAATTCATGATGCAGATTTCCTTAATATGAAAATATGTTCTAAAAGGAATTAATGTTTATCAAGTTTTTCAACAATAAAGTTGAAGGTAATAAACGTTAAGCAAGAACTGCCTGCAAACTTATTAACAGTTTAGTAAATTTTATGTGCTAAGTTTTCTAATAAGAATTATTACATAAGGAAATCTCGCGCAAATTGTTTTTAAAAATGCGCAATATGGAAACTCAATGCAATTTTGAAAATAAATTTCGTTTCAATTTCAATTAATTAAAATTAAACTATACATAATCAAATATTATAGAGTAAATAAATTTTCCAAGTACTACAATCGAGTCAATTTCACAAGTTTCCCAGTAGGTGCTGACATAAATTACTTAATTAATTTTGTCTGTTGGTATGGATGGACGAACAAAAGTTCATTTATATTGCGATCACAGATTCAATATGGACGCTATCTTTACCCTTTTTCATACGCGATTAAATTTAGAAATCGATCAAAATTTTAGTGTTTCCTTTTTTGTCAACCTGACAGAAATTTAAATTACGTTTGCTTGAATTGGGCGTAATTACGTGGTCAGTACATACCCAAACAGAAAAACTTTTTATTATAATTATCATCAAGAGGCCAAATTAAATTTTTTGCTCATTTTTAGGCGTTACAATAATATTTTCATAAAATTATTTCCTCCTGACGAATTTATTTTCCTAATTTCTGCTTAATTAAATATGTCAAAATCCAAGCACATCACATCTCTGCATGCGAGATTTCTAAAAAGCTTTTTTACACAAAATTTCCTAATTAATTTACAACTTGAATGGGTTAATTTTATTTTTGCCTTATCAGACGGATAAAATTAAATTTTTAATTGACCCTATTGTTTTAAACAATGAAATCAAATCAATAATTTCTAAAAGCGTTTCTGCTGGGTCTATTTTATTGAAACAAAATGGAACGTTTGAATGTTCACAAAAGACCGATGAAGGTAAGTGGAAACGTTTCTAAAATCTCTTTCGAGTGTTGTGCGATCGCGTTTGCTAAATTAAAAAATTTAAAACGCAGTAATAAAGAAAACTTCCGGTTTTCTTTTTAGACTTTAATTAAATATTTCCTATCCAACAGGTATTTTCAAATAAAACTTGCAATGAACAGCTCTTATGCAGCCAGTTGGCTCATGCTCTGTAATCTATTCCATCATCAAAGGCTTCCGTGTATCCATTCATGTGTGTATTATTACAAATATCGATTAATTTTCTTATGTGTTCCTCCGTTTGGAACACTAATGCGTCTATCAATAACTTTTATTAATGGTTTAATATGTACAAAGCGATTTCCAAAAAAATTTTCAAAGTTCTGTAATAATTTTACTTTTTTTTAAATTTTATTTATGTAAAATTATATTATCACGAGGGGAAAAACTAAGACATATCACGTAAAAGTTGTGCATGATTTATTTAATTTTTATAAGAAATTTATAAGAAGATCGCCGCGCCGGTGGCAATCCATGCTATAAATCTGTTTAGGGTTGAAAGAACACCGTGGCGATCATATAGTCCAATAAATATGGGTTTCTACCCGGCATCGGCATATAGAAATATACTAGATAAATTGCTGGAATACGTATGTCCTGATGTACCTCTTGAAAACATATTAAAAGTCCTTTAAAAATGGAAAAACATTTTTTAATTCTCCTTATATTTTATTTTTATTCAAGGAAAAGTACATTACTCTAAGCGACACGGTGTTAACGAGTTGGATCTTCGCAGCAACTCGTAGTGATTTTCCTCTTCCTTTAGCATGCAAGCCTCCCGAAGCCCATAGGGTTTATCTTCCATGTGCGCTCTGTCGGTTTGCAGCTATTCTCGACACAGTAACAACACCAATACAACCAGAGAAGATGTAAAAATCCTACCAACCATTCTGATTCAAGATTTCTGCCATCCGCTGGAGAGCATCCCCCATCGCGATTTTTTAAAGTTAAATTAGCGTAAAGCTTCTGAGCTTCCATTACAATCGTTTGAATTTAATCGCCACCCCCGCACCCCCGGTGTATTTTTTAATAAAATAGGTGTCAATCGTTGGAACTTCGTTCTCCTCTTCAATGAGCTTATATTCCCGCCGTATGAGCTTCAAAGATTCTTAATAATAATTCAATTGTTTCGAACAATTTTGGAAGAGTTTGTATAAATGCTAGCCCCCCCCCCCCCCATCGTGTATTTTATATTAAAATTAATACTAATCGTTCGAGAATCGTTTGAACTTTAATGAGCCTCTATTCCCATCATTTGAATATGAAGTAAAAATATTACAGCGTTTTAAAAACCGTGAAATTGTAAAATTTTCAACGTTTCTCCGAGCAAGTGGCGCTTAAAGTTATACTGTTCTTGCTCACCCATCTTAGAAACTCACTTTTTGAAAAACATAAAATAATTTTTGGCCCAGCAAAAGAATGTTGGACTATATTTGCTAAAAAAATTCCCTTCCTTTAATGGAAAGTATGTTTACACTAGCTTTATATTAAATAGATTTCGTTTGTTCATGTTTTGGAATACGGAGGATAAGGCGGGTGCTGATTTCATCATTTTCAAAGGAGTTTTTATTATATTTTTCCTTTATTCTCTTAGTAAACTCTTCTTTAGTTTCATTGGTGATGATTTCGTTTTCATGATGGCTTTCTGTACTGCTGTAAGTTTCAGTCGGAAGTCAGCCACTAGAAGATTGTGATCGCTACCATATTCTGCTCCAGTGTAAGTTTTAATATTTCTTATGGATGTTCTCCATCGCGATCTTTATGACTATGTAATCTATTTGATTTCGTAAACCATCACCTGGCGACTGCCATGTGTATCGTTTGCGGATGTAATGATGATATATTCTGAATTACCTTGTGTTTTATGTAGATCCCGATTCTTTGGGTTTATGGAAAATGTCACAAAATAGCATTGCGTTCTTTGATAATTGAGACGTTTGTAGATACATTAATTTAATGTTTGAACGTTTGATATAGATAAAGTTGAATGGAAGATCCAATTATCTATGAAACCTTCAAAACAAATCAAAATGTCTTCAACATAACTGTACCAATAAACAATTGGATTTCAAAATTGAGAATTGAGAAATTTAGATTCAAGAACCTCGAATCCATTGATTATTTTCAGGTTTTCAGTAATTTTGAATTTCAAACAAAAATGGTTCAGAACATTAAAATTCTGTACGCTACTTGTTCGGAGCAATTTTAATCAAATTTAGAATTTCACAATATTATAAACGCGGTAATTTTTGGCCTATGAGGTTCTAACGATGAGAATAGAAGTTCATTGAAGCTCAAAGAATTCTCGATCGACTAGTATTAATTTCATTAAAAAATCACGATGGAGGGGGGGGGGCTAGCATTTCTATAGCCCCTACTAAAATTGTTCTAAACAGTCACATTATTATTTAAAACCCCTGAAACTCAAACGACAGGAATATAAGCTGATTCAAACTCAAACAAAACAATTTAATTAAGAAATGCACGATAGGAGGACCTCCTATCTGTCTGTCGTTTCTACAGTTCCCCCTAAAGTTTTCACGAATATTTCAGTCGAAAAGGTATTAATTTGATCCTTACAATAAGTATTCACAATTCTACCTCTGAATCGGAACCAATTAGGAGCACCAAATCTTCTCTTAGTATCCGGATAGTCTTTTCACTTTCACGTCAGTGGTTACAACAAATCTGGCTTTACTGTTATGGAATTCCGGACTGTGAAATCATTTTTAAAAGCTTAACATGTCTGAAATGCTATAATAACTAAATAGCTGAACACCTACGTGCTGAAAACGTACGGAACCAGAAAAAGAGAGAGAAAGAAAATATTAATTTCATAGCGTGTTCGTTATTTCTTTTCAAAAGCTGCTGCAACACGAAACAAAACATCAACGTTTTATCATAATTATAATATAAAAGTTCCTGTTTGAAATGATAAAAAATAAGTTAATCGTGAATGAATGAAATATGTCAACTTTTTTGTAATTTGCAAAATTTGTTAAATCCGCATAATATTTTACATTTCCTCTGATCCTGTCTCTTTAAAGTACAAAATTTGCCCTGCCATTTAAAATGTACAAATTTTCTCATTAGAATTTATAATGATGACTTTAAAAATACTCACCTCCAATAATTACTAAATATTAGTCAGCGTTATTTTGAATAATAATTAAGTGTGAGGGAAAATGACAAAGCACATTTTCTTGATGAAAATTATTTCCAATTGTAAAAAGTGTGGTTTTTTAAAAAACAAAAATTATTCTCATGGAGCTTTCAACAATGGTTTATTATTGCCATCATCAGATTATCAATACAAACATATGACGATGTACATTAGCTCTTTAGGATGATTATATTATTATTGTTTAATTAACTTGTTAATTACTAAATTTCGATGTAATAATGTATTTTATGTTGATGAAATATCAGTTTTCGGTACTAATACACAGTTAGAAAAAGTGAGCTTTGATCGCTTGTTTTTATAATTGGCTCTTTTTAATGTTAAATTTTTGAGTTATGCAAAGAGCATATAAAAAATATTTAAACCAAGTTTTAATGGTTGAAATGTAAACAAGTTAGGTAACTCAAACAGGCGGATTTAATGTACATAATTGTTACGTTATACTTAATTATGTCGGGAATCTGATTCAAATTCTCAATGGGAATTTTTCAAATTCTTTCTATCAAAATGCGGAATCGTCATTTCAATTTTAATAATATTTGTTCATTAATTTTTAAAGAACCGCTTGAATTTTACTTTTTCTTTATTGATTTATTTCGCATTTATTTATAACAACTTTTCAACAATGCAATTTATAAAAAAAAGGATTCAGGCTTATTATTTCAATATCCTCAAACCGATATTCAATGTTCAAATTAAATTTTATATCAAACAGTTTACAAAATTCAATGAACTTATTAAATTCAAAATTTATTAAAAATTAGATAAAATAATAGCAGGAAATTCAATACAGTAATAATATTATCAAAATCTGCGCCTACTTCATCTAATTTTAATAAATATGCCGGCATATAGTATTAAAAACTAAAAGAAATTAAATTTTTTATTTATATTAGTTTTTATAACAATAAAGAGACCTACAAAATTTTCAATGAAAAATCACAAAAGGTTAAATTTTTTTTATATAATGGAGTTTTTCATTTCAAAAGCTCCTATTTTGTAAATCACTTTATATGAAAATTTTCTACCTTTATATTTTGTAAAATATTTATTAGCTTTCCAACTAATGTGGTTGGAAACTTCAAGTGGCCTACGGTGATACCAGTCCTAAATCAATACAATTTACCTATAAACAGCTCCGTTGGCGATTTTTCTAAGCTGATCTATTTACAAAACGTTGAAGTGAATTCTTACACGTCATATAGTTTAGACTTAGAGCAAACGTGGCACTTAAATTTTTTTAGAGTTTGTTGTGAGTGCCAGTTTTGAACGTTATTGGTCCAAAACAAAATAATTTGCGGGCCAGACATCATAGAGTTTTAAACTTTTAATGAATAAAATCCTGTAGTGCAATAATTACCGAGATAACTTCGTACAATTATATGGATTCTAAGACTGAAAATAGTTCTCTTCCTGCGATGTGATAAGATAATTGCTTTTCTTGATAAATTACATAGCAATGCATTCTCGGCAGTGACGTGTGTTAAAATCATGTTAATGTCAAACTGAAATGCAAGTGCATTGAAATTATTATTTTATGATATTATCTTAGCTGGATAATGAGATCTTATTACGTAAATATATCATAATTTTAACTTTAAAGGAAGAGCACTCAAGCTAAACGTCTTGTACGTTGCTAGGGAACGATTAAATTTTGTTTACAATCTTAAATTCCTTCTCTTCAAGTTCTACTCTCTTAGCAGACGTGTGGTGACTGCAATTTCATCCTACCTGACATACTATAACTTTAAGTTCCCAATTGAAATATGATACTATCTTGTTATATTCCAGAAATGTAAACTCAGCCTGAACTTGGCATGTCGTAATTTCTGAAGTGCTAGAACACGTTGTGCTCAAAAATCCATTTGTAAGGGTCTTTGTTTTGTTCAGTCAAGAATGGTGAGGTGATATGTCGTCATGGTCCTTTCCTACGGACTGGAAGCATGGACACTAAATAAAAGGAGTGTAGATAAGCTAGAAACGTTTGAGATGTGTGGTTTCTTGGTTGGATAGAGAGACCAAGAATTAATAAGGATAAAGAAATGATGTTGACAGTTAAAAACAGAAAACTGCAGTATCTTAGGCATATTCTGAGGGGAAAAAATACCAGCTCCTACAAGTGATGATGCAGGGAAAAATTATGAGAAACGAATAGCCATGATGATCGTCAACCTCCTGAAAGGAGAAGGCACTGTAAGAAGCAGAAGTAATTATAGAACTTCACTTTTCCCATCTTTTCCACCGAAGTAGACGATCCTATCTGAAAATTTCAAGACGTTAAAAGGTTGTGAAATTTAATCGTAACTACAAAATAATTTTTCAAAAAAATAATAAATAAAAAAGAAATAAGGGAAAGTTATGAACAGATAGCCTCTGACCGAAGGGGATGCATAGCTGTGTTAATCTGTCATCCTACTGAGGACATGGATGGATATTTTATTAAATATTGCACAGTAGTGCAATCGAGACCGACCGGTGATTTTTTAGCCGAACCAAATTTCAGTTTTTACCTCGTTCAGGCTAAAACCGAAAGTAGTGTCTAAACTTTTGCTGACTTTTTCTGCGATAAATCCCCGAAAAAGATAAGGTTTCTGTAGTCCTGGAGAAAAAAATTTTAAGGCTGGTTTTGTTATGGCAATGGTGTTACTATGACCTTTAAAATATTTGCAGCGAATCTTAAACAAGATTTAAAAAAAATTAATTATTAAAATCTAACTTCTCAATTAAAAAGGCAATAGACAAAAATATATTTTAGTTCTGCTTTTCACCCTACTCAATTTATTTTTATAATTTAAATTTTGGTTCAATTTTAATTATTATATTAATCTTAAATAATGAATTAAAATTCAAGGAAGAAGAACGTATCAATTATAATTTTTAATAAAACTCTTCATAATGTAATATAAAATTAATTATTAATTATAGATTATATAAAGTTTCGATAGAAAATTTTGGAAATGATTAAATTAGTAGTAAATTATAAATTTTTATGTCATTTATTCGGACTCATAAATTTAGCTAAATATAATTAAATGATTTTTTGTAAAATTATCTGCAAGTAAAATACAAAATTTATTGTTTTATACTACCCACCAGATAGAAATTTAATTCGAGATTTATTATCTATTTTTCAGTTGAAACTTGTGGAAAATTAAATTTGATATAAAATAAAGCTTTTCCGAATTCTATAATTTAATAAATGCATAAACCCCTTACATTTTCAGTGGAGGTTTCAAAAATAGATTCCATAATCTGATATCGTCGATTTTGCAATTTTCACCTAAGTGTGAAAATTAACACCCCTTTATTACTACCGTTTGGTCATGAAATTCTGTTTGCGTGTAGTAAATAATATACTCAAAGCTTTATTTCATTTTTTTAAGTAATATATGAAGTAACTATTAAGTTAATAACCCGATAATAACTTTTCACTCAATATTACATTGTTGAATTTCAGTTTTAAATTTTGAAAATCTAATTTAATTTCCAAATAGAAAATTTCATATAAACGATTGTTCGTAAGTAAGTGAAGCGAATGTACCCACACATAAATAGACATTTTCCGGAATACCTCATCCTATAAATTTAGTCGGGTATTAATTAATTAGTATATTGCCTTAATTTCTCATTATAATTTTCCATTAATTTTCTACGCTACAAATCAAACTTCAATAGGCGAAGGTAAATCAAGTCGTGTTCGATAATCAAGTAAACACAAAGAAAAACTTTAGACTTGAGGCGCAGCAAATTTTTTCATTACAGTTTTTGCAGAAAATTGATTACAGCTTGGTTATAAATGTACATAAATAAATATTTTGTATTTAAATTGTTAATTTATATTTTCTTCTTGTCCTCCTTGCATATGGTGCGACGTCAAAAGCAACTGCTGAATTAATTTTCTTCACATTTACATAACTTAAAGTTACACTTTATTAAACTGTTAAAAATTCAAATATAATACAAACATTAATTTCAAAATAATTACCGCCGTTTATTACACATAAATTTCAGTCAAATGAACGTTATCGATTTTCATTTACTGTGTTAATTAGAGTAAATTAAATCGCAGGAGTTAAAATGTTTATATATGCAAACTTACTAACGTATCTAACTGCTTTGATTATAATCACGAAATTGTATAAATTTCGGAAAAATAAATTTCAGCTTGTCAATAAATTCACTTAAACGTAATTTGTCATTTTATTGTTTCAGTCTTAATAACAAAGTGTGATTGATTGAAACTTGAAGGAAATTTAGTTTTAGAAATTAAATTGTATTGCCGAAATGTATTGCATTCAACATAATGTCAAATAATAAGCAATCCATCAAAGGAAAATTGATGGATCGATCTCGTCTTCAGCGTTAAATAATTCAAACGTAAATTATAAACTAATGTCGAAATTTGCTTAATTTCACGAATTTTGTCGCTCCATTATGAAACAAATATTTTACGCACATAAAAAATTGCAAAATTAACGGATTACAATTGCGTGCAGATTAAATTCACTGCGTATAATAACGGCAAATTGTATAATCACGAAACTTTGTGTGACACCAGAAATTCAATTTATAAGCACTTTTTCCGACAAATTTCTATAACTTTATATTTTGACGCCACAGAAATAGTAAGAAAATTTTTGTAAGGCTTCAAACATCATTTCAAATTCTTTAGAAAATCGACTTAAATATTTCACGTAGTTTTGAATCCTGAAAAATAAGGAAAATGCCTATTTCAGGAATGTTAAATTAAAACCTCAAAATCTAAATAAAAACGTAAAAAAGTTTGCGGTAAGAAATTAGAAATAAGAAAATGTGATTTCTATTTTCATTAAGAAGCGCCAAACTGAAAATACAAATTCAATTTCTCTTCCACAAAAATGTTCGTCAAAGTTTTTCCCGTGAGAAATAAGCTGTTTTTTGTATAACAATTTACAAACTTTTCTTGCGTGACTTGAAATATCTGACGACTCAATTTTCCAAAATTACCAGATGGGATTAAAAAGTTACTCTAAAAACCGATAAATTCCTACCATTCTTTTGTGTCTTATACTGCCTTGATATTTTAAGGAGCACTTAGTATAATTTTGATTTCTTAACCAACTAAGCACCTGAAGTAGGTAAATTTTAAAACTCGCAATATTATCAACGCGAGAGAATCATTCATCAATAATGGTTAATATTTATGTATATTCATTTATTTGGAACTTTGTCCTGTAATCACGTTCTTTCCTATACGTGATCTACAATTTATCGGGGGTTCTAAACCACGAGAAATTGTAATAAATTTCCATTTGAGGTTTCCGAGGGAGATTACACCTCTGTGTATAAAGGGTGATTCAATAAAAGGTGTCATTTTGATTTGCGCGGAATATCCGATCATATTTGACGTAGTATGTACATCATCTACAAATAATGCGATTTGATCATGGAACGTTACACGATCGAAGAACGTATAGTTACTGTAATTACCAAAATGGTGAAAAGTTTCCAATTACAATTCGAAAATTTTTTGAAATTTTGGGTAGAAGTAGTGCACCTTCCCGTAGCCGAATTCTAAATTTATTAGTATTTCAACACCTTTGTACTTATCTACTGCCTTATGGGCTGGAGAAGTACATACAGAGTTTATCACTTTCAAAGTGCACATTGCACAGGAACTGAAGCCAGCATACCGAGCGCAGCTCATTGGTCAATTGGGTGTTGGAAAACAAAACCGTTGATGTTGAGTTTTGCAATAAAATCATCTTAAGTCATGAAGCTCATTTTCAGCTGAATGGATACGTCAATAAACAAAATTAGCAAATCTGGAGAGTTGAAAACTCACAAGCCATGCATCCGCGCAGATTCACTGTTTGGTGCGCTTTCTGGGCTGCAGGATTAATTGGGCCATACTTCTTCGAAAATGATGCCGGCCAATCGCTGACGGTTAATAGTTCCCGTTGTTTTGGGGCCAAAATTAGTTGATATGGATATTGAGGATATGTGGTTTCAGCAAAATCACAGATTGCTTTATTTCTCGACGTGCTGACATCAATTGGCCGCCTAGATCTTGCGATTGGATTTTTTCTTCTGGACTACTTGAAGAGAAAAGTCTATGTCGACAAACTTCGAACGATTCAACCTCAAAAACAATATTCGACGTGAAATTCCAAACATTGAGTGTCATTTAATTATGCGAAAAAATAATGGAAAATTATGCCAAAGGAATTATGTCATGCCAGGACATTTGAATGATGTATTCCACGTATAATCGCAATGTTGGCTCCTTACGTTAAAATAAAAATTTTCCAATTTTTCTAATTATAAATGCGCTTTTTCAACAAATCAAAATGACACCTCTTGTGAATCACCTCTTTCAATGGTATAAAAACGTATACGTATAATAACGATCCAACCCTGTAACGCCGCATTATTAATACAGTAATTTTAATGACGTGGTTATTTAAAATTAAAAACAAAACCTATGTTAATATAAATAAATTACTACGATGTTGAAACAAATTAATACATTTAAAATAATTGCAGTAGTTTAATCAGCGCAGCTTCCGATGCATTGTCCTGCGTTATTTAATTATCCTGTTAATATACAACACAATTAACAAATTTGTATAAATTAACTTAACTAAATAATATTAAATATTTGATTGTTTTCCCAAAACAACTTTTTGATTTGTCACGTCCCTTTGTGAAAATTACAATAAGAGCACCTTGGCTTTAAAGCTGTAGTTTACTAAAGCTCAGCATGTTGAGATCAAAGATTTCAATTTTCAGTTAGGTTTTCCAAGTTGCGGTTTACTGAAAATAAAAAGCAACTTTTATTTACTTTTAACGCAGGATACATTCGAATTTGTTTACCTTTTATAATGTTTACTTTTAATTAGGTTTTAGTTTGATGTATAAACGCCAAAATTACCGAATCCATTAACCATTTTATAATATAATGCATCGTGAATAATTCGGGGTGTATTAAAATTTTGTATAACATATTCGTAAAGTTGTATGAAAAACGAGGTATAAAATGTAAAAATTAAGTCTGATAAGCCGTTGATTGTTATTTCAAATGACCAAGAGGTAGAGAATTTTTACAGTACACCCTGTAAAAGGTGTTACCTGAAAGCAAGTAAAATTTTAATTACATTAAAATTAAATGTAAAATAATTTTTATGAAAAGTGGCTAATGGAAAACTGAACTACCGAAAGTAATTTTGCAAATGTGGTCATTAATAACCGTTATCTTTCTGGTTTTTCAAAAACCAGATATTAATAAATTTGTGTGACGCAACAGAATTACATTGAGCACTGAAGCATAGTACATTATGTTTGACTGATAAGACGACAAATTGATGTAGATACTGAAAGATGAGCAAATGCATGAAGACAGTTTCCGAAAGTAGACATGTGGGAAAAATTGAATAATGATTTTTCCATTTTTTTTCAACTTTAAATTTATTCTATTGATATCTGAAAAATGCTATTAATGCAGTCAGGATTGACGCGAGATTACTACTTAATCGTTGCTAAAATGAAAATTAAACTAAATTACAGTTTTTTATACAAATTTTTTGTAGGAGCAACAACAATAAATTACATCAATTAATGTTTAAAATTATAAATTTAGCTGGAACTTTTTGTTATAAAATTGAAGTACTATTATGTTGCGTTCCAACTTCTTTACTAATTAACTTAAAAATTATTAATGCTATGGAACAAAATTTAATATTTATTAATAATACTCGAAATATACCGAATATTATGAGTATAATATTATTACCTGGACTAGCAAAAAATCTTGAAAAATAAATTTTGTAGAGAATTCTGTGTTTTCAATTTATGTCTAGTGATAATTTTCCCTAAGGTAAAATTAAGCGAGTTATTGTTACGTTTTTTTTGCGAATTGCAAACATGTAATGTATGTAACTTACGACGGACTTCCCTAGTATAATATGTAGTGCATGTTTTCGAACTGCACAAGATCGACGCGCACCACTTTTTCAAGAAGTATTGAAAATTTTACGTAATCTAAGTTTTCGATTACCCGAGGTGTCTCCTCCTCACAATATCTCAGATAATCGGGGTTCTATCGGGGAAATCGCGAAAATTTGGAAAACTACAGGCCTATTAGTTTGTTACCCAGTTTCTCAAAGGTGTTTGAATCGATAATGTGCAAGAGGTTGGCGGTTTTCTTTAATGAATGTTCTGTGTTCGGTAAGCATCAACATGGTTATCTAAGAGGCAGATCCACCGATACGGCAATTTATGAATTTACAAAAACAGTCTTGAAATTCCTAGAAAGTAATGAATTGGCAGTTGGAATATTTTTAGACTTGTCAAAAGCATATGATTGCTTAGATAGGAACAATCTTATAATAAAATTGGAAAAATACGGTATTAGAGGAAATGCCCTTCAGTGGCTAAGTTCCTTCCTGTCTGATAGGAGGCAAAGGGTGGAAATAACTAAAAACAAGATAACAGCGAAATCTGCAATTGTAGAAAATAAAGTAGGAGCTCCACAAGGAAGCATAATTAGTCCTATACTGTTCCTTATATATGTCAACGACCTTCAGGAAATTGTAAATGAAGCAAATAATATATCCCTAACAAGTTATGTAGACGATACCAACTTCTTGGTTGGAGGTAAAACATCGCAAAATCTCATAGATGATAGCAATAATTTAATTATGAAAGCAAAGACATGGTTCGACAGAAATAATTTAATTGTTAACGAAACTAAAACTAAAGTGGTAGTATTTAATACAACAAAAAACACCAAAGAAAAACCGGAAAGCATCAATTTTAATAATAATATTGTTCATACGGTGAAAGACACCAAGTTTCTAGGCCTAGTCATTGATGAAGGGCTAAAATGGTCTACACACATTGATCTAGCATGTAAGAAATTAAATAAAATTTGCTACGGCATAAGAATATCCAGTAAATATTTAGACATCAAGGTGCTGAAAATTCTATATTATGCAAACTTTGAAAGCATAATGAGATACGGGATTATTTTCTGGGGAAACAGCTCACAGGGCGAAAGAATTTTTGTTATTCAAAAACGAGTGATAAGAATTGTTTTTAATATGAAATACATGGAATCTTGTAGAAGCATTTTTAGGGCTAATAATTTACTGACTTTCGTTGCGGTTTATTTGTACGAGTGCTTGATGTTCTTGTTTAAAAATAAAGAAAAATTTATTGATAAAGGAAAAAACTTGGGGTATAATGAAAGAACTTTAGACATTTATTATCCGATTCATAGGCTTAGCTTAACCGAGAAAAACCCATGGTACATGTGCATTAAAATTTTCAATGCGTTACCCAGTGAGCTGAAGAAAATCGACAAAAAAAGTTCCTTTAATAAGAAGGTTAAAGCGTTTCTTCTGGATCTAGAACCTTACAATTTACAAGAATATTTTGAAAGAGAAATTTGATGCTATCAGAGCCTATCAATTTGTAAATTGCTTTTTTGTTTTTATGAATTTATGCTTGTGAATTTTTAAAATGCAAGTAGCTGTAACTACTGTGGAAGCAAAGTATTTTTGTAGTAAATATATATATATTTTTTTTGTATTGACACAGTTTCTTTTCATTTTTTTATGTTGCAATAGTGATGTAAATTTTGATCTGAAATAAAGATTATTATTATTATTATTATTATTATCAGGCTCGGTACGGCGCTTGTAAATTGGGCCAGGCGGTCAGGTTCTTTTTAAGCCTACCCGTAAATTGCGCCAAAAGATTATAAGGGTCCCATGTAAATTGGGCCAGACACCACTCGTAAGCGTAACATGCACGAAAGGTTACTGTTTTGTCATTATTTTTTGTTTTATTCGATTTTTTGGGGGTGAAACGTAAAAGTTTACTGCCCTATACCGCTACTATACTTTTTAATGCTATTTCAAGGTTCTCTAAGTTCCCGGTTTCTTTTATCCCGGTTTTCTTGATGGAAGGCGCTTCTAGTATGTTTAGCCCAGTAAATGGAATTACCTCCAAATCGAATGCACACCTCAAAATTCGGAAAAAACACCTAAATTTACGTACTTTCAAAACTCGATTTTGGGGTTGCTTTTAAGGATTTCTCGAAAAATATTTTTTCTATAAACTATATTAACCATGTTCTAGTGTGTAGCACACAAAAATTTTTTTCTTAGTTGCGTTTTGCGATACTTAATATTGTACTTAGGGGTCGATTGGCCGCAAAGGCCTTTCAGAACTGCGACCAGTATTGATCTTTTGTTCATGATACTTAATATATACAATTGATAATTATTTAATGGTTTTACCTTTAAGCTACCCACGCCGACCGCTGGCCCAATTTACAGGTTTTCTTAAGCTACCCACCAAAATAATTTTAAAATACATTGACCGCTGGCCCAATTTACTATATCGTCCGGCACGGAATGGTAATAATTTAGTTACTGGGTGGCCCCTTTGAGCGACCCCTCTACATTCCCACTACTGAGGCGTATGAATAAGATACTCGCTACAACTACAATGGAACTTCGATAACTCGAAGTGCAAATTGTCTCAATAAAAATGTTCAAGTTATCGAAGATTTCGCGGTATTGAGATTACTCTAATACAAATCACGCGCTATTTCCAACACAATCATATTGCCCGATTTATCAAAAATTCGTCTTATTAATGTTCCAATAATGAAAGTATTTAAGTTATTTTAAAATTCTGATATTTGAGTGTCCGAATGAACTCCCCAAAAGTCTCTCAAAATCTTATGTTATCCGAGGATCGGTTTTTTCGACTATAACTCGCTAAAAATTAATAATATGTTGGAATAACGTTTTGAAGGAGATAACAACAATAAGGGTGACACTCTCTTGATTAGACACAATTATAAAAACTCTCGAGATTGGCATTAAGTTTCTATAGTATTGGTCGTGATCGCGCTGACATCGCGTTAAATAGCAAAAATTTGGATTCGATCAGTATGATAAAAATGTTTTTACATTCGCGGTCCATAAAAATTACGTCCTGACTGAACTTGCACAGCCCTTGTCTAGACAACGTTATTCAATATGTTTAATCCTTTCCTCCACTTCGACTGAAAACTTATACATTAAGCATTTACCATGTTCGACTATTGTTTGTATGTTTATATACTCGCAGCAAACAATATAAATCAGTAATCTACCTCAGACGTGACATGGATAGTTTCCCTAACATTGTAATGAGTATTTCTGCTCTAAAATCAATCCACTACAACGTCCCGTCGTTAAACTAAAATTTTAAATAAAGTTAATCAAAGTGTACCCTCGTAGAACCTTGACTGTACAATATATTTCTCCTATCATTAAATGTAGGGAATACGGTATTAGGAGTCAATCTTTCCCAGAAACTTCCACGAGAAATTAACACGCCAATCGCTCTACAATTCGTTCCTCTTTGTTGTAGCCCATATAAGTTTAATATTCAGGAATAAGGCCAAGCTTTAGAAATTCTATCAAGGACGTCGTAGCATAATAATTATTATTACTTGTATTATTTACAGAAATAATGATGTCTTTTATACAAAAATTTTAACTTCCTCGAATAACAATATGTTATTACGACGAGTAAAAATCCTAAAGTAATTATTGCACTAAAGCTACTACACAAAATAAATCGAAAAGTTATTTACTTTTTATATGGCAATTAACAAAATTAAAGCCATTTTACAATAAAATGTTTTTATTGTTAAAACGTGTGTTATCTTGCAAACTTAGTGTCTATAAATTTGTCATTCAAAGTTGGAAAGTGTAATCTTATTATTCTAATAGCTTTCTGGATTACCTTTGTTCTTAAACAATTCTAGAGCTGGGCAATTTGATAATCATCTCCAAATCCAATTTTCTAGATATCCTAATAACATTTTTTAATTTTCATTAAAATTTGCACAATTTAGTACTTTCATGAATCATGCCGATCCAATATCATTAAGAAGGTTTATTGATTCTTATTCTACCGTCTGCCTGAAATAGAGTAACAACTTCTTACGTAATTGATGTAAAATGCGACTTCTGTTTTCAGCTGTCTGGTACTTCCCCCAGTGGTGAATTTTTAAATTAATGTAATGTGACAAATTTCTGGAAGTATTATGAACTTTCTAATTAATTATTAAAATAACTTCTGACAAAGTTAGTCAAAATCTGTCATTTCTCAATTATTTTTATAGAATACAAAAGTTGAGTAATCAGAACATATAATTTTAGTAAATTACAAAGTAATAATCATTGAGTTATGTCGAGGAGAGATGAAACGAGCAATCGTTAGCTACGTTAGCAACTGGAATTGCATTTGGATTCTCTTCATGTGGAATTATATTACCCACACAGAAGTCTGCGGTTAAATGATAACATTTAGTGATGCAATTTGTAACTGAATGATGTTCCATACGTTTGATATTTTTACATTTCCTTTATGCGGTATTTGTACGTAACAACGAATGTTGGTTTGAATAATTGCGAAACAGGTGTACACCGGAACAAAAAAAAATTTATTTTCAAGTTAATTCTAACACAACTTAAAAAATTGTTATAAGGATACCGAGTAGCATTTCTTCGCCGTCGAAGTCCCCGCGGATCAATTTTTCTTTCTTGTACTGAATTTTATTCGAGTCACTCTTAATCACCGATTCGCATTCTTTTTGTTATACCTTTCCACGTAAACTCATTCTACACGACTTTTCCCCTAAATGTTTTTGAATTTATAAATTCATCCGGATTTGGTAATCTTAATACCTCACTTTTGGCTCATGTTGTCAATTATCATATCTGTCACAATTTATTATATCCAATCTTTTGAAATAATTCGCGATTACTTTCCAATTTTTAGGCCGCAAAAAGTATTGTTGCTTGACAATGCGCGAAAGCTTCAGCTTGAGTGATCAAAATGTTTTTATTAATTTCGTTAATAATTTCATTCGGTGCGATTCTGATTTTCCATAACGTGGTTATACAACAATATGGTTACGAAATTGTTATGTAACAAGGTGGTGCCATTTGATATTTTAATTTGTAACACAAGGACGCTGGTCAGAGGAACTTTAAGAATCGTATTTTTTGGACCATTTTTACCTAGAAAAATTGACTTAAAATTGGAGTGCGTCTTATCGGCTTATGGTCCGAAAATACGGCAATTCATTAGAATAACAACTTTATGGTAGTCTTACATTATTAATCAATAATAAGGCATCTCGACTTCTTATATGGCTTTGGTTCGCAAGGCATTTAGTCATTTCGCTGTTATCGACACGGAGTCTCGCTGATGAGCTCTGGCTACTTGAAATAGATGTTATTGGTTTGGCAAGGCATCCTTTCAAAGCTACCATGTAAATCCCGACGACTTCCTATGACCGGATAAACAGGTTCGTAGATAATCTTCATTTAAATTCCTAACAAAATTCCACTCGTGAGTGGAAGAGCTTGAGATCGCCAGCCCCGTTTATTTTAGGTTAGAATTCAGGTAGATGGTTTATCATTAAGTTTGGGAGTAGATTTCTAAGTTCCAAAGCCTATAACTTGTTTAGAAAAATCAAAGTAAAAATTGCAAAGTTTCAAATAAACTATCCACAGGGCGGAACCGCACTCAGAAATTGCGATCAAATTTAAATTCACTTAAATTTTGTTGATTGATTATCGATATTTAATAGCAATTATTAGAGTAATTAGTTGATGGGTTATAACATTGTAAATGTGATTTATTCATAATATTGCACAGTGCATTCATTTTGTTTTCCACTAAAATAAATATTTTTATTTCTAAACGGTTGATTTATTTACGAGTTTAATTTCCCCCCTCTCCGTAGTTCTCCTATGTTACATAGGAACGGCACCCACGCATTTAACCAGAGTGAAGACAACATTTTTTCGCCCAAATAGGTCCCCCCCTAGATCCAGCTTCCATAGCTACCCATAGTAGCATTCAACGACTTCAAGATTTACTTGAGGAAATTTGGGTTGTTACAACGTGAAATTCAAATTGGATGGTGTTGTAAGCCTTTGGTGTTCTACACACACACTACGAACATTCCACGTATTTAATGTACAGGCCAACAGTTCTTAATAGCCTCCGACTATTCAAAATGTTCAGGGGATCAAAATTTCATCTTCTCGATTTTCTCCGCACAGCCTCATTCAAAACATCGCCCCTTCCCTGGAGACACGATTGCTGGACTTACAACTCCGGAATATTTTGAATCAATAATAAATATTCAGAATCGCACCAACTGTCTGTCATATCGATAAGATTGCCATAAACGCGTTGCTATATGGAATACTTTTTCCAATGTAAGTATTGGTGTCCTGTGTATTACTAAGAGAAGTATTTTTAATATTGTTTAAATTGAACAGCCCTAATGTAAAACAAACTGGTATAATACGTTGTAATGAAATTCCACTATAGCTTCTATATAGAAGCTATCATGATCACTTAAGAAGTTTAACGATGTGGTAAATATTCTGCGTTCCGCTGTATTTGCATCTTAAGTAACTTAATATCATATTCGCTTCGGTTAAAGGAAGGTAAACACAATAAACCGGGCTAAGTAACTATGGGATTTTTATTTATAAATACGAGTATGTAATGAAATTCGTGGCACTCCGGAATAATAACGAGTTTTACCAGAAGTTACATTTTGTTATAAATATGGGTTGGATTAACTTAATGAAAGTATACATAGCTTCAAATTAAATATTTCGTGCCAATTGGACACACCACATACATAGTGTCTGTGTCTATTTAGAAGGCCAAGGTGGAAAACTGTAAATTCCGAGATTCAAACCCTAAATTTTTAAGCATTTTTTTTAAATTCTCAAATTGTAATAATAACAGTTGGGTACACCGCCTGTTCTTACCAAGAACCTTTACTCTTGCCAATTGTAGCCCCGTGGTAACAGTCCCGGGCTGTTACCTTCCTCACGAATGAACACCTAAAATAATCGGTTATGACCTTTGACAGTGATTTCCCTAGGACTATTTGTTTTATTTTAAGATTCATTTAAAGATTTATTTGTGTGTGCATCAGTTTTGTTGTCCACACATGCCTAGGGGAATTCGCTGGAGCCTTACTAATATTTTAATCAAGTTATTTTCGTATCGTTTGAATTTTAAAATTACATTAATTTATTTAGAAGTTTTATTTGATTTAATAAATTTTATTAGCGCTCGACCATCTTGTTTGTAAATTTCTTACCGCTTTACGTTCGGCACATTTTTATACGTCAATGAAATTATTTTGGTTTTTAGGTGTTATTTCATTTTAATGTTAATTGTTAGTTTTAATTTAAAGAAAATTCTGTTTATTTTGTCTTTTGCCCTCTAGAGCTAGACAAAGGGGCAATCTACAGTTTAAGACGATCGCCCTGAATTTTTTTTTTCTGTTTTCTCTCAAGAGAGAGAGTATATTCATGCAATTCGATACAATCTTAACAATAAAAAAAAACTTAACAATAATTGATTAAACTAAAATGGTGGTGATGAATGTTGGTGAAATTAATGTTGATGAATTAAATATGATAATTAATAACTGGATAAATATTAAATTATAACCAGAAAGACAAACGAGCATTACAACGGCAGCGGGTAAAAGACAAAAATTAAAATTTAAGATAATTTGAAGTTGTTTGAATTTTAATTTAAATTTAAATTTGAACTGGGTTTGGTTAGTTTAACAGTTTTTTTATTTATGTAACATCAGTGGGGCATAAATCCATTTTAGACAGACTAAGGGGGAGTGTTAAATTGTTTTAGAGTGTTGATAATTGATTTACAGAAAGTTATAAAAATTTGGGTGATGAATTTATTTGATATGATTTCAGAAATTGTAAAAGGTGAAATATTTAAAAAGGAACAATGTGAAGTGTAGGTATGGCGTTGTTGGACGTATTTCGGGCAGGAAGACAATAAATGATGCAGAGTCTGCCTACTTTTTGAATCGCAGGGGCACACGTCAACAGGACTGATCTTGAATCTGTATAGATACTCGCGCGCTAACGAGTGACCCGTCAATACCTGCGTCATTTCAAAGGAGGTATCAACGGCACTTCGGAACAAGCGAACATCATGTAGCGTAGGTAAATGCTGCCGGGTGGTCGAACCTTGGACGGCATTTCTGTACTCGGTATCCCAAGTACATGCCGCCTCAAGACGAATCACCCTTCTTGCATAGCTAAGAGGGAACTGGTTGTATGCCATGCGACTGTGTGAAACAGCCGCGTCTTTGGCACATTGGTCTGCAACCTCGTTCCCTTCAATGCCGCAATGAGCCTTTACCCATGCAAACCTGATGATCGTTTGGTCCTTCAGTTTGAGCAGTGAACGATGGATGGAGGTGACCAAAGGTACTGTGCTACTCCTATTAGCGATGGTAACAAGCGAAGAGAGGCTGTCGGAGAAAATACACACTGAGTGTAACCTCCTGGGGGAGATCCAAGTCAGGGCGGCGTCAATCGCATATAACTCGGCTTGAAATACGCTACAAGTACCGTTTAACCGGTACTTGTGGGTCTCTTGCCGAGCCTCACGGTATATGACGATTGCCGCGCCGACCTCCCCACCTTCCTGCTTGCTGCCATCGGTAAATATAGCAACATCGACCTGGTCGCATATTCGATCGACTTCCAGCAAGTCGTTTGCTTTTACGAAACTGATCGTTTGTCTATAGCGGGGATGTAACATCTCCGCTGGCGACGTACGATTTTGCAAGACGACGTCGTCCGGAAGTCGATCGAAAGTACCATCCATTTTCACTTGCTCTACCCTTGCCACCTCCTTTATCCTTAGCTCGATTGGAGTAAATCCAGCTAAGGCCAACGCAGATATTGCCGAGACCGTATGAAATGCGCGCGTAGTCCTGACGGCGAATGCCCGCTGAAAAGATCGCAACCAACCCAGCACGTACTTGTATCTTAGACTCCACTCCAAATAAAAGAACCGTAAGTAATGGTCGGTTCGATGACCGCGTGGTATATTGTCTCCACATTTCGTGGATTAATACCCCACGTGGGCCGTACGAACCGACATAAAGATTTAAAAATTTTGTTGGCTTTGACTATGATGTGTCGAACGTGTTCATTGAATTTCAAGTGTTGATCTAAAATAATACCTAGAATTTTAATGTGAGGCTCATAAGTAAAAACAGTGTTGCCGAAGGAAATTCTACAAAATTTGGTTTTTGGAGTGAAGGCTATTGCTTGAGTTTTCGGAGCGCTAAATGTTAATTTAACACCTGCGCCCCACTCACTGATCGCAAGTAGAGCTGCGTTGGCACGACTTTCCATCTGCATTACACTGGGCGAACTCACGATTAGAAGGACGTCATCCGCGAATGCTTGCAGATGACATCCCTCCGGTAAACCTACATCGAGAAGTTCATTCAGTATAATGTTCCAAAAAGTAGGTCCGCAAACAGAGCCTTGGATGCATCCTTTGGTCATGGTCTTGCGCGACTTCTCGTCAGCGTAGGCCAGCTCAACAGACCGATCGGCGATATAACTTTTAATCAAGTTATATATTTATGAATTTAGACCGTCTGATTGCACCAAATTTGTCTCCCCAGATTTTCCTGAGAAGTGTTGGTGCCAATAAACCCTTGTCCTTACACCGGCAATTCGTAACAATTTTATTTAATGTATGTAAGGAAACACCCTATACTCGTATTATAATGAATGCAATTTTCTTTGTAATTTAAAAATTTTTCCCTAGAAACCTTCAACAACTTTTTCTTAATTCATGCTGTAAAATTCATAAATTATGAATAATTATTATTAAGTAAAAAAAGGACACTGCGTGAATAATGGAGTATACTCAAGACTGTTAAGTTTGATCGTTTTTGCTCAACCTAATATAAGATGCTACGTACAGAATGTTATCTCAATCAACAGTGCAATAATTCTGACTTGATTAAATAAACAAGTCAATTATTGGTTAAAAATTGTTCTTAAGTTTGGTTACTGCAAATAACCTTCGCATGTTTACAAAGGACGGTAATATCTATTGAATTATTAAGGATTATCTACGGCATTGCTAAATTTACATAATTTACAATTTTGAATGATTGCATGATTTCATGACTAAAATTCTGATTAAAAACAACTACAAACATTAGCTGAATTGGAAATGAAAACAAGAATATTCAATGATTAAATAATATTTTATACGCATATATAAAACAACTTAATATTTTGGTTTAACAATTTAAACAAAAGTATATATTACCTAATAACTACATATTTATATCAAATCAAAAAAGTTTAAAACGCATATAGCAGGTGTATCTAATATCAAATTTATTTTACCTTTTTCCATTTGTTTCATTTTATTTCAATTTACATAGATATATATTTTTCAATGTTTTCAAAAATATTTTTACAGTAATGTGCAATAGAAATTATTCTGTTTAGTAATTTTAAGTCCAAATTTGAAATGAAAAACTTCTACTTTTCAGAGATCCATTAAGTTTTTTAATATCTTTTATCGTCATGTGTTGAGAAAAATAATTCTTGATCTAGATTCGAACCTTAGCGTACTAAGATTCACTATTGTGAATGCGCAATCTACTAATAAACTAAATTATACAAAAAAAAATATCAATTGTTTTCAAACCTGGAATTAAAAAAAAGGAATTTCTTTCGGATGGTTATTTTCTTAAGTCTTCTTCGTCCTCGTATTTTAGGTCTATGACCTGTTTTTGTAACTAATTTATTCACTTAGTTCTTTGAGCATTAGTTGGTAATCTTAGGTAGCTTGATAAGGCCTTCAAGGTTCCTATACCCTAGATTTTATTATTATAGAGACCGATAGTTTTACGTGCCCTCTGAAGCACAGAGACGGTCAATAAATTTGATGGTCAAGGATAGCGTAACTGTCGTTCATATAAATAATTATATTTCATTACATTCTTCAGTTTTTAATTTTTCAACAAAATTTTGGGTCCTTGACGAATCTCTTTCGAGGTTTTGACCAAATATCGCGGCTAAGCACTGGCCTAAAAATGTTCAACAACTAATGCTATACTGAAAAGGTCGTCAAATTAATTTCCGTCGTTGAATTTCTAATTTTTTAAAACCAATAAAAATTTTGTATTTTCATTATTTTATAACAACATTTTAAAAGGTTGTGGTTGAGTTATAGAAATCCCATTCAAAAACCAGTCATAAAATTCGTTCAGAATGTTTACGATGGAAACCGGGTTTCTGGTCCTGCAATTTTTCTTTATACACATCAAACTGCACTGTAGTGCACTTGATTGTTTTTATTGATCGTTGTAGGGGCATCTAAACGCCAGTGTTTGAGCTTTGTGCAACAAGAATGCTAAAATTTTGGTTTTTAAGCTTACCTTTAAACCTAATAAATTATACATAAACAAATTACGTTATAAAAGATAAGTAGATTATGCTATTGTGTGGTTTAAAGCCAAAAGCAATTATGTCACAAAAAGCTCAGTTAAGCTGTTTAGAGCTTATAGAAACATAAAGCTTCGGTACAATTTGTTATCGTGGATAATAAAAAATGATATACAATTTTTATTTCCTGGTTTATTATAAAAAACAGGCCGGAAGTTTAAAACCCAGATAAGGTTCCGTTTGGAATATTTGAGAAAACGGGTAGAACCAACAAAGGGTAACAAGGTTTAAAGTTTTTACATGAGCAAATTTGAACCTTTAGCATTTGATTTTACATACAAAAGCTTGCATATTTTAGAACGAATGGAATTCTATCGAATTGTTATTAGGTTGTTCAAATTTAAAATATTTGCTTGTACTATTATGTCTACCCTTGGTGCCGATAATAAATTTTTATAGGAATATCTCCTAAAATCCCGTTTTATTATCTCCCGTTTATTATTTAATATTTAAATTCTAGTGGAAAGTATTTAAATAATCTGTAAAATATGTACCTACTTAAAACTGTAGGTATTTATTGTTTAAATATTTTGCTACATCAATTTAATAAAAACTTTTTATACGCTAGTTATCATTCAATCGTACAAAGTATTTTGTTGCTGGTTCAAATTACGATAAGAAATACTTCGACTAGTAGTCATTTGTATATTCCTTTAGTTATGTGTCACGTTATTGTTGCATACACATAAATTAAATATTAAATTTTTGTAATAAAAATGGAAGACGTTTTCCATGTTGAGCTAAAAATCGATGAAGAAAATAATCATCTTGCACATCCAAATGGAAGGTTTTTTGAAGATAAAGTTTACATACTTACTGCTATTGGAGATATGAACGAGGTAAAACCGTAAACAAATCAAAAATTGTTATTAAATATTTGGTTTTATTATTTAACTTGGATTTTTAGGTAACTGAAAACACTGTAAAGATTTTTGATATTATAAAAGGTGATGAAAATTTAATACTTGGTACTTTTGTAAAAGAGGTGAATTTATCTTTAATACATTTTAAGACCAGTATAGGATATCTACAGTATCCCACGTTCATATGGAGAATCGGTGAAGAACACTTGGAAGCTTTTGTTGCAAACAAAGAAATGGTACATAAATCGATAAGATATACTCGTGCAAAGGAGAGATTCCGAAAGTTATTAGATCGGAATATAATAACAAAGTACGATCCTGTAGATGTTGCAGTTGTCGAAATAAATGAGACTGGAGAAATTGAGGTTGTTGCTGTTATATTGCCGGTACCAAATAAATTTTGTTAACATTGGAATTCAATGTAATTCCATGTAATTTTCTAAAAAACTAAAAAATTCAATGTAAAAATAAATAATAATTTGTTAATGTTAAGTAATAATAATTAATATGATGTAACTTCAGATAATAAAAATATTTGGGATTTTAATTTTTATTATCTTTGCACAGTGCTTTCAAATAGGTTGTATTTTTTTACATTAAGGAATAATAAGAGAAAACAGAAATTTTCAAGTTCCTTGAATATTTTTACAATTCTTTTTACTTCTACTGGAAAATAAAATCTTATTACTTATTTTGTTTTTAGCGTAATCTTCATGTTTGTTCTGTCTTAAAAGAACATTATTTTTTTGATTTTATCGGAAAATAATTTTAACATAAACAGGAATATTTTAAATTAATTTAAATTATATAAAAACAGTAAATCTGGTGTAACGTAATCAATCATAGCTTTTTGTATGATAAATTATACGATTTTATGATATATTATATTATAAATAATAGAATAATTGTCACCTTATTCCGCGCATCGGGCGCACCCTTAGATTTTGCGTTTATGATCTATTAAACTTATATTTTAAATTTCGAATCGATCCGTTGAAAATTACTCTTTGAGAAAACATATTTAGGTCGGGTTGTAAAAATAAAAGATTGAAACATTCGCTCAACTAATAAATTTACGTTTTGCAAATGCACAATAATCTTAAGAATTGTATAGTTAGGAAAGTATCATCAAATATTTTAATACACGTACAATAAACCATACGGTAGATGAGGAAGTGTTAATAATGTTGACGTAGCATTAATCCATAATTCACCTCATCGGCAATAAATTCTCTATTCATTAACGTTGCAAACTAAACGTCAACTCATACCTATACTTTACTATAATCTTTCAAACGACTGAGAGAAACTTTTATGCGATCCATAAATCCACGTCGGCCGTCGATACAAAAACGGGCACGTGCGATGGTAAGACCATGGGAACGAATGCATTCGACATCGTTATCTTAGACAGGCATCGACTTGCAAACTCATGTGTTAATTTTTAACATGGAAAGCATAGCGATTTCGCAATTTTAAAACTTCGATAAAAACCAACAAAAAGTGCAAAAGTTAGACCCTTTCGTCCGACTAGACGAGCAAAAAATTGTTTTGCTCGCACGTGTCCTGCAAAACTTCTCGATACACTTTGCATGGAGAAAGAAGAAAGTGTGCTCTCACACTCTAGGTATTGTCCAATTAAATCGCGTCTCCCTTCTTTCTAAATTGATAGGACCCAATTACAAGGATCCAAATCAATTAGTAAGTGGGAAAAATCCTAAATCAGAGTAGGGAGAATGCATAAATTGAGCTACAAATTGCATATTCGAGGAGATTCACTTGGAATCTGATACTACCTTTTTCGTATCTTAGCGCTTCCAAAAGCGGAATTAACTATCGAGGTCTCACATTTATTAGAGGTCTTTAAATAAATACAAGTCATTGGTGCTAAAAATTAGTGTGTGTCAACTGCAGGTATTTTATCGAACATTAATACCGTCAATTGTTGTTAAACGATTAATATCGTCAATTGTTAATAAACAATTAATATTTTATCGAACATTAATACCGTCAATTGTTGTTAAACGATTAATATCGTCAATTGTTAATAAACAATTAATATTTTATCGAACATTAATACCGTCAATTGTTGTTAAACGATTAATATCGTCAATTGTTAATAAACAATTAATATTTTATCGAACCAGAATATCGTCAATTGTGGTTAAACAATTAATATTTTATCGAACCAGAATATCGTCAATTGCTTTTAAACAATTAATATTTTATCGAACCAGTATATCGTCAATTGTTGCCAATATTTAATAAGTGATCGAACAATTAACATCGTCTATGGTTACTAAACATTGAATCAATTATCGGACTTTTTATACCATCTGCTTATCACGTTAATCACGTCGAGTTATTGCTTGCCGCTCATAAGGCAAGTACGTAACATTGCTTTTATCGAATGGTACAAAACAGGTGTTGCACTTCCAACCCATGTGTGCATTCCAATCGTTTTTTTTATCGGACACCACATTAACATTTCTTACTTAGACAGTGCCGGCTTGAATTATTTGTCACTTCGCGAATAACTAACTTAGTAAATTATTTCGTACGGAGACCCCTATTTTATCGCGAAATACAGTGCGTGAACCACCCTGTTATTTCACCACCTTCCGATTTGAAGAGTTTTTGGGAAGCTGGTTATTACGCTGCCCTTCTGATATGGTTTGAGACATCACATTCAGCTCCATTCTACGTTCTGAAGACGAAATCTCACTCCTGAAGGACCCGTCATCGACTTTACCTAGAGGTCGAACATCAACCACCCAAATTAAGTAAGAAACCTTTTTATATTTTTAAGATTGTGATGTTAATTGGTCCTATTGACCATTAGTTGTGTTTATGAACGTTCAGTTCAACCCTGGAAGACGATATCGCAACCATTTTGTATACCTTTTATTTAACTTAATATTATTACCTATTATTAACGTAACTTTTACCACGCCATTCGAGCGTTCAGAATGTAACCAAACAATTTAACGTAACGTTTCAAGTTTAGTATTGTAGCTAAAGTTTGTTTGTCCCGTTGTTGGGAATTTTGATGATCAATTGCATTGATTAAGTTCCATGATCAATTTTATGAATCATAGTTTTGAATATTATCAAGTTGCGCTTAAGTAACTATTTATTTTGGTGGAGTGCTGTATTCAGTACGCCCCCCCTTTCATGCAAATTAACCTTTTGTATTTTTGTAAGAGTAATTGTTTTACGAGTATTAGTTTCGCAACGGAAACCACACGGAAAGGTTCCGTCAACTGTACATATTTATTTTTATACAAGACATGTAAATTTGATAGCATCTTGTGTAAACCTTGTCAACTCCCCCCTGATATTATTTTATTTAATACATTTTTATTATTTCCCAACTTTGTGTGTTATTATTATTGTTGTGTTAATGTTTATTTAGCTATTTTCACCAACGGAAAGTTCGCCTCCTGTAAAGGTAAGGTCATTGAGCGAGGTTTTTCCGGAGTGAGAGTTCGCTGTAAGATCATCAAGTTGTCGCGTACCAGCTTGGAAGGTGTGATAACCAGTCCCCTTCAAAGAGATTCATTTCTTCGTATGCGTGGCGCCCATTCAAACTCCCGCGTGTATATTAACCCCACCGATTTTGACTTAACTCCCCCCCCGTGTAAATTATTCACACCGATTTTGACAATTTTTAGAATCGCGATCGAGGATTGCCCGGTCGTCGATAGGAAACACACGCTTTGCGACGTGCCGTCACACGACCCTTTCATTCCTTCCACCAACCCACCCCTTCGCGACTTTGAGCTAGCCAACCTTTTATTACCTGTTGGAAAGGTGTCGTGGATGCAGAACGTGGTGTAACAGGATAATAATTTGGCGCGGCCAACGTGGGGCTATCGAGAAACCCCCGGCTATCGATAAAGCCCTTTTGGCATGTTATGGTATCGAATTTTTTTTGTTTGTAAATCAAGTAAATTCCAAATTAATTTTTGTAGGTTAAAATATAACTTGGCACCCAACTTAGTAGCTATCGATAAAGCCCTTTTGGCATATTACGTCAAATTTTGTAAATCACGAAGTTTTGAATTAAGATTTCAATTTTAAAAGTAGTACCGACGCGCATGAATGGACTAACGAGATTCCATAACGCCCCCCTATTTAAATTTAAAAGTGAAAATTATCGCGATTTTAAGATCAAATATTGTATTTCCGTTTACCATTAGTTGTTCAGAGAACAAAGTAGAGTCGTGTTCCGCGAATCCTTTTTTGTATTTAATTAAATTTATTCATTTCGATTAATAATGGCATTCAGGATTGTACCGGACAAGTTGCGAAAGGACGAGGTCCAATACGAATTAAAAATTAGAGGTTTACCTTTTCACGGTTCATTAAGAGAATTACGCGATGAATTAGTATCAGCCCTTATGAAAGAGGAACAGGGTGAAAAATACATTCTATTATGGTATCCGTTTTCCTTTGCGGAAGATTTAGCAGCTTTAAAAGAAGGCGTGTTAATTATTAAAAAGTTACTTGGTCGCTTAGAAGTTTCGCGTGATCAGAAACCCAATCTAGAAATGAACATAGAGACGAAACTAACGCATTATTTTAATCGATTATTTAAATCAAAACCCGTATTAATAAAAGATAAAGACTCCAAACTTAGGATTTTAGATCAATTGGAGGAATTTAGGTCAACTTATGGCTTACTATTAGCAGACTCCCGGACGGAGAGAGATTTTAGGTCCAATACCGTGGAGGAAATTACAAAAGAACCCCCTGTTGATCGCGGTACCGTCGAAGCGGCGAATTCGAATAGAAATTTCGAAATATCAACCCCGATCGTGAAGTTTCACTTACGAATTTCAGGTCAGGTCGAAAACGTCTCTATACTGACAAAAGAAAATATGTCAGTAAGAGAAATTGAAAATTTATCCCGGGACGAGTCCGAAAATTTTAGCGGACCGCGTAATGACGAGCAAAGTAATGGTGAATTCGGGTGTAAGAGCCGTATTCATAATAAGACAAATAATAACACCCTTTTGTGTTGGAATTGTGGTGGCACAGGACATTTAGCGTTGCGTTGTACCGTTCCGCAGAAACGTATATATTGCTATCGTTGTGGGAGAAAAGATGAGACCACAAAAACTTGTCCCCATTGTAACCCCAGACAGAGTAGGACCAAGAAAAAAATCGTTGCAGGGCATAATGCTCCAATTAAGAGAAACTAAAGCCCCGATTTTAATATTAAGATTTTTGTGTGTGTTTGTTTTTCGTGTGAATGTATGAATGAATTTTTTTTAGTGCGTGTGTGTCGTTGCGAATGTATTTAGTCCTTAGTCATTATTGTTAAATTTTTTTCTCGTTGTATTGTAAAATGTCATCATAACATTTTACCTTGCTTTTTGTACTTTTAAGGAAATGTCGCCATAACATTTCGCTTTGTTTTTGTTGCGTGTTTATTAGGTTGAATCGAGGAGGTCAGGTCTGGTGCGGACCACCGCTGACTGTAGACCGAAACAACTTACATTTTTTTTACCGGTTTATAATGCCGTTTTGGCGTGTACAACCCTTATTGTCCCGTGCATGACGTAAAACTGCGAACACCCTTACCGCCCTAACGTGGCGATGATATCGCAACCCTTAAATTTTGTTGAAAACTCTTACTTGTCACTCAACTTAGTTTAAAGTTTTTTCGTTTCACCATTTTTTTTTGTGTGAACCCTTACCGTCCATATCGGTCGTTGAAAGTCTACCCTGTATTTCGCAACCCTTTCTGTAGAACGAAAACCACCCTAACGCACCATCCCTTAGCAATGCAACCCTCCCTCACATCGGAAATTTTAGTAACAAATTTTTATTAGCCTTCAGCAATTAACGATAAAAGATTTTGATCTGCGTCTTCTACGCACCGTTACGCATTGTCACTGCGTACCGTTTATAGCGAACCTTGTTTTTTCCATCTTTAGCAAATAGCGATAGAAAGTTTTTTTTGTTGTGCCTAGCACACATGTTCACATCTAGATCAAGTATATTTAAGTACGCATGTTATTTACGCACTCGTTTCCATACGTATTTTCTGCTAGTAACACCGTACACTTATTACGCATTTTTTTTTGTTTTGTTTTCATTTGTCTCGAGCAAGACACAAAGCGTTTCGTACGCATTCTTACGCTTGACTACGGGTCACGCACTCACGCATTTACGCACTTCATTAGGTTACGCATTTATTTTTTTAAATATTTTGAATTTTGTATGGACATTTAACGTAAAGTTTTTCTAAAATTTTTTTTTGAATTTAGTTTCCAGGTTCAATCTTCGAAGTTAGTTTTGTGGGTGTAGTTTTGAAATTTTACGCACACATTTAGTGAAATAGTAAAAGTTTTTTTTGAATTTCATTTGCAGACGTATTTCCGAATTTTGAGTTTGATCTAGAGCAGTTTAAATTATTGTTAACTTCAAGTTTTTTAAAGTAAACATTTTGAATTTCATGTTACCATTTAAATTAAAGTCTTTTGAATTTAACGTCAAGTTTTTTAATTAAAGTAAACATTTTAAAGTTAATAGTGATACTTAAATCAAAGTTTTTTAGTTTAACGTCAAGTTTTTTCGTGAATTAAGATAAACATCTTGAATTTAATATCGGCCTTTGGAGCCAAGTTTTTTTTTCAGTTTAACGAAAAGTTTTTTCGAATTGAGGGGAATTTTTTTTTGAAATTAATGGAATGTTGTTTTGAATTTAATCAAAAGTTTTTCAAACTTGATTAATAGTTTTTCAAATTAGATTGAAAGTTTTCAAATTCAGTTGAAAGTTTTTTTGAATTTAAGTTAAAGTTTTTTAAAGTTTTTTGAAGTTGCTTGACGTCAGTTAAAGTTTATTTTTGAGTTTTTTTTTGAATTTAAAGTTTAACGTAAAGTTTTCTTTGGTGAATCAAATCAATCAAAGAGTTTTGAATCCCAGTCCATTGAGACATTTTTCTTTAAGTTAGTGGTAGGGTAATATCTAGTTATCATTTCGGGTTGAGGTCAGTGCGTCACTGTCGCTTCATACACACTGACCATGTCTTTTTGTCAATCGCACGACGTTAACTTGCCCCCACCATCCCTCACCGTTCTTTCCTGGTATCGAGTACCGTTTAAAATAGATTTTTTTTAGCTTTTTCGTTTTCGTTTTTGAGATTAGAAATTAAGATCAGGGCTGAGAATGCAATTGCATTAGACATTGCCTCATGCCGTGTTGTATTGTTTGGACTTGTGTCCAATTTCGGACAAATCATTTGTCGCAACACACCCTTTAGGGGAAGTTTTTTGTAACATACCCTTTAGGAAAATTTTACCGAATTTTATTTTTTTTGTAGTAAGGTTGTCATAGTTAATAGTTGTTTAGAGTGACCCACTTCTCATCGAGCTATCGAATTATCATGCTGGACATAGTTCCACTGCTAGATAAACATTTTTTTTGGACGTCGATCCACATATGGACGACGATCCAAACCCCAGGGTTATAAAGTAATTTCGTGGGCTTAGTCCATTCCCCGGTGAATTATCGTCCCATTTATTTTTTTTGGCGGATGAAAATCTGCCCCAATGGAACCTTCTTAGTAAGGGAATTTCGTACAGAAGTAAGGGGTTATAACTCGAAGCAACACTCTGGGAAATTTACCTTTTGTTAGGGAATAATAGATTGACTACAACTATGCTACGCGGTCATAACACCTGCCGGTCTAAGGAAGAACAAACCCATTAGGGGTGAACTTGTAAATTTGATCTGTTCATCCCAGAGGCATATATTTTGACGCCTCCCAACTTTTACCACGTTTTCGGGTCCAACCCAAGCTAGAGTTCAGCGTTTCTGTTTGTGATTGTGGGTCTCACGGCAAGCGAACGATCCCGTGACTTCGCGAACCGCCCTCTCTCGCAACGGTCACAACGGCTTAAGATTGTTTAAGACTTGGGACGTGGAATTTTTTTTCTGTGTAACTTTTTTTTTGTCTCGCGCTTTTAGTATGTAAGGAGTAGTTTAGATTTCGGTTTAGGTAGCATTAAGTTCAGTTTAGATTTCGGTTTAGTTAATTTTAGGTATCGGTTTAGTTAGCGTTAAGTTTGGGTACTTTTAAGATAGCTTTAAGTCATTGAGGTTAAGGGAGATATTTGTTATGTCCCTATCGTACGACAGAAAACTACGTGCCCCCAAAGTATAAACGGGTCATTTTTCTTTTGCTTCATTGTTTATCTCGCGTGTCATTTTTGTAATCCCGAGTTTTTTTTGTTTTGAATTTTTAGTCATGTCATTTTGTAATCTCGAATTTTTTTTGAATTTTCAGTCAACCATTTCAGAAATTATTGTTTATGGATTTAGAGGGTACGCTTAGCGAGCCATTGGCCTAATCACCCAATCAATCGCTCAGTTGAATCAAGTAGAGACTAGGATTACATTGAATTGATTACCCAATGTTATCATTAGTCATGCGTTAAGTTCATAGTTACGTTTTGACCTTTTGGAGAAAAATTATTTCTCACATTCGTCAGTTTTATACAGTAGAGTCACTTCATATATTTTTGAGCAAACATTTAGGTGCAACCCGGACGGTTGTCACCATTTCGAATTTCAGTCAGTTTTCGTATATATTTTTTTGTTGTTAAATTTTTTTTTCGTGTATAACGATCACTTTAGTCCCGTTGAAATAATCAACCCCCCCCCGCCTACCGAATTAGATAGGACCGGCTTTGTAAATTTGATCCAGCCGTCGTTCAACTTCTAAACCCCCCCCTTATGTTACATGTTATGATCTTTTGTGGCCTTGTACCCTATTGGATACGTTCCACTGGTACAACGTCCCCGTCTTGCACTAACACTACCTGTGTAAGACAACATTTAGAGTGAAGTTTTCTCCGGTGCCGACCACCGCAGGACTTCTCAATAAATGGTCGATGTATTTTGCGCATCAAGACTCACCACTAGCGTTGGTAGAGTCAACCAAGCTTTGATAGCTTCATTTTTTTGTGTGGCGATAGATTATGTAGGTCCACGGTTAGGCCCCACGTAATATTTTTTTTTGTACTCAATGAAAGTTCCCGTTTACGTCAGTGTGGTTCAAGGACGTTCCCTTCGACTACACTGATGGAAGCAAACCATCCCGACCCGTACCGTCAACTATGCCCCACGAATATTTTTTTTATTCAGTGGAAACCCGATTCATGGCTAGGCCCCATGTTTCTTTTCTTTTTTTGTATACATCAATGTCCAACACGGACGGATCGAGGACAAGTTCCCTCGACTGCCCTTGTAGTTTATTACCCCATCCCGATCTGGATTGTCGATTATGCCCCACATTTTTTTTCGTGTACATCCGTGATCAAGCCGGACGAATCGAGGATTTGTTCCCTCGACTGTCCCTCATAGGTTGTCACCCCATCTCAAATTTTTTTTTCTCGCCCCCCCATCATTACCTCTTCTCTCTCTTCCGATCATCTCGTTTGGATCGAAGTCATGGTGAAGGTGGATGGTCTCCCAAACGGCTTTGTAAATTTGATCAAGCTAAGCGCAAGTTTTTTTCTCTGTTTCACCAACGATAACTGATAAAACAGACAGTCCCCATCTACTGAAGTGCCCCAAACGGCTTTTGTAAATATGATCCAGCCAAGCACACGTCTTTTTTTACTCTGCTTTTTCAACGTATTGAAAAAGGCAGACAGTCCCCATCGACTGAACCATTTTAGAGAAGGCTTTGTAAATATGAGTACGCCAAGGAAGTGTTACCTTAGCTCAGGTCTACCTTGATCTAGAGTCCGGTGTCTTCACAGACATTTGTGGGTCCCACGGCCAGCGAATGATCGCGTGATTTCGCGAACCGCCCTCTCATGTAGGAGTCACTACGACTCACGGGTTGATTAAGCCTAGGGTTAGGTGAACCTTCTCTCTCTTTCCCGGCATATACGTATAGTCTAGTCACTAGTTGAGTAGATGTTGCAGCACTATAAGTGTTGATGGTTTATCGTAGGACAGTTTTTGTTTCGGTTGAGGTTGCGCGCGTCCCAGTTGAAGAGTAGTTAGGGATAACAACTCTTGACGTAAGGGGAGTGTCACCTTATTCCGCGCATCGGGCGCACCCTTAGATTTTGCGTTTATGATCTATTAAACTTATATTTTAAATTTCGAATCGATCCGTTGAAAATTACTCTTTGAGAAAACATATTTAGGTCGGGTTGTAAAAATAAAAGATTGAAACATTCGCTCAACTAATAAATTTACGTTTTGCAAATGCACAATAATCTTAAGAATTGTATAGTTAGGAAAGTATCATCAAATATTTTAATACACGTACAATAAACCATACGGTAGATGAGGAAGTGTTAATAATGTTGACGTAGCATTAATCCATAATTCACCTCATCGGCAATAAATTCTCTATTCATTAACGTTGCAAACTAAACGTCAACTCATACCTATACTTTACTATAATCTTTCAAACGACTGAGAGAAACTTTTATGCGATCCATAAATCCACGTCGGCCGTCGATACAAAAACGGGCACGTGCGATGGTAAGACCATGGGAACGAATGCATTCGACATCGTTATCTTAGACAGGCATCGACTTGCAAACTCATGTGTTAATTTTTAACATGGAAAGCATAGCGATTTCGCAATTTTAAAACTTCGATAAAAACCAACAAAAAGTGCAAAAGTTAGACCCTTTCGTCCGACTAGACGAGCAAAAAATTGTTTTGCTCGCACGTGTCCTGCAAAACTTCTCGATACACTTTGCATGGAGAAAGAAGAAAGTGTGCTCTCACACTCTAGGTATTGTCCAATTAAATCGCGTCTCCCTTCTTTCTAAATTGATAGGACCCAATTACAAGGATCCAAATCAATTAGTAAGTGGGAAAAATCCTAAATCAGAGTAGGGAGAATGCATAAATTGAGCTACAAATTGCATATTCGAGGAGATTCACTTGGAATCTGATACTACCTTTTTCGTATCTTAGCGCTTCCAAAAGCGGAATTAACTATCGAGGTCTCACATTTATTAGAGGTCTTTAAATAAATACAAGTCATTGGTGCTAAAAATTAGTGTGTGTCAACTGCAGGTATTTTATCGAACATTAATACCGTCAATTGTTGTTAAACGATTAATATCGTCAATTGTTAATAAACAATTAATATTTTATCGAACATTAATACCGTCAATTGTTGTTAAACGATTAATATCGTCAATTGTTAATAAACAATTAATATTTTATCGAACATTAATACCGTCAATTGTTGTTAAACGATTAATATCGTCAATTGTTAATAAACAATTAATATTTTATCGAACCAGAATATCGTCAATTGTGGTTAAACAATTAATATTTTATCGAACCAGAATATCGTCAATTGCTTTTAAACAATTAATATTTTATCGAACCAGTATATCGTCAATTGTTGCCAATATTTAATAAGTGATCGAACAATTAACATCGTCTATGGTTACTAAACATTGAATCAATTATCGGACTTTTTATACCATCTGCTTATCACGTTAATCACGTCGAGTTATTGCTTGCCGCTCATAAGGCAAGTACGTAACATTGCTTTTATCGAATGGTACAAAACAGGTGTTGCACTTCCAACCCATGTGTGCATTCCAATCGTTTTTTTTATCGGACACCACATTAACATTTCTTACTTAGACAGTGCCGGCTTGAATTATTTGTCACTTCGCGAATAACTAACTTAGTAAATTATTTCGTACGGAGACCCCTATTTTATCGCGAAATACAGTGCGTGAACCACCCTGTTATTTCACCACCTTCCGATTTGAAGAGTTTTTGGGAAGCTGGTTATTACGCTGCCCTTCTGATATGGTTTGAGACATCACATTCAGCTCCATTCTACGTTCTGAAGACGAAATCTCACTCCTGAAGGACCCGTCATCGACTTTACCTAGAGGTCGAACATCAACCACCCAAATTAAGTAAGAAACCTTTTTATATTTTTAAGATTGTGATGTTAATTGGTCCTATTGACCATTAGTTGTGTTTATGAACGTTCAGTTCAACCCTGGAAGACGATATCGCAACCATTTTGTATACCTTTTATTTAACTTAATATTATTACCTATTATTAACGTAACTTTTACCACGCCATTCGAGCGTTCAGAATGTAACCAAACAATTTAACGTAACGTTTCAAGTTTAGTATTGTAGCTAAAGTTTGTTTGTCCCGTTGTTGGGAATTTTGATGATCAATTGCATTGATTAAGTTCCATGATCAATTTTATGAATCATAGTTTTGAATATTATCAAGTTGCGCTTAAGTAACTATTTATTTTGGTGGAGTGCTGTATTCAGTACGCCCCCCCTTTCATGCAAATTAACCTTTTGTATTTTTGTAAGAGTAATTGTTTTACGAGTATTAGTTTCGCAACGGAAACCACACGGAAAGGTTCCGTCAACTGTACATATTTATTTTTATACAAGACATGTAAATTTGATAGCATCTTGTGTAAACCTTGTCAACTCCCCCCTGATATTATTTTATTTAATACATTTTTATTATTTCCCAACTTTGTGTGTTATTATTATTGTTGTGTTAATGTTTATTTAGCTATTTTCACCAACGGAAAGTTCGCCTCCTGTAAAGGTAAGGTCATTGAGCGAGGTTTTTCCGGAGTGAGAGTTCGCTGTAAGATCATCAAGTTGTCGCGTACCAGCTTGGAAGGTGTGATAACCAGTCCCCTTCAAAGAGATTCATTTCTTCGTATGCGTGGCGCCCATTCAAACTCCCGCGTGTATATTAACCCCACCGATTTTGACTTAACTCCCCCCCCGTGTAAATTATTCACACCGATTTTGACAATTTTTAGAATCGCGATCGAGGATTGCCCGGTCGTCGATAGGAAACACACGCTTTGCGACGTGCCGTCACACGACCCTTTCATTCCTTCCACCAACCCACCCCTTCGCGACTTTGAGCTAGCCAACCTTTTATTACCTGTTGGAAAGGTGTCGTGGATGCAGAACGTGGTGTAACATAATTCCAATAAAATTGAAAAACGAATGGTAAAGTTTCGATAGATAACTTGAGGAAATGGAATGCATTAAATACAATATGAATAGCTTGATACATTTTGTGGTGTTCAGGACCTCTTTATGACACTTTGACATAATTATGACTCAATAAAGGCGAAACGCGTAGTTAGTCATTTATTAAATTCTTTGAGATTGTATACATGTTAGAGTCAATGAAATGAATCGGGCATTGACGTCAATGATCATTTTTGCTGGTTATTAACGTCTTTGTCCAGCCTTTGACGTCAGTGACCGTTCACGGTGGGCTGTAATGTAAATATTTTCATCTAATTGTAATATTTACGTTCTTGGCCGGTCAATGACGTTATCGGCCAAAAGTGAATGGACGTTGATGATATCATAATTTAATGGGTGGGAAGCAAAACCAAATATGTCAAATTTTGCTTATTATCTTCTCGTACTTCACTTTTTCATTGCTGTATGGGTCTTCCCCTTCTTCTTATCCATTCAATGTCCATTTTCCACACTCTGTTGGGTGCTCTCTCTGCTTCGATTAGTTCGATTATCATTTTCTGTAATCCATCTCCGCCCCATTTACTCAGCTCCGCTTGTATTCCGTCTTCGCCCACAGTTCTGCCATTTCCCAAGCCATGTTTTATATTCAGTGTTTCGCCTTCTTCGAGTATTTCAGCATTTTTGTATTCGTTTTCATCCTCCATTTATTCGCCTCCGCACTTGCTTCTATCAAACTTCCTTCTTTAGTTCTATAAAACATTGTTCTTCCTATGTATTTTTGTTTGACCCGTTTGATACCTTGGTAAAAATTTCTTATTTCACGAGTTCTCTGCAACTTCCTCCAGTCCCCTTCACCTGATATTCTCGCTTTTTCTCTCGTATTAACTTCTTACATCTCTTCTGCTGTTTTCTCCTAATTTCTTCCGTTTAGTGCTTTTACACTTTCCTCCTAACAGCCTCTCTCCCTTCTACCTCTTCTCTACACTGATCATCTTTACTATCCTTTCTCATCTCTATCAAACATTTATCCGCTGTTGTAATTAAACTTTGCTCTATTTTTGCTGGCATATCTTTCTCACCCTGCATCGTAGTTCCCTCCAGCAACTCTTCCAGCTCTTATCAATATTGTTTCTGGTCGTCTATGTTCCGCAGTTTTCTTCATTTTCGGGTGCGCTCTGGTCTTTCATATACGTACGTAAGTTTCGATGGATAACTTCAGGAAATGGAATGAATTAAATACAATATGGATAGCTTGATGTATTTCAGTGTTCAGGATCTTTTTCTGACACTTTGACATAATTATAACTCAATAAAGTCGAAATGTGTCATAATCATTTATTTAATTCTATGAGATATTAAATTACATAATATTTAAACACATTAAGACCTGTTTAAGAGAAGACCTGATTCGAAATTAATTGAAGACTCACAACTAATAAGTTTTATGCACTTCCGACAGTGAAACCTAATTTCAGTCATCATTTTACAAGTGTAAAGGTGCCAATCCACAATGAGAATATCTCATGAAATTTTTGTCTCATGAAATAAAAATGTCATAAAAAAAAATGTAATTTCGTTGTGGAAACAGACCTAGTATACGTGATATACTAGAGATACTCTCGTGAAACAATGAATCTCAGAATCTCAGGTCTGTTTCCACAACGAAAGTACATTTTTTATGACATTTTTATTTCATGAGACAAAAATTTCATGAGATATTCTCATTGTGGATTGGCACCTTAAAGTTGCTGACTATTACAATTACGTAATTTTTTATAACTTATCATCACACCAGAGCATCTAAGCCCGAAAAATAAACATGGATCAATATTTTCATTAAATTCTTCGGTTTTTAATTTTTTAACAAAATTGTCCGGTATTTGGAAACCCAGAAAATGTATATATCGACACAATTTCTTTCGAGGTTTAATCTTAGAAGCACCGACTTAGTACTGTTATAAAGTAGTTACCATTAAAAATTTGACCTTTCAATACCAAACTTTTGAACTTTGATTTTTCCAATAAGTATGTTAAAAAAGCTTAATTTAGGTAATAGTTGATAAGGAAATGAACCGGAAATAAAGTTGAAAACAAATTGCTCCTAAAAATCTCAATTTAAGAAAAGAACTTTTCGTAGAGATCCAGAGATGACTTTATGTTTTTTTAATTTTCTTTTCACTTTTGCGTTTTTATTTGAACTTCTATTGCCGGGAAACTTTTTTATTACTACTTGAACCGTAAAATATGTAAGAACACATTTTACATAATGAAAGAGTAAATTCAAAAATATTGTAATGTATTCATTTTCGTAGAGAATATTAAGTAAACATGTAAGTATACAAGTTTATTTCCCTGTAGAGTCGTTCAACATAAACTTAGAAATTTTCACAACAAGTAATTTAAACAATAAGAAATCTTATTAATAATAAAGCAAACAGGTAAGGTAAGGTGTTATGAAAATTATACATAAAATAAATCCACACCTGGAGATAAGTGTTTCTTATCACAAGAAATGTAATAATTGAATGAGTTTCAAAATTTTCCGACTACTAAATGTTAAATTCCGATGGCTAAATTGCAGAGTAATTCAAATCAGTGTTCAGTTCATCACACATCAATTGCTTTTTCTTTTTTTGTACACACTACTTTTCCTACATCCATCCTTATTGCCGGCAAGTGATACCACTTCTCAAACAGAATGTGTTCATTTTAGTAGACTTTCTCGAGAGGTGTAAGATAGATAAAAGCTTCCTTTCGTTCAGGATATACAGTGGAAGTCTGAAAGGATTTCGTCATCCAAATATAACTTTAGAAACGCAAACTTATTTAACCAATTTAATATTTTCTTTTAAGATAACGCTAAATCGAATCCCACGTAATGGATAAGTTTCTAAATGATTGCGGTTTAAAATTATAAGATATTCAAGAGGCGGCTTTTAGTGTACCGGCAAACTTGTTACAAAGTGACGCTTTCCATTCCTAATTTTTTTAGAGCGTTTCCTTAGTTTTCGTCATCAAATTTACTTTGTCTAAACGCGCTAAAACTTAAAAGCTGAGAAATTATCACAGTTTCCGAAAACAATTATGTGTGCCGAATAATTGCAAGACCTTTAGATTTTCCGGTCCGGAGCGGAGTCTGGTATTGTTGTACCTAAAAGTTTCTGAGCTATTTTAGAAGTGAAACATAGAAAATTATAGAAAATTATGGCTCTTGTTCTGTAACATTTTTAATTTATTAATCTTTTTTGTTATACGGAGCGGGAAATTAATATTTATCATCATAGATTTAAAAGTTCACCAATGTATAGCAGTTTTTCATCAACTTTGACTTCTTCCGCACCTTTTTGTTATTTATTATTCATTAAAACGGCAAGTACAAAAATAGAGCTGGGTTAACGTTGGTATGCAACATTTAGTCGGGTAACTGCTTGGTTAATAAGACGATTTTATATGGCAGCGCGCTCACATGCAACTGGAATGTTGTTTGACTAATTACAGCCTCATGGTAACATTCCCCTGGCTGTTATTTTCTTGACGGCCCTAGGGAAGTGATGATAATCGAATCTTGCTTGAAGATAGCCTGGGACTTTTAACGTGGAGCTGTAATTCGCCAAAGAGACCGCGAAAAGTGATAAATAATCAATGTTTTAACCTTTTACAGTCATTTTTCTAGAGGATTTTAGATATTCAGTCATCGGGCAACAACAGTGTATTGTCCCCCAAGTAAGTCTCCGAGCTCTTACCGCCTCCGTAGGGGCTGTAATTCCCCGAAAAGAACACCCGAAGTGATATTATATTTGGCGTGTTGCCCTTTGACAATCACATTTGAATATTTTCCTTTCCTTTGGGCTAAAGCCTGGAGTGGGCAGTAACAACCCGAGGACTGTTACCTCCGGGTGGTGATATAAAGATACATAAAATAATAGAAACATTTTCTTCAAGTGATCGCTGAGTACGATCAAAGGCTGATTAGCGATGTCCTTTACATAAATATGTGTAATCCACGTGAGCAACTGTTGAGTTACTTTTCAGAAGAGTCTTAAGATGGCGATGTTGAAAGATGGATACTAAATCCACTTCTGGATATATCAATAGCATTGTTTGACCTTAACACAAATACAAACACACTCGCTTGGAATTTCTTTCTCAGACGTTCGACTCTTTCCGAATAAAGAAAAACCAGAATTCTCAGGGCTTACAAGAAAAGTTCCGAAGTTATTAGTTCTATTTTATATAATTATCCTAGCTATGCATGTGATCCAACGTTCCTGTCAATGGCTAAAATTAAACTGAAAAAATATCTTAATTAGATTTGAACTGGAAAGAGATTTGATTATTTGAATTTTAAATATAAATTAGTCAAAAAATTTGGCAAAGATTTAAGTTTTAATGGTTGATGATTTTAAAAATGTCGTGACCTCCAAGAAGGTCGCAGCCTACAGGTTTAAAATGCTAAATGAAAAATCTTCATGGATGTTTTGATATTATGCTTTAGTAGATTTAAATTAACAGTTGAAAAAATCCGATTGGTGGTTCTCGACTGAAGAGGCACATTATAAAAATTCCCGATTATTGAAAAATTAATCTTTGCTTATTCTTTGAAATTCACCGCAAACTGCATCTTCAGATATGTTATTCTAATTTCAGGGATATTAAGAATTTGTGCAGACGATGGTCATGTTCTTATAATGTTAGCGGGACAACTTCTAATGCAAGGTTCCCCGGTTCGACTCCGGGTGCAGTCTAAAATTTCTTGACCGTCTTCCGTGCTTCGAAGGGCACGTAAAGCCGTCAGTTCCCCTATGTTGATGATTTTCCATCATAACAATAAAAATTAAGGTGTAGGTACATCGAAGGCAAGCTTAGCAAACTATCTAAGGTGTAAAAACCAAATCCTCAAAAAACTAATTAAGAAGAATGAGTTAATAAACAGGTCGTAGACCTATATTACGACGAAGAAGAAGCATCTTACCAAAGCATGAAGATCTGATCTAAGACTGATTTTCAGATTGCCTTAAAATACCAGTTATTACTTTTTATTTCAGTAACCTGATTGGTAGAAACTAGGATCTGTCACAATTGCTTGAAGCTTATTGGTTGGTTCATTGTAAACCAATCCTGATTTTTGATATATGAGTGAGGAATCTCACGTGGGCTGTAGAGCTGTAGCTCGAGGAAAATCACACAGGAAACACTGCCCTAAAATTGAGAAACTTTATAACTCAAGATACTTGATTTTTGGTATGTACTATTTATTATATACATTTTTAAGGGTTTCTAGATGCAAAAACGCCTTATAACTATAGATTTTATGTTCACAGGGTTCTAAAACTTGATTTTGTAGAAGGTCGAGTTGAGCGAGTAAAATGTTAGCTAATGTAAAAAAATATAGTTTTTCAAAGCAAATTTTGAGTTACTTGGTTTTTAGATTGTATGTGAGAACAGTCTCCGGGCTGTTACCGCTCAAATAAACCGTGAGAAGTGACAAATAATCGCTGGTTTTTCTCTTTGACAGTCATTTTGTCCGGTTTCCCTCGAGGCTTCACCTTATGGAAATCGATATTAAAATTGACTGTCGACGGGCAACAACTAAGTCTCGTCAGTTCCTTGGCAATCCGCACTTGGACAGCGTGGTAGGCAGGGTATGCCCCCCCCCCCGCCATTGATGGAGGACAGGTCTAAATGATTCAAAAATTAAGCCTCGGATTGATGATGATAGCGAAAACCCGCGTTAGCGTAGCTTAACTCTCTAATTGGGAAAGAAGCCGACAAGAAATTTTAGAGAAATTTTAGGAAGGAATATTATATTTGTGAAAAATTTCAAATTGGGCCAAATTGTTAGAGAAAAAATTCTTTGCAAGCCCAAACCATGTTTTAGACTAATCCTTGCTTGAATTAGTAGAAAAATTTGTCAGAAATCTAATTTTTAGAGAATTTCATGCTCTTCAGTTTTGATCTGATGATAATTTTCTGCAAATATAAAATTAAGCCATTTACGGGCGAAAAATCTAATCAGCTAAAGAAATACGTCAGAGGAACTAAAATTCTCAATTGGGGGTTCATTCGGAGACCCAAATACACGTGTTTGCAAAATTTCAGCTTGGCTGAATTTTTTCTTTCCCTAGACTATTAAAATCTAAAATTTTAAAAGTTAAACGTCATAAATACCTTTCTTTTAAAGGTCACAAAGGAGAAGGAGTTTTTGAATTGCAATGGAAGGCATGGATAGATATGAATTTGAAGAATGAAATTCAATAGTAAAAAAAAATGTTTGATAAAATCTAATATCGGAAAGATGGAAAAATATTAAATGACTCCAACTTTTTCCACCGACTCTCAGTAAAGTAGGTAAGTTGAAGGACTTAGCGAAAAAGTCGGTAAGTCAACTTATTTTTTTTAAACCAAATAGAAGAATACCTTGAAGCTCCCTTTCAAATGGACCTTCCTATCAATCATTTCAAAATAAAGGATGTCAAAAGAGTCATTAAGGAACTTCACCCTAAGAAGGCACCAGGGTTTGATCTGATCACCAGTAGAGTGCTGCAAGAATTATCACATAAGTGCTATAAAGCCATTACACAGATATACAATGCCATCATTCGAATCAACAGATTCCCTAATCAGTGGAAGATAGCTAAGGTGGTAATGATACTAAAGCCGGGGAAGAAGCCTGAGGAAGTGAAATCATACAGGCCGATTAGCTTGCTCCCAATACTGTCCAAGGTGTTCGAAAAGTTGTTACTTGAAAGATTGAAACCCATTATGGAACGTAGAAGAGTGATACCTAACCATCAATTTGGTTTTCGCAACCTCCATGGAACGGTAGAGCAGGTCCATCGTGTGGTTGAAAAAATCAATGACGACTTCGAACACAAGCGTTTCTGCTCAGCGGCCTTCCTAGATGTAAGTCAGGCCTTCGACAGGGTGTGGCACCATGGACTACTGTACAAATTAAAAAAGACCTTGCCATACCAGTATTATTTGATCATCAAGTCATACTTGAGTGGTAGACACTTTTTGGTCAAACATGGAAGTGAATTTACCGACCTGTTCACCATCAATGCAGGGGTGCCACAGGGTAGTGTCTTGGGACCAACGTTATACCTAGTATTCACTTATGACTTGCCAACACTGGAGTCCACAGCAGTTGCCACCTTTGCAGACGATACCGCCATTCTGGCTTCTCACGCTGACCCAGTGACTGCCTCAATAAATCTACAGGCTAACCTAACCGCAATTGAGGACTGGCTAAAGAAATGGCGTATAAAGGCCAACGAAGCAAAGTCGATCCACGTTACTTTTACCTTAAGGAGAGGTACATGTCCACCTGTTAAACTTAATGGTAGCCAAATACCGCAGGCAGAGGAAGCAAAATACTTGGGGATGCATCTCGACAGAAGGCTAACATGGCAGAAGCACATATTCACGAAAAGGAAACAGCTTGGATTAAAGCTCAGACAGATGCACTGGTTAATGGGCAGGGGGTCTGCGATGACGATAGAGAGCAAGGTATTGCTCTAGAAAGCCATACTTAAGCCAATATGGACGTATGGCATACAACTTTGGGGCTCGGCAGCAAATTCTAACCTATAAATCCTTCAAAGGCTTCAAAATAAAGTGATCCGTACAATAGTTGACGCACCATGGTTCGTACCAAACTCCGCCATATTACATGACATTCCACTACCAACAATTAAAGAAGTGATCGAAAGCTTCAGTGAGAAATACCGCGAAAGACTCTCCAATCATCCCAACTCACTTGCATCAGGGTTGTTCACCGAAAACGCCAGTAAAGTGTGTAGACTGCGTAGATTTACCCCTACAGATTTACCAAATAGATTCGGAACAATATAAGATAAATTAATATATAATTTATAATATAACGGAGATTACTTATTGAAGTAATTCTCTACCTGAAATTATCATAATGTCCAAATGAAAGCCTATTGTATTTTTACAGATTGCTTGTAATCCAAAGGAGTTTAATAAAAAAAAAAAAAAAAAAGTCAACTTATGGAAATTCTTCAAAAATTGATTTTAAAGTTTTGGAAATGGGTTAACAAAACTTTTTATGTGAAATTTTCCAATGGAATTTTCATGAACTTATTGAATGAAATTCCAAAGTAAATACATTTTTTGTCTAAAAATAATGTCGGAAAGCGTAAAAACAATTAAATGATTTTTTTCACTTTTTTCACCAAGAACTTGGTTTTCCACTAGGTTCTTCAATTGTTGTTAATTTTTGTCTCCAGGATGAGCGGTCAGTTCAACCCCTCCCCCCCCCTCTTCTCGGTTAAACCGTTTTTGGCCCACAAATTTATTATTGAAACATATAAATTCGGTTGCGGATGTGTAAAAAGGAAAACGTAACATTAGGACCTAAATATTTTTTTCGAAAATTGAAAGAAAATATTCTACAGGATGCAAGGTAACATTTGTGCACAGTTTATATTTGCATATTTTAAACAATGCTATATAATATTGTAAATGTAAATCCTGTATATTGTTTTCCTTTCGGTCGCAATTTGTTTTTAGCACTTCTAAAATGAAAAAGTTAAGGAAATTCGGTTAACCAATTAAATTAACTTGACAAATTTGAAAATAATAACATAATTTTATCAAGAATTGATTTTATAACTTCTTAAAAATACTTTTCGACTGGCCTATAATTCCTATAATTATAAAACAAATTACAAAGTAGTAGGTACTAATGCATAATAAATTATTAATAAACATTTAAGTTTGTGGGTAAAATGTAAAAAAAATTAACAGAAATTTTGTAAAAAAAATTGGATAAAGCAATTATAAAGGAGTATTATGTACTATAACGAAACGATGAAACGATTAGATTTTAATCGAAAACGGTTCACCGAATGTTGACGGTTATGAATCAATTTTATATTTTTATGATTTTTATTTTTTTGTAAATTCAAAATGCTATTAAAAAATTGTGTAAAACAAAAAATATTGTTAACGCATTATTCGCTACAACTTTTTCCTTTCATTTTTCTTGTAAAAGAGAAATCAAATGGGAATTTTCCTTTATTTTGTTCAATTTATGACACCCTAATCAATATCGAGCTTGTATCGTATGATTTCCATTTTAAAAAAGTCTGCTTGACGTGGTCTTGTTATCAAATTGCCTTCATTCTATATAAAATATCCCATTTCTACCTTTATCACGATGGTCTTATCGAAAGCTCCCACAAAATGGAGCTAGCATACACTCATGTACGTTTTATATACACTGGATCAATGGCTAAACCTTATAATTGAAGTCACCGTCGTAAAAGAAAAACCATAATCTTGCGGAACGAAAATTTGGAGAGTAAAACAACATAACTATTCGATAAAATAATAATTAAACATTTGAAGTTAAAATTAAAACTGCAATTTTTTAAATTGATTTGCTTAATCATTTTTATACTTAAATGTTTAATTTTAGTTAGAAATGTAAATGTTGGCGATAACGACTTGCGATTTTTCCGTGTCTGTATGTATTTAAGTACATCACGCTATATAGTAAGGGCTAAAAACCCCATTCAAAAGAAAGAAAATGATTTCGATGTTTTTTCAGATTTATAGCACACACAACATCTATCCAATTACAAACTCAAAATTAAAGCTTTATAAAAAAATTTAGAACCTTACGTTTAAAGCTTTTGCTTTTATTGCACAAATAATTTTCCTTTATTACGAAGATAAACATTTAAAACGGAAAGTAGTTTTGTAAATATTTTAGAAAAAGCGGAATAGGCTCGTAAGTGATTTCTTACGACTTCTCAACGACTGAAACTGAAATGTCTCCAATGCACGCTGAAAGCTTCATTTAATATTTCGTGTCGAGGTACAACAAAGAAAATAGAAATAACAAAATGGTCATTTCTTAATTTTTGAAATGAAACGAGGAGTGTTCCAATTGTTTCTGATAAAAAATATGGAATGCCCGAAACATCTTCAGAATTTCATTATTTTTATATTTTAACGTGCTCCACTTTCCATGAAACTTGAAACATTATCGTCGCTCTAACTACATTGTTAGGAATGATGGATTTATAATCTAGGGTAAGGGGGATTTACTGCACTTATCCCACAAGTGGTTTTAAATTATCATGATGGAAAGTAATACCTTTTGAATTTTTTTATCATTTTTAAGTTTTTCAACTTGTTTCTTGATAATCGATATTTTTCCATTCACTATTCAGGTATGTTATCTCAATTTTGCTATTAAAGCTACCACATACTCTACGATTAGTCGTCAGACTTGTCGTTAGACCTGTAGAATCGTATGTTTGATAGCAAGTCGATGGATGATTGATGGTGAAAATTTATAAAATGATGCTAAACGTACGAGAAAAAGGACCGTATTGGTAACATTAAGCAAATTTGCCACCGATAAAAAACTTAAAAATCGCTAGCAACAAGTTTAGTTTTTAATATTTTAAAACGTTTAATTTGAAAAATTCATCATTAGCAATCTTGTAACTGTGTTAACATTTTTTTAGGAAACAGTTTTTGCTCTGTTTACTTTTTCTCTTCAACCTGTGACGCTTAACTTAATGAACTATTTTTTTTGGGTAACTCAAGTTAATTGGAGTTCCTTTGAAATATTCGAAAGCAATTATTTTTATTTATTAGGCACAATCGTTCTTTTATTTAAAATTAAATAAAATAATAAAAAATGTTTACGAATTTCCAATAGAGTCTAATTAATAATTTACAAAAGTAGCAGAAACAGATCGAAAAACTACAATTTCATTATGTATACACTGAATGTAGCGTAACTTAGATTGCTCTAATGCAATAAAGCGAGATTGATGTGGGAAAAGACTTTTCTAAAAGTCTAATGGAGATCAAGTACGGATTGTCCATTTAGAATAATTTCAAATTACAAAATGTTTTAAAATAAAACACAAAAAGTTCAACAGGTAACACCCTAGCCTACTTATTTGCCTCTAACTCCGGTAAAAACTAAAAAAACCTGTCAAGACACAAAATGATATGCATCATATTTAAGCCCTAAAATTAGATTGCTTAAACAGACGAAGTTTATCTAAATTTTGTTGGCGTGTTGTCATTGGTTAGTTTTGTTTTTTGTGAGTATCGCCTTTTACTTTTCGGGAAGAAAAATACGATGCGTACAAATTTACCTAGCATTTTTTATCTTTCCAGCAAGTGGGTGAAATGCACAGGAGCGCATTTAACGTCATCGTGCCAAAACCGAGGGAGGTGAAAGCAGTTTGCGCCAATTGTGGAAGATTCCACCTCGCTAACTACTCAAATTGCAGGAGCTACCCGATATGAAGGACGACAAATTGGGTTAATGGAATACATTTACACGGATATGACAAAGTTGATACGCCAAACTAGGACAAGTGACATCACATTTCTTATGGAAGACCTTAATGCGAAATGTTTGTTTAATAGGAAGCGACAGCAGAATCGGAGAAAGTTAGTTGCTTTCTGAGTCTTGCTTGAGCAGGCACGGTAAAATTTGTATGGGAATTTTTTTTAAATAAAGTTTTAATTTAGGCAAGTGTTTAAATATTAAATTTCTTTAATACGTCAAAAAGTATTTTAGCATTGGATAATAGATGAAATAACAGGTGGATGATAAAAATTTTGCGTTTGAAATGTAAAAAAATGTGATGGTACACATTTTTGTAACGTACCTACAAAATATAGCAGATGGCTGCGATAAAACCATATCAATTTGAAGCAACAACGTTTTAAAACTTAAAAATTAAAACTGTGAACTTATAAAATAATTAAAATCATATCAATACATTGCCCAAGAAACATTTGTATACAAGGAGATTCCCAGCAGATAAACCAGAAAGGATTATCATCATCATCATCAACTGCAAGGATTAAGCCATAGGTGACTTGTTCCGACTTCATACTTCAAAATTGGTCGCTCCACCGCTTCTTCGGCCGTCCCACATTTCTTCTGCCCTTGGGCATGTATTTCAGTATTTTCTTGGGTACTCGACTACTGTCCATCCTTTGGATGTGCTGAATCCATTTTTCTCTGTAGGTCACAATGACTTCGTTTAGATTCCCGACTTGTAGTTCTTGTCTTATATCGATATTTCTCACATGGTCACGTAATGTATAGCCCGCTACAAATCTTAGGAATCTCATTTCAGCCGTTTCTATTCGTCTCTTCTGCTCTTGAGTCATAACCCAATTTTCACAGCCATAGAGTAGAGTTGGGATCGCCATAACTTTATAGAATCGTAGTAGAGTTTCTCGTCTTGTACCTTTCAAAGTTCGTCTGATAGTGTCGCATTTTTGTTGGAATCTGCTCAATTTTGTTTCGATGTCTGTAATATTATCCTGGTATGATACATTGAATCCAAGGTAGCCGAAGTTCCTCACCTGTTCAATAACATTATTGTTTAATACAATTTTAGCTCTTAGATGGTCGCAGCCTCTGAATGCCAGTGCTTTCGACTTTTTTTCCGAGATATTCAGATTATACATCTTTGCGATATTGTTAAGTGAGTACATTGCCCTTTGAAGGTCGTCTTCTGTTTCCCTAAGGAGTGTTTGGTCATCCGCAAACAGTAGTGTGTCCAATGTCGTGTCTGCAACTTTGAAGTGTTTTTTCAACCTCTTTTGCCATTGTTGAATGACGTCGTCGATGTATATGTTAAAAAGTGTCGGGGACATTGGACATCCCTGTCTCACACCCTGGTTAGTTTCTATGATGCTTTGTTTTTGTGACGTTATGTCCTCAATAACTATTTTAGTTTCTGCATATAAGCTTTGCGCGGCCCGGACGAGATGCTGTGGAAATCCTTTATTTATCATTGTTTGCCAGAGCTTGTTTCTATTCACCTTATCGACTGCCTTTTCATAGTCGGTAAAGGCAATATACGTGGGTAGGTTGAACTCTCGTCGCTTTTCTATTAGCTGTGTGATTGTAAAGATGCAGTCGTTACATGACCTACCCTTACGAAATCCGCTTTGAGCTTCTGATAGCATTACTTCTGAGATTACGTTTAAAAGAAAGAATTATCAGAAACCTAATAGAGACTACATATCGCTGTTAAAAAGAGGTACAGGAATGCGATAAAATCAGGCAGAATGTATCCGGAAGCAGATGTGTCATCAGAATTCCTCTCACTAAACCCTTTGCGAAATCGTCAGCTTCAACAAGCAGAGAAAATTGCATCGATCCCCAAGTATACTTTTTTCGCAATATTTTATTAATCTCTTTTTTATCATATGGATGAAATTTGTTTGTTGCTTGTTAAGTTGTTGGTTGTCTTTCGCTTCGTTCAATAAAGCCGCTCTCTCCTTCGAAGGTCCACTGAATTATTTTGATCGATTGGTAGCTTCCATCTGATATGAGGAGATGATCAAAAGAATCTTTTTTTCGGTTTGCTGCTACGACCATCGATTAAATTAAGTAGTAACGGTAACAAACTTGCGCATTAGCTTTCTGGATCTTACAATTTAAATCAATATATTATTTTTATTTTAGTTGTTCGTTTTATTTTGTTTTGTTGGTATTTTAGGAGACGGTCGCCAGCTTAGCGGTTAAGTGCGTTGCTGCTAATGCTAAATACCTGGTTCGACTCCGGGCTCAGTAAAACTTTATTCTGACCGTCTCCCCTCGGAAGGCAATGGCAAACCACCGAGGTGTAATCTGCCTGGTATAGCCATTCCTTTTTCCCTTCCTACATTTTCCATTTTACTCTTTCACTTCGAATTCATGTCTCCGCTAGAATGCAATTTTTAGCCTTTACTAATCCCTCAAAATAGTTCAAAGTCAATCAACACCAACATCAGATGAAGGAGATTAAGCGATCTTCGCTCACAAATGCTCCGCGTCGTGAATCATGCTTGTTTATATCTTTACAGGTATTATTATCTGTGCCTTAGCTAAAACCTACAAACACGCCCTTCTAAGAATAAAATCATATGCCTCAAAAAATTGGTCAAGGAATATGCTTTAAAAAACATAAAGACGAGTTGCCCACTGCCGCTAATTCAAGACCAGTTATGGAGGCAATAGGTTTCAAAAACAAACAAGTGCAAAATAGATACATACGTGTATAATTTGCAATAATTTATGACGTCGTTTAGCTTTAGTTAAAAAGAAAACAAAAATATTTGCATATCTTTTTGTTAAAGGCCAAGAAAATTCGTAGGTTACCAACATTGTACATTAATAATAGATAAGAATGTAAAATTTGTAATTTGCAACCTAAACTGTACATTGGAACATAAAATGTAATTGACTCACGTATTGAAATTCAATTCGAAAAGAATAATTTTGAGGTTACCAGTTGAAGAAATGGCCTGTTCAATTATTTAAAATATTCCTTCATTGTTAACATATTTCAGTTTTATTTAATAATCAGTAAATTGTAATTTCAAGAAAAGGTGTTTACAATAAGAGTCCCCTATAAACAATTTTATTACATAACCCACATTATGACATTGACAGATAATTTAAATTGTACTAAAAAGAGAAAGTTATGTTTAAATGGAAAAAAAGATGCATTTTAAAATGCACTTATTTAACTAATTATTTTAAGCTTAATTCATACTATCACAACCAATTAAGGTGGCACTAAAAGATTTGCATACATTTGCCTTTCTTTGGAATGGTTCGATTGACCAATCGTTTGACTGAATGATCTGACAGTTTTAATTATTTTTGTAGATATTTTTATATAAAAAGTAAAATGAAATACTAAATAAATAAATTGGATATTTTATAAAGTGAAAATTAAGATGTCATTTTTGATAATTCTCATAAATAAATTTTAAATACCGTAATTTATTTTAAATAACTCCGTGTAACAAAATGCGTCATTCATACTAAATTTTATTAAATTTATATTCTAAATTCCATTGAAACTCGCTAAATATAAATTCGAGTTGTAAGCTGCCGATTATTTTAAAACATTAAATTTCGTTCACGAGTGCACAGGTTTGGAACCTTTAGGTAACAAAAAGCGTTAGTTTATGACGCCCGAGCGATTTAAAAATATATGGCAATTCCCCCAAGACTGGAGAAAATCCCAGGATTTCTTGATGTAAACAGGTGGCAGAAAAAATGTTACTAGGTCGGACATTATTATGAAAACGTATGAACAAGTTATTCGTATGTTATGCATTAAAATTTCCTTTTTTGTGAAAATGCAATTTAATTATTTAAATTGATATATTATCTTTCATTTGAAAATAAATTTTGACACATTTGCTATACAAAACACGCCATTTCGTGAAGGCTCATTTACAATTTCATGAAGTGCAACTGTCTACTTGCTTTAGATTGCTTACATTTACATATTCAACGTTCGTTGTCTTGAAAATGTAATGTGAAAACACAATCGTAGAATGATTTTTTAAATTCCTTGCATATTTTTCTAGCAATTTATTTTCTAGTTTAATTAAGATGAAGTTCGTTAATTTTGTTAATTTGCAGGTCCGTCCATATTTATGATGCAATTAACGAAAAATAAACATACGAGATAAAAACTACAAGAATATTTTGTGGCTTTAATAAAATGATAAAAAGATTCCAACGTATTTCCTTTTGTATTACCTCTCTGTTCATTTTACAGTCTATTTCAGAAATACGAAATATTTAATATTAGTAGAACTTTTTAAAAAAGAACAGTAAGTAAAGGGTGATTCAATAAAAGCAGCCATTTTGAATTGTGTGGCATTTGCGCTCTATAGATTTGACAGAGCTATTTGACAATTCAAATAATGCGATTTAATCATGGAACGTTACACGATCGACGAACGTATAGTTATTGTGAAAACGCATTACCAAAACTGTGAAAATTTTACAGTTACAATTGTTACGGTTTTCTGCGGAGTGCAAAATCGTAATGAGGCCTCCTGTATACGACGGACTTTACTTGTGGAGGAGTCTGTTTTTACTAACTGCACGAGATAGGTGCGCATCACAAGGATTTTTGAGTAAAGTAATAAAAAAAGGCACAAGTGTTCTCGGTGGGAGAGCTTATCTTCGATGTTTGGAGGTTTTCGGTCGCGAATATTTGGTTTCGAATGTGAAAGCAGCGATTGGAAAATTGTTTATTGCCTTTTTTATTTGGTATGTCTCTACTTATTGTTTTGGGTCAATATTTACAACCTATGAGCAAATCACCGGTTGTCACTGCCTTGGGCTACGTCGAGTTCAAAGTTTAATGCTATATTGTTTGGCATCTGTACTATGACACTTATTTTTACTATTAATATTAAATATCGTACTGTCGACTGTTGGTGTTTTATTTAGAAGCTGATTCCAGCGTTTTTAAGATAAGGGCTATGCTGCCATAATTAGTTAAAACGTCCTAACTAACAAATTAGCACTCGATAGCACTCGGTATTCACTGAAATGACATCATTCGATGCAAGTTAGAATTAAAATAGATATCGAGATGCGGTTTGCGGTGATTTTTGCAGTACTACCGGTTAAAAATTTACCCCAAAATAAATATTAATGGCGAAATCTTTTAGAATGAACACTTTGCTATTCGTTATTTTAAAATGAAAATTGGTTTCCAATTTTATGCACAATTCCTTTCTGCATATTAATACAGTAATTATTCGCTTTGAGACTTTATGAAACATTGTCGAGTGTTCAAACGGTATTGTGTGATTAATATAAATCGACATGTTTACTACATTGAATAAATGAAGAAGAGTTATGTATGAACATTAATTTAGCAGTAAAACACATTTTCACGATTTTTCAATACTTTTGTTTTAGGTATGCGGTTTTCCGAACAGTAATTCAAATTTTAATTATAAATCGATGATTAATTTTGTACAATAATAACACTTTACAGTTTACAACAAAAATTGGGTCTGCAAAACTTTTTAATGAGACCCTAAATAGAAATCAACGTAACTACAACTACGTAGTTAAACTTATACAAGAGAGTCCTGAATTTTACCAAAACAATTACTTTAAATAGGTACCTATTTGCCTGCGAAAAGTTTAAATTTAAATTAGAACTTTTAATTTTTAAATTATTGGAAAAATAAAAACTTACTACTAATGGAAACCAAAAGGATTGGAAGATTAAAATTAAGCTGCTTGGTTAGTTTAGCCATCATTTAGAAACTAAGTGCATTTATGCCAGAAATTTATTTCATAAGAAAATTGCCTCATCAATTTTTACTCTAATTTTCTTCTTTGCTATATTTTCCACCACATTACTCTAAAAATGTATGCTAAAATATGCATATTCGAATTCCTTTTCACTTTATTTGCAGTAAACGTTTAAACACCAAAATTCCATTCTCCTAAATTAAACGAATTCGTCTAATGGATGTCATTACTTTTTCAAATATGCACACTGATATCCGGGTTACTTCTTTTTTCGTGTTTCTGCGTTACATTTGTTTCAAATATTTGAAAGTTTAAATCATCCATTTTACGTAAATCCGAGAAAACTTGAACCCTAGAAAGTACGACAGGATACAAGATAATTAAATTTTCTTAAACGTTTGCTTAGTCTAATGCCTAGTCTTACGTTGGATTTAACTATCGATTTGTTTAACCATTTTAAATGGTGCTCAAGAATAAATGTCTGGTAAATAAGATTTTTACGAAATGTTTAACCACCGAGGAAAGCACCTACAAGATAATGCGTATCATTTTTTATGTAATTCTTGAAACTACACAAAAATTATTTACCTCGGAAATCCTGTTTTCTTTTCAGATGATGACAATCTTGCATAACAATTTTTAGCTTACTGTTCCTTGAATAATAGGTTATGATGTTTCAATAGAAGTGAAATTTTTAATGTAGTATTTAATGGGTGGAAAGAAATCCGAATTAAAAAAATTTAATTACATTGGTAATTTCAATTCGTATGCGTATTTTGTTACTTTTTAACATTCCTGTTATTAGGTTCTCTTTGAAACAATTTACCAATTAAATATTTTTCACTTTCCAGTTAAATATTTAACATTTGGGCATTCCATGCCAAATCACCCGTCCATTTTTAATTTCAAAAATTTTATATCGCAGTACGTGCACAATTAATTTGGTTTTCGAAAAGATGTACTAATTTTTCACGGACTGGTGACCCCGAATTTAGCCGCCATATTGGAAAACCCGTGCGTAAAAAGAGTATTCTATAAATATTTGTGAATATTTCGACTTCAGTTCACTTCAGATCAAATATAGCAAGCTAAATTGTTTACAGATGATATCCAATACTATCATAGCGTTTTTGGTTTACAAGGTAAACGTGCTTTGGAAACAAATTTTTTTGAGAAAAATCCACACTGTATATTATATACTTCATACCACCGGGAGTCATCAATAAGCAACACCATTTTTATTATCATTTACATTTATAAATAAACAGTAAAATATACGAGATGTAGATAAATAAACTTGATGTAGTTCATGTATACATACCCAATTACACGGTTCACTTAACGGGATAGACAAAAAACTGAGCCATTAGTTGGAAAACCCCTTGAATTAATCCATCACTATTCTTTTTGTGTACATTTAACAATAGTAGTATATTGAGTATCTACGATGGTAAGTACAGTTTTCAGCTAGAGGATAGTGTTTCCGAGACCGTTACATAAATGCACTTAACGTCCGAGTTGTTTATTATATTTTTTGCACGATCGAAAATGCTTTATTATATAAAAACTTAAAAGAAGTAGTTTAAAACGCACGCTTTAAGTTTATAAGCATAAATAAATCAATTTTACTTATCGTCCTAGAGCGGTAATATGTACTTACCGCATTAAAAACAACGACTAAACACATAAAAATTACCGATCGTGCGAAAATAATATAAATAATTGAAAAATGCAGGTTTTGGGTCATATATTTGCTATAAAGTAAGTAGACATGAAATTTTGTTAAACAATAGTTACGGTCTTCTTCAGAATCATGACTAAAAACGTTATGTATAGAGATTGGTTCTCAACTGTACGTCCATGTTCATCAAATAATTAAAGTTTGGGCTGTACTACTTCATAACAAATATACCAACACTCAGATATTAATATGGATATTAATATAATAGATGGTAGCCGCGTTGTGCTTAATTTAAAAAGAGCGTCGCTGGTTGCTCCCCTACCAACCCGCCCTTGGTCAGAGTGTTAGGGTATGGTCTGAACCTCCCCGTCATGGAGGAGATGCTTATAGTTCAGTAGTGGACTGAATGTTTGAAAGAATATCGAGCTGATGAGGAAAGAACCTATACTGTCATGTCAAATTGACGGACCTTGTATATTAATAAATGAAATTAATTTACATACAATTTAGCTCAACAGGCCGTGCACGTCCAAGGCTTCTTTATTCATCATCTCTCCCTTACTTTACAACCCAACGCTTTGAAGACAAAGCCGTGTTATCCGATATCTCGTTGTTCGCTCTTACTCATCCTGAGTCGAATTTCGATCTGGAACCAAATCTAAATAGGGTCCACGATAAACTAAATATTAGAAAAATAGTTTATTTTTATCTTATTCGTTAAGCCTTTGATGTTCGTTCTACGGCTAGCTTTGCTTTTTGCGGAGGCAAGGCGGTGAGTAAGTTGTAGTAGATTGGGAGCAATGCTTATTTCAAATAAAAACAAATATTGTATCACAATAAGTTTAATAATAGACTGGAATAATTTAACTACAAATGTGAACACACAGTTTGGAACTACCAAACAGCTGATCGATTTAAATAACAAGGAATGGTTAGCTGGTATATATTGAACTGGATATTCGCTTTTTGTTAATGCAACTTTTACTCAGTCGCAGGACGTAAGGTTGAGTGTTCGTATGAGAACAAATTTTATGATTTCTGGTGCATCTCTTTCGACCATTGAGTAGCCTTTGTTTAATTTGTCAGTCCAGATCCATGGGATCTGATAATCATCTCTAGTGAACAATAATAAGACCCAAAAATTGTAACATAAGGGTCAATGACCTGTAACAAATTTCATGGTTAATTTTCTCATTGAATTTTATATTTCAGTATAAATGATGTTCAAACTTACTTTTATAATAGCATTGCCTTGTGTTATTTTGTATTTTCCAGTGTTTTTTCCGCCAACAAATATTTTCTGTACATAAGGGTCAATTTCGCCAAAGTGATTTCATGTTTGTAACCTTTAATTTGAAAATTTAAAATTAGTGCGTTTAAAAATAAATAACAAGTGCCACAAAAATACATTTTTTTAAAGAAGATTTACCCAATATGTTTCGTAACCAGATGATCAGCATAATCGCCTGCGAAGTTCAATAATTTGAATTTGGACGACGTCATTTCCGGTACCTAGCCGAAAATCTATAAAAGAGGGTGAAATTATGGACTCTCTAGCATTCGTTTTCGAGAATTGTAATAGTGCGTATCGATAAGTTGTTATTGGTTTTGTTTTTGGAGATTTAGAATTTAATGGTTGGCAACAGTTTTTGAAAAATTGGAAAGTTTTGCAACCTGTTTGGATATTTTTGACGTTTATGGAAATTTTTGGTTAATTATTGGAAAAACGATTATCGATTTTGGATTGGAACTATGTTTTGAAAAATTATATTGGAAAATATTTACCTTTGTTTATACCGATATCACGGCTAGGTTATGTCGTATCCTTTTATATTGAATGATGTTCACAATTCAATAATACCTGGAAAATTAAGTTTGGTTAATTCCGTTGAAGCATCAATTTACAAGTTGGAAATTGTACTCTACTTACATGGATCAACAGCAAATCACAATAAGGCTTTCCGTATAGTCGTGGTTACGAAACTTATCTACAAGATTGTGGTCGATGTGTCATCGTTTCTACACGAAACTTATCTAATAAAAAACAGTGGCGTACTTTTAGGTGAGCAAGCTTATAAATTTATTTTAAAAACTGTATTACCCTTTTATAAAAACATTTTTTTATTATTATTTGTTGGCGAACAATATTTGTACATTATTGAAATTGTTTATTTGCTACATTTATTAGTAAGTTTGAAATTATCAATTTTTAATTACCATAACATTTGTCACTTTGGTATTGTGAATAAAACCAAATTTATTGTTTACTACGAATTGATTTATTATTTTAATCTCAACCAAGGGGGCTACATCGATAGAGAGGCACTAGAAAGTTATAGTAAAGTAATAGAAGCATACCAACATATTAGCATTTGCACCTGGAAATACAGGTTAATTAAATTAAATAATTCTGAGCAGGCGTTGTATTTGTGGAAGCGATTCATCCTAGTACAACCTATTATAAAAAAAGAGTCTCAAGCTCTGGAGCTAGTCGTGGTAAGAGAGATTGTGATTATCAAAGCAACTTTTGGGCGATACAGCCGAAGCACCCTTTATATCACAACAATATATAAAAATTGTCACACCAAGTGACCCAATAAAACTTGAAATTACAACAATGACCACCAAAGGTTTCGCTCTGTTGAAAAGAAATAATAAGAATTGACTCACCAGTACTGATCGTCTTACAAGATAAATGGTGACAGCAGCTACTTCTTTTCTGAAGCGAAACGTGGTTTAGAACTTGATTTTTAACACTAAAACACTTGGTGGGACTTCCACAGCTTTGAATGATGATTCGGCACTGGATGTTGATGGACCCGGACTCCATAAGAATAAGCCGTCGAAATTGATTGAAAGGCAGGTACAATTAGGACTGTTGTAGTTTGCAATAATAACTCGACATGCGTTCCATAAAATAGAACGCATCGATAACAATCTTCTTGAATGGAAACTTTCAAGTTTCAAATGTAGCAAGTTTCCTGGTTGCAACGAATGATAGCTTTTTGATGGTAAAAATGTGGCGTACCCCGTAGAACAATTTTAATACGCGTAAAAATAATCTCGCCACGTGGGTGTAAAAAAAATAACATAAAGTTGAGTTCCGAACTGCTCCTACGATCCGTAAATAATTACGTGCAGCTTCGAGAGAATAAACGATGACCCACTCTCACAATTTAACTAATTGAAAGCAGTCACAACGGAAATAAAAATGATTATCACTAATCCAAAATGGTCGTCCCCAAAATGCTCTCTCGAAAAGAACTGTCGCGCGCGCCGTCCCCTCTTACTTGAGGCAAGCGCGGATATAATTTCAAGCGGCGCTTTAAGACATTAGCATATGATATACAGGGTAGAACGTTAGTGGCGGATTCTAAAATTCGTCACAATCCACAGAGTGTTGATGTTCACCGGAGGGCTGTGTTACGAAAAATTTTCCTTTTCGCAACAACGTTGAATTTATTTAAATTCAACTTATTACATTTAGCGACATATTTCGTAGCGCCCTGTATGGCGAACGAATTGATAGGAGATTAGACTCGCGCATGTAGTATTAGACAGGTCTTGGGTGAGCTCTCGAATGGAGCGGTCGATGTTGAATTTTACTGTGAAGTGATTCTAATTTTTGGTTCCAATTTTGACAAAATATGGTGGCGATTTTGTGAGGGTTCCCGTTCAGCAACATGAATTGTTTTGGATTGTTTGCGCTCCAACCCAATATGGGGATTTTACATTCGTGTTTGTAGAATAGTGGATGTATTCCAGATCGTAATCTTTTTGTCGGACCACCTTGTCCATATTTTTCTGGGAAGGATATTTTTTTTTTACTCAAATTGGTAAGTTCTTTAATTTGAGCAGATTGCTTCACAGGTGAATGCATTACTCGACTTGGCCAATTTTCCTCCGAACATCTGGAGTTCGATGACGTCTTAATTCACCCTTGGCTGTCTTATATTTTTTTATGTGATATTTTATAATACAGGTTTCCATTTGTCTTGCATTTTATTCGAATGTTTGGCCGAGATAATTGATACGCCGCATTTTTAGTTTTCTGCACGACGAGATTATAATATCTAATCTTACGCTCCCATACGTGGGATAGAATACCAATTGTTTAAACTTTACTTTTTGATAATTATTTTAATTAATTATATTATTTAATTATGTATTTTTAATTGAGTTTTACTTGTGTATTTTATTTCCACTAGAAAACATCGACCGGCGTTGGTCAAATGCAATGGCTTTGGAAGTCCTACGCGTTTGACATGGGTTCAAATCTCGTATTTGAAATTCTATGTTGAACATTTTTTTTGTGTTTATTTTGGCTTTATATTTATTTTTTTATGAAGGCTGCGATGTCCGACCTATATACAGGGTGCGGCATTTCATCGAGGTCGCTACCGTTTGTTTTATCGTTGGAAGTTCGATATGGTTCCACCTTTTTTGTGGGATTTTTATATGACCATTCGAACGTGCCTTTGGTTTATTTTTGGGAGTGATTCTCGGTGGCAATGTTGTTGCCACTGTACCGGTTCTGGTCGGCTAACACCCATTATATCCGACATCGTTAATCTCATTGCCGTCCAGCAATTAACATCTCATTGTACATTTTATTTTTGTGCGTGTTAGCAAAGCTGTTTCCTTGATTTCTCCGGGGCGTTTCTTTCACACGACCCTCGGCTCCCGCCGCCGCTACAAATGAGCTAGTTTATACCCAACACCAGGGCCCCACGCAAATTAAAGTAGATGGTTTATCCTTCTGCGTGGACATTATCTGTTCCGAGCTATCTTCTCATTAGAGATAGTGAGGACAGATTTTGTTTCAGCTGTGCTAAAAAATTTCATCAAGTCCACAACAAGCCACCGCTGTGCATATTACGTTATTACTAACATTTCAATGTTCAGGTTGACGGATTTGTATATTAATAAATAAAATTAATTTATATATTTTTTTATTTCCCGAAAAACTTCGGGAAAACTGACTTTGGCAGACATAATGTGTAATTGAGTATCATAATAAACCTCTCGAAAGTTTCCTCAAGTCCCCTGTAGGCTTCTACCCAAATTGAAGATTTTATTTGTTTTTCATTTCTACGAAAAAGTATCATTAAATAATTCAAAATTATTGAAAAGTAGAAAATTCTTTACAAAACAATTTAGAATTAACTGCAGATGATGCAAATGAAATGTTACAAAATTTTATTCAAACCTCAAAACATACAATATGAACGATTTTTATAATTCTTATTTTTGAGTAACTCAAAACTTTTAGGATTACCAGTCGATAAATTTTGTTCTGATGAATACAAATAGTTTTATAATTGAAAACAATCTGCTATCGATGTTACCAAAGCTACATTATAAAAATTAATGAACAAAAAGTGACAATTTGTATAATTAATATAAATTTTTGAAATTAACTTTTATGTTATTTGCAGCCCACAAACATTTGCCTTTACATTTAAAAATACGTTTATTTGGAGGTAGGACAAATTCATTCATTTTAAATTGATACTCACAAATTTTTAGTAATTACTAATTAAATAAAAAAAGGGTTTTTCATATTTTCGAGATTTAGCTTCAAAAAGGACCGCTTTTAATCTGCCGTCTTTTATATGATCGCGAAATTTTACTTCAAAAACGTTGGGGTAATGGTCAGTAATTTTAGCATTTCTCAATTTGGGACTCAACAAAATTATAAAAATAATTCAAACAAATTATTTTAAATCGAAAATTTATAAACTTAATGCAAACACCCAAATTACTACTAATTCCCAAACTAATATAAGACGCTTTTTTTCGCATTAACCTATTGAAATCATTTTCAAATCATAATAATTATTCATCATACGAGTTTTTCTAAATACTCTACCATTTTTATAAAACAGTCTTTCATGACTACACTGATTCCCTTTCGTTCCTACCCAGGACTTCGAGCGAAGAACCATGGGGAAGTGTCGATAAGTACTTGTTCTAGTGGCGCCTACTCTATTTTGCCAGTTTTTGCTAAGTTAAGATAGGTAAGTTCCCCACTCATCGGCCAGTTTCCCTTAGTACTTAGTACAACTCCATTGTGCTTAGCCGTCGTTCAACTGATCGTGAATCCTACCAATCTTGTCTTTGGATCGCTTTGGCCCGTCACAAAAATTAATATTATTCAAAACCGTTTCTAATCACATTGTTATAGAAATGTGCATACCTGCCTTTATGTAACTATTTTCAAATTGAAACATCCGAAGAAGGCATTAACCTATTGCTAAAAGCTCGTAAGGTTTTTGTAAGGTATTTCATGGTGCTTTAGCTTGTTAATTTTATATTAAATTGTTTTATATACTTCTCAAAAATAAATTATAGAGACAGGAAATTTTTTTTCTAAAACATCCCTTCAATTTTTTTTGCCTCTGAGGTATCGCTTTAATTTAATTATTAAATGCGTTAGCTAAAGGGTTCACATTCAGTAAAGCTTCTTTGTGAAGATTATTAAATATTATTTACGTTGCTCTTTGCACCTTTTTTCCAGTTTAATTCGAAATGTTTTAAAATATAAACAATTTATTTGAAGTAACTTTGTAGCGGCTACCTCTGAAGTAGGTATCGATTTCAAGAGTTACTTGAATCTTGACAGAAAACCAAATATTTTCCAAACTTTGTCAACGATGGTAAAGCACTTGACTTAAATAAATACAACTGAACAGTTTTTCCAATTTCCTGTTATTTATTTATGTAGTCCTTCTACCTTCGAGCAAATTTAAATTTACAAATAATTAATTTGATGTCCTCAAACATTGTGCATTTGAAGTATTTAATTAATGCTTTAAAGTGCAGCTACAAGTTTTCTACAAATATCTCGAATTTTTGGTCCGAAGGAAGTTTCCAGACTGCCTTCTTTTATTTTCATAGTTCAGGATGTTTTCATAAATTATATGACGTCCCATGTTGTACATTAAAGAACAAGAAACTGTCAGATTGTTTTATGGACATGTTCTAACTTTCACATAGAGTTGGTGAACCTCTTTTTTTATCAGTTAAAATTTTCAAGCAACAAAAATAGCAGAATCCGAAAGTTATATAAATAATTAAATATTTGTGAAACGTATCATAAAATCATAAAATAACAAATATTATATTATAAAAATAACATTAATTTAGTAACAAAAGTAAATACTACAGCTACTTTTAATTATTATAATTAATTCCTAATAATTATGGTGCATCGCCTCCGTCACTAAAAGAACGGATTACATAGGCAAATGTGGAAAACATCTAATAAGTATTTTAATAATTTTATTATCTATATCAACAATGATCGAATAATTAATTTACAAGTAAATTTCAAAAATTATTTCACCAAGTTTTAATTATTTAACTAAGGACATTGAAATTTACTTTCAAACAAAGGAAATTAAAAATTTAACTGACTTGATTCAATTTATTATTAATGCAAATGAAATTATTATGTATCTTGATTTAATTTATGTGAGCGTAGCTCTCATAAAACTTCGAATTGAAATACGTGCATTTTATTTATATTTGAACAAGTTTGTTTGGCAATTTTATTGCAACAACAGGGAACAAAAATCCTTGTGTTGAACCACTCGCGACAAATGTAGCATCTGCACCTAGAGACAACTCTTTTTCTTGTAAACCCCCTGAAGTTGAATAAATTGCTTCGTCAAGTGTCAAACTGATCGACAATATAACTTTTGTAAACGCATTTACAGTTTCACTCAAAGCCACGGCTTTCAAAAATACAATCGTTTGCTTTGCTGCATCAGAAATGGGTGCGATAGTATTTTTTCATACCTTAACAGGTAGGATGAGACTATCGGATATTAATAGCACTCGATTTGCTTGTTTCGAAAAGTTGCAAGAACCATCACTTTCCGGCATTTTAAAATTTTGTTCACGTTTTTGTAATTCGATCCGTGCAGATGTTTCGGCTACAGTCCCACTTCCGACACCACCTAAATCAAAATTTCTTCTGCTACACACTAAAGAGCACAGTTAATAGAGCAAATTGTAATAATATTTTGGGGGGTAGGGGGCCAAACTTTTGAATAAATCGAATTTTGAACTTAGCAAATTTAACGAGATTCAGTGGTAAAATTAACGAGATTCCCGCGCGTCGCTCATTCTGTTGACGGTGGGTGCAGAAAGAACTAGTCTTAAACTTAGCGTTTTACGGACCGGCAGATGCAGCTCGTCTCTCCTACATGTAACATCGATTATTTTTTGTTTTACGCGATTTTTTGGGGGTTTAAGGTCCCGGTTTCTTTCATCCCGGTTTTCTTGATTTATTGCGCTTCTCGTATGTTTAGCATCCGCCGCGGAGCGGCTCACGCCATGAAAAACCGCACGGAGCCCCGAACGGGCGTAAAGTAGGTTTTTTGATGCGCACAGTTCTGTCCGTGCCAGATCCACCCAAAAAAGTAATTAGCACCATCAAAACCGGCCCCGGGGCGTAGTCCCGTAGGGCCTAGGTTTTCCCCATAGTTTTTTATGTTTATTTAGAGACCTTATTCTTAACATATTTTGGGTTCTAAAAAGAACCGATTTGCACATTCGATGCGACGATCGTGAGACAGTTATTTCTGCGGAAAGGCTAGCCGGATTTGCTGTAACATGGCGTAGAATCGATATTGCTTTGTTCTTCCGTACAGGGAAGCCCACATGAAATGGTCCAGGTGTTCCGGTAGTAGGGTGGAGCCCATCACACCCAGTCGACAACAAAACATTTTGAGGGTGCTCCAATAACCTTCCACCTGGTTTGTGCATACCCCAGTTACGGGTTCCACAAAATTACGGCTGTGGTTGACAGTTTTGTGTATGTAGGGGGACACACGGCCGAGGGTGGATAGCCCGGAATAACCCCTCCAGCAATCCGTCCATATTTCCGTGCCAGGCAGTACATACCGTTGGATGAGTGTCTGCAGCGTGGTGGCATCCCTAGTCTCCACCACATACTTAATGATGCCACGCTTTTCAGTGCAGCAATACATCCCCAGCACCCACTTTTGGGCGCGTGCGGGAATTCTGCCGACACCATACTTCCGCCGGGTGATGACACTCTCATCGATTTGTACAACCTGGCCCGAACCACCAATTGCCAGATCATCAGGGTTATTTTCAAGCTTCCAGGTGCAGACTGCTCGGAAATCCGCGTACAAGTTGAGTACAACTCGACGGGATAACCCAGAGTATTCACGAGCCACCCCACACGCATGTAGTAAGTCGCCCACATCCACAAAACCTTCAACACAAGCCTCGGGTGGAGGTGAACAATAGTTCATCCAATAATTCGTTTTGTGAATCAGCCGACATTGTCTTCTGCAATTTTTGGTTGTACAACGACGTTTACTAGGTATTAACCTTAAAAATTGCAAACGGTTAACTGTATCACGATCGTCGCCATCGAATATCAACGCAACATCTTCGTCACCTTGCAAAACTTCCATGTTTACTGGTCGAGAGTACGTAACGTAATGGTGCTCCTGCTTGCTTGTCCCCACTTATATTTATAACTTCTGTGGTGGGCGGGGCCTATTCGTTCATTTCAATGCTAATTTTACGTACTTTTAAAAACTCGATATTGGGGTTGTTTTTAACATTACCCCCCAAATTATTTTTTCTATAGACTAATATAAGCATGTTCTTTAGTGTGTAGCACACGAAAATTATTTTCGGGTGGTGTCGTTCGTGGGATCCTCGCCGATGTTTCTTTAAGAGATGATTACGTACCATTAGACAAGCATCGTCATGAGTACATAGCGGTTGAGGTTATGTCTGAAGTTTCCGATTATCTAAAGATTGTAAATTGCATTGTTTTTTTGTCTGAGGAAATTATTCTCCGTTCTCCGATATTATTATTATGAATTGATAATTTAAGTACTGTATTTCTATGTAATCGAAATTCTGAAGACGACCACCGCTGTTGGTGCTAGTTATGATGCATATTTTATCAATTCCCGGAGCGTTTCCATTTCTCAATTTGTTCAATACTTTCTCCACTTCTGCCATGTCAGCTCCATCTCTTCCTCATCTGTTGCTTCTTCTTCTTCCATATATAATCCTTTTAGTAGTTTCTCAAAGTGTTCCTTCCATATTTATTTCAATTTCTCCTCGCCGTTCTCGGCATTCCCATTTGCTTCTTTAAATGATTTTGCTTTCACTTTGACGCGTCTTGTTTGGATTTTAATTTTCATGTAATAGTTCTTTGCTTTTCTCTATCCTACTTCTTTTCAATTTATCCATTATTTGCTTTAGCTATTCATCATTTTTCTTCTTGCGAGATCTCCTCCTTTCATTTCTCTTTGTATTCCCTCATGTCTTACATTCTCTCAATTTTCAACCATTATTCTCTTGATTTTCACTTGTTTTCTATTTTTTCTTTGCATTCTGAATCAAACCACTTTTTGTCAACATTTTTTTCCTTGTACGCTATTGCATCCATCATCATAAAATCATTCATTTGGTCATTTGATTTCCGCCTTCAAAATTTTGTATTGACTATCTTTTACCTTATTGGAAGTTACTTTACAATTCACAAAGTTACAATAATCAATAGACGATTTATTTCATTTGAATAAAATTGTTCGAATTCTTTATTTTGTTGAGACAAAAACTTTTAGCTTTTGCTTTTAGTAACTCTGAGAAAAACATAAAACACGTCGGTTTAGACATCGAGGTGGACGTTTAAAACCAACACTGTTTGAATTTTAAATTTTAACTGACCACTTTGAAATTTTAAATAGCACACCCTATCTTGCGATACATCATTTTAAAGGTAAAAAATTTTTCGTTCGACCTGGTCAAAAAATTGAATTTAGTGAATTTATACAATTTATATTTAAATTACGTAGTTCTATTTTGAAACAATCAGAACACGGATGTGAGGTATAAAATTACTTAGACGAATGTGATTATCGCGTAGTATTGGGTGATATCACAAACTTGTAATATTTCTATATCGATTACCGTGATATTTTTTTTATTCATTTCATATCCTCCCTTTAGGAAAGTAAAGACGATCTTGATAAAGTTGATCCGTCCGGTTCGTTTATACCTACTTGAAATATTGCGATCGAATTTGAACATTTCTTTATGTTCTTTTGAATATTTTGTGGAAATTTCAAAACTTCAATTCAACAGAAAACGCATTTATAAAAATTAAAAAAAAAAATGTTGTAGGTATACGATGAAATTTTACTAGGTATGTATAAATATGATTTTTTTATATGGAAAACATCCACTCATTGACTTAGGTAACATGTACACAAGTTAATGGTTAATAATTATAGTTTTTAGTAAAAGTGAGGAGACCGCATTATTAGTTTTATTTGTTTGTACAAATAAAGCTTTGTGTCACCTCCCCTTTTTGTCGCTTTTATGGACAGAGGACGTGCGACAACAAATCGAAGAGCACCTACCTTCTATTTAAACTCTTGGCTCTCAGGGTGCCTAATCGTTAAGCTTTATTTGACTTGATCGGCGAAACACAAAAAAAGACACAACTCAAAATGAACAAATTTTAATAAACACATAAGATGAATCAAATGAACAAACGTTTCTTAAAATTAAAGACAAACAAACTAAAATCTAAATGTTTACTCAAATACCTGCGAGGTAAGCTTAGCTGGGCACTTGTTTCGACGCACCTTCGTAATTTGTCGTGGTTTCCAAATTCTCCTGGAAGCTTCTGTTACTCGTCGCCGTTCCAATACTCGAGGTAGAGTGGAATTGGCTCTATTCAGTCCAATCGCCCCAACTGTGGGGTTATTGGCTTTGTCGTGCGTGCTTAGCACTTGACTTCAAACTTCCAACTTCGGACTTTATTTTTTCGGAGCAAATAATTTTCGACTATCACTTGCTTGCAACTTTTTTCGAACCAAGGTGATTCTTTTTCATTTTTTTTAATTTCTTGCCATCCAGATTTATCTTATTTGATTTGAAAACCTCGTTTCCTTGCCTTTTACCTCGCACTCGCATTTTAATTAATAATAACAAACTTAAATTTAAACAATGATTAACCCTAACAAATACAATTCTAAAAACACATAGCAACAAACAATAATTGTGTCTCTTTCGATGTATTGCTATAAAATAAGCGAATTGACACTCGTTCGCGGTAGACACAACAATAGATAATAAATAACTTTTATGCGATATCATGGCTATGTAAACAGAATTTACTATTACTGCAATGATTTTATTTTGATTTATAGGTTGAATTTTGTGTTCACGTTGTTTTTCCAACTACTGGGTTTGTAATATTTGTATTAGGTAAAGCACAACGAGGGAAAAAAGCTAGATAACGTGGGGTTTTTGGTTAGATGGCCACATTTTTGTGCTGATTAATTGTTAAGCTGATTCAGGTCTAAAGTTATGAAGAGTTCATAGAAGATTTTTAATTTAAAAAAGTTTAATATGCGTAACCCCCTATAGACGGTACATTCTTAAGAATTACTAAAATCTATTGTCATGAACGAGCCAAACTTCTTAAAATAAATTAAGTGAAAGAGGACCATGAACGCACCATTAATGTAGTTAATTAGAACATAGGAGCGGGAAATTTAAAAATTGATTGCAATATTACCGAGCCTAATCTACTATTAATATTCTTACGTTAAATATTTCTTAGGTATACTGTATACATACATAATATATCTGTGTGTGTTGATATCCTAAAAATAACATTAAATTAAAAATAAATACCAAATTAAGTATGTATGCCTTGAGCTAAAAATAAAAATGAAATTAATTATTCTCGACTAATACTTGACATTTTAGTTTGATTACTTTTCTAAAATTTATTATATTATATATTAAATTATCATTTTTAATTAAACTGTCAAATAATATCGTCGAGACTTTGTTATTTTTTTTATTGAATAATTTTTTTCTAAAAAACCATGATCTTTAACTTTGAATGGTAATATCTCCAACGTTTCTTAACAAAAAAGTATTTTTTTTCTCTTGTACAAAATTCCAAAAACCTATTACGGTTTTATCTGAAATTTAGAAGTTGGGCTGGATGGGGCTGCGAGGATGAAACAAATTCAAAAGCGAATGTACCCCGCCCTGCGAGTAAGAACAACCAATAGAAACTTCCAAACAAATCAAACGAATTCTTCTAACAGCAATGCCGTACAAACAATAACACAAACTGAACCGCAAGCAGTTCAAACTAATATTTCTGTTAATAGCACACAACAACCTTTAATGCAACCGCAGATGGTACAACCCGGATTGTTATACTCCTAGCAAGCTGGACAAAATACATACCAAAATTATCCAAACCAACACAACCAGCCTACCCTAGTACAACAACCCAGTGACATAGAAGAACTGAAAGTCATGATGAAGGGGCTAATGAGGCAAATGGAAACCATGTTAAACTTGCTAACCACCGTAGTCAGCAAAATGAATTAATGGACAAGTTACTCAAAGTATCAACATGGAACGCCAACGGCTTGTGCAAACATGCACAAGAGCTCAAACTATTCTTAGAAATGCACAAAATAGATGTGATGTTGATATCTGAGACTCACTTCACCACAAAAAGTCATATAAAAATACCAAACTATGTTATATACAATACGCATCATCCTGATGGAAAAGCCCACGGTGGAACAGCAATTATAATAAGAAAAAGCATTAAACACCATGAACTTGATAAATACCAGCACGACTACCTCCAAGGTACCAGCATAGTTGTTGAAGACAGACTGGGTAACTTAACTATCTCAGCAATATATTGCCCACCCAAACACAACAACAAAAGACATCAATATGGACACTTCTTTAGAACACTTGGCAACAAATTCATAGCTGGAGGCGACTTCAATGCTAAAAATCTCCAGTGGGGCTCAAGGCATACAACCACCAAAGGAAAAGAACTACTAGAAACAATCAGATATAATAATATGTTTATGTCGTACCTATCGACAGGCGAACCAACGTACTGGCCTACCGATAGAAGTAAAACACCAGATCTGATAGATTTTTTCGTAACAAAGGGCATAAACACGAAACGGTGCAAGATGGAATCGTCATTGGACCTAACATCTGATCACACGCCACTCCTACTGACGATGTATTCACAAATTCTTGGAAAACCAAAGCAGCCCTCGCTACAAAGTAATAAAACCAACTGGAATACTTTCAAAGCGCAACTGGATGAACACATTCATTTAAACGTAGCACTAAAATCAGAAGAAAACATCGAAAATGCAGTCGAACATCTGACAAAAACTATCCAAAAAGCAGCTTGGTTTGCCACTCCTGATTGTAATGAAACCCAAGTAAAAGAAACAACTCCAATATTAATAAAACAAAAAGTAGCTCTAAAACGAAAAGCTCGTAAGCAATGGCAAACAACCAGATCAATGGAGGACAAGAAAAGATTCAACAAAGCGGCTAAAGATCTTAAAACACTGCTTCTTAATCTTAAAAATCAAGCCTTTAACGACTACATTAGTAAATTGTCAGCGACAAAAGCGACTGATTATTCCTTGTGGAAGGCGACGGGAAACATGAAACGTCCACAGCAGGCTATACCACCAATTAGAAAAGATAATGAACAATGGGCAAGAAACGACAAAGAAAAGGCTTTAGCTTTTGCAGAACATCTTGAAAAAGTTTTCAAACCATTTCCCTCAGAACTAACGACAGATGAGACTACTGACATCTATCATTACCTGGATGCGCCACTACAGATAGACTTACCAATTAAACAATTTAAAATAAAAGAAGTGAAACAGATCATCACACAGGAAATCAATCCAAAAAAGGCACCTGGTTTTGATTTGATAACAGGCAGAGTGATACAGCAACTGACACCTAAATGTATTAAACTTATTACATTTATCTATAACGCAATCATAAGATTAAACTACTTTCCTATCCAGTGGAAAATTGCCCAAATCATCCTACTCCCAAAACCGGGAAAAGATCATCAAAACGTGGCATCATACAGACCAATAAGTTTACTACCTGTGCTCTCAAAAATATTTGAAAAACTCCTTCTTCGTCGTCTACAACCAATAATAGATAAAAGAAATCTTATACCAAGCCACCAGTTTGGATTTAGAAACCAACATGGTACGATTGAACAGGTACATAGGGTAGTTAAAAAGATCAGCAACGACCTAGAACATAAAAGATACTGCTCCGCTGCGTTCCTGGATATCAGCCAAGCTTTCGATAAAGTATGGCATGATGGCCTATGCTACAAACTAAAGAAGATTCTTCCTCACCCTTTTTACCAATTACTAAAATCTTACTTAAAAGATAGGCACTTCCTAGTTAAGCATCATGACGAATACACCAGCTTATATCCAGTTGACTCTGGCGTACCACAGGGCAGTGTTCTGGGACCGGTACTCTACATACTGTACACAGCCGACCTTCCGACTACGGCACTTACAACAGTGGCTACTTTTGCTGATGACACGGCAATACTAGCATCCCATATCAACCCTGTACTTGCTTCGAAAAACTTACAAAATAACCTTGACAAAATCCAAGTTTGGCTTCAGAAATGGAGAATGAAAGCCAATGAAACGAAATCAACACATGTCACTTTTACAATGCGAAGAGACTCATGTCCGCCAGTAAAATTAAACAACTGTTTCTTACTACATGCCGAAAATGCAAAATACCTTGGAATGAATCTTGATAGAAGACTCACATGGCAGAAGCATATATTCAATAAGCGCAAACAGCTTGGTATAAAATTTAGACAAATGTATTGGCTGATCGGAAAAACGTCACAGCTATCTCTGGAAAACAAGATTCTGACATATAAAGCCATACTGAAACCCATATGGACATACGGCATCCAACTCTGGGGGACTGCAAGTTTATCCAATATCGAAATATTGCAGAGATTTCAAAATAAGGTACTTAGAGCAATCGGAAATGCACCATGGTATGTGCCCAACTATGTCATACAACACGACTTGTGCATAAATTCAATTCGGGAAGAAATCCACAAGTACCATATGAACTACAGGAATAGATTGGAAAGCCATCCTAATGAACTGGCCAATGCATTACTGGACAACACACACGAAATAAGACGATTGAAACGGTTCAAAACAACTGATCTTGCTACACGGTTTTCCTAATGAACGTTTATTCTGTAACATTTAACTGTAAATAACATTATTAAAAGAGAATTTTCAATGGAAAATTTTCTACATGACCGTAACTTATTGTCAAATCATTTACTCATTGTTTATTTTGTATAGACAGATTGTAAAAGTAATTGAAATAAAAAAAAAAATTATTCTCGACTAATACTTGACATTTTAGTTTGATTACTTTTCTAAAATTTATTATATTATATATTAAATTATCATTTTTAATTAAACTGTCAAATAATATCGTCGAGACTTTGTTATTTTTTTTATTGAATAATTTTTTTCTAAAAAACCATGATCTTTAACTTTGAATGGTAATATCTCCAACGTTTCTTAACAAAAAAGTATTTTTTTTCTCTTGTACAAAATTCCAAAAACCTATTACGGTTTTATCTGAAATTTAGAAGTTGGGCTGGATGGGGCTGCGAGGATGAAAAATAGTTTTAGATTTTATTTTGTTCTGCTATTTCCTTGTTTGAATATCGTTAATTTTCATCTCTCTTTATTTTCTTAATGATCGTTCTTTTCTACCTTGCTGGTTTCACTTCTTTATGACATCTATTTCTTTTTTTCACAATGTTTTTAATTAACAACACTCGTTACCGCAGTGCCTGCGTGAATGCTTCATAAAAACCTGTGACTATAAAACAAAAACTAGTGGCCATACTAAAATTATTATTACAATATTCAAAGTTTTGATTTAAAATAAGCACCTCAATATATTCTATAATACGTATATTGCTATGTTCCCTTAGGTATATTAAAATAAATTTCCACCCTTGGAAACACACCACTTTAATTACTCTTAAATCGGGGGCTCTCAAAAATCAAGCATTTCGCAGGTTACACGACACTGGTTATTTCCTAGATTATTTAAATTACCTTTTCCTTTACCTAGAATCAACCCTTTCTGGAAATTATCAAAAATAAAATCTACCATTAAAAATGCGTTACTTTTAATTTCAAAATATAATATCAAAATCATGGATTAATTGCTTATATTACATTAAATCATCAAAAATAAAATCAAACAGGTTATTTGTTGAAAATTTCATGTATTTTATTTAATTAAATTGTTTATCATTATCATAAATTTATCTTGTCCGTTTCGCGTATTAATTTTTAAAAAGCGCACTAAAATTTTTAGAAAACTTTGTTTGCTACCTTATTTCGTTAACTTCATTGTTGAGTGGTGTATGCAGTCCTTTACTTAAATTCGTGCTGATTAACTGCTACCAATTGAAGTTCTTCGTTCCAAAATTTTATCTTTCATCATCTGCTTTAATTCGCAACGCAATTACTCCAAAATACATTTTTATTGAAGGTACTGCTGTGTGTTAAAATGAATAAGAAAGGCTCCCGATGCAAAAATGAATCATATATTCGAAATAAGCACAAAATTCTAAGTCGAAAGACACTTTAAAAATTTACTCTACGAGAAATTTTTATTTTTCAAAATTTCAATTTTCTAAATTTATTTGAGTCTCTCAGGATGAATGAAACATGACAAAGATTGCTAAATCTAAATAAACTGATGATTGTCACATCAGAAATGAAACAAAAAACTTAATTAGCTCAAAATTTGTAAAAATGTATTAATTATGATAACCTAGAAAAATTTAAGAATTTGTAAACCAATTTACTCTACAAATAACATTCTCTGTAAAAATGTAAGCATATCAAAAATTATGTAATTGTTTCATGCATTTAATGTGTATATTTTCAACGGATAAATCAACAATTTAGTTAATAAGGGTCATATTTGTGTAACGCCCCTGTAAACAACCAAGAAAGACGAAAATGAATCAATCAACAATCCATAAAATTGATAAAAATGGAATGTACCAATCAAACTGCTCGGGAAGATGTTCCAAACGAAATCGAGGTTGATACAGAAGAAAAATCTACAATAAAAATAATTTATTAGAGTAAAATAAACTCGAAAATACATGGATTTGACTCACAAAATTCAAACAAGAATACCAATTGTATTGATTTTCGATCAAAAATCAGTTCACCTCTAGTAACTCCGCTGTGTGCACGCATTTTTCGATGCTCTCCGAGAAATATTATTTACCAGAATTTGGAGGTTAATCAAATTTTTTTTGACTTCGGAGAGGTTAGAAAGTTCGTTTATTCAACGTCGATTCTAAAAATAGATGTCAAGGACATAAACAAATGCAATGGAGATGTTGTAATTCACAAAAATTTATTCATATAAAAATTTTCTGGATAACAAGAAAATCATTGCAAATTAATGGAACAACTTACCTCAATATTTTTGGAGATTTTCAATAGGAAGGATGCAAATACGAGCACAAAATTCAGCACTAGTCAAAGTAAAGTACCGTTTCAAATGACATCCAACAAAGTCATGACAGGTGGAGTGAAGTTCAATCGTTGCAAGTAAAGATTAAAGCAGGGCGCACACAGCGAATAAATGATATCCTTTTTAAACAAATAAAAACTGCGATATATTCAGGAGCCAGGTACAGTGAATTTATGATTTCTATAATTTGTTAAAATTTTGCCTTCAGCGTGTTAATAATAGGATTTGGGGAAAAGACTTCTAACAGAGTGTATTCTTTGATACCCTAAGTGATAAGTTAAAAATAATCAAAAGTTTTACAATTTTCGTCAAAAATATTTCAAGCTTTAAAATAAGCAACAAATTTAAATTTACAAACATTTAAGCCCGCTAATGTAAAGCGAAAGTCTTGATTGGCTTAAAAATCAAGCAACTTGGGACGAAGAGAGGAAACCTCTTTGTTTCGAACAATTATTTGTATTAATTTTTCTTTTTATACTATAATAAAATTTGTATGGGAGTTGATGAAAGTTTTTTATTTCTTTTTTATTCAAAAAAGGAAAGCAAAAGTTATAAATATCCTGAGAGAGCCAATGAGCACAATAAGATCGCCTCTAATAATTAATTTCGAACCACAAGGGACCCACTCCCTGAATGACTCAACCCGCGAGCTTAGTAAGAAGGGGCAATAATGTGTGTACCTTCCTGTACCTAACTTTTTATTAGGAGGAGGACATAGCATCTTTTGTCGGCCAACGTGGTGCTTCGAAAAACACGATTAGGGGTGCGTTGAGTAAAAATTTAAAACGTTGTCGCACCAAAAAGATAGCATCTTTTGTCGCGAAACGTGGGGCTCGATTAACACGACAGGGGTAGTTTTGAACAAAATAAAAATTAAGGGTACAAAAACTTTTGTGAAAAATAAATAATTTTGAAATTTTATGCATCAAAGAATAGCATCATTTGGCATCCTAGCATCGAAATCATGATAGGGGTAGTTTTGATAAAAATTTAAGGGTAAAAACTTAAAAAATTATTTTTGTTTGTGAAAATAAAACAACATTTTGATTATTATAATAATTAATTCTTTATTGACAGGTTTTGTATTTAAACATTTTCTATTTACAAATTTCTTTGATAACTATTTGCACAATTCATTTTATAAATTAAATTCATCATGTCGAACGCACAGCAAAACGTTCAACGAATAAGCCACTCCGACATACAAGAATTGATGAAATTTATAACAGCTGGAAATCAAGCCCAAGCAAAAGAATCAAGCGATCAATTTGAAAAATTAAACAACACAATAGATAATGGATTCAAAAAACTACATAATCAGATGGACTCCTTAAGAAATGAAATCTCCTCAACTGAGACAAAAATGGATACAAAAATGGATCCAAAAGTTGAAATCCCAATTCCAACACAAATCGAGGAAATGGAAGAAGTTCAGCACAAATTCAATGTCCATACCAGGAAGAGCTTAAGAAGGAAAAATTTCAAGACCAAGAGGGTCAAATCAAAACAAAAATACAAAACTCCAAGAAAATTTAAAGTTCGTGGTGTTAACAAAAAACGAAACAAAAGAAAACACAAAAATTTCAAAATTTATAAACAAATTCACAAAGTGAAAAGAAAAACATTTAAAAGTGTAAAGGTGCCAAAAACAATAATAAATAAAAAGAAACGGATTCTTGTTAAATACCAAAATTTCAAAGTGCATAAACTTTTACTGCATAAACAAATATTAAAAAAGTGCAAATCAAAAACATTGATGAGACTCGGGAAATTAATAAAGTTACGGTTCAAAACGATCAAATTAAAACAATTACGCGAGAAAAAAACTCGACTTAAAAACAAAACATTTAAAAAACCAAAAATTCATAAAGAAAATAAAATTATCAGATGGATAGAAAAATTTAATAATGGAGGAGTAAGCAACATAAAAATCATGGATTGGATGATGAAAATGTCCTTCTATAAGCATATTCGCTTCAAAATATAATCAGTTTAATTAATCAATATTACATGATGGAAACTTTTGAAAATTCGACGAAAAAGCAATTGAACCTGGTAAGAGAAAAGGAAAAATGAAAACTTAAAGAAAGCTTTGAAAATTATTATCATTAATATAAAAATATTAACACTTGAAAACATTAAAATCTGAAGAATATTATGAAAAATTTAATTGTTTGGAAAAACACAAGAAGCGTGTGAAACTTGGAAAATTTATATTGAAGAAATTTAAAAATAAAAGAAGATTAATTAATAAAGAAAAGACAAAACATAATTGGAAGACAACAGAGTCAAAGGTGCTGCTCTGAAATGAAAAATTTAATGCAAAGGAACTTGAAAATGGATATGATTTGATTTGAAAAGATGGAAGTTGACTACGACAATGAATATTTGCAAATATTGAATTTGAATGAATTTGTAAAGATTAAATGAATTGATTTGAAAATTAAGTGGGAAAATAATCAACTGTTGTCCATGAAATAGTATGAAAAATTAGACACCTTGATTAAAGTAATTAAAATTGATTAGAAATGGGGGAAAAGTAAAAATTTAAAAATTTTATTGTTAAAGAGTCAACCGAAATAAAATAATAATCAAAAATTTAGACAAAACAAGTTCACAAAACATGAAGTTAAAAGTTAAAGGCACACATTTGAAAGGAAAATAATCCAATAATATAAGTCACAGTAAGGAGCAATTAATCCAAAATTATAATTAAATAGGCACAAAATAAAGAACGCTTAGGAAAAAGTCACAATTTAAAAATTCAGAAAACAATCAAAAATTCAAGTGTTAAAGGGAAATCATTAGTAAAAAAATTTGAAAAGTTTAATAGAAATTAATCAACAAATAGTCATTTGTAAATTTGAAAGGTGACATTTGAAATAATTTCAAAAACATTTGAGATAAAAATTTATCATTACAAAAATTCAAACATTTAATTTACAACATTTCATTTATTTAATAACAATTACGTTTTATTTAATTTAATTAGCTACAGGAAGCACATTATAAATAATATAATCTCAAGTTTGGGAACAATTAACATTTTAAATAAGTCATAGAGGGATATCACAAGAGTGAAAAGCCATTCGCACAAACAAAAAGACAAGTAAAACTTGAAATGGAGGAGATTAACGCATACAATCTTGAAAAATACATTTAGACAAATGGAATCAAAATCAATCAGTCACAAATATCAAAAATCAGAGAGGTACTTAAAAAAGAAAATTTTATAACATTTGAACACAAAAATTTTTGAAATTGAATCTTCAATCTAAAATTAAATTTATCTTTTGATGCAATTTGAAATGGATTATGCTGTGTGTTAAAATGAATAAGAAAGGCTCCCGATGCAAAAATGAATCATATATTCGAAATAAGCACAAAATTCTAAGTCGAAAGACACTTTAAAAATTTACTCTACGAGAAATTTTTATTTTTCAAAATTTCAATTTTCTAAATTTATTTGAGTCTCTCAGGATGAATGAAACATGACAAAGATTGCTAAATCTAAATAAACTGATGATTGTCACATCAGAAATGAAACAAAAAACTTAATTAGCTCAAAATTTGTAAAAATGTATTAATTATGATAACCTAGAAAAATTTAAGAATTTGTAAACCAATTTACTCTACAAATAACATTCTCTGTAAAAATGTAAGCATATCAAAAATTATGTAATTGTTTCATGCATTTAATGTGTATATTTTCAACGGATAAATCAACAATTTAGTTAATAAGGGTCATATTTGTGTAACGCCCCTGTAAACAACCAAGAAAGACGAAAATGAATCAATCAACAATCCATAAAATTGATAAAAATGGAATGTACCAATCAAACTGCTCGGGAAGATGTTCCAAACGAAATCGAGGTTGATACAGAAGAAAAATCTACAATAAAAATAATTTATTAGAGTAAAATAAACTCGAAAATACATGGATTTGACTCACAAAATTCAAACAAGAATACCAATTGTATTGATTTTCGATCAAAAATCAGTTCACCTCTAGTAACTCCGCTGTGTGCACGCATTTTTCGATGCTCTCCGAGAAATATTATTTACCAGAATTTGGAGGTTAATCAAATTTTTTTTGACTTCGGAGAGGTTAGAAAGTTCGTTTATTCAACGTCGATTCTAAAAATAGATGTCAAGGACATAAACAAATGCAATGGAGATGTTGTAATTCACAAAAATTTATTCATATAAAAATTTTCTGGATAACAAGAAAATCATTGCAAATTAATGGAACAACTTACCTCAATATTTTTGGAGATTTTCAATAGGAAGGATGCAAATACGAGCACAAAATTCAGCACTAGTCAAAGTAAAGTACCGTTTCAAATGACATCCAACAAAGTCATGACAGGTGGAGTGAAGTTCAATCGTTGCAAGTAAAGATTAAAGCAGGGCGCACACAGCGAATAAATGATATCCTTTTTAAACAAATAAAAACTGCGATATATTCAGGAGCCAGGTACAGTGAATTTATGATTTCTATAATTTGTTAAAATTTTGCCTTCAGCGTGTTAATAATAGGATTTGGGGAAAAGACTTCTAACAGAGTGTATTCTTTGATACCCTAAGTGATAAGTTAAAAATAATCAAAAGTTTTACAATTTTCGTCAAAAATATTTCAAGCTTTAAAATAAGCAACAAATTTAAATTTACAAACATTTAAGCCCGCTAATGTAAAGCGAAAGTCTTGATTGGCTTAAAAATCAAGCAACTTGGGACGAAGAGAGGAAACCTCTTTGTTTCGAACAATTATTTGTATTAATTTTTCTTTTTATACTATAATAAAATTTGTATGGGAGTTGATGAAAGTTTTTTATTTCTTTTTTATTCAAAAAAGGAAAGCAAAAGTTATAAATATCCTGAGAGAGCCAATGAGCACAATAAGATCGCCTCTAATAATTAATTTCGAACCACAAGGGACCCACTCCCTGAATGACTCAACCCGCGAGCTTAGTAAGAAGGGGCAATAATGTGTGTACCTTCCTGTACCTAACTTTTTATTAGGAGGAGGACATAGCAGTACGTATTGTTTCCTTTGTTTCACCATAATATTTTATCTCTTCCTCTTGTATTGATTAAAATTTCAGTAGGTTTCTTAATTATTACCTAAAATTACACTTCTTCGCACATTTTTCATAACTAATCCATTTTTGTTCCAGTTTTGGTTTTACGTCAAGCCTAACGGAGGTCTGGATAGAAACTTTCTTGTTTAAAACGAATTGCCCTTCGGTCTTTGTTTGTATTTTGGATAAATTCTGCGTACAAATCGATTTTCGTTCGATTCTATCAACCAATGATGTGTTGAATTTTGAATTTGAAATTTTGAAGTAAGGTAAGTTCGTAGCTTTTAAATACACTTTTTGATTTAATTACATTTCTTATTGTTTTAGATAAATACGCGAACAATTAACTTTGTTTAATTTATGATCTGATTTAAAATATCTACACAGGCGAGAAACCTTTTAAATGCAAATTAATGTTGTTTACAAATTTCAATAAATGGTTATTATAAAGTTTGAACAAAATCAGGTTTTCCTTTTAGACAATAATACAAATTATAAATAATGGTTATATCGATTAATTAATAAGTTTTTATACATTTTTACAATTTATTTACAATACAAAACAATTTTTTATGATGTCATGAAGTAATTAGGTTCAAAATATCGCATCTTTAATGTGATTCATTTGTTTTTGAAATACTTGGGTGATATAATCTGATTCTCTGTTTAGCTAAGGTAATTCTTCATTTCTGATACCTTTTTCAATCTATAATGTTGTTAATTGACTTCTTGAAATACCCTGTTTTTATAGATTTTGCAATATCTTAATTGGCTTTTCATAATAAAACATGACAGTATGTTTAAGATCATGTATGTAGTTTATACTACAACTGTCCATGGCAGCCCTTTTTTAATGTTGCAATTTTTATGTTGATCCATTGCCATGCTTACGTTTATGTTTTTAGTATTAATTAAGTTACGATTGTAAAAAATACATGTTTTACAATTATTTTGTCAGAATTATTCCATGAATAAAAACTATTCAATACAGTCCACTTACTTCAGAACTTGTCTACCAAGTAACATTTAGTCATCCAGCGAAGTCAATAGCTCATAAGGTTTTTGTAACGAATTGCATTGATTCCACAAGAACACGCTTCAACCGAGCAAAACAACGTCCTTTCCTAGTTACAGATCATAACAAGTTAACTTGCATATAGATTGGTATGAAAAGTTATCCTTTCCAATAATTTGAATTTATAACATATAACAACTTTATTGTTAGTGATGTCGGGAAGGGTAAACATATTGCATTTCCGGTTGCAAACATAAAATTTTGTATAGTACATCTAGATAATTCTATTACTATGCTATGTATATCTATCGGGGGAAAAACTACCCCTGCTCCTCCATTTATCCCTATTGAGGGGTAATCGTGATTTAGTGAAACCTGAAATTAAACAATCATCGAAAAAAGATGTAATTTAAAATTCATTATCTTTAAATAAAACTTGCATACCAAATTTCAGAATTGAAAAGCTTTTGGTTTAGGAGTGACATCAAAATGACCTATCGTGGTCACAAATCAGAATACTTTTATTAATATAATTACGTCCTACAGCCACTCGCCTTCTTTTTACTTGGAATAATTAACACCCCTGTTCTCTAACTTCAAGTGTTATCTTTCGAAGCGTAATGTTTGGTTTACACCTAAAATTTTAATGCAAACAATTGCATTGCAAGCTGTAATTTTACGTGTAAATCGAACTTTATAGATTTTAACTATCCGAGAAATAGCGTTTTAAGTTAGTGTATAGGGGTGTAAGTGCTTAAAAGCTGCAAGGATTATGATAACGGCCTTGAACTTAAGTTAAATATTAAAAGAGAACATTATAATCCTCTTATCACGAGGCGACTTTTTAGATTTTTAATTAGTTTTAGTCAGTAAAATATGACACAATATAAAAAATATAAATAAAATTGTTTTTAGAAATCATAGTTTTATTTTGATTAACGTATTTATATCTGCGTGTTGTGCTAACACAAAGGAAAGTACGCCGAATTAATTACTCTAAATTCTAAAATATATCTCAAAGGGTGGTTTCATTAAGAGATGACGACATAAAAACAAAGATCATGTACAAAAATAATTTACATTTATTAATAACACAAAAAAAATTTCGTGACACAAAAGTGTCACGAAGGAATTCGTAATTTTTATTAATACCACAAAAATTTATTTAATTAAATACAATTTGCCGAATTAAAAATTAAGACAGTTAATTGAATATTACGACAGTGCTTAGACACGATTTTTGATCAAAACTTTACAAGAAATCGCTAATGGGCTAAACTCGGTAGTTAAGTGAAAAATAATAATTAAATTTTCTGAGCCTCCAAATATCTGACAATTTTGTTAAAAAATAAAAAACCGAAGAATTTAATTAAAAAATGCTACATGTTTATCTGTTTTCGCTTACGTTGCAAATACCAAGCGAAATACGAAAATGTCGAAAAGAAATTTTTGTAGTAGGTAGGTACATGTAATTATGTAAAGAAAAGTTCACAAGAGCCCATACTATCTTAGATAAATAGTTTAGGCCTGAAAGCCTTTAGAAGTTGTCCTCTCGAAATGCCAACTTTCCCATGAAATCGTGCTTTTCGCCAGTGTGTCAATTTTACACTTAAGATTAATGGAAACAATGTATAAATATGAAATTAAAAATCTGAAAAAATTCTGGGCGTACCATAACATCGTAATATAATTTCCAAATATTCAGAAAATTAATAAAGAATGTATCTTGGGTTGTGGGGAAAGAAATAAAACTAGGTTTGTTTTGCCGACGTTTCGAAGGATTTATTCCTTCATCCTCATGGCTACAATGGAAGAAAAACATAATTAAGCGTCGGTCATGGGTCGTAGGGAGGCTTACCTGACAAACGGATGATAAGAATTTTGAAAAAAAGGTCAAATGTATCAATTAATTGTGTGAATAACCAAAATCTTTAAAAATTCCAATAAAAGGTCCCGTTACTAGAAAAAGCAAATGTTGTATATAATGTTGGCTGCTCTTCCTGTAAAAGAACCTACATCGGTCAAACTTGCCAACGATTGATGGTGAGACTTAATCAACACAGATACGATGTTAAGTACGGATCGTCCAAGACAGGACTATCCGAACATATAATCGACTCGGGTCACACATTTTTAAATGAGGATGTTACGATACTGGCTAGTGAGAAATGTTACTACAAGAGAACTTTTTTGGAGTCAGCATTTATATCTACAAGGGAAGACAATTTAAATAAACAGACCGATTATGGTATTATTAACGGTGGTTATAAATCAGTTCTCCATAGATTTAATAAAAAAATAACCTCACCATGTTTAAATAAAGTTAGCGACTCATACGATTGATTTCCCAAATTTTGACTGTTGTCCCCCGGTCTTCGCCTGAACTATAATTCACGATGAAATTCCCTTTGGAAAGTTTTAGTTTTTATATTGTATAATTGTTATATCATCCTTTGTTGTTTAATTAACTGTATTCTGGAGGTTAATTGGTTGGCTTACCACAGAATTGTTTTTTATGTTTGCTTCTGCGTGATACTGTTTAAAACCCCCTCCCCTCATCATAGACGTCCTTGCAATTTTATCAGTCAAGAGTGCGCTACTGTCAGTTTTTCAGATAACAGATAACATATGAATTGACACAGTTATTGTGTTGGTGGAATTTTTAAAGATTTTGGTTATTCACACAATTAATTGATACATTTGACCTTTTTTTCAAAATTCTTATCATCCGTTTGTCAGGTAAGCCTCCTTACGACCCATGACCGACGCTTAATTATGTTTTTCTTCCATTGTAGCCATGAGGATGAAGGAATAAATCCTTCGAAACGTCGGCAAAACAAACCTAGTTTTATTTCTTTCCCCACAACCCAAGATACATTCTTTATTATCAACGTTTGGGAAGTGATTACTGTTTATTATTCAGAAAATTATTTTCACCTCCAATTTAATTTTTTATTAACAATGTAAAACTTAACACATTTTTTTTTAGTAATTATTAGTATCTCAAAAAGTATTGGTTGAAGAATAATGTTGATTTTTAAACTTAGTATTTAGATTTATGATCACGATAATTCATTTTTATGTCACTCCTAAACAGAAAACCTCCCTGCTCTAAAATTTTGTATGAAAGTTGCCAAAGCTGTGCTAAAGAGATTTACTTTTTAAGAATTTCAAATTACACGCTTTTTCGGGGTGGGGGCTCAACTGGCTAAAATTTCATTACATTTTAGACCAATATTGGTCATAAAAACAGTGTTCTAAGCAGGGCTGTATGTGGGAAACTACAGGGGCTGAAATAATAATTTTTTTAGATTTATTTAACAAATTTCCCACTGTTCCGGTCCAATGCTGATTTCGAAAACTTAAGGGCTGCTTTCCAACGCTAAAATAAAAGCTTTACGAAGTGTAAGCTAAATTAAACTAAATAAAATTGTGATTAAAACCTAAACAAAAAATTTCATCGGACACAAAAGTGACCCATAGATAAATGAATTTATAAAACCATGCATCAAACTACTTTCGAACCCTAATAATCGAGCCTTAGCTGCGAACATCTGGATTCAGGATGAAGGGTTTTCAAGTTGTCAGTCTTTTATCATTTATTCAGGTTTGGCGATCCTACGACGAAAAAGATTAAGATAAGATTTAAAGTAAGAAAAAATGTGAATGCAACTAAAAAAAATATTGGTGTAGTCTTAGCAGCTTTGAAGATAAGCCCGGAAGAACAAGTAAATTTTTTTTGGTAAAATTATGTAAATTGCGTATAATTAAGTCTTCTATAACTTTCATTTATTATTTTTATTCGTAGGATGCCTAGAAAAAAAATTATTTCTAAAAAGTTAAATTTTAAACTTTTCAGCGAAAATTTAATGAAAACTTGGGTTCTTTAGAAAGTAATATCTTCCAAACTATTGGGGTTGCAACATTCTAATGTTTTTGTTATATTTAGAATTGCATTCTCTATATTTTAAGTTATATCTCTTTAACTAATTTAAAAATTACTAATTTTATTAATACCCATTTTTTACATTCGATTAGGGGTGCGCGATTATGAAATTTCATAATCGATTATCGATTATAAAAAATAATCGATTTTTTTCGATTAATCGATTATTGAAAATAATCGATTATGAGTTCATAATCGATTATGAACTCATAATCGATTATGAACTCGTAATCGATTATGAACTCATAATCGATTATGAACTCGTAATCGATTATGAACTCATAATCGATTATGAACCCATAATCGATTATGAATTCATAATCGATTATGAACTCATAGTCGATTATGAACTCATAGTCGATTAATAACTGTAATAGGTAGGGCTATTAAGTATTAAGGGTTACTAAATTACTATATAATTTATTATTTTGCTAATTGTGTTACGGTGGTGCTGATAAGAAGTGTTGCTAAGCACCAGTTGATAACATAATTGTCTTTTATTTTAATTTTTCATTTGATATACCAACGACTCTTATTAATTTAATTTGATATAAATTTTTGACACCTCTTACGTTTTTATGTAGTAAGTAAAATGTGATTTTTTGATGTTTTTACATTGACTAATTTTGCTCTGTTTTGTACAGCCTTCAACGACCGAAGATGAGAATATATTCAGATTCTCGAAACGCGTCTCGTTTCATAATAAAGAATTTGGAGAAATAGACTATTTTTAATTTATTATAAAACTCCAAAAATATTGGAAAAAATAAAAATGATTTTTGATAATAATTTATTTAGGATTTAGGATATACCTAAACAAGTATTTAGAAATGTGGGAATGAAAGAATGTAATAATAAAATGTAATGTAATGTAACAATATTGTAATGATATTTAAGTTTAATGTATTGAATGGAATGAATGAATGTTAACGAATACAAACTGCGGGTGAATGAAATAGCGGGGGCTCGAACGGCGACGTCAAGGGTAGCAGGTACCCATCGGACTCGACCAGCAAAGGGTCTTTAGTCTTTTACCAGCTGCGACTCGAGGTAGTTGACACTCAACGACGGTCAACTTGATATTTACGTATTTTTACTAATGTAACTATTTTAATTAAATAAACTATTATTATTATCTTCTAATTAATTACATCTAATTAATATCCCACAATTTGGGGGCTCAGTCCGGGATAGAAGATTAATTAATAATTAAAATTTTGATCAAAAAGTGCATCAGTTAAAATGGACAAAACGACGGCGAGTGATTTCAAGTTAAACGATTTGAAGGAAATTCTACGACGAAGTGGATTACGGACGACGGGATCCAAAGCAGTTTTATTCGATCGTTTAATGACGAATGACCCGACGGGGTCATGGAAATTACCAAACAACGATGTGGGTAACTACGAAGACGGCGGAGGTTGCAACACGATTAACGATGGACGTGCTGCAACAAATGATGTAATAAACGATGAAGACGACGATTGCAACACTGTCAACGGCGGAAGTGCTGCAATAAATAATATAACGAACGGTGAAAACGAACAGTTTAGTGACGACGAATCGAACGACGGAATACACGGTGTGCGCGAGCTGGAACTGACTCGACGTGAAAAGGAGTTAGCGGAACGCGAATTACGAATGATGCGACGTGAATTGGACGACCTGCGAGCTATGGTGAGTGCGAATCGGGAACGACGGAGTGAATCGACGACGCCTAAGGCAAACATCGGTGCGATTGCAGACGTTTTGAATTATTTCGAAGGTAACGGCGAAGACTTCGGAATATGGGAAAAGCAGGTTAAGCTTTTGAAAAAAACGTACGACCTGAACGAAGGGTTAACGAGGATACTAATTGGTATGCGACTAAGTGGAAAGGCTCGTAATTGGTTTAATTCGAAATCGGAGTGTCTCGAAATGCCAATTGCGGATTTGTTGAGGGAAATGCGGTTAATGTTTGACCACAGACCGAGCAAATTGGTGCTGCGGAGGAAATTCGAAGCTAGAAAGTGGAAAGTAGAAGAAAACTTCAGCGATTACATGCACGAGAAAATAATCCTGGGTAATCAGGTAAAGATCGACGAAGATGAGCTAATTAGCTTCATAATCGACGGCATACCCGACGAGATTTTGAGAAATCAGGCAAGGATTCAACGGTATAACACCACGAGATCCTTAGCGGAAGCGTTCGCGGAAATTTCACTAAAACAAAAGACAATTCGGAGTGTAGTGGAATTAAATCCGGTGGTAGAAAAACAATGTAATGGAAATGTGCGTGAAAAAAGTTGGCGGTCTCCGAAGAGATGTTACAATTGTGGGTCGGATCAGCATTTAAGTGCGCGGTGTCCTACAAAAACACAAGGCATAAAATGTTACGAATGCAATGAGTACGGACATATTGCATCCAGATGTGATAAAAGACTTCAGACGGCGGCAGAATTTACAGTGAATACGTGTGACACACTACGGGGTGTCGACGGGAAATTTGTCAAAGACATTATAATGAACGATAATCGGGTTGTTGCAGTGGTGGATACAGGCAGTGATTTAACTATGGTTACAGCCGAGACATACGTTGAAATCGGAGCTCCGGTGCTCACAAAAAATAAAATGTTGTTTCGAGGGATTGGACCAGCGGCGGCGGAAGTACAAACGATGGGATACTTTGAAACTAAAGCAACGATAGACGGAGAGGCGTACCAAATAAAGGTACATGTCGTTTCGAGTAAATTTATGAGTTGCCAAATGTTGTTAGGGGCTGACTTTCTAAATTCAGTAGAATTGCGGGTCAGGCAAGGCAAAGTAAACATTCATAAATTATTAAACGACGAGCGGTGTCCACAAAAGGAAAGACCTCACATATACGAGATCGAATACGCACAGGATGTGAACGAAATTTGTGTAGCAGATGTGGTCACACCTAATTATACGGAAGAGATTAAAGAATCAGCGTCAAATTATGAGTGCGAAACAAAAGTTGAACATTTAACAGAAAATGGGAGTGTAAAACCAGCTGCACACAAAACAGCGCAGGTCATGAAATTCATGGAACAATCAAGCGTTGAAATGAGTGAAATGAAAGTTGGCAAACAAATCGGAAGTGAAAAGTGTTTAAGTCAAACAATGCAGACTCAGGTAGCGCGGCATGAAAAAGGATATAATTCGGCGGGTGAAACTGAACATTTAATAAAGAAAGACTATTTATTTCCCAATGCGCGTAAAAAGATCCAAGAAGTGGTGCGAAATTGTGTAAGTTACACTCCGGCGGAAGAAAAATGTAGCAGTAATGAACTTGAAGTGTTAACGGTAGTAAAAATATTAAAGGGGTATAACAAAAAGCGAAAGCGGGCAAAATCCTACGAAGAAAGTGACCTAGTTCACAAAGTCGGAAGTCGGTGCGAGGGGCCACAAAATACGTCGACAACGGCAGACTTCATGAAGCCGTGGGTGGCGCATCACGGAGGTTCCTTTGAAGGAGACGAAAGTGCCGGGGACGGCACTGGTGGGTCAGGAACGGCCGAATGTGGGAATGAAAGAATGTAATAATAAAATGTAATGTAATGTAACAATATTGTAATGATATTTAAGTTTAATGTATTGAATGGAATGAATGAATGTTAACGAATACAAACTGCGGGTGAATGAAATAGCGGGGGCTCGAACGGCGACGTCAAGGGTAGCAGGTACCCATCGGACTCGACCAGCAAAGGGTCTTTAGTCTTTTACCAGCGGCGACTCGAGGTAGTTGACACTCAACGACGGTCAACTTGATATTTACGTATTTTTACTAATGTAACTATTTTAATTAAATAAACTATTATTATTATCTTCTAATTAATTACATCTAATTAATATCCCACAGAAATACATGCATTTTGTCTAGATTACGAACACTTTTCATTTTTAAACCTGTGGAACGTAACTAATAAGTTTATAATGTAAATAATAATGAATTTACTACGTCACGAAGAAAGACGGACAACCAGACATGACTTTGTAATATTATGTAGTACTAAAGATAAACATGTCGTGCAATCTCAAAAGTGCAAACCCACAGTAATTCTACCCACTAATTAACGAACTCGATGAAATTATGAATTGGAATTAAATTTTTATTTAAAAAACATTTAAAAATTATTTTGATCTGGAATTGAAAATATTTAAATAAACTTACATTAATTAGTTAATCTACATACATTAATTTAATTTCGAAAATTTTGTAGATCATTTTATTGAGTTTGAATTCTAGAGATTCGTATTACCGTGGGTTCAAATTATTCAGATTGCACCACATAACCTCCAACCAAGTACCTGGAAGCATATTTATAATGTTGCGATACAAAAATTTGTAATTGCAGGTTTATTTTCATAATCGATTATTTCCACAATCGATTATTTTCACAATCGATTATTTTCACAATCGATTATTTTCACAATCGATTATTTTCACAATCGATTATTTACACAATCGATTATTTTCACAATCGATTATTTTCACAATCGATTATTTTCACAATCGATTATTCTCACAATCGATTATTTCTATAATCGATTAATCGATTATTGTAAATTATCATAATCGACTATTAAATAATCGAAAACTTTGTAATTTGTGGGACCACCTTCATCAAATTTACCAATATTCTAGTCCGGGCCTGATGTCGAAAACTTAGAGGCTCTTTTGCAATACCAATCTAAAGGATATAATCAAAAAATTATCTTATTTTCGAATTATTTTCACATAAGAGTAACTAATCAACTCCCAAATAGAGGATAAATGGAGGCATAAAAAATTTGAATTTAAAGAAGAAAAACTTTTATGAATACAACGTCGTATTTTAGTACGAATTTTTCTAGAGAATATTTTCTAAAAAGACTAATAATATAATAATTACAATACCAAAATTTTTTTAATAAAATCCGGAATGAATGAAATAGTAAGAATTTAAAAGAAGGGCGGTGAGTGAAAATTGAATTAAAAAATTACTTATATTATATCATCGATGTTTTGGAATTATTATTCCATCATTCGGCATGCCGAATCAAAAAATAAATCATAATTGAAAATAAAAACAGGAAACATTAGGATAGAAAATGAAACATAAAAAAATTATTAATAACGGAAAAGTTGGAAATGAAAATTTGAAATAAAGAAGTAAAATACAAAAAATTTAGAAAAGAAGAAATTATAAAATAGAAGAAAAAGTGGAGAACAGTAAAAATATAATAAAACAAAACTAGAAATAACGAAAATTGAAAACATTACAAATAGTAAAATATTACAGAAATAGAAAAAAGACAAACAATAAGGTAAGATGCTAAGTACAGCAAATGCCCCCCCCCCCGCCGGTGGATTTAGCATATTATAGTAATAAATTTATCTAGACGTATACAAATTTTTATGTTGGTAACCGCAAATCCAATATTGATAAAATTTTACTCGTACTGACCTCACTATGTGGTTAAAATGTTTTAGGAAATTTTCAATTAGTTTTTATAAAGCAGTTTGCTGTAAACATTTTTTACCAATCTCACTCTATCTTTAAACAAATTACAGGCTATCAGGATGAAATGCTAAAACTAATTAAATTTCCAACCTCCACTCGAAAAATTTAAATAAAATGAGTAGTTTTTTATTTAAAATCAGAACAAAGAACATGTCTTGAAATGTATAAGCTTTCATTTACGAACAATGGAATATTTACAAAAGATTAGAATTTCCGATTCTCAAAATGAAAGGTAATGATTAAAAATAATATAAATTTTAGTCAAGGACGAGCGGTAGAACAGTAATTAGTCTTGTTTGAACAACCGCTGGTATGGTATTTCTTAAAGTCGCTTAGAAAACTTATTTCGTTTTATTTTAATTGAAGCAATGTGGGCTTCATCCGGTGATCATTAACTACTTTTTAGGTTGATTGTTCAACGTTGTTATTCGGAAAACTACATATTTGTCAACTGAAAATTTAATACTTTCATTAGTAGTACCTATTAGTTTTATTATACCACATTTTTTCGTGTTTATTTAAACGAATAAATAATAAACGAGTAATCGTGTCGAATAACGATACGAGGTAAGAAAATTATTATACAGGGTGTCTCTAAAAATAATCACCAATGCTTCACAGTAGACTTACAGACCAATCAGAGCAGTTGACACGTGACCAAATTATATACTGCTAATAAATAATGTAATTTTTTCTTATACGGGGTGTTAGCCGGGATGGTTTACTAGTTTATATTTGTATAAACTTTATAGAAAATGAAAACAAAATGGTTTAATGCTGATAAATGTTTTATTGAACGTTGAGAATCCGTATGGAAGGCAATGTCAGCTAAATGTCCGCATCTGTTAACCTCACAATTGCGGGCTCTTTTTATAACATTTTTCATCAGATTTTCACACATATCCGTTTGAGTGACATTCTGAATGTTTTATTTATGTTGCTTAAGTGTTTCTGATTTGTTGGCATAAACCTTGCTCTTTAAATATCCTCCACAAACAGAAGTCCGGGGCTGTTAAATCCGGCGACCGTGAGGCCAATCGACATGACCATTTCTTGAGATACTTTGCTGTTGAAATATCTCTCTCAGTAATTCCAAAGTAACATTGGTTGTACGTGAAGATGCGCCGTCGTGTTGGGACCACATGTTAACCAAGTCGAAAGCATAGAATTTTGGTGTAAAATTGCCGAATTGAGGTTGATGGATTGTTTTCAACGCTGTCCAGGACAGCAGCAATGTTTTCAGTTGATCTTCTCGAACGTTGTGGTTCAGGCTTTTGATTATATGCTACAAAGCCTCTCTTATTTTCAAAATCATTCACTAAACGATAAATAGTGCTATTAATTTAGCAAAAGTGGTACCAGTTGAGGAAAAAGTATGTGGTCCTAACTACACGTCCTAGGCGCAGAACAAAAACAACGTCTTTTTGAGCAATTTTGTGAACCTTCGGCGGGATCTTATAATCTACATTTTATGGTGTTCAATAGATTTTCAATTTTTAAAGTTTCAAATTTTAATTTTGATGTTTTAAACATGCCTCATGTAGTGGTGTTTTAAATTTTATAAGGATTATTAATTTAAATATTAAAGTTTTTATAAGTTTAAACTTTCAATTTTAAGGTTTTTCAGGTTAAACATTGTAGCTTCCAATTCATATATTTCTATTGCAACCATCTGCTATATTTTTGCGCGTCGCACAAAGGTATACCATCACTTTCCAAACACAAAATTCCTGTCACCTATTTATTTCAATTGTCATCCAATCTTAAAACACTTTTCAAAATTAAATTTTTAAACATTCGAATTTAATCCTTTATTTTAAAAAAACTTCCATATAAATTCTAACACATCACCTTGTTCTATCAAAACTCATAAAAGAACTCTATAAATTTTAACGTGCCTTCCCCAGCAAGGCTTCAAAGAGCAACACTTTTAAAATTTTGGCGTGCCTGCCCCAGCAAAGGTCATAAACACACTTCTCACGAATTTTTAGCGTGTCTGCCTCAGCAAGGCTCCAAAACAACTCTTTACAAATTTAAGCGTACCTGCCTCACTAACGCTCAAAAGCACACTGGCGTTCGACTCTGTTGTCGAACTCACTATCAAAGAACATAGTGCCAACAGAAATATAAAACCCCTAACAATATGACGCTCTAAAAATTTAACTAATTGTTAGATAATATGGTCAAGATGAACATTATAATGTGCAACATCTGAAGACTTCACATCACGATCTGGCTCAGTTAGCCTTCATCTCATTGGGTAATGATGAAAATTGGGGAATGATTTTACAGATTATATTAAGTACTTTCCCGTTTACATTTCCTTTATTGTTTGTCTTATTTCAGCCCTATAGGCCATAGGCGTCCCATATAATACCTACCTATATAAAGTCTTTGAAGTTTTTTTATATTTTATAATTTCTTTTAAATTTCATATTTGAAGTTTCATTTATGTATTTATTAACAATGCCACAGTGTAAACTGCTAAAGTAACCCCTTGAGCAAGAATGTATTAAGATGATGATTGCTTAGTACCAGGATTTTTTCCAATGATCAAAGAAGAGCTTCGTCATGGTACTTCCCTCTATTCAATTTATTTTGAGGGGCTCTTACTTATTTTTGACTTATCGATGCGACGCGCACATTTATTTTAAGATTGAACCACCCCTCCCGCTGCAGCGAAGCCGGAACTTTGTTTATACGGGGATGTGCGTAGCCGCGGCGGTTTTTCTCCCATAAAAAATAGATGAATAAAATCAAATCAGATCACAATCCGATGACGGCTTTGATTGTTCCATAAGTGTACAACTGTAAAGCGTTGGTAATTATGTATAGAGACACCCTGTATATTAATTTTCTTACGTTATGTCGTTATTCGCTATATACCTACTCAAACAATTTTGTCCTTTGAAATATTTAATATTTCACCTGCTTGCGATATAAATAGGTGTTCCAGAAATTATATTAATATTAAATTGATTTCCACCCTCTAATATAATTATCGTTATTAAGTGAATTCTTTTGGGTGTGTAAGTACTAATCAGGACGCGATTTATATAAAGGTTTTTCAATCCATAACAATTTTCGTGTTATAGGTAAACTTGTCAGACGTAAAAAATTAATAACATCCTTGCATGTTGTTCAATCATTCACACATTAATAAAAACGACACTTAAAATAATTTCACAATTACAAAACTGGGTGGTTTTATTATCGACATTAAAATAAATTTATATACTTATTTGTTTTTTATAAAAAAATTATATATAATTTAGATTGCAATCCATAACCACCCAAAGTTTTATTAAATCTAACGAGCGACCGTATACTAATGTAAAAATCAATATAAGCCCAGTATAAGGGATGTTTTTAAAATTTTAAAATTAATTACATAATCGTGAAAATGTAATACTTTCGAGACGCTTCCCTTTATTTATCTTTATTTAATTTTTAAACCTCTTCGTTTCAAGTGGGAAAAAATTTTTTTATTAAAATTTTTTTTATTAAAATATTACCTAGTAACACTTTAATGAATGAAAAGTAGATCTTGACGTTACACACGGTTAATCAATAAGCGGTGTGAAGTATTGACTAATCTATTTTGGTCGCCCTACCTCTTAATTCTACGCCACTGAGCAAATAATCGTTGCCCTTTAGGGATTAATAACGTTCTGTAGAGCTTTTGGTTACTTCATTACAGATTCCACAACTTCCTCACATTAAATGCATCTAACACGCGATGTGTATTGGAGAATAACAAAGCTTATCGCATATAAAAAGTTCTTCCATGTTACATGAAATAGAAATTTTATTCCCAAATTTGATTGAATTGGGTGTTGAAAACAACGGTACTCAAGAGGGAACCCAATAGAAAGAAACAGAAGCAAACAACTCCAATCATCCGTGCATAGAATACTAAAATAACACTTGTAACTTTGTTATCCATCGAATTCTAGAAGTTATCTTGAGTAGATTGTCTATTTTGACTCTTTGCCTTATTTTTCTAAGGGTCGTTGCACTAAATTTTCAAACCATTTCGCCTCAAATCAAGAAATATGCAAACCAGACATTTAAAATTGCACGAATTCGTTAAAATCAAATTTACTTCCGACTTTTGCGTGTTTCAATTTTTCATTTCTACATTCCTTTTGATAACTTATTAATAATTCAGAAATGAGAAAGCAAAATTATTGCCACTATTCTCTTCTTTTTTTTTCGAATTTCTATTAAAATTAATTTTTTTACTTTTAATCAAATGTTTTTTTAGATTTAGAAAAAACGGTATGAACGTGATAAAACTGGAAATTCTGTAATCTCATTATCTTTACATCTGGAGTCTCAAAATGAAGGCAATTTTGCGCACTTTATTTATTTATATTGCAATTAAAGTCACTTCAGCTTAATTATTTTTTTGTTAAAACAGTTTAAATTTTTTAATTAATTCAGTTAGCATTTATTTATAATTATTTTCAACTTCAACGTTTACCAAATTGAGACTCTTTATATTATAAAGTTGTCAAGACTGCGCGCCGATGTGTTTTCATCATTATCTCCAGGAAGTGCTAAATTTTCTTTCATCTTCTTACATTTTCCTGTATGCTCCTCTAAGGCTCGACTTATGTTATGAAGTGTTCTAGCACCAAATGGATTTAATCAAAAAATTGAGTTCCCTTTTTCTAAAAACTGCACTATACATGAAGTTTTTACATTATGTTACACAGATAAAAATAATTAAATTTTCTGTCACCGTTATCATACTAATTAAATCTCTCCAAAATATGATCTTGCATTTAAACCTTTTTGAATTTATATAAAATTAAGTAAAATGGAATGCGAATACTACAATGATGTAACGGTGCAAGCAAAATCTCATTACGTACAACTAAATATTCTAACAAATTAAAACCTCACGGTATTATAACTTTTCTGGCCACATTGAAATAAAAATAAAATGTTAACAAGGGTTGCAACATTTTATACGGCTGTGTAGCCGAATCAGTGACACACTACTGTTACAGCCTCATTAAAGCGAAGTGAACACCGGGTTTAAAACTAAACAATATTATGCAATTAACATTTTTTGTTGTTATGTTTATGTTGCCAAAAAATACATAAAAGTACAATGACTTCCGGTAGTGTAAACATCATATTAGATGAATGCTTTTCTCTCATATACAAAACCACGATAAAATGGCTGTATACGAGGGGTGATTTTTAAGTTCGCGGAACGTCATGGCATTCATCGCAATTTTTGCCTTGTGAACATGTGCATTATCTTGTAGTAAAAGTACACGTTTGGTTAATTTCCCTCTTCTTGTAATCAATGTAAAATACCAGCGTAGTATGCGCCTGTTATGGTAGTACCTCTACTTTTATAATATAATAAAATTTCCCTCAAAATTGCAAAAGATTGTTGCCATCACGATTCCAGCAGAAAGCACATCTTTAAAAATCTTTGGTAACGGACCATCCTTTAAATGTCACTGAATAGGCTCCTGCTTCGATTCAGGATCATAAGAATGAACCCAAGTTATTATTTATTGATTGCGACTAAACTATTTGATATAAATGCATACAATTTTTAGTCCAGACTTGAAAATGAAAAAGGACATTGAAATTTTAAAAAAAGTTAAAAAACAGCCGACTCTTTCTGTCTCATTCCGCGAACTTAAAAATCTCCCCTCGTACCAACACAAACAAGCATAAAAACATTATACACAACAAGTCTTATTGAATGGTCCGGTTTTGGTATTATCCCAAAAGGGACTTTTCCCAAGTTTAAAATCCCAAATTTAACATTACGTTTAATATCTTAACCGGTGGCGGCCCGCCTTTAGAAGTACTTACACATCTCAGAATATTCATTAAAAATATACATCATATCAAACTTTTCTATTAGACAGAATTGGTTGGAGAAAGAAAACTTTTGGTTACAAGGCCACGACATTATATTGTAATAATCGTCGGGGAAAACTTGGCAAACTAAAACATTTAAAAAGTTTTTAATTTATTTATGAATTCCTCGTAAACTACATTGTTTGTTTTTATTTATATCCTATCCGTGCTTAATTGTACTTTTTTGTTTACATTAACACAGACAGAATTATTACGCGCCCTTAATTAAATAATATTTTCGCTTTTAAAATTTACTGCGATTCTTCATAATTAAAATTAAAAAAATAAGCCAAAATAAGCTAAAATATAACAAATTTGGAATTTTAATTACGAAGACTTAAAATTTAATTTGGAAAGATTTATGAAAATTAAAATGTTGTTCTGTAGAAACCACGAACTGATTTAAATTATTTTGTTCTTATGCGTAGCTTATTTTCACAGTTCATTTTATAAGTTTTGTCAGAATGGTAGGATCACTTGTTGAGTCACCGAGTGGAAATTCCGGGATTCCAAGTATTGGTTCTATATTGATGTCAAGATCAAAGAGAAAGTGAAAGTATCCATCATTGAAAGTACATTTTTCCAGCTGTCAGTTGGGAACAGAAAGTTGACGTTTGACTCTGAGCGAGCAGAAACGTAATTGCTGCTCGCCGAGCGGAAAGTGTGTTTTTCTGATGGGGTAGATGGAGTGGTTTTGAGCATGATTATATTGACCATCTCGGTGATGAATTTTTCGTTTTGGAAATCTTGGTTAAATACGTAAGCACTTCATTTTCTGAATAGGATGGCTAACTTTATATTCGGCTTGCACGGAGTGCAATCCATTTCATTCTGTCAGTACTATTTATCGCTCCATGCTGGTTGTTGAATTGCTTTCAATGGATTGTACATTTTCTAGTTTAAGGTTAAAATTCTTTCATATAATAATGAGAGTTTCATTTACGAACTTGAAAATAAAGCGCAAAAGTGGTTGTAGAAAAAATAGTGTGTGTACCTCGAGGAGCAGGCGATGATAACTATTTTAATATAAGAAACATAAAAATATCAAATTAAAAATGAAATCTTACTAAATGGTTGTGCTAGGAACGTTGTGACCATATCGTATAATAAAAATTCTAAACCACCACATACACAGGGTTACTTTTTCGATTATAATGATACTATAATAACAAGAAAGATACAATTACAAGCAATAATAGAAAAGCGCTAGCATATAAAAAAGGAAACTGAAACCATTTTTATTATTACACTTTTTCTAACCTAACTAATTTTATTTTTATAATTATTATTGTATTATTTTCTATAATGGGAAAGTCAGAAAATTATATACAGCTGTTCAAATTTCATATCTAATGTCTTGTATATTAAAATCTTAAAGTTTCGCGCTTCGGTAAGCCAGCAAAGCACACTAAATCCATAATGACGCTACATACACTCCCCTTCAAGTGACCATCTTACTATTACGTAAATGTGAAACAGAGAGTTTCCTTCTTACTATAATGACTGTGATGCATCGATAAGCAACAAGTAGTCGGGAAAATGATAATTAAGGGACACCGAGGTACCCTCGTTGTCCACTGATGGTAATTTGACGACGGTCGGTGAGTTGTCGTATTCATCGACTATGAATGTGGAAATTTAATTAAGTAGGTAGGAGTAAATCAACGCTTAGTCTCTATAAGTTAAGGTAGCTAAAATAAGCTGAAGAACAAACGGAAATCTGAAAGAACACGGAACCAATTATAACGGGATTAGTTATGTGTCAATGAACATTAAGTTCTAATTTTGCTACCCGATAGATCCAATTTTACGATTTTTAGATTACCAGGGGATTGTTGCCCATTAGGCCAGCTAGGCGAACTAAATTACATTTAATAATTTACCATATCTGTTACCACAGACACTAGAAAAGTAAGCACAATAGCGGAAAGTGAATCACGATTACATAGTTACGTTTGAATTTCGAAGGAATCTAAAATCCTGACAAAGATCACGTGAATTTGCTGTGTTAACTTAACCCAAACCTTGTTTCACGTACGTTAGATACGACGCGTAGATGTTCTATTGATTTTGTTTTGATTGTATAAGAATATACCTATTGTCATTTTGAAAAATGTTCAGGCGAAGCAAATCAGACCTTCTATAAAATAATTTTTGACTCCGATTTGGTTAGGTTATTATTACAATTACATTATTTAATTGTCATTTTTATTATAAACTTCCCAGTGCATTTTGTTATGGTCGTGAAGCCTAAAGGCCGCATTAAAAAGTTTTAGGTTGGTAATAATAAAATTAACCAATGAAAGATGCGCTTCTTCTTGGTAACATATATAAGGTATGTTTTTATTGGTTTAGAACAATCGAAAGCTATCCGAAGTTCTAAGAGTAAGTGAAGAAAAAGAATAATTTAAAAGTTATAATTACCAGACGGTCACGAAGATAGTAAATTAGCTAGGATGCTCGTTCTGGGAAGAGTCCAGTGGGACAGAATAAGAGTTTAGAAGCGGATGGTCCGAGAATAACCGCCTTAATGTTTTAATAAATTCCAGTGTCTTACCGAATTCCGTTTATTTGCTTTCTTGTGTTAACATTAAATTATTGAAGTAAGAATTCTACCTTATTTTCAATTAAAAGATATTAAATATGTATGCTGAGTATACTGATGATACATCAGAAACAAAAATAAAAATGAAAAGCTAATAAGGTATTGGAGTTTACCCGGACTCGAGAATAAATCATAAAGTTGAAGCTAATACCCAGAAGGAGGTATTTTTAAAAACTGTAGAAAATTAAAGGAATAAAAGTTATATTGCCGCCTGTAGCTCCATATACTGCACTATAACCTTTACTATTTAATTTATTTATGTAGTTTTTTAACCAGTGGAAGTTATGTTATGCGATTTTTAGTTTTTTAGATGCATAACCGTAGACAAAACTTTAGTAAAACAAACAAAACAAAAATTTCATTAAAAATTCACTACTAATAATAAAACCTTAATTTGTTCGTGATAAATTCCGCTTTTAATTATCGATTAGTTTGCCCCATATATGACAAAACACAACTGCAACTTGTTGAAACATTGAGATCCCTTGATAAATGGCAAACTAGTAAAAGATCAACTGGGGAAAAGAGAAAAAATGTTCTATAAAGTTTAGGAAAGACATTTACAGAATACAAAATATTGTATTCCTGAAAGAAACTGTGGTTTCAGAATAAAATTAAATTTTTTGCACGAGTTTTCAATACCTAAAGAATGTCCATGATAGACTCATAAATATAGAAAGATTATGATACTCGTACCAATATTGGTTCTTTGTTCTATTTTATGTAATATTTCATTATTAATTTTTTTAAAAACTGTTATATAAAAGCATAATGTAAAATAATATTGCTTTGTTTTAAATTACCTTGTGCCCGCGGTTTAGTAACTTGAAAAATAAATACAAAGTTCTGGTATAATAGACTACACAATAAATACAGGGCTTTTCAAGAGGTACTTTGTTTTTAATAGAGGCAATTTTCGATGTGGTCACATTCTTGTCGTTCGGTTTTTGTCATGTCAAAATAGTGGATCGGTGAAAACTAGATACATAATATTATAAAATTTTGGATGTTGTAACGTGACAAATCGCAAACAAGACACCTTCTGTACAAAATTAATGGGGTGACTAGCTCTAGCCGCGAAGGGGTGGTTCGACTGAGGGAGCAAAAGGGCTTGTGACAAAACGTCGCGATTTGACGGTCTCTCATCAACGATTGGGCAATCCTCAATCGTGATTCTGGATGTTGTCGCTAACAGGGGGGGGGGGGTAAATTTACACACGGGGTATTTACATGGGCGCCACGTGAACTTAAACTGGAGTTTATTCGAAAGGGATGAAAAACCACCCTTCCAAGCTGGTACACGACAGCTTCCTGATTAAACGCATTGCCTCTCACACTGGTGACATCTCTTTGGATTACATTACCTTTACATCCAATAAGTTTTACCTTGACAAAAATTGCTAAACAAAACATACACATAACGACAATAAAACACATAAATAAATAATAAAGCAGATATAATAAAAACGAAATATGGAGGGACATTAGACACTTTACAACAATTGTATAATCAAATTTACAACCACAAATGTTGCAAGACAAAATATTTCCACTGACTTTAATAACAGAAAAGTTAACGAGAAAATATTGATACTGAAAGTTGAACAGCTGTTCGCCAAAATGGAACAGACTAACTAGTTTAATTCATTAAACCTCAAATATGACACAAAACACAATCCAAAAATGTGACGTAATTTCAATAAACAACTTTAAAACATTGACAACGTATGCGTGGTTACTCCACGTCCAAATAATTACTAATACACAAAAAGGAGTACAAAATGGTACGAATTCGACTTACACGGTAAGACTGAAGGTTCTTTGGAGATATGGTGGTCAACTGACCACAAGTACAATAATCTATATTCGGTTATGAACGTCTTGCGACATTTTCCCGATACCTCCCTGTCTCTGCTCATTGCGTGTTGAAAATGTGTGACGAGCACAGAGGACCTACAGCTTAACGTGGATTCCGAACCACGGGAATAGACGATTTTTACACCGCCTACTCCATCGGGGAAGTTTTTTAGCCATAAATAATGTTATCTGGGGCCAGCAGATAGACATTTGGTGAGCGAAAATTTCTTCTATAGATAGCACCTCACAGGATTTGAACCCGTGAATATTGGCTTGAAAGCGAACACGCTAGCATTTCTAGCTAGCAAGGTACAATAATACTTAATATTCATAAAAAGAATGCTTACATAATATTTACAGGTATGCTCCCATGAGACGATTCCAAGCAGATATGGTCCGGTGTGAGATGGCTATTTTCGGTAGGCAAAATCCTTTTCCAATATTCGAGATGACAAAAAGGTTCGATAGTTCGGGAATACTTCAATAATGAGTAGTCGGCAATAAACACGAAAATGGAATGATTCGTAATTCTTAAAACTTGACTTAAATGCGGTCCTGCCTTTCGGCTTAAAATTCGCGCTAACCGTACGTAATCTAGCTTCCATAGATTGTCACGAAACAAACCAACACGTACTTTATTCGAAAATGTCCGATAAAATTTGTTTATATTTAAACAATTTAAATTCCACGTACTTAAATTCGGCACCAAACATTTAGTTTAAAACCCGAAACTGGTTTCAATTAAAGTCAATATGCGTGGGTGCAATTTATACTGTGAACGGATCTTTAAGTTACATCCGTACTATTTAATTTAAACAACGGAAAAGCGTAAATAGTTATACGTGACGTCACCAATAGTGAATTTAACTAACTGATGATTTATAAAATGTCTATTAAATGTTTACTTGGTAAACCCGTCAACAATTTAATGTCCAGAAGATATTTAATTCGGAACAAACGACCAGTCGTAACATATTTAACGAGCGGCAATATTTTAAAGCAATATTTAATTCGAAACTAAGTTGTAATAATGTTCATAAGATGTTTAATTCGGAATGACCGTTAATTTATAACAAAGTTCATTGATATTTAATTCGAAAATGTTTAGAAGTAATGTTTGTAAAATGTTCGATTCGAAATGACCGATAATTTAATTAAAAATGACAAAAGTTTACAATAACGTCGATGATAAATGTTCAATTTACCTGCTCACACATACACTAGTTTTTAAATGCACTAGACTCGATAAAATTTAATTTACTATGTAAATATGTAATAATTCCGCTTTAAAAGCGTCAGCCCACGTTCGGGCATAGTTTATCTTAGCATCTTGGATAATGATGAATCTCTGAAATTTACAAGCAATTACCTTGCTTATATATAATTTCTCCCGAAAAATTGCAACCAAAAATTACAATCCAGGGGAACAAGAATTTCTCCTTAGGCGGCGGTTTGACACTCTAATTGGTCCCCGCTTTTAAGATAAACCGAAAAATAAAAGACAGCAATATATGCAATTGATTCCCATTGGCTCAAACTGACCTACGCTTTGCTCCCGTTTGTCTTCGAAAATCTTGCAAAGAGGCGCAAAATTTCTGGCCAACACATGTCGCACGTGTTATATTCCAAGGTGAAATTAAATCGTTATCTGCATTTGCAGCTGGAATTTCTGCTCGATGAAACCATTTTTTACTCCTTTTTATCGACAAATGTTGCAATATTAAATACAAAATGCATAGGATTTTGAACACATGTCCCCATGTGGTCCGATAAGCTGAGCAAAATAACAACCTTTCTCCCGTCCACGTGCGCGATTTCAACCACTTGTGTGAGCACGTGTTCACTCGACAAGCAGTGGATTCTATCCCACGTGAAAATGTCTATACGTGAAGTTTTACTATGTTTGTTAATGCATAGAAATTAATGGCGTGAATATAAACCAATCTATAATTATTGAATGCATTGTCAGCAATAATTTTTGCCATTTATTTTAGGCTACAAAAGCTCGATTGAGTTACTTCGTAACGTATAAATTTCAATAGGATGTAAGTGGACATTCTTACACCTAGATCGGTAATATTTTCAAACGATAAAATTTTAGCCCAGACTTCAAGTTGTATTTATTTGAATTTAAAATATATCTCGACTTACGATATTTGATTTTAAAATGTTACTAGGACGGAAATTAATTCTAGAATTTTACTGAAACTATCCTACACAAAAATTTGCATGGCGCGCGAGCGTAAATCCAGATAACAATGTTTTTGGTTGTTATAATCGTCCTTCTATGACTGCTATTAAAAAGTTGGTGGTTAAATTTGAGTCTCCTGGTTCGATAAAGAACATAACATAAGGTCGTTCAACTGAAAATATTGCTGCTGTAAGTGAAACTGTTGAGTAAGATCCAAATTTATCAATTTCGCGACATTCTCGCAATTAGGCCTATCCACGAACACCGCATGGCGAATTTTGCGTCTAAAACCTTATAAGGTCCACTTAGTGCAATAAATTAAAAGGTGCGTTTCGCCAGCCCCCCCCCCCCCCATTCCAAATTTCGGATCTAAAATATTCTAAATCGTTTGCATCTCGTTTTTTACCTATTTGTACTCCTCTTTCTTTTTTGAAATATATTTTAAAAGGTCGTTGGGAGGGGAGGATGAGGAGGAGGAGGCTGACGAAATGCTACCCCCCCATTTCGAATTTTGGATCCAAAATAGTCTCAATCGTTTGTACCTCGCTTGTACCTGTTTATACCAGTTTTTTGTTTGTTTGTACCTTTTTGTGTTTGGAGATATTTTAAAAATTTGTTGGGGACTAGGTTTTAGCCAACGCCCCCCCCCCCTCCATTTTAAATTTCGGATCCAAAATAACCTCAATCGTTTGTACCTAGTTTGTACCTCTTCTATTATCGTTTGTACCTCCTTAGTTTCAGAAGTATCCCATATAACTTTACCTAGCGGACTTCACAGTTGTAAAATTCAGTATTGGTATTTTTGTGTTGTACAAAATAAGCAAGTTAAGAAGTCAATGTTAAAAAATTCTCTAGCAATTTTATTATTTCATATCACTGCAGTAGTAAAAAGTACAAGTTATGGGTAATTGAAAATTTTATGAACTCCGAGCAAGTTACGTAGAAACGTTAAATATAATGAAAAGTAAATAAATCTAAATAAAGTGATTATGATAGAGGGCCAGCGACTTGCACCTAACTAATAACTTTAAATATTAAAGATATTGATTTAGAAGCTGTAAAAAGGCATTAGATATATTACGATTGAATCAATTTCAGTCGAGTCGCTGAAACCCAATCGCCACCGCCTCACGCAGGCTTCTGTAAACGGGAGCCTTACTTATTTATTTTTAATGCCCTTTGATGTTAAGTTTAGGCTGGCTCCTGATTTTTGCGGAGGCTGGATCGTAGATAAGTTGGGGGGGGGGGAATGAAAGAAACGCTTCCCGTAAATAAAACACCGATTGGCAACAATTAATTTAATAAAAGTATTAAAATTCTTAAATATTATCAACCAAACAATATGAGAATTTCTAGCAGTTATCAATACATGTGAATTGAAATAAAAGGAAGTTTATATCAATACTGTACAGGTAGTAATCGTAATGGCGGAAAAATTACCAATAAACGGCCACGCCAAGGTGATAAAATAGCATTGACTCACCGGTACTGAGAAGCCTTAGAAGTTTTAAGGTGACAGAAAATTCTTTCCAACTGGTTCCAATTCAAGAACTGACACTAATGATGACGAATTCCTCCAGCAGTAAATGATGAATGACCTGCGATGTTAAATTGATACCAATGGGCCAGGCGTGATGAAAAACCCGTCAAACACTTCAGACTTAATTGGTTTCTTTCCAGTTCCGGGAAAACTCGACACAATGCACAAACGTTCAAAATAATGGCATTTAAGGCGTTTAAAAACATGGAATGCATAAATTTAAAGTTGATATTTATTAATAACAAAAGAATTTTTTAAATATCTCAAAAACGAAAGAGGTAGCCGACCAGGCGACCATTCTGTTCATCGACAATACGCTAATTTCATCCTTGAACAAGGTGATGGTTTTTCTGAAAAAAATATTTTTTTACAAGAACTTCGTTTTCATTTGAATGGTTACCTTAATAAGCAAAATTGTCGCAGTTGGGTTTCAGAAAATCTAATAGTGATTGTTAGGAATAAGCCCTGAAATTCCACTCTTGTTACTGGTTTTTGCGCTCTTTGGTCTGGAGGAATGATTGGGCCGTAGTTACTATCAATTGATTGCATTAACGGGACATGTTGAGAAATTTTTATCCTATTATTGATATTGTGGGGCAGATAATCCGCAATCCATTAAAGCCTTGAAAACCAGCAACCGGCGCGTAATTGGTGAGATAAAGCCGCAATTATGCAAAAATGTAAACGGACATTTTGACCAAACGGATCGAGGTCTGATACGTGGTCTTGGTGGACATTTGTCCGATATTATTTTTTATTTATAAATTATTCTGAATTATATATCAAAACTTTAATCCAACATGTATGTTATATAAAATTTTAAACAAAGTCCCTGTTGAAAAACCCTTTGCAATAAATGAAGGAAATCCAACCCAACAAGCCATAGATAGCATTGTAATGTGAATGGAAAGCTTTTAATAAGTTGGCAACTCCTTCATTACAAAATTAACATCGTACGTTTTATCTTTCTATTATACGTATACATTATATGTATTCGCAAAACAAATAAAATTTAATTGAGAAATATTATTAAACGAAATTAGTTTATGTATTTATATGAGCACACCTAGTTTAGCTGAAAGTTAGCAGAAACAATCAATTTAAATGTAAATTTGGTTTGCTTTTGAGATATCTAGATTCGGTTGGTAAAATTGATTGGCTTTAGGTAGTAAGTTTAACCTCTTGGCATGAAATTACTTCACCGTTTTACCTCACGAATTCCGAACGCCAACTAAAAGTAAAATTTTAATTCAAATTGCTACCTGTCCACCTACATCTTTTTAATGGTTAATAAAATGGAACAAATTAACTTTTTATCACAATTTTAAATTCTGAACTCTATCAAGAAAATATTTTATAAAATAAAATTGTTTCGATATATACAGACGTAAACATAAATTTGGCGTGTTTACTCAAACATTGAACTAAATCGACTTTCTATTTACCTTTTCAGCACAATCAAATCGTTACAGAAACAGAACTATTTTTATACAATTTTATGTTATCACATGAAATACAAAATTATATTTCCCGATATTTTCTTGAAAGAATATACCATGCAGTGACAAAAAAGAGTTACGAAAATTGAATTTAAAAAAACGAACGAAAGCGTCAATTAACACGATAAACGGATTGGAGAGGAGGAAGAACTTTGTGGACTTGGGTCTGATAATAGTTTGTAATTTTAATTTAAATAATAAAGAAATTGAATTGGTGAAAAGTAAAAAGAAGTGCTTAATTGATGAATTTGGAAAATTGTTTGCAATTATGTGGAACGCAAATAGTCGCTTCTGATAGTCAAAATAATTTTGACAAATAAAAATAAATATTCTGCCCAAATGTTGAATTTTCAGTATATTTGAATTCAAGTTTCAATAAATTGATTTATTATAACTTTCACGCTGCGACTTAATTATTTCGGCTGACTTCTGTTGGATCTAACAGTAAACATTTCCGTTTATTTGGATAGAATAGTTCTATTAATGACATGGCAAATCCCTTTCAGTTGTCAACTGAAAAATTGGAAAATTTGTCCAGACTAACGATTTAACAAGGGATGTGGTAACATTCAAGTCTTCATAATACTGAATTTGTAATAAGTTGCATTAAAGTTTTACATTATAATCCAATTAAAAGAAGAATTGCAAGAAAATAAAATATTTGATTACATCGAATATAATTTGGCCACTAACAATTGATTAGCCGATGGTGGACGCCTAAGAACTTTTTTAATTGTGCATCATTTTTGATAGCTAGTTGAAAATTTATACAATATTTTCTTTAATTTAATGAAGTATCGAATTTATATTTCTCTTTTGGTTTTTTATGCTTTTTACTCATTAATAAATAAGTATACGTTGAGATAAAAAATTTATTTTATTTAAATAACAGAAAATATATTGATAAATGGATATTACAAATTTATATGCCTATTAGAAGGAGCTACTTAAATTCATTAAAATTACATTTCTATTCAACAATGGAAACTTTCCAGTTTTATCACAGAATACGTATAATATTTTCTTTTAAATATTAACAATATTGTTGAAATTGCCATCAGTATTATCTAAACAGCAGCTAAGAATTTTTAAAAAGCATATAATAACAAAACTAATAATTGATCAGAACCGTCTCCAGAAATAATATCAATGCTCGTGAGCTATTGGCTCACATCAAAAAGTGACGCTTTTACTCCTAATTAAATAATATACTATTTTTTATAAAGATACAATCTGAAATAATGCAGTTAGCGTATCAAAAAAAATGGAAAGATAGTATAAACTATACACTGTTAAAAACCAAAATAAAAACATCTTTCATCATATTATACATTAACATAGTAAATCTTTGTAATTTTATAACTTTATATAATATATTTGCCATGTAAATTTACACGATAAGACTTGATTTTTGATAAGATTTTTAACAAAGTAGGATCGTGACGAAAGTCTACTATTATCAGAGTTACATATATTATCCCAGTGTAGGCGGAAGATAAAAGAGTTTAAAAACTAATGGTCAATTTATGCACAAATGTAACGGAATGTAACGTAATGTAGTGACGTAATGTAAGAGATGCACGTCCATATAGTTGTCTTTGTCGTTGTCTGACAACGACAAAGACAACTATATGGAAATGCATAAGCCCATCTCTTTCTACATTACATTACGTTACGCTAAATTTGTGCATAAATTGACCATAAGAATCATACATTTTCACAATTAAATTACACTGTAAACTATAATTCGCAAACTTTTCCGCCACGCTGTGACCTTCAAGCGAAGAATGTTGCCTGAAGATGTCACAGTGTGATGAAAACGTTTGCAAATTAAATTTACTGTACAATTTATTTGTGAACATTTGTGCTTTTCAGTTTCCGAAAAGTGTTTTTGTGCAGTTTTTAGGTTAAACTGAAAATAGAGATTATATTAATATCAATTTTCGCTACATTAAATACGAATCCATCGATTATTAAAAGAGTTCTGTCAAAAATTGAAAACAGCACTATGAGGAAAATTGAATTTGGTAGAAATTTAGTGGTCATAAAATGTTAAAATTTGCCTTAAAAGATATTTAAGACCCTATCAAATTACTACGGTGTTACGAAACGACCGATATTGAAATTATAAGAGCACGAGGGTCCCCCAAGTGCCACATTAACGTCGACAGATTACATAAAAACGTAGATCCACTCGATTCTTCTAGAAAAAATGAAGAATGCATACTATACTATGTTTGAACAAGTCTGAGGCCAAACGAAAGTTTGTCAGGAAAAGCTACACAGATATTGGTGGAAACCAATTTTCAGTTCACACAAAAGTTGCAGGAAATTTTCTTCTTTACAATATTTATAATAACTATTTGATCGTACGACTTACCGTAAAAGAGATATTACGAAAAAACCGATTTTGGCCGCCATTTATTCAAGATGGCCGTGGGCATATAGGAAATATATCATATTTTATTTAATAATTTAGGCACAATGGCCATTTAAATATTTGCTAGTAGCTGTGCACTAAGTTGACCATGCATACGGCTACATATTATATTATAATATCTAAATTATTATTATTATCATTGTATAATAAATTATATTATAACATCTATTTATCTATTATTTCAAGCTCACACGAATATCACTGAATTTATGCTAAAATACTGCAGCATACAACTAAAAAAAGTTTTTTCAATTAAATTAAATTAAAACAAAAAAGAAAATTTCTTTAATTACTTTAAATTTTCAATTACTTACTTACAAAAGCCCTTAGATGAAATTAGGTTTAGCTGGCTCACCTGAAACTAAAAATCAGAATTATATTCAAGAAACTATAACATAAAATACGAGTACATATTATATTTTAGTAGTAAAAGCTTTTAGTGTTAGATAAGCTTAAAAATGTAGAAATTTACAAGTTTTTCAAGGATATCCAAAGTTTAAATGTGATCACCAGAGAGAATGTTTGTTTTTAGTTCGTTGTACAAACTTTTTATCAAGTTTTAAGATCTCCTTTTACAAAATTTGTGCTTTTGAAACCAAGTTTTTCATATAAATTTGTTTAAAAAAAGATGTCTCTAGATCTTTGGAAAACTTTATTTCTTCAATTTTGTACAATGAAATTTTGAACAAAAGTTTCGATTTGTCATAAATTTCAAGCAATTTTCATTTGTCAAACTTTGGATTTTTTGTGTCACTTTAAGTAGTCTCACTTTAAATTTTGATGTATATTGCCCTAGGTGGGCCTAAAACAAAAATAATCAATGTTTTATAAAGTTTTCAAACGGAATATTACTTTTTTTATATCTTATAACTTTTGCATTTTTACAAAGAATCTTACAATTTCTTTATATGCAGTTTGGGAATTCTCCATCCGAATGTTTACAAACGTTTATATTTTTTATACAGAGTGGTAGGACTAAAATAAATTATTACATTTTAGAATTTGGATAGTTATTAATTGAATTGTTTAATAATAATTGGAAACTCACCATTTTCATGAAAATTTCGGCTGAACAATGAAAAGCGCGATTTCAAACTTTAAAATAAATTTACGTCTCACGTCCACTTCATTGGTCTCATAAATAAAAAATTAAATAAAACAATGAGCACAATTGCGTTATTTATAGACTTCCGTCAAGTATTCGACACAATGAGATTTTGAATATACCCGACATCGGAATCTATGCCAAATTTTAACAAGGTTTAACGATTCTCTGAAGGTATCAAAATCTTCGAGGTAAAAAATTGATTTGGTAATTTTTATTTTGAATTTATATTTTATAATACTTATTGTGCGGCCTAAAGGCCACACTTAAGCTTTTCGGGTTAGTACCCGAGATAAAAGAACCAATGGTAGGTACGGAAAAGTGTTATTAACTATTGATTCAAACCAGCCCTGTACAAAATAAAACTATTTATGAAAGCCTAGAGAAACGCACAACAAAACTTTTCATTCTGAAATTTTGATATAATTTACGATAAGTTAAAAATTTAAATACGTATATACATAACAAATAAAATAATAATCAAATGTTTTCCAACGTAATCATGAATTTACACATGAATTCGAATTAATAATAAAATTCTTGAACTTGGTTTGTTATCATAAAATTACCAATTAAAACTAACATCTCTTGCGTGATGTAGAAACCCACAAAACGAAGCTTGAAACCAAAAATTTGAATAATGCTATAAAAACTAAGTACATTTTAAACAGGCGCATGTGAATATTTTACAAAAATATGGTTTCGTGAATTTTTATTTATGTTTATGAAACGCGCTTGAAAGCGCTCAAAAGCTTAAAATTTCCGAATAATCGGATTTTGGTATATCTCCACACGCGTCAACGACAAAAAGTACTTTTCTTGGAGGATACACATTATTACTTTGAGGAATGAGATCAATTTACTTCAATCAGTTAAAAGTTAGTTGTTAATATTTTCTAAAAGTTTTAGCTGATCTAAAACAATACATTATCAAGAAAAAGTCTTTTTCTTACAGGGTGGAAGTTTTAGCATAATAAACCGGAGTGGTTATTGGGATTGTCCCACATTTGAATAAAGTATCCAATTTGTTGAATTTCGGATTCGAATCTCGGATTTCACGAAATTTATTAGGCAGGATTTTCAGTGAACGGTAACCCTTTAGGGTGAAATAAATTCTGTTGCGCACAGATAAAAATATTTGTTGATAAGCTTTAGGAATATCTGAATAGGTAAGTATAGAATTCAAATTTAATTAGGTACTTATAAATAAGCAACGTAAATTTGGAAGGAATTATTAACATATAAAATAATATTTTAATTAAATTTGCTAGTTTCCTAAAAGCAAAGTCATAAAAGACTCGAAGGTATTATACATTTGCGACATTCAAGTATACATGTTTAACAATACAAGATATATAAATGTCTCTGTGGTTACAATAATCAGGCACTTAAGTTTTCAACAATGCCTTTACACATGAACATTTCCAAAATAAATACAAAATTTTAACTGGTAGTTAACGTAAACTAATTATGGCACCGAGTAGGTCAAGTGTGTAAATTTACGAAAGAATTGTAGTTTTAACTTCGCTAAACGAGAAATACATTTTTTGTTATTTTATATAGAATTTCTATTTGTCAATATGGATTTAGTATTACTTGAATGCACAGAAATGGATTAGCTGCACTAGAATTTCCAGTGATTGCGCTGATAATTCTAAGCAAATAAATTTGTAAGTACTACAAATTTGCTTTCTGGCTTAACAATCAAACTTAATTTTATCATTTAAATTCATTGTTCGAATTTGTATTATATACAATGCTATTCTAGGTGAGTTATAAACAAAAAACGAAATATTCCCCTATGTGGATGAATTATACGTTTTATTCAACTTCAGTGAACCTTATTTGGGAGTTTTTTTTAATGCAAATATGTTTTCACAGATTTGTGTAAATTCTCGAATATAAGTACCAATATTGTTGATTCTAGAAGAATTCTTTTGTTAATTCATATACCTCTACAATCCATGGTGAGTTTGGTTAATTTAACAATTTTCCTCCAAATTTCCCGATCTTTCTTCTCCTCGGGATTAAACTCCAAACCCACCTGAGTCTGGGCGTTCCGTCGGTCCCATTCCCATCGGGGAAGTCTTCCCAGACTTCCCTGACCAGCCCCTGAGTCCGGCCGCCTCTGTACCCACCCACCTCAGACTCTGAGGTAAATAAAATAATGGAATATCATCATAAAGGAAAACAAGAAGTTGGGTAACCGATGAAACGATGGATATCAGAACAGGCTTTAGCCTAATCCAGGAAGTTTGATGATGATATTGTTATCATCATTATTGTGACTCCTAAGAATTTTAAGCTTGACACCTTCTCAAAATTGTTACATTCTGTTCTACTCTATCTGCCTGTGCCTTTCTCTTATCACATAGCTTTTCTTTGTTTTGTTCTCGTTTATCTCGTTAAACTTCTTTACTTTTATTACCGAATTTCCTATTACATTGATGTCGTCACCATCAGGCCAAGAATAGTATGAGGACATCCGCTCCAAACCCCTGTTCGCTTGTTTATCTTTGCTTCTCTTATGACTTTCTGCAGAGCAATGTGTGACCTTTTTCCCCGTTTGGCCCTTGAAACCAACGGTTCAATCGAACCACATCTACCAATAAAAAATTATTGGTAGTAAAATTTACCGTAAGAAAAAAAGGTACCCTGGTGGACGGATAAACTTGATTGCTGCAGTATAGAATAATAAAAAAAAACACGAATAATTTAAGCTAGTATATTCGCTGATAATCGTTACAGTACTGGCATAAGCAACAAAAAAATGAAAAAAATAGGCCAGTTTAGCCTTAGTCACCCCTAGCAATTGCTTGTGGCAATTGTGAAACAAAAAAAATTGGAGTGTTATCGAACAACTTCGCATCAACCAAGAACAAAAAATTAGCACTCACCCTCCTAGCTATTTAGGTTTACAAAAATGCTTGTGATAAGCGCTACAAGCGCGTTCCTTAATTGATGCGTGATGGTCCCGTTGAAGGAGAACGTAGGTGGAGACGATGGCTTCACCGGCTAATGTTGGAATGAGGAAGCTGATAACGTAGCTTGATCTACCAGGAACAGAAGATACTGCCGGCTGAATTGCTTCCCAAAAGGAACGTTGCGGGAAATTGTACTGAGGTAGGTTTTCTTATCGGTTGCTACCAAATTTAGCATCAAATACTTTGTCCAAATATGACAATCAAAATCAAAATTTACAGTCAAAACTGACAGCTCTGGCAAAAATTGTCGTTTGTGTTTTCAGTTCCTGATAAGGGGAAATACAACAAAAATCAGATACAAAACGGTACAAGAAATCATACTACTCACGATCAAATCTGAAAATAATCCGCTAGAAGCGAAAAAAGACACCAATAAATCATTAACTAAGTTAATTAAACAAATTTACTTAAAAAAGTCGGCCGTGTATCGTCACACTCAAGGAAAAAATGATAATTTTATATAGCGCCGCAATATGACCAACTAACAAATTATCGCCGACAAAACCGCTATATAAGGCACAACAAAAGTTCTCGTAACGCAATTGCAAATTTATGTTACAAATATTGGAAAAAGAACATCCCCCTGTTTTAGTCTGCTGTTGATAAAGAAATATTCAGGCATTAGTCTCCTGCCCTAACTGCGCTTTCGGAACCATTTACACGCATCCTTGTGAAGTGTATCAATTTTGTTGGGAATCCAAATTCTGCCATTACGCTCCACAGTTTCACCCTAAGGACGCTGTCATATGTTTGCTTAGAATCTACCAAATTTGATATTTCTATAAAATTTCCAGCACTTCTCTAATATTTTCCCAATGGTAAACACCTGATGGATGATTGATCTGCCCCTTCGGAATCTACAGTGGTAGTCTTCCACTATATTGTCCACATACGGGTTTAGCCCATTATGCTTGCCAAGATCTTGTGGTTCGTGTTAATTCGCACGATTGCTAGATAATTTACGCACTTCATTTTTCTCCCTTTTTATAATTGGGACTATATTACAGTCTCTTTCCATTCGTAGGGCATTTCTTCTCTAGCAGTGTATTCCGCTATGCAGTTTATGCCCACAGTTGCTCAGAAATTCTGATGGGATGTTGTCCCATCTGAGAGCATTTGTATTTTTCAACTGTTTCACACTTTTTGTCACTTCTTTGAATGTCGGGTCTTCAACATAGGAATCAGCCGCCTTATTGGCAATAACCTCGCCGTTGTTATCGACTGACCAAGGAGCTCCTTTCTTCTTGGTTTGATGGCCCCTTAAGATTTGAAATAATATTGTAGAATTGTTTCGGTCTGCCTTTCCTGCCATTTTCTTTCGAGTTGTCACTTCTTCATCATGAATCAAACAATAATCACAAGTTTAAAATTTACTTTATGAATATTAAAATCTAATAATTTTGTTGGATGTTGGTCATGGCCTGAATGTTAACAAGATCAATTGCTAATGCAAAACTCCCCGGTTGGACTCCAAGCACAGTCTAAAATTTCTTGACCGTCTTCTGTGCTTCGCAGGGCACGTAAAGCTGTTGGTCCCCTGTGTTAATGATTTGCCATCGTAACAATAAAAAACAGGGTGCAGGCACATCGAAAGGCAAGCTTAATACACCTGAGATGTAAAAACCAAAATGCTCATAGGATCAATTAAAAATAAAATTAGTTAAAAACAGGTCCTGGACCTCTACTAAGAAGAAGAAGAAGAAGACCAATGCTTGGTTTTTATTTGTTTGAATTTTTGAGTTTTGCTTTATGGATTTAGCTGTTTTATCTCTACAGTGTTATTTAATTTGGTCTTATTTTGATCATTTTCGTATTTTAATGCTCCCACCCGCTGAAATGTCTCCCAATAAATCAAAAAAGATATAAAAATTACAAGTTCCCATCTAAATTTTAAATACCTCCCCTAACCCTTTGAATTTTCTCATTTGAATAAGACAGGATTTTTGGAAGTGCATATGTCAGTTACTCCCCTCTTAAATCGAATTTTGTTATAAAATTGGTACCAAACGTTAGAACATCATTCGTGCATCAATAAGCATCCATTTTTTCGTTTGCGTCTCAAAGGCGCGGAGTTTTTCGCAAAAATATTTGGGGGGGATTATTTAGACACGACCTCACTTCCGGGTCTGTGTACATGTATTGTTTTTCATAAACATTTTACCAATTTTTAACGATGTAATTTTCGGAGCTACAGTGCCTCAAATTTCTTTTATGTCAATAGTTTAAAAATTCTTATTGTGAAAATATTTCTTTACGTAGTTAGAATTTCTTGCCGGTTTTCAAAGATGGTACAAAGATGGAAAATTTTTGAAGTTTTCTATTTCCACAAAGTAGAAGTAAAAGGCTTCAAAAAGTCGCCACTTTCTTACAAAGTTCTACCAAAATACTTTTACAATAATTGTAGAAAGCGTATTACTTCAAAAATAGGTATTTTCACAGAAATTCGAAAATCGACATTTTCATTTTTGTTCGTTATACCGAGTAATTATTTTCTATACCATCTTTCGAAACTTTATGTAATTTCATTCGAATTATACATAAAAGCCCTATTTTCATAATGAATATAAAATAATATTAAATTAAGAAATTTTCATTAATTGAAATAATTAAAGTTTTGGTACTGTAGTTCCGAAAATTACGAAAAGTTTCTTATTTTTTGAAATAATACTACGATACGAAAAACAAAATTAACTACGAGGTCTAAAATTGCTGTTATTCAAATGGGAAATTTGGAAAGCTTTAGGAAATATTTAGAATTGAGATAGGAACCTGAAATTTTTAAGTCTTTCTTCATTTATTTAAGTTAATTTGTTACGGCTACCCTCGATTGAATAAGACGGGGTTACGAAAATTTTAAGTAATAAATAAAGTTGCGATAAAATATCATAAATTTATATAAGAAAAGAAATTATTTTGAATAAACTGTACTTTTGAGTACGCTTAGCAACTGAATTTGTTTACGTTGCGTTTGTTTTTAAAATGAAATGTAAGAATGACATCATTATACATGGTGCAACGTATAGCTGCATCTCCCTCATTTACAAAATCTCTTTCTGTCTTAAAAAACTTTCAGTGCGACTAAATTCTGTAATTGGTCAATTTAAAAAATCACGTGTGATATGTATGCTCGTTGTAGCAAAGAGGAATGCAAATTGCATTATCCCAGGCAGTGTTCCTCGAATCATGATTTGAGACGCACTCACTTTAGTTAAGTTTGTTTTATAATTTTAGTAAAAGCCAATATTACCTAATAAAATAGTAGAATAATTAGTTAAAATAAATAATATTTAGTGTAGTGTAAATAGATAAGTCTCATAAGTGAAATTACCTTAACAAAATTATGCAAGGTGCAACAAATGAAATCAATTTATGTTTATCTGCAAGCATCGGCGTTATAATAATGAAATTCGTTTTTTTAATAAACCGAAATGGTCAAATATGAATGTAAAAGTATAAAACTACAAGAATTTTCATAATTAATTCTCAAAAAAACGTGCGCTCAAGAAATTAATGATTATAACAAATGGATACGTGAATTTTTACAGTAAACTATTAATAACGAATAAATAATGGAATAAACAATTTTTGGAATGAAATTAAGGCCCAGTTCTACGCTGTTAAGCGAAAATATCAAAAGTTGCAGCATCAAGCAAGACTACATTTAGAATTCGATGTATCACCACACAATTTGTCATTCTTCACATCAAACATGTGCCATAAAAAGTGCTACATAACACATTTCAATACATGGGTGTACATAAACCAAGTAAAAATAAGGTATTTCGAAATTGATAATTTTTTGTATGTACTCTGTTTATTATGTTTTGTTTTAATTTTAACTGAATGAACGAGTGAATGAATATTAATTTTAAGATTCTACAGTATTTTATTACAAGTAAAATACGAGTGTATATATTTCAAATTAAAATAAATGTATAAAAAGAGAGACGATGTTATCTTTATTCTTTTGCATATGCTCGAGGTAAGTTTGCAGAAATCCACACCCTGAGGAAGAAAAGTCGTACCAAGAGAAGTAGGTGACGCTCTGAATCGCCTACGGAACTGGGTAAAGCGTAACAATGTCGCCCAAGAGTGGGTCTGGCGAATTCTATTGAATTGCGAGACAAACTATCGAGGGTAAATGTGAGAGAGTGAAGTTTTCGTCCGTGTTTTATACATTTATTTTTATAAGATGTTTAAATTTTTTGGTAATGATTTTACTGAACAATGACAAAGTCATTGATTTTGATTATACTTTGTGTATATGGTCCTGGGTAAAGACCATATAAACTGCAGCCATATGATTGATTATTTTTATAATCAAGCAATAATCACCTGTATGATTAAATATTTTGTTTTTAGTTTGAACTCTGTGTATAAGGTCCTGAGCAAATAGACCCTAAACTGCATCTATTTTATTAGATAATTGGCTATTTGAATTTGTTTTTAAGTAATTTTTAGTTTCAAGAAAATTTTCTAATAATAAAATTTTTTTTTAATCATGGTAATTGAAAACGACTATTTAAAAATAACCAAGAACGACGGAGTTAGCGATCTGCAATAGACAAGAATAATTTCCCTGTATTGGTTAGATAAGTAAAATTGCTACGATTATTTTTTATTCATTTCAGTATGCGTTCATTAGAAGCATTTTGATTTTATCTTTAGTGAATAATTTTTGATTAATGCATTTTATGTTTCAATGAAAGAAACTATTTTTGAGTCTTTGTTGGTTTCGAATAAGAAACAATTTTTAATTAATGCATTTTATGTTTCAATGAAAGAAACTATTTTTGAGTCTTTGTTGGTTTCGAATAAGAAATAATTTTTAATTAATGCGTTTTTATGTTTCAATGAAAGAAACTATTTTTGAGTCTTTGTTGGTTTCGAATAAGAAACAATTTTTAATTAATGCATTTTATGTTTCAATGAAAGAAACTATTTTTGAGTCTTGGTTGGTTTCAAATAAGAAACTATTTTTAATTAATGCGTTTTAATGTTTCAAGAAAGAAACTATGTTTGAATATTTCGGTTTCAGATAAGAAACTATTTTTAGTAATGCATTTTGGTTTCTAGTCAAGAAATCATTTTTGAATTTATCTTTTGGGTAAAACTAGGATTGTTGTTTAGTACACCTCCTAGAAATGTGATAATAAATTAGTCTCACAATTGGAAAAATTAACGACGGAATTAGCGACCCACAGAAGGCGAGCCTAATATCCTAATTATTTTCAAATGCGGCACTAAATATCGCATTTTAATCATATTTAATTAAGAAAATCTCTTTAGTTCATGGTCCCTGGTACGACCTAAAAATGCGTCTATAGAAAGGTCCTCTATGACCAAGGAACGATTATTTTTATAATCAAAGCTTAATTTTTTTACAGTGGTTAAATTAGGAATAATGGTCCCTGGTATGACTTGAAAATACGCCTAGAACGGTTATCTTTATAACCAAGAAACGATTATCTTTTATAATCACGAAAATAATTATTTATAATTATTAACTTCCTAATTTTCCCCTGTAACTAAATTTGGACAAACGGTCCAGGAATATGACCTTAAACTATACCACCCTTAAATTTAAAATTACCTTTGTATAAATCAGTAAAAGTAAATTTCAAAAACTAATGTTCAAAATAATACAATAATAATAAATTAATATTTGCCGAATCGATATAAACATCGTTCTAGATAAGCCAGTATTAAAGGAATTATCAACCCACAAGGGAAAGAATAATATCCATATCTTGGTTAAAAATCAAAAAAAAACGATAACGATTGATTACGGAAAAGAACAAATTTTTTGCTTATCCATTATCTTCCAGAATAACTACGCCGAAACGTAAGATTGAATTTTCTATGAGGATAGTACGGTTTCTATAAAAACCAATTTGCGATATTTTAAATTTATTTGGTGTTTAAAAAGGAATAGCAATTATCTTGCAATAAAAATTGCGTTGTTTTTAAGTAAACAGATTTATTAACGTTGAAATATTTTCGGTAACTTTAATGAATTACCATACGGTATGGTGAGAGATTAAATAACTTTCAACGAAGTTAATTATTTTGATTATGTACTACCTATTCCAAAAGAAACATAATTTTATGCTAGTAAAATTAAAAGATAAGAACTCGTCAGCTGTCTGCTCTCCTGACGACAATTCTTTATAATAATACGTTACCTTGAACTTGGCTTAGAAGCGATAAGAAACGATGTTGCTTTTCTTTTAATCTATATATTCAAGGAATGAGCACTTTGAAAAATATTAAATTTTTTTAAATACGACTTGTTTCCCTAAACCCTATCTGAAGGATAAAACAATAAGTTGTGTCTAATTTTCCCGAAATAGCTAATCGTGAAAAAACATAATTTATTTAGTGTATGTCCAAAATATCCGGAACTAGCTACTTCGCCTGTTTTGAACAATGCATGATAATCTCCAGATAGTAAGTTTGATTATTCAAATAAGCAACATATTTCAATTTAATTCCGCAATAGTGGAAAAATTAAAGCCGAGATTTCAATAAAATAACTTTAGAATTGAAAGTTAATGTTATATTTATGATTCTTTCCTTTATAATGCATTAGTACACAATTAAAAGTAAAAACTAAGATAGACCAAGATAAAAGCGAAAGGGATTTGAAGAAAGCAAAATTAAATCTGTATTAGCGTTGTAAAAATATTGCCTCGAAAGCGTCGTATGTTTGTAAAATGCACACAACTAAATTGTACTTGAAGAGTAGCGACCTTGCACTAGAAATACGATAACGTGCTATAATAAAAAGAAATAATTTCTACAATATTAAAATCGTTGAGTAAAATTGGCAAATTTATGTCTCTTTTTGGTTTAAAGTAAATTATTAAAATTCTAGATTGACGAAATTAAAATCAAAGTCAATTCATCGTAATGCATTTTGTTATAAACTATATTAATAGTAATTTAGCAAGTACGATTTGCATAATAAGCTTTAATTGAATAAAGGAAAATTTTATGTGTACAATATTTACTAATATGCTGAAATGCTATAATTTAACGTAAACATTATCTTTCGAAGTAATAAATTTAACGAAATTATTTCAAGAAATCTTGAAGTGTTAAAGCGACACTCTGAAACAAAAGTACTTGTATGCGATTGAAGGTCACTACGTCTATCTAATAACGGAATAAATTCTTTTACATTTGGTTGTACAATCTAAAAATGCACTCGAATAAAGCAACCTTTTATTAAGTAAAGGTATGTAAATAATAAACACACTTTAACGTGATAACAATTGTATTTTTTAATTATTAACAAATGATTTTCTGGTTGTGGGATGCACTTCGTCAAATACAAGATATGCGGTTCCCCGAATTACTTGATAAGATTATCTGAGCATATTAAAGCCAGAAGAAGGAATTTCCTAGTTGTTTATCTTATTCTGAAGTTACGTAATAATGAGTCATACTTTTTACATGCAATAGTTAACGAAGTTTGTTGAACCGTTGATTATAATTTTTATCTCCGAAGTCTTATTAAAATAAATAATAAACAAAAATTCGTAGTGTTTTAATTGAAACCAAATAAAATAAGATGGCATAAATTAATAATTTTTTTTTTCGAAATGTTGTAAAAGATAGAATTCTAATTCATAAGATTAGCAAATATAATTCATAAAAACTTAATTTTTAGTTATACGAACAAGTTATTTACCATTATAACCGTCATGTGAAATCTCTTTAATTTTCTAAACCAAATAAATTCGAAATTATGTCACTTGCTATTATACCCGTTAGTAAAAAAAAAAAAAAAATATTTTTTTTCAGATAAAGGCTTGATTAATTAGTATGAACCAGGTCTATTAAGAATATAATCTTATTTACATATAAATTACGAATAGAAAAGATCGAACTTTTTAATATTTGATTACAAATAAATTTTAATAAATCTAAATTCCATATTATCGTCAATTAAAAAATAGTAATAATCCAAGATCAATTTTATCATTTCAACCAACTGGTTGTAATATCTTTTGAATAATTTAGATTAAAACAGTATTCTACCATATTTCGAAATATGTAATATTAATAATTTTTTAAATGGCATAATTAATCGTGTTCATTTGGGCTACACAATCTTCGACTAGATTGGAGTAGGGGAAGCCAGGCCTGTACGGTAAAATCTGATAACATGACCCGGATTGTTATTAAGACCCGTTCTCGCTGAATGTTTCTTCCTTTCTGCATAATCAATGAACACTGATACAATTTTTAACAGCCTCCTTTTGTTTTCTCTGAGAATTATTGATGAGGTAAGAATATTTTCATATGGAAAATTTCTTTAAGTTTGTCCAATAAAATGAAAATGTGAATTCTTTAATTCACTTACTTACAATTTTTTCATTGAAGCAGAAATAAATCTGTTTGCTACTTAAGACGAAAATAAAATACTGCTTTTTAACTAATTATATTTTATAATATCCATTAATTTTTTTACCAAATATAATGAATACGCTACTTCATTCTATCAAAACTAAGTATAATACATCGGTTATCTTTTGGAATTATTATGCCTAACCCACCAACTATAATTATCATATCGATTAGTTACTTTATCATAGTCTAAGAAATAATTTTTTATAATAATCAAATAGATCATCGTATCTTTTAAGTATGTAAGTTGCATTATTGGAAAAATTCCTTCGTTATCTCTGTGTAATATTTTTACGGTTAACCGCACCAAACGGTAGTCATAAATCCAATTCAATATCCAGCAGTGATTAAAATCACTGGATTCCACAAGATGAGTTAAGACAATTTTCGATTTGGTTGATTATCTCTAATTTTTTATACAATCATTCTTTCGTAGGAGAGGAAACAATGTCCGCTTCGTAAAACGAAAAAATAAATTATTAAGTCGGAAAATTCTTTTTTTTAAGAAATCCTACTAGGTGGGATATTCAAATTGGTCGTGCACTCTTCGACTATAGTATAGTAAGGGAAACTAAGTCTGTACGATATTCCTACTGGGATGATCCGGATTCTCACCAAGGCCCGTTCTCACTGAAATTTCTCCTTCCTTAAAGTTGTGGAATGTTTACACCATTTTGAATATTTTCGTCGCTGTTTTTTATAAACAATAATAAAGAATTCTTTAATTCACTCATTAAAATTGTTTTAATTTTAAAACTATTAGGTTCCAATTTGTAAATATGATTCTTTGGATACCAAACACCACTATTGTTCCAACTTGTAAATATGATAGGTTGAACAAAAACCCTCTGAATTTTGAATTAATAAGTTTATCGTATTTACATTTAATAATTTTTGAGTATCGATTAAATATTTTTACAATTAATAATTTTGAATATCGATTAAATATGTTTACATTTAATAATTTTTTTAATATCAATTAAATATTTTTACAATGAACAATTTTGTCGTAACTGAATAAGTTTGTCGTAACCGAATAATAAAATTATCGTATTGTATTAACAACTTTGATAGTTTCTCTTGAATATTTTTATCGTATTGGAGTAATAGGTCTCCATTGATTAAACGTTTAGTTTAAATTATAATTTTTCTCATACAAATTAAATGGAGAGATATTCATTTTATAAATAAAAATGAAGCAAGCATGCTCGAGACAATTTCTTCTTTAAGATATCCCAACTAAAATGTTAGGCTTAGCTTAGTTGTACAGTCATCAAATGAATTAAGTTGAGGGAAATTAAGTTTGTACGGAAAATCTGATAAGATGACCCGGATTCTTATTAAGACCCGTCCTCGCTGAAAATTCCTCGCTCCTACAACTTGATGTACATGTTCACCTTCATAAATATTTGATTTTTTGTTTTCTGATGAACTTGATTGAAAACAGTAAGAATAATTTCATACAAGCAATTGGAAAAATTGTCTTGATAAAATGAAATGGAATTCTTTAATTCCACTTACTTCGATCTTGTTTTCCAATTTCAAATTTTAGTATTTCCATTTATAAGTATGATTGATCAAAATACAAACGCTTATGAATTTTAGCCGTTGGAAAATAATGTCTTTTTTAAGGTTAGCCTTAGTTGAGTACTGCTTAGCCTGTATGGAAAAATCTAGCATGATGACTCGGATTCGCGCCAAGACCCATCCTCGCGACGTAGCTCGCTTAGCTTTTGTTTCCCGAAAACTAAGGATAGATTTCCAATGATAATTTTAATTCATAAACCCCCCAAACTCTTCTGAAGACCTCTTGTTCTGCTTCAGAACCGTAAATAAGAACAAGTGGCGTCCAACAAAATTAAAACCATCATTGTACTTTGAGTTACTGCAGAAGGCAATGAATGGTTATTGTGTTTTTAATGTTGTTTTTTATTATACTTCTAATAAGTAAACTTTCTTATAAAAAATAATTCCAATTTTTAGTGTACATTATGTCATTTTTTTTTTATTTGTTTTTTTTTATTACGAGTGAGCGTGTTACGGCTACCCTCGATTGAATAAGACGGGGTTACGAAAATTTTAAGTAATAAATAAAGTTGCGATAAAATATCATAAATTTATATAAGAAAAGAAATTATTTTGAATAAACTGTACTTTTGAGTACGCTTAGCAACTGAATTTGTTTACGTTGCGTTTGTTTTTAAAATGAAATGTAAGAATGACATCATTATACATGGTGCAACGTATAGCTGCATCTCCCTCATTTACAAAATCTCTTTCTGTCTTAAAAAACTTTCAGTGCGACTAAATTCTGTAATTGGTCAATTTAAAAAATCACGTGTGATATGTATGCTCGTTGTAGCAAAGAGGAATGCAAATTGCATTATCCCAGGCAGTGTTCCTCGAATCATGATTTGAGACGCACTCACTTTAGTTAAGTTTGTTTTATAATTTTAGTAAAAGCCAATATTACCTAATAAAATAGTAGAATAATTAGTTAAAATAAATAATATTTAGTGTAGTGTAAATAGATAAGTCTCATAAGTGAAATTACCTTAACAAAATTATGCAAGGTGCAACAAATGAAATCAATTTATGTTTATCTGCAAGCATCGGCGTTATAATAATGAAATTCGTTTTTTTAATAAACCGAAATGGTCAAATATGAATGTAAAAGTATAAAACTACAAGAATTTTCATAATTAATTCTCAAAAAAACGTGCGCTCAAGAAATTAATGATTATAACAAATGGATACGTGAATTTTTACAGTAAACTATTAATAACGAATAAATAATGGAATAAACAATTTTTGGAATGAAATTAAGGCCCAGTTCTACGCTGTTAAGCGAAAATATCAAAAGTTGCAGCATCAAGCAAGACTACATTTAGAATTCGATGTATCACCACACAATTTGTCATTCTTCACATCAAACATGTGCCATAAAAAGTGCTACATAACACATTTCAATACATGGGTGTACATAAACCAAGTAAAAATAAGGTATTTCGAAATTGATAATTTTTTGTATGTACTCTGTTTATTATGTTTTGTTTTAATTTTAACTGAATGAACGAGTGAATGAATATTAATTTTAAGATTCTACAGTATTTTATTACAAGTAAAATACGAGTGTATATATTTCAAATTAAAATAAATGTATAAAAAGAGAGACGATGTTATCTTTATTCTTTTGCATATGCTCGAGGTAAGTTTGCAGAAATCCACACCCTGAGGAAGAAAAGTCGTACCAAGAGAAGTAGGTGACGCTCTGAATCGCCTACGGAACTGGGTAAAGCGTAACAAATTTCAGCATTAAATTTCAAATTTCACCAAAATCAGGACCACCCCAATGTTGATTGATTTGTTTCGATTTTAATTTCAAGCCCAGTGACTTACGTCCATAAAAAAAACTCCGAAGATGTGTGAAAAGCATGAAATCTGTGTCTGTCTTAATTAGTGTCTGATTAATCCAATTCTTCTATTATCGCATTCACAGTTCTGTCTTTATACAAATGATTGTGGATTCTCATTCTGAGAATTGAGTAGAACTCAATCTAGTTTTGGAAATTATTACAGTAGAACCCCGATTATCTGAGATAAATAGCCCAGTTCACATAATCAGGCTCGATTAACGCGGAAGATCGGATAACCGAAACTCGGATAGTCGGGATTCTACTGTAAATATGAAACAAAATTTGCATCACGTTGTATATCTTTATCGAATTTATAATCAATGGTACTATATTTGATATTTTTTAATCCATAAATTACAAATATAAATTTATTTTATTGTTTGGGCAACATCGAAGCTTTAGTGTTAGGTTGGCCTTGCAGTTGAACTACAGACTTAATAATCTAAATAATCCAAAAGTAGTTTTGAACCGAACATCATAAACCTTCAGCAAAAAAATTACATCCTATAAAATAATCACAAAAGCTAAGGTTAATTGCTTTGCTAAACAAGCAGATTTTATAATACCAAAAAATCCCCTTTTCAATCTCTAATAGTTTTGAGGATTAATGAGTTATAAAACCCGTTGGATTTTCCTCTTTGATACACTTTTTAATACTAAATAAATATTTTATTATACTATCATTTACAATATTTTCTTCATATCTTTGAACTATTCTTTTGAACGACGATTTATGTTAGGTATACCCATAAATTTTATTTTATTTCGCAAGTTGTTGATTTATTTTGTAAATGCTAGAAATATTTTTAACCTGCGAAAGAAAGGAGAATTTAAAAAAAATGGAATATTAACTTTCCAAGTAGCGGCAAGTAAATTATACTGACGTGGATTTATATTTTGCATTTAAACGATGCTATAAAGTTAATTTTGTAGTTATATAGTATGTTAGTTAATCCTACCCTTAAACCGGACAATGTCTAAAGGATTTATGAAATGACGTTTTCACGTATCTCCCAAGTCTAAAGCGTTTTAGTATCAAGATGCAAAATCTAATTCTATTTATTAACAACAAAAAGTAATTGAAGCTGCTTTACTTTTAGCTTTTATTTAAAATGTAATCAATTTTGAAAAGTTTGGTTTTGACACGACAAATTGTTACCACAAAATTGAGGGTTACATTAAACGTTTATGTGTTAATGAGGGCACGTTTTAACAAATTACTCTGTTTACACCGCAATTAATTATAATTTTTTTTGCAAAAACAAACTAATTTCAAATATTGTTGTTAATGAAACGGTTAAATTGCCAGCTTTATAAATTAATAGCGTCGATTTTATCAGAAGATGGAACTTTTGATACCGAAGATTATGGTGATTAATTATCGAAAGGATAATTGAATCTTTTAATTATTGAGATTGGCGAAAACGATTTTGCTTGTTGTTATTTCAGGAATTTCTATTTTGCTAGAAGTCAGAATTAATTATTAGTACAAAATACCAACCAGCTTTTAATCACGTGGAAAAGGGCCAACCTAAAAGAATGCAATAAACGCTCAAAGGTAATAAGGTATTGAAAACTTTCTCCTTACATTTAGAAAATTTGGCCTGGGAAAGTAATTTCTGACCGTTAAGCAATTAGCAGAGCAATATGTTATTTTAATTGCATAGTTTAATTAACTCGATCGAATTAAAATCATTGTGATGGTAAATTTCATGGATCGTGTCTCTTAGGCCCGGTTATCTTTTGTGTTTGTAGAAGACCCCCATAACGGAAATCTGTATAGGCCTCCAGATAATCTCGATATCTTGTTTTCGGTTAAGTAATTCCTTGTTTGTTATATTTCCCAAATCCTGACAAATATTCCAGTTTAGGAAACAACTTTTTAAATCTACAATCTTATAACATGAAATTTAATGTCATTAAAATTTTATCTTAAACTTTCCAAGTTCAATTAAATTTAACTGTACGGGGGAAATCAATAAGTTCTGTGAAAACGGTATAAGGAAGCGATAGTTTTTCATGAAATAAATTTTATTTTTCGACATAATCTCTTGGAAACTCAAGGCATTTGGTACTTCTTTGAATTAATTTTTCTAAGCCACTGAAAAAAAAATTGTTTCGATTGCATTGCAAAATAGCTTTCCATAGCATACATCAGCTCTTCATCGGTATTAAATTTCATCCCTCGTAATTCTTTCTTTAAATTTGGAATAGAAAGTAATCGATAGGGGCCAGGACTGGACTGTAAGGTGGGTGATTTATTTCTTCGAAGCCACACTTTTTAATAGCGGCCTGTGACACTTTCGATTAGTGAACACGTGGATTGTCTTGGAGTAGCAAAAATGTTTGTTTCACTTTGCCTTCTCTGTTTTCTTGAATAGCTTCCTTTAATTTCTGTAATAAATGAATGTTATACTTTCTTTATGACATAGGCAATCAATTAAGAGAATTTCCTCGGCATCCCAAAAAATTGTGGTCATAATCTTCCCAGCTGACGGTTGAGTTTTGAACTTCTTAGGTGGCGATTTTCCCTTTTGTATCGACTGCAGGGATTCTTGTTTGGATTCAGGGTCATATTAATGAATTCATGTCTTATTACCTTTATTTAAAATTGTTTCTTCGATCAGCCTCGTGCATTTCCAAAAATTACCTAAAAGCTTCGGCTCAAAATTGCTTCTGTTCAGAAGACAGCATCTTGCACTCACTTTTGATACATGAAGATAAATTGGTTATCCAATGGTTGTTTGGATCAATTTAATTTTTGAAAACTGGCCTTCTGTTTAATTTTGTTACAAATCACTTTCGGGATTTTTTATAACTCCTTTCCTTAAACCGTTTTCATCTAACTTATTGATCTCCCCTCGTAAATAATGAAGACAAAGATTTTCAAACAATATTGCAAAATTATTACCTAAATTTCATTTACACAATAAAAATGTATAATTTTATGATTTCCATTTAATTTAAACGGTATTTCATTTTGCAATTCAAATATCACGCCTTGAAGTTCAAATATGAAAGAACTGTAAACAAAAGTTACTACAATAATTACAGAGTTTTTAACTTCGTTTCTTTTTATTTGAGTTTTCCAGTTCGGTATTCTCAAATAAAAAGCAAACTTATTATTTGTTTCTTATATTTTAATGTGAGAAAAAGCGGTTATTTATTTATTTATTATGGTATCAGAAACAGTCTAAATCATAATGTGAGAATTAATAAATCGTCCTTCGACCATAATTAGGGGGATTTTGAGGTATTTAGGATTATGTTGTGTAGTTGTTCTCACCTTCCTTACTCAACAGGAATACGCCCGTACAATACGATCAGCCCAAGTAGGCCGTGGTGTAGTTTATAGCCGCCTTTAGCCATTTAGTACGTGATTGTTAAGGTTGTGCTGCTTAAAGTCCGCACGTATCGAGATTATTACCATAAGCGTAGACCGTAATTGCCACTACGTCCTTTCGTAGGACGAAGGAATCTGAGAGAGAGACCGTAATTGGTTAGCCATTTCGGGGAGTAGGCACGTTAAATTTCAGCACTTCGTAAGCATCATGACAGGAGTTAGTTGTTCTGATTTACCTCTTCGCGCCCGATCTACCTTTTCGCGATCGAATTGTATTTGGCATTCCTAACTCGAGTTTCGTATCGGGCCTCCCTCGACAGGGTTTAATAGTTGTGTTAACCTAGAAATTCGCAACTGAACGTTCTATAAGACCCTCGCCATAATTATTGTCGTGGATTTGTTGCACACTTTGTATATTCCCTCGATCTATTTCACAGTCTCTTTATGTAAAATGTTTTCTTCATTAACCTGCATTTCTACGTATGTAAAATGTATATTTGATAGATTTGTTCTCCTTCTAAATAATTTATTCAATTGTATTCGAATTTACCAAGGTCGTTTTTAGCCAGGATTTCCTCGATAAAAGTCACGTTGGATTCCAAATTAAAGCTGGGATATTATGTTTTGAACAATTTCATTTAATTAAACTTTCCAATATTATTATTTAAAAAGTCTTTATTTTCAATGCTGAAATAAACAGGATTATCCTCTCGCACAAGGACGATTGCCTAAACGTGAATCTCTTTTTACCGGCCCCGCTTCACTTGCAATTTCTAATTGCTTATTGTTATTATTTATTTTTTCCTTTACTAAAAAATAATGCTTATCTGCCTCTTATATTCAATGAAATCTGCTTCAAACTTTATTTTATACTTAAAAAAACTTGATAAATTAAAACACACAAGAGCGAATTCCCTTCTCCTTTGCTGACCGAGTACAAAATTTTCTCGTGCCAACTTCCACATACGAGAATCGAAAAATCTTTCGGTATCATCAATTCGCAAAAGAAATTGTATAATCTTTTTCGAATATATCAAAAATCAAGAGCTAGATTATTTTCCCTGTCTAGTTTTTGGAATTTTGTAATATTTCCCCAAATTAAATCACAAATATGAAATGCATTACAAATTTATCAAAACAAAGAAATCTAATTCTTATTAAAGTATTATTTCAAATATTTAAATGATCAAACATCCTTCCCACTTCTACAATTTTCAATAGAGCCAATCGTGTTCAAACCTGTTTCTGAAATAAAACTATTTCACTTGGTATATCTTCTTCCCTCTCCACCATCCATTTTTTATTTTTCTTTACTTGCATCCCATTTTCTTTTCTAGATTTTTGTAATCTCATTCTGTTGTTTTTTTGGAATAACATTTTCTTTTTCATTTCCTTCTGCGATTCAAATCGTGATCGCTGTTGTTTCAATCCATTTAATTTTAAAACATGCCATAAAAATTTTCCAATTCCACTTCTTTTTCTCCTATACAATTTTTTCTTCCTTTTGGGACTATGTCTCATCTTTTTCAGTTTTTCTTAAATTTCCGCCTGTTTATTACATTTTCGTTCATTTCTTTCACTTTTGCCAAAATTTTGATTTTTTTCTCAAGAATTCATTTTCAGCACTGAAAATGGTGTCATAAATGTCGACTTTTGTTTCACCATTTTCAACATTGAAAATAGTGTTTAAAATGTCGATTTTTGTATGTCATGTGATTATGAGTTGGGAGTTTTCTTTCATAGAATAATCATACAAACAGCAACTCGTGCTCGAAAAATATTTTTCTTGGCCTCGTGCTGTTACATGCGAAAATAAACTTTCGTGGAATTATGTTAGTGGCAGGATATCTTCTGGAGGAGGATGAAAATGAGGATGGGACTTTGAGAGAAAGATAAATGCAGTCTTGAAAACATGTGAACTGGATGGATGAATTATTTTTTTTAGGAAATAAATGGATCTAGGGAATTTTGGAGTATATAATATGGTGATGACAAAGTAAATAGAATGGTAACGAGTCAGTGTTTATAGAAAGCTGTATTTATGTTTAACACAATGATGCTTAAGGCTAGGGTTTTGCAATTCATTGGAGTAGAATAACTATACTCATCTTAATTGACGGATTAACTTAAAAGTTTGAGCGCACATTAGCAAATACCATTAACTACTTTATATTTTTGTATTTTAAAAATATTCATAAATATTGATTTTTTGCCGAATTATTGGAAATATGTTCAGTTATATTCCCATAAGAATTACGTAACCAGGTGATTTTCCATAATGTGCTGTAATAAGGAAATGCAAATATCATAATTATTAAATTTCATTGCTGTTTGAGCAAATAGGATATTCTAGAACATTCTAGAAGCATAAGATTCGCTAAACAAACAAAAATTGTAAAACACATAAAAACCAATGTCAGTCAGTATTCAAAAGGTATTCATTAATAATAATAATAATAATAATAATAATAATAATAATAATAATAATATTTATTTAAATGTACAACTGTACATATAAGTACAACAAATTTAAAAACATAAACATACATAAATAAAATTCAATGTATATACTATTTAAGAATTCCGGATGGAAACAATTTAAATTATTCATTTAGTTTTTACAAATTCCAGTGCGCTCTGCTTGAAACGGCGCAGGTTATCTCGTCTCATTGATATTGGTAGGCTGTTATATAACACAAGACCATCATGATATATGGAGCGCGTATTCTTTAAGGCGCTATTATGTTAGTTAGTATTTAAAATTCATTATTATAGTTAAGCAGAAACTCTGCAAGTTTAAATCATATTGTGGAAATAAATATTTGAAGAAAATAAATTAATAAAATTTGTGAGTGTTTTTTTTAAATTTTAAGTGTTAGAAAATAGAAGTTAACTTGTTCTACTTTCCAATTTTTTTTATTTAGATAAAAACGCTACAAAGTGAATAATGATTGTTATAAAAATAATTAATGAACGAAAAAATTTTGAATTTTTTCAGGGTAGACAATTTCCTGAAATAAACTTTTTTCTTTGTCTACAAATTACAAAACTTTTTGATTACAAATAAAAATGTATTACTTATATAATAACGAAAATAAAATGCAGGTAAAATTTATTTTATAAAATTCAATTATGGCTTTTAATTAAGTATTATATCGATTAAATTTCCACAATGTTTTGCAAGTATGAAAAAACATATTCGTATGTTACAACACAAGGGCAAGGACAATACTCAAACATTCAGCGAGTACAGGTTTTAGCAAGGAGATTGCACTGAAACCTGCACTCAATCTCCGCAGCTGAAACCTGTACTCGCTGAATGTTTGAGTATTGTCCGAACCCGCGTTGCTGTTGCGATGATAATTCCGTGAAGAAACGCTACAACTTAAAAGCACAACATCACATACGAAAATCGACATTTCAAACGCCATTTTTAATATCGAAAATGGTGAAACAAATTGACCATATCGCATCACAATCATTGCAAAAAAAATTTCGTAAGTACCGAAAAAAATGGAAGCATAATCGCACTAAATTTGTATTATAAAATTCGTTAATGTAAAATTCGTTAGAAGTATGTATATTGCTTTAAGTCAACTCGGGTGGGAACTAATGCGTTGAACCGGTTTCCTACATCTTATCGGTTGCGAGGTGCGTTAGTCACGTATGTATTCTTTTACGCCCCACTACAAATATTCGATTTTCACCATGCACTTAGGGTATATTGCGAGATTTTTTATTACGTATGAATTCTTTTACGCCCCACTACAAATATTCGATATTCTGGTAGGGTATTTTGAATATTTTTTATTTACAAATATTATTCAACTGTGCATGCGTCGTATCCATAGTACAATGTAAAATAGCTCACGCTGATTGGTCGGAACCACTCTAATATGACCCTGAGTGGAATTATCGTTTGTATAAATGTGTTGTATTGTCCTCCAATTTCCGCAATTGTTGTTATCTAACTCATAATAATTTTGATATTTAAAACTGTTTAATTGAAACAAAGGAACACAAAGGAGAGGCAAATACGAGGGGAAATGTATAAGTTCGGTAAAAACGGTATAAGGAATCCATATTTTTTAATGATGTAAATTTTATTTTTCAACACCAAAGGCCAAGTCTCGACTGTAAGGTCGGTAATTGATTTCTTCGTGGCCACACTTTGAATAGCAGCCTGTGGATCTTTCGAGTTATGAACTGGTGCATTATCGTGGAGAAGCAAAGATTTTTGTTCCACTTTGCCTTTTTTTACATTCAATAGATGCCTGTTGTTACAAAATTTTATCAATTTCGTAACAATTTGAATTTATTCAAATTCAAATCCTTCCTTCTAGCGCCACTTATGTAACGCCCTGTATATCGAACGTGATTTGATAGTAATTTAGACGCGCATGCGAAGATAGTCAGTTCTGGTCTAGCAAGTTAACGGGCAGTCGACATTTTGTAGTGGTCCTATTTTTGCAATCGATTATTTATTCGATTTTCGATCACCATTGTTGTTTTATATCGTGCGTAATAGTGTTTTCGCCGTGACGACGGATATTAGGAAAATCATACGTATCGATTCCGTTAACAGCTATTTCTACCGTTTTCGAGATAGCATTTTTTTATCTCCACCACGTTTTGTACTTCTCAAGTTTGACACGCAGTCAAACGATCATCATTAACATTTAATTGGATTGTTGATTATACCATTCTACCACACATCATACTGAGGGGCGCAGTTCCGTCAACGTTCACCCTGCCGAAAGCTGTTGTTCGTGCCATCACGTCGGTACGATACGATCGAGGACTCGAGGAGGGAGCCGTAGTGTCAAGGATCTCAACCACCTATACATTCAAGGAGCATTTGTCACCCTTAAGTTTGTGAACTTTCCTGAGCTCGGGTAAAGTATTATTTTATTCTTGTTTGTTTATGGTGGTGTACATTTTGTATTCAATTAAAGCCAACATTTGTATTGGCGGGGTTACCTTTTGGGTTCCCGAATTGGGTAGTATCTTTGACGTGGCATTCATTAAATTCATTAACGTGCAATCCATAATTAGCACGTCACGGCCACGTTTGTTTCGTTGTGTTGATATCATTAAACGTAGTCAATTCAAATCTTGTTTTATTTCGACGGAAGCGTATCCTTTTATTATTTCAGCACTGCACGGAGTGGAATCCACGATCCTCGCTCCCAGCTACAGCGAGTTAGTTTATAAAGTACATCAGGGCTACCACGTAATAAAAGTAGGAGGTTGTACCTTCTGCGTGGTGCGTTTTATTTTCTGGGCCGTTCCCCCATTAGGAACGGGGAGAAAGGATTGCGTTTCAATATACTTTCTCAATCAATTAACAGAATTTCCTCGGCATCCCAAAACATTGCGGCCATAATTTTTCCAGCCGACGCGACGTTCTATAAAACAAATCAAATAATATGTTGAGAAACATTGCTTTATAATAAACTAGCTGGCAGAGGCGGCCTGCCGGCCGTCTTTAGCCATCTAGACCGTGTCGGATGTGGTTGTTCGGCCTCATTCAGGGAAATCGCAACCATACGTGTAGACCGTGGTTGTTCGGCCTTCGGCCTCACTCAAGGGTATCGCACCCATACGTGTAGACCGTGGTTGTTCGGCATTCGGCTTCACTCAAGAGTATCGCAGCCATACGTGTAGACCTTGGTTGTTCGGCTTTCGGCCTCACTCAAGGGTATCGCAGCCATACGTGTAGACCGCGGTTGTTCGGCCTTCGGCCTCACTCAAGGGTATCGCAACCATACGTGTAGACCGTGGTTGTTCGACCTTCGGCCTCACTCAAAAGTATCGCAACCATACCATCGCGAATTTTCCTTTGCGAATTTTTGCACTATTTTAATACAAAAACATGCGCATTTTGTCAAAATTACAAAAACAAACTTTGTGTTTTATATATTATAACGTTCTTGAAAAAATCGGATTTTGACATAATTTTTTTCGTCCAAAAAAAAAATTTTTTTTACATGGAGAGTTTATAATAGCGGCGTTCGCCTTAGAATTCGTAGCAAAACCTTTAGTAAAAATTTGACATCGTTAGAGCTCTCCGTTCGGGAGATATCGATGGGACGGACAAACTTTGTGTTTTATATATGTATTAAGATTAGGCAATGGAATGACCAAAAACTTTAGGAAGTATTTTCTAATTAAACTTATTTGTTTGAATGCAATTATTGTGTGTCGCCATCGCCGCTAAAGGAACGATTTACATGGGCAAACGCGAAGAAAAAACTCTTATAAACACAATTGACCTCATGAAGTGGTACAAGTGGACCACTCCGTGTATATTTTAATAATGCTTCCTCTGTGGTCGTTCTTTCCATTAAGTTACAGCAAAAGGAGGAACGTTAAGAACAACTTAAACGTGAATACATTTTCAAACAATTTTCACTGTTCACGTAGCAGCAATTTGGCATTTCTTGGTTCATATTTAGCATTTAGTTTTACATATATTAACTTGAACTTGTAATTACAAAGTTTTAAACTTTGTTTGCCTTACAGATATAGAGCTTACCTGCATTACATTAACAATATTCATAACGGAGATAAATATAATATAAATGAAAAACGTGAACTACAAAGTAATGAAAATATTATTTTATGTTTTCATATATGTATGCGAATATGTACGTAATAAAAAGGTTATTGCAAATATTTGATGAAAGCATATAAAAAGAATTGATCGACAATTCGCATATGTTTCCAGCTTATCCGCTATCATCAGAATCGTAACTTTTCAAAAGAAAAATTTCGATTTAAGAAATTATGCTTTCGCTATTACAACAGCTGTAACTTGAAAGAAAATTTATTTGTATTTATGCTATGAACACAATATAATCTATTATATAATAAGCTTTTACATAAAATAAATAAGCGTGGTATATTTGGAACTTGAAAATCGTTTTCACATTCTCAATAGTGTAGGTACTTATTTTAGCATGATTAATGTGAGAATTTTCCACCATCTTTCAAAAGAACCTTATTTCAACAAAATTTATAAAACATACGCGAAGTGATAATTTTTTTGAAATTTCACGCAACAGTGAGGTTATTACCCTATTGATGGACTTTAAGATTATTTGTATCTCTAATATACGCTATTTATTGTTAAGAAGAATAAAAGTCAGAAATTTAAATTAACTTTAGAAAGCTTCAGGCAGATCTGGTTACTTCATTTTAAAAAGAATTTAGTGAACGAAGAAGCGAATAATAATAGATTTTATAAAATTGTCAAAACCCAAACTGCGTATAAGTTATTCAGTTGTTGGACTAGGGAAACCCCTAAACTTTATAGCTACCACAGACTTGACACAATATCCATGTTGTACATGATTTCAAAAATTCCATTTACATCAACAAGATATTCCAAACGTTCCTCGCCAAATTTAAAATTCAAATTTGCATTTTATAATAATTAAAAAATAATATTAGAAAACACGCACTCAGCAGAAAAGGAATTAGATTAAATATATTTTAAAGGGTTTTTAAGCATTACTTATCTAAATTAAATTTATCCACATTAACCTAAAAGAGTTATATCTATTAAAAACCTTTCGATTTAGCTCCCTCGTCTGGAAGCTTCTTCTATTTAGTTAAAACTCGTTTTAAAATTAAAATCTCCAGATATAAAGGAAACAAGTTTGAATGTTTATTTTATGCCTACGTTAATTTTTTAAAGTACATGGGCCCCTTAAGAAGGTAATTACTTTAATTGCACTGAAGTTTTTCGATGCAAAAGTACTCAGGTAATATTTTAATTTGATGTTGAAGTGTTTAAAGTTTTGTGTTACATATTTTAATTACTGTCCACCAATTGAAACAGTTATCCTTTAATTATATTTTTTCAACCCTTGAAAATATTTGGTACACAGTTTTGAGTTAATTAAGTCAGGCACAGAGCTTGGGCAGGTCAAGAGGTACAACATCGATTTAATAATTAATTTTATTGTTCTTTATATACTGAAGTGTTATTTTCTTCCTTGAGATTTTTCAAATATTCAAAGTCCGAGCTGGGGTTATCCTGAATTGAAATTACGGTCACGCGTTAACGCGAATATTTTTGCACGCGGAATTTCCATTCTTAGAATGAAGTAAGACGCAATGTTGGTCTGTTTAAACTCGCGACACCCGATACGATTAATAACATCGACCATCCTTCTTATGAGATAGACGAACATGCAATTGATGATTTTGAATTGACCGCTATTATTACTTTAATGTTAATTTATGAAAGTGAAATTTGTTAATTTTGTATTGGCGTATATAATATTGTGTCCATCTAAATTCCACCTAAAGATAATTAAATTTTATAAATGCAGAAATGTGATTCTAGTAGAAAAATTAGCAACCTACCAAGAAATTAATACGTGATTTACTTCGTGAAAAAAAAGAATACGTCCAGGTCGAACAGAGTCCAAACTTTTATGGTAGAAGTGAAAATTTACCACGAGAATTATGGAGGAAATATTCAATCGATCGGAAATTAATTTACATTGTAAATTTGATTTGTACAGGGGTTCATAGTATAAGGCTAGTATAAATTGCTTAGTGAATAATCAGCATTGGTTTGTTCGGTCGTTCAACGTCGACTAACCTTTTGTCCTTCGTGACTCATATTTTTGAATCGTTCGAGGATCACAAACACGTTGATGCTGTGTACACGGATTTTTCTAAGGCATTTGATCGCGTCTCACACTCGGCACTTTTGTCCAAATTTGATTCAATGGGGTTTGGACAGAATGTAGTTAAATGGGTGGGTAGTTTTCTTACAGACAGAATTCAAGTTGTTGGGTTACAGAATTTTCTCTCTAGGGAAATCCCGGTTTATTCTGGCGTTCCCCAACGGTCACATTGCGGGCCCATTTTGTTTTTGCTATTCATCAACGACATTGGTAGATACATAAAGAATAGCTCGTATTTACTATTTGCTGATGACTTGAAAATCTTCAGAACTATTGGATCCATAGAAGACTGTAGGCTATTACAATCTGACCTGGACAATTTACACCAGTGGTGTGCCGACAACAATTTGTGGTTTAATTTCAGCAAATGCTCGGCTATTACCTACAAGAAGCATGACTGCGACATGTTTAGGTACAATATAAACAATGTTGAACTTAATGGTGTAACTGAAATCGATGACTTGGGAATTCGTCTCGACTCCAGTTTGACATTTAAAAGTCATATAGCAAAAATTTGCAACAGTGCTCTTCGTTCGTTAAGGTTTATTCATCGTCATAGCAGGTTTTTCTCGGCCAACACAATTAAACTCCTTTATGTCTCTCTTGTTAGATCGCAACTTGAGTATGGGTCCTGCGTATGGTCTCCGCACTACGATATTCACATCTCAAGATTGAACAGGGTGGAACGTAAGTTCCTAAGATACTACCATTTCAAATGTGGTTTGATACGTGATGACTTCTCCTATGAGGACAATCTCAGTCACTGCAGGATCAAATCGTTAGAACACAGAAAAGTGGTTGCAGATGTGTATTTTATCCACCGCCTACTGAACGGTACGATTTGCTGTGATGTCCTACGTGATCGATTGAAGTTCCGTATTGCAAGTCACAATACTAGACTGAATGAAATATTTCAAATTGCTCATCACAGGACAAGCTACGGTCTAAACAGTCCATTAACCCGAATGTGCCGCCATATAAATAGGTTAAACAAGTTCGACAGTTTTAACATATTTCATAGCTCACATCGAGTATTCAAAGACAATCTGATGTGGAATATTAGCACCATTGGTTAATATAATATGCATTTACAACAAAAATTGGAGTCATTTGATTGTTTTGCTAAAATATTTTTTAATACTTTTTTTTGTATTTAGGCTCTGAGAGCGATTATTTAAAGTGGTGTATCCGTTAATAATAAATAAATAAATTGAATGGGTTGGATTAAGGACATCCAAGTTAATTTTTATGCATAATTTTGTAATTCACTTTACATTTTGGAAACACATGTTCGTGTTTGAATTAATTTGATGGTAAATAAAATTATCAGTTGTACATTTAAGTATTGGATAATTTCACATGTGGAACGCGTCTACATTCTTGAGTTCATGCGGTCCGATTGAGCTGATAGCCGTGGCGATTTTTAAATGTATTTCAATTTTTTTCAACTTGTATAATTAATTTTGATAAATTATCACAAAGAACATCACAATACATGTAAGTTTTTGCGCCTTTACAATCCATACCATGGCCTTCTGGCGTCAATCTACATTAAAAACCACATCTAATCATTTCCACACAAGCCCCCCCCCCCCCGGAATTATCCATGACTCCTATCTTCGCTTGGGCAACTTTTATAATACTAAATTTTATTAAGGTAATGACAACAATACAATGGCGTCAGATCGTTATTATTAACAAAATAGATGTAATAGCATCGATAAAAATAAGTCATTACTTTAAACGAAATAGAATGTTGCATTTACTAACAAATATTGTATCATTAAAATCATTATAGCAATTATATGGCTAGGATTATAGAATCAATAAATGTTTGTTCACATAATTTATATATATCCATTAAAATTTATGTAGTTTTCATTTAAATGGTATAGCAATGCAGTTAAAAATAGTACATAATAAAATTTGAAATTAAAAATATAAAAAATTTTAATAACGAAATTCTAGAGAAACTATTTCGACTAGAGCTTCTAAAGCTACACGAAGTTAAAAGCAAGTTACCGAGGAATTAAGTTCCACCTATACAATGCTGTCCCGGTGATGTCAATACCTACTAAACCGTATTGATGAACTATTTTAACAGAATAGTTATTTAACACCCCAAGTGGGATTAATCTTCGTTATAGTATTTATGCTCAAGTTAAAGTGAAATATGAAAGCTAAAAGTCCACGAACTAGAAATAGGAAATTATTGTAGCAAATAACGCTTTTCAAGCTATAAAAAACATATTAATCTACTTTTACTATGCAGTCCAAAGTAATTACGAATGGTAAATTAAAATTACAACTTTGAGGACAAAGTTTTGGCTTGAAGAATCCCTTCACATACGTATTGGTACTAATCAGCCAAAACAATTGGCTAACGTCGAAACGCGTCATTCATCATTCAGTCTCGATGTAATCTACTGTTGTGATACGCGCTATCCATGTTGAGGATAGAGTCGTACCAACAAGGAAAGAATTACAGTTGGAGACCGGAGGTTCAAACACATTTGTTTGCATGTGTTTGTTTTTTTTGTCGTTTGAATTTAATTTTAAGTTGTTCGTGTTACATGTTGTATGTAAACGTTATATACAACATGTGTAATTTAATCAAACGTGCAGAGAACCGTCGGCCATGTACAAACAAACCGAGAATATAAGAAGCTCCGGTTTAAAACAAAAATTATATAGTAACGCAAGTTACATAAAAGTAAATAAGGGAGTATCATCGAGATCACGAAGCGTGACGGTCGCAAATTTAGTACTGTGAGATACAGTCGCGAAATCAAGTGAGATTCACCTAAATATACTGAAATAAATTATATTCGTGAACTAAATACGGTGGTGCTACCAGAGAAAAATAATTCCTTGGAGAAATTAAGATTCCGTGAGATAGCGGAATACGAAAGGTGTTGGCAACAAAGGTTGTGGTCGAGATCGTGTCATACAGATACGTAGGGGAGATCCGGATACCAAATTATCCGATCTATGAGAAGCAGATTGGAGATTGGAAATTAGAAGAGAGAAGAAAGAAAATTGTGCGCACGAAAGATTAGCAGGTTAGCTACCATTTATTTATCAGTGCGTAGAATAGTAGTTTATATAAAGATTGTTTGATTGTTTGGGTTCTATGTTATATGTTGGAATTTGTTTATTTGATTAAAAACTTGTTAACGGAATCCAACTGTAGTTTTATCTTTGTTGGAATCAAGAATTCGTTCGACATAAGCTCGTATAAAAAAGTGTTGGTTGAATCAGATCCCGACGCATATTAACCTGAGAAGTAAGAGTCGAATTAAAGGTAGGTGACCATAAACCGATTGTGTGTGTACTCGTGCATCTTCAAGGCACCAGACGCTACACTACATATAAATAAAAGCCTTAATGTGTGTGCTCAGGAACGCTTCCGTAATCTGAATTGTATTTTGGTGTGCCTAGTTAAAAACTGTTACAGCCTTCATAATGACTGGTGCGCCACGCACCTTATTGGTTTGTGAATACTGGGTTGGGTTTTTACGCCCCCCCTGTATCCGAGATCCGCCGAAGGTCGAAGTTGGGTTTCCCCCCCTTCGATGCTCGACGGAAATGGCAGAAATTATTATTTGTGGACTCACATACGCAGTCGTTGTCCGTATAGCTGGTAATGCTGATTTGACGTCGTTTGTTTTTGCACCCGATTTGACTGGGTATTCAAACGAATTAAAAATTTAGGAAGAGTGGCAAGTTTTCGCGTATGAGTGGCTAGGTCGAGGTCCCTTCGGCCGGAGGAACGCTTCTCATTACAATATACTATAATATACTTACTATATGGTAAGAAATAGGGAGCCACGAATGTCACGCCATCTGTCGTGTAAATTTTAATGATATGTGAAATGATAGAAAAAATTAACTTTTCCCTCCTATCCACACCCAATTGAAAGGCTTCTAAGCCCCCCCCCCCCCCCAGCGCCCTCGTCCTAACCAAATTTGATAGTAATATTTTAATTATGACTTCTTGTAACTTTCAGTATTAAGCTTGATGATGAAGTCACAGTGTTAACGAACTCGTTTATGAATTTATAGTTGAAAATTTGTGTTTTTAGTCCTTGAAAGTGTGCAGCTTTTAGGTTATTCTAAAAATAAAGTTATGAAATGGACCAGTAATTTAAATTTTAAAGTGTCACTTGGATACTCCCAGATTTTCCGATCTCTAGCTCAACCAACGAGCACACCAAGCTATAGCCGAAATCTAATCGAATGATTATTTACATCAAAGTCACACTTGTAATATTTTAGGCTACATAATTTTACAATAGAACGTTGTTTAGGTTACATTGTCCAATATTAATTTAAATTTACATTATCTATAGTCTACACATTGTCCAATTTTCGATTCCATGTTACTGACTACTATGCGTGAAAACTACATCACACTGTGAAATGTTCACATTATTATTACAATTGAAAAATTAATTCGTCGGACAAAAATTTTGCAATCCAAACCAAAATTATTTATAAGAAATAAATTACATTTTTAATCAAATATAGATGCAGCTTTAATCACATGAAAAGCTTAATAAAATCTTTATATCTTTGATGAAAATCTTTTCCAATTAATTTGACAAACACAGCCTTAATTGCATTGAAACAGTTTGAGCTTTACTCATTAAGAAGAGAATTCTGCGAAAGTTGATTGAATAAAAGACCTAAGCAACATGTGCACCAAACATCAATTTGCACTAAAATTTTATTGACTGCTCTGAGGTATAGAAGTAGGGTGTTGACGTTACTAATTATTTGTGCCGTGGTTTGAATCCCACGTTAAAGTTAACAATCGCTATTTATTGCAAATATTTTTGTGCCTTTAGGGTTTATTTGTAAAAACTTTTTCAGAGCTAATTTAAATAAAATAAACCCATTTAATATTTTAAAACTTGCTAAAGTTTTCTGAACTTTATTTGATGAACACTTTTCTTCCATTAATCATTAATGTCTTAAATATTCGTTTTCCTTCGTTTTTAAATTCCAATGTTTAATCAACTAACTACGAGAGGAGATCAATTAGTTCGGTACAAACGGTATAAGAAAATGGGGGTTTTCTTGGGTTTGTGGTTAGTAAAATTTAATATTGCAATTTTTGAAGAAATTATATAAATATATAATTTTGCAATTGTCTCGGTGACATCGTTTTGCACATATCTTTTTAATAATCCACCCACCTCTTAAATTTATTTAATACAAAGATTTTAATTTATTTTTTGAGTACAGATACTGATGAATTACTTGTAACCTTTACACTTGTAGCACTTGTAAACAAGGCAATCGAAACAAATTTTTTTCAGTGGTTCAGAAAAATTAATTCAAATAAATACCAAGTACATTGAGCTTTAAATATTTAATTTATTTAATTTAAAAATATTGATTCCTTATACCGTTTTTACCGAACTTATTGATTTCCCCTCGTACGTTATTTTGTGTAGAACTGCCATTCTCATTAAGGTTACTTTTGTGTTTATTAAAACTGTACTTCACAAGAACAAAGACTCATTTAACTTTGGATATTACAAGAGGCAAAAAACCAAATAAATAATTTAACGAAAAATCCTATTTCCGACTTATCGAAAAAAATGCGACTCATTATTTTGAAACCTTGAAAGGATTCAAGTTAAATTTTTGGAAAACCATCACTAACAACTTTTGTAATTTTCTTTTCCCAAACTCGTTAAAAAGAATTAGCAATTTTAATAAACAATTTAGTAGCAATTTTCTTTAGCTTCTACATCTTGGTACTAAAATTTTTATTTATGCCATAATTAAATTTTATTCACATTATCCTAATAAAAGCTACTTCACGTTCTTTGTTCATAACTTGGACGACTTTATTAAATAAATTTTATCCCACTTGTTGTATTGAGTAGAAGTTGTTTATTTTCAGGCATATATATTTATGCAAAATTTTGCGTTATCAAAGGGTTGATATGAAATTGAAAAACAGACAGACAAGACATGGGATGGTTAGTAGTATTGTTTTATAGTTTAATAAAATAGACCGTAAAGTTCTAAGCGCTTAGAATTTCTAACACACGCCAGAATCAAATTAGAATGCATAGAGAAGAGAACACACAATGGAAGGTGAGAACATTCGAGTACCGTATTAATGAGTAGTTCAGAGTAAATAAACTCGACAACTTTGGTGGTGTAATTAACGCCTCACTTATTAAAAAAATATCCTTCCACAATATTAAATTCTAAATAATTATAATGCAGCAAAAAGCTTTTTTAATAAAATTGTTCTTACTTAATTTTGATTAAAGTTTACTAGAAAGTGAATTTTTTTACCGCTGATGGTTATTGCTTCCATAATTTCATTATTATTGAGGGCTCTGCCCTGCTACACTGTTTTATCTCATTATTTTATTACCATTAATTTAGTGAAACCTCGCAATTAGAAGCTCTGGAAAAATTCTACCTAAGAATAATTATAATTCCGACCAAGTATGATGAGGATAATGGTAAATATGCTGTACAATGATAATCAAATTATGTTTAATCCCTTTCAAGTTTAAAATTATCTCAAAAAAAGATGTGATGGACCAATTTACTTCAAGTGGTACTATTTCTTAATCATCCAACTCATAAAAATTCTACTTTTACTTCCATTACTTTCCTCCTCCCCTATCTATAAGACTAAATCCATTGTTATCCCTTTTTCAATTCAAAAAAATTTCCTTGCAGGACGAATAATGTTGAAATTAATTCTTTAGCTCATATTGTTCGTTTATTTTTTATCAAAAAGAAGAAAAACGAAATAACCGGTTTATTTTTATTAAATTAAATTTGTATGTTCAAATAAGGGTGATTCAATAAGAATTGTTATTTTGATTGGTTAAAAAACCGCATTGATAATTGGAAAAATTGTATAAGAATTTATTTTAACCTAAAGAGCAAACATTTCACTTCATATGGAATTAATTACCTTGGCTATAAGTTGTGAGACATAAAGGCCGTACTAGGGGGAAGGAAAACTTTCTTAATAAATATTATTTACAAAATAAAAAATCTCATTTCGAAAACACTAGAAGATGTATTTAGTCACACTTTTTATTATAGCTCCGAAAAATATTAATAGATACACAATCGAAATTCTTACTCCAGAAAATATTAAAGGGAAGGATCTCGGGTAGTGGAGTTTGTATTCAAGAAAACACTTTGAAACACCGCATCTTGACCTGTGTCAGCCCTACCTGTCGAGGCTTGAGACTGATTGAACTACAGGACCAGTTGGTAAGGAATGACTACCCCCAAAAATTGGTCCAGCTTGCTTTGTTTGGGATAAAAAGGACGCCTGCTACCATAAAAAAGAAGGTTGATGATGACCAAGATATCAACATACGTTATCATAAAATAACCTACCACCCCCTTCTGGCTGTAAGGCTGAAAAACACATTGAAAGAATTTATGCAAGGAGGCCAAATTCGTTTGGCCTTTTATAACAACTTTAAATTAGGTAACTTGGTGTTTTCCAGGACGAAAGACTTGGTACCGTTGAAATACAGAAGTGGCGTGGTGTATCGAATAAAATGCGAATGCGAAAGAACTTATGTGGGCCAGACTCGCCAGTTGTTGTCTTCTAGATTAAAACAACATGCCTACGACGCAAAAATAGGTTCGGATAAAACCGGTCTGTCACAACATCTTAAGTTCAACAATCACTTCTTTAGAGTGGAGGATGTATCTGTCTTAGCGAATGAACCTAATTTCCCAAAGAGATCTTTCTTGGAGGCTGCCTACATAGGCGAGGAGACGGATAATGTCAACAAAGTGACCGATTTTGAGCCGATAAACACCGGTTTCAAGGCTCTACTCACCATCTTCAGCCAGAAAACAAGAAGAGATGCCTGATTGGCTAGTATACGCTTCCATTGATGAGGCTGGATCATTACATCTTTGCTTTTTGACTTTATTTAGTATTATCGAATTTATTGGCGGCAAGTTCCAATATTTTTGTTTATTTATGTCAAATAATATTTATGCCAAAATAATTTTAAATTGTTAAATTGTTCTACTATTTGACTCCACCAATAATATTATATCGTGTTCTACTTTTTTACGGTACTTCGATTGAAAAATTTACCAACCTACTTAAGAGGTAAATAATTTACTTTTGCTCCAGCATTATTATTATGTGTAACCAATTTGTAACAGCTTCTAAATTGTATATTTTTTCTCTAATATTATAGTCTTGAAGATGACATGAAATCTTGTCGAAACTAGTCGATTTAAGTAAATTGTTTTCTTGAATACAAACTCCACTACCCGAGATCCTTCCCTTTAATAGATACACGTCATATTTTTCTATACTATTAAAAGATTTATTAAATAATTTGTGGAAATCTCGTTAATCCATTCAGTTAATTGCGAACGTCCGTATTTTTTTATATATTTCAAATCAAATCGTGCAGCTCTACAACCCTGGGTGGGTCTTGGCTGACTTTTTATATATTTATTGTAGCGTCTGGTGCACTTGAAAAATGCACGAGAACACACACAATCGTTTCGGTCACCTACCTTTATTTTGACTCTTACTTCTGAGGGTAAATATGCGTCGGGATCTGATTCAACCAACAACACTTTAGTATACGAGCTTATGTTCGGACGAATTCTTGATTCCAACAAAGACAGAACACGATTGGATTCCGTTAACAAGTTTTTAATAAATTGAACAAATTTTAACATACAACAATGTAACTCAAACAATCTTTATCTGACTAATATTCTACGCACTGAATTAATAAATTTTAGCTAGCCTGCTAATAGTACCGTGCGCACAATTTTCGTTCTTCGCTCTTGTATCTTCCAATCTCTTTCCAATCTTCTCACGATCCACTCTCGTTCGGATCTGATCGTCCCAATATCTCCACGATCTCTTCTAATAGACCGGATAATTTTGTATCCGGATCTCACATACGTATCCGTATGATACGATTTCGACCACAAATCTTTGTTGCCGACACCTTCCGTATTCCACTATCTCAAGGAATATTAATTTCTTGGAAGAATTATTCTCCCCTTGTAGCACCACCGTTTACTTCGCGAATATAATTTATTTCAGTTATATTTTAATTGAATCTCAATTAATTACACGACTGTGTCTCACAGTACTTTTGTGCGACCGTTCCTTTTAGGAATCTTGATGATACTGTCTTATTTACTTTATGTAACTTTCGTTACCATATCCTTTTGTTTTTAAAACCGGAGCTTCATATAATTCGCGGTTTGTTTATATATGGACGACGGTTCTCTGCACGTTTGATTTTTGCCATGTTGTATATAACGTTTACATACAACATGTAACACGAACAACTTAAAATTATTCAAACGACACAAAAAACAAACACATGCTAACAATGTGTTTGAACCTACGGTATCCAACCGTTGTTCTCTCCTTGTTGGTAATAACCTATCCTCAACCTGGATAGAGCGTATCACAACATTATATAAACTTTATATATTTCACTTTGTTGTAAAAATATTTTCAATCGTGAGGCCGCTCAAGGGAGTTCCCCTGTAACTAAATTATTACCAATCCGGTCCTGAGTGGGTGTTGAGTTTACGCCAATAATCGATTGTAAATTTTTAACAAGATGCTCAACCGTGTGAAAATTTTTGTGCCCTATCTTATCCCGAAAAATAGGTGGTGTTACTATGTTTTGTCCCGAAACCCGTGTGCGTCTTTCTTAAATTTACATCCAATGCTTAAACCTAGCACTTCGCATCGAAATAATTATACCACTCTATTCACGAATTTATTAATTCCTCCAACGGCTTAATATAATTATTAATTGATTGGTCTTAGATAACATTTTCCAAAATTTAATAAAATACAGTAGTAACTTCGATATAATGAACTCGCCAATATTGAACATTCTGTTATATCGAATAACAATGGTCGCCCCAAGTTTAAAGAATAAACCTCGGATATAACGAACTAATTTTCAGGTTCCTCATTGGAGTTCGTCATATCCGAGTTCTACTGTAAATATTATGTAAAATTATTCAATTATTAGAAATTTTAAACAATGAAACTTTGTACCTATATCGCGTAATTTTACCTGTTTTAAGAACAATGTCTAGTTTATATTGAGTAATTCGTATTTTGTAATTAATTTCTAGAATTTTAGCAACATTTAAATTAATAAACATCCAATGAACTAATAATAATACATTGCTGTACAAAGGAAGTCCTAATTTCAATTGATACGCATCTAGAAAGCCCATTGAAGCATCTATTGATAAGCTATTGACATAAATTATATGTAAAAAATAATGTGAGGGGCCATTGTGACACCCCCCCGAAGTTTTAACGTATAACTGCGTGATTTTCAATCAAAAATCGTTAAGCGATTTAAATGGAAACGTATTTAAACGATTGACACCAATACTGTTAAAAAATTCTCATTGGGTGGAGGTCAGAGAAATATGTAGGCATATTTGGAATCAAATAAATTCGCACCTGCGCCATTAGTAAAAATAGTATGAATTAAGCTTAAAATCGCTAGTCAAATAAGTGCATTTTAAAATGCATCTTTTCTTTTCAATTTAATATAACTTTTTCACTTTACTACAATTTGAATTATCTGTCAATATCATAATGTTGGGTTATGTAATAAAAATGTTTATGAAGAACTCTTATTATAAACACCTTTTCATGAAATTACAATTTACTGATTATTAAATAAAACTGAAAGGTGTTAACAATAAAGAAATATTTTAAATAAATGAACTGATAATTTATTCAACTGGTAACCTCAAAATTATTCTTTTTGGATTGAATTTCAATACGCGAGTCAATCGCATTTTATGTTTCAATGTACAGTACAAGTTGCGATATACTAATTTTACATTTTGTTACCTATTATCAATGTTCAATGTTGGTAACGTACGACTTTTCTTGGTCTACCAAAAAGGCATGCAAATATTTTTGTTCTCTTTTTAAATAATGCTAGCATGTTATTTCTTAACCAGAAATTCGTCATGGAGAGACCAATTTATTTGATTCCAACATAGCTTTGGTAGCAAGTTGTAGTCATTATAGGCAAATAAAAATTCAACTAATGGAATATTGCGCCTAACTTGGAGTTGTTTTTGTCAAAAATTATAACAACTTATTTTGTTTAAAAATTTAGACAAAAATTTTATAATAATGATAATTACATGTGCGTTCGACAACATCTTGCAAATATTGTTGATACTATGTTTCAATGAAGAAACCACAAAAGCAATAATATTAAAATTTGGTTCTAGTGATACATTTTTTCAATTACTTTCGACAATACACAAAAAAGGAATATTCAAAAATACGGATAAGCTACGAACCGAGATATTAATGCAATATTTTCTTTCAATTATTGCAGTTTCAAAGAAACGTACCAACGTAATACGAGCTGTACTTAATTACTTTAATCAAATAATTAAATTTTTCTTGAAATTATTGAAACTTTATTTTTGCTGAAATGAATGGAATGTGCATGTAACGACGTGTAACCGCATACCATTGAAATACAAGCGTAAAATTTTAAAATATACTTGGTATGGAGCTTTATTTAGCTAGCCACATCCTAGAATTCAGACAACCGAGAATACAATGGAAACTGGTCTCCAGAAGTGCTCAACATCCTCCTATAAAAGGCTATAGTCATCCACAGGTAAGTAAGTAAGTGTGATTCGCAAAGCGGAGCATTTACGAGCGGAGGTCGCTTAATTTCCTTCATCTCATGATGGGGTTAATTTTGTGGGAGTAGGAACCCGAAGTGACATTGGAGCCGAAACGTCAATTTATTATCCACAGGCCCAAAGGCATTAATAATTGATATAACTTCTGTTTATGTGAATATAAAACTTAGGTTGTTGGTTTATCTGTTAACTCGTTAAATGGAGTTACTGCACTTGCTCAATTTGTAGATTAAATTTTATTTTATTATATAATACGTGACGTCCAAATGATTATTTTAAATCGGATTACAAACGGACACTTTTGTGTACTAAACCGTTTTTAATCTGATTATGAATTAAATACTTTATAGTTCGTCCCTGACCATGAAATTAGCAATATACGTAGTTTCAATATAAAGGCTGTAAAAAAGGCCACCCTAAACTCGCTACAAAGTTGCTATCACCGTTGAATTTTGTTGCTTTAACATGAATTTTAATTAAAATGATATGTACGTAGGTACATGAAACTGGAAGAACTTTGAGATATGCTCATAACGTTATTTCGACATTTTATGTGCTTTGAAATAATTATGTTTATTAGTAGGCACACAATAATTAAATTTTGAGTGCGTTTCGCATTAAATGAACATTATTCGCAATTGAATTACAGAAGTACCGTTAATATTATACAATGGATTTTAATACAACGTTGTAAGCTGACAATTTAAAGAGAACAACAGAACAAAATTAATTTTCATATAATTTTTGATAAATTTCCCTGCAATAAATTTGAATTAAAAAGAAAAATATGTTAACTTTCAAATATTTCATCATATTATAATCGATAACAAAACGTATTAAAAAAACTTTGTATTGTAAAACAAAATTTTTAACATAACAGACACTGGCATCTCGACGATAAATATAATAATATCCAGAACCGGAAATTGGGATCAGAATCGATAATGCAAGTAAAACTTGTAAAAACTACTAATACTACTTATAAAATGATGATACATTAGCTCGGTGTATCTGCTCTCATTGGTTCATTTTTAGTTACCAACCTAATAAAGTTTGAGTGACCGTAAAGCCGCATGACCTAATGTAATAAAATAGGAAAGGCTATTATAATTACTAAAATATAACAAACTATTTTCATGGTAATATAATATGGTTACTGTTCATAATATAAACGTCGAATGTATCTGGGAAAATATTTGGCCGGAAGATAATAAAACCGTTTTAGTAATGACATGTTTATTTTTAATTGAAACAATCTGTGCTTCATTCAGATTTAAAGTCACAGTTAAGAAGAAATCTCAGATGTTTCGATTGATTTAAAATTCGTAGGTTCTGAAATTTGGTATTAGAATACCAAAATTAATTATTGGACATGGTCGTGCTTTAATTGGAAATAAGTCTTACACTGTACCCATGTAAGATGATTTGGGATGCCAAATTTTAAACTGAATTAAATCTTCTCGTCAAAGACAGTTCAATTGGAACTAAAACGGTTGGTTCTATTATCGTATGTAATTTGATCTGTAAATGTTTGTAATTTATATTTTGTCGGTAAAATAAGGTTTAAACATTCACCAAAAATTTACAAGAATAAAACACATAAACCCCGGTCCTGATTTCTCTTTGATCTTTTACACATTTTATACTTTTAGAATTAGCGTTGGTTTACTTCAAATATAAAATGATGCATTTGTATCTGACGGTTTCATAATTGAAGTGGTAAATTAAATACGTTTAGACCTAACCGGGCGTCGAAATTTTACTCAAATCAACGGAAAAAGGAAGGCGGATGAGTTTTAATTCTTTATTTTTGCAAACTGGAGAAAGTTTTACTTCACTATATTTATACATATTTACCACAAACACAAAGCTTTGCTTTTCAGTTTCTACGTGACTTATCTAAATCTCCGTGGTAACTTTAGATATCTGAGGCTGATCTCAATTTTAACAAACGGAAATCGAAAGAGCTTCTTGATCATGTAGCATAAAAGTATATATCTACCACGAATCAAAGAGACTTTTTTATTCATGTATGTTATCACTTATCTAAATCGTCGGAAAAACCTAGTGCTCGATGGATTTTCAACAAAACAAAATCGAAAAAGCTCTTTTGATTGTGTAGCATTTGCCTATCTCGAATAAGTAGAATTTGTCGTTCAGTTGCTTTATTTATGTAAATCGCCAAAACAACCTCGATTATCTAGTGTTGTTTTGAATGTGGGTAAAACTGGCTCAAGAAACACGCTCCAAAGGTTGGAATGGTGAAACTTGCTTAATGAAACTCATCTCGAGTGAGATTGATGTAGTTAATCATCAAGTTGGTTTAACTAAACTGCATTTTATACCAAACCGTTCGGGTGCCTAGATTGATCTGGTCTGATTATCAAGTTCACTACCTAGACTGTGCTTGAAACCAGACCATCGAAGTCAATTTTTTTTATCAATCTATAACATCATAGATTCAAAGTCAGATAAGAAAATCTGAAGCCAAAATGTTTGGGTGAGCACTGAGTCGGTGTTGGTACCGCTTGCTCATTGAAACAATTTCTTCCTTGACAGTGGTTATGCACAGGTCACGATGTATGACGACACGATCTTGGAGGTCAATTGATAGGACCATTTTTTGAAATAATGTTGTCACCTAATTGTCCTTTCAATAAATCGATGGTTTCGGTGGCTGTGTGTCACGTAGCACCATTCTGTTGGAACAGAATGTAAGACAAACTTCTTCGTCATGTCATATTTTTTATATGATAACAAAGGAATATACGTACTCGTATACCAAATACGAGGGTCAAGCTGAATTTATTGAGAATAAAAAACACGGTTAATATTTTCTAGGATTTTATTTTAAATATGCTCAAAGTAATTCCCTCCAACAATGATACACTTGACCATTCTTTCTTTCCACTGCTTAAAAGCTCCCAACCAATCTTCTTTCGGAACACCTTCAAAATAAGTATGAACTGCGGTATCAATCTCTTCTTCAGACGAAAACCTTCTGCCCCGCAAATTTTCTTTAAGTCCAGAAAATAGCCAAAAGTTGCACATTGCTAAATCAGGTGAGTACGGCGGATGTTCTATGACTTTTATATTTTTTTCAGCCAAAAACTGGCGAGTTATAGCTGCCGAATGAGATGATGCATTATCATGGTGGAGCATAATTCCCTTGGCTGGAACTCTACTGAACACATCAGGTAAACATTTTTCAGTGTACCATTTAGCTGTAACTGTCTTTTGTCCATCTAGCTTAATGGCATTTACTAGGCCCGTACTTCTGAAGAATACCGCATACATAACTTTTTTCATAGCTCGCTGTTTCTTGATCATTGTTGGAGTTTCCTCATCTTCGTGAATCCATACACGACTCTCTTGACGAGTAGGTATGTCGAAAAAGGAAATATAAGTTTCGTCACCTGTCACGATTTTGGAATAAATTTGGTGTCCGCCATTATTTAACAAATTTAGAGTTTCATGGCAAATTCTTACACGCTCTGCTGATTTTGGAAATCAGAAAGGTAATGCGGCACAAAACGACGGACCACTTTTTTTAAATGCAGGTGATCGTGTATGATTGTTTTAACAGCTGAGGATCCAATCTTAAGTTGATGCTCTATTACCCCATAAGTGGATTTATTGTCCTCTTTAATTATTTTTTTAACAGCAGCAATGTTTTTGTCGGTAACAGCGGTAGAAGGACGTCCTGCTCCTTTTTGATGCTGAACGGAATTCCTTTCGCGTTCAAATTCCTTATACCATCGGTAAATTGTAGCCAAGGAAGGTGCTTGTTCACTAAAAGTTGAATCTAAACTCTCTTTGCACTCGTAAGCGCTTAAATCTTTTTTAAAATCATAATAAATCATGATTCGAAAAAGCTCTCTTGTTAATTCCATGTTTTCACTTGCAATGTCACTTTAAAAAATTAGTAACTTGAGTTATAACGAACGTATTTTCAACTTCTAAACTTCAAATGACAGATAAAGAGTTTCTCTAAATAATACCGTATGTTTTATTTTTAACAACTTACTAGATCTATTTTATTCTCAATAAATTCAGCTTGACCCTCGTACATGACAATAGTGGGAGTTCCCACCCTGAATACCATGCGCGTGGTCATTAATGCATATAAAATTATGCAATTTTATACGCATACAAATGAATGTGTGGTTGCCACTCTTGGAGATTAATTTTTCATTACACCCTTAATCTTTAATTTATTATATTCTTTGATTTATTATGCATATCCTCCACTAGGGGATTATTAAAACCGCAAACAATTTCTTTTAAGAAACATATAAATCTTTAAGATATGGTACTTTGGGGGTATGAGTTTTTGTTAGTCAGTGGGAGGGTCCGCACTACGCAACAATCCAGCCATTTAAAAACCCCGATCTATTACTTTTAAACGATCAGAAGAAGCTTAAAAAGGCTCTAAAAGGATAAACCATACTTGAGCACGCGGACTAATTCTCCTAATTGGAATAATCGGGGTAACTGACTTGTAAAACAGGAAAATTGAAACTAAAAACAAATTTATTTTCAAATGTAACCAATCTTTGCGAATTAAAGACGTTAAGACCGTGAAACCAAAACATTTTTCAAATTAAATGGACGTAATTAATGAGTATGAAATATAATTATGACGGAAGAAGATCGATTAAATGTACTGTGCATAACTCGCTTTGGAGTAATTTAAATCATTCCAGTAATGGAGCACCCTAAATTCTAAGTAGAACTAGCAAGCATTTTTAATGGATCCCACAAGTATAAATATTTGCATTAAATTATGGCGTTTATAGAGGTTCTTTCCACGATAATAAAATGTTTTAGCACACATGAAAACAAAATCAGCTTTTTTATAGTTTACTTTTAGATTTTCACCACTTTTCCACTGATTGGTGTCAGCATTCAAAAATGGATTTTAAAACAAATTTTTTAACAATTTTTAACCTGAGGAAAATCTATTTTCCGGATTTCCCGCAAACGTTTTTTAAAATAAAACTTTTATTTGAAATACACAATTTTAAAATTTAATTATCTCGACTTAAAGTTTGCGTGGTACAAAATCTGTTATGTTTTTTGTTCTTCTAATTTTTTATTTCCATTGCTATCGATTAGATGTATAATGTTAGAACGTAAGCTGCGAGTGAAATTTTTATATGACAAAGACATATTTTTATTCCCTTTGCGACCATAAATATTGCTACAAATCAACAGCAAAGCACGTCTTGAAAATTTTCTATTCTTTTCTTAATCAAGAAATCTCCAAACAATACAAAAGGCAATTAAAATAAAATATTGATGGATCTATATGCTTACTGTATTTTATTTCGTTAAATCAATCGTATTTCTGGATAGGACGTGCAATGGATATAAATCAACTCAAGTATAAATTTATATATTTTTTCAGTGTAGATTAAAACCATACAGGTTAGTGTTTAACCGCATTTCTAAACAAGTTAGTCGATTTCACTGTTCTTGACACTTCACTAAAAAGTTTTGAAGTCTTGAAGGTCTCAGTTATGTTTGAATTGCAAATTTAATGCAAAATAGTTAGCGACACAATTTAAATCAATATTTAATTTTCTTATTTAGAAAACCTTACACTAACATCATTCTTTCATTTAAAAAAGTTAATTATATGTTAATTTTGTGAACCTTCGGAAAATATTGGAATGGGTACTAGCCGGGGGGTGAATCACTGTGGCAGTATAGTGTACACTTGTGAAGCAGTATAAGCAGTAAGTGGCAGTATAGGCAGTAAGTGGCAGTATCGGCAGTATGTAGCAGTATATGGTAGTAAGCGGCAGTATTAGGCAGTAAGTGGCAGTATTAAGCAGTAAATGGCAGTATTAGGCAGTAACTGGCAATATTAGGCAGTATTGGCAGTAAGTGGCAGTATCGGCAGTAAGCGGCAGTATTAGGCAGTAAATGGCAGTATTAGGCAGTAACTGGCAATATTAAGCAGTATTGGCAGTAAGCGGCAGTAAGTGGCAGTAAGTGGAAGTATTAGGCAGTAAATGGTAGTATCGGCAGTTTTTAAACACGTTTTTAAACTGTCCTCTTTTAAATCCAATAGTCAATATAGTGCGTAAAGATAAAAATCTGAAAATCACGTAAACCCGACCAGCAAATGACAGCGCAAATAATAGCAATTGCCAAAATTACTTCTTTCAACTTTAATTTTTCAAACATTGTTTTAAAAATTATATGCAAGTTTTTCATTTAAAAAATTACTAATTTTTTACTAATTACAACCGATGTTCGACGACTCTATTTTAAAAAAAGCATTTTGCGGTGTTTAGGGCTATGCGAAACCAGGTTATCAGAAATTAAAAATTCTACAAGATTTAGTAAATATCGGGTAGCATCTCTAATGTTTTTTGTAATTGCACTTGAAAATCTGTGCCTGGTGACACGCAGCAAAGTGCTGACGACACGCCCTAGTAAAATGCAGACTCAAGTTTTAAATTACAGCAATGTCATACTGTTCGGGGAATCACCGATTAACGAACGCAATCTTATTTCACTTACGACGGAGACTTTTATGAAATTTTAATTTTTTTCCGTTTTTTTCATTGACTTAAAATAATACTGATTTAATTATTTTATATCAATAGTCCAGCCACAGTTGGGAATTGCTATTCTTTACTTTTTAATTAATTAAAATCAATTTATTGCAACTAATTGTCATTCCAGCCCTAACAAGTCCATCATTGGGCAACGATATAAACCTTTGACGGCATATACAGCGCCTACACGTCGAAAGAATGTCTCTATGTTCTCATTGCAATGTGATAACCTGATAACGCATTCCTTTGAAGGAAGCGATAAATAATTCCGCGATAATTCTAACGTAACATAAAACCCCGATAAAATACATAATATATAGCATCTAGGCCATCTAGGCTTTTGTTGAGTCAATAATTATGAGGTGACTCGAATAACACTAATAAGACAAGATTGTCATTGTAATTTTGTTGTAAAAATTAACATACATATTAATTTTTAAAACAATGTTTGAAAAAATATAAAGTTGAAAAAAGTAATTTTGGCAATTGCTATTATTTGCGCTGTCATTTGCTGGTCGCGTTTACGTGATTTTCAGATTTTTATCTTTACGCACTATCGACTATTTTGGCATTAAAAAAAAGTTGTAAATGGTTTTCTTTTTTTAATACCAAAATAGTCGATAGTGCGTAAAGATAAAAATCTGAAAATCACGTAAACCCGACCAGCAAATGACAGCGCAAATAATAGCAATTGCCAAAATTACTTTTTCAACTATATTTTTTCAAATATTTTTTTAAAATTAATATGTAAGTTTTTTCATTTAAAAAAATTACCAAGTTAAGCTAAACTTTTTGGCCACCAAGCTACAGAAAAACCATAATAAAATTACAAAATCAGCCCTACAATCAAGAACAACCGGCTTTACTATGTAAAAAATACTTTGTAATTTTGTTGTAAAAATTAACATATTAATTTTTAAAACAATGTTTGAAAAAATATATGTAAAGTTGAAAAAAGTAATTTTGGCAATTCCTATTATTTGCGCTGTCATTTGCTGGTCGCGTTTACGTGATTTTCAGATTTTTATCTTTACGCACTATCGACTATTTTGGCATTAAAAAAAAGTTGTAAATGGTTTTCTTTTTTTAATGCCAAAATAGTCGATAGTGCGTAAAGATAAAAATCTGAAAATCACGTAAACCCGACCAGCAAATGACAGCGCAAATAATAGCAATTGCCAAAATTACTTTTTCAACTATATTTTTTCAAATATTTTGTTAAAATTAATATGTAAGTTTTTTCATTTAAAAAAATTACCAAGTGTTTAAGCTAAACTTTTTGGCCACCAAGCTACAAAAAAACCATAATAAAATTACAAAATCAGCCCTACAATGAAGAACAACCAGCTTTACTATGTAAAAAATACTTTGTAATTTTGTTGTAAAAATTAACCAAGCATGCGCTAAATTCCACGCGAATAGAACAATTTAAACCATTTTCAACTTTTTTTAATGCCAAAATAGTCGATAGTGCGTAAAGATAAAAATCTGAAAATCACGTAAACCCGACCAGAAAATGACAGCGCAAATAATAGCAATTGACAAAATTAATTTTTCAACTATATTTTTTCAAATATTTTGTTAAAATTAATATGTAAGTTTTTTCATTTAAAAAAATTACCAAGTGTTTAAGCTAAACTTTTTGGCCACCAAGCTACAGAAAAACCATAATAAAATTACAAAATCAGCCCTACAATCAAGAACAACCGGCTTTACTATGTAAAAAATACTTTGTAATTTTGTTGTAAAAATTAACATATTAATTTTTAAAACAATGTTTGAAAAAATATATGTAAAGTTGAAAAAAGTAATTTTGGCAATTCCTATTATTTGCGCTGTCATTTGCTGGTCGCGTTTACGTGATTTTCAGATTTTTATCTTTACGCACTATCGACTATTTTGGCATTAAAAAAAGTTGTAAATGGTTTTCTTTTTTTAATGCCTAAATAGTCGATAGTGCGTAAAGATAAAAATCTGAAAATCACGTAAACCCGACCAGCAAATGACAGCGCAAATAATAGCAATTGCCAAAATTACATTTTTCAACTATATTTTTTCAAACATTGTTTTAATAATTAATATGTAAGTTTTTTCATTTAAAAAAATTACCAAGTGTTTAAGCTAAACTTTTTGGCCACCAAGCTACAAAAAAACCATAATAAAATTACAAAATCAGCCCTACAATGAAGAACAACCGGCATTACTATGTAAAAAATACTTTGTAATTTTGTTGTAAAAATTAACCAAGCATGCGCTAAATTATTTTATTTTAATTATTGTGGTTTGATGTTTTTAAATTTATAACGGGCAGTAAATGGCAATATTAGACAGTAAGTGGCAATATTAGGCAGTATTGGCAGTAAGTGGCAGTAAATGGCAGTAAGCGGGAGTATTAGCAGTAAGCGGCAGTATTGGCAGTAAGTGGCAGTAAATGGCAGTATGAGGCAGTATTGGCAGTAAGTTGCAGTATTGGCAGTAAATGGCAGTAAGCGGCAGTATTGGGCAGTAGTAGCAGTAAATGGCAGTATGAGGCAGTATTGGCAGTAAGTGGCAGTATTGGCAGTAAGTGGCAGTATTGGCAGTAAGTGGCAGTATGAAGCAGTATTGGCAGTATTTTATTAAATACTGCCAAATGGCAGTACAGTGTACATTTTAAAACTCAGTGATTCACCCCCCGGTACTAGCTTTATTAAACTCAGCACCCCCACCTTTGTAAGTAGATAATTCCTAATGCTGCACAAAAAATAAGTGCATCAAAATTTTTCATATCCCGGAAGTTCAGCTTACCGTTTTGACACCAAGGCCACTTTAAAAGTAGAGGTGGTGCAAGTTTCAAAAAACTCCGAGCAAGTTACGCCTAGGAACATTCAATATTGCACATGGATGGAAATTACGCCAAAACAAACGGAAAATATTTCACAACATTTTTCGATAAACCACTTCGATTTGCCCAAAAATTGACGTTAAATATTTAGATGCAAAATCGTCAAGATTTAGAATGGAAAGTTTTCCAAATTTACCTTTTCCCAATTTGCGACCTTAATTAAAACACAAAGAAAAAATTTTATTTTCGAAAAAGCTGCGCTGGAAAAACCCCACCTGCTATCATTTTTAAATTTAAAAATTTTCTCATAGTCGCCGCGCTAGAAGGCATTAAGGCAGAAATTTTGAAAAACTTTTATTTGTTCCTTATTTACCGCCGGATTTTTAATTTTCCGCTGAACAAAATTACCGTTATAACTTTATTCGTATCATATACCGACCGGCAATAAAATGAAAAAGAAATTTTCAAGCAATAATGCGTTATTGAATTATACTATTTAAATTCTGCAATTTGGGGTTGCAGAGCTATTTTCAGTTTAAAACTTTTATTTTTCGACTAATCCACACAAAATGAAAATATTATTAATAAGAAAGTTATATTATGACATTTCAGCAAATACTGAAAATTTGTTAATTAACCGTTAATTAGAAAGTCCCCCACTATAAAAAAAAGTCATATTTATCGATTTATTGCTGTATCTGATGTACTTAACGAGAATATTTACTTTAGGTCGAATTAAAACAAAAATTATTTTTGGGAGGGCGGCATAGATTGCAATGGGCAGAGCTCAGACCGAAATGGAAGGGATATAGCCGGCAATGGGTGGAACAGGTGGAACCTAAATGGGTGGGGCATACACCGCAATGGGAGGGTTTAGGCGGAAATAGGCGGGACCTTGACCGTAATGGGAGGAGTTTAAGTCCCAGGTTAAGGAACACTTGATGAACACACAAAGATCATCAATCCTCTAGGTGTTGGTTATAAATCAGCATGCTAAACCGGTTACCTCTTAAGTAAGCACCTTTCTTACTAGTTTCTCTTTTTTTATTTATTTGCAATGCTTAATAAAATTTTTATTATTATTATTATTACTTGTTCCGAATTCATACTTCAACTAATTGGTCGCTCCACCGCTTCTTAGGAACAAGTCACCTATAGCTTAATCCTTGCAGTTGATGATGATGATTATTATTATTATTACTATCTGGATGGGGTTTAGACTGAAATGGGAGGTGCTTAGGATTAATAGGATGGGGGTGTAAACCTTAATGAGAGTGGCTAGACCTGCCATGGGCGGGGTTTAAATCGAAATGGGCGGGGCTAAGGAAATACGAGCGATTAGAAATTTATTTTAAAATTCACAAATTTTTTTCCTTTTCATTAAGAAGAATATTTAGGTAGCATTTAAAAAAAAATTTTCAAGGAGGCGATATTTTACACCACTAGCAAGGGGTCATCAATAAAGGACATCAATAAATATGGACAAGAAAATTGTGTTTGAATATTTTTTAATGTAATATTTAAAAAAAATTATTTACTCCTTAAATTCCAAATGTCGTGTAAAGAATGTCGTATCAAGTTAGATTTTAGACAAATAATGGGAGGGTCTTTGATTTGTGACCTTGGGGCGTTCCTGAGGGGGAGGGGTCTGAATAATGTGACCACCTGTGACAACGGGGGGGGATGGTTGAAAAGTAAAGGAAAAATTGCGGACATCCTTTATGGACGACCCCTATTGCTTATCCTACTTAACAATGGGCGGGGCTTGTACTGAAATGGGAAGGGCATAAACTAAAACAGCAGAGGCTTGCGTTGAAATGGGAGTGACTTAGCCTGCGGTGGGCGATTATTAGAACAAAATGGGCCGGGCCTGCCTGGAAATGGGCGGGGCTTAAACTGAAATTGGTGGGGCTTGGACAAACGGCCTAATAGAAAATTGCTCTTTGCAAATATCTCATACTCGCCAAAACAAACGGTAAATATTCAAAACATTTATTTCCGATAAACTACCTCGAATTACTTAAAATTGGCCCTAAATGTTTAAATGCAAAATCGTCAAGATTTAGACAGGAAATTGTTTCAAATTTGACATTTTACAATTTGCGATCTTAACTAACGTTAAAGCTGTATTACATTACACAATTTCTTGTACAATAAACGACACAATTTTGCGCAGAGACGAGTTCAAAACGTTTGCGCATAGCGTTGTGCGGCAGTGCGCAAAATTGTGTCGTTTATTGTACAAGAAATTGTGTAATGTAATACAGCTTTTACACAAAAAAAAGTATTATTTTCGATAAGGTCGTGCTGAAAAAAAGAACCATCCTCTCCCTGTTTTTAGTTTAAAATTTTTCTTTTATTTAAATTCCGTAAATTGGCGTTTCAGGATTATTTTCAGTTTAAAAAAGATTTATTTTTTCAACTAATTCACTCAAATTATTCAAGTTGGATTTTTTTTTTCGTTAAAGAAACGAAACAAGAAAATATCTTACTTAATAAGAAAGTTAATGTGACATTTCAGTAAACTCTGCAAATTTATTAATTAATAGTTAATTACAAAAAAAGGGGTAATTTGAAATTCTCAAAAAAATACATTATCTTTATTATTATGCTTTTGGCTATTAACATACCAAATTTTAGTGGGTACGCTTTTGGTTTAGGAGTGACATCAAAATGAATTATCGTGGTCATACATTTTGGTGGGTTCAAGAAATGTTTGATATTAAATTAGATTCATTTTGATTTATTTAAAACCATTCGCTTAGTCAAAAAGAAAATAATTATCCAGAAAAAATTATGTTAAAAATTTAGATACCTTCTAACGTTAAATGTTCCCATGTGGTTATGTTTATACAGGTAAAATTTAACGAGTTGTTTTTTATTTGCTGTTTACGGTAAAAAAACGGCATTTGAATACAAGCTGTCGTCATTTTCAAATTGTATTGACATGAAAAACTATAACAATGTTTGTTCGATTTCAGCCCTCGGTAATAATTAATCTGGTTTATGTGCTTGAATGGTTAACCTGCTAATTTATCAATTACACCTCGAGCAGTTCGACATTTCGATTCCACGCCATTAGTTTGCTCGTTATAACGAATACCTACAACATATTTTGTCGTTGGAAATTTTTTTCGTTATCGACGATAATGGCATTATTAAAAGTTTGCGAAAGATTACAAGAGCAATGAATTGTATCAGTTTAATTATTAGAACTCGTTCAAGTTCGACAAATTTATTTAAACTTAAAGTATTTTCAGGAAAATACCTTGTGAAGAGGGAACGACAACAAAAGTTATCCTCTTGCCAGTAACATTCATAATACGTGAAAGTTAGCTTACATTTAACATTACAAAGCTTTACGTGGTGATTATTTAAGTCAATTTTATGCAATGAGCAGAATAAAATCCTTTAACTTATAACTAGAAAGGATAAGTGAGCTTTAGTTCCGTTTGAAATTTCCAGACTAATAAATTACAATTTCTTTTATTTTCAATTAGCGGAAATAATACTGGATAGAATTATAATTTCATTGTTTTAACTAGTTTAATCTTCAACTTCATAAAAATAACATTAGTTGTTAATGAAAAGTTTGAAATTTTGTTTTGTGAACCGCTAGTAGCTGAATTTATCCCAACAGCCTGTTGGGTTCAGGACATGAACAAATACTGACACATTTTTAACTTCATTATAGCTTAGGAAGACAAATGTTATCACTTTATCTTTTACTTGATAAGTTCTTAAAAGTTAGAATGTTTTATTACACTGAACTCAATCTTTAGCTTTAATTTGATAGTTTCATAATTCAAAATTAAAATAACATAACTACGGCAGTCAAAATATTTTTAGAACCAACGGACGGAATTATAATGTAAAAATTGTTTTAATTTTATAAAGAAAATTAAGAGTGTTGCTGAAATAATGTTATTTTAAATTGAAGTTAAATTACATGTGAAAATTCCTCAAACACTTTTGAGATGTTAAATTGAATTGAAACCTGGCAAAAAAAGGAAGGTGAATAAAAGATAAAATAGAAAAATACAAGAATGTTAGAAAACTACAGCTTATAGCACTTGTACATATTATTTTTATTGTGCTCGTCAGGTGAGCATAATCGAGTTAAATCAAGAGTAAAACTACTTCCTTTGGTCATGATCCCTACAGATTCAACACAGAAGACGTAAACTAGTCAAAAAATGTTAACCTGAAACAACAGATAAAATAAATGGCACCATTTAACAAGAATTTAGCACCCATTAAATTTATATACATACTACATAGTGAGCTCGTTTGGTTTGGAACAAATTCGATAAAAATATTTTAGGAAGATTTTCTCTGAAAATCTGTGGGCACGTCAACCTTATTTTTTTTAAGTGTCACTTTTTTGAAGGAGTTGAAAGAAATGAAACAGAAAGAAAAACCAAGGAATCCACAATACTTGAAAGCTTGCTGTGCAATGGAGGCAACTAAAAATTCTCTGTGGAAAGCCAGCAGAAAACTGAGAAGGCTACAACAGCATGTTCTCCCCATCAAGGATGAAAATACGGATTGGGCCAGAAACAACGGAGCAAAAGCAAGAGCTTTTGCAAAACACTTAGCGAATACCTTCCAACTAAATCGTTCGTCTACAATAACCAAAGATAACGGAATACATGAATACATATATTATAGAAGCTCCTTTCCAAATGGATTTAGCAATTAAGAAGTTCAGAAAGAGTGAAGTTACTTCCACAATTGGATAGAGTCACCCCCAGATACTTGAAATGTTCACAACTTCGGATAACTTCTAATTCCAGTATGAATCTTGCCCGATTTTCCAGTTACCAGGCGTTCGTTTTTGTTGAAGTTCACATCAAGGCACCACTTTTGTACTTTTTTATTAATTGTTCATGATCATCGACAAACAACAAAATATAGAGTCAAATTCCTTATAGAAATTCCCACTCCATGACATGTCTTTTTCCACTGGAGCATTGCTTCGTTAATATAGATCTTAAACAAAGTGGAGTCAAGCAACTTCTCTGATGTAAACCCTTTTATAACTTCAAATTCCTGACATATCTTACCTTCTAATTTTGGCCACCATCCACCGGGGTTTGGTTACCCGATCACTGACAGGGTAGCTCAGGTTACTGGAGATTGCTTGTCTTGGAGGTGAAAGTTGGAGATTAAATTGGCTTTTTTATTAAATGATAATAATATTATTTATAATTTAAAAAGCAATCATTCTTCTTCAAGACTAAGTAACAGCCCTAGGAACTTGATACTATTTGGGTTTTTCTTGATGACAGTCTCGAGTATTAATTTCCCGAAAGCTCAGCAGTATAAACCAGACAGAAAGACTATCTGAAGGTAATACTTAAGAATGACACGGTCGTAGACGGAGGGCTGTTACCACAGAAACAGTGTTACCACGCTATGGACAGGAAAAAAGAGGTCCAGATAAATAATTGTAATTAACACCCCTAGGAAAGTGATTATATTCGGACATTGCCCGCTGACAGCCACTTTGAGCATCAAAGCAAAGTGTTAGCGTTATTTTATCGGTAACAGCCCCCGGGAAATGATATTCGAGTGTTACTCGACGACAATCATTTTAAACTTTGATTTCAAGAGGGCTTTAGCTTAGGGAAATCGGCCAAAATGACTGTTAAGAGGCAACACGCCGAATATTTATCACTTCCTGCAGTCTCTGTCTTCATTTTGATATCTCTGTTATCATTTTGTTTGCATCTGTTAAGCTAGAATTGGGAAAGATCTGACCATCAAGATGAGCAATTGGATAGTCAAAATTTACAAAATTTTTAATGGTTTTATAAATATTGATCCGTTCATTCATGATGATAGATCAATTCCAAGCATCAACGATCAAAAATATAACCTTCTTTTTAATTTATTTTTTATAATCTTGCTTTCAATAAATATACAAGGATTAATTGGCGATATGGTATTTTCTTAACAAAGTTATACTGCTAGATGGAAGCGACTGAACCATTAAAATCCTTAGACTTGGAAAATCGATTTAGTCGGTAAATATACGTTGGATTGGCTACTGCCATTGTTATTATTGTTAGTTTACTTATAATTAAAGTTTCAGATTTGTTAAAGTACTCATAAAGAATTTATTGACATCTAGGGAAAAAGGAATACTACTGGAATACTACTACTGGAACTCTTTTATAATATTTAGGTATCTCTTTTCTTGTAAGAACGCTTACTTATTGTTATCAAATGTAACAGCTTGTAAAAGGGAAATAAAAGGTTGTTATAAAAAAATTTCCGATACGTGTACTTCAATAGTAATTTTATAATTCCGTGCCTATTCTCTTTCAAATTCAGTTCTTTCATCACAAATCACCGGATAACGTTTTTGCAATTATAGAAAGAAAGCATTGCAATCTAGGTATAACAGTTACTTCATGAAATAAATACGAAATATTTATTTTATATTGGGTTATGCGTCCAAGTGTTGTTATATATATATACGTAGGGGACCTACTGTTTAACGTGAGCTCCAAACCATGGAAAGTGCAATACGCATCATTTTGAGAAGGTTTACTAGGTAGATTACATCTCGGTGGTTCTCCATCGATTTACGAAAGAGACTAAAGGTCAGAATGAAATCCTTACTTCGTCCGGAGTCGAACCGGATACTCCACATTAGCAACTGAGTTATTACCGCATCTAATCGCCATGATATACTGATTTCTTTTTGTGTTACTGCGTGACCTTAATTTATATTTTTTGAAAAATCGAGGTTTGTTGATACAATCGCAAATATTTAAATTTAAGCAATTAATTAGTCAGTCTCGTTTGGATGTTTCGATTTAAATGTTTGTAATTGATAAATGTAAAACGCTTGTCCTGTTGATAGCTGTCACAAAAACCAAATAATTTAAAATATTTATCCATCAGCTCCGGAATTTTGCATTGTTAACATATTGTCATACGAGGGAAAATCAATAAGTTCGGTAAATAAGATATATAGAATCAATATATTTACTGAAATAAATTTTATTTTTCGACATAATCCCCTGGAAGCTCAGGCACTTGGTACTTCTCAGAATCCATTTTTCTAAACAACTGAAAACAATTGTTTCGATTGCTTTCCAAAATAGCTTAGGTCTTCGTCGGTATTAAATTTCATTCTGCGTAATACTTTCCTTAAATTTGGAAATAGAAAGTAATCGTTAGTGGCTAGCTCTGGATTGGAAGGTAGGTGATTTATTTTTTCGAAGCCACACTTTTTTGAAGCTTTCGACTTGTGAACTGGCGCATTGTCGTGGAGAAGCAAATATTTTTGTTTCACTTTGCCTAACAGTCAAGTTAAAGTTTCAGTTATTATCGAATTAGTAAAACATGGTTACATTGATAAATTCCCGCTGCAACGAAGCTGGCACTTTGTTTGTACGGGGGTGTGCGTAGTCGCGGCAATTTTGCTCGTAACAAATCATATTAACATAATATATCTGCCTTTCAGCTTCCAATCTCACATTCCATTGTTTAGCAGTTCATAACATTTTAATTTATCATTTAAATATATAAATAACGGTAAAATAATAAATATATAAATAACGCCAAACTCCGTAGCGGGGACGGCACTTGAAGAAGAAGAAATAACGGTAGCTTGGATTGACCGAATTTTTAAAAATTGATCTTCTATTTTGGTTACAAACCACTTTCGGGATTGTTTTAGAATTCCTTTCATTATACCATTTTTACCGAACTTATATTGATCTCCCATCGTATGTACATATTGCGGTGTACTGGTTTAAATATTTTTTTTATGTAAGACACCCGCTACATTTTTTTATTAATTAAGGATTGACTTTTATTGATTTTGAAATTATTGAGTTCAACCACAGCTAGCTCTTTGAAAAGTTACCTTTCGCATGAAAACCCCTCTCTCTAGTAGTCGGTTCTGCGATGGCTCCTTCGCTCTTTTTCTGAAATCGAATCTTTTTTGTCGGGATAGAAAAATCCTCGAATGATACGCCTATGTTTTTATACAATTGGTAATTTAATTTATTCTGCATTAGTTAATTTAAATTTTATCATAATAAACATAATAAACATTTTTAAATACAAATAACAACAAATTCTTATAATTAAATCGTACTCCTACCCCAAAGTTAATCTCGTGTTTCCGCGAAACCGGTTTAATGTTATTCGAATTGCGCACTCACGCCCCGTTATAAAAATTAAGTTTTTGTGTTCTTACTACCCATAGATGTCGCTTCTTACGTATAAGATTTCGCCTTCTATCTCGTACTCCAAGCTTTTACCAGGATCCAGAAATTTGCCTCCAATATCGATTCCGTTTTTGTGCATAGATGCTCCTGTTATTATTATAGGACCGTTTCATCCAATCTACATACCATCATTCCAAATTATACCAAGTAAGTATTGTTGCACTTTTATAACCACACTTCTTTTTCTTTTTTTACACGTGCTTATACTGATTTACTTTTAGTTCTACACACTTTTAAGTTTGATTTAAAATCAATTAACAAACTTTCTCGGAGCCGAATTTACACGTGCTCCTCGCTTTGGCTATCGTGTGAGAAGCATTTATTTATCGATCCGTTGCTAGGTTTTTGAAAAAAAATCCTTTTTTTATTCCCACTTGATATCTTTTCTACCTGGTAAGATTCCTTGCACTTTTGATGATTAATTAATTTAATAAATGTCATTAAATTATTTACACCTTTGTTTTAGCGTTCATCTTACGATCCTTTTGCCGTTGCGATCTTTCGAACATCCCGGACAAGCACCGTTGTATTATTGTTCAACCGATTTTCAAACACCCACGTAATTTCTTATTTTAACGCACAACTTAATCTAACATAATTATACATTTTTTTATGTAATAACAATTTCCTACGATCTAACAATTTTTATGTGAATTAATTTGTGGATATTAGATTATATTTGTTAATATCATTCTTGGACTTTCCCATTCCTTACCTGTCTTTATTAATAACCGAGTTTATTGTACTCTTTCTTTGAGTCTTATGTAACGTCGGAGAACCTTCTAAATCGTAGAAGAATTTTCATGCGATCTGTAATTGCTTATTTGCATCCCTAATAATTGTTAATCCCCATTGCCGATTGAATCATGGCAATATGTATTGTTCGTAAACGGAAATCAATATTTAAGATCGAACCGCAAAGCTGCTACAAATAGATTTAATTTTTACCGTGCATGTAAATTTAAAAGAAAATTTTTCTCCCTGGTTAAATAAATTAAAAATAAACATAAAAATGACGGTTGTTAATCGGGATGTATTTGTGTATGAATAAATAAGATATTCACATTTGGAGTTAAAATGTTCACAGGAAATAGGTCTAGGTTTTTCAATTTCAGATGCAGATAGAATTTGTCGAGTCGATAAGAGTTTATTCAGCTTATTTTGTAGGTGGATTAGCTATTTCCACATTTTAAGCATAGCAGCTTTGACACAAAGTTATTGCGGTTAACTCTATTTATCATAAGGCATAATATTAATCCTTAAAAACTTCGAATCAAATATTTAAAAATAATATTTCAGCGTTGTGCAACGTAAAACTACTTTAAGGAAGTCCCGTAAGCTTTAAATAAAGTTTTTAACAGAAAGATTACAAACTAAGAGTCTCTTAGTCCTCAGCTACTTTCCTATAAGTAATTGACATTTTAAGAGCATTAATAATTAATCGGGTAATAAGTTTACAGAAGTCATTTAAGATTTGCATGATTAAAGGAAACAGCTTTTCTTTTAAGATAATAAAAACAAATTTTAATGTTAGCTTAAGTAATACTACGTAACATAGTTTGTAAATTTACTTTATGGAAACTTTTATAAATACGCTTCAGTTTCTGTTTACATAATATAAAGTAGCTTTTAAGTGCAACGAAAGCAGCTTAACAAAAAGTTAAGTAAATACGTAAGTGGCAAATGTGAAAAAAAACTTGTTTTGATTTGAAGGAGAATTAACTTAAAATGTACGAGTTATCCTTTGCGAGAATTTCGTTATCTCGCCTGGCGCCCGGTGACTTAAAGTAAACTCATTAAATTATGGTCAACTACGTAACTTCATTAATTCTTTTAATTTATTCAAAATCTGAGTAACCTCAGTGCTAATTACTTTGTTAAACAAGAAAACTTAGTAAATTGTGATAAAACTGGTACACCGCGTAACATTTTATTTTCAAGTACCATAAAAGTAAGTGGACTATTAAATCGAGAAGTCTGCATCATAACGGATTTCCACTCCAAAAAAATTGCTTTCATAAACTAACCTTCATGTCTGAATCTTTGTCAGAAGAACTTTTTAGGGTTTTTTAATTGAATACAAACAGGAACTAAAAAGGCTAACATTTACGAAAGCGTAAAAATTTTGAGAACGTATCGACTGCGCCACTCAATTTTTTTTTATTTAATTGAATCGTGCCTGCCGTGGAACATTTTTTTAAATTCAATTTACTTCTATAAACTTTTCACAGAGAGAAACATTTATACGTAAGATGGAAAATGCGATTAGCATCGCGTAATAAAGGATTTAAATTTTGCGCACACAATTTTTTTCTCACATATGAAAATATCAATTCCTCAAAAAAATTTCTTTATAAACTTGTTAAAGTTAACTTGATAAGATTTTTTCTTCATATAACGTTTATCGATTTTCTTGCTAGGTGTTTTGCATAACTGAGTTTACTGAAATCTCGGTTATTTCTATTTTCTTTATTTTAGTATCAATTTGTGAAAAAAATAAAAAACCTATTATCGTTTATTAAGGATTTTCTTTGTAGTTTCAATTTCGCTCCGATAGTCCTGCTCTCAAATTTTAGACTTCCTGGTTATTACACTGTTTTAGAATGAGATGACCTCCACCTTAACGAACGCCAATGAAACTGGATATATAGGTAATTTTCCTTTTAGTGCAGCATTGTTGTAGTTTGATAATCAGAATATTTGGAATTGCGGGGTTCGATATTAAATGCAAGCAAGTTCATGTCGTGTTTCACGTAACCAGAATTTTAGTTGCAACTTAATTTGCAAATATTTGTTATATTCGCATTCATGGTATCTAGTAATTATACGTTCAATTTTAATATTAGATAGCATTGTGTGATTAATTGAGTAATCGTGACTATTATTTTCCTTATCTTTTGTTTTTCCGAGACGCGGAACCAAATTTGATAATTTTTAAAAAGATGATTTCTAAATATTGGAGACCCCGAAGTGACTGCACTTCTGTGGTTTTTCCACTTTTGTTTAGTTTTGACTTGTTATTGCTGTATTTTCGCCTACTTAATAAAATTTCCACTTTATGAAAATCTAAAAAAACATCTTGTTTATAAAAGATACAGATTTGGTTAAATCGGATATATTTTTCATGCAATAAACAGATGAAACAAAAATTTAAAATGTTTTATTTTCCTTACAACTTTTTTATTTAATATTCTAAAATTGTATAAAAGACCGTAAATGTTGTAAAGTTTAGTTTTCACAAAACCATCGTCAAGTTTATAATACATTATGGAATCGATACTGGGTGATTGGATATTTACAGTAATTTCACGTAATTATCCATTACTCTTCCAATTTAAATGTGAATTAGATTTAAATTTTAATAATTGATATGAATGTTAACAAATTTGATGACATTTAATTGGGTATTTTGACAAAAATAAAATGCTAAAATATTTAGTAGACAGCAGGTTTTTGACAAGGATTAATTTATTCCGAATTGTTAAAATATTTAAACAACAATTCTTTGTTGGAAAACTATAATATTTATATCAATTGGAACTTTAACGATAAATAATAGATACCTTTCTCGGGAAATAGGAAGTTTTCATATTATAAATTAATAGACTCCTACAAATTACTGCATAAAATTTTTTTTAATAATTTTTTTTTTCAATATATGTACTGTCATGTTCTGATTATAAGAGATGTGGGGTCTGATGTAATTGGGTTTATTTTGTGATAAAATACTCATTACTTAATATTCAAATAAAGGACCATCATGGTATTTAAATAATTACACCTGAGTCGTCTTGGCACTTCCTAGTGATGAACTGCTTGCATCAATCCAATCTAGAAATACAACAAACGTAATTTTGTATACACACATATTTGGAAAAAAGATGTAAAAAGCAAAAGAAGGATTATTGGTTTTATTCAAATAGAATTTGGGAAGAAATTGAATATTAATTTATTTGTAAAAGAGTAGGATAGCGATAAAAGAAATGTTTTGCGTTTAAAAGAATTAGTGCGCGGGCTTATAGACGATTTTGGTGGGATGGAAAAATGGATAAGGAAGCGTGTGTAGAGAAGCGAACGATCCGCCAGAGAGTAAAGACGGATTTTTGAAATATTAAATTTTGGATATGGTTTAATAAAATTTTTGTAAGTTTGGATTTGTAAAATGTTGATGATTCATTAAGAGTATAAATAAACGTTGCGATTGGTTATTCAATGATATTTGGAAAATTTTGGTGACCGCTGACAATTTTTTATGGTTATGTTGTGAGATTGGGAAATTATTGAAGATTATGAATTTATGGACTTACCTGAACATTTATCCAGTAATCCGAGGAAAATAAATCAATCGTTAATCTTGTCTGGAGTTTTTCCTTGTATGGAAATTGGATCCAATTATACAATCGCTTGCACGCTGCCTGTTTCACTCCACATCGATGGGACCCGACAGTATAGACTTCGGTGAGCCAATTTTGTGTCGACAAAGTTTATTAAAATCTATCGATAGACAAAATAAGTTCGCGCGTGAATTTAAAAACGGGGGGTTTATAAACTTTTCTTATGTAATACTTGTAAATTTAATTTGTTCCAATTTATGAAAAGTCAGTCTTTTGTTTTTAATGATTATATTTTGTTTAATAAATTACAATATTGTGTCTACAAGTAATTACATTTATTTTTGATTTAACTTTATACAGCAGTGAAGTACAGATTAAGCAGGTGTAAGGTATAATAAGTTTAATTTTTCGTTTCATTGAGGTTACTAATTTAAGGTAGCTTATATGAGTATTTTGACCACATAGATGAACCCAATTTACGGCCCTTAATTTTGAGTTTTTGTGCAAAGCTAGTCGGAGCATTACTGAATTAAGTGCCATTATTATTCCCCGCTATATAAGTTAAAATTTGATTTTACAGTAGCAAAACATGGCAGTACATATAGTACATTTTCAAATCTGAAAATATTTAGCAATGACGAAATTATTTTTTGAATAGCCTATAATATGATTTTCGCATTCTTATTTGTGTAATATAATATCATCGTATTTCATAACATGCCAAATGTCTTCATGGCTCTGATACAGTATTTCCATACTGAATATTTACTATGTATAACGATGGGGTAATATTTTTGTCATGCTCTGTGTTCTCAAATTGATCCTGTTTTGGTTATTTTCAATTCTGACATTTTTATTTTAAGAACCTTTTTATAATTTTAATTTGTTTTGCGATAAGTCGTGAGGGAATGATGAACGTTCTAACTTTTATGCAGAATTTAAATAGGCTCCATCAGGAGGTTAGAAAATTTAAAAACTGATTATACGTAGTGGAATTTCGGCAATATAATAAACTTTTTTTAGATTTAAAAGTATTTGTAAAAAATTACCTTATTTGCCATAAAATGAAAAAAATGTTTAGTTGTCAATTTCAAAATACAACGAAATACAACAAATTCAACGAAAATGAAAAATATTGGGGATTACAAATTTGGGAATTGATTAGAGACCAACGCTCTAAATTGGGGGAAAAAGATCTTGTTGCCTGGTTTCATTTTGGAACAAGACAATAATATATTGAAGTGTTTTTAATAACTTTAATAAATTTTTAATTATAATTTTAAAGTTTTAAACGTTGAAGCCTCAAATTTTTGATTCACCTCTTCTTCATTTTGGTTCAATATTTTATTCATCCCTTGTTTATTCTTGTCTATTATTTCTTGATTATTTTCATCAACTATTGGATTCATCCCTTTTTTATTTTCGTCCAATTTTTTATTTATCTCTTGTTTATTCGTACATTTTTTGTTTACATTTCCCACAAATTCTGTGAGTCGAGCCCAATACACTTTTATTATTCTCTTCTCTCAGGGTTACAGTTGGTTCAAGTTTATTTCATTTTATAAATGTTGCAGACGCCCCACGGTTTTGGTTTGTGAATTACTACTTTTAATTTATTTCAAGACCACTTTGTAGCACCAATTGAAGTGTTTTTTATAATTCTATAAATTATTAATATTAATTTTAAAGTTGTTATAAGTTTAAAGTTTTAAGAGTACCTGGAATTGATCCAGAAAACCTTGCATTAGCACTCATGACCGTCGTCGGCAGATTATCATATAATACAAATTTACTCTTTAGGGAGCGTCCAATACTTACATAAGGACAATTTTTTAACTTTTGAGCCCCCCCCCCCCCCCCGACGTAAGAATACTTGTAATTTTTGCGAACTCCCTACTTTACGTAATAATTTTTTTGGAACTTTCCTACATCCCCCTCTCCATCATCATCATCCAGTCCACTGCCGGACCATAAGCTTCTCTCCCCCCCCTTGAAGGGCAGGTTCAGACCATACCCTACTACGCTGGTCAAGTGCGAGTTGGTTACCCAGTTACCCATCCAAGTGCAAACCGCGAGCAACCTTGCTGGACTCTTCGTGACCTATTAACTACGGGCATTTTCATTGCGCTGGATCGCTGCTTTTCCCCCTCCCCCTTGATGTAATATTAATATTGTATATGAAAAAGTAATTTCGAAAGCCGAATATAAACTGGTTTCAATTAACATATTAAAAAAAACTTAGTTAAGTATATTTTGAATCATCTTCCTCCCCACGGAAGAATTCGCATTAACGGACACTCCCTTAGTAGTAAATAGGAAAATTTTCAGATTATAAATTAAAAGGTTATATATTGAACAAAAGAAATTTATTTTAACATTTTAAATAACTGAACTAATTATACAACAAACTAAATAACGTAGTATAATAGAAAGTTCAATAGTAGGAAGACTACAAAGATCCAACAATTAGTTTAGTTACCAACCTAAAAGAAATTACAATGAGGCCTATAGGCCGCACAACCTCATCAACCACGCACTAGAGGGTCAAAGTGACCTTATACTTTAAAATATAATTTCATTAATCAAAACTTAAACCAGATCATAAGGCTTCTGTTATACTTTGTATAGAAGCCTAAAATTAACAAGCTACGCTAGCATAATTAAATTAAATTTGTTTCATAAGCTTTCAGCAATAAGTTATTACCATGTTCAAATGTTTTCAATTAGTAATTTTAATTTAATATGTATTATTGCTGAACGCTTATAAAATAATTTATATTTTATTATGGAACTTTTGAGGTTTTTCAGCGTAGTAATTTTAATTCAAAATTAATTTCACACGCTATTAATTTATATGTTTGTTTTTATATTCCGTAACTCAATATTTTGGTATAATAAACATTATTATTATATTTATTTAAATTTTATTTTCGTTAAATTATTATTTAGAAGTTATGTTACAATTAAAGCTATTAGTATACTTTTTTTACTGAACTCTGTAAACTCAAAAATGTACATTTATTATACTTATGGATAACCCATTTTATTTAGGATAAGTTTCAAATTACAAAGACAAAAATAAGAAAATCATTTCTCCCATGCCAAATAATGCAATAATATATTAAGTATCAGAGATGGTAAGAAGAGTTTATAGTCGTAATCAAAAACAGGTGTACCCAATTTCAGAAAGTGGAAACTACAACGTTTGAAACAAACTATGTTTAACATAAGTACGTAAACATTTGAATCGACAATCCAATTACAGTCCTACGGGGACGGTAACAGCCCGAAGACTGTTACCTCTCCGGGGCTGTAATCTTATGTAACAGCCCAAGGGAAATGATGATATTGAAATGTTGCCAGACGGGTAACACGCCCGAATATTACTAAACAGTCCTTGGGCTGTTACTATCCCCGGAGGGCTGTAATTCACCAAACCGACCGTGTGAAGTGATAAATATTCGATAATTATTATTTTGTGCAATTTTGATATTCAATATGGGCTGAGCTTGGGCTGCTACACACAATTATCGCAAACGCAATTTGTTATATAATAATAAATAATATCATCAATATAAAATATTTTCCCGTTGCGACTAGCGATTTTAAAAACATGGTAGTTTAATCTTGCCACGATATCAGAATAATCAATGTTCTCATGAAGCATTACAAAAAGGCAAGTAGGTAACGAATGCTAAACATCCCCAACAGTAGGCAATCATTGAAACCAATCTCTGGGTATACGATGTAAGATTTCAAATAAAAGTATCCTAGAAAACGTATCCGAACAGTTTCTAAGCTGTTAACATGACATTGATAAATTAATAGTATACCAAATGATGGATGCATATTCTAGAGCTCTTACGAACGTAAGCGTAGTACAGAATTTTAACAACATTGACGCCAGCGAAATCATGGAAATTGCAGATAATGAAACCCAAGGTTATCACAATCCTTGATCTCACCATTTAAATTTTCCGCAAAAAGTTCATACACCCATCACAGAATTTCTTCCTAGGATATAATATGGTTTTTTTTAAACAATGTTATTATTTGTGGACTACTCCATCACTACGTCCAAAAACTGACTGTCTAAAGGTGTTGACGATCACCGCTATTGGTGACAGAATCTAGGAGTTTGATATCATCAAAACACAAACAACCGTAATCAAGTCATCAATAAAAAATATATAAAACAGCAAGGGACCCAGGTTAGAACTCTGGGCTACTTCTGACGTGGGAATAAATATCTTCGATTTATAACCCATAAACATAACACAATTCTTCTTATCAAATAAGTAGGATTGCATTAGTCTCGGCATAGCTCAGCAAAAGCCTATCCGTTCTGATTTTAACAGAAGGATGCGCATCAAGTCAATCTGATCCAACGCTTTGGGGAAATCCAAGTAGATGATATCTACCTGTCTGCCAGCGTCACTTTCCCAGGATACAAATTTTTATAAATACAAATATGATAATGTTTATGACAATGTTGTGAGACCGAGATAAAGCCGAGATCTACAATTTATCCGAGACTGAAACGCGTTCACCATTTTATTTGTCTGCCTTGTAATCTATCTTGCATAGAAAAATAAGCATTGCGGTACGAAAAAAAAGGTTAATTAACATTCGAATATGTTATTTATTTCCTTTTTATACCGACGGTATTTTACATTGTATAATTTTGCATCGTGAGTATACATATCTGCAAAAAGTTGCAGTGAACAGCTACATCCAAGCCCTGGATCGACCTCATAGAGTACTTTGTTTTGATAATTTTTATATAAATGTACAATGGGGGGCGTTTATTTAAATACAAAATTTACGAAACGTATTTTTAGACAGTAATTTATATGTAGGAAACAAACAGGCATAAGTACTTACATAATGATATGAATATGTAAACCAACGAAAGAAGAACATACATTTTTCAAACAAAAATGTTATATAGTCTCAAGAGGGATACAATATCGTGCTCTATAATTTTTCGTGAGTCCAAATACCAAGGACATCTTAAGGTCAAAATTATCTTTTATACCTACTGAATAACTATTAAAATTTTTCTTCTGGAAATTCTAAACATTTTCAATTTAATTAAGAAATTTTAGTGGTAAAGATAGCTTAAAATTGATAGATAATGAGTTATTTTATAAAATAAAAAGAACTCGCTCTTGACGTTACCCGAGATCGAATTCACCCCGAAAGCTCATTTTACCTCGAATAATGGAACTCAAATACTTGATCTTGTTTTATTTTGTGAGAGCTTGAGTTTTAGTATGAAACTAGCAATTAGCTGCTTGGTTAACGCTTGCTTGAAACTTGGTCTTCAGCTCACATCTCAAGTTAGTCGTCATGAGCTAACTTTTTCGCTCTAGGTGCATTCGATAAACTAGCTCACAATTTCTAAATATAAACGTGATTGTTGTTGAATATACACAGACTCGCCCGAAACAATGTTGAGGTAATCACTTATGCAATTACACTTGATTACGCACAGCAGGGGAGTGTGTGTAGCGTTGTTAATAAAATAACTTACCAGAAATTGTAATCTGACAACCGAGGTTCGAATTTTTTGTTTTTTAAATTTCATTTTTGTTTTCTTGAACCAAAATTTTTATATGCTCGTATAGTTTAGGTATACATAGCGTAGTACGAAAGGATGTCGTTCAATCATACTTATTTATTGTACAGCATTAAATAAAACGAATCCTGTGAGTCCATGCTGAGTGTGAAATTCACCCAGCCATTATACGTAATCGCAAGTATTCAAACTTGAGAATATGGTCGTTATTTACATGCATTTAAGCACCCTCTATGGGTATCAAATTCGACAATTCAATAAAAACAATAAATTTGGGAATCCACTTAATTACAAAATTAATTAACTAACGGGACACAGGAATTACTTTGTTGTAGGTAATCAATCAAAGCTGGGTGAAATTTTTTGCAAGGAATTTAAATTTAAATTGCCACGGGAAAGTTTAAATTTTTTGTGTAAATAAATGTAACCATTAGACCCAAAATGAAAATAAAATACAGAGTAGATTTCATAACGGATATCAATTTCTATTGTGTTCGTTTTCCCACAAAGCACTAAAAATAAAACCAAATATATACGTAGGTATAGGTCACTTTGTCTTTTGATTGTATAAAAAGTAAACTTTTATGCAATCATTTTTAATGAACACAGAGTGCGTTTTCCTGAATTCGATCGACAATAGCTGACAATCAAACAAAAAATTTTTAGAGACATCAAATATTCAATATTTGTAGTTAATATTTGAACAAAAATTTAATATTAAAATTTTTCGATCAAATTCAGAATTTTAAACGTTTCAAGTCGTTCCAGTGCAGAACTAATTTTTCCCAAAAAAACGTGCCGGTAAATTTCGCACCTCGCGTCTTTTATTCGCTCGAGTTGTTCAGGTGATAAATCAATATATACCAAGTTCACATAGCATCCCCATTTAATTTTGACGAATTAAAAATTTTGTTTATCATCTTTCCAATAATTTTGTCGCTGACACAATTAGGAAATTTAACTTGTTAAACTAAATTTGGTTAATATTTCATAAAAGTTGCAATTTTTTGTTTCATCGAGTAATTTTAAAGCTTGTTAATACTGAAAAGTTGTGCTTTGATTAAACTTCTTTTAATGTAAGAGCTTAATCACGCCAATTAATTTTCTTCTCAATTTATAATTCAATTTATAAACTTCGAATAACATTAAAGTAAGCACCGTGGAAAATTATTAAGAAACTGTAAAAATTGTCGTTGGTGGTAAGTATAGTGAAAACTAATAAAACATTAAAATCTTTAAAAGTTTATGAGGCCGGTAGGATGTTCGTGCGTGATCTGAAAAGTTGAGCGTTTTAAGCAAAAAACACTTCCTTTGGTTATTTACTGAAAACTTTATAGAAAATGGCTTTTATCACAACTTGCAATACCGCACTTACACTTTTTGTCCTCTTTATTTTATAAATTTAATTACAAGTAGGCTTGAAACAAAATTAAAAAGCTGGAATTAAATTTTATTCGTATAAGTTGATATTTTTTGCCATATCTCATTAATTCGATGAAAACATAATTACAACCAATTTTTCGTCATTTTTTTTCGATTTAAACCTTACTTTGGAAAAGTACGCTCGTAATAATAATATTCCAATTTAAAAAAGTAATCACGTTTGATTGGTTTTGGAAATTACTTTTTGGTCAAGCATAGTAAGAGCAAGTGGAAAATGCTGCTATTTCCTTTGCTACAATTTTCAATTCCTGTACACATTTTAGATGGTTTACAACACAATTTTCAACTAATGGTTAAATTACATAAAAGGGCAGGGACGGAGTGGCATTGTTGAACCACTTAAAATGTTTTTCTCGCCAACATTTTAGTACCAGTATAACAAAGCGGGATTAAACTTTAAACATAATGTGTTAAAAATTAGGTTCATTATGGTAAAGTGGCAGCAATTGTTGATTTTACAAAGAAAATTTGTACGGGTATTGGACAATATGTAAAATTTGACCTAACATAACCTCGACTTAGTTACAAGTCCCCCCCCCCCCCCCCATCACATTTTGTTCCTCAACAACCCAAACATCGACCACCTCTAAATATCAGTTCGTACATCTTGTGAAGGAGACTGCCTTTGCTTATTTTTAAGGGAAAAGAAGTATTTTAACTTTATCATATTATGTGACCCCTCAACAGCCCCAGCTCAAGGGGGTGGGCAGGATGGGGTTCCAGCCCTTGGCACTTTAATGCAGGGGGGACTTAAATCAGGGAATAGGACTTTTCGGCGCAGCCGAATCGGCGCGACTTTTTCGGCGCAGCCGTTTCGACGCCAACTCTGTTCGGCGCAATCCCTTTCGGTGCGAAGCCCTTTCGGCGACATCTGTTTCGGCGCCGGTTTATTCGACGCGAAGCTCATTCGGCGCGACGCTCATTCGGCGCGAGGATCATTCGGCGTGAGGCTTATTCGGTGTGAGGTTTCTTCAGAGCAGATTTGGTGCTAGATCTGTTATTGTAATTAATAAATCTCCGCGTAAAGTTAAATCTTCCGCAAAGAGGTGGATCTTCCGCGAAGAGGTGGATCTGCCGTTAGCCGTTAGGTTAGTGTTAGTTTTTGTAAAACTAATTGAAAACAAATAAATCTTCACGTAAAGTTAAATCTGTCACAAAGAGGTGGATCTTCCGCAAAGAGGTGGATCTGCCGTTAGGTTAAGCCCGCATTTCATTACGGCTTCTTGCAGCCAGCTTTTAGAAGCCCGGCTTCTAAATTAAATTTGTAATGCATTGGCTTATATGGGACTGCACTCACTTGGGCTGCTTGAGGAAGCCGATAACAGGTATCGAGTTTCAGAAGCCCGGCTGCTAAAATGATAAAGCAATATAAATTCATCTTCTGGTCGACTCCACGTGGAGTGGTGTACTTCTAATTGGTTAATATTTATAATAAGCACTTATTATTGGATAATATTTCTATTACGTAGATCTCTTACGTGAGTCCACGTGGACGCGTGTACTTCCCCCATAAAAGATGAATTTCTATACCAGGCCGGCTTGTGAAGCTTGAGTTGTAAATTTTTTTAGAGAGTAATTTATTTATCTAATTGATAAATAACTTTTCGGCGCGGGTCCGATTCGGCGCATGTCTTTTTCGGCGCCATACCACTTTCTGCGGAAGCCGTTCCAGCGCTAAGCCGTTTCGGCGCAAAGGCCCAAGTCATTTCGAGGCAAATATCTTTGGCGAAAAGCTTATTTATCCATTCCATTCCGAATATTTTTACTTTGTTCCTCTGCGAAATCTTCACGTTCAAAAACTAACACTAACCTAACTGCAGATCCACCACTTCGCGGAAGATCCACGTCTTTGCGGAAGATTTAACTTTACGTGAAGATTAAATTGTTTTTAATTGGTTTTCTAAAGAAATATCAAAAAGTAACACTAACCTAACGGCAGATCCACCTCTTCGCGGAAGATCCACCTCTTTGAGGTAGATTTAACTTTACGTGAAGATTTCACTTTACGTGAAGATTTATTTGTTTTTAATTAGTTTTCTAAAGAAATATCAAAAACTAACACTAACCTAACGGCAGATCCACCTCTTCGCGGAAGATCCACCTCTTTGCGGAAGATTTAACTTTACGTGAAGATTAAATTGTGGGAAGAATTACCTATTGCTTGCCACCCCAAATCACTTCAAAATTTTTTTATAGCAAAAGGAACCTTATTAGAGTGTACTGTAAAAGTTTCGCCCGAGAAAGTATATACAAAATTTTGAGAAAAATCAATTTGAAAAAATCTAAATTTTACATGTAAATCGCATGTTTAGGCCACGCCCATTACCGAGGTTATAAATATAAGTAGCGCTCGCTCGGAACGGAGCGCATTTGTGAGTCTACTACCGTGCGTATAACATCGTAGTAATAATGAGTGCACAAATATTTTAAGAATAAGGTCTCTAAATAAACATAAAAAACTGCCCTGGCCAGAATTATGCGCATCAAAAAACCTACCCTACGCCCCTCCGGGGCTCCGGGCGGTTTTTCAATCGCGTACGCCGCTACGCAGCAGAGCTAAACATACGAGAAGGCGCCATCCATCAAGAACACCGGGATGAAGGCAACCTGGATCTTAAACCCCCAAAAAATCGCGTAAAAACAAAAAATAATCGATGTTACATGTAGGAGAGACGAGCTGCATCTGCCGGTGCAAAATACTCTAAGTGTTAGGGTCATTCATTACGCACGGACCGACCACAGAATGAGCGACGCGCGGGAATCTCGTTAATTTTACCAATGAATTACATAAAAATTAGCTAACTTCAAAATCGATTTACTCAAAATTTTGATAATACTTTCTCAGAATTTTTTGTTGTAGGGGCCTATATAAACCTTCATCTTTCCATTAGGAAGGTTACAAGTTATTTCGTAGTGGCAAGCATTACTACACTCTCACCTAAATTGTTTTTAATTGGTTTTCTAAAGAAATATCAAAAACTAACACTAACCTAACGGCAGATCCACCTCTTCGCGGAAGATCCACCTCTTTGCGGAGGATTTAACTTTACGCGGGGATTTATTAATATCAATAACAGATCTACCAACAAATCTGCTCTGAAGAAACCTCACACCGAATAAGCCTCACGCCGAATGATCCTCGCGCCGAATGAGCATCGCGCCGAATGAGCTTCGCGCCGAATAAATCGGCGCCGAAACAGATGTCGTCGAAAGGGCTTCGCGCCGAAAGGGATTACGCCGAACATGGTTGGCGCCGAACATGGTTGGCGCCTAACATGGTTGGCGCCGAACATGGTTGGCGTCGAAACGGCTGCGCCGAAAAAGTCGCGCCGATTCGGCTGCGCCGAAAAGTCCTATTTCCGTACCTAATCCCTTAAACCATACTCAATTATAATTTAAATAGTAAAGTTAACAAATTCCTTCACATAGTACAAACTTCAAGGGGCACAAAACAAAAAAAGTAGGTGACTTTATGTAATAGAGCAGGTAATTTCCTTAATATTAAAAAAAAACCGCTGGACGAAGGACGATCTGCGTTTGAAGCAGTGTTAATCCACAGCTCCTTATTTGATATATTATACTTTTCGTTTTAATTCTTAAAATATCTTTGGTATGTGAAATGGTCAGATTATTTTTCGCGAAATTCATCTACCTCATCTGTAATTAAATTAAAATTTAACGAAGTTACTACAAACAGTATATTACATCACGTCAATTTAAACAATTATTAAATAGTAGGATCAAATTAGAAATAGAAGTTTAAATGCCCCGGTCGCACCCTTAACGTTTTTCTACTCAATAACGGAATTTATTGGATTATTATATGATTAAATCGAACTATTATTGATTGAGTAACAAATTTCTGAGAACTTTCTCTCGAAATGCTGCAAAATCGTAACAAATACGAAAAAACTATATTTTAATCTCAAAGTTAAGCCGGAGGACTTAACACCCAAACGCAGTGGACTACGTTACTAATACCAAATACTTACCAGGAAACACGTTATCGACATTGTTACAAAAGGGAGAACACAAAGTTTAAGCGTAATCGATCGAACGGTAGTGGCAGCATAATCAAGAAATTACTTTAGTAGATCGATGAGTGACTAAATTAAATTTTTATCTTGGAAAATTGTTCGATTTCTCCAGTTCAGCCGTTCCTAAAGGAAGTACCTACTTACATCCGAATTGCAAGCGGTGGTTATACCAGTCCACTCCTGTACAATCACAAACATACAACATAACGAAGCGTACACCGAGAAAAATTTCAATAAACCGAGTGAAATTTATTAAGGAAGAAAATTTTATTCGGTAATCAGTACCAAGTTGTCAGAGTGTACAACCGAGATAAAAGACAAAGCTTGGACAGATATCTGAATTTCCAATAGAAATTAAGTAAATTTTACCTTATTGAAATTTTCAGTAGTAAAAGAAAATTTGTCTTGTGAACCCGAAACTAGAAAACGTATGTTTCAGTATTTCAAAGTTTCCGTTATTCAAAAATATGTACATATAATTTACGTAAGTGCAAGATCGTCTAATGTTTTCAAGTTAAATGATTTTGAAGTAAATTCAGTTTTCTTCGGGCAACAATTAAATAAATATGAGGATGAAGTGTAAAACAAATAAATCAGAAATAGAGCGACTAGTTGAGCCATGCAATTTGAATTTGAACAATCTACCAATTTATATCGGATTTACCAAGTTGAAACGAAATTTATTTTATGCCTAATATTTGATACTTGTACTCTCAAACATTATTTTATTTTAAAGATAATTTACAATTTATGTAATAAAAATAAGGTAATTTATAAAACAATTTTTATGTAATATAATTCATTAATAAACATTCGAGTCACGCTTTATTTAAATTTGAATTTTTAATTCGACCAACTTTTATATTGAATTTCTAATTTTCAAGATTTTTGTATTTTTTAAAGGTTCGAATAGCTTTCGAGCTAACTTGTTTGGACAAGTGACAAAAATTTCTTTTACAGGTGGGCGATGCTATTCAGTTTTCATTGTGTGCTTAATGAAATATTTATTAGTTTGTCGAGCTTTTATTACGCTAAATTTACAGGTATGTAAACAAATTAATGATTAAAGGAAAGGGTTGAAAAATAATTTGTAAATAGAAAATTTGGTTAATATATTACGTTCTTGGTCGAACTTTAAAATTTTGTAAAATTCTGTAAACCCCATTAGTAAATTAAAGAAGGTTCAAACCCCTGTCTCGCTGTCTTACAATATTGCATAAATGATGAGAAGTCTTAATCTAAATGCTGCACACAAATATTATTTTTTGACAGGACTCTTTTTGAGTTGACGTTAAAATAATTTTTAGTTTTTGAAATTTTGTATTCTTTGTTTAAAAAAGCATAATGTTGCAATTTTCAGGTAAGTCATTATTCATTTATTGACAACGATAATTTCAGATATCGTCTGGTTTAATTTTCAATCAACTTCCAATTTATTTCGCTGCAAGAGGATTTGGTTAATGCATTTTTATCGGAGAAAATTCATATGCCTTGCATGTTGTGTTGAAACGTGTCAATTCGTGTATTAGCTCCACGCTGATGTGATGATTTGAATTTGAGAGGTATTGTTCCGGAAATTTTCCGTTTTTATGGTGTCCGATGCCTGGATTATGACGTCACGTGCCGTATAGTTTTGTTTTCGGCTTCAACTGAATTATCGAGAGGCGTCTATATTGGAATTTTTACCACCTCAATTTGAAAATTTGATTGCAAAACAGGTAATTGTATTTCGTGTTTTGTGCAAGCAATTGCCTTTTGTAACGTTATTGAACATTGAAACAGATCGAGGAAACGTCCATGAAGTAAAGAAAACTCGTCGTGAGTTCCAGCAATGAATCAAAGCTTGAAACGAAATTTTGTAATGCGTTATGAGACAATTGAACGGCCCCGGTATGCTATTACACGTAAGCTCTACGTTTAATAATGGTTGGTGAGAAATTACTCATCCCAGAGATCAACGGATGGGTTTCCAGAAAGCACGACGAGCTCACATTTTATCTCAACCAGGCCCTATCCAGCCTCAGATGTTCAACGTATACTTAAACTGGATCGGGAAGCTGGAGGTTTCAAAGTGCAACAACTGTGAAGACAAAGATACCGCAGAACACACCGTCTTTTATTGTTGGAGATGGGAACTCCAACGCATTAGCGCCTCCCTGGAACTAAGTGAAAACATCCATCCCGCCATCATGATCGGAAGCATAGACCAGCATGAAAGCCAAAGAGAAAGCGGAGAGACCCAAATGAACCCTGACACAGAATGGCAGAATGAAGGAAGTTTGACAGGAAGAGAAGTTGTAACAGTAAACTGTTACTATGTTTCGCTCAGTGAGGCAGTTTATTTTTTAATCCTTATTTTTGATACCTGAATCGGTCGATTTATTTTTACCATCTTAAAGTCGACCGAATTAAATTGAGTATTTGTGTATTTCTACGCCTGTGGGTTAGGTGACCAAAATGACGGCCGGAATTTTTCCAAATAATTTCAAAAAGGTCGGTAAAGCAGTTTACAAAAACGGAGGTCGATAAAATTTTGTAGTACAAGGCAGACGTGTGAACTTTCGCTCTGCGTGGTTTTGCGATTTTACGAATAATTATAAAGTGGTAAAATTTGATTTTAAGTGCGGAAGCACGAGTGCATTTCCTTTTTAGCGCAAACCCAATTTTTTTTACGCTTCCTGACCGATTTTTTTGGAAGCTGATGTCCATACGAGGGATCGCTATCATTCCACCATATTAGGAAAGTTCTGGCCGCATTTTTACTTTTAACGACCTAACCAGACGACTCCAGGTTTTTTCGTATCATTTTTTTGTGTTTTGTGCCTTGTGGCTTGTGTTTTATTGTTTTTTTAAATTATTTAACATCTTGGTTTACTTTGCCTCGCACTTTTGCTACGAACGTTTTTTTTTGCCGAAGTTATCGTCAGTTTGCAGGCTTGCACTTTTGTTTTGACGTGATTAAAGGCCGATTAATTTTTTGCGTTCGCAGGCGTCGAAATAAATGCGATGTGTTCAAACCTTTTGTGTTTTAAAATTATTTATTAATCATTTTTTGAATTTTGAATTAATAATTATTTGTTTGAGTTTGAACATAGCATTATTTTTGATGAATGGTATCGAACGGCGCTGGCTGAATGTGTTGGCATAGGAAATCCAAACTGGTCGTCATACTTTCGAATCTTGAATTTGAAATTTTTATATACGACATTTTTTATGTGTTTATTTTTATTTATGTGTTTTTTTTTAAAGTAATCAGCGATGTAGACCAACGTACAGGGTGTTTGATTTTTGTCGTCGGCGCTCCCGCTTGTTCGACCCCGAAGTTCGCTAGTGGTTCCGCTTGGCGGGATCTGTATGACCACTCGAACGTTCGGCTGATCGATTTTAGGGAGTAGTTTTCGGCGATGGTATCCAGGCTTCCGTACGGGTTTTGGTCTGCAAACATCGCAAATTTCCACCACGTTAAGGCAACGACCATTTGGTTGCCAATTTATATTTGTTTTATTGATTTTGATGTGTTGTTAATTTTGATTTTTATGTGGTTATTCCACAAGCTAAAATACGTTTTAGCTTGCCGTGGATCTTATGGGAGGTTGGTTGGGTAATGTTTGTCTGCTTACTGGTTCGATAACATCTTGAATCAGGAGAATCTGCTAAGGTTCGTTCGATTACTGGTTTCATAACATCATAAACCATTTTATCATTTTATTTTTTCATAACTAAGTACCACAACATCCAGGTAGTATTTATTCCATCTATTACAACGGATAATGGCTCTGCTTTAGCCTTGGTAGTGTTTTTTTGTTAGTTAATTAGCTTAACTAAGTTTTGGAGTATGTTCTTTTTCATGAGAAGCATTCCACTTACCTACCATGAGCTATTAGAGTCTATTTCACATCTGTGCGTGCTCAGATATTTTTCGTTCTTTTTCTATTTTCATTTCGGTAATGATTAAAGGGTTAATTTGCATCTGAAATCCTTTATTATTTGCCTGGCGCCCTGGGTACAGTTATTTTAGCAAAGCAGATCAATTATATTTAAACGAACCCACGAACGCTTTCGAGCGATCCAGCGAGCTCCGACACTGGGTAAGATCTGTACAGAGCTAACGGATGGAGCGAAAATTTAACGGTTTTCGCATAAGTCATAAAGTCCGCTCGGAAGGAGCAAGAACTGATAAAAGCTGAAAACAAGGCTCATCCCCGAGGAACGAAAGTAATGCCGAAGATGCGAATCGCTGTTTTTCAAGTGTTATGGTCATCTTAAGGCAAAATTGGACCCCCTTCTGCAATAAGGAACCAACCATTTTCCAATCATTTGTTTCCAACAATCATTTTGATGCTTTCCATTATACAAATGAGAACCAGAATATAAATCCATTTTAAAGGCATTTATTGAGCATGGGAACCAACGTTTTGTTATGTGTTTTGCTAGATACTGAAACCTTTAAACGCCGATTACTCAGAATGGTGTTTTGTTGGTTGGTTCCCTATTGCTGAAGGGGGTCCAATTGTTAAAACGCTTTAAAGGGGGGCCAACACCCAGAGGTTTGAAAACTAGACGCCTTAATGTAATTAAAATTAATTTGTGAATAATCGTGGTGCCTAGAATATATGAGGAAAATGTCAGAAAATGTGGTGATATGTCGGGAGATGTAGGAAACGTCTGGAAATAGCAGGAAATCTTGCAGATTTTCACGAAAAGGAGTATTTGTACGATATCGACGGATAAACCATTTTATTTAGGGATAAACCCACAGAAACGAATTGTTAGTCCATACTTTACCTGTAGACTATACATGTATGTAAATAATACAACCTATAGCTTTATGTGGAATCCAAACCACGGAAAAAATAATTCACGTATAGCTGAGATTCGAACTCAGATGATCGGATCCACAGTTCAACTCTCTCACCCAACAGTTGTTTCATTTTCAAAGCAATTTATTTCAACCTTTTTTTTTAATTTGTATCCTCGCTGACCGGTCTTGAACTAGTGGTAGTAGGTATAGCCCTTTACTATTTTTTTCCAAACTTATTAATACTGAGTTAAGCATTTTGTTCCGTAATCAATTCGGTGACGAAGCGGAGGATAATGATTATAAGCTGTTTACTGAACATTCATGGATAATAATTATAATAATAACTGCCCAACTTTTTCATCTACATATCATGAACGGTGGATTTACCCGCTGATAAGCCATTTAAGTGCGCGAAACTCTTTTAGTTCCTTGTTATATTTTTTCATTATTTTTGTTGGGTTGTTATTTAAAAACAATCACAATTTTAGCTTCCTATTTTTAATTATTGTATTCAGTTGCTCCTTTTGACCAACTTTAATGTTTACTTAGTTTCCTGCCTCAGTTGTTTGAATTTAACAACATTTCAACCTCATCTTTTAACTATCACGGTTGATGGAACAATAAATAATAATATCATTACATTTTCATCAAATTGACAGCCAATGATAGGAAAGAAATTTACTCGAAATCAAAATCACCTCTCAGAAAATCTGCTATCTAACGGTGCGACTAAACTGGCCCATTCTTATTTTTATATCTCATTAATATAATTTCACCTGGCAACCAAAGAAACATCACCATTTTTATTTCAGTTAGTTGCAAGACAACCACATGTGTTAAATTATTCATGGGATCCCCGCTCTCGACGCTAGACAAAAAGGCAAGCCGCCCTCTCGTCAAGACGTAGGAGGCTTTGTAAGGTTTGCACTTAAAGGTACACTCTAAATCGACTTCAATAATTAATTAGTAAAACAAAGGATATAATAAATTATTAAACTTGTTAAATTTTACATAGGCAAACCTGCAATAATTTAAATAATTGGAAAGAGAATATTAATTTGAATGTAAAAGTTAGGGAAGGAATTAAATTTGTTTATAGAAGCACTCTAAAAAATTTTAAACCATTTTACGCTCACAACAAAAATAAGTTCAGCACCAATTCAATTGTAAATCAGGAGTCAATCAACAGTTAAAATTGATGTGATCACTTTTTTCACCGCGTGAAATCTTTAGAAATTGAACTCGAAATTTCTAAGACATTGGAGAGCTTCATCTGCATTTATACAAAAGTTTCTTGGTTTGTTAAAACCCTCAAGTTTTGGGAGATTTCTTTCAATAAGTAAATTTATTTTTAAAAAAATGTTTTTCCGATAAATAAAAAATTATTTTGGCTTTGCTTTCCTTCTAGTGTGTACACACATGCAAGATATATTTGCTTGTTCTCTTAAGTATCAATTCCGATCACGAATCCACTTGATCAAATTCGATGGCTCAAGAAAAGCAACATTCCAAAAATAACTACCTAATTTTTTACAAATCGGAAATTAATTTAAACTTTCGTCGACACGGTAAATATGGTAAAATTCGAGTTTAATATAAACCAGTGGAAATTTTTTATTTTCTCATTTCTAATCAATTATTAAGGGTAATGAGAAAACCGATTTTTTATTAAGAAAATACTCGAAGAAAAATTAATAAGTTTACTTACCGTGTAATCTGTAGATACAGCGTCCATTTTTTTCTATTTTCATTTAAATTTAATCAAAATCATCTTTCTGGATACTTTTATATAAAATCTGCAAAAGGAAAATTATGAAAAATATACGCTCATATCAGTTAGTATAAAAACGTAAATCTCATAATCTACGTAATTAATTACGTGAAATTTTCAAACCTGCTTGAAAATTAATATAAAAAATTTATCAAATTTTCCTACAATTTTTTTTAAACTCAAATCTGGAAAAACTACGTTTGATGTACGATTTAAGCCGCATTTCTCTTTTAAGTTACATATGATTGCTTGCTTTTTCGGTAAAAATCAAATTGATTTAGTCTCATTGTTATACGGTTTAGAAAACTTCGACCAAAGCTTTTATAAATGCGCTCGAACGAATGGACGTTTCCAATTTGTGTTTTAATTCATTGTTTGTATTCGATTTTTTTATTTAAAAAAAGATCAACAAATCTGATTAGTATTATCGGAAAGTAGCAAACCGTAAATATGTTACACCTCGACCAAGCTTAATAATTTGAATGGGGGTAACCATTGATTCGTTTTATTGCTTCTGATTGGACGCCTCAAGTAGTTGACATATTTTCCGCTATTTTATAAGCTTGTTTCCGAGCAGTGAGCTAATTATTTTCAAGTATAATAAATTCTTGTATAAAGAAATAAATGGAAGTTTCTCTGTTTACAATTTTATTAAGCTCTCCTGAATTTTTTATTTACTTGGAGAAGAGAATACCTATAATTTAATTAATTTTGTTTCCTTCTTGTATTTTATGTTGCATTGTGGTGACATTCGTATCTGAACACATCTGCTTTGTTGAACTTAAACATTAATTACTCGGGCAAATTAAATACATTTTTCGTCGGGTCTATTGTTTATTTTGGTTTACCTATTTTTTCAAATTTGAATTTATCACCTTTTGCATACCTACTTTAATTCCAATCTCTAAAATGTTATTCAGATTTAATGCAAACGTCGTTCGGTACTTTATGTGGTGCAACTTTAAATTGCTTCTGAATTGACTTTGCTTTGCTCGTAATTTATTTACCTTTATATGTGTAATTTTGTGGATTCTAGAAGTCACATAAAACTGATTAACGAACTATAGGGAAATTGGAAGTGATGACTTGGTGGAAACAAACACAATTTGAAAGAAAATCGATTTTTCGTTTTTCTTCTTTTGTCCATTATTCACAGATTTCTTTTATTTTGTGATTTTAAGAACCATGGAAACCTCGCCACTCCGTAGGTCTATTCGTGCCTATATGGTGCCTAACGTGCACGCAACGGAAATAAAGTGCAATCCAAAAAATCCGCTTCGCAGCGCAGGTGGCTTTGAAATTAGAAACTTATGTCATTTCTTCGCACGCATTTGTTATTTTTCTGCCAATTTTGAGTGTCACGACATAATTTTCAACGATTTTTAATGATTTATTTCACTTAAAAATTAATTTTGACCTGAAAAGTTTCAAATTTAACTATTGATCTAACCCTACTTAATTTTTATAAAACTGACAGATTCATGTTCACAAATGACAGATTTTGAATTTCAAAGCCATCTATGAGGCGGAATCTCGTTGATGTCAACTATACATTGGCTCGTAAATATAATAACGTCTTCGTAAAACGGAAATAACTTCCACAAAAGTAATTAGATTTTAATTAGTCTGGTCTCTTTAGAAAGACAATTATTTGAGTTAAAGAAAATTCATTTAATAGTACTTTCCTCTTTAACACGCATGCTAGCGCTTATCAAATTAATATGTGTTACATCTCTACATAGAACTTAAAATTTTACTGCTAATTTATTTATAAAGTTAAGCACGCGCTGGAAAAGAATTTCATCATAACATTGCTGAGTCATTTCAGTGTGTGGAAACTATTAGGGCTCTATTTTAGCTCACACTTTCTTTACAGTAATGTAAATAGGTTCTATTTATTTAATTTTCTCCCTCAAAATTAATACCCTCGGCATAATATATACTTTATAACAGCATTAAAGACTTTGAAGGCCCATAGATTCGTTTACTATCTTTTTATTGAACTCCCTCGTATATAGAAATCAGAAATAGCATTAACGCAAGAATCAAAACATAAAACAGAAATACTGGAAAAAATGAAAGGTGTGGAAAATGCTCAAGCACAGAAAATAAACGAGTTCGGAGCGGGAAGAATACTTTAAAGATCAATATAAATTTGAGAAGAAGACAGCGTCGCAGAAAGATGAAAAAAGTACGGAAGAAGGAACGATGGAAGTAGAACATGCAGAGGCGTTGGAAAGAATGAGAAAGCTGAAAAATAAGAGAGGTGCTATTTCAGCACCTCTTGTCTATTCCAGACAAAATTCCAAATGAGCTTCTAAAATATGGTGAGTCAAAGATCTGTACAGAGCTAACGCTAATATTTAACAAAATTTTAAAAACTTCAACAATACCAAAGAAGTGGCTCTAAAACATTGCAATTTCTATCTTCAAGAAAGATCGTATTACAAACTCCGAAGACTCCAGAGGAATAACTCTCCTACACTCAATGATTAAGTTATATTTTTATAAAATTTAAATGTTTTATATTTCTGTTGGCATTATGTTATTTTGTAGGCGAGTTCGACAACAGAGTCGAAGGTAAGTTGCTTTTTGACCCTTGCTGGGGTAGGCACGTTAAAATTTTTAAAGAGTTGTTTTATAAGCCTTGATTGAACGAGGCGTGTTAGAATTTGTATGGAAGTTTTTTAAAAAAAATGAAGGTTTAATTTAGAAAAGTATTTCTAAATGTAATTTGGAAAAATGTTTTTAGCATTGGATGATAGTTGAAATAAGTGGATGATAAAAAATTTTGGGTTTGAAAAGTGATGGTGTACATTTTTGTAACACGCACAAAAGAATATAGCCGATGGTTGCGATAGAACCATATCAATTTGAACAACAACTATTTGAGATTTTAGAAACTTTATGAAATTGAATTTAAAATTTTATTAAATTGAAAAAAACACTTCAATATAATTATGCAGCACAGAGACCGACATCAGAGATTCCGAAGAGGAAGATCGACAACCTACGCATTATTATGAATTATTTTCGGTATTATCAAAATAATTTTTCCTATCTAGTTTTTTATTGAGTACTCTACAAAGTATTGTGCCCATATCTCTCCATGATCTCTTTTTCGCCTCCTATGAAATTTCCATATTTCCTAAAACCGTTTTTTACTCTCTTCTCCTCGTGATGAAAGTTTCTGATCTCCTTGTTTCTAAACTTGTCCTCTAGTATTTTCTTCAAGCATTTCAATTTCATATTTTATCTTCTTTTCTCTGCACATTTTTTTATACTTTCTTCTTCGTTCTTCGAATTTTTTTAGGTTCCACTGTTTGTTTTTGTATAATCTCTTTTCTGTTTTTCGCATTCTTCATACGACCACTCTTCTTTCTTCTTTGTTTTACCTCTTTTTTAATTCTCCAATAATATTTTTATGTCACTTCTCACTTTCCTCGTAAAACTGTTCTTTTGTCTCTATTGGTTTTTCTTCTGTTGTTGAAAGTATATTTTTTTAGTATCGTAATCTTTCTGTATTTTCCTCTTGGTCATTTTATGCACGTTCTCTCCGATATGAAGGTCAATTTTATAACCGTACCTCTTATTCTCTCGCTGATCGCAAAACCCATTACTTCTAACCTTCCATGTCTTGAATTTTTCTCAACCCCGAGACGGCTTTATAAAGTTCTCGATGTTTTCCTTCAGCTTGACCAAGTTTTGTTCATTTACTTCCATTCTAGTTAACATCATTTTGTTTCTTTTCTTTGCTCTTTCTTGCGCCTAGTACCTATTTTCCATTGTCTCTATTTTCTTTTTGAGTTCCTTTATTCTTTTGCCTGCGCTTTCCATATATTTGTTTCATTCTTTGGTGTTTTCCGTTAATTTATTCTTCAGTTCCATTACCTCGTCTGTCTGTTTTTCTTTTTGTTCTCTTATCATTTTGTTCCTATCTCTTATTTCCTCCCGGATTTTCTTGCCTTCTTTTTTTATCTCTTTAATATCTGTACTTATTGTTTCCATAAATCTCATAATTGCTTATATCGTTAGTGTTATTTTAAGCTTTTTATTTAGCATAATAAATACCTAGGCAGAATATCCAATTTAAATTTTCATTAGTGAGTGTCACAGATTTTGAAATTTACACTATGTACGTCATCCCCCATCTTTTAGCTACTTCTTTTGATAATTTAATAAAACTACTTTCTTAATTTTCTTATTAGTTTTATTGAATTATTATTAAGCTCCCATCAATATTGTTCCACAGTTAATTCCAAGACAATCACCTGAATTGGAGTCCGCCAACTCTTATAGAAATTACCAATTTTTTCGGAAATTATATTTTTTCTAGTCACAAAAACTGAGTCTTAATGTGTAACTTTTCGATTGTCGTTTTTGCCGTCGCACTAGAAAAATTATGGATTTAAAACAAATTTTCATCATTTCGACAATGCAAAAAATGATGCTTTGCCTAGACATGAAATTATAATATCTTATGCTCTGATATATTTATAAACAAGTAAAACTACATAATAATTATAATTTGTCCATTATAATAATTATGCATAATATATAATATTATTGGCCAACATTAAACTTGAGCAATACATATAAACCACAGTCAATAATTAACTTCTGGTTATTGAACAGCATGAAATTTAATGAATCAATTTGCCCATATAATTATTGTGGCAAATAATGCAAAATCAAAGTAAAATTTAATATTGATTAATTATAATCGATCCTGCTGAATCTACTATAGTACGAGTACTTCAAAATAGTTTTAATTTTCAAAACCAAATCCCAAAAGGTATACCGAATTTGTTTATGGGATATGAGAAAATACGATCGTAAAATAATTTGGGGTTGTTATTGGACATAGGAAGTGATAAAATTTTAAGTCATTCGGAAAAATAATTTGGTCAAAAATACATTTTTTATTCGTCCTGCTACGAATATAATTTGCCCTGAAACCATTTAGACTAAATTTACTTCAGGGTACCACAATAAAAATTTATTCTTTTTTACAGTTTTAACATTATTTATTTATTTTTAATATATTTTGTATTGATCCATCTGTGAGCTATGAGGAAAGGGACGAAAAACCATATCATTAAGAATGTAGGCAATTTGTTCTAGGGATGGATGGTTAGACTTTTATTTAAAGGTCATAAATTCAAACCCCGTATACTCCCAAATTTATTGTGCCTCGATTTGGAATCCACGTTAAGCAGTAGGTCGTATTATATTTCTATACGTAAAAATAAATATAACAGGATTTATGGAAAGAGTGCAATAAACTCGACCACCCGAAACAAATTTTCGTGTGCTACACACTAAAGAACATGCTTATATTAGTCTATAGAAAAAATATTTTGGGTGAACCCATGAAAAATAAGCCTTATATCGAGTTTTTAAAAGTAGGCAAATTAGCATCGAATCGGACGCGCCCCCCCCAGGCAGACGCGATGAAATGCATCCACGTTCCCTTCGAAACGGGTGAAATTTTTTCGCTCGGATTTGATTTTTTCTTTGAAATTCGGATAGGTGGGGGTGTGATTATAAAATATTAGTAATAAATATTATCAAAAAAATGGAAAATAACCCGTGTATTGCCGAAAAAGTGAAAAAATAAAAAGAAATTTATTCGATTTTTGGGGTGTGCATTTGATTAGGAGGTTTATCCATCGTCAAAACCTACCCTTACGGGGTGCCGCTCCGCTCCGCTCCGCGTTGCACCCCTCCAGGGCGGTTTTGACGCTGTTTACTGAGCTAAACATACGAGAAGGCGCCACCCATCCAGAAAACCGGGATAAATGAAACCAGGATGTGAGAGAACCTCGAAATAGCATTAAAAAGTATAGTTGCGGTATGGGGCAGTAAACTTTTACGTTTCACCCCCAAAATATCGAACAAGATAAAAAATAAATCGATGTTACATGTACGAGAGACGAGCTGCATCTGCCGGGTCATTCATTCCACACGTACCGTCAATAAAATGACGGCGCGCGGAATCTCGTTAGGATTTTACATGTAAATTTGCTAACTTCAAATTCGATTTATTCAAAAGTTTGAGCCCCTTTCACCCAAAATATTTTTACAATTTGCTCTAATAACTATGTTTTTTAGTGTGTAGCAGAAGAAATTTTGATTTGAGTGGCTTAGTTTATTGCACTGAAGCCGGATTTATTCTTGAAGCTCTGGGCATGTATTCTGAGACACTCAAATGGGATATTCCAAACAATAAAATAAAACGAGACAATAAATAACTCTAAAACTGTAAGCCCAAAATAAATTCTAACCTCAAAAAGAAACCAATCAAATGTGAGATGGAAGATGGGATCTGCAACTTGGAATTTTGTAATTATTATTTTAGTTTTTGAATAAATGAATAAATCAATCACAGATCTGTGTACGAAGCATTAAAATTAATGTACTTAAAAGTTATACAAGTACAAGGTGCAAAAGACGAACATTTGAAAATTGGCCAATTTTTGTTCAAATTATAATTTTGTAACAAATATTTCTATATAAATTAATCCGAATAATTGGACCTAAGTGGCTTCTTTAAACCTAAATTAAGATTCTCGACAAAACATAAAAGGCTAGTTTTTGAATTGATACGCCGTGAACTCGACACGTGTTTTGAATAATATTCAATTTTTAATTTAAAACAACCTTTAATAGTCCGGGCAAGGACAGGCCCGGACTGAGACGGCAGGTAATCAGGGAATGTCCGGTGGATGATGGCTTTTTCGGGGCCGCACATTGCGACTCTAATTTTTCTTGTAAAATTCAGGCCAGATGGTTTACATCTATGCTATGATTAATGGTAGTACTTATGGCAAAACTGCTTGAATTTTGTTGAATTCAATTTTTTTTTACTTGACCAGTAAATGTTTGTTATATAAAGAGTAACCGTATTTCAACATTAAGCTGAATTTCTTGATTATTTTAAGAGATTCGAAGTTTGTTAAATTAAGTTAGAACAAAGTTGCTTATTTTTATTTTTACCAATAATCTGGAAAAAAATTTATACTAACAAAATAGATGATGATGCGTAGTACCTATACGTAGAGACGGTAGAGACGGTCGCCAGCTTAGCGGTTAAGTGCGTTGCTGCTAATGCTAAATACCTGGTTCAACTCCGGGCTCAGTAAAACTTTATTCTGACCGTCTCCCCTCGGAAGGCAATGGCAAACCACCTAGGTGTCTGACACCTAGGTCTTCCTGGAACAGCCTCTCTGGAGATGAAGTGTATACACTTCCCGCGGTTCGAAGCCCGCGTTAAGCAGTAGGTCCCCTATGTGTGTGATAATACTTCAAACGCACATCACACACATAGGAGAGAGGTCGCCAACATCTGCAATCAGGCACGGCACTTTAAGAAGAAGAAGTATACATATAAAAAATGATTGAAGGCGATAACGAAAATTATGACTTTTCATTTCTTGTCGATATCTTCAAAACTAAAAATGATCGGATAAATTTCATTTTAGATTATTGATCAGAATATAAATACGCAACTTTTCTGCAATTAAACGAACTTCGAAAAGCTTTGTTGCAATTTCGATTTTTTACAATAAAATACATTTCGCTTTGTGAAATGAAATATGTGGATAATTTTGAGCTCTTCAATTTTAGTCTGAACTGCAGTTACGCAATGAAAACTTTAAAGGCTAAAATCCCCAATTGGGGAATTGGGGATTTATTAGGACACTCGAAAACACGTTCCTTGAACATTTTCAGCTTGCCCGAAATTTTTTCTCCACTTAGTGGGCTAGTGGGAAAATTAAAAAAGTAGATCTAATGGGAATTTTTCGCTAACTGAAATTAAGCTTATCAATTTATAGGCGAAAACCTGTATCGGGTGTGCTCAACTCCCCAATCAGTAGAGAAGCTGGCGAGAGATTTTAGGGGATTCATTTCGATACTCAAATAAGCATATCTTCCAAATTTGGGATTGTCCACATTTTTGTTGCGCATCTCGTTGCCCGGAATTTTAGTGTTTAGAAAATCTCATACTTGACGTAAGGTGAGCTACTCAACATTTTCCGTTGTAATGTCGATTTCTGCCGAAAAAGATGGTTATGTTTTGCCCAAATTGGGTCGTACGTCGCAATGTTGTTTTATCTGGAAGACCTACAAATATTTTGTCAATTTCTGGAGCTTTCAAAATTATGTTCTAATCATAAAGCGCCACCTTATTAAGGTTACCTTCTTCAAAGTTGAGTTCTATCTTGCAAAATATCGGATACTTATCTCAGTTTTTCTTGTTACTAGGTGCTATCATTTCACCTTTACAAATGAAAATCAACAAGTGTTTGTTAGTTTAGCAATGTTTAGATTACTTCATCCTCTTGTAACAACGTTGTTATTTATTTCTCTTGCAGTTCGTTCGGAATGAGTAATTAATTCATATGAAAGAGATTATGTAAACCCACAGATACTTAAATACTTAAACGATAGGGGTAGGTTAATTAACTATTTTAATTATATTAGAGTGTATTCTTTTTTTTAAGAAACCAAAAACATCATTTGCAATTTTTGTATACTGTACATATAACAGCGCATTCCAGAGTTTCTGATTGATTTTATTTTGTGTGAAGTTAAGTTATGTACTTATGATACTGCTCTATATTATATTTTTTGTTAGCTGATTAAATATTATTTTTGCAATGCTGAATTATATTTCAACTCTATCAGAGAGCTCACCCTCACTTGCCGGTATTGAGGTGGAAATATTACAACAGCCTTCACATTTTTTGAATAAGCATTCACTACTAAGTATTTGCAATGCAGAAATTGTTTATCGTGGCGCCCAACGTGAGGCGTCAGTATAAGATATCTCGTTGGGAAAGCGTAAACTTGCTTATAAACTAAACCGTCAAGTTATCTAATGAGTGTGAATCTTTTTCCAAAAATGTTAATAAATACAAGTAGATTTGAAAATAGGCGTTTACCGGCCGTATGTAATTCATTAATTGTATAAAATTGAAATGATGTTGACACCTCGTATAGTTATGATATAGAACCTTATTCGACTCCAAGAACTTCATTCTGACCGTCACGTCTTGAGAAGACCCTTTGTTAAAATTAAGCGATTACACTACTTGTAGTTAGAATCCCACGTTAAACAGTAGGTCCCCTATTAATGTAATAAATAACACGTTGAAAGAACGTCACGCCGAAGGTCGGCGCAAATGAACTGCGTAATATTATATGACACGCAAAGAAGAGTGGAGAAAGCTTCGTAAATAATCCAATGAAATATTATTTCCAAGTCACAAAAAAGTCATCTGAAAGAAAAATTTCAAATACTGCCAATACTAGACTTTAATGCAAGTTTTAAATTATGACAAATTGCTCAATTGAAAAATCCTGAAAGAGAATTTTAGGTTATATTCGGGTCAGCCTATATAATAATATGCGAAAGGTTTTTTCCTAAAATGAAATGCAATAAATCATAATTTATATCCTAACATCTCACATCAATTCATATTTACGCCAGTTATGAAAGGTAACTGGTCCGCGAGTATATCGAAATATTCAATCCGGTCCTTCGTCAGAAATAATTTCCCATCCCTAGGCTATGATGTAGTCCTACAAAAACTCATTTGGAGTTGAAATGTTTCTTTAAAACATCACTATTTTTATCTTATTGAAGTGAAATAAAATTTATCCACGTTTAGGAGAAAAAATTCAAACCAAAATTTTCTGCTTGAATAATAACGCAATGTTGAATTTCTTTGCTACCATATATCAAAATGTAAAAAGAGCATTAAAACGTCATGCAAGATGACCGGACCATGCAGTTAATCCGATTCTCTACATTGCGAGTCCGCCCCTGGGAATAGGATTACTTGTTGTTGAAACAACCACATCCAATGATATATTTTTCATCAATTTTGTGAAATTCTAAAATACCAAGAGATTTCATATTCTCTGTGATTTTTGATCAAAACTTCGACAGAGATTGCGAATCAACCAAACTCGGTAGTTAAATGTAAAATAATATAGAGAAATAGAAATCAAATGTTTAGGTCTCCAAAAACCTGACAATTTTGTTAAAAAAATTAAATAATTAATTATTTTCGCTTCCGATTTAATTTTTTATTGGCATGATAAAACTTAACACTATCAACACCATACTTTTTGCTTCAATTGTTAATATCTCGAAAAGTATCAGTCCAAGAAAAATATTGATTTTAAACTTATGTAGAAGTAATATTCTCTACAATTTTGTTCCCTTATCATTTGCTCGTAAATTCAGCCGTTTAATAGTTATGGTTATGCGTTCATCCAGAATGGAACAAAGTGGAAATCTCGGAATATATACAATTTTTGAAAATATTCAGGGACAAATGCTGTCATTTGAATTATTTTCAGATTTTAATGTTAACGAAAAATCACTGACGTCATCTATATCAGATAAACGATACCCTCCAATTTTTTTTAAAAATAGCAACCACTTTTTATTAAGATGGCTTTTTGAAAAATTCATAATCCTGCTTACGACCACAATAAATCTTAATAAAATTCAAGTACCTTCAAGAGCACTAATCGATCCAAGAAAAATAGGGAAGCACGTAAAGAATGGGGGGGGGGGCGGATTAAACACATCAAATTTGATAATAAATATGTATATTCTAATAATTACTTATTGCAAATAACAATTTAAAGTTTAGAACAAATGCGATAAAATATTTTAGGGGGATTTTCACAGAAATTTTTTTTGAAGTGTCGCGCAACCCTTATTTTTCTTTCCTGATTTGGATAGAGCATAATTTTCTGAGTGCAAATGTAAAAAAACTATAGCCCTTGAAGAGAAAAGTTTTCGAGATAATCAGTTCCTAAGTTTGAAAAAGTAGGCAGGGTTTTTTTCCATTATCAGGCTCAGAAAAGTGTTCTTTTTCCAAATTCGTAATATGGACTTTCACCTATACTGACGATCACGGACCACTAGCAGTGGCGTAGCTAGCATGGGTGACACCCGGGACGGATTTCATGGGTGTCACCCCCACTTATGCTGATGACCTTTTTTTAGAGGTTGCACCCAGGGAAAAAGGGGTGTCACCCCTGAAAACCTAAAAAACAAAAAAGGTCACTCGTTTTTGTTTTTAAAAACCAAGAAACGAGGTAATTTTAGTCAGGAAATTTAACTAATTTGGGGTCGGGTGTCACCCCCAGATGGGTGACACCCAGGACGATCCGCCCCCACCGCCCCCCCGCTAGCTACGCCACTGCTACTAGGTAACCCGGTGAGACGTGGTGGATCGCGGCGAGCGGTGTGTCCGGTTCAATTGAGAAAGTAGAATCAAGTGATAGTGCCTGACCTACCGGCACAAACTTTCGTGCTAAACCGGGAGGTCATCGGGAGCCTGCATCATCGATGCAGCATGGAAGATCGCAGACGACAGCGGAAGTAATGCCGAGAAGGTAAAGCCCGCTGTCGTCGGGGAGGGGGTTTTAGTCAGTAAGAATCTGACACTACCATCCCTGATGGGGTGGTGCCTATGAAGGTTTCCCCCTTCCCTGCAGGAAAAAAAATTCGTAAAGAAAAATAATAAGGGTTACCATTTAAATAATTATGATGCCGTTACAGTTCAAAAACAAAACACGATAAAAGTACGTCAGTAGCAAAAAAAGTGACATTTAAAAAATAAGATTGACGAGTCTGGAGATTTTCTGAGAAAATCCCTCTAAAAATTTTCATCGAAGTTGTTCCAAACTTTACTAACTTTATTTAAAAAACTTTGCATGGCGTCGTCCATCTGATACGGATGATGTCACTGATTTAGCGTCGATATTAAAAATTGAGCAATAATTTAAATGAGGTCACGTACCCCTGAATATTTTCATAAATGGTATATTGCACTTTGTTGCAATCTGGATGAACACATTTTAACCATAAGTGACAAACGGTTCAATTTACGAACAAATGATAAGAGAATCAAATTGTAGATCATATTTTTACCTACAAGTATAAAAATCGACATTATTTTTCGAGCAGTATTTCCCAAATTATTAGGAAATGAAAAAAAAAGTGTTGTGAATAGTGGTAAGTTTTACCACATTAATAGAAATTAAACTGGAGGTGAACTTTTTTTTTATAACTACCAAGTTTGGTCACGATCTCTTCCGAAGTTTTGATGAAAAATCACGTAAATACATCAAATTTGTAAAATTCTAAAATACCAAGAGATTTCGTTTTTGTATTCATCACGACAAATTCCGAAATGAACATCAGCTTGTCCAGTTCAAAGCTGTTGGTAAAAATTGGATTTATTTATTGCAGTTGTGTAAGTTCTCATGTTTTCATATGCAAAGTTTAATAAGCAAACAGAAAATCTTTTCTTTAGAATTCTGCAAACTTAAGAATAATAAACTCAATACAAACAGAATTTGAATTATGAAAAATCAAGTTCGAAATATGTAAAATTGAAATAAAAATAACTTCTTCTTTCTAAAAATACAAAATTTTAAACTTCCAATGTTTCGTATTTTTTGAATGTATTAACCGTAATGTAATTTTTATGTTTCTTTTAAACTAAACCGTAATTTTATCAAAAGAAATCAAATTTGTGTTCTCATCAAGTTAAAAATTGAATTAGTATTACTTCAGTATTAGGGTTTATATTTTGATCAACGTGTAATAGGGCTGGTCCCAGAAGTCTGCCCTCATTCATATATTTTCTTCGTTAGATTTTTAAACGTCAAAGAACGTCACAAGAAAAACTCATTTGGATTAAAATTTTTCCTGCGCTTTCAAAACAACCACGCTTGAATTTTCTTATCCCTCACATATTAATTAAAATTTTAAACTCAACTTGGAATTAGAAACATTTCTACCTAATGAGAAAAATATTTTAGAAAATCTTGCAGCATTGTAAAGTAGGGGAGATAAAATTGAAATTTTTCGTAATTTTTTCATCAGCTGTTTTCAGTTTTTCACCCCGAATAGTGAAAATCCTAGCCTCCCTTGTAGAAAAGTCAAAACTTTGAAAATTTAAAATAAAAAGATTAATTTTAATTTTATCTCTATGTATTTTTTACTTATTAAATTCTGATATTCTAACGTTTAATTTACGAAATAAAATTTATAAACGGTAATTGAATTTTTTGTTATGGCATCTAAAGTAGGCAACCAAAAATTTACATTTTGCGACATTTATTTAATTAAAATTTGCTTTTTTTATTAACAATATGCAAATTTTGGTATAAAAATATTTGAATCGGATCGATCACAACGTTAAATTTTTTTTATTCGATTTTTCAATTTAAATTCGCGTTCATTTGAATACAAAATCTGATTAATTTTTGATTCAACATTTTTAAAAAGAATTTACCTTAAAAGTTTGACCAAAAATGAAGGAACCAATTTAGCTTATAATTAATTTCTTAATTAAAAAAGTTAACCAGTAAGGAAATTGAAATCTGACGCTAATTGATAATTCCAGTCAAATAAACAAATGGAAAAAATTGCTTAATAATTTAAAAATCGTTCGTATGAACTTGTGATAATTAATTCTTTGTTTACAATTTTACGAGACCAAACTTTTTTTAATTAATTAAATCATTTTTCCAGTTAATTTCTGTTTTTCATTTTTTTTAAATTTAATTTTTGTTAAAACTTTTCGAGTTAAATAAATTCATAAAAAAAATATTAAAACGGAAAAGTTCGTAAAATGTCATAAGAACGAAATTTACCTGTTGTTATACAAAGTTTCGCGCGTCTACCTTGGTAAAGTACGCGGTTGTCACGATGTTCACTGCGTCGCGACGTTAACACAACTACCCTATTAGTACTAGGGGTTGCCACATAACTCCTCTAGGCGCATTCGTATCAAACCGTTGATCCGATTGTAGTTAAAAAGCTTTTTAATTAAGAGTAACACAATAAATGTTTACCTTAACATAAAAAGAATTCTTCATCAAAGAAAAATAAATTGTCAAAATGTCATTTGCTTTGAATTTGGGTTTTCAGCAAAATGCGCAGCAAAGCAAAATTTTTCAGAGGTTTTCTTACAAGATCAAAATCAAAATTCTTTTGGTTGAAATCAATGCTTTTGACTTAAAAGTTTTGGTTAGATTATCCAGAAAACCATAATTTTTATCTCCTAACGGTGAGGATAAATTTCAACTAGGTTAAATCAACAGAAATTAAATCTTCTAATTGATATCTTTATTGTTATAAACTAACCGAGTAGAATTTCGACCGCTTAACCATGATAATAATCCCTGGAATCCAATTTATTTGCTTCGTGAACTAAAAGGTCACAAAATTTACTGCATTTTTATGTCGCCTTGTGTATGTGAAATTTTTATGACAGAATGTTTAAATAACACAAGCATGACTGCTTTCGTGACAATTTGAATCTCCAGACCGTAATCTTTGTGACTTATGGGGATGTGAAAGGATCAGGTGTACCTTCCAATTTTTAATGTCATAGTTTCTTCGAGAGCTTTAAAAGCGCATTCACAGCGAAGTTGCAGCGAACGTGAAAGGAATTTTAATACTATAAACGCTTTTAAAGGAAATTTTCCGGACATTCAAGGGGTTTCGTGGTTTTTAAATCATTTTGAGTGTTTTCAAAACTGTAAATTCGTCTTGAAAATTCTTTTCGATCGTTTCTTCTATCCCTGTTGTAAATAGCCATTCTTTACCAGTGGCGTGGTGGTCGGTACGGACCAATATTGATTAATGCGAAGTTACGATACTGAATATTAAACAATTCGATGTCATTTTTGAACCGCACACAGTGGCACGGATTTTGTACATTTCACTAAAATAAGTGACAAATTTAATTTATAGTCCCCCCCTTTATAGCAGCCAACGAGCCACCACTGATGAGCAAATTAATGACGTCCCCCTAAGGTGTTATATTCACGGAATTAAATTCCCCCCCCCCCATCGTCATTGCTTGTTGCCCATTCTTAGGTAGAGGATTTGATGGGTGGAATTGTCAGCTGTGATCTTTTGGTTGTCTTCCACAGCGAACAGATTATTTACAAGCAGATCTGTTATAATATAAATTCATTCTTATATCATGTAGTAGAGACACGCTTTCATCTACTATCCATAACATAAATAAATAAAACAAATCATAATTTGAACGAACATAATTTTATTCAATGGTAGCACACATATTGCGATGAGCCGGTCCTCTTATGAACGGGCCACATGCAATTTTAATGAAATGTAAAAATGAAACTTTAATTGTTCCCGTGCTAACTTTGTTTTTATTATTCTTTATTGAGCATAAGTGATTTCTTACCTCAGAAGTGGCTTCTTTGGGCTTATTATGAAAATGGAACGTTGGCAGGAATATGTAATTCCCGAATGATACGCTTGTTTTCAAAAATGCTGATTTAATTTTATCAAACATGGAAAATTAACAATAAACACAAATACTTAAACCTACAAACATTAGACAATCGAAAAAATAATAAAATAAATAAACAGTTCTTAATCTACGCGTTTTTCCCCAAATAGTTCGTTACGTGGCGCCAAAAACCCGTTATTGTTATTTGAAATTTTCACTCGCGGCTTTTTATTAATAATTTAAGTAGTCTTACCGCCGATAGATGTCTCACTATTTTGCTATCTTCGTGCGTAATCAGGATAGCTAAGTTGCTCCCAGTGCTTCGTGCTTCTCGTGCAAAAATATCCAGCTTATACGCTAGTTGCGTAGCTCAAGTGGCGCTGCCCTGGTGGCCAAATTTAGCGTAACTGGGATGGTTTTATATAGTAAAATTCATCTTGGTTATGTGCAATATTTTAAATTAATAAAACTAATTAATATTTTTGCTAATGCTTTGACATTTTTGCTAATATTACCATAGAAACATGACATTCGGCCATCCCAGTTTTGACAAAATTTATCCACGAGACGGCGCTTCGTACGCTTTTGGGAGCTACGCAACTAGCGTATACTTGTTTATTTTCACCAGTGACCAAATCTGCATTGATCCAATCCAATATCTCACATTCACATTCAACAATTTTACGGTACTAGGTAAAATTTTTTTTATTATTAATCGTGGTTATTTAACCTCACTTTTATTATCACGAATTATCATTAATTTTTCCTTTATAGGACTCCGTATCTTTTCGCGTTGGTTTTGAACCAAAATACCGACTTTTCTCTGGAGCCGATTTCGTTGCGTCCGTGCCCAACAGCACACGGTTCAGAGCTGTTTATTTTTCGTATCCTTGGTTTTTGATCGATTTCCTGTTTTTTACCACTTGGATTCCCTTTTTCAGGTGAGATCATTTAGCACTGTTGATAATTCATTATCTAAATTAAACTGTCATTTCAATTATTTATATAAAGTTTTTTAATGTCAGATTTTGTTTCAGCGTTCACCGTCCGAAACCTTCAACACTCCGGAAACTGTCTTTTCGTACCCGATAGCATTGCCTCGGATGACCACCTCTGAACTTATCGTCCTTCCGATTTGTTAAACCATGTAATCACCCGTTAACACATTTCTTAAATTATCCTATTTTTAACAATACTAATTAAACTAGAAAAATCTTACAATTAACAAATTTTATGTGTATTAAAATTTTTATGCTGTTTTAATTATCTTTGTCAGTATCATTCAGGAACCCTATTCCTTTACTTGTATTTTGTCAAGCTAAGTTCATTTAACTTTTATCATTTTTAATTTGCTCAAATTTTCTACTGGGTAAGAGATCACTTGTGCCGTTAACAACAAATTGAACTTATTTTGTTCTCAAATCCCTTATCGTCGATGACAACACCGTAATATGTACATCTACACATAATGAGTGGCGTAATTACACTAACTAATTACAATGGTTGCACATTATGGTCGGGCGCTCTCCCACCTTACCTCGACTATAATTCGGCAATCCTGACCTTAGATTGTCCCCAATCCATTTTCTAAAAACTAATGACACACTTAATTCTAAAATTACAAAGTTTTATTCTTATGAACTAACAATAACAAAATTAATCTGTAAAATAAATGAAAAATAAAATACAAATAAACAATGATTACAAATAATTAATTTTTGGTTACTTCAGGTAACCATGGTTTCATGTTTTCAGGCGAACAAATACCTTCGTACGGCAGTTGAGTTAATTGTTGACCTTCGGGGTCACTTATTGCGTAACGATCGTGATCTAAAATTTGTTTTACAACATACGGCCCTCGATACCGTGGCAATAATTTTTTGTTAACTCCTGGAGTTACGTCCACATTTTTTATAACCACATAATCACCCATGTTATATTTAATTGGAGTTTTGTGTTTCTGGTTGTAATAAATTTCATTGTACTTCAGGATGGCCACTTGCCATAAATTCATAAAAAATCATAAATTTTGAAAATTGCCATAAAAATCATAAATTTTACGACTTTGCCATAAAATATCATAAATTTTAGTTAAAATTAAAAATTAAAAATTTAAATTATTTTTAGTAACCGAACCATGCTCATCCCATGATCAAATTTGGTAAAAATTATATCTTATATATAAAAATTTATGTGATTGTTATTGACAAATTTTTTGCATTTCTTTCTTCATTTTTTACCCAGAAATCTGTGGGGTTCTGAAAATATTTTCTTCATTTTTTACCCACAAATTTGTGGGTAAAGCGATGAAAGGGTTAAGTATTCATAATTATTATTTTATTTAGGGCCGCGATTATAAAAGACAAATATTTGTCCTAAAAGTTGTAAGATTCCTCAAAAATTGCTTTACTACAACACGGTTTTGCTATAAATATAAATTTTTAAACAACAAAACACATGTTTGCAGGGCCGGGCCGGCCTGAAAATATTGAATATTTTTTAAAATAAAATGTTTTATTTTTTTTAAGTTTAAGAATTTTTAATAGGTATTAATAGGGAAAATAATATTTTTATTATTTATGAAATGATCTATTTGTTATGTTCCAATTTATACCCAGGCAATTCTTAATTGATTCAGTTGGCAAGTTGAGGATTGCTCCCCCCCCGAAAAAAGTTGGTTGAGCACGTCCCTGACTATTACTACAATAATCTGGGTAATTCTCGAAACTGGTTTCTTTTTAGCTTGAAATATGCACACATTTTTTTGTAAATTGTCCGGATGGGGCGAGGTATAAAGGGAGTTCCCCCCCCCCTCGGGGTCTGCCATAAATTTGCCATAAATTTTTGTATCGAGTGCCATAAATTTGCCATAAATTTTTGTATCGAGTGCCATAAATTTGCCATACATTTTTGCTTTGAGTGCCATAAATTCATAAATAAATGTTACTTATTGCTAGTGGCCGCCCTGGTACTTATTGGCTAACTCAATTTGTTTTACCGCACTTTCCCTAATTTTTACAATATCCCTTTCAATAGTACCTTGTGCTTCTAATTCAATTCGTAAATTGTCACCTATCGACCCTAACTGATTAATCCCAAATAATAATCGTGATGGGGTTTCTCCAGTTGCTCGATTTACTGAATTGTTAATCGCGAATTCCACCCTGTAATCGCGCGATCCCATTCTTTTGGTGAATCACATAATTTTGATAATATAGGCGTCAAAGATCTGTTTATTCTTTCAATTTGACCGTTAGCATGTGGCGTCCCGGTGGCAATTAATACGTGCTTAATGCCTTCATGCTGCATAAATTCCTCGAACTTCTTTGACGTAAACGCGCTCCCGCGGTCGGATATTTTGCTTCACAAAATCAATCTGTCCTAATTTTTCCATAATTTTCCATAATTTAAATTTTCCATAGTTTTTCGCGGTAATTTCACTTATGAAAACTCGCGTTTTTTTTCACTGGTTATCCCTGGTGATCTTTGGTTATCCTTGGTTATCCCACTTCTGAAACTGTAGTAGAGACACGCTTTCATCTACTATCCATAACATAAATAAATAAAACAAATCATAATTTGAACGAACATAATTTTATTCAATGGTAGCACACATATGTACATCTACACATAATGAGTGGCGTAATTACACTAACTAATTACAATGGTTGCACATTATGGTCGGGCGCTCTCCCACCTTACCTCGACTATAATTAAATTATTATAAATTAACGACCAGCAAACATTAAAAATCTGAATTTTTAAGAAACTTTCGACCATAGATTATTATTGATTATGTTATGAAACGTAACTCGTACTATAAAAAAATTTTACTCAGATTGTCAATTTTTAAATTTTAATTTAATATTCATTTCACAAGTTTTGTAGATTTCTATTAATAGTGATCAGGATAAATAACAAAATTTTCAAAATGTCAAACGACAATTGCAAAAATTGTGATCGTTCCTGTGAGCATCGATCCTAGCACCGATCCAGCATTCCCTCGTTGGATACACAAAATCTTTGCGAAGGGTCGGTAATTAAAAAATAAACCAATGGTAAATACGTTATGAACATTTCGAAAGACAGATAAAGTAGTGTTTTACTACCGCGCCGATTCTTAATTGTCTAATGGAGCGTTCATGTATTCTTTAAGCTAGGCATCCTTAGCTTAAAAACTTCTTAAAAATCTAACGTTAGAACTGGCTTTAACAAAGATGATGCAACATCGCAGATGGAAAGAAAAGAGAAAGAAGAGTTGACCGATATTTCCTAAACATAAACACCTATATGAAGTTATGTACATTGAACTTTTTAATTAAAATAAATTAAATTAAATTACGTTAAATATTTTCCATGAACCCACCACAAGTTGAATGAATTTTTGCCTCAATTTTAGGCTATTATTTTATTGAAGTGTTTAGTTTTCATTTTTCTACAAACATTTGTTTGTTTCTTGAAAATACCATAATACTTTTCAATTTTGAATTTTGTTTCCAATTATTTTTATTCAAATAGAACGCTCGTTATCAAGACAACATTTTTCTTGATTATTATAAGCTACAGCTTTCCATTAAATACAATGCGCGCTCACTTTCAATTATTGCTTTTCAATTATTTTCAACTAATTTATTTACTCGCCTCAATAACTTCCATAATCTACAATCAATAATTTTATAACTTCAACTTCTTTATTTCAAAATTTTCTATTACAAATCAATTTATTCATAATAACTTATCAAAATGCGAATGGCTTGCTTTCGTGTTCAACGCCAAGTCCTCACTACTCTGCGCTTTACAAAAATTCCCTCTAGTGCTCCAGTTATAAGCGTAAAAAATTTTCCCCAAATCCAATTTGATACAAAAAACCACGACAATCCATGTCGATAATGATGGCCGCCCTAGGGGTGCTATCGCCCATATAACCTGATTTGGGTCCATACAAATCCCTATTAACTTTGATTATGTAGTATCAGATAGGTAAATCATATTATGAGAGATTTGGAAACACCTGGTAGAGTTCAAAAGGTTATTAACAGATGGTGTTACTAAATTGGAAGGCATAAGAAATGACTTGTGTGCTAATACAAGTAAGGAATTAAATGAACTAATTAAAAGTTCATTGCTGTACAATGAAAGCCCTAATTCTAATCAGACGTATAAAGGACTTCTCTACCAAGATCACGGTATGCGTTGAGGGTTGAATCTTACTCGGTTGGTCCAAAGCAAATTTATCTCTTTACGTGGATTAAAATAATTTAAAGAAGTCACAACCGCCAAATTTCAACAATGACATACTACATGTTTCGATCTTATTAGATCTAATCAGGAAATACTCTATCTAAACGGTATTATGTAAATATTGTTAAATTAATTCTATTATTATTAGTCTTCACATTCTACATACGATATTTTCAAAAAACTGTGTTCTTATAATTAACGACGCGCACGAACAGATTAAAAAATAATGAGTCAATCATTTATAAGCGGATATTAAATTGAAAAGTCTCCATCGTTTCAAGAAAATTTAATTTTTGTAAATATTAAAACGTCTAAATTGATAAAATAACATTAAATGCTTGCTATTGATTTTAAAGTTTAAAAGATTGATGAGTGAGCAAATTGGTATTTGAAGGAAAAAGATTGCTTTTTAAACACTTCATTACGTAACTTTTAAACGAAACATTTCATTACCAAAAAATTTTGTAATAAATTAACGTCAATGTGTAGCGTTTTTTTGAATAAATACATTTTTTCCTGTTTCATTATTGCTCGTGCAATTTGCGAATTAAATTTATATTTCAGTTAGCAATACAATGGCATTTTACGATTTCCACTTTTGGCTATTGGTTTTACTGTTTTCTTATTCTTTACTTAATCTTCTTCAGTTTTGTTGTCAGATCTATTCAACTACCTAGTTCGGATATCGGACACAATGTTTTTTTTACTTACACTAATTTTTCAGGAATTTTTACTTTTATTAAAAACATAGAGACTTGGGAGTTATTTTTGTCACAAAAAATTTTCGAGAAGATTTAATTTTCAGTATTAAAATTTCAGGTTTCCAATAAAGAAATTGAACTATTTCAATGTTTTTATGGACTTACTAATAAATTATGTAAAAGCCCGAGAGCTTTATTTACACTACGCTTACGTCCTTAAAAGGATTATCACATTTGAACACTTAACAAATTATATTTAGTGCCAAGGTACATTAAATTACATTAATATTAAAAACCTGATGTACCCAACAAAAAATGACTGATTGGTCAGATCAACTGTACGATGTAGCTTGCTGCTAAACTTTATATGATAAAAAATAATAATTATAAATAATGAACGTTTCCTATTGCCGATTTAGAGTACCGTGTCGTTCTGAAGATGGTGAATCCTTTATGGTAACACCGAATCGGTCATGAAATTAGACTAATGTGATTCAGGTTTTTTTGGCTGCTATCTACAGTTATGCTTTATCCCTCATCCATCGTTTCGTGTTTAAGCCTTATTATTGAGAATTAGTACTACAGTGGACGCCGCTTAATGTGATCACATCGAGACAAAAATCGAAAAAAACACAAATATTTTATTTGCGATAGAAACATTATTTAAACATAAAAATTTAAGAATGAAAGCAACATCCTTTAATGATGATTGTAAAACATTCGAATAGAACTAAAGTTTTATTATAAAATTACATTACAAAGCATATAAGCGCTTAACTGACAATAATTACGTCTTAAAAGATCTTAGGGGTGCAATTGCAAAATGCTTGCAAAGAAATTTTTTATAATCTTAAAAGAAATGTATATTAAGTAATTTGTTTGCCGACACAATAACGCGTAATGACTTTACATAATATTATTTATAGATACTTGTTTATTTAGGGTCAGGTAGAATTTTATCTCTACAATTAATAAAATGATTGTAAATAACTTTTTATTGAATGTACAAGAATGCATTTAAAAGAAATTATATCGCATAAACCGAATTTTTCTATGCAGTTATATGGGGTCGGTCCGCTTTTCGCAAAAGTGATCTCAATATTCGCTTGATCTCATTATCCGTGATTTTAATAAGCGGCGTCGACTGTAATACTAAATCTTGATTATTAAAAATTGTCATGTCCAAAACAATGACAGACAGACAAACAAACGTTTTTCAAATCAATACGATTTTCTTTTCTTATTATTGATTGTCTATTTTCGATGCTAGAGGAAAGTTTAATTCACTTTAATCGAATTTGCTTCTATCCAGCTGTTCACCATTTTACCTATGATGGTAGTTTGACCCAAATTTATTTATATCGCTTACATATGCAACGTTTACGAGTCAAATTACATTACTTGAGAGCAGAAGTTACAATCGTGTTATTATTGGATAAATTGTCGAACTACGGCAACTTAGTTTCAATTCGCAGATTTTAACGCAAGAACATGTATCCAATCAAAATTGAAATTACACTTATATGCACATACAATATTATTATTTTAAACAAAACAAACATTAATAAATATAATAATAATGAACTTGTCAAAAAGTTTAAACACTATTCGATGTTCTAAGTGGCCACTTGTTGAACAAATTTTCGGAGACGTAACTCGGTATTTTGATATACTTTTATCAACTTTTCTGGAAAATAATTCCTAAAAATACCTACGCATAATTTTAGTTTTCCGATCTTTTATTATTTATTAGTAAGTGTATTAGGCTTCCCATAGTGGGAGAACGGTTGGAGGTAGCGTGTTAGCTTTTAATGCCAAGATTCACGGGTTCAAATCCTGTGAGGTCCAGGTACATTCCCCCCCCCCCATCGCGAATTTTTTAATAAAATTAGTGTCAAACGTTTGGGCTTCATCTAATGAGCTTCCACTCAAATCGTTTAAACTACACGCATAGCAAAATTATTCGCGAAAACTTTAGGGAGGGAGCTGTAGAAACGACAGCCTAGTTCGATTAGTATATGGAGAGAAAATAAGAAAACGCAAAAATAAGGGTTGTCACTATTACCTGATTAATGAAATTATATGGAAATTTTTATTTCGTTCCTCAGTCACAATTTTTCAAAACGCGCTAGCGCTACATTAACAACAATGAATGTATTTTTTATTCGGTAGGTAATATTTTAATTTGTAATAATTTAGACAAATTTTCGGCTCATTCTGTATAAAAAGAAATTTTTTTATTAAGTGGCGAAGTAATTTAAAAATTTTGCTTCATTACTAAACCAAATTAGGTGTTCGTATTTTTCATTGTTACTTTTTTAATTAATTTCCTTTCGCATTCATGTTTCTCGCTCTAATTAATACTTGTCATAGTCTTGATAGTTGTCACACTATTTAATAACCACGCATTGCGGTTTCTGGTTGTGGCGGATGCTAATCAATAATTGACAATTATAATGGTTATATATAAAAAAACTTCTGCAATAGCATGAGAGCCAACAAATTAATTAAGCTCTAAGTATGATAAATTTTTTAATAAATATTATATTAAAATCTATAAACTATTTGGGTTTTGTTACTAATGCATCGTGTAATTCGTAAGGCTTTGTTTTGGCAACAGAAATGTTTAATAAAACAATAATAATAATAATCAAACTTGCTATGGCGTGCCAAATTATATCATGACATTTATGAAATTGGAGTGCATTAGATTTAAATACATAACTCCTGTAATCAATTTCTGCTTCTTCGAGGTTAAGGATCAAATAAATTAGAGATGGCGAACCTGTTTGGGGTGTAATCTATTTTGTATTTATACCTTAGTTTTACATGATAGCGGAGACGAGAAACCGCAGATCGTAGAATGACCTGTTACGAAAATCCCACACTCTCGACGCTGGTGAAAGCTAGTCGCCCTATGAACGAAGGAACTATGAGGCAAGTATAGTTAGGAGCAACTGTTGCTATACAGGAAATGGAAAATAATTTGTACATTACACGCAATACTGTAGCTTTATAATCTCTTATTCATCAAATTCATAACTGGCAATGTTTCTTGTAATTTAAAAATTAATTTTAATTCGTTTTAATGAGAAGCCCATTTATCAAGTTTCCTCCTTTTTGTTTGTTCAAGATAGGTAATAGGATATTCGAGAAGTAAACAGCTTATTCGAGTAAAACATCAGCTTGTTCTGACACTATATTATTAATGATTTAAACTGTTTACAGTAAATGATACCTCAAACCTCATAGAGATAACATTTTAAATTTAAAAATATATTACTGTAGAGGGGAATTGAAGATTTCCCCACGGTTCCCCATTGCACTATAACTAATCCTAGTTTGTTGTAAATGCCACCTGTAACGTATTGTTAAATTACTTTTTCAATTTATAAAATGTTTTACGTAAGCAAACAGCGGAGACATCCGCACTGGGCGGCAATAAGAAAACTGTAACTATAAGCTTTTCATTTTCCTTATAGAACAAACAATGAGTTAGGTCAATGTTAAATTACTACAAAAATAACGTTTGGCTTGCTTTAAATAGACGGTGATAAAGAGTGCCTTCATTTTTCAACTCGGTTATAATAAACTAAATGCATGCAACCGCACTAAATTTAATTTTCGCTCTCCAGGGAAAAACGAACTTAACTAAATTTTAATTCAAATTTATGGAATAGTTCTCACTTTAAATCCGATTTACTTCATTTTCATTGAATAATTTTGGTTGGTGTAATAATTTTCCAGTTTTATGGAGCTTGAACAAAGGTCACTTCCAGTTACTAAACTAAATTGCTCACACAATAGCAGAAAATTTGTCAGATTTTGTTTTAGACACAAACAAATTGCTTTCCTTTTAAAAACATGTGGATTTAAATACGCTAAGCGTTTTCCGACAAGAAAAGTATTTCTTTCAACTTGTATCAATAAATTTTTCATGCAGGTCGCAGATGGATAAACTTGACATCGTGCGCTCGTTGTCAAAGTCATCCCACGTCTTATTTCATCCTTCCTCTACCTCTAAATTTTATTAAATCAGTGACAGATGTCCACGAATGTTTTGCTTTTCTGGAGAAACATACATAATTTAAATCCCTGCCGATTAAATATTACCAACTTCTAATATCACTTTTTTTATTGGTTTCTATTAATTTACATACATAGTATATCCATATAACCAAAATATATCCAATCTGTCATGTAAGGAGAAGTTTATTGGCTTAGTTTGCCTTCTAATATTAATTTTACTGGGCTATTTATGTATAACTACAAAATTCAAAATCTGAAGGATTTGAACCTCTCAGTCTGCTTGTGTTACTTCTTCTATTCAGTAGCTTTACTGCAAACTGGTAAGTATGTTATGTTAGGATAGAATTCGCTGAAGTTATTTGACTTCCTCATTCATAAAGAGTATGCACATGTCACGTAATATAACCGCATCAGGATTCACTATTATACCTAGCACTTTTGACCTGAACTTCTGCGGAGTTTCGACGTTAGAGTTTGAAGCCATGTCTAATCGATTCCCTGTGTCCAACAAAATCTTGGTTGACTTCTTTTTCGGGTTCAGTCCGAAAACCCCATTCATAGAAATGGCTGAACCCATTCCTATCTGTTCTTCATGTTGACGTAAGGCACCATTTTTCGTCACCAGTAACAATTTGAGATAAAACCGTCCGATGTTGTTGACGAGCTAAACGATGATGAGCAAGCAAAGAAGCACAAATGGTAACACACTGAATTTTGTTGTTTCAAAACGTATGGTACCCAAAAACACCCAACTTTCGAAGTTTTTCCATGGAATGCAAATGTCGTACGATAGTTGATTGGTCACAATTCATCATATTGCCCAATTCCCGAGTTGATTGACGTGGATCATCACGAATTGAAGCATTTAATCGGTCTTCATAAAAGCCGGATGGTCTCCCTGAACGTGGGAAATCATTCATATCAAAATGCCCCTTTTTGAAACGAGAAAACCATCTTCGTGCAGTATTTTCCACGATGGCGTTCTCTTGGTAAATGGCACAAATGGTTCTAGCGCCCTCCGATGCCTTAACTCCTCGGTTAAACTCAAACAAAAGGATATATCGGAAATGTCTATTTCTTTGTACCTGACACTCGGTTTTCTTTAGCCAACAATTACCCCTAACTTTGTATAAATTAAAAATACAAGAAGTATTCAATAAGATAATACTATGGCATTAAAATGACATTGATATATTTTAAACAAATTTGTTTCCAAAGCACTCTTACTTGGAAATCAAAAACGCTACGAACTTAGGCATCAACCTGATAAATTGATCACCACTGAGAATTTAACTTATACTGTAAGATATTTACTTGAACTACGTATGCATTACGAAAATTTATGTACTGTGCAAGAGTCCAAACAAGGTAATATCGGTTTTCTTAAATATTGAAAACACTTGACTCGATTTAAGCGAATCGAGAAAATACCAAATTACTGTTCAACCACTCCTACACAACTTACGATAGTTTGAGACACCCAATGAATAGATAATTCAAAATTTACGATTGCACCAACTGGCCGTAAGTCGGTTTTATAAATGTATCTCTCGACATCCCTTCCAACGGCAATGCGAAATGCTGATATTTGCTTAGAGTTAAAATCTGTTTTCTCTTAAAAATAATTAGTTAGGTAAGTGCAGTTTATAACGAAATTTACTGTTTTAATCGCCTTAAGACGTTTTAATTTTACCTCTTTTTAATTAACCTTTTAATATTAGTTTATGAGCAGATTTTCTATTAAATTCTTCAGATTGTCGATAGGCTATATATGATTAAATTAACGGTTCAATTTGTTTTTTGAAAAAGGTGGAAGTTATTTCCAATTTTTATTTGCATAGCAGAAATTACATGCTTTGTTTAGGAAGGGAAATATGAAACTGCAGTAAATAAATCAATCAAAAAATTTGATTACAGTGTCTGTTGTGCTGCAATTTTCAGAGGCGTGTATGTAATAATAAGTAATTAATTTCGTGAAAAATTGCAATAAACACAAATTTTTACAAAAATACAAAAAATTCATTTAGAAAATCCACCGCTGCCACCAAAAAAACATCTGTAGTAATATTGGTAATTATCCTAAATAGCATTGCAGTATACGTACGATATAAGGTTTATACTATATATATTTTTATTACTACAAAACTCATTTTTATTATCATGGCCAATGTCACAAAATGTAATATTATAAAAGTTTTACGTTTAGTTTAGGACTTGAGGTTCTTGTAAATTAAGGCACTTACACGAAGCTACAACAAACTTCGTCATAAAAGATTATAAAAACTTGAATTTGCATATAATATAATACAAAAATAGTTTTCATCATTAAATTGTGATAGCGCACAACTTTCATGGAAAATGGAAATGTGGCTTATACTTAATAAGTTCTGAAAAACATTTTAAATATTAAGGGAAAGCTTGTAGAAAATTTTATTTTCAAGCCAATTAATATAATTAAAAAAATAAATAGAGTGATGGTAATCGCATTTAAATTTCGTATATATACAGGGTGATCAGGTCTATTAAAAAATATTTTAAAAAGAGTTATGGACCTATAATGACCACTGTAAGGTCAAGGGTTTTTCGATTTTTCTCTCTTTTGGATTTGACGTTTTATCAGTTGGCTCTCCATGGCAAGGAGCCAGCGAAGGATCCAATGGCAGTTGTCCGAAACCGAGCATTCGTCAATAAACTATAGAATGCTCCAATATGCAATGGGGTAGCTGCCATTTTTCACAATACTGACGGAGAACCACCCGGATTTGGGAATGGAGGTCTCGCATACTTGGTTTACAAAATTCTCCAATGTCGTGATTGAGCTGTCGGTCGGTCTGCTCTCCAGCAAGAATCTTTCTAGTTATTCTTCGTTTTTTTTAATTTACTTAAAAACGAATTATTTCAATTGGCTACTTTTTCAAATGAATATATAACAGCATTAAAGGCCTTGAAGGCCCATAGCTTCGTTTACTATTTTTCTCCATTCCTTCCTATTTCTTGCTATATCTTTCCAATTTGTAACCTGGAGACGTTTTATGTCTTCGTTCACATCTCTTTTCCATTCGAGTAGTGGTCTTCCTTTTCGTCCTCGTCCGTCTATTTGGCTTTTCCACGTTTTGGCTGTCACTCTCTCCTCATCCATTCTTGTCACGTGGCCGAGCCATCTTAACCTTTGCGCTCTCACTACCCCCACTATATCTGGTGCCCCGTACAGTTCTCTTAACTCTTCGTTGGTTCGTCTCTTCCACCTCCCCTCCACTGACACACCGCCAAAAATTCTTCTCAATACCTTCCTCTCCCAGACTCCCAACATCATCTGGTCTTGCTTTTTTAATACCCATATCTCACACGCGTAGGTCACCACTGGTCTCACTATTGTCCTGTAAATTCTGGTTTTTACCGCTCTAGACATCATCTTCTTCGACAAAATACCATGTAGTGCTGATATGCTTCTATTTCCCGCAGCTATCCTAGCTCTTATTTCCTCGCTGCTACCTGGTCTCCTCGTTATCGTTGTACCCAGGTATACAAATGTTTGAACTTCTTTTATCTTTAGGGTTCTGTTGTTTTCTATTTCTACTTGTAATGTTCTGTTCTCTTCATACGTCTCGTCTTGCCATGTCATGTATTTGGTCTTTTCTTCGTTGATCTCTAAGCCCATTTCTCTTGCCACCCTTGTCATTCTCGTGATACATTGTTGCAGCTCTTTTTTCGACCTTGCTATTAGTGTCACGTCGTCCGCGAAAGCCAGGCACTGGTGGTAGTTGCTGTATATGGTTCCATTTCTGTTTATTTTACTCTCGCGTATGATCTTCTCTAGTACGAGATTGAACATCATTGCCGACAATGGGTCTCCCTGTCTCAGACCATTCTCTACTCTGAACTTTCTTGACGTCATTCTTTTTATTCTTACTTTATTTTCTGTTTTTTCCAGGGTCATCTTTATTAGCTTAATCAATTTTGGGTGTATTTTGAATTCTCCCAATATTTGGTACAGTTTATATCTTCTTATACTATCATACGCTTGTTTAAAGTCTATGAATACCAGGTGTGTGTGTAGTTGCAGTCTGTGACTTCTTTCCTGTATCTGCTTTATTGTAAACACCTGGTCCATTACCGATCTCCCACTTCTAAACCCACTCTGGTATTCGCCGATTAGTCTTTCAGAGAATTCTTCAACTTTTCCTTTTATCCATGTTGCGAGAATTTTGTATGTCACATTCAATATTGCTATTCCTCGATAGCTTGTACATTCTTTCTTGTCACCCTTTTTGTGTATTAGACATATTATCGCTTCGCTCTAGGTTTCAGGCATTTTTTCTTCATTAAATATTTGTAATATTAGCTCATATATTTGTGTGTGTAGTTCTTCACCCCCAAGTTGGATCATTTCTGCCGTTATGCCGTCTTCGCCAGCACTTTTGTTGTTTTTTAGCTTCTTGATAATATCACTTATTTCTTGCATCTTTGGGGTTTCTACTATTATATTTTCAGTGTTGTATTCAATATTACCGTCATTTGTTCTCTCTTGATTTTTATTAAGTAATTCTTCGAAGTATTGCGCCCATCGTTCCATGATCTCTTTTTCGTCTCCTATCAAATTTCCATCACTGTCTTTGCAAATCATTGTATTCGTCTTGTAACCGTTTTTTACTCTTTTCACCCCTTGATAAAAGTTTCTGATCTCTTTGGTTCTAAACTTGTCTTCTATTTCTTCAAGCATTTCGATCTTATGTTTTCTCTTCTTCCCTCTTAACACCCTTTTGCACTTTCTTCTTTGTTCTTCGTATCTTTTTCTATGTTCCACTGTTTGTTTTTGTATCATCTCTTTTCTATAGTCCTCTCTCTTATTTACTTCTCTTTTGCATTCCTCATCGTACCACTCTTTCTTTTTTCTTTGTTTCACCTCTCGTAACTCTTTTACCGTTTGTAATATTGTTGTTTCGTTGTTTATTTTTCAGGTTTTCAGTCATCGATGTTTCGTATTTTATTCTTGCCTGTTCGTTTCTGATTTTTCAAATGAATACCCTCATATAAAAAATAAGGAAGTTTATTGAAAAAAAAAAAATTAAACTTGGAAAACAATTTTTTCTCAGGAAAAAATCATTGATTGCATGCAATAGACCAATCTACGATCTTCAATTGCTTATAGCTAAAGTAAATAAGCAACTTATTTTAAAACCAAACCAATTCTGGGATATTTCTAAATATGACATTTTGATAGGACATCACATTTTGCTGCTCGAGTAATTCCTAAATATTTGTTAAGATAATAGGAAAATACAAAAAAGATATTTTTATACTTGCACGTCGTTAAAAATTATTATAATTTAAATTAATTTAAAGTAATTGCGTTAGCCCCTACGATTAAATTAGGATACCGACTTACATAAACTTTTTATCGCCTTTATCGCTTCACAAAGCAAGCAGGAAAATATTTCTGCCTAAGATACATCGCCTACTCATTTTATATACGTTCTTTACATCTAACGTTTCCTTTAAACTAAATTAATTTAAAATTTAATAATACAAATATTTAAGTTTACATAAAGAAAATTCTTTCAGTAAAACTAATTCCTTTGTCTAAAAACTTAATTTAGTTGTAAAATACAATAAAATTACTATAGCAAAGTAAAATTTCCCAACATGACAAAAGTTATTTAAATAATTATTAAGGAATATAATTATTTTGCCGATATTTTCCGTCATCCTTGCTTAGGTTCAAAACAATATCATCTTTATCCATGTGTTCATTGTAATCACGTCAAAGATATTCAATCTTAGATAAAAGCTTGTCAGCAAAGACAATTAAAAGATTACATTTTGAGTCGTAAATTAAAATTTTAATAACGGTTTCCGGTTTTTAGAAAAAAGTAATTGATGTCTTAGAATGTCGGAAAATTGAATTTTTAGAAAAGTTAAGGGTGTTTTTTTGCAAAAGCTACTTATTAAAGCTCGAGTGAATATTGAGTAGAGCTGAGGTTAAGCAAGCAATATAATTCGGATTGGAAAATTTTTTCTTGTTATCCTAATAACGAAACTTAAAAGGTATTTTATTTCGAGACTTTACTTGGTTAGCTCTTTAAAAGAATGCAATTTAATTTTTATATCTCTTGCTTAATAAATATTTTCTATATCTTATTTGTAATACTCAAAAAGTCAAAGAAAGCTTTTCAATGACAATAAACCGGAATAAGTAATAAAATATTTTTCTTTGAAGGATGGAAAAGATTTGTTTACAATTTAATTTTTATTAAATAAATACCATTTTATTTTATCTACTACGCGATTATAATGATTAAACAATTAATTTGAATAATTAAATTCTAAACAAACTACGGACGATAAACAATAAACTTTATGGTGTGATGGAGCACCGGAAAGTTTCCTAACCGCCTTCGTCAAGTCCAAGAATCTGACTTGGTGTCAAGTTTAAAACTTGTTGATAAGTTTTCTCCTTAGTCGAGAGTTTTCAGATTTTCCTGACATTTTTTGTAATTATTATCGATACTTGGTGACAACCCAATTTTTTCATATGATTGAAGATGAACAACTATTCGGAAGATCTGAGACAAAAACTAATATAAATTTGGAAAAATGAAAATATTGCTTTATTAGGTTGGTGTACTCATTCTTGTCATAAATAATAATTTTCTTCTGGTGAAAATATATTTTGTAATTCATTTTAATTTGCACACTTCTTCAAGTATGGTGAAAATGTGGTTTCGAAAGCGATTATCAGGGCTGTTAAAAATAAGATAAATGGATTTTATAAAATTTCATAAATCAATGGATATTAATTAATTTTTCAAGCGTTTTGTTGAAAAACTATTCGTTTATTAACGGCTTATGTCGAACCAATACATTTTCGTTTCTAATCTTTATTGATTGGTCAGTGTTTGCTTCATAAATTATTTTACCTTGTTTCTCTTTTCTTTTTTCGAGGTATTAGAGAACTGTCACCTGTTAACAAAATAAAGAAATAGTAATTTTATCCGAGACATTCTTTGCGACAAGTCAACTTTTTTTTTGTTTTGATGCTTTTCAAATAATTTTCTTAACAATTTAAGATATCAGGATGTGTGTTTTTATGTTTAGTATTTACTGATCAAATAGATCAAAATTATAGTCAAAATATAGGATTACAATTTTAGAAATAACTACATATTAATTCTAGTTACACACGTAAAAACTACAGGTGCGGCCTTTAGGCCGCACAGGTACTTTAATCACTCACGATACCGGTCATAATGGTATAAATATTGTAGTCCAAAGCAACCCCTAAATTGCCCCACGTTACTGGTGTGCCATTTAAATGTCGTGATCTAAGAGTTATCAATGGACTAAACACTTTAATAGAAAATGCCAACAACCTATCTGCTCCGGTCCTAGCTCAGCTCCGTAAAACAACAGAAGTGCAAAACTCAGAAAATGTTCATACAAACAACTCACTAAATTCCTCAAATGGTTCCTTATCAATGGCTGTGGATCTCTGTTAAATGCCTCACTTTTATGTGACAAATAAAATATAGTTGCATTGAAAAATTTTATATTCAGTTTACCAAATTTCAAAATCACCCTGGTACCAGTCAAAATTACAAAATAAATGTTGTACAAAAATTTTTTACTGGGAAAATTCCCTTACAAAACAATAAAATTGTTGAATTAGTTGCAGCTTCCTCTCTTCTTCAACTCCTTTGGCTGTGTTGATGTAATACCAACACAGATATGAAATGTTCTTGTTAAATTTGCGTTAATTTTCTTGACTAAATGTCTTTATTATTAAATGAAAATGAAATTTTGTTTAACTTTTAATGGTAGTTGATATCAGTACCCGTAAGTTAGATGCAACGCCGTAAAGTTAAAAAAAAATGGTTTTTAAAAAAAGTCAAATAATAGTGTTTAAAATACCTTATCGCTTTTAAAACTCGTTCACCTGATGTTTTACTGTAACTCATGCTCAGCATCTGCGCAAGATCAAGGATTGACAATCCATTCAAAGTTTCTTTCTTCAGTGTCTCGAGTCGTGTACACTTCAATTTCTCACATCGACCAAAATTCTCAACATTCTTCGGTGTTATCACCTCCAATTAAACGAAGTGCTACTATTTAAAATAGCCAACTGATAAAATTACTAGCGACTTGTCTTTAAAGATGCTAATTCCATCTACTTCACCAAAACAATGCATTCAAAAAAGGATATTAATTAAAGTGGCAAGATATCTTAAACGTGAGTGTTGCCTTTGCATTCCATCCACGAAGTTTCATAACAAAAAGTGCGGTTAAAAGTTTCATAACCTCCAAACATAAGGATCCAAAATCAATATTGGTTAAAGTTTTATCATTACTGAACTTCATCGGTCGAGCGCCCAAGGCAAACTAAATTTCCAAATTACGCAGGTTCGATTTGCGAAATTTTGTGTCTAATGTACCACTTCTAAATCTTAATTATATCCAAATTTTCCAAATTTCACATTATTAAATTTATCAAACATCCGAAGCTAAGTTTTTATTTAATTTTAGAGTTTTTAAATTACTTTAAGATGTTTTATGTTTCAGAATTCACTGGTTTTGTTGAAGTATCCCGTCGAGACCCGAGTCACTTCCATGTTGATGACTTAACACACCGGATTATGGTCTTTATCACTAGATTACACAAACCAAGACTCTTAATACATTAAAATGACTCTGTAAAAATTTTCAGAAAAAATACAATATCTCACAACATACAAAGTTTGTTATTTTTACAATAATTCACCTTTTTAGAACCCATACAATTTTAGGTTAAAGATAATAAAACCTTCTTACAAAATTTTAATTTTCATTGCGACAACATTGTTTCCTTAGAATCTGATATGACAGATTCCTACATGAGATCAAGTAGTGAGCCTAAAATACATTTTTCAGAGTTCCACAGCTTTATTCGGTTTCCTAGCACTAATCGTGGGAAAGTGAAATTGACCATAGTTAAGTTATTCTTACTAGAATCCCCCCATCCTGCTATTAAATCATGTTAACATGGTGATATTGAATTACTGAGCTCAGCCACCCAAAAACAAAACGCTTGCTTGCATAGAATGCAAATTCTATCGCATGAGAGAGAAACCCTTTTAGCGACCAAAGAAAGAAGAGTGAAGCTTTTCACTTATGTAAAATTTTAAGAGGCCAGCAAAATACGACAATATATAATCATAAATTTGGCATGGTTGTTTCTGATAGGAAATTCCAAGATTAGTCTTTAGGTAATACACCCAATTAAGTAATAATAGTATAATAATAGTTCATGGGGAAGATATTCAATAAGAAAACTATTTAACCAAAAAGGACACTTAAAATTAATGTATCGATTAATTAATGCCCTCAAGGAGTTACAGTATGGTTGAATTAATTTATTGTGTTTTCCTTAATTTTTGCTGATTTTCAAATTATCCTTGCTATTTAGCAGCTAATCCAATAATACAATTTCAAAGTTGTTTTAGTGTATTTTCTGCTATAATTGCAAAAATGTTTCACAATGAAGTATCCGTCATCGTCCATCTAACATTTAATTGTTCATATAATAAAGAAAAATCAATTTGTAGCGTAACTAAGTATGTTTTAGTGTTATGGCAAATTGAAAGGGATAAATATAAAAATGGAATTACGGTATAAACTATTTTTTGCTCAATATCACTAAAGCACGAAACCAATAAAGGTATTGACTGCAGAATGATATAGAGACGAAAATCGAAGTGTTCCTTTTTCACTTGACTACCTACATTTTCTCTTCCTTCCCTGTTTATTTTATCGACTTTTCATCAGTACCGCGTTACTTACTCTATTAAATTTTTCAAAAATACGCGATACGTTAAAGGATAATTTACATATTTTTGAGTGCTAATTAAAAACATAACTAAACAGCAAAATATTTGTAATCAACAAGTTTTATTTGTTATGGAATCAAGTCCTCGTTCAAAAAATTAGGAACAATAACACTTTTTTGATTTACATTTTAAAAATCAATAACCTGGTGTTTTAATTTGGCCACGGCATTTTGTCATTTACATTGTCTGAAATAAAGTCGTAAACAATAGATACGTTCCAATTAAATGAAAATTATAAGTGCACTTTAAATCATAAAACTTTTTCAATTGAAAATACAAAGCGACAAGTTGAAAAATGAATTATTCCATTAACGAAGTAATTGAATAATAAAACAATTTCTTTATCCTGGTTCTACAAATTTACGATTTACTTGCTTTGGTTTGGTTTTATTTCTATGTTTTTCTATCAATTAAAATTTTCTCGATATTATCGGAAGAAAGATGTTTCGGCAAATTTTTACAATAATTTTAGAATAATTAAATTGGTACCCGAAATATTTTACAAAATTACAAATTTTTTATTACTATTATATTTTAAAATATCAAAATGTTCACATATTGCGATTAACGTTATTTTCGTCCTTGTGCGCAGAGTTTATCAAAAGTACCTATAATAATAATTTATAGCATTAAAAGTTACTCTACAAGAAAAATTTATTGGTTTCGTGAAATTCTTTCAAGTTTGGGTGAATATCAGTTAAGTTATTGGAAGTAAAAGTATGGCAAACAGAAAAAACTGCGAGATGTTACTTAGTTTGAATAAAAAAATGATAAAAAGAGCAGTGCATGACTGCTTTGTGAAGGATGCATGGCCCACAGTTAATTTATCGAAACCACGTACTCTATGGAGGATTCTGAACAACAGTTGTTTACAAGAATTCAGAAGAATTGATGTTGATGGTTCCGCAAGATATCAAGGAACAAAGCGATTTAGAAAGTGGAATGGCAATATTCAAGGTTATTTTGATTATGTAGAAATTGAAATTGTGCAAAATGACTCTTTTTTCCAAAGAATGATAGTTATGTTAAGATAGTTTTGTGATAATCCTGATAATTTCGTTGTTTCAATGTACCCTATGCATGTAAGATATTTTAAATGTTTAGTATTTAGTTCGTCAAAGTTTTATTCAACTGATAATAATTTATGTAATTATTTTTAAAATAAATTTGTTCAAAGGAACTCTGTTTTTCTCTTGAAAAATCCACCTTGTTAAGTGAAGTTACTTTTGGCGAAAGGTTTTTTAACATTCTACTCTATCATATTTTATGTGACATCGAACCAATTTGAGATCTATGATATAATTATGAATATATTAGAAGAACTGGAATCAGGCTTTTCTGTTTTAATGAAAATTTTCATTTGTTCCAATCCATATTCCAGAAAATCGTATATTACATGATTTTCATGAAAGGACTCAAAAATTACCACAAAACTATGGAGATATTATTCTCTTCACAACACTGCGCTTAGGGGTCGTCCATAAATTACGTCACGCTCCTAGGGGGGGGGGGGGTCCGACCGTTGTGACGATGGGGGGCGGGGGGGTTTCAAAAATTGTGACGTAACAAAATATATAGTTTAAATATTTTATTATAAGCAATGTAGTGTCCTTAATAATAGTATAGCAATAATTTAAGGTATTTAGGAAACGCTGACTTGCGTCTAGTATTTCTAGGTATCCTGCAGGTTACACGTGTATTGTGGTTTGCACTTAATACTTGCAACATGCATTAAAGTAAGTCAGTAATTTAATATAATAGGTAGTTGTCAATATTAGCATAAGAAGTAGTTAGAGACCTAAGTTAAGAGTAGTTGTGATCAGTTGTGAGGCATGTGCCTCACAACAATTATGCAAGGGCATAATACAAATAAATACATAATAAAAAATATAAATAAATAACAATAGTATTTATACAATTCTTTCATTTTCCACTACAGTAATTTTAAAAAACTATTTCTTGAGTGGTGTAGCTAAGGGGGGCGGACCGCCCTTCATAGATGTTTCCTCTGGGGTGCTACCCCTAAAAAAAAAATTTTGAAAAATTCGGGGGGGGAGTTAACAATTGCTTAAAATTGCGTGACGTAATTTATGGACGACACCTATAGTATCCTTTCTTTAATTATATAAAAATAGTACAAAAAATACATTAAAAAACTACAAATTATTGCACAACATACTACATACATATAGACTTTAAAACTAAACCAACATAAAACATAAACCAACAAAAAACAATAAGATAAATCTGGAAATTATTCCTGGCCCACTAACATCAACTGTTGAATCAACTTTGTCTTAAAACTTTTAACAGTGGTGCAGTTCTTAATTTCTTCAGATAACTTGTTAAACCTCACACAAGTCCATCAGAGAAAACAGAATTCTTCTTTTATTCGCAAAATTACCTATGCAAAATTGTCCTCTAAATTCAGTATTTCGAATAATTTTCCAGGAACACAGCTAATTTTAATCAATTGTTAAACCTAATTTTTACAAATTTTAAAATTTAAACATTTTTCTGAATTCAACTATGGATTTGCTACAACATTTGTCTGCAAAATTTTCCTCTAAATTCAGTATTTCGAATAATTTTCCAGGAACACAGCTAATTTTAATCAATTGTTAAACCTAATTTTTAGAAATTTTAAAATTTAAACAATTTTCTGAATTCAACTATGGATTTGCTACAACTTTTGTCTGCAAAATTGTCCTCTAAATTCAGTATTTCGAATAATTTTCCAGGAACACAGCTAATTTTAATCAATTGTTAAACCTATTTTTTACAAATTTTAAAATTTAAACATTTTTCTGAATTCAACTATGGATTTCCTACAACATTTGTCTGCAAAATTTTCCTCTAAATTCAGTATTTCGTATAATTTTCCAGGAACACACCTAATTTTAATCAATTGTTAAACCTAATTTTTGCAAATTTTAAAATTTCAACATTTTTCTGAATTCAACTATGGATTTGCTACAACATTTGTCTGCAAAATTTTCCTCTAAATTCAGTATTTCGAATAATTTTCCAGGAACACAGCTAATTTTAATCAATTGTTAAACCTAATTTTTACAAATTTTAAAATTTAAACATTTTTCTGAATTCAACTATGGATTTGCTACAACATTTGTCTGCAAAATTTTCCTCTAAATTCAGTATTTCGAATAATTTTCCAGGAACACAGCTAATTTTAATCAATTGTTAAACCTAATTTTTAGAAGTTTTAAAATTTAAACAATTTTCTGAATTCAACTATGGATTTGCTACAACTTTTGTCTGCAAAATTGTCCTCTAAATTCAGTATTTCGAATAATTTTCCAGGAACACAGCTAATTTTAATCAATTGTTAAACCTAATTTTTACAAATTTTAAAATTTAAACATTTTTCTGAATTCAACTATGGATTTCCTACAACATTTGTCTGCAAAATTTTCCTCTAAATTCAGTATTTCGTATAATTTTCCAGGTACACACCTAATTTTAATCAATTGTTAAACCTAATTTTTGCAAATTTTAAAATTTCAACATTTTTCTGAATTCAACTATGGATTTGCTACAACATTTGTCTGCAAAATTTTCCTCTAAATTCAGTATTTCGAATAATTTTCCAGGAACACAGCTAATTTTAATCAATTGTTAAACCTAATTTTTACAAATTTTAAAATTTAAACATTTTTCTGAATTCAACTATGGATTTGCTACAACATTTGTCTGCAAAATTTTCCTCTAAATTCAGTATTTCGAATAATTTTCCAGGAACACAGCTAATTTTAATCAATTGTTAAACCTAATTTTTAGAAGTTTTAAAATTTAAACAATTTTCTGAATTCAACTATGGATTTGCTACAACTTTTGTCTGCAAAATTGTCCTCTAAATTCAGTATTTCGAATAATTTTCCAGGAACACAGCTAATTTTAATCAATTGTTAAACCTAATTTTTACAAATTTTAAAATTTAAACATTTTTCTGAATTCAACTATGGATTTCCTACAACATTTGTCTGCAAAATTTTCCTCTAAATTCAGTATTTCGTATAATTTTCCAGGTACACACCTAATTTTAATCAATTGTTAAACCTAATTTTTGCAAATTTTAAAATTTCAACATTTTTCTGAATTCAACTATGGATTTGCTACAACATTTGTCTGCAAAATTTTCCTCTAAATTCAGTATTTCGAATAATTTTCCAGGAACACAGCTAATTTTAATCAATTGTTAAACCTAATTTTTACAAATTTTAAAATTTAAACATTTTTCTGAATTCAACTATGGATTTGCTACAACATTTGTCTGCAAAATTTTCCTCTAAATTCAGTATTTCGAATAATTTTCCAGGAACACAGCTAATTTTAATCAATTGTTAAACCTAATTTTTAGAAATTTTAAAATTTAAACAATTTTCTGAATTCAACTATGGATTTACTACAACTTTTGTCTGCAAAATTTTCCTCTAAATTCAGTATTTCGAATAATTTTCCAGGAACACAGCTAATTTTAATCAATTGTTAAACCTAATTTTTACAAATTTTAAAATTTAAACATTTTTCTGAATTCAACTATGGATTTCCTACAACATTTGTCTGCAAAATTTTCCTCTAAATTCAGTATTTCGTATAATTTTCCAGGAACACACCTAATTTTAATCAATTATTAAACCTAATTTTTGCAAATTTTAAAATTTCAACAGTTTTCTGAATTCAACTATGGATTTGCTACAACATTTGTCTGCAAAATTTTCCTCTAAATTCAGTATTTCGAATAATTTTCCAGGAACACAGCTAATTTTAATCAATTGTTAAACCTAATTTTTACAAATTTTAAAATTTAAACATTTTTCTGAATTCAACTATGGATTTGCTACAACATTTGTCTGCAAAATTTTCCTCTAAATTCAGTATTTCGAATAATTTTCCAGGAACACAGCTAATTTTAATCAATTGTTAAACCTAATTTTTACAAATTTTAAAATTTCAACATTTTTCTGAATTCAACTATGGATTTCCTACAACATTTGTCTGCAAAATTTTCCTCTAAATGCAGTATTTCGAATAATTTTCCAGAAACACAGAATATTTTAAACAATTTATTGTTAAACCTAATTTTCAGGAATTTTAAAATTTAAACATTGTTTGAATTCAACTACGGATTTGCTAAAACTTTTGGCTGCAAAATTTTCCTCTAAATTCAGTATTTCGAATAATTTTCTAGGAACACAGAAAATTTTAATCAATTGTTCAACCTAATTTTCACAAATTTTAAAATGTAACCATTTTTCTGAATTCAACTTTGGATTTGCTACAACTTTTGTATGGGGTCGTCCATAAATTACTTCATGCTCCTAAGGGAGGGGCTTCCGACCCTTGTGACGATGTACGACGTTGGGGGGCAAGTGGTTTTCAAAAGTTTTGTCGTCACAAAATATATAGATTAAATATTTTATTATAAGAATTAAAGAAAAACAATGTTTTGAGAGGCTACGACGCCACTGAAAGCAGTGGTGTAGTGATGAAGGAGCGCCCTTCATAGATGTTTCCTCTGGGGTGCTACCCCTAAAAAATAAAAAGAAATTTTAAAAATTGGGGGGGGTTCTAGAATATGTGACGTAATACTTGGAGGGGGGTCTAGGTTTGTGTGACGAAGTGTGACGATGGGGGGAGGTAGTTAAAAATTGCTTAAAATTGCGTGACGTCATTTATGGACGACCCCTTAAGTTGACAACAGAGTTAACCAAGTAAGCAGTTTTCCGGCCAAGATGAAATTTGGCATACATGATGTGCATTTGAGTGACCGAATGAACTCCCAAAAACCTCTTAAAACTCACAGTCGATTTTTCCCCAATTGGGGATTTTGCTTCTTCCAACATGATTTCTCGCCTTCGTATAACTCATAACTAAAATCTCTAATTGGGCAAGAATCATACAAGGAATTTTAAAGAAATTTTGGGTGGGTTCACTGAATTAGAGGGTTAACTGCTTTCTTGCACATTTTTAGCGGATAATTGTTTTTCAAGTTACCAGCGGGGGGGGGGATGAATCCAAGATCTTGATTCCCTCACTTACTGACCCCTTTGAAGTACCAGCGAAATAATTGTTATAAATTTAAAACCAATGTTATTATTCATCTAATAATTTATTTTTGCAGTTAGAACGATAAAAATATTAATTTTCAACTTGAAATTCACGATTAGTCCAATAAAACCGTCCTCGTATCGTTACATGAGTGTCGCGAAGTAATAAGCACGTTTCGCATAATTAAATTTATTTGACAAGCAATTCAAATTAAAAATTTGACTTTATTTTAAAATAAAAAGCGTAAATCAGTGAAAAATGGTGGTTGAAGAAAAGAATCAAGTTAATGCAAATAATGGGATAAATCAAAACCAAGATATTAATATAAGTTCTGGAGGTGTTGGAACTGAAAATTGGAACAAATCAGGTGAAGAAGAAACTACAGAAAGTAATCCAGCTACGAGTAGTCAAAATGATCCGATGGAAGTAGTAAGATGCAGCCAGGCAAAATCAGTTAATAAAAGTTTTGGAAATGTAAGTACAAACAGTGATTCTGGTTGTGACTTAAAAGTCATTTTATCGAAAGGAACAAAAAATATACCAAAAAACATAACCGACATTAATTTTACGACAGTGCAAAATGAAGATAAAGGAAGCCAAACTGACGAAATAGAAGCTGAATACGAGTATAATCAGAATAAAGATTATCAAGAGTAAGTGAAAAGAAGGAGTGGTATTATCGCCATAGATGAGGATAACAAAAGTAAAGTGAAATCGAAGGATAAGTCGACACAAATACCACTATTAACAAGCGATTTTATATTCCAAAATTTGGAAAATCCACAAAATGCTGAAACTGTAAACTATGAAAATTTAGATAATAGTGCAGTACCAATCATTCACAAACAAGGTGGAACTCGCTTTAGCGGCAGTTCTTAGGCTTCTATACAGCTACCTTTCTGGTGTGGAAAGTTGTTATTATCTGGTTATTTTTGGTCGCCATATAATGTAACATCACATAATCAGATAATCTGCACTAATTATTTATTATTTTATTTTAACAACAGCAGTGGCTTGATGTGGATAGTGAAGTTAAGTTGTAAATAAAAGAGAAGGAAGAGGATGGATCCACCTCAAAAAATGGACCGGAAATTACGCGAATTTTGAAAGCGAAAGCAAATTGCCAACATGACCCCTTCGCAAATATTACATCGTTCACGTAGTCATGCAATTCGCCGACAAAATCCACGAAGTAAAAACGCAGCTGTTCTTGAAGTAGGTAACGTTGTAGAACCAAATGTCGACGTTCATAACGGTAGTTTTACACTACCAGAAAAGTACACTACCACAACTACCAGAAAAGTAGTTGTATTTTATTTTACTTTGATGTGAAAAAATAATTTTTTAATGATGTGGTTAGTGAAGTTAAGTTGTAAATAAAAGAGAAAGGAGAGGATTGGTCCACCTCAAAAAAGGACCAAACATTACAGAGAAGTAAAGTTTCGAATAGAATGGAAAAGTTTGATTGTTATTACTTATATAGTAAATGATAATTACCAACCGCAAAAAATTTAATTGGTGCAGATTATCTGATTATGTGATGTTACATTATATGGCGATCAAAACTAACCAGATAATAACAACTTTCCACACCAGAAAGGTAGCTGTATAGAAGCCTAAGAACTGCCGCTAAAGCGAGTTCCACCTTGTTTATATCTGTGGTAATTCTGATAATCTGAATTTTTAATACCTACCAAGCTAAAAAATATTCTAGTATAGTATAAGTAAAATTTAGTGACAATAAGAGATTTCGATTATCAGATTAGTATCTTTATTATCGGATAAAAAATTATTTTTTCACATAAAAGCAAAAGAATAGCATTTTAAGTTCAAATATAAATCTCAGAATATTTCATTTCTTAAATCTGTTGTATAGAAGCCTAGGAACCTCTGCTAAAGCAAGTTCCAACTTGTTTCTTTTTCTGTTCGGCAGCAATCAGTTTCTCCACTCTTTTTCTGTTTCTTATACGTTTTGCCGCCACTTTTTTTTTCGCAATATTTAAATCAATTTTACGCATTCCATTGCTGCTAAACTCACGAAGTGCCTCCTTTAACGAATTAATAGTAGCTCGTTTGAATTCTTCTCTGACTTCAAAATCTTCGTATTTTCCGAACGATAAGTCCCTCTTTAGCGCCTGTTCCACATCCTTTATTAATTCACCTGAAAACATTTTTCGTTGACGTTCAACACTTATTATTTCGTTATAATGTAATTCTGCTTATATAGTAATTTTGAGTAGGATAATCGGATTAACTTATCCGATTATACGTTGATCCGATGATGCGTTGATACGATGATACGTTGATACGATGATACGTTCATCCGATGATACGTTGATCCGATGATACGTTGATCCGATGATACGTTGATGCTCGGTTTGCTTCGGGTATTTCCGTGGGACAGACAGAAGGACTTGGCCTTTTATAATAAGAGATTTGGTATGCATTGAAAAAAACAGATCAACATATCAACGGATCAACGTATTTAAATTTCCTATATAGGTGAAAAATTATGTAAATAAAATACGTATAACTTATATTTGGTCTGCATTGAAAAAACATGCGGACGGACACGAAGCCAGACCATAAGGCTTCTTTCTATACCTTGTATAGAAGTCTAAAAGTAGCGCACTGGCTACCCAGTTCATAGACCTCTATACACACAGAGTATTTCCAATACGATTTGAAACGCTCTGTATGATTTTGAATTATGCGGACGGACAGACAGACAGACAGACAGACGGACACGGAGCCAGATCATAAGGCTTCTTGCTATACTTTGTATAGAAGCCTAAAAGGGAGGAAAAATTGGCTGCTGCCTATATGAAGAAGAAACAGAAAGAAGAACAGGAATTGGCAATATCGCTGCGTGCTTTCGAAAATTCCTTATTAGAAGACGAATAATAGTTCATATTACAATATCTTAATATATAAAATGCCAGCTCTCTCCTGCGGCGTGTCAAAACCTAATCTCATTGGTCCAAATTTGATACCAACATAAGCACTAATCGAAGTTATGGAAGGGGAAGGATCTGAACGGAACGAAAAGAAGAAACAAAAATCGAGGAGATAGAAAATAACGGTTATTAATGATTAACTTAAATCCGGATTAACGGATTAACGTTAATACGTTAATCCGTTAATATTTAATAAAAATACTATATAATCCAAATGATTTATTATGACTTAAATGTGTTGAACGTGAACTAAAAATGTCTTTACAAAAAATGGCTTTGCGAGAATTAAATAAGGTTGTGGAAGGGGCGCTAAACAGGGCTTTATCGTTCGCTAAATATGAAGATTTAACATGGAACCTGTTTTTCGGTACCAAACCATTTATCATAGTTTTCCTCGAGATTTAGGGGTGCCGCGGGAGTGGCGCCTATCTCGTTTCTTCTTCTTTTTACCGTTTTCCGAAGTGCTGCGTAGTTGTGTAACCGTGTATTACACGTAGTTGTGTTACACGGGGGATAATCCCTTAATTTTTGTGTTGGTAATAAAAATTTTACTATATAAGCAAATTTGCTTTTTGCGATCGGTTTCGGATTTAAATTTTTGGTAATGAAAATTTTGTTATTGAAAATTCATTATTGTGAATGGGAAGATGTTATTCGATAATCTACTCTATTCAAATTATAAACTATAAATTTGAATTATACATGTGGTGCCAATTTTTGGTATCGATTTTTGGTGTCGGTTTTTGCTGTCGGTTTTTGGTGTCGGTTTTTTGGTGTCGATTTTTGCGAGGTAACGACCGTGAAAACATGTTCCATGTTAAAAAACTCAATGGATCAATAGATCAACGGATCAAATAAAGAGATCAACAATATATAGGTAAACCACTCAGTTATGTATATTTCAGCAACCTTCTTCACATATCTACTCATTTTCAGAGTGTTTCCCAACACAATTTGGAGCGCACTGGCTACCCAGTTCTTAGACCTCTATACACACAGAGTATTTCCAACACGATTTGAAACGCTCTGTATGATTTTGAATTATGCGGACGGACAGACAGACGGACAGACGGACGGACGGACAGACACGGAGCCAGATCATAAGGCTTCTTGCTATACTTTGTATAGAAGCCTAAAACAGATATAAGTCTATATAAGACAGCTATTTCCAAAATAATAGCGCACTGGGTACCCAGTTCTTAGACCTCTATACACACTGAGTATATTCAACACGATTTGAAACGCTCTGTATGATTTTGAATTATGCGGACGGACGGACAGACAGACGGACGGACGGACAGACGGACGGACAGACACGGAGCCAGATCATAAGGCTTCTTGCTATACTTTGTATAGAAGCCTAAAAAGGTAAAGTAATTGGTTATATTCATAAATGTGTCAAAAGAATGGGGAATTTATTGGATTTTTAAATTTCCAAAAAATGTAGACAGATAACTGAGGTCCTGAGACATCGTAATACTCATCAAGATGATGCATGTAAAATTGGTAACAAAGTAAAAAGCGATTAGGGGAAAACAACAAAACGATTCTTTTATTGCTAATTTTATAAATTTTTGAATATATATTGACGTTCTACGATAATTTTAATGTTATTATTTTACTTTCCCATTTACGTAGTAAAGGAAAGTATTGTAATCGAGTTAAAAAAAAATTTTGAGTTAGCATTTTTCCCATGGTCTATGAGCCCATACGAATTGTTTAAGACCAATTTTGGAATGATGTCCGGATGTGTGTGTGATGTGTGATGTGTGGTGATTTTCTCGTCAACGTTTTCAGACAAACGCGTGCACCGATTGAGTTGAAATTTTATACACTAGTTTGAAGTAGCTGTCTAAAGAGCTGATTAGATTTTGGTTGAAAACCGTCCATTTTTAACCCCTATTTTAGGGTAATGAAAATTGTTAAAGAGCATTGCCGCTTCCCGGTGGAACATATGAGATTGAAAATCATATCAATCGAAAGAGATTATTTTTCCGCATCTTTTGATACCCCACACTTGATATTTCCCTCTTAAATTATTGTTAAAATGCAAAAATAAAATAAGGGCTATTAAATGAATATGGTTTGCCTTGGATAATTTTGATCTGTCAAAGTGATTTGTATTGTTCATTACTATAATTTAATATTTTAACTAATTTACTTGTATTAACATATTATGTAGTTAATATCAAACGAATTTTTTAATTACTTATAAAAAATTAATTCTGACGTCATTACGCCCATAGTTAAAATTTGATTGCATATAGACGGCACGGCATTCCGCAAATTTCTAATTTTTTTTGGAAAATGTCAATTTTAAAAATTTTTCAATGCAAACATGTTATATAATAATTGTTAAAATGAAAATATAAAATAAGTGCTTTTAAAAAATATGAGTTACCATGTTAAATTACAAATTAAATTTCGTAACTTTGATATCTCAAAGTAAATTGTGTATTTTATCGAGTTAAAAATTGTTTTGTGTTAACATCTGTTTTATTAATATTTAATATAAAATAAAGTGGAATCTACTAAATGGGAAAGTAATGTGTTGTCACATCAGATTTTTTCTTACAAGATTAAAATTAGAAATTTAAAAACTTTTTGTTTTATTTCAATTTTTCAAGAGCGAAAGAAAAAATTCGTAATGGAAGGAACATTTATTTGGAAAGTTTTGGGGATGAGAGTAAAAGTGGTAACACTTTAGAGGTAATTTTATTATTTCTTACTATAAAATTGGAACATTGTTGATGTAGGTAACTACATCAGATAAATGTAATGTTGCCACTTGTAGCTGCCCCCCCCCCACTCCTCCAAGTTGTCCTAGAAGAAATAAATATTTTTTTGGCCAGTCGAAATTACATTCTAAAAGGGCTATTAGGTAAATAAATGGGGGTAAGCTAGAATAAATTTTATTACTTTTATTAGGATCTCTAATGAGACTCCAACAACCCCAGATTTCGCAGCCATAGTAGAAAAACTACGCGAAAACTATCATTTTTGCACTTGAGGGCAAAGAGTCAAGTTATTGAAAATAAAGTAGACTAAATTCTCTACAGAAAAGATCTTATACTTGTTTCTGGTTAATTAAGGGATTACGAAGTTACAGTCATCAGACGGAGCAGTTTTTATTTATATTTTCAGGAATGCTGGAAATTCATTCCAGCTTGCCCCTATTTTTATTACGCAATAAAATATTTGCGGACTATCCTATTTATCAACATATATTTACTATATGAAGCTACAATTTCAACTGCCTTTAGAAACTGCTGTAACATAGGGAATATCCAACACTAGTCAAAGAGCAGAGCTTATTAAGAAAGTCAATCTAATAATATTTGATAAACCTCCTATGGAATACAATAACATTGTTCGAATTTTGGAAAGTGGTCTGAGGGATTTCCATAATAATAATTTATTGCTTGGAGTAAAGGCGGTAGATAATCCTCAGAGGAGCGAGCGATTCTCACTCTGTGAGGCCACAGGCCGAACAACCATATTCGAGACGTTCTAACTTTTCTAACTATTGAACAAATTAGGATTATTCGATTTTATCAAATTAAAATATTAAATCGTCAGTTTCTAAATAAATTTTCATTCCTTCCACTTATTCTTTCAGTTGGTAGACTAAGAGATTTAGAGAAATAAAAAATAAACGTTTAGCCTTTTTTTACGAAGTCTACAACCATGAGGTTCCTACTGAAAATGATTTCCAAACTCTCTCCATTTTGGGAAAAATTTACATGGTCCTACAGATGGTTTTTTCTACTGGACCAGAGAACGTGTTTTTAGTAGTACTTTTGCTGAAGTATTTTGATACAGATTTTGACACAAAATTGTCTTCTTTAACGCACTTGCAACATGAGGCTGTTGCATAGCTCGTCGAGTGTCACGAACCTCGATGTTTCGATGTATTGTGCAGTAACCTAAATACTATTGCGGCGAACAGATGTCTCCGTATTTGATTTATAACATGAATTTCTGTGATTTAAATTGCTAATTATTAATACTTTTTTTCCAATGTACAATAAATTGTTTCAATTTGAAATTATGTAAGTATTCTAGGTGCTAAATTTAATTTAAATAACAAGGTCTGGGACTTTTTTGCCTTGAAATTTTACGAAACTGTTAAACCTGCGCCTCCGCCTCAAATGGAAACGGGAAATTATAACGCAGACCTTCGTAATTGTTATTATAATATCTCTTATATTTGTTAAAGATAAACAGACGGTCGCCAGCACCAAATTGAGATGCATGATGCTATGATGCAATTATCAGTTTGGAAGATTATAACGATACATAAAGTAAGCGACGAAATTATGTTGTGGAGAAGCACAATTGTGCAAACTTTTAGATGTTTAAGGTTAAGGGTGCGACCGTGGCATTCCCACATAATTCAAGCCGTATACAAGCCGAACAGATTGATATTCATAGCAAAATCTATTCTAATGACTTTATTAAGGACATAGTACCAGGGAACAATGATTTTTCAATGTGTAATTCCCACTTAATTACAAACTTTTAGCAATTGAATTTCTTTCTATTTATAACAATCACATGGCATACAAATAACATCCCATATCTTATTTGTCGTACCAATCCACAATTCGACTTGGGGAAAAATTTTGGTCTTCAAATTAAATTTCAAGGTCACATGTTTTGGAACAAATCAAAGCCACCGACGGTATCTATCCAAATCTTTAATTGTGGCAATTTTGTAAAATTTGTAAATTTTGCTATTACCGCCATAACTATGACCTTTAACAGTTTTTCAGGGTTTTCAAGGAAGAGAAGGAAACTGCCAGTGATAGATAAAAAAATCGCTGTGGTCTCTTGTTACAAGAGGAGAGGCACCGAAAAACCTTGGCGAAACAAATTCCCAGTAAATTATTACTGCGACAGGAGTCGAACCAAGTGCTCAGCATTAGCAGTCAGCACACTTAACCGCTTAAGCTATGCCCGGCTCTAATGATTATTACTAGAAACTATTAAAACAAATGGACTATCGCCGCCATCTCGGAAATGGCTGTACGTTTCAACTATTTTAACCTTTTTAACCAAATAATTATATTACATTATTGTCTGCCCTACAAGTCTGCAACTATTGCAAATACGATAAAAATTATTCTTACTAATAATGTGTAGATTTCAATGCTCTTCAACTTTTATCTACAACATTTTCCGGTATTCTGAACCCTTAATAAGGTAGGCGGTCATAGCTTGGCAGTTAAGTGCGTCTACTGCTAATGCGAAACGCTCGGATCGAATCCGGGCAGGGTAAGAACTTTATTCTGACCGTCTCTCCTCGGCAGGCAATGGCAAACCACCGAGGTAATCTGCCAAGAAAATCCATCTCGAAATGAAGTGTAGTACACTTCCCGTGGTTCGGAGCCCACGTTAAACAAGTAGGTCCTCTATGTATGTGAAAACAATTTGAACGCACATCATATGCATAGAAAGAGATAGAACGAGATAGGTCACCAAACCCTCATTAGGGTAAAAGGACTGAGAAGAAAGGAATAAGGTAGGATTAAAAAATTGAAAATAGGCTTCTATTTTCCAAGACGGCGGCCGTAGCACAGCATGCACGACTGTTGATTTTTGATATCAATATTATTAGAAGGCACTAGTACATACTATGCATAATATGCAAAGTTTCTCGTTTAGGGAGAATTATTTCCAGGTAAAATTCTAATGTGATTGTACTAAAGATCAGAAAAAGTACCTAAAGTTCCTAATCCATCTGTGTGGCAATCCCCCCCAATATTTTAATACAAACAATATTTTGTTAAACAAATTTAATTTAATATTCTGATAATGTATTATGAAACGAACACCTTCTTATCAAAATTATCCTCGCTAGCAGCATTTTACTAACAAGTATAAAAAATTAGGATGTTTGAACAAAAGTTTTCATTTATCTATAATTTATCTTCTATGTAGGTAGGTAAGCTTTGCAAACTAACGCATATCCATAATAGCGTCAGGATTTTCAACTGGAAACTGTAAAAGTAATGTTTATTAAAATAACAAATATATTTGAATAAATAGAACTGCCCTGCTTCAGAGATTATTCATATAGTATCAACAATCGTGGCGGCTGGTATGGTGAGGGCGACGGGACGCCGCCTTTCCTAAAAAGAATAGCAACTCTGAACAATATTGTTCAATGCAAATGCACCACTCGCACGCACCATTGTAGTTACACCTCTCAATATTTGCAAAAATTATCGATAAGCGATAATCCGACTTCGCCTGGACCGCAAACGGTGGCCCAGATTTAAAACACTTCGTAACTTGTAAAGTCCTCCACCATATGGTCTTCCCCTTCAATATTTTCTCCTTTGTTTATTCATTGCCTTTCCATTGAAAGCCCCACCCAAACATTTTTAGGCTGGTAACTAAGAAATAAATAAATGAAAGATACGCTATGAAGAAATAGATAGACAAAAGTCAAAAAATTCGTTACAGGCTATCCGATCCTTCAGCCCTTACAAATCGCCGGGGCATGATGGGGTGTTTCCGGCCCTACTGCAATTGGGCTTGGACCACATCATCCATTACCTGGTGAGGGCATACAGGGCATGCATTGCGCATGGCTATACGCCCAGAGAGTGGCGGAGGGTCAAGATCATCTTTATACCCAAGCCAGGCAGGGGGGACTATTCCCTGGCCAAATCCTTCAGACCAATAAGTCTGACGTCTTTCTTTCTGAAGACCTTGGAAAGACTGTGCGATAGATACATTCGTGATGCGGCCTTGGCAACCAAGCCGCTACATCCGAATCAACATGCATACACCCTGGGGAGATCCACCGAGTCTGCACTACACGTCGCGTCGTTGTGGAGCGGATAGAGAGATCGCTGCATTTCAAGGAATGCACCCTAGGAGCGTTAATTGATATCGAGGGGGCCTTTGATAAGGCCACTTTCGAGAGCATGGGCGCCTCCCTCAGAGATCACGATGTTCCTTGCACCATCGTAAGATGGATCAACTCCATGTTGGAAGGCAGGGCTATTGAGATCAGTGTGGGAGACGCAAACATTAAAGGCATTGCCACCAAGGGCTGCCCCCAAGGGGGCGTGCTATCCCCACTACTATGGGATTTGGTAGTAGACGGCCTCTTACAATGTCTCAACAACTACGGTTTTTATACCGTTTCATACGCAGATGACATTACCATACTGCTTACGGGTAAGTACGAAAGTGTCCTGTGTGATCTCATGCAGGAAGCCTTTCGTACCTTGCAAACATGGTGTAATGAGCAGGCTCTTTCGGTTAACGCAACCAAGACTGAGCTTGTCTTATTCACCAAGAAAAAGAAGCTACAGAGCATGCGAATACCGAGGCTGAACAGAACCCCACTCAAACTAGCATCGGAAGTCAAGTATCTAGGCATAATACTTGACAAAATGCTGAACTGGGGCAAACATGTCAGTTATAAAACTGGAAGAGCGAGCATGGCTTTCTGGCAATGTCGAGGGGCAATGGGGCGATCCTGGGGCTTTTCCCCTAAGGTTGCCCTCTGGCTCCACACCGCCATAATAAGGCCCATGCTAAGTTATGGTGCTTTGGTTTGGTGGCCTAGAACCAAGCTGGCAACTGTGGCGTCCTCCCTTTACCGGATGCAGAGAATGGTCTGCCTGGGAATGGGACTTTTCGGCGCCGCCGATTCGGCGTAGCTAGTTCGGCGCCGCCGGTTCGGCGTAGCCAGTTCGGCGTAATACCGTTTCGGCGCGAGGACGTTTCGGCGTGAGGACGATTCGGCGTGAGGACGGTTCGGCGTGAGGTCGATTCGGCGCGAGGACGATTCGGCGTAGCCCATTTAGCGATTCGGCGCTAAGACGATTCAGCGCTAACCTTTTTAGTAATTCGAGACGCTTTTCAAGAATTTAAAATATCCTCATTTTCAGTCGAGAGAGACTATAGAAATATTACAAAAATTATATTTTTGTAATTTTTAGAATTTCTGTTAGTAGTATTCGTAAGTTTCACTGTCTGTGTGTAAGTATAATAATGTTATGTGTTAATGTTTTTAATGGGTAATTTTCGGGTTTTTTTATCCTACAGCCTCTTTCCGACCGAAGATGAGAATATTTTAAATTCTCTAGACGCGTCTCAAATTATTAAAGATTTAATTTTTAAATTACATGATCTTGGTTTTCAAACTAATTTTTCATTTTGTTAAGGTTATTCAGGATCTCAAGATTAGAGTAATATAAATTTGTAATAAATTTTTGTATTATAGTTGACCTTTATTTGTTAATTTATAAGATATTTTTTAAAATTGGGTATAGGTCTTTTAATATTAAAAGACAAAAATAATCAATAACAATTGATTAAATTTACATTATCAACTATTGAATTTGTGCTAGTAAATTTGAATAGCTTATTTGCAAAATTTTAGAGCATAATATTTTGTAGTTTTTTAGTGCCTAAAATCCGATGACTACTAATGAGTAATAAATAAATAAAAATATGACACTGAAAAATAAATTTTCCGAAATTTTTTTATGAAAACCATCCACATTGTAATTTCAAGCCATTTCGATGGTGTTTTTAGAATATCATTAAATTTATTCGTTTTTAAGAATTGCATCGAACAAAAACAGCGAATTTTTCGGCCACCTTAAAGAAATCTTAAAGTATAATACAACAAAAATGTTTTACAATATTTCTAAAAATTATTGAACCTCATGATTTACAAATGAAACCATTTTTGTTCTATAAATACAGCTTGTATACCTATAAGGTATTCAAATAGTGACTTACCTCGATTGTTGCAATCTCTGCTCCCCCACGCGATATGATGGGAGTTTGAATCGCAGCCAATTATGAGGTGAATCTTCTTTTCCTCGCAATGTTTCACGAGATCCACCACTTTTTGAGTAGGCGGATTCGTCGCTTCTATTGGAAGGTAAACGGATGCCAGAATGACGTCCTCTTGACCATTCCCAAAGTCGCAGCCAATACGCACTGCTGTCAGATCGCAGTCGCTGTACTGCGGCAAAAGGTTGGCCTGGATATTATTAGGAGTGTAAATACACGTCCTAGTTTTATTTGACTGGTTGCCTGTAAATATTTTACCGTTTAGTTTTGTGAAACCACATATGACAGATTTCACTAACCATGGTTCTTGTATCAGAGCTACTGTATCCCTGCAAACGTCAAGGTGGCGGCATAAAGTTGCCACGGCCTCCCGACAGTGTTGCAGGTTTGCTTGTAAGAAGCTCCAGTCTGCTAAGGAAGCCATTGGGCTTACCTTTAGGGGAGCTTACTGCTCTGTTGATTTTCACCTTCAACCACCGCTTCCTGGATGACTTCCGTCTCCATAGCTGTTACAGTGGTTGTTGGTGTTGTTTTTGTTGCTGGATCGTCCGTAAACTTTTGCAACTTTACTTTGAGGGTTGCGAACTTATAGTTCAGCAACTCTCCTCTTACTTTTAGTGCAGCACTATCTTGCTGTCCAATGCCAAAGACAAGGAGTTTGCCTTCCGGTTCTTCCTTGTCAGCATCGAGGAAGATGCACCACTCCTTTAGTTTTGCCCAGGTGTTTTGGGCAACCAGGCGCCTCATGACAGCCTCAGTGGGCTCCTGTTTACCAGGAACCCAAAGAGTTGCCTTCGTTAGTTTTGGCAGGTTGTCCACCTGGACTACGTCTAGTTTAGCTTTTTCCCACAGAGGTGGGAATTCTGCCACTGTTTTTTGCAACCACTCAAGGGAGCTCTGGTCTCTGCAGGTGATCCGAAGGATCTCCCCAGAGTGTCGAAAGCCACCAAAAGTTGGTGCTGGTTTGGCCTCACTTGCTGCTTCTAGGATTAGCACATCCAGGGCAGCAGTTAGGCTGTTTTCAATTATCTCCACCTGGGCCACCGAAAGTTTGCCCAGGGGGTTCGAGCGGTCTATCACCGCTACTCGGAGGTGCTTTTCAGCCGCCTCTTTGTAGGAGACAGTGTCCACCCGACTGGAGATATTGGGCCGATGGTGAGATGATTTCCCCCTCTTCTCCTGGTTAGAGGGGGAGGGCTGAGACCCCTCAGACCTCGGCCTTTTCTTGACGTCCCTTCCCGAGGTCGGCCACATCCCTGGTTTGGGTTGACCTTCCTTACGGTTGGGGACTACTTTTGTTTTATTCGCACTGTCCCGGGCAGGCTGCATAAGCCTGGCCTGCTCATGAACAGTGCCTTTGTTGCCACTAGGCCCTTGCTTTGAGGTGAGGGCGTTAGCCTCCATCGCTCTACGGGCCTTTTGTCGCCGTTTGGCTTGGGCGCCAGTGATCCTTCTCCTTTTAAAGGGGGATTGATCACCAGCTGCCAGCAGTGTGTCCTCGTCGGACGCTCCTGCTTTTATGGTTGGGGCATCCTGTATGGATGCACCCGATGATTTGAGCGAGGTGTCTTGGATAGACGCCCCCGCTTGTATGTTTGCTGATAAATCAGCTATTGTTTTGTTTTTATTTAAATTATCCATGTGGAGTAAATTTGTTTTTCATCTCCCGAGGTCCCCACCCTCACCGGAGCCTCACCATTTTGGAACGCTGTAAACAACGCCAGGGCTACCCGAGAGATATAGCCCCCAGGGAGTTGAGGTGTTTGCACACTCCATCCTCCCCCAAGAACTCGTCCTGCTGATCCTCTGACGGAAAAGCACAGCCGATTGATCTAGGTGGACTAGTCTAGACCTCCCGTTTTAGCAGAAATCCGGGCCAAAGTGGAGTGTTGCCAGACCTGTGGGAATAACAGCCACCCTCAGGCTGACTCAGCCACCAGGATCCCCTCATCCTGCATTACGGGTCACCGCGCACGGCACAAACACGCACATACACGAAAAGTATTAGCCCACCTTGTTACGGATTTTTGTAATCCATAACTTACGCTCCACCCTGTGTATCATTTGTTCATAAAAGGCGCATTCAATCCGCGCCGAGGTGGGGATTTGTTCATACTGCGCAAAGGAAGAGGTCTTTGGTGAACCTTTGAATTGGCAAGACGCTTGTGTGTCCATTTTTAAAAAGATAAGGAGTGTGAAATTTTTCACACACTTATGTTGATTGGAATTTCTATTGTGTGGCAATCGTAGACTTCTGGTTACGGATTTAGCAGATAAGGAACGTCGTGTGGCTGCCGGAACAATTTTCGTTCGCGTGGGTTAGTAGAGCCCGACACATTGTCGTTGATGAAAGATGGCGGATTTTTCCCTTATCAAGGCTACTTGGTCGGACCTGTGGTTTATGCTAATTTATTTGGTGAGTAACATTTATGTTGCTTAATTGTTTCATGGTGGTTTATTTCAATTGACTATTCTATTTTATTCCGTCCATCCGGAATTTGCCTAATTCAAAATCACCATTGGCCGATGTCATGTTCTTTTTTAATTATATTTAATTAATACTTTTTACAATTTGGTCATCTTTTTTGTTCTGCATTTTAATTTAAAGAATGGTTGCAATTATAAGATAAGTGACAGGTTACAACTTTCTGCACTGAGTGATAAAGTTGCAATCATTATCCCACGTTCGCATATGTGGATAATGATACCAAGTGTAAGTGTTATGTTTGATAAACGTAGTAATGCTACTTATTTTATATTATTACGTTTGGTTATTAAACTTTACTTGTGTATTGTTTTATTTAATTAACATCGAACGAACTGGTAAAATGTATTAGCAGGAAGACTCCAAATTTATCGACGTAAGTTCGAATTTCATATTTGAAATTTTATGTCGATGCCTTTTTTTGTGTTTAATTATGATTTTATATTTTTTTATAAAGGCAGCGATGTGCGACCAATGTACAGGGTGTTGCATTTTATCGAGGTTACTACTGTTTGAGTATTATTGTTGGAAGTTCGACGTGATGCCACACTTTTGTGTAATTTTTTATTTTCCACTCGAACGTTTCCGTTGATTGATTTTGGGGTAGTGATTCTTGGTGATATTGTCTTTGCCACTGTACTGAGTCTTGTCGGCGGATGTACTAATTACATACGATATTGCTTACTACATGGCCTTTTCGATAATTTACCATCATATTATTGATTTTATCTTAGTGCATTAGCTAAGCTGTTTCCTTGAGTTTCTCCGAGGTGTTTCTTGACCCGAACTGCGACCTGCCGCCGCTACAACGAGCTAGCTTATATCTAACATCAGGGCCCCACGCATAAAAAAGTAGAGAATTTATTTTCTGCGTGGACTTTATCTGCTCCGAGCTATCTTCTCATTAGAGTAGTAAGGACAGATAATGTTACAACCTCTGCATTTAGAATTTGAATTTTTTAAATCTACCATCTAGAAATGATTCTACGATAAATAATCAAAGGAGAAAATTTCATAGTATAAAATTTAGTAATTTAATTGCTATACATGAACTACATAATAATTATGTATATTAAAAACATTTCATATTCAAGTTATTGATCGTATGTAGTTTTACAAACGTGAATTAAAGTTTAATTTGTGATTAAAAACTGCGAAATAATGCATTAATTTTCCATTACAAGAATTTAATTATATTTTAAAATGAATCGGAAAATCATTTCCCGCCGAATTGTCCTTGCGTCTAATTGGTCTTGCGCCGAATCGTCCTCACGCCGAACCGTCCTCACGCCGAATCGTCCTCACGCCGAATCGTCCTCACGCCGAAACGTCCTCGCGCCGAAACGGTATTACGCCGAACTGACTACGCCGAATCGGGTGCACGCCGAAAGGGCTACGCCGAACGGACTACGCCGAACCGGCTGCGCCGAAAAGTCCTAGACCCGCCTGGCGGTGCCCTCCACTGGATCTCCACGTGGAGGAGCAGGCGGTCAAGGCTGCCCTTAGGCTGCGAGCGTGGGGGCTCTGGACCAATAGGCAAGGAGTCGGGAGACATTCGGGGGTCCTGGGGGGGCACTATTTCGATGGGCTCCCCATCCTGGCCCTAGATGCTGACAGAATTCCCCCTATTCACCTATTTGATAGGAAATTTAGCATTTTGTAAGATACAATAAGAACTGTAGAGACAGACATATCTCTGTACACTGACGGTTCCAAAACTGGTGATGGCTCAGATGCGGGGATTTTCTCCCGGGAACTGCAGCTAAACACATCTATATCGCTGGGTAAGTATGCCTCAGTGTTCCAGGCGGAACTTGTAGGCATACTACACGGCGCAAAAACAGTCAAGGATAGAGGCATCCGAGGCAAAAGAATTAAGATATTTACAGACAGTAGAGCGGCTCTTGTGGCACTAAACCGCCATAAGATTACCTCAGGGCTGATACTTAAATGCTATCGGACACTGAATGAAATATCAACCCACAACGACCTTACACTCAGCTGGGTGAAAGGTCATCAAGGCAATGAAGGGAATGTGAGGGCGGATGCGCTGGCGAGAACGGGCTCGGGTAACACACCGTGCGGTCCTGAGCCTTTTGTCACGCCGGCCGTCAGCACAATCGACACCCTCATAAGAGAACAAACTTAGAAACTACATGGTAGAATCTAGAGGCATGCCGTCAAGCGAGAGCAGCTATATGCGGGCCCTCCTGCAGGAATGCCAAATATTACACACAGTTGTCTCGGGATAGTCTGCGTATTATTGCGGGGATTTTGACCGGCCCCTGCAAGTTAAATAAACACCTTCACATGATGGGTCTTGTAGAGAGTCCCATCTGTCGTGGTTGTGAAGAAGCAGAAGAAACGGCGGAGCATCTGCTTTGCAGATGCCCTGCCCTTGCGTCCATCGGAGAATCCATGTTGGGGGAGCTCTGGCCTAAGGGATATGCCGCCCTCTAAGATTCTCGAGTACATTCTAAAGTTGGGATGGCTTGGAGAGTAGGGGAACGGCTTCCCTAAATGAAGGCAGCATAATGGGCCAAATTGTGGCCTGAGTGCGTACGACCTCGTAAGAGGCTGTCCTTCACTTACAATCCAGAATAGTTTCCAGGTTTCCCACACCACTGGAAAGCCTGTCAAGTTAAATATCCGATTCCAAGTTGGGAATGCCGGACGCCAACTAATCCCACCACCATCTCTACTCTTTTTATTGTCCAGCCCAAAGGTGATTGAGATTAACAAAACACACAATTAATATAAAATTGTTTATTACAAATAACCAACAATATTTTCACAAGCAAAACAATACCTCCTACTATTTACTTCTTTTGACTCGACCAATTCTTCAATTGACACCGCCTGCAGTGAAACAGAATGAGAGAAATTTGTGGCCTCTGAAGAATTTAATTTTTGAACTTCACTTTCTATCGGAGCCTAAAAGTTTTACAATAAATAAAAAAGCTAAAAACTTGAAACTTTCAGTTTTTACCTTGCAAAGTTCACATTTCTTATTGGTTTCCAAATTTTTCCCTATACACAGTTTATCTCCAGTTCGAACAATAGTAGAAATTGTTGCTGGATAATTAATTTGTAAATTTGTTACAAATTTGTTCATCAAACTTTGAACACTTGTGCTACATATTTCAGTTCTACTCAAGAAGCTGGTCGGTTCAAGATCATTGAAAAAATTGTAAAATGCGAGTTCCTTTATATTAAAATTTCTAAGAGGTCGTAATATACTCACATCTGAATCACGACTGTCCACAGTCCCCTATTTAAAAGAAAATCATTTAAAAAAAACCGAGTTCATTGTTTTGATTGAACTTACCACTTCGTAAGTCACATGAGCCCCTCTTCCGAGTGATATTGTTGCTAACAACTGCGAAGCAATATCAACACCTAACTCTGGAGTAAACACAGCTTTACAGTTCAGAATTTTTGCTGCAGAAATTAATAAATCACGTCTACAAATAAGTTAATTAATTGGAGCTTTTAAGACAATCAAACATACTTACTCAAAAATTTTAAAAATTTCAGTTTGGATTGTAGAATTTGTTTTAGTTTTTAAAATATTCTTTATATTTACTCCATCCTGAGAATCGAGGTGCACTTTTTCGACATCTTCGACAAGAAGATTCGACAAATTTGCAGGATTTAAGGCGTACTGTGTTAAAGAAACGAAAAACAAGGGGAAATTGTAACTCTCAACTTCATCTTTTATCTGTTGCAATATGTTCAGTCTCTTGTCAACCGAAAACCTGTAGTGGTCTAAAAAATAAAACGATGAAATTTTTTTTTACTCAATTGAAAATAATTGCTTACCTTCGATAAATAAAACAACCACGTTAAAACGTATCCTTTTAGGAGTGGTCAAATTAAGGCCAGAACGTAAAAAATGTAAAAGTGCCGTACTAGGATGTCCTGCACGGTGATAAACAAGCACAGTTTCGTTTGGTTTTACTACACGGTTTTTAGCCACAAGAGCCTTAAACTTGTGCACCGTTCCAGCAAGAAAACAGTTTTTACAATAAGGATACTGGCCATTGAGAACCACTTGTGGTGTTTCGGTTCTACATTTACCACATTTACTTTCGCTCCTAAAAACCACTGTTAAAACATCGAGACGTAACAAAATTGAAAACTTACAAGCTGCACCTAACTTTCTCGGGTAAAAACTTGGCATTTTCTTGTTCTTCAACGTCGTCTCCTACGCTGCACATTTTTTTGTAAACAATTCAAAGAAATTTTATACTACAACGTGAAAATGTGAGGTTATAAATTTACAAACGTCAAATCTGAGATCAAACGTAACCTGAAATTTAAGTGTCAAATGAAATGTCAGCCGTAATCAAATAATTAGTTATGTTGTGTTAATTAGATAATTTCGGACAAATTTTACAATGGCAACACAAGAGAAGCTTCTAAAATCGTTAGATTTCTTACGATCTATCAATTCTAACCTTGCATCAGAAACTCCTACCAGGTTGGTTAACTTATCTTGACTGTTTGTCTTGGGGAGTTTTAAATGGTTTTTTCGTAGGAAAAAAGATAAAATACACCACTGCAATGTAATAACGGAAGCTATGTCGAATGCAACAATACGAATTGCACCAAATTTTGGTTACATGTTCAGCTGTGCGATCGAGATTTTCTTACAACTGTGTGATGATCCCGAATCGGATATCAGAATGTTTGCTGAAGAATGTCTGAATCGTCTCATTAGGGTAACGGTTTTGAGTTTATTGGATTGTATTATTACTGTTGGGGCTTGTTTAGGTGATGAGTAATGGAAATATGAGTAAAATTCAAATCGAACTGCACAAAGAAATAAAAAAGAACGGAGCTCCTAGATCACTAAGAGCTGCTTTATGGAGGTTTTCTGAATTAGCACATCATATTAGGCCACACAAGGGAAAGCCATATGTTACCAATCTATTACCTTGCATAGTTAAAATTACAGAACGTAAAGAGGAGTTGGTTCACGAAACTCTGACAAATAGTTTGCCCAAAATTATGGCATCGCTGGGTTGTTTTACAACAGATAACGATATAAAGGTAAGTGTGTAGGTTTTTAAGATGTTTAGTGACGTAATTTTGTAGGCACTGCTTAAAGCTTTTATGATTAACATCTCCAACACTTCTTCTGCTGTGAGACGTAGTAACATCAACTGTATCCTGACAACTTGTTTAAATTGTCGCAAACCTTACGTTTTTATCACTTACATCTTGAACACTTTGTTGGGTGAGTTGAATTTTTTTTTCTCCTTTAAGTCAGTGGTTCTCAAACTTTTCTGTTTATTTTTAAAAAGTGGATAGGTCGGTAGTTGAATAAATAATTACAACTTGGCTTGCCGTAATTTATTTTTCACGTGCAAGTCCTGGCACTAGGGGTGGATTTAAGGGGCAGGGGTAGTTACCCCCTTAAATTTTTAAATTTAAAAAAGCAGTTCAATAGACTAAACTTAGACACGCTAATGCCCAGTTGTTTGGCCTTTGGTTATCTTTTAACCTGGGTTCATTTCCATGTATACAATTGTTTCTATAGAAATTAACCCGGTTTCAAAGATAACCTGAGACTGAACAACTGGGCCTTAGAGATATAGAACATATTATTTAAAGACATAATTTTTTTTTAAATGTACTAGAGGTATTCAATACATACACCTTTTCGGCGAATATTATTATTATTAATTTAAAAATATCGTGGGATAAAGTTGTGTTCAATAACAACATAGACAAAGAAATTAAATTTAATGTGGAGTATAAAACGGCATTTAAAAATTAATTTATTAGCTTTTCCGTAGCTAAATTATAATTTATTTGAAAATCATTTATCAAAAACCATTAAACTTTGCAAATCTTATCCTGCACTGGCCAATTTAATATAAATTATCAATTGTTAATTTCTTCAAAATATTGTACCATAGATAAGAGAGGGGTTGTACTGTACTCAATTTAACTGACCAATATTGAAGAAAATATTTCATATAAACATCTCAAATCATCTCAAATTTATAAAAAATCATAAATTTTGAAAATTGCCATAAAAATCATAAATTTTACGACTTTGCCATAAAATATCATAAATTTTAGTTAAAATTAAAAATTTAAAATACTTAAATTATTTTTAGTAACCGAACCCATGCTCATCCCATGATCCCATATGTGATTGTTATTGACAAATTTTTTGCATTTCTTTCTTCATTTTTTACCCACAAATCTGTGGGGTTCTGAAAATATTTTCTTCATTTTTTACCCACAAATTTGTGGGTTTCTGAAAATATTTTCTTCATTTTTTACCCACAAATTTGTGGGTAAACCGGTGAAAGGGTTAAGTATTCATAATTATTTTATTTAGGGCCGCGATTATAAAGGACAAACATTTGTCCTAAAAGTTGTAAGATTCCTCAAAAATTGCTTTACTACAACCACAGATAACTTACTACAGATAGCTCACGCTATACAATTTCCTCAAATTGTGCAGGTTGCCTATGCAGCAGGGATTTTTAGTTATATTTAAATAAAAAAGGTAACCCACAGTAACAAGACAGGTAAAAGCCCGGTAAAAGGTACTTATCAAGATTAATATTTGTACCTGTCAAGGGTTAGTTTTGCATGTACAGTTATTACGGTATTAATTAACAAACATTTATTTGTAGATTTAAGGTTTCCAAAAATAAATAAATTTTTTAACATTTTATCTGTATCAACATAAATTTTATTGTACATTATAAGTTTATTATACAAGGTCATTATTACAAACCAAAAAAAACAAAAAATGAAGGAAAGATATTTATACATTTTTAAAAATTTTTAATTTTTGATTATTTGAGCAATTTGATTTACTATTGGCTGTGCTTATTGCCCACTTACAATGCTTAAATAATTTAACATTTAATAATAAGTCTATAAAATAGTTTTCATGTTCGTCTATAGAACAAATTACATTTTTCATATTTTTTCTTTCAAAGAGTTCTTTCATGTTTAATTTAATTGTTATGCTGGACTTATCTACATTAAAAACTTTATGAAATTTCGCCAATGAAAGAAAACCTCTATTTTTACAGGGGCGGTATTTCATGCTACATTTTAACTTTTTCTAATAAGGATAGAAAAGTCGCTAAGTTTCCAAATGGAATCAAGGACGCATCACAGGGGGGGGGGGCAATAATAATTCTATTTACGTTCCACGCAATTTTAAAGTTAAAATTATTACTAATTAAGGTACTGTGATATCATTAAGGGGCGATATTTCAGTCTACATTTTAACTTTTTCTAATAAGGAAAGAAAAGTCACTAAGTTTCCAAATAATCAAGGACGCATCACAGGGGGGGGGCAATAATAATTCAATTTACGTTCCACGCAATTTTAAAGTTAAAATTATTACTAATTAAGGTACTGTGATATCATTAAGGAGCGGTATTTCAGTCTACATTTTAACTTTTTCTAATAAGGAAAGAAAAGTCACTAAGTTTCCAAATGGAATCAAGGACGCATTACGGGGGGGGGGGGGCAATAATAATTCTATTTATGTTCCACGCAATTTTAAAGTTAAACATGAACAACAACTAAATTTTGCCAATGAAAAAAAAACCTCTATTTTTACAGACATACACCGGAATCATACAACAGCAGTCGGCTGCTAATGCAATTTTTTTCAATGTTTAAAAAGATAGCTTATTTGACTTGACTTGTATTCGAAATTACCCCCCCCCCCTTGACATAGGGGGGTCTCATTAAGGTACTGTGATTTCTCAACTATAAAAGTGATAAAATTATTCTACTATTATTACTTTGTTGTTAAAAACATTTCGAACTTTTAGATATTCCAAATTTATTTCCCTTTTTCCATTTGACTTGTGGTATTTTTATATTCATATACAAGACGTTTACACAAAATTCTTATTTTTATTGACTAGTGTTTCATGTAACGCTGATACGGCCCTGAAGTTTATGTGAATTAAAAATTAATTTAAAAAACAATAATTAAAGAACAAAATATCCAGTGTTGGGTATCTTTAAAAGCCAAAAAAAAGTCTTTTAAATGATACCTTTTCATTTTTATCCCTTAGAAGACAAAAATAAAAATAATTTTTTATATGTTCATTCCAAAATTCAAATCAATAAACAGAAACACAAAATGTTTGTAAAAACCCAACAGTTTTTACTACCTGAGTTAGGTAGGTAGTACCTGAGCCGCCTGGGGTTATTTTTGCCTGAGGGCTGGAAGCAAATACATGCAGCGCCTCTCTTACTTTTAACCATTGGCTTCCAAACTAATTTTCATTCGCTTCCAAATATAACTGAATAGGGACACCCATTTCTCCATAAGCGTGAGCAGTGTTGTCAGATTGGGCGATTTACCGCAAATTGGGCGACGTTTGAAGATAATTTGCGCTAAAATTTTATCAAAAACCGCAAACCGCAATTTGGGCGGTTTCTGAGAAATGAAGTTGCGGTTTATTGCGATAAATAAGCAACTTTGAATTTGAAAGCCGAGCATGCGCGTTGTACATCCCGTAATGCGTACAACCACGTGTACAACCAAATTGGTTGTTCCTTGAGTGCAAACTCTAAAAAAAAAAAAATTATCCGCCTCGGATGTCGCCCATGAAGTTGATTGCATCGAAAAAATCTGCAGAAAATAACAATAAATTTCAATTTTGGCGCCACGGAATCGATTAGTTGCGCCTTGGGGCGTTTTTTCGGCAACGAGTTGGCGCCTTAGATTTCTAAAATCTGACAACACTGAGCGTGAGCTATCTGTAGTAAGTTATCTGTGCTACAACACAGTTTTGCTATAAATATAAATTTTTAAACAATAAAACATGTGTTTGCAGGGCCGGGCCGGCCTGAAAATATTGAATATTTTTTAAAATAAAATGTTTTTATTTTTTTAAGTTTAAGAATTTTTAATAGGGAAAATTATATTTTTATTATTTATAAAATGATCTATTTTTGATGTCCCAATTTATACCCAGGCAATTTTTAATTGATTCGGTTGGCAAATTGAGGATTGCTCCCCCCTGAAAAAAGTTGGTTGAGCACGTCCCTGACTATTACTACAATAGTCAGGGTAATTCACGAAACTGGTTTCTTTTTAGCTTGAAATATGCACACATTTTTTTGTAAATTGTCTGGATGGGGCGAGGTATAAAGGGAGTTCCCCCCTCGGGGTGCGGCCATAAATTTGCCATAAATTTTTGTATCGAGTGCCATAAATTTTTGCTTTGAGTGCCATAAATTCATAAATAAATGTTACTTATTGCTAGTGGCCGGCCTGCAAATCGAATCATGAATTTACTTGACCCATGCCGAATTTGACAAAATTTGTCATCTTAGTAAGAAATAAAAAATACAAATTAAAGGATTTGTCCAAAAAGGCACTCGTTTCCTTGTTTTGGTCTTTCAAAAAGTCAAAAAGTTGGTGTGTAGACTTGTAGGAAAACGACTGTAACTTCATCCAAGGTGGTCTAAATTTAAAAATAAAAAATGTTCTGTATAGGAGTATAGGTAAACGAACATTATGTTCAAATATTCAACCACATTTCATATTTTCAACCCCTAACTGGATTAATTTTTTAATATTAACCCTATTTCAACCCCTATTTCTAAAGGGGTCTTTTTCTTGGTTAATTTTTTTACATTTTTTTGTACAAATGTGCTGAGCATGCGTACCAACTTTTATCATGGGATAACAGGGTTGCCACAGTGTCACTTTTTTCACCTTTTTCACTTTTTTGAAAATCATACACTTTTCTTCACTTTTTTGAAGAAAATTCACTTTTTTCACTTTTTTTACGATTTCGCCTATAAAAATTACATTTTTTAATATATTTAATAAATAATTTTCATATATAATACCACAAGAGACTATCAAATTGTCGGCAATAATTTTTGAAACTGGAACTGAGTGTTTGTCGCCCTTAAAATCACCATGAGTGCTTTAGCACGAATGGTGATTTTAAATGGCGACAAACACGAAGATTCCATGGTTTAAAAATTAACCGACAATTTTATAGTATCGTGTGGAATTCGTTTGACAATTTCGTAAATAAAATTTCAATTTTTTCTGACAACAAATAATTTATAGTATGCGTTCACGTAGTTTCCATCGTTACTATGGAAATTTGACAATACAGACCACGGTGGTCGTATTGCCGCGACAATACACCACCGTGGTCTGTATTGTCAAAGGAAGTAGATTATGATTGGTTCAAATTGATGAGATTGTAACATCCTATTGGTTGAATTATTATGAACGAAATTGTCAATTTTATATTTTTTCAAATTCAAATTTAAAAAAATGTTTGTTGTTGGTATCTTTTCTGGATTTTTTTGTTGGTATATATTAACAATAATATTTCTGTGTTGATTGCGAAAAAGTGCTTAAGTCAATATTTGTCAAACTGAGATAATGGCGAAAACAAATTATGGGCAAAATTGAATTTGGTTTACTGAGGAACCTTTTTTAGGGATATAATTTTGTTTTGCAAGTTTATTATTAAATGTAATGTTATTAGGCATATAACTAAATAATTATTGAGAAAAACTGAAAATTACACCAATTAAATTGATTACTTTCGACTTAGGCGAAAGGTATTCTATTAAATAACTGCCTTAATATGTACGCTATGACTTAAGCAATTATACCAAAAGAAAGAGCAAGTTTTCCTCTATCTGAATAAGTAAAAACCCCAATTTTGCAAAAACATGACATAAGCACTTTTTCGCAATCAACACAGATTTGATGATAACCATAATAGCCAAGATGACCGACCACACAATTGTAGATTTTAAATAACAAATAAAAATATCAAGTTAAAACTGTTATGTATATTGGCGATTTACATTAACGTTGGTGGCGCCACAAGCAACAACAACATGGCTGTGTTTAGACGTATATTCCGAAATTTAAAATCATAATCTGGTGAAAATTTGCAAATTTTTCAGTATGGTGTTAAATTTATTGTAATATGTTTTGTTAATTAATTGATTTTGTTATGTTTTGAGTCTGAAGAACGCATTTTTATTTTCATGTAATACGTCATTTACTAATTTTAAATTCTCCCGCATGGTGGCGTTTGCTTAATGTAAATTGCGAATTAGACAGGATTAAGATTCAACATGCAACGAGCACAGGACAGGGAGGTATCGGAAAAATGTCGCAAGACGTTCAAAACCGAAACTTTTTCAATAAGAAAGCAAAAACTTCTGATTATTAAATTACTATGAACGTATTTGTTTTAATTTATGTTAATAAAATCAAAAACAATTTAAAAATATTACACTTTTTGTTCAAAGTTGCTATACACTTTTTTCACTTTTTTTGAAAATTAATACACTTTTTTCACTTTTTTTGAAAATTAATACACTTTTTTCACTCACTTCTTGCTTAGATCTCTGTGGCAACCCTAGATAAGCATGGGTTCGGTTACTAAAAAATTAAAGTATAGGCAAAAACGGACAAAAATCAGTTTTTCGCCGATTTCTCAAGTTTCTTTGAACTTTATGACAAAATAGTTTTATATAAAATTAAAGCTAATTAAATTCTCTAAACAAAATTTTTATACAAATTTTTCGTCAGATTAGTATTCACATAGTAATAACTAGAGCTGGGATTTTTAGGTACTAAAAATTGAAAAATAGTTAGGTAAAATAGGTATGAATGAGGTTAAAATAGGTACAATAGTTTTCAAAATTAGGTACAATAAATTCAATGTAGGTGCCAATAAAATTAAACGCAGAACTATGAAATTTTATTAAAAAGTGTATACATAACTGGTAATACCCGAGATGAGATATTTAACAATGACCATAACTGTGCTTACTATTACTCAGTGGCGTACCTAGACCACTTGGGGCCCGGGGCGGATTTATTTTGGAGGCCCCCCTCACCCTCAAAAAAAAACATTTTAATGTGGCTAGCCTTTTTTTTGCCTTAATCTAACCGTCTTCCATAAGCTATTGCCCTGTGCAGAGAAATAATAGATAGAATAAGGGAACAAACTCGTGCAGTCCGAGGTCATCAATTATCATTACTGTTAAAAATGTTAAACTGATAAAAAGTTTTATCGTAAGAGCCCGAATTCGAACAATTGAATCTACGACGTTCAGCACGACGCAACGCAGCTCCGAAACCGACGCTCTCTGAACGACTGAGCCACGAATGAGCTCGCTCACTTGAGAAACATGGAATTATTTATTTTTGGGTGGGGCCCCCTTAGTAAAGGGGCCCGGGGCGGACCGCCCCCCCCCTAGGTACGCCACTGCTATTACTATGACAAATTAAAAGTTTGTCTGTTTTCGATATTTAAACTATGTCTTTTGTCTGTCAAAATATTTTTGTACAAGGAGAATGACCTTTCTACTTCACAAGAAGTAACTGGTGCAAACATAAATGTATTTGCATCACTAGTGGTAATTCCTTCAGGTAATGGGTTTTCTTCCCCTGAATAAATTTTAACTAAACTATTGATTGTTTCATACCCAGGATTTCTCTTGAGAACATCTTCTAATTTTTTGTTAACAATGAAGCCAATTTTTCCATCACACTTTTGTAATTTAGACTTTACGTTGTTAAATATTTTAAAAGAGTCCTTTAGTGGTAATCTGGCACTCTCTAATTTTGTAATGCTTTCAGCAATGATTTTAAAATTAGTAGAAATATATACAAGTTGACTTTGGACTTCAGAATTACAAAATTGTTGCTGAGCTTTCTCTATACAAGATGCTGATGTAGATTTTGCTGAGCGTAAATTTTTGGAAGATAGTTTTTTGATAATGTTGTCCTATCTGGGATAGTTCTTCCGGAATAGTATTCTAGAAATTCCTTAAATTGAGGACAGTCTAATTTTGCCCAAGGTATATTAGCAGCAACAAAAGCATTGCACATGGCCAAACAAAAACGAGATTGTTCATTTGTATCAGAATTTTCATTAATTTGATTTTGCTTTACCGATTTATTTAAATTTTGTTTATGTTTACTACTTTCTTCATGTTGCGTCAAATGAGATTTTTGATCGGAACGGATCTGCAGAAAATTAAAATTTCAACTTTGACCAAAATAGACGGGAAATACTTACAATTTTAGAACAAACAAGGCAGAAAATAGCATTGCCGTCTACACGAAAGTTCTTTTCTTTATATTTTAGCCACTCATTTAATAACAGCACCCTTTTTTGTTTAATCTTCGGCATTGTAACAAAATAACAGCTTAACTACCGAAAGACGAACGTTAAATGACGTTATCATTACGATTTGCAAAGCTGCTGCACTGTTTTATTTCAACCTTGGAGCTTGCTGCAACTCATGAAATCCGATAGCATCGCGGCGACTTAAAGATAAGTGGCTAATGTGCGAATTTTGCAGAAAACACAAAAATAGGTTCTTAAAAGTAATGAAAAAGGTTGTAACCTAATAAAAAAAGTTTTTTTTATAAATAGTGGCATAATAGGTAAAAAAGGTGCTAATAAATTGGGTTTATTTGAAAGCTAATTTGACAAACACAATTTTTGTATAATATAAGCAAAATTTGACAACCGTTATAAAAAAGGTATTTAACCTAAGATCCCAGCTCTAGTAATAACATCTCAAACTATAGCTAAGTTGCGCGACCACTGTTATATTTATTTAAAAAGGTCGGAATCGATTTTCAATTAATTGTATAGAATTTCATCATAAATATTTACTATCTGAATGTTAAGTTGACCACACCATCCCTAATTTTGATAAAAAGTTTATCAATGACAATGCAGTTGAACCAAAAATACATTATTTGATTTTTTTTGTAAATTTAATTCGTTTCCATGTTAAGGCCAGCTAAATGTGATACTTTTCAGTTTACACCCTCTATCATCAGGGTGTGTAACTTTGGAACTAATGAACATAGAGGGCTGATTTTTTTTTTCAATAAATTTATAAGTTTAGGTTGTTGGAACAATTTTTTTTTAATTGTGAGTTTTGCACCCCTTACCAAAGGGGTCCCTTTTTCCCCCTAAAATTGCCAAGTAAAACTTCAAAATTAATTAATTATTTGACAAAATTAGTGACTACGAAAACTTTTTATAGGGCTACCATACTTCTACATATTATAATCTATCAAATGAGCTAAACAAAAGTTGAAAAATCAAAAAAAAACAAAGAACTACCAAAACTTTTAATCGAACTACCAAATCTTACCTTACGATTACCAAACGTTTGGCATAAGAAAAAGTTAAAAATTCGATTAAAGGGGGGCTAACTTGATGGAAATTATAACTGCAACTGGCTGCATCTGGGTGCAGAACGACTGAAGATTCGATGCGTGTACGTATCACGAGCTTAATAAGAATTATTATTGTATAAAAATACATAAATTTTAATTTTGTATTGTATATTCGGTTATGAACGTCTTGCGACATTTTCCCGATACCTCCCTGTCTCTGCTCGTTGCGTGTTGAAAATGTGTGACGAGCACAGAGGACCTACAGCTTAACGTGGATTCCGAACCACGGGAACAGACGATTTTTACACCGCCTACTCCATCAGGGAAGTTTTTTTAGCCATAAATAATGTTATCTGGGGCCAGCAGATAGACATTTGGTGAGCGAAAATTTCTTCTATAGATAGCACCTCACAGGATTTGATGGTGAGCGAATGGCTGAAATGCTAGCGTGTTCGCTTTCAAGCCAATATTCACGGGTTCAAATTTTAATTTTATGTATTCATAATTTTATTTCAAGTTGCAAAATCCGTCAAAAAATAATTTAACTACTGTTTTACTATAAATATGTGCAAGAAACTTGGTCTAATTAAAAGTTTTTAAACAATTTATTGCTTATGCCCTAATTTTACTGTAATTTGTTAAACAATTGATGAACTAATATTAAAATTAGTTTTTCTTTTCAAAATTCGAATTCTAAATTACCTCGAAACAAAATCATAAGAGATATAAGATATAACACGTACCAATTGATCGCTTGTCGACTGCGTTTCATTACAGCTCGGTTGCCGGCAAGTGTATAGCTTATCTGTGGTATAGCGTTCAAGTTACTTAGACAAATATTTTGATAGCGGACTGGACCTGTATTTATATAATACAGCACAAGGATAAGGACAATACTCAAAGATTCAGCGAGTACAGGTTTTAGCAAGGAGATTAACACTCGCAGCGCAGCGAGTGTTAATCTCCGCAGCTGAAACCTGTACTCGCTGAATCTTTGAGTATTGTCCGAATCCGCGTTGCTGTAGCGGTAATAATTCCGTGAAGAAACGCCACGACTTAAAAGCACATCACATACGAAAATCGACATTTCAAACGCCATTTTTAATGTCGAAAATTGTGAAACAAATTGACCATATCGCATCACAATCATTGCAAAAAAAAATCAAACAGAAAATTTCGTAAGTACCGAAAAAATTGAAGCATATAATCGCACTAAATTTTTAATATAAAATTCGTTACTATAAAATTTATTTCTAATATAGAAGTACATTTTGCTTTAAGAGAAGTCGGGTTGACACTTATTAGGGTTGACTAATGCGTTTGAACCGGTACCTTCATCCGTCATCACACTCATAAATTATATTCGAATATTTCCACTACAAAAGTGCAATATCCACCACAAAACAATAAAAAATATTCACAATATTCAAATTTTTAAATTTTAGTTAGGGGTTTTTGAATATTGTCGATAATTGCATTCAGTGTCACATGATGGTCGTTTCGACCAATCAGCGTGCGTTAATTTACACTGTCGATAAACGAATATAATTCGTGCACCGTCGAATTATATCCGCAAATATTGTGAGCCCTAGGTGAAATATTCAATTATATTGAAATCCTAGGAAAATATTCAAATAAGCATAGGCCACTTTAAAATATTTTGAATATTTTAAATTGCTTTTAAAGAAAAGAGTATTTTATATCTCCTTGCTAAAACCTGTACTCGCTGAATCTTTGAGTATTGTCGGAACCCTTATGCTGTTACATACGAATATTGTTGCATAAAATCTGGATATTTTACAGTATTTGCGGGTAAAATCCACGGTGCACGAATTGTATCTGTATAAATATCATGTAAAATAAACGCACGCTGATTGGTCGAAACGCCAAAATTTGACCCTGAGTGGAATTATTATTATTACACTATTTATGTGACTAGCTGTTAAATTATAACTGATATGCTAGCGAAAATAAGAAACACGCTTTCAAAGCAAAACTGATAATGCACCATTCTTTATAATAATTTAAATCTGATTAAGGTTATAATTATATAATTAATTATGCAAGTATGGGTATTTTTATTGTTATTTTTGGTGGTTCTGCAGCTCTGCAGCTACCATGGTAGAACCTCCACTGCTTTGAGCTGTTATTGCTATGTGAATACGAATCTGACGAAAAATATGTGTAAATATTTTTTTGTAGAGAATTTAATTAGCTTTAATTTTATATTAAACTATTTTGTCATAAAGTTCAAAGAAACTTGAGAAATCGGCGAAAAACTGATTTTTGTCCGTTTCAGCCTATACTTAATTAATTTTTAATAACCGAATCCATGCTCATCCCATGATAAAATTTGGTACGCATGCTCAGCACATTTGTACCAAAAAACTGTAAAAAAATTAACCAAAAAAACAGACCCCTTTAGAAATAGGGGTTGAAATAGGGTTAAAATTAAAAAATTAATCCAGTTAAGGGTTGAAAATATAAAATGTGGTTGAATATTTGAATAGAATGTACATTTACCTTTACAGAAAATTTTTTATTTTTAAATTTAGACCACCGTGGATGAAGTTACAGTCGTTTTCCTACAAGTCTACACACCAACTTTTTGACTTTTTGAAAGACCAAAACAAGGAAACGAATGCCTTTTTGGACAAATCCTTAAATTTGTATTTTTTTTATTTCTTACTACGATGGTGTGTACCAAGTTTCGTTAAGTTTGGTCGGGGTCGAGTCAATTTTACCGATTTTTTTTTCGATTTGAGATGGAATGACCCATAAATTATTTCATTTGGTAAAAAATCGACAAATTCAAATAAATAAAGTTCATTTAGCCAAAGTTATCATGTACAACCATTGAACCTCACAAGAAACAAGTTTGAGAACCACTATTGAATAACAAATAATATTTAAAACATAAAAAAATTGTAGACCTGCTGATACCAATACAAGATAGCAATAGTCCTTCTTTAGTATTGGGCACAATGGGATGCCTAAAAGTTATCTTACCTCATATCAACAATTCTGAAAACGAACACGAAATCAAAGACAGTTTCGGAGCTCGCAAAGAAGTCAACGAAACACCTTTTGCAATCGATCGCCTCTTACAGGTACTGAAACTTGGAGGGATTTCAAATTTCTGTAACTATTTTGTCCTCAGGTCTACGAATTATGTCTCCACTACCTCATGGACACCGATCATAATATCATAAACGTTTCCTTAGAGACCTTAAACGTCCTCTTACAAAGTTCTCCTTTAGATCTCCGAAACGCCCTCTTGTCTTCGAATGGTTTAACCAAAAGCAGAATTTTGTTTTATGATTCTGGATCAAGATTGAGACAAAGATCGCCAAGTATGACATTAAAAATGTTTGTATTTGTTTTATTTAATTCCGTTGGTTTCTTCAATAGGTCAGTTGAGTGTTGCTACTACCTCCTTATCAGGAGAAGACAGTTTGGAAAATGATTTACTCGATTCCGTTCGACCCGACATCGAAAAATGGATTGACGAATCAAAACTTTCAGTCATGAACGTTACATATGCAAGAACAACTGAAACATTGAATAAAACTATGTCGCTTGACAATGTCGACCAAACTGATAATAAGGAGGACATTCTAGGTGCAGATTACAGTAACATGTCGATTGGTGCCGTTAGGGAAGATTTTAGTGATAGTGGGAAAAGTGCTGCGTTATTTTCTGATAATGCTGATAAGCCAATGAGTGAAACTTCTTCAGAACATAGTTTCACTCAAAACACTTATGATAGAAGCATTGCTACAACCTGTACCGATATTCTTTATCAGGTATGTACCACCAACGGTTCTTTGAACATCAAACCACCATCATGGCTTTTATTTTTTAGGAAATTGACGTTGGTGATTTTCGTGACAAAGACATTCCATTGCTGTACTGTGCTAGATTAATAGTAAAATCATTTTTATTAACTGGACATCCAAATAAAACTGTATCAGACAAATTGGTTCGAGTATCGGTCAAATCCTTATCTTTAGCATGTTTGGCCACAATTTTTCAAATATGTCCGCAAGTTTTTTTACGTTACTTGGACAAAAATCACACCGTAAAGGACGTCAAAATACTAAAACAACAATTATCAGATGTTTTATTGTTTAAAGATCATACAGATCCACAACTGAGAGGAACCATTAGGATTTTAATAGGAAATTTTATAAAAGCAGTTTTGATTAAGAGTTGTGGAAATTATAACATTTGGATCGAGGAAAATAGTTTCGTGGAGAATCAAAAGACTTTCGAAATTGATAACTTGATGAGAATTATTGTTACGGGACTCGAAGACGAATCATCCAATTGTTCAAAACAAAGTCTGCAAAGTTTGAGTATCTGTTTAAAGTTTCTTATCGAATCGAAGCATAGTTCGAGTGCCAAATCTGTTTTAAACGTTTTACCTCTTGTTGCCAAAAATCCGTACTGGTTAGTTAAGGTGAGTTAATTTTTTAATTTTGAGAGGGCGTTTTTAAACCTTTCCAAACTGCAAAGAAACTTCTTAGTTACTGATCATTGCACTGTATTAGCAGGAGCAGGTGCGGCAGTGCATTCCATAACTTCATAAAGGATGCACTGGTTTAAATGTAGTTGTTAGTAAATTATTCTCATTTTTGTTTAGCAATTTAAAAGTGAGGATCGCATTTTCTAAAATTGAAATAGTTTTTGTCCTGCAAGTGTAATTTAAATACTTAATCTGTCATTTTAAATCAGGCAACTTTGGTAGAAGTCATCGCTGATTTATACTACGTCACTCTGAACTACATAACGGGGAGTTCAAAATTTCAAGACAAGGTTCTTCACAACATTTTGTTTGAATTACTAAAAGACGACAATCAACGCGTGCGTAACGCATGTTCGTCGGCTTTGGTTCAGTAAGTTTGTGTGGATTCTCAAAAACGCCTGTACAACTTGTTTGTTGTAGAATCGTTCCATTGCTACACTACAAACAACATTTTCCTAACGAAATGTTGATAACGAGAAAAGCCAAATATTTTAAAAAATTATACATGGGCAATTTGTTTCAAAATTTAGATTCAAATTCCAATAAAAAACAATTTATCAAAAGTATGCCTTTTCCGTTTAATTTAATTGGAGAAAATTTGGATGAAGTTACAGATCAGTCCCTTTCACGAATTATTACTCAACTGAGCAACTTTTTATTAACTGCTTCTTCCAAACACTTTGTGGTGAGTTTTTACAAAATTTTTATTACTGTTCACCTCCACGTGAGGCTATTTTAGCATGGATGTATCGAAACATTGTGCGCTTTGTCGATTTCCTATCCTCCAACTGTTTATTTTGAAGCTTGGAATTGTTTTAACGCTTCAACTGTTAATTTTGAAATTAAAAACGTAAAAAACTTGAAGAAAGAAATTTGTTTGAGTAGCTCCATGGGATTGTTCAGTGCTTGTGTTGGTTTTTTATGTAACGGCAGCATTGCATACGATTTAAACTGCCACCTTAATTTGTTAAAATTAGGGGGAAATATTTTTGCAGGTGAGAACGTTTCGAAACCCGACGTTTTACAAAAACAAACTTTTTGAATAGGTCTCTCCATTGAAAATTTAAAACCCAAGGCGGACATCAATTTGGACGACAACAATCAGTTATGGGGCATGTTTACCGACAATTCTCTTTCAAATCTAACCGAACAGTTTTTTGTTCACATTCTAAAACTACTGAACATTTTTTGTCACGTTTTGGACGAAATCGTCCCGACGCATCCGCAAAGTAAACCGGTTTTACCTCACCTTCCAACAGCGACAGCTTTGTCGCCTCTCAAGAGACGCAAAAGCGATCTAGGGGAAAAAGCAAAGAACATATCTATCGGAAAATCGATTGAAAAGGACGACAAGAGCGAGAAAAGGACTGAAAGCTTCAAAGCAAACTTGATGGGTTTCTTTGCGAATTCGCCGCATTATTTGAAAATTTATGAGCTACTTAAAACGGCGTACACAAATTACAAAACCACTTTGGATTTGGAAGCATCGGAGAAATTTCTTAATCTTCTTCGAACGTCGTTGCAGACGCTCTCCAAATTTTTGGAACTTGCCACTCTTTTCGAATCTGGTCGAATTGCTGAAGAAATTTTGAATTATTTTCGTACTACGTTCAATTTTGAACCTTCCTCCACGGTTGAATGCGTTCAACAACTTTTGAGAAGTTTATTTGGGACAAATTTGACGTGCAATTATTGGGATGTGATAAGCAGTAATGTGAAAGCTGAGGTAATTAGGTGTCACGTCTAATCAAATTAGATTTGGTAACCAAAAAAATTAATTTTACTTAAATAAACAAGTTTTTCTCAATTAACTCTAAAACGGGTCATTAGCATAGAGCAGGGGATTCTAAAACGACATACTAATTTTACACCCTCTAGCAACCCCGGATTTAGTCGCCATAGTAGAAAAACCACGCGAAAAATGACATTTTTAAGAATATTCGCGAATATCTCGGCTTGGATGCACTTGAGAACAAAAAGTGAAATTTTTGAAAATAAAGTACTACTATATTAAAATATCTAGAGAAGAGATCTTATATTTTTTTCTGGTCAATTGATCGGTTTCTGGGTTATGTCACAAACACTTCGGGCAGTGGTCGTTAATTTTAAAATTATAAATCTGCGACGCGCAAAAAATTAAACAAAAAATAATTCAAACATAATATTATCTATAAAAAATTTTATATTTCAATAATTAAATTTTATACAAACACCCAATTCCCATTTTTTTGGAGCTAATTTGATTGGACAAAATACAGTTTTACATTATTTACAATACATATTTTCAGGAAAAACAAAATGAGGATCTCTTCTATCATAGCATTTTTCAAACGACATATAATGACGTCGTGAGGTGTTTCAACGACTTTCACAACTCAAGCAAAATCGATCGAGATAGTGACAAAGTTGTTATGGGATATTTACATAGGAGAGAGAGCAAATCTGCTATTTTGCCCAGAGGTGCCGATAAAATTCTGGGAAATTACATTCGTTTGTTTGAACCAATGGTTATAAAATCTCTGAAAGTAAAAACGTTTATTTGATTACAATCTGGGTGATTAATCAGTTTTTTTCCAGCAATATACCATCACAAGTGATGTAAAATTGCAGTGCAGGGTTTTGCAACTTTTATGTCAATTGGTTCAACTGCGGGTTAATTATTGTTTATTAGATTCGGAGCAAATTTTTATAGGCTTTGTTTTAAAGCAATTTGAATACATAGAAGAAGGACAGATCCCGTAAGTTTCGAACATCAACAGGTTTTTTTTTATTGTTACTTTTTTGTTTAGATATTCAAATGAATTAATTCCTTGGCTGTTCAACTTTCTGGTTCAACTGTCTTACGGTAAACAACACTCGAAAAGTATAATTGGGGTTCCCAAAATAATTCAATTGTGTGATGGTCTGATGGCCAGTGGCCAACCACCGCTCACCAACTGCATACCGGCGTTAGAGCAAGTAATAGAAGACATATTTTTGTTTAGAAACAAATCAAACACGTCCGATTTTAAAGAATTGGAAACCATGCGGGAATTTTTACTTTCCATGTTGTTGCGTTTATTAGAATACTCGTCGGTCATGTCCCTGTTGACTCTAATTTTGAACGAAAGCAAGTATTGCAATGACAACTGCGATAAGTGGTTGAAATGGTCGAAACAAGTGTGTGACGTTTTTCTTCCCATGTTAAAAAAAAATAACGTGGCGATCGACAACAAAAACGACTTGGTGTTGGTCAGAAAGATGGTGTTTGCACTGAACCCGAGCGTTTTCAAACCTTTAAACGATGTACTACTTGCACTCTTTGATGATCCACCACAAGAAGTAAGTTGGGTACATGCTTTTGAGAAAACTTTAGAATTTTATTTTGTGGTTTGTAGGGAAACTTTCTGCAAGTAAACCGTTGGTTTAGTAAAATTATCATTTTGTTGTTGATCGTTTCGAAGACGAAAGAGGAACTTTTGCTTTTAAAAATTGCAGAAGTGAAGGATAAATTTATTCCTCAAAGCGTTTTTCGGTACACTTCAGTAACGGCCGATCCTTTAAATGTCACCAACACATCTCAAGTTTTAGACAACATTCAGGCCGAAAGTGTTTTTGTTAGGTTCATCTTCCGTACAATCGATATTGTAGTGAATCACTGCGTGGCTCTTATCGGTACACAGAAGGATTTGTTTTTGGTCGAACAGCTTTCGAGTTTTCTACTGTTCTGCTTGCATATTTTTCAATCAGGTGGGTTGGGTTTTTGGTTCAAGTTTGCCAAGTGTTTACGTTTTATTTTTAGGAAGTCACTGTAAAATTGCAAACGCTGCTATTGAACTGATAAATAATAAGTCTAAAAGGGAAGACAATCAAGAAGAAATTCCAATTGAAGGGATTAATGAGAACATGTTGAAGTTAACCACGTTTTTTCCTACTGTTACGTTTGAATGGTGCTACCTGTTGACTCTTCTTAATTACAACAATCAGAAATTTTGGTCGAAAATTATTAAGATTGATGATCCATTCAATGAACTGTAAGTTTTTTGGATGTACAGTGTGTTTAATGGTTTTTAATATTTTTTTTACAGACTAGGACATTGCATTAATTTGGAAATTGTTCGAGTTGGTGGCGTCATTGTCTTCTGTGATTACTTGGTAAGTTTAATATTTCACTATTTGCGTCGTAAATGAGAGTGGTTAATGTTACCCCCCCCATAGCCAATAATAAATGAAATTAGTCTCAAACGTTTGAGCTTCCATTCAAATCATTTGAGGGTCATTCCATCTCAAATCGAATCATGAATTTACTTGACCCATGCCTAATTTGACAAAATTTGGTACACACCATCTTAGTAAGAAATAAAAAATACAAATTAAAGGATTTGCCCAAAAAGGCACTCATTTCCTTGTTTTGGTCTTTCAAAAAGTTAAAAAGTTGGTGTGTAGACTTGTAGGAAAACGACTGTAACTTCAAATTGAGATTTTTAGTAATTATGTGAATTTATAATTTTTTACCTACACCTTGTTCATTATTTTCAGAGTTTCTGTGAAAACGGTTGGTTGCCCAAAAAAATTTATTTGACGAAAGTTGTAGCCCGTTAAATTCCCTATCCGGTTTGGGCCGTTAGTTTTTCTCTTAGACGTTTCGTTTAAGAGATACGGGGTTCACAAGAAAATTAAAAAAGAAAAACCTGAATTTTTTAAACATTTTTTCCCTTAATTTAATTTATAACTCGAAATCCGTTGATTCTAGACGATAAGGGGTTATAACCTAATTTGTAGACAAGCGAATGATCTTTAAAAAAGTTCTAATCCATTAACCTTAAAAAATTAATAATATCGGAGCTATGGCCGTTTGAAATCAGAAATTCAAAAAATTGCTTTAAAGGGAGGTACCCCCCAAGGATTTGGACTTGGGCAAAAATTTTATTTGAAAATTTGTCTTAGAAAAGTGTCCTTTATCCACCTCAAAGGTTCTCCACGGTCACGGGGACACCCTGTATATCTTTATGAATATGACACAAAACCTCTTTGTTCATGATATACTTAATCCAGGATATTCTGAACATTCTTCGGTACATCCACATCTCAAAAGCCTCCAATTTATTTATAGACGAAAACCTTCAGATCATCCTTCAACGCCACAGAAAACTATTAATAGGATATAGCACATTACAACACGCCAGCAAATTTTCAAATCAAGTTCCCGGCCACATAACAAAGTCTTCATCTTAAAAAAAGAGTTGCATGTGAGCTCTATTCATTTCTTGATGTCATCATTGGGATTGCAATCTTCGTGCAGCCATTGCAGATTTAATTTATTTTGTTTATCAATATTTGTAAACCTTCAGGCTGTCGGCAAGGATGAGGGTGTCATCTGATATTACTAATGAGTCGCCTGTTTACCTTGTAGTGACCCGCATCAAGCGGATTAAGCGGATTTATTTTTTATTGGTAACAGCTTTTCTTTATATAAGCTTAACATTTTATTTTTAATAAATACAACTTCTCAAACCTAATTTGTAATCTCAACATTGGTGACCCCGCACATTTTGAACATGACTAACCCAAATGAGACCGAAACAAGTAATGGCCAACAAGCACCGCACCAAATTGAACGCGTAAGCATCAAAGTTCCTCCATTTTGGAAAAAAGAGCTCGCAGTATGGTTTCGACAACTGGAAATGCAATTCCAGTTAGTAGGGATTACAAACGACGAAACCAAATATTTCTACGCAGCAAGCAACTTGACAGACGAATTCGCCTCCGAAGTAATCGACATTATTATGAGTCCACCCGAAAAGGATAAATACGAATATTTAAAAAACGAACTGGTGAACCGACTTTCAAGATCGGATGAACAAAAATTGAAACAATTATTGGAACGAGAAGAACTTGGCGACCGTACCCCATCGCAATTTTTAAGGCACATGAAGAGTCTTGCTGGAAATGGCGTAAGCGAAAACGTATTACGAACATTATGGACCGGACGACTTCCTGGAAACATTAAGAACGTAATCACCGCATTCGATGACAAAGAATTGTACGATATTGCGAAAATTGCTGACAAAATCAGCGAAAACACACCAAGTGGATACGTCGCAGCAGCTAACGTTGAAGAAAACGAAAGAATGGACATGTTGCTAAACGAGATCAACGAGATGAAGACGAAAATAGAATAACTAACAAGAAACTCAAGACATAAAGAACAACCGCAGAATAGGTACAGAAATCGCAGTAGCTCAAGAAATCGTATTAGTTCGAACATATGTTTTTATCACAAAAGATTCAAGAATAACGCGAGAAAATGTATTAAACTATGTTCGTATGTTGAGCAGGAAAACTAAAAAGGGATTTGGTAAACGCTGCAAGCGATTCCCCAATTCCAATCCAAGTCAGCCGCCTAGTAATTACCGATAGAGTAACGAAAGTGCCATTTCTAATAGATACTGGGGCGGACGTAAGTGTTTATCCGAAAACGTTGTGTAAAGGACTTCACGAAGTACAGAATTTTAAGTTGTATGCTGCCAACAACTCTATAATCAACACATATGGATTAATAACGCTCAACATTGATTTCGGATTACGAAGACAATTCCCATGGAAATTCCTAATCGCTGACGTTGGTAAAGCAATAATTGGATCGGATTTCCTTAGCCACTTTGATTTATTAGTGGATATTCGTAGTAGCAAACTGATCGACAACACGACACGTATAGGTACAATTGGACAAGTAAATTCGACTGCACAATGTACGGTGCGTACGTTGGACCAAACAAACAAATACCACGCGTTGATTAATGAATACCTTTCGATCACACAACCAAACGCTATTACGACTAAATCGAAAACAACGCACAGAATTGAGACGATACCAGGGCAACCAATCACATGTCGCCCGAGAAGACTGGCTCCAGATCGTTTGAAAATCGCCAAACAAGAATTCGATTTTATGAACCAACAGGGAATAATTAGACCTTCTAAAAGCAATTGGTGCTCCCCGTTACATCTGGTGGAAAAGAAAAACAAGGAATTCAGACCATGTGGTGATTATCGCACTTTGAACGCAAGAACAGTACACGATTGTTATCCAATTCCGCATATCCAAGATTTTGCACAATCACTGTTTGGAAAAGAAATATTCTCCACGATCGATTTGGTTAAAGCCTTCCATCAAATTCCTGTCCACCCAGAGGACATTCACAAAACTGCAGTAACAACCCCGTTTGGATTATTCGAGTTTACACGAATGCCGTTTGGATTAAGAAACGCTGCACAAACCTTCCAACGTTTCATTGATGAAGTAATCCGCGATTTCGATTTTTGTTACGCATATATTGATGATTTACTAATCGCTTCCGAAACGCATGAAGAACATATAAAACACCTACGGCAATTATTTGAACGTCTACAAGAATATGGTATTAGAATTAATCCAGCAAAATGCATTTTTGGTAAAAATGAAATTACGTTTCTTGGACACACTATAAACAAGAATGGTACGAAGCCGTTGCAAGATAAAGTAGATCCAGTTAGAAACTGTAGCCTACCTAATACCGTAAAACAGCTAAGACGATTTCTGAGAATGGTGAATTTTTATCGACGATTTATACCGCAAGCCGCAACAATTCAGAATCCTCTGAACAAATATTTGATTGGTAAGAAGTCGGATAACAACACAATAAAATGGACCGATGAAAGTAAGAAAGCCTTCGTAGAAGTTAAAGAAGCACTCGCGCAAGCTGCTCTATTAGCACATCCATCACCAACCGCAATATTATCGCTAATGGTTGATGCATCGTACGACGCCGTCGGTGGAGTACTTCAGCAAAGAATTGGTAAAGAATGGCAACCGTTATCCTTCTATACGAAAAAGTTCAATGTCGCCCAACAGAAATATAGCACATATGATCGCGAACTTTTGGCCGCATACTCCGCTATCAAACATTTCCGACACCTGCTAGAAGGAAAGGAATTTATACTATTCACTGACCACAAACCGTTGATCTACGCCTTCAAGCAAAAATCTGATAAAAGCACTCCGAGACAAAGTCGACATCTCGACTTCATTGGGCAGTTCACGACGAACATTCAATACGTTAAAGGATTAGAAAATATTCCGGCCGATACCCTATCAAGATTAGACATTAACAAAGTTCACAATACAATGCAAGCTATCGATTATAAAGAATTGGAGAAATCACAAGACATGGATTCGGAATTAAAAACATTTTTGGACGAATCCAAAACAGCGTTAAAAATTAAGAAAATGCAGCTACCGGAATATAATGCCAATATTTATTGCGATGTTTCAACAGGTGCTATTCGACCGTATGTAACGAAACCCTTCCGCGCTCAAGTTTTTAACAAATTTCATGGATTAGCACATCCAGGTGCAAAGGCAACAACAAAGCTAATTACGACTCGTTTTGTATGGCCCGGAATGAACAAGGATTGTAAAATGTGGACGCGACAATGTATACCTTGCCAACACTCAAAAATCCAACGCCACACCTCAGCACCACTTGGTACATTCATTTTACCTTCAACAAGATTCGAACATGTACACATCGATTTGGTCGGACCACTTCCAAGTTCCAATGGATTTACGTACTGTTTGACGTGCATCGATAGATTTTCCAGATGGCCCGAAGCAATCCCATTACAAGATATTACTGCCGAGACAGTCGCAAAGGCGTTCATAAACAATTGGATATCAAGGTTTGGTGTACCGTTAAGAGTCACGACTGACCAAGGAAGACAATTCGAATCCAACCTGTTTAAAAATCTATCTTCTATGCTAGGAATTACACATATACGAACAACATCGTATCACCCAGCAGCAAATGGCATGGTAGAACGTTTCCACAGGCAATTAAAAGCCGTGATTAAAAGCCATGTAAACAAAAGCTGGACAGAATCATTACCCATCGTACTTCTGGGAATCCGATCATCGTTTAAAGAAGATTTAAAAGCAACAGCAGCAGAAATGGTGTATGGAGAAGGAATACGATTGCCTGGTGAATTTTTCGCATCAAATAGTGAAGTTGAAAATACGGCTGAAATAATAACTCGTTTACGCGAACATTTCAATGCATTGCGACCAACTCAACCACCTCTGCATGGCAAACGAAAACTGTTTATTTCCAAAGACTTAGAAACTTGCACCCACGTTTTTCTAAGGTATGACGCAGTGAAGAAGTCGCTACAAGCACCCTACAATGGCCCGTATGAAGTAGTTAGTAGAAATTCGAAAACATTCACGATACTAATCAGTAACAAGGAACGCGTAGTCTCTATCGATCGATTGAAACCAGCGTATTTGGTAACGTCTGAAGAAAATAATACCAAAGCGAAACCAACTACAACAATTGAACATACCGCGAATAAAGAAAGAACAACGAAGTCAGGACGAAGAGTACATTTCCCCACAAGATACTGCAAAGTAATATAAAAAAAACAAACTGCATAGTTATAAATTGTATCGTTCGCTTTTTTTTAACAATCTCACTAGATGGGGGGTAATGTAGTGACCCGCATCAAGCGGATTTATTTTTTATTGGTAACAGCTTTTCTTTATATAAGCTTAACATTTTATTTTAAATAAATACAACTTCTCAAACGTAATTTGTAATCTCAACAACCTTGATTCCATGTTGCGCATATTACGGGCTTAAACGGCGCGAACACGCACACCCCCGCATATAACAAAGTGCCGGTTTAGCTGCAGCGGAAGGGGTGGTTCAAACTCTAAATTAGCATGCGTATTGCTTCGATCGTTTTTATTTTGCTTTTCTTGTGGCCTTTCGTTCAATATTTTTATTTAGGTAATTTTTTTTCCATACAGACTGAAAACTCCACGAATGAAGAGCAACTTTTATGGTTTTTGGTCAATAATATTAGATTATTAGTTTTTTTATGCGATGAAGAACCAGTTAACGAATTTTTATCGTCTTTACACCGAAATTCATCAACCAGTGGTTTAGTCATACAATCAATATCCACCCAATGTCTTCCCATTACTGAGGTATGAAAACTAAACCGACTTGTTATCTTCGTAAAATCAGCGGTTTTTTTTTAGCCAACATTTAGAAGAAAGATTTTAAAATCCATAGAAAACGTTCATTCTTCGCAAGTAGGAAAACTTCTCAGCCTTCTGCTGCCCAAGTTGTTGGATTGCAAACATTTAGCTTTGTCTCGTTTGGCCTCTAATTTGGCCAGCAGAAAAATTGAACTTTTATTGACCTTATCTATGGAAGAAGTTCATTTGCAACTGCCAAAGAACGACTTGATCAAGATTTTTGATTGTTTAACCGAAACAAAACTTACTAAAAAGTGCGTAGTACCTATGGAAGTTTTCAATTTCAGAAAATTCTTTAATTTTGGTTTTAGGTACGAAACTTTAGTTAGTCTACTTAATAAGTTAGCAACTCAGTATTACGATTTGAGTCCTTTAGAAGTCAATCAAAAACGCACAATCAATCCTAATTATGTTAAAAAGTTACAAATCAATAAAACTTGGTATATTTCGCAAGTTAGGGCAAAATGTTGTTGTTCATCCGTAGGGCCCGAAATGGCAGAACTGTTAAGTTATTTAGAGTACGAAAATTTGTTGGAAATTATGGACGATAAAAGTTTTAACAAGGCAATTCTGAAGCAGTGCATTGTGTGGTGCAAAAATAAAGTGATTGTTGAAAATTGCGATAAGGAATTGCCTCTCATGAAAGCCACCATAAATACATTAATTAAGAATGTTAAATTTTTGAGGACTGTATTACCAACACCGCATCAGGTATATACAACCACTGTGGGTCCTGGTTTTTTACTAATCGTAACGTTTATAGGTTTACAAGGTTTTCGAGAGAGCTGAACTACCCGAAGAAACTGGGTATTCAAGAGAACTAACAAATTTGTTTTCAAATGAAGCAAATTGGTCATTAATTTACGAAAATCTTCCATCTGTTACTTCGTTTTTCGAATCGTTGGCATATTTTAAAGACTCGACAACCAACTACGACGACATAGTGATATTTGCAGTTCTTTGTTTAGAATCTCTTAGTTTTCTTATCGATGATGGAGAAGATTTAAATTTAAGCAGCATAGATGTAGCCCTAAGTTGTGCAAAAGTGATTGCCGAAAATGTACACTTTGGTGAAATTTTAAGTCAAAAGATAAATTTAACGTGGTTGTGCTCATCTGTTAATAGCGTTCATAAAATAGTGTCCCATTTGTTGATTGGTAATGAACCCTTACCGGACATTCCAAAATATGGTTTTTCAAACACTTCGCAAAATGCAACTGTGATAGCTAGTCACGCCTGCCACCAACTTTCAATTTTGATTTGCTGGTTGGAGAGAACCCAAAATAGCGTTGTACAAATTCCCAAATGTTTGTTAACATCTATAAAATCTATCATCATATCATTGTCGAGACTGCCATTAGTAAACTCTTATCTCTTAACTCCGCCAAGCGCGTGGAAAGCCGAATTGGGTAGCAAGTTGTTAGGAACCTACAACACTCAGGTTCCTTCCTTACCGATAGAATTTCTACAAGAAGTTGACATTTTAGAAGAATTTATTTTCAGGTGAGTTTTTGATTTTTTCTAAAACATCTTTGTACATTTGCGGTGTAGGATTACTCTGTTAGGATGGACGAGTAGACAACAGTTTGAAGAAACCTGGATGTGCTTGTTGAGCGTGCTGAGCTCAAATATCGGCGAAAGTAGCACAAATGAAGAGATAAACGCCATTTCTCACGTTACAAGCTTAGCTGTTCAGGCAATAACTTCACTTTTGTTACAAACTCTTTGCACTCCCGTTGTCGGTAACAAAAACGTCTCCACATTTTTACACGTTTCGCGAGACGGAAGCATCAAAGACCAGAGCGTTAGGTAAATTATTACATTTTTGTAATAATTTTGTCGAATACAGCATTTCTTTTAGTGTGAAAAAATTGAAAAACGTTCAAGACAAACTCCAACGTAAATATAATGAGCATTCCAAGTCGTTTAAAAGCGGAGGTGTACTATTGAACGTCTTTGAGAAACCAAACTTGGAAAAATTGAGTGACGATTATTCGTTTAATCAACTCTCGGTGGAATACCTCTTGGTTTCTGCAAAAATTGTTGATGGTGTAGACGAGACATCATCTGCTGTTCAAATTTACAAACAGGCTCAGCAAAATTTGGATGATAGTGAACTTGATTTAAACTCTTGTATTCAATTTTTGATTGATTTGTACACTCAGTGGATTAAGTCTCAGGTAGCTCTTAATTTTTGCGAGGCGAACGATCAATAACGCCGTTTATTTTCAGACCACCCCTGTAAGAATTTTATATGAAGTGGTAAAATCCCTTCTGGTTATGTCCGATTTGTTTACCGAAAAATCGCAATTTTCGTGGATGCTGGATGTTTGTTTGGATTTATCCAAGACTCACAATAGTGAAGATGAGATTTTGCAACAGTATTTGGTTATTGGAGTGTGCAAGGCAGTGTCAGTTTTAACTCCTGTAAGGTTTAAACTCTTTTTATCGGTAGTATTGATAATTACTGAAATTATAGAATTTGGAAACGTATGAAACTGTGAAAAAATTGTTGACGCTAAATTTAAAGAGCGGTTTTATTCCTTCTAAAATTGCAAGTCTGCATGGAATATTGTACATACTTCAGGGTTGTTTCTTGTCGAATACTCACATTGGTGGACTTTCTGAAGAACTTCAGCTCATTTTTGCTGTTGCCATTGATTACATACAGTGTCACATCAATTCAAATATCGGGTTAGCATGAACCCAATCGCGTTATGAAAAGGTATTATTCATTTATTTACTTTTTAGTGTTTTAAATCAGTCTGTGGAGCATACTCTACTTTTTTGGGCGATAGTTTTCTACCTAATTGAAAACGTGGAAGAAAGCAACTTTGGCTCAAATTTCGTCTCAAACTCACTACAATCCGCAATAGTTTGCATTTCTCAACAAAAAGTTTCCACCGTCAGCAACGCGCTGTTAAAGGTAAGTGGCTTGCACTTTTATCCAAGTTTCTTATTAAAATCTTCTTTCCAGGGGCTGGAAAGGTTGGTAATCAAGCGTAACATAACCGGGAAACACTGCGACCTAATCTACAAATTGGCTCTGGAAAAAATGAAAATTGGTCACCCCGCAACTTCATTTCCCGCCATTCAATTACTTCTAACGTGTATTTACACAAGTAAGTTCGACTATTTTAAGTTACCATTATGGGTCATTCCATCTCAAATCGAATCATGAAATTACTTGACCCATCGCTAATTTGACAAAATTTGGTACACACCAGCGTAGTAAGAAGTAAAAACACAAATTTAGGGATTTGTCCAAAAAGGCATTCGTTTCCTTGTTTTGGTCTTTCAAAAAGTCAAAAAGTTGGTGTGTAGACTTGTAGAAAAACGACTGTACCTTCATCCACGGTGGTCTAAATTTAAAAATTAAAAAATGTTCTGTAAAGGTAAACGAACATTCTGTTCAAATATTTAGCAACATTTTATATTTTCAACCCCTAACTGGATTAATTTTTTAATATTAACCCTATTTCAACCCCTATTTCTAAAGGGGTCTTTTTTTTTGGTTAATTTTTTTACAGTTTTTTTGTACAAATGTGCTGAGCATGCGTACCAAATTTTATCATGGGATGAGCATGGGTTCGGTTACTAAAAATTAATTAAGTATAGGCAGAAACAGGCAAAAATCATTTTTTCGCCGATTTCTTAAGTTTCTTAGAACTTTATGACAAAATAGTTTAATATGAAATTAAAGCTAATTAAATTGTCTACAAAAAAATATTTATACAAATTTTTCGTCAGATTCGTATTCGCATAGCAATAACAGCTCAAAGTATAGCTAAGTTGCGCGACCACCCTTATATTTATTTAAATAAGGCTTCTTGCTATACTTTGTATAGAAGCCTAAAAGGTCGGAATCGATTTTCAATTAATTGTATAGATTTTCTATTATACCTAATGGGTATCCTAATTTAGAGGTAAAATGATTTTAGTAAATTTTACGTCCCCTTGGGTCGTAAAATTGTATTTTCTAAACTTATTCCTGGAATTTTGAATTTCCAGTTAACTTTAAAGCCATGTTTTTCAGAACTATTAAAAGTGCACTTGAACTCTTTTAATTCATTTGATTTTTTTTGTAAATTTAATTCGTTTCCATGTTAAGGCCAGCTAAATGTGATACTTTTCAGTTTACACCCTCGAACATCAGGGTGTGTAACTTTGGAACTAATGAACATAGAGGGCTGATTTTTTTTCAATAAACTTATAAGTTTAGGTTGCAGGAACAATTTTTCTTTAATGGTGAGTTTTGCACCCCCTCCCAAAGGGGTCCCCTGTTCCCCCTAAAAATTAATATATATTATTAAGACTACATAGTCGACCTGTGCACCAAATTTCATTTTGGACCGAGAATTGCAGATTGAGCAAACAAGCATATAAGGTATAACTTATCAAATGATGAGTAAATGATTATAATATATAACTTATCAAATGGCAAGTTATATATTATATTTTTTTCTCAATCTGCAATAATCCGCCCAAAATGAAATTTGGTGTACAGGTTAACTATGTTAGTCTTAATAATATATATTAATTTTTAGGGAAAAAAAAGAGACCCCTTTGATCTAAACCCCAATCTAAACTAATAAGTTTGTTGAAGAAAAATCCGCCCTCTATGTTCATTAGTTCCAAAGTTATACACAGAGAGGTAAACTGAAAAGTCTCGCTTTAGCTGGTCTTATCATGGAAACGAATTAAGTTTACAAAAAAAAATCGGTTCGAGTAACCTAAAGTTGACCACCCCAAATAAAATTAAAAATTTTCTATTGCAAAGAGGAAGGTTTATATAGTATACTGTTAAAATTTTACATACGAATGTATTATCAAAATTTTGAATAAATCTATTTTAAAGTTAGCAAATTTAACATGTAAAAGCCGACCGACGCGCAGGAATCTTATATGAGATTCCGCGCGTCGAGTTCTGTTGACGGTACGTGTGGAATGGTATACCCTAACACTTATGCCCGTTTTCACCAACGAATTCCTAACGTTAAGAGTTCCCTAACTTGGAGTTAAGAAACTCTTATGACACATTTGGTTTTCACCAAGTGCTAAGAGTTCCTTAAGAGCGTGAAGAAATCCTTAACCTAAATAAAAATAGTCGTGTTTTATTCTATTCCACAAAATATTAGTCGAATTTTACCAGTTCTCTCAGTCTTATGTTGGTGAAATGCAAATTTTCCTAAGTTTTTTTTATGGAATACTTAGCGCTAAGACTTAAGGAAAAGTTGGTGAAAACGGGCATTAGAAAATTTCGTCAGATGCTGCTCGCACGTCCTACAGGTAACATGACGCGAATCCCGGTTTTCTTGAAGGATGGCGCCTTCAAGTATGTTTAGCTTTTGCCGCGTAGCGGCTCAGGCGATGAAAAACCGGCCGGAGCAGCGCAGGCTCAGGTTTTTCGATGCCCACAGCCGGACGAGTCTCGAATCCAAAATTTCAAATTCGATTTTTTCAAAATTTTGATAATACATTCGCTCATAAAATTTTTACAGTATATAAACCGAATATAAACCTTCCTCTTTGCTACATGAAATTTTTAATTTTATTTGGGGTGGTCAACTTTAGGTAACTGCCCCCAAAAAATAAAGTAATATATTTTTGGTTTAACTGCATTGTCATATTATGCTAAACTTTTTATCAAAATTAGGGATGGTGTGGTCAACTTATATTCAGATAATAAATATTTATGATGAAAATCTATACAATTAATTGACAATCGATTCCGACCTTATTAAATAAATATAAGGGTGGTCGCGCAACTTAGCTATACTTTGAGCAGTTATTGCTATGTGAATACGAATCTGACGAAAAATATGTGTAAATGTTTTTCTGTAGAGAATTTAATTAGCTTTAATTTTATATTAAACTATTCTGTCATAAAGTTCAAAGAAACTTGAGAAATCGGCGAAAAACTGATTTTTGTCCGTTTCTGCCTATACTTATTTAATTTTTAGTAACCGAACCCAGGCTCATCCCATGATAAAATTTGGCACGCATGCTCAGCACATTTGTACAAAAAAAACTGTAAAAAAATTAACCAAAAAAAAAGACCCCTTTAGAAATAGGGGTTGAAATGGGGTTAATATTAAAAAATTAATCCAGTTAGGGGTTGAAAATATAAAATGTGGTTGAATATTTGAATAGAATGTTCATTTACCTTTCCAGAACATTTTTTATTTTTAAATTTAGACCACCATGGATGAAGTTACAGTCGTTTTTCTACAAGTTTACACACCAACTTTTTGACTTTTTGAAAGACCAAAACAAGGAAACGAATGCCTTTTTGGACAAATCCCTAAATTTGTGTTGTTTACTTCTTACTACGCTGGTGTGTACCAAGTTTCTTTAAGTTTGGTCGGGGTCGAGTCAATTTTACCTATATTTTTGTCGATTTGAGATGGAATGACCCGGAAGGCCTTTTATAAGGTTCGTGGGTGTCCAAAAAACTAGATGGTGTTCACTTGTAGTATGTATATTTCTGGCTTTAATCTTCTAAATTGGTCGCCGTTAAATTTCTTTTTTGATTTTACCGAAAAATTATTGTTTAATTTCTTAATGCCCCGTACAAACTAGCGAGCGGTAAAGATGCGAACTTTTCGCGCATTCAGGCTAGGGAGGTAGTAAACTGCTATCTATACAAGTGTTAAATTAATTAAAACAATTTTTGTCGAGATTTCGATCACATATTTGCGTATTTTAAATTTATTGATTGATCGTGAAAACCTTGGGGGAGCTGTAGAATCTGCAGCCCCCCACAATCCCGATTTTATTTCATAAAATTGGTGCCAATCGATAGAGAATCGTTTGAGCTCCAATGAGCTTCCATTTCTATCGTTTGCACCCAAAGGTTTTTAATAAAAATTCAATTCTTTAGAAAAATTTTGAGAGGGGGCTGTAGAAATGCTTTTTTATAAGACGTAATTTTTTTACTAAAATGAGTAGGTACCAATCAATCATATTTTTTAGATTCTGCAGTACAATTAGAAAATCCAAATCCAACTAATAGTGTAGTACAAAGTAACCCCGATGATTTAGTACAAACGATAGAAAAGATTTCTGCAATTTTCGACCATATCAAGAAAGGTTTTCCTGTTGAAGTGGAAACACTTTGTTTCGTGCTTCCCGATATTTTAAATGATTTCTTTCCGCCGTCCGATATTCTTACTAAAGTTATAGGAGAGTTTTTGTCGCCTCAACAGCCTCATCCTAAATTTTTAAGTCGTGTTGTGTTTCAGGTAAGATTTTCGTTTAATTTTTGAGTTTGATGAATATAAGGAAGTATGTTGCAGGTCTTTCAGTGTGCAATTGGACAATCTCAGTTGTCGTTACTGCAAGATTGGGTTGTGTTTAGTTTATCTAATTTTACTCAATCGTCAGTTGGAATGTCGATTTGGTGTTTGACTTGTTTTTTTATTAGCGCCAGTACTAACGAATGGTTGAGATCATTGTTTCCCTATGTACAATCTAGAATAGGTCGTTATGAACATGAAGATAGACAAATGTTGTGCGTTGCTGGTGCTGATTTTTATAAAAATTTAACTAATGATAAGCAAAGAGAAACGTTTGTTACGACGTTTAATAAAGTTAAACATCAAGCCGATTCTCCTTTTCAAGATTTACTGGCGTCATTGTGATAATTTTTTAGGCGATCTTCGCTGATGAAATATTTTTATTTTTTAAATTAAAATGAGATAAAATTAGTATTTTTATTAAAATGTAATGTAAATAAATGTTTATAAATGTTGGGTGTTGTTTATTTTATTATTCTACTTATAGTCCAGGCAAGGAAGGTTTTTAGTTTGCAAAAAATCCGGGCAAGCTGAAGTTTGGCAGAGATGTACATTGGAGTGTTCTAATGAACCCCCCAAAAGTTCCATAAAATCCCACGCCGGCGTCCCTCACAATTGGGAGTTTTAGCTCCCCCAACACGATTTTTTGCCGATAACTCGCTTATTTATGCTTGTACGAAAAATTATGATCAGACCATAATAATTGAAGAGCATAAAATTCTCTATCAAATAGTTTTTTTTCATATTTTTCCATGGCACACTAATACTTAAATTATTGACCGAAAATACGACCCACCCTTAAAATGGCACAATATTGATTCGTTGCAGGGAGAGAAATGTTTTTGGGCATGGGATATGCTTTTAATAATAAATTAATTGAAATTGTGGCCAAGGTTGGAAAATGAAGAGAAAAATAAATTTTTTCAAAATTTACCCAAGTTATACTAGTATCTTCCAAGTAACGAAACCAAAATTTTGGTTTGAGCTTACAGAAGGTCCAGGCAAGCTAAAATTTGGCAAAGATGTATATTGAAGTGTTCTAATTGCTATACAAAGTATAGCAAGAAGCCTTATGATCTGGCTCCGTGTCTGTCAGTCCGCATAATTCAAATCTAATTTATATATTAAGATAGGTTACAAAAATATTCTGTCTGCGCAGTCGATTTTTCTTCTCTTGGTGTTCACCAGAAAAGAGTCTACCAAATCCTCTTCTAAACGACGTTTTACTCTTAAGAAGGTTGACATTACGATAGTATAATTGAAAATTGTATGAAATGATAAAATTGTAGCGAACATATTTGATGATCATTTCATTAATGTTCCGACCTATATAGATATTTCCGTTGATACCTTGATCCATTGATACGTTAATACAGTAATTTATTATATTGTGGGTGATGGAAATATTGGACAGTTGCTTGATTGAAAGCAGTTAGTAGATGATGAATTTAGCAGATTATAGAATACTAGCTGGAAAGCCCGTCCACGGACGGGTAGCTAGACGGTGCTGGTGGGTCTCTATTTTAATGATCTAAATAAAAGCAACATTGTTTCCTAATATTTTCAATTTTAATTGTTCATCCTCGCGTTGAAACGTTAATTTTAATTTTTTTAGTTTGTTAATTAAGATACAATTATTGTAGCAAATAAAATCTTAAGCACTGCCTACTGCGTTAGTACTTCTTTGTACACAATATTTTTCGTGTACACTGCCTGTGAACCTTCAATCAATTTCCCTTGTTCTTTTCCATCAACTATTTTTATCTTCAGATCTCCGTACTCTTGACATTGCTACATAGAGATGACCGTGGCTAAACATCACGGTTGATCGTCATGGAAAACGCAAGTTTAATTGGAAACTGTCGCCGTCTTAAAACAAATGGCAAGTCTGTACTTGTTGGGACTAAATCTATGCGGGGAATAAAAACAGTTTCCTTTTTAGCAGTTCCTCTCAAGACTTCAGCGACGATTAGATTGGGCTTTAACGATTGAACAGTTAAGCGCGTCCCATTACAAAGACCACGTTTAGTATTCAAATTCCTGAGCAACATAATCACACTTCCAACCTTCAAGTGCATTCTGTGTACTGGCATCCCTGAGGGCGTTTGTTTATTCAAGAATTCCATCGGATAGTTTTCCCTATCGTTATCATCACTGTCGTCAGTGGAATCACTACTTAGATAAGTTAAAATGCTGCCGTCTAAAAGGTCCAAAACTTGCTCGTTTATAGCGTCAACGTCAGTATTTTTTGGGCAAAGTATTGCCATTTTGGAATATTTTTTTACATCAGCAGCATTAAAGCTTTCTCCAAAAATTTCTTGGATAAGGGAAGTTTCGCATATACAATTATGCGGAATCTCAATTATCTCTTCAGACAGACCTTTGTCATTTGTAAGCTGCCCGTTGCCCAACTTTATCAGCCTATCACTGAATGCGGAATCAACGGACCGGACATTTTGACTTAATTTCAATACTGTAAATTTACTCCACATATCATTAAATTTAATGCTTGAATGAATAATTGCTGACCTCATTTCATGAGGTACGACAGGAAGAGTTTGTCTGAAATCACCACCAAGAATTAAAAGTTTACCGCCAAAAGCTTTCGTGTTTTATATCAACGTATCATCGGATCAACGGATTAAATGTTTATATAGGTTCTTCTTCTTCTTCTGCACTTTCCGTATTAGGCATTTAAATTCCTGTTACGGTTCCCATCTCTTCCTCGGTCTACCGAGGCTTCTCTTTCCTCCTGGTTTATACTTGTAAATTTTTGAAGGAAGCCTATCTTCGGTCATTCGTTCCAAATGTTCTTTCCATCTTGTTTTATTTTCTTTTAGTTTTTCGTTCATACTGAAGATGTTTAGTTCATTTCTAATGTCGGTATTTCTAATATGATCTAACTTGCTGCAACCCTTCACTGTTCTTAAAAATCTCATCTCCGTCGCCTGAATAGAACTTTCTTGTTTTTTTGTTAGTACCCACGACTCGCTCCCGTACATCATTGTTGGAACCGCGACTGTTTTATAAAATTTGATTCGCGTGTCTTTTCGTGTTTTCTTTTTCAAACATCTTCTTATAGTACCGCATATATATCCAAATTTGTTCAGCTTCTGTTCGGTATCCCTATCACGCTCGTATGATAGATCGCATCCTAAGTAGCAGTAGTGGCTTACTTGTTCGATTGGATTGTTGTTTACTACTATTTTTGCTCGCTTTGGTTCTTTACCTTTAAAAGCCATGACTTTTGATTTCTTTATGGATATCTTTAAGTCGTATTCCCGACATATGCAACTGAGGTTATAGATTCCTCTTTGTAATTCGTTTTCAGTTTCAAATATGAGCGCTACGTCGTCTGCATATAAAATTGCGTTTAGCTTTGTTAATCGGTCCAGTAGTATCCCCCCGTCTATTGTAAGTTTCCACCTGCGCATAGCATCGTCCAAATAAATATTAAATAATGTAGGGGATAAACTGCATCCTTGCTTTAGTCCTTTATTAGTTATTATGCTGTCCGTAGTTCTGCCATTTATATCTAGGACTATAGAAGTGTTTTTATATATTCCTTTCAGTATCGCAATCAGGTGTTTTGGGTATCCTCTCTTTTCCATTATGGACCATAATTTTTCTCTATTCAGACTATCGACGGCTTTTTCAAAATCTACAAAGGCTATAAAAGTTGCTCGATTAAACTCTCTATGTTTTTCTATAAGTTAGCGTAAAGTGAAAACGGCATCTGTTGTTGACCGTCCTTTTCTAAAACCCATCTGATCTTCTATGAGGAGATGTTCTGTAATTGTTTTTACTCGTGTATTTATAATTCGGGCATATATTTTATAAACTGCGTTCAAAAGGCTGATTCCTCGGTAGTTGTCGCATTTAGTTTTGTCGCCTTTTTTAAAGATTGAAATCACTTTTGTTTCCTGCCAGCTCTGTGGTATTTTTCGTTTCTTCCAGCACATATTGTAGAGGTGTAGCAGTCTAAGGTTTAGCATTGTCCCTCCGTATTTAAGGAGTTCTGTATTTATATTATCCATGCCTGTTGCTTTCCTATTTTTGGAAGCTTTTAAAGCTTCTTGCAATTCCTCCATACTAATATCATCTAGTCCTTTCGGATCATCGATAACTAATTCCTCATCTACTTGGACACTTTCATCATACCATAAATTTTTGTAATGGTCTATCCATTTCTGTTCATCTATGTTATTGAGTTGGACCGTTTCTTTTTCGGATTTATTTAGAAGTTTTAACGCTTTATACGCTATCATCTGTCGTCCATGAATGTCATGCTCAATATTACTAATGTATCGGTCCCAGGATTCTTGATGCGCTGTTCTTACCAAACTCTTTGCTACGTTTCTTTTTGTTTTGTAGGTTTCTTGGTTTATATAGGTTGTCGTCGATAATACAAACGGTATATTAAATCTTCAAGCTTATCAACGTATCAACGGATCAACTTATCAAGTTGTTTTGATTTGAACGACAATGGATCAGTAAGTCCCTTTCGAGAGGAGGCTCGCCGTCGGCATTTTGAGAAATGACAGCTACTTCATTTCTTGTTGGAGCATTGTATCGTCTAATATCGGATTTACGGTCTTGGATAATTGCCATGGTAACTGTTGCTGGCTCAACGCCATGTAGAGCGGCGTCCTTGATGCTTTCTTGTTCCACATCATAAAGCATTTTGCATGCGGCAGAAAAAGGATTATTCTGAGACATGAAAGTGCTTAACTCTCGCATCAGACTTGGATCGCACCGATCGTTTCCCGTAATTGTCATCCTTTGATCAGCAGCCTCATCCGGGTCCAATAATATAGTTGAGCAAACTTGCGTTGGTTTCCATCTGCCGGGTGCAAAGCTCCTGCTCGATGGTAAATTTGTCCGTTAATTCGGAAACAATAGGGTCCGTATCCAGGAGGCGGAATAATGTTAGCTCCAATTGACGCAAACGATAAAGCACTATTTATCGATCTAATATTGTCATATATAATACCACAAGAGACTATCAAATTGTCGGCAATAATTTTTGAAACTGGAACTGACTGTTTGTCGCCCTTAAAATCACCATGAGTGCTTTAGCACGAATGGTGATTTTAAGTGCGACAAACACGAAGATTCCATGGTTTAAAAATTAACCGACAATTTTATAGTATCGTGTGGAATTCGTTTGACAATTTCGTAAATAAAATTTCAATTTTTTCTGACAACAAATAATTTATAGTATGCGTTTACGTAGTTTCCATCGTTACTTGACAATACAGACCACGGTGGTCGTATTGCCGCGACAATACACCACCGTGGTCTGTATTGTCAAAGGAAGTAGATTATGATTGGTTCAAATTGATGAGATTCTAACATCCTATTGGTTGAATTATTATGAACGAAATTGTCTATGAAATTTTTCGAATATTGATGCAGTCCTTTCAATAACTGTTCAATAACAGGGGCTGATCTTATAGCTTCTAAGGTGACTATGCCTTTCTGACAGCATGTCGTAAAAAGTTTGTCAGGCGGCCGCTCTGCTGAAAAATGCTTTGCACTGCAAAATTCGCAAATATTGTCCATAAAACCACAGTTATGAACGTCGACATTTGGTTCTACAACGTTACCTACTTCAAGAACAGCTGCGTTTTTACTTCGTGGATTTTGTCGGCGAATTGCATGACTACGTGAACGATGTAATATTTGCGAAGGGGTCATGTTGGCAATTTGATTTCGTTCGCGATGTTGAGCAATTTGTTCTGACGTCATGTTGGCAATTTGATTTCTTTCGCGATGTTGAGTAATTTGTTCTGACGTCATATTGGCAATTTGCTTACGTTTGCGATTTTGTTCAATTTGCCCAGGAGTCATATTTTCCACACGATTACGATTCCGACAACATTCTTTTTGGACATCACTCATATTTTTACGACGGGTTTTTTCTCGCTCCGCCTTCCGTCGTTTTACTGTTTCCTGCTGGGCGGCTACTTCCTCATCAGATTTTCTCTTAACACATTTTCGAGCAGCAGCAGGAACATGTGGGGAACAAAGAGTAACTACTGGAATATCCTCCATTTCGGACATTTTCGCTTTAGAAGTTTCTGAAGTTATTTTCAATGAAGGTAACTCTCACACCACGTACCTATATAGCGCACAGTGATACGTTGATAAGCTTGAAGATTTAATATACCGTTTGTATTATCGACGACAACCTATATAAACATTTAATCCGTTGATCTGATGATACGTTGATCCGCTGATACGTTGATCCGAACCAAAAAAATGACACGCTGGAGCAGCGAGCTGGCATTTTATATATTAGGATATGAGACTCTAATAATATACAAAACAAGGTGGAACTCGCTTTAGCGGCAGTTCTTAGGCTTCTATACAGCTACCTTTCTGGTGTGGAAAGTTGTTATTATCTGGTTATTTATGGTCGCCATATAATGTAACATCACATAATCAGATAATCTGCACTAATTATTTATTATTTTAACCACAGCAGTGGCTTGATGTAGATATTGAAGTTAAGTTGTAAATAAAAGAGAAGGAAGAGGATGGATCACCTCAAAAACTGGATCGGACATTACAGAAAAGTGAAGTTACGAATGGAATGGAAAAGTTTGATTATTATTACTTATGTAGTAATTGATAAATACCAACCGCAAAAATTTAATTAGTGCAGATTATCTGATGTTACATTATATGGCGACCAAAAATAACCAGATAATAACAACTTTCCACACCAGAAAGGTAGCTGTATAGAAGCCTAAGAACTGCCGCTAAAGCGAGTTCCACCTTGTTTAGTATCCATTTGCGTAATTTGAAACGCTGCCCTAGCATAAATTTTACTTTTTTTAAAAACGGCTTAATTTTACTTGTTAAAGAGGACCTGTTTTATTTGTATACCTCGCTATTTTTTGTTTGATTTGTCACTGTTACCTGTTCACACTTATTTTTGTTTGTTGGCATATTGATTTTGATGTTCTTATTGCTATTTAAATATTTCGGTGTAATTTCTATGGGATTGTTTGCTCCACATGTTCAATTTTTTGTAATTAATCCTCAGTAAATGTTGCGTAAAATCGCAGTCATTAAAAATGGCGTTTTAAATGTCGATTTTCGTATGTGATGTTGTGCTTTTAAGTTGTGGCGTTTCTTCACGGAATTATCATCGCAACAGTAACGCGGGTTCGGAAAATACTCAAAGATTCAGCGAGTACAGGTTTTAGCAAGGAAGATTGCACGAGCGGAGCGAGTGTCAATCTCCTTGCTAAAACCTGTACTCGCTGAATCTTTGAGTATTTTCCGAACCTTGTGCTGTATCATACGATAATTGGGCATCGCCGAGCGCAATATTCCAAGTGAAATTTTAAAATTGCAGCAAACGCATCGATGGGCAAACTTGGAATCCATCAATTGTCATCTCTTTTCTTGAGTAATGGGGGTAAACTATAGAAGATTTTTATGCGTTTTCGAAAGAGAATATTTCAGAAGTTGACTGTAATTTTTTTGAGTACCCCATTAAATTTAATCTTAAAACTTTTCGTAATCACCTTGTATTTGGTGGGAGCCCGCACTTCACAAGCTAGAAGAGTCTTGGAATCGATTCCGAAGAAGAGAAAGTCAAGCGAAAGGAAGGTGGCTCCTACTATGGCAGCAGAAACCGAAGAGAATATTATTTTTGTATGGATAGTTATTTTTAAATAAAACGCAAAAAATGAAATGTGTGCTATTTTTGAAAATCTAAGGGTGATCATTTAAATCTGTTGAAAATTGAAAAAATTGGTAATTATTCATATCACTTTATTAGAATATAATTTAATCAATATATAAATAAAAATGCATCACTGATTGAAGCACTCATTAACGCACATTTTGTTGATTACTACAATTTCTTTCACGTTTGCTTAAAATATAAACAACTCATCAATTTAGCAGTATAAAAAGTATGATTCCTACAAAAACACAATCAAGCATAATTGGTTTCCATATACGATGTTTACAATGGGACACAAAAACACACCAATCTTAGTGACAAGTTTTAGAGCTATTCGAATAAAAAAAATAATTTAAAAATAAATTATTTTAAATATAAAAGCCACAACTTGCTCCAGTCAAGTTAGCTTTATATTATCATTTTACATTCAATTTTTTGTCAAAACTGCCACCCCCCCTTTCCAACTGAAAAGAGAGATAACAGAAACAAAAAGAAAATAAAAATAAGAAATATGTTTTAATTAATAAAGCACAAAATTTATACAATTATTTTAAAATATAATATAAATAATGAATAATTTAGCTAAAAGATAAAAAAATCACTGTACAAATAATTAATAGGTATGAAAAAAAAGAAATTTCACTAAAAATTCCTCTATTATTTTAAAATTTAGTTAAACTAAAAGGTGCTACCTACTCCTAAAAGATCTGGTTCCAGCATATTTTTTATTTAAAGCGAGAAAAATAATTCGTGCTTATTTAGTACCATTTTGTGTGTGCAACCATCCGAAATTTGTTGCCAAATTCCAGGCCGGTTCATGTTGACAACATAAAAATTAGAATGCACGGTTTATCCACCATCATTTTTTTTATACAATCACAGAAGCAACAAACAAACTTGTTTCATTTTCATTGCAACATTTAAGGATAAATGTACTAGTGGCAATAATTTATTAAGTATCACTTTTTATAAACAAATTGTTTAGTTTTTTAATTTAAAAATTTTACTGTTAAAATTAATTTGGTTACTCTGCTTCCAACAAAAGCAAAGTTGTGGTTAAAATAAACTGTTAAACAATTTGTTTACACTTTTTTGCCGATAAGTGCACCTTAATTAATTAATATGATAAAAAAGCAATTAAGCAACGTACAAATAAGTTTCTCCTCATTATGCAAAGTTTCCTAAAACAACAATAATTTAGCTACCACATTCAAAAAACTTTGCATAAGCGACTTATTGATAAAATACGGATTCATTAGTAGTAGTAATATTTGGTATTACTTGATTTTTTTTGTTAAATTATCGATTCTACTTCTATAATAATGCACCATTTCAAGTCATGTCTGTCGTATTAGTTCAGCATTCTCCTGGAAGCAATTCAAGTGTTTATTAATTTTAAAACTAAAAATACACAAATTTAGAAAATAATATTAAGAGGTTCTCCTACTGCATGTTTTTAAAAATCGAAAAAAATAGTTCAACATCTTAAGATTAGCGTGTAAAAATCTTTTATGCAACGGTTACACTTAAATCTAGGATTTATGACGACTTTGGAGCGGAAAGCTGAAGGTTCATTCTCTCAGGAAGATTTACAGAATGATGAAGGTCCACTGTTTGAAGCAGGAATCGCTAATTAACGCTAAGACATGAATGTATTAAAAAAAAGTAATTATTGTTTAACTTCAAACGAGTTTATCTAAAAACTACATTTTTAAAACTGCACTGGATCAATTACTTGAAATTTGAAACGTACATTTAGAGAACTGGTAGTTTCAACTTGACCCACGATTTTGTTAATTTTTATTTTGTTGATTTTATTTTGCTATTCAAAAAATGCAGTTTAAAAAAAATTCAAAAATTTTTATTCCATCATCTAAAAGGAAAATAGACTATAAACTCTCTTGCCATAGTCCATAAATTGTAATTAATGAAATTGTAATTGACGTCACATAACTCTTACAATTATTAATAAATATCCAAAAAGGAATATAATCGCATTTGTAGTTTTTTGTGGAATTCACGTAACATTACAGTAGGATAAGCCTTTGAAACTGACCAAGTAAGCCTTATTCATATCATTAATTAAAACAAGAAAATGAAAATTACCTTTTTTACCGCCAGCAACAATGGAAATACGTTTTTGACTTTCTTCATTATTGATGACTTTGGAAAGTGGACGAACAGTTCCTCCCCCGCCAATGATTGTATGATGCTGTTGACCTGCACGTATTGGTTTAGCTATCTGGGCGACAGGACCACGCCGGGCCAAGTTCTTTTGCCTAACAGCTTCCTTAATACGGTCAACTTCATATTGATACCTATAAAGCAAAACAAAAATTAAAGAGGCGAAGATAACCAGACTTCAACCTTCTGAATCCAAAAGAGAGGTGTTTTGTAACTTAATAGCTATAGCACATGTAAGTATTATTGTGGTCATTTTAGTTTAAAAATTCCTGATACATAATTATGGATAATAGAAAAAAATTACAACACCACCAGTCTTGTGGAACTTGGTTTTGCACTGTTGAACTTCTTCTTTTTCTTTCCAACCGTTATTTATCCATTGCTGGATGTAGCCTCTCCCCATCAAGGGGGAGGGTATGACCATATCCTACCATGTTGGCCAAGTGCAGGTTGGTTTAAATTTGTACATACCGCTACCAACCTTGCATTGCACTACTTTGCTCTGTCATTGGACTAAATTGACAAATTGAAAAATAAATATCTTACCTTTTACGGTCTCTCATTGCGCCTTCCTTAGCTTCTTTAAGCGCAGATTCTAAAGCTTTCACCCTCTCCATTGTGGCACGCAAACGCTTCTCCAACTTTGGCAATTCGCACCTCAAATCAGCATTGTCCCGTACCAACTGCTTGTGCACCTTAGTTAACTGGTCTAAATTATTTTCCAAAAATGAAATTTTTTGTTTTTGAGCCAAAGAACCGCCATCCTCTTCGTTATCATCTGATGTGATGGCTTTCTTTATACGAGCCTAAATAAGAGCAAAAGAAATGAAGAAAATTTGGCAAGAAAAGATTTAAAAAATCTTACCTGCAAGTCTTGAACAAAAAGTTTACGTAAATTGTGCAGAGTTTGGAGTTCTTTCGCAACCGTATCTTCCAGACCTTTAAGATCCTTTCTGGCTTGTTCGCGTCTCTCGTTTGTAGAACTGTTAAATTCACAAAACACTTGAGTATAAGGCTACTCACACGTTACACTCATCACACAAATTTGGTTAGGTTTTATTTATCATTCGTTTTTCAAGAGGGAATGAAAAAATACTTTCGTCAACAAACATAATCTATTATTGCATCTACATCGAATTTACAACCTGATAAATTTATTATTGTTTAAGCATTTCTTTTCCTATTATTAATTATTCTAAAATTTATTTATTTACATTTGCTTATCACAACAAGAATAACAGCCAATCTAAAAATAAATATTACTGTGTAACGCTTTATATAAAATTTTAAAACAGCTGTAACTTCTATACACTGTACATTATTTTCTCTTTATAAAATAATTTGTACAGGATGAGACAATTTTTCCAAAAGTAAATAAAATTTGCAAAAAAAATATAAAAAGAATAATGAAAACTTGTATAAAAAAAAAGCAGTGTCGGTTTTTTTTTAAATTGCAAAATAAAATTTTCCCCAGGCTCTTAAATTTCAATATTCGGTTAAGGTTTTTGATATTTTAACGCGAAAACGTGAATTGGTTTAATTATAGCCCAATTAATAACCAAAGTGCTTTTCAATTAACCGCAACTTCCAAACGAAATATTTTATTCCAATAATTGTTTTTTATTTTTAATCCTTTAAGTGCGTTTTATAAATTAGGTCTCTTTCATTTTTATGATATCGGCAGTATTTATTATGTTATTGCGCAGAAGTTCATTTTCAAAAACGCAACTTTATTCAAAACGCTGCAACTTTTTATTTGATTTTAATGTAGAAAAATTGTAGGGAATTTCATAAGCTTTAAAATGATGTACTTTTATCTTGATGGATGTCAGTTTTAAAGGAGCATTTTAAATTTTCTTTGCCTACAAGGGCAAATCTTTGATTTCGAGTAGCTCCACAATTCTTGAATCGATTTAAAAAAAAATTACGTTGAATGTAAGCTTGCCTAACGAACTGTTTGTTTCCATCCAAAAATTTAAATTACGTCATTGGTGTATAAAATGTTAAGAAAACACGTAAATGTTTTTTTGTGTAAACAAATTTATTGTCCGTTTTATTGTTTTAGTTCTTTGTACTTGATTAGCTCGAGATCGAAACATCAAAAAATTTGATGGAATAAAAATAAAGAGCATTTTATTATCTTTCATTAAAACCAAGTAAACAGGGTACGTAAATATTGATCTGTTTTGACCAAATTGAGCGCATTTTGAAATTTACGATTTTATGAAACGAAATATCAAACAATTTGTAACATTAAGAAATAAAGAAAATTTCTTGGCAAAAGAAAAATTTAAATTGATTCATGGTTTTCTGGGATACTAAGAAAAAATAGAAAGTACTCCTGGAGTTGAACAAATTGTTCACCTTCCATTTCTTTAAATTTTACAGCCTCAGCAAAATCTATACAAAAAAACTTGCAAGAACAAAATTGAGGATCATTTTATTACCTTTCACTTAAGAAAAGAAAAATTAAAATCGCTTTAGTTTCTTGCAAGGCATTAAGAAAACAATGATTTTCCAAAAATGTTTTGTTCATTGATTCAGCGAACATTTTCATTGTATTTGATAGTTTTTGGTTCAAAGTAATAAAAATTGGAAAGTATTTTCAATTTTTGCCGCGTAATGTAAGCAATGCTGAAAAATTGGTAGAGATAAAAAAGGAAACATAATTAAAGTCCCATTTTTAAAAGTAGAATTGTGGGTTGCTGAAATATCGCGCGGCAAAGATACACCATGTGAAGCCATCTTGGATGCCGGGTCAAACTAGTGGTCTATGTTCATTTAAAAAAAATGAAATTTGACTTACATCAAATGCAGTAAGAGTGGAATACCCCATTCTTTAAAACTGGTATGCTAAACAAGACAACGAGGTACATCATTTTAAAGTTTATGAAATTCCCTACAAATTTTTTATATTAAAATCATATTAAAGATTATTATAAAAAAATGGTGTTCTAGAGATCAACTTATGTGCCATGCTTTTATTGAGAAACAATTTCAATAGTGCAGATACCATAACATTTTATGTGGCCAAATTTATAAAACATAATACTTTCAAGATTAAAAACTAAAATATTATTATTCTTTATTTGATAGTTAAGGCTTATTTACGAAAATAAGACTAAAAGAGAAAAAGCATCATTTTGAACAATATGCTGGATTAAAATTTAAATAATTCTATTTGAGTGCCAAACTTTAAACCTTTTTTTTATGTAAATATGCAAGAATAATTTGATTTATTCATACAAATTTCGTGAAAAAGGAAATTTTCAGAGATTCTCCAGCACAAAATGTCTTTTCACATGATGTTGCTATGCGTAAATCAGATATTTTCTTCATATTTTGATAAAGAAATGCTTACAGAATGGCTCTAAAAAGTGATTATGTATATATTAATTTTTGTAATATTCCGAGTATAAACTTTATAAAAAACATATACTTGTATATCATATTCAAATGAATACTTAATCTCAGCATGACTTTGCTCAAAGATATAAGAGCTGTATATCTTGGCTTTGTTGCAACAAGAACTTTTGCATGGATATACAAATTAAATTTATTCTAATATTAAATTAAAAAGCTAAGAAAACACAGTATAATTCAAATTATTTCGTAAGCTTTCATTTTATACATTAAAAATATCTGAAGAAGGCAATAACCGATTGCTGAAAGCTAAAAAAATAATTTTCATTTCATTCCATTTTCCTAGTTTGTTAATTCTTTATATTTTAATTATTTTAAATGGTAAAATTTAGTTTGTATCAAAACTAAAAATCCGCAAATAAAAAAATTTCTTGTGAAGGGGTTAATCGTTCTTTTTGTAAAAAAAATATTACCTATCATCCGGATTATAAAATGCCCCCACTGCTTTACCAACCTTGCACTCATGTAAACCGTTTTTATTTATCAAAAATATATAAAAAAAAAAATCAGTGCAATTCGAAAAAACAACTAACCCCTGCACCCGGTCAGATAAAATTGTACACGAAATTGTCAACACCCTGTATATAACAATCTTAAGACTTTACTTCAACTTCCAATGCAACTTAAAACTAAAAAAGTTGTGCCATTTTGAAAATTGTAATTCATGGAAAAAAAATGCTAATAGTTTTCTCTTTAAAACTTTTCTTTTTACCGGAGAGATCCCCTTTTTTTTATATAATAAATAAAACATAACCAAATTGTAGTGTGGTGTGAGATCAAAAAAATAAAAAAATATCACAGCAATTGACTAGAAAATAATAGTACTTCCAGCCGAAACCAGCTAAAATGTGGTGGTAAAATTAATAATAACCGACTTTTCCTTACAAAAGAAAAGGTAAAATGCAAAATAAATAACAAGCAAAATCTTTTAGTCTACGATAACGTAAGTGGGGCATTTGTGTGTAACTAAAATTAATGTTAAAGAAATAAACAAATGCAAATGAAAGGTGTGAATGTGAAATATGGACATGCTACTGTTAATCGATATTGTCTTAGCAAGATTATTGATTTCATTCTTTTGAGATTTTTTAATACTTTTTGAGTTTTTGTAAGGAATGAATTTTGCCCAAGTTTCGGCTTTGCTCGGCGATTTAATGTACATGGGACAAGCAACCCGGTTAGTTTGCAAATTGTTATTAAAATTTTGATTAAAATGTTTTTTTAAAGACAAACTATCTACTGACATGAGATCCTGCAACTTGTTGGATTTATCAGACTCTTCGGCCTTCACTTTCTCGTAATCTACTTGAAGCTGTTGTTGAGCCAAAGTCAGTTTTTGGTTTGAACTGCAAAAAGAACCAATTAAATCGACACTACAAAATTACCCTTCGACTTACTCTTTGATGTCGTTGATGAGTTGTTGCTTTTCGGCTATTTCGTCTCTCAGAGCCGCAACTTGTTTTTGATGCACGTCACGTAGCTGATCCATCTGTTGTTCCAGTGCCACTCTCAACTGTGCCGCCTCCTTCTTTTCACTCTCACTAACGCTCGAAACCTAAACAAAAAAATTAAAAATCCCGTTTGATGATCACCTTGTAAATATGTCACCTGTTCGGCGGCCTTCAATTTAGCACACTCCTCTCTCAACGCATCGAGACCCTCCTCTAAAGTTCTCTTCTTGTTTTCGGCTTCCCTCATGGACTCTTGGAGACTCTTCATACGCGCTTCATGTTGCGAGATCAGTAGCCGGCATTCGCTCAGTTCCCGTTCGTAATCGGTAACTTTACGATTGCTGTCTTGCTGTGAACCTTCCAACTCGTGCAGACGTTGCGTTAAGTTGGTAACTTCACTCTTCATACGCGAAATATACAACCTGGCAACCGTGAACTCTTCCTCCAATTTTGCAGCGTCGTTCGCCGCAACTTTGAGATCGACACCTTCTCCACCAATTGTAGCACCAATCTCGCCAAGCTCTTTCAACAAGTTACTCAACATGTCGCCGATCCTCTTCTTCTGATGGGTGTTCATATCCTTCAACTGCTGCAATTCCGACGCCGTGGTGTTGAGCGTGCTCTGTTTCTGCATCAGTTCTTCGGACATCGATTCCATCTTAAATAACAACAAAATTCTAAGTTAAAAATATGCTATGGAGCGAGATTGCAGTTTGAAATTGTTCAACTGTTTCACTAAACTACAAAAAGTTGCACAAGACACAACCATTGAAATGCACTATTAGGGATGAAGACAAAATCTCACCTTAGCTAAATCCTGGTGGTATGCCAAAAACATGTTCACATTAAATAAATTTTCAAATCAATTCAAATTAAAATTTTGCTTTCTTAAACAAAAGAAAATTTAAGTGTTTTTAGTATTAAATTTACTACAGCAGAAATAAAATTGCAATTTGTTGGTGGTCCTGGTCTGCAGGTTTTGATTTACCGTTTTAGAGAAGGTTAATTAAAACTTTAGCAATTAGTGACGGCTGTAAAGAAGCTGATTTCGGAGGTCACACAATAAAGAAGAAAATGTAATTTCCAGAACTTTTATCATTCTCGTGGGCCCAACAATAAGTTTTGCTAAATAGAAGTGGCTTGGGGTTATTCGTAGAAATTAAAAGTGGAATTTAAGCAGGACCAAGGGAAAAGTTTCCTTTTAGCTCATAAAAATTTAAGAGGCAAGTGATAAAGGTAAAGAAAAGGTGAAATGGCCGGAAAGTTGTCCAATAATACAACCGAGTTTTCAAGTGAAAAACTTTAAATTATGAGGATTGCAGTTAGAAAAGTTGAATTTGCAAAGTTAAATGTAATGATTATTGTGGAAGTAACTTCACATCGGCTAAATTTCATTATAAAAATATTTCAATATTTTCAGAAATTTTAGTTGAGTTTGAAAAAATGATGGGACTTTAGGGCATAATTTGCATAGAGATTAGCTGTATTGCATAACTCTATACTCGAAATTATGTTCAATTTGCACTTCAGGTGCCCCAAAAACGAGCTATTTGTAAAAATGTAAAAAGTAGCAGAAAAGGGTAAAAAGTGATAGCTTTTGATAGCTCACAGAAAAACAAATCTAACAGCTCTACGTTATTTTGGACAAATGTAAAAAAAATAAAGTTTTTTTGGAGGACTGTATCGCGAAAACTATATCGCAATTTACATTAAGCAAATGCCACCATGCGGGAGAATTTCAAATTAGTAAGTGACGTATTAAATGAAATTAAAAATAGGTACGTTCACAAGGCTTAAGACATAACAAAGTGAACTAATTAACAAAACATATTACAATAAATTTAACAACACATTAAAAACTTTTGCAAACTTTAACCATAAAATGACCTTAATTTTGCGATATACGTCCAAACACAGCCATGGTGGCACCACCAACGGTAATGTAAATCGCGAATATGGTTTGCAACAATTTTTTTTTTAGCTTTTGCTTAGAATTGCATTGAGTTTAATTCTGCTAATCTCTATTTTGGGCAGATGATGCATAGTTAACGACCAATCCACGACTTCGTGATTTATGGGACCTTGGACAAATTTGCTCCAGTTCCGCTCCTAGTATAATGTCAAAGATTTATAGGTAGTTTTCCGACGCCAAATTAAATGCATTTTCGAGTTATTTCCACGCAAAAGTACCTATGGGCAAAGAGGATTATATACAGAAGGACAGCACTTATGGAACTACTTGTCAAAATTATTTTGTACATTTTCAGTTCGATAAAGAGCTTTTTCACGCCACCTGGTGGACAGGGTTATCACTAAGTTATTGTTATCCTAACATTTACAAAATAGCTGATAATCACATAACATTAACTTAGCCATAACCCTGTCCACCAGGAGGCGTGCAAAAGCCATCCATGGCCCTCTGAGCCCAAAAGCTGGCCTTCTATATACTCGTAATACACATCCCCTTTGCTATAGGTGAGTTTACTTGAAAGAATTTGCTAAATTGAAATAAAAAATGTGAGCGCTTATGAAACTGTTTTAGGTTTCTGCTCTTGGTCATAACGCTGCAGCCAATCTGTGATAGCTGTTTTGTTTTACAAACGAGCAAAGATGCTCGTCAAAAATTATCAAATAAAAACAAAAAACCTAATTTTGAGGGATTGACCCATTTAAAGATACAAATATAGAAAAGAACCTCCCCGATCTCAACTTTTTCTTTTCCGCTGCTATCACTTAGACATTCACCTTATTACCCTTTGTTATTAATGACAGTCAATGTAGTAAATAAAACCATGCGAATTTTAGATAATTACAATAGATACAATTTGGAGTGAAAGCAAAGATTAAGTTATTTTTAAATAATTTGTATGGTTTCACTGATTAGGTTACACACTAATTTTGTAGACAATAAAAATGCGACCAGATTTTAAAAGAATATCTTGACTAATTAACAATTTAACACTGTTTTAAATGAGCAAAATGAAATGTTCATTTATGGAAGTTTTCTTTGAAACTCTGGCGATTCATTTCATAAAATTGTTTTTTTCTTAAACTTAACAAAAATAAGCGTTTCTAAAACGTCTAAAATAAAAAATCACAATAAAAGCTGATCAAAACTCTAACAAATCTAAAGACAAAATAAAATTTGAAAGCTTGAAGAGGTGAAAAACTAAAATTTACATCAGGAAAATTGGAACAATTTCAAACTGTAACCAAAAAAACACCGAAATCAAAAATTTTCTTTCCTTTAACAAAAAAAAACAACATTCGAGCCACTCACCTCTTTATTCTTGGCATCAACTTCCTGAGATTTTTGGTCATAGTTGACTGCAAGTTCTTCCAAAGCTTGAAGCACCTCTTTCACTTCTTCCTTAGCAGATTCGTTCTCCTGTTGGATGCGATTCATTTCACCTTGTAGGGTTTCATAATCGCGTCGCGTTCCTGCAATAAGTTCATCTTGTTCAAGAATTTGCTCCTTAAGTTTCTCGACATATTGGCTTTGTTGGTTGATTTCTTCATCTTTTTCGTCCAATTGTTGATACAACCTTTCACGTTCTTGTTCCAATTTTTGGCGTTCTTCGCTGCTCATTGTGGAACTGATCATCAAAGCTGGGGTTGCTTTCATAGGACCTAAAAATTATAATTAGAAAATTTCGCACTCGCGAAACGCAAAAAAATGGTACCAAGATTTAGAGTAGGTTCGACGACGCTCTCTTCCATTGCGGCCACTGGCGTGGAAGCGTCGTCAACCAAATTAACTTGTTCTTCAATCACAACAGTCTCTCCAGAACGCCATCGATTAAGCTCAAGTTCCAATTTTTCCACGCGACCTTTAAGGCGACCAACCTTCTCCTTTTCTTTTTCATAGCGTCGCTTCCATTCTTCTGCTGTAAGTTCTTCGTTAACACACACAACGTTCTTAACGGTTTTAGCTCTAAAAATTTAAAAAAGAAATGTACTGGGAGGAAGAAAACAAGCGAAGAAGTTAGTACCGTTTTCCGAACTCCAATGTTGATTTGGTTTCCGATTCGTTAAAACTGGCAGGCGAACAACAAATAACTATTGTGGTTCTAGCGTTACCACCTAAAGATTCTTGTAAAATACGTGTCAATTTGGAGTCTCGATAAGGTATATGCGTTTTATTTCCATCTGCTAGCGCACTAATTACGTTACCCAAAGCGGACAACGATTTATTAATATTCTTAGCTTCGTCTAACACCGTGCCTTCGGCTCCTGTTTTAGAAACCTTTTCGGAACCGGCTAAATCTACTAAATACAATTTTCCCGACAGTTTCTTCTGGTTTTCTAAATTTTCTTGCTTAACGTTAATGAGGAACACCGAGTGAGAACGCGACGAATGCTCATTCATGTCTGAAAAGTAGTTTTTAAATTACAAATTAGAAACAGCAAATAAATAAGGGAGGCGTACTCGTTACGGCAATGTGTCGATTCGATTTTCCTTCTTCGATTGACTCAAATACTTCTTCGGGGCTCGAAACAAACCTTTCGGTTGCGCCCTTCACATAAGGAACTCTATTTTTATCTTCGTGAACGCTTAAATTAACCTTGGACACTGAAAAAATAGGAAGATAACAGAGAGCTCGAAAATATTGTAGCGCAAAAACTAACCATCCAACAAGTCTCTAATTTTATCCATGTAAATTTCAAAATAGGAAACTTTGATATGAAACTCCAAATTTTCTTCCATCGCGTAAATGTGATTAAAAATGTCGTTTACGATACGAGGTATGATGCCCTGCTTACCAGGGTCGCCTATTACGCCTTCCATCGTGTGAGTTTTACCGGACGATGTTTGACCATATGCAAATATTGTGCCGTTGTAGCCGGCCAAGACGTCTGCAACGATACTTCTGGCTGCTTCATTGTATACTTTTTCTTGTGTTGCGTTTGGCTTAAATACTTTGTCGAACAAATATACTTTTCCCTATAAAATAAGAAATAAAAGCAAATTAGGATTTCACATCCTGGGTGGTTTTATCTAAAAGGAATCTTTCTAACACCGCCCAAGGGAATTTTTATGTACGATTTAGAACGAGCAACGTTATTAACCTGTGTTTACAGTCGCTTTAACGTGCAACTTGAAACGTGACAAACAAACGTGTTAAGCCCGCATTTCATCGAGGCTTCTGAAGCCGAGCTGGTAAAGCCAAGTTTGTAATGCATTGGCTTATAAGGGACTGCACTCACTAGGGCTGCTTCAGGAAGCTGATAACAGGTATCGAGTTTCACAAGCCTGGCTGGTAAAATGCTAAAGCAATATAAATTCATCTTCTACACGGGTCCACGTCAACCCGTGTACTTCTAATTGGATAATATTTATAATAAGCACTTATTATTGGATAATATTTCTATTACGTAGATCTTTTATTCGAGTCCACGTGGACCCGTGTACTTCCCCTCATAAAAGATGAATTTCTATACCAGCCCGGCTTCTCGAGTTGTAAATTTTTACAACTTTTTTTAACGCAGCTTTATTCTTCAATCGGAAAATAAAATTTACCATAATTTTGTTTCCCTTCCAATAATATTTACAGTACTTCCTTCATGTTTGGCCGTTATAAATCGTATAATAAAACTGTCATTTTAGACGCCTAATATTTATTTTACACGTTGTTGTTCTACTGTGTCATCATCGTAAACAATACAAACAATTTTGGTTATTGGATGTCATCGTTAATTAGATATTTATACTATTTTTTTAATCATTCCCATACTAGAACACATAATAAAACGCAATAAAAGACGGCGATTATTTTTGGATGTTTTTTTTAAATAAACTTGTCCACGAAAAAAATCGACCTCCTGTATTGTTGTGCTAAATGTAAAACTGCAAAATTTTGTAAAAGCAATTTATTATTAGTTATTTACCAGGTACTATGTAACATATCTCTAAAAAATGCTCTCACTTTCCGTTTTATCCCACTCATGAGAGTTTGCAAATCATTGATATCAATAGAATCGGCGGTTTCATATATTTTTTAAATTTATCGATATCAGTTGTTTCTCCTTTGGTTTTTTTTTAAATTTCATTTTAATTTGCGCCCAATATTTTTCGATTGGTCGAAGTTCCGGAAAATTTGGTGAATTTGCAATTTTGGGTACAATGTTGATTGCATTTTCTGTGTAAAATTCGAAATACCATTTTGTATATCCCGGGACTTTACACAGCTTTATTCTTCAATCGGAAAATAAAATTTTCCATACATTTATTCCAAATGACTAATAATTTTGTTTCCTCTCGGGATATATGTACAAAAAAATTAAAAATTGGTACAGAACGGCATCGAAAGAATTTCGACACCAATATTCAATTTTTATCAATCAGGCAAATAAATTATTATTAAAGTAATAACTATATAACATATACACGGGTCCACGTGGACTCGCATAAAAGATCTACGTAATAGAAATATTATCCAATAATAAGTGCTTATTATAAATATTATCCAATTAGAACTACACGGGTCCACGTGGACTCGCATAGAAGATGAATTTATATTGCTTTAGCATTTTACCAGTCAGGCTTGTGAAACTCGATACCTGTTATCAGCTTCCTGAAGCAGCCCTAGTGAGTGCAGTCTCATATAAGCCAATGCATTACAAGCTCGGCTTCAGAAGCCTCAATGAAATGCGGGCTTTAGTGAAATTAATAAATATTTTAAGACATTTGTTCGTTTGTCGTGTTAGGTAAGCAGCAGGCGCGATGGCGGGGAAATACAGTAACAACAAGAGTTTGTTTTCAAAGTGCTAACCGCAATAACTTGGCGGCTTTGTATCGCACTTGGGGTTTGCAAGTAAAATATTTCTAAGGGGTTCCTTTAAAATGATTTTCAGTTTATTTTAAATGCGGTTTAATAGATCAGTGTAAAATTCGAGCTAGCATTTTCGTTGTTATATGAGGAGCACGTACTATTTTTTATATTTGTTTTTATAAGGTGCATCGACATCTAGGTTATTAGCACCTGTTTTTTTGTAAGGGTATTTTGATCCACAGTGTGTTGATGCCTGCCGGAGGGTCGAACTAAGCAATTTCCGCGAGGTCCGTTATTCTAACCCGGAATTACCACTCTAAACTCAACCACTATTCACACAAGCCACCGCTGTGAACACGCGCTATGTTCTTTCATTTGTTTTTTAAAATTTATTTTAATAAATAATACCTCACATACCACCATACCTTTAAATCATACGGTTATATTCGGAAAATTTTCTAATAATTTTATAGTTTTGTTTCAAAAATGAAAGATGTGCTGATAGAAGATGTTACACCCGTCAAAAATGAAAGAACATGCAGAACAGATGTTCTAAATGCGCCTTTGCTTGCCCACAAAAACCCTCAAGTTGTCCAGCACATCCACCCAATAAACCTTAATTGAATAAAGTTTTATTGAATGCATCCACCAATTTTGAAGAAATTTCTTTTAATATTCTATCTTTACAGAAGGTTTCTAGATATTGATTATCACATTATACCACCAGCGGGCGCTGGAGTGTCAATAACTTCATAAAGGATGCACTGATTTTAATTTCAATGTCGCTGTGCATTTTAAATACTGAAAAGACATGTGGGATCGGAAGAGTTAAAACTTAAAACGCCGTAAGTGTTGTTTGGCTAGCATAAGTACGCATAAGTAAGTATCTACTATACTTTTGAATAAATTACTAACTGCAATATTGTACATATAATACGCCCATCAACTGTTTTAAAATTTTCTTGGCCCTTTTGAAATAAAAAGGTTGCCGACCTCTAATTTAGAATAATATTCACGAAATAATGGCGCATAGTCTACTATAGAGCAACGATTTTTAATTCAGGGCGCACTGAACAATTTATTGTTAGGGTTTATTATGCATTCGGTGGTGGATTAAGGTAACGAAAATTAAGCTTTAGGATCCCCATTTAAGAGGAACACCACAGAGGCCAATTTTTTTCATTAATTTGGTTTAAAAGAAAGGGGTTCCATAACATATTTAGCTTAATCAGTTTAATTTAAAAATGATTTTTAGACTTCTTTTTCCAAAATTCAGAGATGCAATGACGATTTGTCTTCCACGTTAATAACAATTCGCCTTGATTGATGTCCTATGACAGTATTAAGCATCCTCAAAGTGGATACCATTTTGGAAACGAACTCCTTCCTAACGGTTACTGCATGCAGACTGTGTACCATTCCCTCGAGTACATAGTCTGGAATCTAGATAGTCACTCATTCATGACGGGTAACATCTTCTAGTAAGCAAGGTTTTATATTATAAATAATTTGCAATGGACAAACTCGCTGTTGCAGGACTAACAACGTGGATGAGTAACTACGTTGATGGATAAAGGGTCTCGAAGTTTCTTGCATCGTATGTACTATATCAGCCGATACATTCGTGTAAACACCGTTATCAGAGTTATTACATAAAATAATTAATCAACATTTTTCCAAATAAAACTTCGATAATTAATTTAATCTACCAGAATAATTGTTTTTTCAGTTCATTACAAGTTCAAGTCTACAAAAAAGATAATAATTACTGGCTAACAGACATAAAGAGTGAGCCGTGCATTAAATTAATAATCGATGTTAAATGTTAGGAAAAATATAATGAGTGCTATGTAAACATAATTAAGTAAGTGAGCGCACTTTTTAATTTTCAAAAAGTCCATCAACACACCAAACGATTTATTAAATTACATTTTGATAGTCTCATCATGCAAGGTGCCCATTGTGATATTATAATTTGCTAATTAAATATTATAAAGACACATGAATTTAAAAATACTCAAAAGAAGTTTTCCTCCCATTACATTACTTTCTAAATTAGGAAAAGCGTTTTAAAAAAAAATCAATATCGTAGTATTTTTTTATCAATCGGTTTAAAAATAGGAAGTGCTGATAAATTGGAAAGTTTTGCTTTTAAAACCACCGATTCGTACAAAAAGTGTTTAGCGTTAATTTTGGAATTTTAAAAGTGTAATACCAAAATAACCACGAGAAAATTCAATCAAATAGCGCAGTGTCAAGGGCGGTGTAGTATTGATTCGGACAAAAATGGCGCATTCACAAAAAATATTAAAAATAACGGATCTCGTTCTTTATGATTATCTACTAATTACTTTAGTCCCAATATTTTTTAATTTTTTTTATCGATTCCGTAGTATTTTAAGAATACCCCGAGTCTCAAAACTGGAACGGATCGATGGCTCCGGCTGAAAATTAAGCGTGTTGTCGTGTGTATACAATTACGTCCCGAATACATTTTCATTGTGAGTTTCCAAGTCGAAAATTCGATACTGTAACATTGTAGAGCAATCAGTGCTAAAGTAAATACACTTAGGAACGTCGATGAAGAGCGAAGAGTGAAAAAGCAGACGGATTTCCTGTGGTTAAACTCCGGAAACCAATAGCGCAATAGCTATTTCTTAAAAAGATTCGAGAGAGCTGACTCAGAAAACATTGTTTTCCTCAATAGAATTCAAATTTCGATCAGTTTTCGACTTTGAAATGTTCTGATTAGCATTCGACAATCACGTAACTTGTCAATTAAAAAAAAGGTAAGCTTTCGACGTAAAAGCCCTCCTTAATTATTCATAAAAGAACCACTAAAATATTTATGGAGAGCACTTTGGAGACCCAAGACAAAATTGATATTGATAATCTTATGTCTGATCTAAAATTTAGAATCGGAAATTGTTTGAGAATGACGCACAAGATTAATTTTAAGCACCAGTCTTAATTGATGTACATGGCTAATCAACAAAAGAAGCAAAATAATACAGGAGCCTTTTTTTAAAAAAGTTGAGGATAAATAAAATTGATGACACCCGCATTGATTATTGTTGCCAATAAAAATGACCGTGTCGATTCCAAAATAAGAATTGAAGTGATAATGTCCTTGCAACTACTAGGCAACTTGCCGAAAGTAGGTCGGATGACACAAATTTTGCTAAACAAGGCAAAAACGAACTTCATCCATACGAATATTGAGGCGAAACTGAAGTTTGCTCTTGACGTCAGATTTTTCATAAATAATTTCGTGCATAGGAATGCAAAAAAAAACGAGAGAAAGTTAATTTTGATGGCGTTTTTGAAAACTATTTACGTGAAATATAAAATCACCGTTAAGTCGACTAATGGTCTGGAAAGTGAAAGAAACACTATCCAAAAAATTGTAAAACCGCAAGGATTTGAAAACGATAAAAAAAATTAATAAAGATTAAACTGGAAAGCATGGTGACCTCTTTGAAAGAAACGTTCCAGAAGAGAGGAAAAATTGTTATTCAAGTAAGTAAAACTACGGATCCATAACCTTACTGCTGTTAAAATTATTCCAGAAGTGATTAATATAAGTTAGAACTGTGCCAGTCACGAAAGGTTTTTGCATAGAAACATTCATAAGAAATGATTGAAATTTCGTTTAGTAATTACTTTTAGTCTGCATGAAGACTTTGGATTACCGAAGTACGGACCGTAAGCAAATGAAAAAGATGAAGAAAGGATTTGAATAGTCTTCATTACACCGAGCTGAAAGGAAAACTAGCGTTTGAACTATCCTATAGCTTATTTAATGCAGGAAATGACAAAAGCCTACTTTTAAGGGATGTTGAAGAGGACCACTTAACCGACCCACTGAACTTCAATAGCCCTTAATCATTAAGCAATCTGAACATTAGAATAAACCAACTTGACAATTTTGGTAGACAAGGTTTCGTTAATTCTGACTATGTGTCAGGTTCGAACATTGATTTTCTGGTTGATATGAAAGCAGAACGGTTACACATGTACGTTTTGTCTGCCCCATAGAAGATATTCAGAAATAATGTCGGAATTGACATTTCGAGGAGATAGTCATAGCTTAGTTAAACACATTAATGCATCAAATTCAGGGCGAAATAAGAACGTCATTGTGGCCGTTATCCATCGAAAAACAATGGGGAAACATTACAAAATTAAGTATATTAAAATTGGCCTGATTGGTAGTTCGCACGATCAACTGCTAACGTAGGGTTTCCTGGTTCGACTCCGGGTATGAGCGTAAAAATTTCTGAATCGCCTCCGTGCTTCGGAGGGTACGTAAAGCCGTCGAACTCCCTGTGTTAATGATTTGACTTCAAAACAATGAAAAACGCGGTACAGGCACATGGAAGGCCAGCTTAGCAAGCTACCTAAGATATAAAATTAGATTTGTTCACAGAACTAAGTAATTTGAAAAAATTGGTGCAGAACAGATCGTAAATTTCGGAGCTACGTTAAACTATAGGTCCCCTATGTGTATACATTCTTCTATACATGAATATAGATTCCTTCACGTTCGTTGTTTTATATATTTAAATTTGTTAAACAATAAATGGTGAGATTTTGAAATTCCGCAGACGTTAATGTCTTTATCTATTAATAATTTTTTAACTTCTGGATGTTTTGTGTTCTGGTAAGCCGTGAAGCTGCATTTCGTACTGCTATACGCAACGAGCTCTTCGTTATCATTACAATAATAATTTGGAAGGCAATATGCTAAAAACTGGGCGCGGTTGACTGAGTGCAGACCCAACTGACTTGAGCCCAGACGAGTTGGCTGCGCTAGTTAACCTAAGCCAATTTTCTCCATTAGCTTTTCATATTATTCTCTAGTTCATTTGACGGTAGCGTCGGGATATTTATTGTCTAGCTATTAGCTATTGAGTCTTCAATATCTTTAAGCAATCTTTAAGAATTCAGAGCTTAAGATAAATTTTGCATTAGAAGCAAAAATGTCATTTTGAGCATTTTAAAAATTGTGTAATGGATAAACGATATGAGTATTAATGCAAAAATTTTGGGAGTCAGGAAAAACGCTTTTCACCTGGAAATTGTGCTAAAACCACTTCTGTATTTATTCTTTTCCTTAAAATTCATCTTGAATTTGACTATTCAAACCTCCAAGTTTAGTCAGTCGCAACTTTTACGCCTTTGAGGCGAATTTAAACCCAATTGTTATGTATGCAATGTGATGTCAATTTATTCAGTAGACAATCGCGATCTTAAAATCAGTCAAAATCGGTAACAATTTATTATTACAGAGTTCAGGGGGTGGTTTTAACGAACAGCCCGGCCTACCCAAAATAATTGTGGGCATAAATAATGTTTTTATGAAATTATAAAATGAATAACAATTAATTGTTGTTACACTGTAAAAAAAAAGCATTTAAAAAAAAATTTCGAATGTAAAAATTACACGTATTTGAATGTATTTTTACGTGCTCTTTTACAGTGTACTTTACGAGTGTTTTAATTACAAAATTTTCCGCATTTGCCTATGTAAATCGTTCTTTTAGTGACGATGGTGGCGTACCCGACTTCTCCAGTAATTTAAACTAAAAACAAGTACTATTAGATAATTTCGGGGATTTTCACAAAAGATTCACTGAATAATACTCAAAAATAAATAGCTTTGGTGCTACGACAATTGTAAGGTAAAAATAATAACAAAAAATACTTTAAGAGGGCCGTCTCCTGGGGGTCTGGATTTAACCCCGTACAAAAATTAATTTTGAGGTTGTGAATGCAGCTGTAACTTTAAAGAACACTTTATTTGTGCAGCAAATGCGATTATTGACAATAGATGCTCAATTATTTAAGAACTCCTAATAACGAATGAATTTCGCCATATTTTGTGTTCAAGAAATTTGAAGAAGCAGCTGATACCATAAACAAATATGGAAAGAGGGCAAAACAATTGTTGCTTGGGGCAACCATTGTCGGTGCTGAAGATTACACAGGAGTCACAGATTATCGTTGGGTTATCAAACTCAAGTTTACTTGCCCTTATCGTCCGGTATCAGAGAAAAGGAAATACTCGGATATGGAGAGGGCTGATAAAACCGAATGACCTGCAGAAGTTCAAGCTCCCATCGCTCAATTCGATGTTCGATTAGTGAATTTGATCAACAGTTTTATTATTGGGAAGAAGGGGTCAATATCTAGACAAACAGCTTAAAGGAATATATAATTTTATGGATTCCTGCGAGCGTTCACACAGAAAAATTGGAGAATCAATTAATTATTTGTATTGCGGTATGTCGTCCCGAGAAACGTTCCTCTTCACCTGTTTGGGGGTTTATTTCCGTATCGTTTATTTATGAATTTTTGATGACTCTCAGAGTGGCGATCCCAAGTGGTCATCCACCTAGCAATAACGCGAGTAATTTTAGACTCCAAGTTGCTTGTAAGTCAAAACAATGTACGAACAACATCTGGAAGCAGATGGAAGTCTCATTTCATACAAAATCGATAATTGTAGTCGGCTAATTACGGTAAATTGATGAAGAAAGCAATTCAAACTGTTATGAGCATAAGAGGATTTAAGCTTCCGCATTTGCCGGCTTACATGTTCTTGTACGATTTTCAAAATTTTGAATGAAAATAATCCTATGATCCAATTCGACGTGAAATGGTGTCATTATCTTAAATAGAGCGCACCATAGATTAGTCACAAACGAATAATTACACATTTAACGTGACCTCAATGATTATTAACGTCAAATTTTGTTACGGGGGCAAAATCAAGAAAAAGTGCTCGAATCCATCTGACGAGAATTGAAGAAATTCTCGTCCGTATTAGATGGTATTAGGTAACACAACACACACACAAACATAGCAAATTAACTTCGATTTTGTACTGCACGTTCGATTATATAAAAATGGCGTGTCGAGAAATTCTCTAACATTTAATTGCTATTCTGTAGCAAATATTTAAAAAGCTGGCACGATTAAAAAAAAAGAGTTAAAATTATAAAATAATTCCTGCTTCGTCATCGTTTAAATGTGCATTAAATGAAACACGCAAAATATGAGTGAAAAACGACGATTAAAATTTGTAACACTAAAATTGGTTTTGCATAAAAAATTTTCAATTGTAACTGTTTTTGATAAAAGAGAAAAAAGTAATTATGATTCGTGGTGGGTGATACATCGAAAATAAATATAATATTAAGATAAGATAAAATTTATTAATAAAATTTCTTGGGAGTGCGATAAGCAGCTTATCAGGTATGACGAGGATGCAGGGTTGAACCGAAACGTCGAAAAAATTAAAACATCCCCGAGGCTTTTGTTTGTAAACAAAACTGGTTATTGTTTTGAATTATCTCTATTTTGGTTTACAGGCAGGCCGACAGACATGTCAAAACAAAAATCAAAAACGGAACCTTTTTTTTCTCCCGAGTCTCGTCAAATTTGACAGATCAAGGTGAAATGTCGAAAAATTGATTTTTATATAAAAAAAAACCTTTTTAAATGTTAAGAATTCAGCGAGGCATAACAACGATGACTGACGTTGTTGCACAACGCAAGAAGTAAAAAGGGCAAATAAAGGGCCGATTTGCGGTGGCCGATGCAGGTTCGAAGCCCCGCAGTCTGGATTTTATAAAAAGATAAGAATTGCACCCCGCCGGTGGGAGAAGTGGAAACCCCCCTGGAAGAAGTAGAATAAAGGGAGTTACTTACGGCAATGGATATACAATTTTCTTCGGCTCCCGATGGAAATTTTACAACAAATTTAGAGCCAGCCTTTTCTTCTGAATCATTGAGTGGCCGAAACCTACACACAACTTTAATACTGTCCTCGGCAGGTATTTCCCGTTCTTCAGTCATTTCGTAGCACTTCGCGATTCACAAATCAACAAAAATAAATTAAATATTTAACTAATTAAACTTAAAAATTAATGCATTTGTGTAACTTTTTTTACAATTTAACATCTACTGACGTTTTCACAACGATCGATCGGCCATGTTGAGTACTATCTGAATGACGTGCTTGAAAATCCTGGATGGGGGTAAGGCGCAATTGCGTCATCTAGCAACAACGCGACGAAGCTGTTGACGTTTGGTGGGAGGTTGTTATTGTTCGCTCTGACAGGCACACGATTTGTGACGAACTTGTAATTTAGTTAACTGTGAAAGTTGTGTACTTATGCGCTAATTTTGTGATAAAACTTATTATTTGTAATACAATAGTCATAATAAAGAAGATAAATTGGTGGTTTGCAGATAATAATTGACAGTATGTCGAAGGTTGTTACTGGATGCGGGGTTAGGATAATGAATTAATGGTTTAAATTATGGTAAATTTTTTTTTATTATTTGTTATTGTTACGCTAATAATTTTCATTGTTAGTCTTTGAGGCTGATGTCTGCAATAATACCTGTAAATAAAACTGTAACCATCACGGAGGATGCCAATAAAGTGTTAACTCGTCTCTTGGAGTCTGTTCAACAGTGCCAAAAAAAGTACGGAGGTAAAACTGAACTCGCCACAGAATTTGATAATTGCGTTGCTGCTTTGTGTTTAAACTTAGAAGCCGTATTTCTTCACGGCATTAGGATTAAACCTCTAGAAAATCAACAAGCTAGCACACTTAGCAAAGTATCCGACATTGTGTCCAATAGTTTAAGTTTTAACAACGAAAACCCATGTAAGTAACACGACTAATTGTTTAAAGGGAATTACCTACGTCGTTTAAAGATATATCCTTGTAGTAAATCAATTTTCCTGTTTGAGCTCCTCCTAGATAAAAATAAGTTGATTAAAAATAATTCAAGGTAATAACCCAATAATTGTGAGTTTCATAATGTAAGGTTACTTATTTAATTATTATTATTTCAGCTTTTTGGCCTTTTGTAAAAAGACACCTGACTAAACACGAGCAAGAACGTTACGAAGTACTCAAACACATCTGGACAGATACGGGAAGAAGTCGGGCTTGGATCAGGGCATCTTTGAACGAACGATCACTTGAAAGGTATATCATTAAATTATGATATAAATTAATGTATAATTAAGCTTTTTTTTGCCGATCAAGGCCACCCAAAATTAGCATTGCAGAATTCTAAGTAGTGGCAAATTGTGTGATCTACAGCTTACCTTAAAAAAGGGAGGGGGAAGAAAAGTAAATTTAGTTTATAGTAAAATTGTACACAATAATTTTAAATAAGGGGTTAATCATAACCAAAAAATTCAATTTTCTTTACGGAATTCATACTTATAAATATGCGATACTTCGTAGAGGTAATTCACATGTGCTGCTGATAAGAAGTGTGAGTGGTAAACCACAATGTTTAAAGATGAATAATGCTAATAGAATTTTGATACAAATTTGAATTTCTTTACAATTTATTTTTCATAACTAGGTAATTCACATGTACTTTATAGGTCCTTCAATTAATATGCATGTATTTCACAAGTACTGCGTACCTACCACTTGTAAAAATATTTTATCAATTTAATTGAAAAAGTTATCAGTAGTCAATTAATTTCTGCTTTTATTAATATTTGTGGGCAGTGGAAGGTTGGGTGTGATTTGCTTCAAGTTCATATACTGCAAGAAAATTCGGTGCCTGATTGAGTCGGCGGGCGCTAGACTGATTTGGCTCTTTTATGAGCTAGAATTAGATCGATTTCAGACTGATTAGTTTTTGTTTACATACAATCAGGGCATTAACAACTATAAAATAACTTTTATAGATACCATTATTCATTAGGTTCTGCATACCTTATCAACTGATAATAGATGCGTAGGAGCATATTCGAAATGACTCATTATGTATATCATGTTGACTTCCCATCAGTGACAAACACAGATTTTGAATTTCGGATCGTTGTATCCGGGGTGGCAACGCGCTTACTTGTTGGAAAAGGTATGGGTAACCATTTGAGAGGGGAGGGTCTTCTGGTGAGACAATTTCGGTAAAAGAACAAATGGAACAGACTACATGAGGCCTTTTGAAAAGTTCTCCGAAGGGGGGGGGTCGGAACTGGGAATATCAGAAATCTTTGGATAGTTAGAAATAGTACAGGCAAGGAAGGCTTTTAGTTTGCAAAAAATCCGGGCAAGCTGAATTTTGGCAGAGATGTACATTGGAGTGTTCTAATGAACCCCCCAAAAGTCCCATAAAATCCCACGCCGGCGTCCCCCACAATCGGGGGTTTTAGTTCCCCCAACGCGATATTTTGCCGATAACTCGCTTATTTATGCTTGTATGAAAAATTATGATCAGACCATAATTGCAGAGCATAAAATTCTCTATAAAATAATTTTTTTTTCATATTTTTCCATGACACACTAATACCCTAATACTTAAATTATTGACCGAAAACACGACCCACCCTTAAAATGGCACAATTTTGATTTGTTGCAGGGAGAGAAATGTTTGCGGGCACGGGAAATGCTTTTAATAATAAATTAATTGAAATTGTGGCCAAGGTTGGAAAATGAAGAGAAAAATAAATTTTTTCAAAATTTGCCCAAGTATTGGCGATTTACATTACCGTTGGTGGAGCCACCAGCAACAACAACATGGCTGTGTTTAGACGTATATTTCGAAATTCAAAGTCATAGTCTGGTGAAAATTTGCAAACATTTCAGTATGGTGTTAAATTTATTGTAATATGTTTTGTTAATTAGTTGATTTTGTTATGTTTTGAGCCTGAAGAACGAAGTTTTATTTTCAGTTAATACGTCATTTACTAATTTGAAATTTTCCCACATGGTGGCGTTTGCTTAATGTAAATTACGAATAGTATCTTCCAAGTAACGAAAGCGAAATTTTGGTTAGAGTTTACAGAAGGTCCGGGCAAGCTGAAATTTTCAAAGATGTATATTGAAGTGTTCTAATAAACCCCCAAAATGTCTCATAAAAATCCCAGCCCGCGTTCCCTCAAATGACGATTTTAGCCCCCCAAGTGCGGTGTTTCGCCTATAGCTCACGTATTTTTACTTTTACGAAAAATTACTATTAAGCAAAGTTGAAGAACATAAAATTCTCTATAACTTGTGGCGTGCAAGTTCACAACTAGCACCCACTGGTTGGGCGCGCCGGCACTTTTCATGGTATGCTTTCTATTTTTACTAATATAAAAATTTGAAATTAATTAGTATATAAAAATGAATTTAAAGTAAAATTAATGTAGTAACATTTTAGTGCATATTTTTTTCAGCAAGTTAGTATAGTTTGAAACGGTTTAAAAGCATAGATTTTGTTCTTAATTATGTTTTTTTCTAAAATTACAACAAAAATTAAAATAAAATGTTTCTTCGCAATCTTTCTTTACCAGTTAACTTTAGGACGAAAATGACTTCTACAAATCTTATGGAGAACAAAATTTACTAAAACTTTTATTGAAGATATTTCTGTCTAACTCGAATAGTTGCAGAGCGCCAGCGCTGTTAAATAGAGCACATTTCTGAAAGTTTCAAAAACGCTTGATTATGATCCGACTTTTTTTATAATAGAGTATATATTAATAGATTTTTGCCATTCTGGGGGTAAAGTACTCACTTTTTACCCCGATTTGCGAGTGTAAAGGGACACTTTTTAACCTTGGGGGAGTAAAGTTAACAAATAGTGGGGGAGCGGGAAAAAACTAAAAAAGTCACTAGATTGCCACGTGATGACTGATAAAAAAGTCACTAGATTGCCACGTGATCGATGGGGTTTTTCTTCGCCGTTCTTAATGACGAAAGTGCGCCCCACGCCGGTTTTAGATTTTTCAATCGTGCATATTAGCGTGGAAGAATCAAATTCTTTCACATCTGCCACGCTCAAATTTATTTCAAACAATGAAATAAATTGATGAGTCAATAAATAAATAAAAAGTGCTTACTTTAGCTACCAAATAATTCTCACGAGGTGCCGTTTTTAAAAATGTCGCCACGTGGTCAGATGTTAGAACGCGCGATTTTGTCGGCAATGTCTAGGTTCTCGCTCATGGTACGTCTTGCTGTTTCCAAGGCACAAATGTAAATGAACTGAAATGAACCATTGGTAGAATCAGGGGGGCCAGCTGCTATTTCCTAGTACTTTTTGGTAGTAGTTCGTAATATTACTAGTGCTATTTTGTGGTACCATCGAGCACGTGCATTATTAAAAAAATGCGTTAAATTTTTGCTTTAAGTTTCTAAATTGGCGAAGTTCCTACTTTACCTCCCGGAATTGCAAAAAACAGTATAGGTATGCACGACGGGAGTAAAGTAACTTTTGGCCCATGGGTAATTGTTTCACTCGGCTGGCGCCTCGTGTAAACAATCCTTTAGGGAGCGTTCAAGTATTACGTAACGAATTTGGGGGGAGGGGTGGTCTTGTAAAACGTTACGATGCGTTACAGGGGGGGGTTTGAACTACGCATTACGTAACATTGTTTTTGCCACATAATTGTGACTTTTAGGTATAAAAATGGTCACTTGGTGGTTACGCAACGTTTTACTAGGGGGTAGGGGGGTACAAAAAAACGTTACGGCGCGTTACATGGGGGGGGTCAAAAATCTCCAAAAATTGCGTTGCGTAATACTTGAACGCTCCTTTACCCTCGAGCCAAAAAAGTGTCACTTTGCTCCCTTGGTGCATAATGTACTATTATCATATAATAGACTTTTTTAGAGAGAGTAACCAAAAATTATAAAAAAAGGCAGAGCAAAATCGAGCGTTTTTTAAATTTTCAAAAATGTGCTTATTTAACAGCGCTGGCGCTCAGCAACTATTGGAGTTAAAAAGAAATACCTTAGACAAAATTTGTAGTAAATTTTATTCTCCATAAGATTTGTAGCAGTCATTTTCGTCCTAAAGTCAGCTAGTAAGGAAATATTGCGAAGAAACAATTTGTTTCGACGATCGCCGAAGTCGCCAACTCACGGCTTTTATTAGGACGCCATACCTTAAAACATCCAAAAATCAGAACCATATCAGACCATTTTTAACAAATCTTCTTTTCATAATTTCAAAAATATTGTTAAAATATTTTAAGTGTTATTAATATTTTTAATGAGTTATATGATAGCAATATAGCTGAAATAGAAATTTGTTTAAATATACATATTTTGACAATAACATAATTTTTACTCCTTCATAAAAAATGTCAGCTTCCGACGAAGAATTCGGTAAGAAACTCAGGGTTCCGACAAGACGAATTTTAGTATGTTAAAGTATGAACAATTACCTTACGAAATCCGTCGAAAAATCGCAGAAGACAGATTTTAGATTTTTTTGATCAAAATTTGACCATTTTTCTGGCCAATCAATCCTTGTTGTAGAGTTCAGGTAATAAAAATTTTGTGACAAATTTCTTAGTATTATAACGGTATCAGGTTGACAATTACCTGATAAAAATATTTTGGTCAAGTTAAGTACTTACAAAGAATTACGGGCGTTTTTTTAAGGCGGCGTGACACTTGTGTAAATTTGCGTGTAGATTTACGTGTAAATTTCTACACCGTGTCAAACACGTAAATTTGCGTGTAGATTTTGTTGCAAATCTGCAGCAAATGTTTTTGCGAGTGTGTTTGCCACTTGTGTAAAAATTTACACGTAAATTTACAATTTGCACATGCGCGTTCTGGTCAATTGAAAATTCGATCGGTAAGTGGCTATAAGAAGTTTGTATGTCTGGTCGCCTTGTGTTGTTTAATACTAAAAGAAACGTGATAATGGCTTCAAATTGGCAATTAATGCCAATTCAAACTTTTACCAACTGACAAAAACACAACACTAGAAAAAATAGACCACACCTTCGAATATTCTTCTGCGCAATTTTACACGCACAACTTGCGAGAAAATATAGAAATATTCCTACAAAATATTTACACGCAAATTTACGCGTTTGACACTTGTGTAGATTTACACGTAAATCTACACGCAAATTTACACAAGTGTCACACCGCCTTTAGGGTGCCTTACTATTATGAGCGCGGCTGTATATGCGAAATCCGCACCTAGGGGGCTAGAATTCTCATTTGGGGGAACGCCGGCTTGGGATTTCTATGAGACATTTTGGGGGTTTATTAGAACAATTCAATATACATCTTTGCCAAATTTCAGCTTACCCGGACCTTCTGTAAGTTCAAACCAAAATTTCGGTTTCGTTACTTGGAAGATACTATAACTTGGGCAAATTTTGAAAAAATCTATTTTTCTCTTCATTTTCCAACCTTGGCCACAATTTTAATTAATTTATTATTAAAAGCATTTCCCGTGTCCGAAAACATTTCTCTCCCTGCAACGAATCAATATTGTGCCTTTTTAAGGGTGGGTCGTGTTTTCGGTCAATAATTTAAGTATTAGTATGCCATGGAAAAATATGAAAAAAAAACTATTTTATAGAGAATTTTATGCTCTTCAATTATGGTCTGATCATAAATTTTCATACAAGCATAAATAAGCGAGTTATCGGCAAAAAATCGCGTTGGGGGAGCTAAAACCCCCCGAATGTGGGGGACGCCGGCGTGGGATTTTATGGGACATTTGGGGGATTCATTAGAACACTCCAATGTACATCTCTGCCAAAATTCAGCTTGCCCGGATTTTTTGCAAGCTTGAGCCAATTTTTCGGCTTCGTTGCCTGGACTAAAAACATATTCCGCTATTTGGCCAAGTATCTCTGGTTAGGAAGGCGCCTGTTCAAGGTTCAGATAATTTTCGCAGATAACGAACCATTGTTTATGAAAAAAACTAGTCTAGTTCCTCTCAGTTAAGATTATCTAAAAAATTTCCATGTCTAGAAGTGGTAAAACATTTTATTTTGTTAATTTTCCTTTATATAACCACGTCAGCTATTTTAATATTTAAAATCGTACATAAAAACAAGAGCGGATACAAGGGGGGTATCACCCCCATGAATTTTCAAACATCGAAAGAAAAACCAATTAAATGTTCTAAAATAAAAACTCAGATAACTTCTTGCCTTTAGCTATCTAGTACGTAATTACCATAATTATTGTTCAGACTTCGATCTTGTCTTTGTTTTCATGTAATTGTAAAGTACCAGTGCATGGCCCTATATTTTCTTTATTGGGTTGGTTTTTACCTGGAATTCTAGCGTTGGAATAATTTAATTATTTTCATATTTGGACAAATGGATATAATTTTTTCGATATAACCAGAAAAAGCGACATAATATGTAGTTAAAATTGTGTAATATAATAATATTAGAACACAAGGCCTATAATTGACAGCATCATTACTGATAACGGCTAGAATAAGACCTGGAGACTCCTTAAACCCCCTATTATTTAATTTAATAATGAATAAAATAATTGCAAGTGTAAGAGAATTGAATGGATGCAAACAAAAATATTAAGAGGAGATGAAATGGTTAGACGGGCAAATCAGTCCGAAGTTAAGGCAAACAAGAATATCCTAGCCTAAAGTAAAAGAACCTGGCGTTGGTCTTTCCTTGAAGAACAAGAAATGCAGTTTAAGTAATACCCAGGACACCTTCAACCTCACTGTGCGTAAAAATTATTTGAATGTTATTACACCAAACATTTAAGATCCGTTAAGAAAAAATAGTAATGACTTCTACCCCTGTACCAAATTTAATGTGAACGTTTATGTGGAAATTTTATATTGCTAAAATGTTCCATTCACTAATAATTTACAGTGGGACTGATAAGTGTACTAGTGTTATAGTTATAGACATATGCAAGAAACAAGCAGTTTTGTGAAGTTCAGCTTTGAGCTATAGGGTCATAATTTCGACTCTAGGTTGTCTTTAAAAATATTTGTGTTGTGGTTCGTATCCCACGTTAAACTGTAGCTCCATGTTCACGTTGTACCGTTAGTCGTTAAAACTATCATAAATTCTACAAAAAACGGTGAAATTTACATCTAACATAACGGCAGCTTTTTGCCGCATAAAAGCTCAAAAATACCACATTTGACAAGGTTTGCAGCAATTTTTTAAACGTAGAGCGAAACCGTGGTATAAAGTAGCGTTTTGTGCGAGTATTTCCGCAATTATTCAATCTTGTTAGCAGCGCCGTAGCTTTAGCAGGCGACTGAGGCTTTTTCCTCAGGCGCTATCGCAATGGGGGCGCTAAACCTTGACAAATTTTCAAAATGATAAGAATCTTTTGGGAGGGGGGCGCAACTTTTCAAATTTGCCTCAAGCGCCAGAAGAGCTTGCTACGGCGCTGCTTGTTAAAGTAAAACCGTGTTATTGGCAATTTACATGAAGCAAACGCCACCATGCGAGAGAATTTCAAATGAGAAAATAACGTATTAAATGAAATTAAAATAAGTTGTTTAGATTTTTTCTTTTATTATGTTGCAGGGAAGGGGGAAACCTTCATAGGCACCACCCCAATGTGGGGTGGTAGTGTGGGATTTTTACTTACTAACCTCCCCCCCTCCCCGACAACAGTGGGATTGGGATACTCAAGTTCATTAATTAACAAAACATTACAATAAATTTAATAATGCGCCAAAACTTTTGCAAACTATCACCATAAAATAACTTTGAATTTCGAGATATATGTCCACATACAGCCGTGTTGTTGGTTGCGCCGCCAACGGTAATGTAAACCGCGAATACTTGAGGAGGGGGAGGGATAATCATTACAAAATTAAATAATTTGAAAGAAAATGGAATAAATAATAAAAAATATATATTTAATCAAAAAACAAACGAAGTTGCGGTATTTTAAATATTAAAAATCAGTTTTATTTATAACGAATATTGTGCGCCGTAGGTGATTTTTTTATATGTTAAAAACCAAATCGTTATAACGGTTACATAATTTTTATTATTATTTTCAGGCTCAAACATTTTTCAGAAATAAAAAACAATAATTGTCGATTTTTAAAAGCTATAATTATTTGTTGAACAGTGCCGCAGGCGACTTTTTAGTAATTTATGATTAATAAATATTGCAAGTTTTCCAATAAAGTGGCTCCTTCACACTTTAAATTTGATTGAAATTGAACAAACAGAAACGTAGCGGGTCAGAAATTTGTCGTTTGCGAAGTGATCTGATACAAATAAATGCAATTTCATAGTAAAACTTTTCGCTGAGAATGTAGAACTAGGTTAAATTCCTAGTTTTTTAAATTAATTCAGATTACAAATAAAAAAATATTAAAACGATCTTTAATCAAGTGGCTTTTAGGTCATTCCGCCACTGAAATGATTTATATAATACTCAAACTAGTGTACAATGAGATTGAATCACAAATATAATTTAGCATAAAAGGCACTTCAGTTGCTCTGAGGAAAAATGAAAAAATGTACTCCTCGTCAACCATCCAAATTCAGGAGATTTATAAAGTAAATTAAAAAAATTACTTTATTTAGTATTTATAGAAATTGTCCTGAGGTAAATATTAAATAATAAATTATACATTTAATGCTATTATTTAGATAAAATTAATATAAAGAAATAATAGAAATTAATGTAAAAATTATTAAGAAGTCTAAAGTCAACTGTAATTGATAATAGCGCGATAATTGCGATTATATTATAATCGAACCTCGTGCTTGTTAATACTATTAATACAAGTTAAAAAGGGTAGATCTGCTTCACACTAGACCAACTACTGCAAAAAAGAAGCCTTGCGCCGAAATGATTCTCCTAGCAAAACGCATTTTATTGCATCGAATCGCACTATTTTGGGCAGGCAGTGAATAATTATTATCCTACATAAATCAATGCAATCCCACATTCCGACTTACAGCAAACATGAACAATAAAAAAATTTAATTAAGTAGAAAATAATTGATTTATTAATATTTTATTGCAAAATTTAATGAATACAGATAGTCGCAATCTATTGTATAAATTTTATTGTATTATTGAATGGTTGATTAATTCAATAACAAAAAGTAAATACAAATGGATTATTAGTAGGTAACTACTTCCTATTGGAAACTTGTTGAAAAATGTAAATTTTTTCCGCTCCTTTTTTTTATGTCCTGCTTACCAAAAAATTAATGTAATTTCCTTTCAAATAAACAGCGTCTGTTTAGTTTATCAATATTTACAGCAATTGATATCTAATACCAGGCACCAATATTATGATAAGCATTAAAAAATGCAAAACTACTACATAATTTAATGTTTCAGAAATTTCCACACAGTTTTAAGCAATAAAAACATTTTAAAAATCTACTTTGAAGACTGGGCTCTTGTCTGCGATGACGAAAAAAATAGCATGCTGCCTAACATGGCTGCAGGTAAACTTTTAAACAAAACTATGGTACAAAAAACCAATCAATTTTATTTGCAGGTTTAGCTTCAATTTTGTTTGCCATCAGTATCAATAAACCGGAATTGAATAGTGAGACAACTTTACAAAAATCTGAGCGACTTAAGACATTGCCAGAACCCATCATTGAAGCTCCTTTAAGAGGTCAGATTTTTTTAAATATATTTTTGTATTATCTGGGAATGTGGCTGCATTTCTGATTCCCATCGGCTGCCTTTGTAATTAAAGTTATCACTTTTTTGCTGATTTTACCGTTTTATATTATTATTATGAAACGTTTGTTTTTATACAAAATTTAAAAGACCATTTCCTACTGTGCTATGTTTGATTTCTGCTTATATTTGTTAATCAGTATGTTTTCATTGCTTTAGCAAAGTATGGTTTATACAATTTTATTTTAAAGTGATTGACTCAAATGGGTTGCTCAATGTTATATAAAGTTTTAATATTTCATTTATGTAAAATTCATTTATTGATTTAAATGTGTAATTTGATTATGTAGTGAAAATGGTGTAATTGATTTATGTTGTTTACAATTTGCATTTTTTACTATTTCTTTGGTAATAATTGAGGTTACAGAGAATATTAAAAAAAGATCAAAATATTTTGTAGAGGTTGAATTTAGATTGGAATCATTCAACATGAATTTGATTAACCATATTAAGAAACGCTCCTTATATTACCTTGTGAGGTAAAAAGAATGTGCAATACTACAGACTACTTAAAAATTTTATTTGCCTCCAATGCTATATAGATTTTATAGTATTTCACTTCTATTATGGTTTTTTATTAATTAATAATTGCGTTCGGAATCATTTAACATTAATTTGATTAACCATATTAGGAAACGCTTCTTATATTACCTTGTGAGGTAAAATGAGTGTGCAATACTACAAACTACTTAAAAATTTTATTTGCCCCAGATGCTATATAGATTTTATAGTATTTCACTTCAATTATGTTTTTATTAATTAATAATTGCGTTCAAGGTATAATAATTAATCCAATAAAAACTGTAATTTACTAATTATAAAAGATGAACATTGCACACTGGCACTTACGAGTAGGTAACAAAAAATTTGTTAAGATCTAATTATTAATTAAAGCTATTCTGCATTAATCTGCCGTTTTTAAATTTAAAGTTACGTTAATTTCAGAACCAAGCAAGGAAGTCCTAAAAGAAAAAAGACGAAGAAAAGTGGCAAAGCAGTTAATTTCATTTGATGATGACGATAGTGTTTTATCGTCCAGTCTGCCTTCAAGTTGTGGTAGCATAACTTCGGATAACAATTCAAGCAACGGAGAATCGAGTAAAAATAAAAAGGAAACTTTAGAAAATAACATGGAAAATAAGGAAAACAGAGCGACACCCATCGACGCAAAAGTAAAACACAAATTGGAGAGAAGACTAAGTCTAGAAAAAAGCGGTTTAACAGACAAATTTTCAACTAACATTGATGGCACTTTAACTCCAGTGGAACACACCAACATTGGCGAACTTACGCTAGTTTCGAATAATGACGAATCTGAATCTCCTGAAACAACCTGTGATATAATTGAAATGCCTTCTGATATTAGTGCCGTTTTAACGGCCGTAGAAGCTAAAAATAAAGAGGAATTGAATAAAGTTAAAGAGCAAGTCCATCAAGTTACTAAAGAAAACGAAAGTTTGAAAGACCAATTAAAGACATATGTGAGTGCAGTACAAATGCTGAAAAGGGACGAAACTAGTTTTCAGAAAGCATTAACCGGTTTACAAGAAACTCCAAGTCCTGATTATAAAAGCGAAGCTAAAATTTACGAAACTAAACTGGTGCAGGTGGGGAACTTAAATATTTTTGTTACGTTATGTTTAAAAATTGACAAGCAAAGCAAACAATTATTTTATAAACATTCAGCAATTGGTCGACCTTTTTAATCAAATATATAAAGTAAAAACATGTCGACAAGGTTGAAAGCTTATGAAATGACGACTTGAATTTTGTGTTGGCTTAGTTTGTAAATTGTTTTTATTAGGTTGCTGAAATGCATGCAGAGTTGATGGATTTTAACGTTCATCTTCAGCAGTGTTTATGCCAGAAGGATGCGCTCCTGGATCGCCTTCAAAGTGAGTTGGAGGAACTGAGAGGGCCGATGCCTTTGGAGGAACTTGCAGGAGATTCGAGTGGAAACGTTAACGTTTGGATACCTTCCGCATTTTTGACCGGTAAGTTGGCCTTTTTGGTGATAAAACAAATTTTAATTGATAATTATAGGTACTGGGTCTGATGTACATCATGTTTATCAGATTTTTTTACGTGCCGGTGCGGACGAATGGAACATTTACAGGCGATATGCTCAATTTCATGCTTTACACTCAGATTTAAAGAAATTAGATGCTACAATTTCAACTTATGATTTTCCACCGAAAAAGAGTATAGGAAGGAGGGACTCTTCCATAGTGGAGGACAGAAGAAAGCGCTTTCAAACTTATTTGAGACGAGTTTTGTCTCATTGGCCTGAGTTAGCTCACTGCAATAGTAGGTTTTTATTGGAGCAACACTTGGAGTTTTTTAAGTGAGTTTTTGAATGTAGATTGGAAGGTGTAAAATTAAAATTTTGGTTTTTAGGGATCAACAAGGCGTTGATAAAAATAAGAAGGGTGTTAAAAGAAATAATGCATCCACTTCGAGTGATAACCATTACACCGGGCTTTAATTAATAGATAATTTTAAAAGTACAAATCTAAGTTAAACAATTCCAGTTTAGTTAATTAAATGTGCAATTATTTGAAGTTGATCATTAAATAATAATAAAAGCAGTATTTTATGTATAATTTGATAAAAGAATTCTTAGGTTTAAGAATATAAAGAAATGTATGATATTGTAACATCACAAATTTATTGTAAAAAGTTTTTTTATACTACCCTTGTATTATGTAGAAAATTGTTAATTGTTATTATACAAATCAATAAAGTTTATGATAGTAATTTTAATGATACTTTTTTTATAGAAAAATTAGGATCATGTTATGATAGAAAAATCATGTCAAATTAGAAATTTTTATTTTACAAAATTAATTATAACTATTATACACATTTTATTATATTGTAAAAAAATATATTAACAGAAATTTCTATTACCAAAAAAACGATAATAGAAAAATGGTCACTATTAATGCCTAAATTTGTACATAAATTAGACAATTAATTAACTTAAATACTTTCATACAAAAATTTACAAAATTAATCTTAAAGTAAAACTGAAGGTTTAAGAGCCTATGCTGGCTATATCAAATAATTCCGTGGCACCTTCATATTCTGATAAACTAAACATGAAGTCGCGGTTTGTGAGTATTGGACTTAATCTAACAAATGGTTCTTCTTCTGCAAAAAATTAAAACAGTTGTAACCTTTAGAATAATAAGTAGGATTAAAATGTTTTGTGGTTTAATAACCCAAGGAATCTAGGAACAATGTGTCTACCCTACTAAAAATAAAAAAATCATACCTATATTTTCAGAAAAACTATCACTAGCGTTCATTGTATTTGAACAGTCTGAAAATTCAAAAAAAAAATAACTAAAAAAGCATAACAAAATTTCTTATTTACCTGAAATATTTTTAAACAAAATTTTGGCAGTTTTTACATCATAATCATCCAGTTCCGCCTCTGGATCATCTATTTCAGGTTCAAATGCCTGCAAATATAACGGCATAAAATGGAGGAAATCAAATTGAAACTGTTTACCTTTTCAAATGTCCTTTTTCTTATTTGAGAACTATGGGAAACTTTAAGGCTGGCTACTGTTGGGGTTGCATTGGATTTGACCTTCAGGTTCAGTGAGCTGGGTGAATTCTATAAGAAAAACGAATTCTTTAAGTTAATGGGTTGTCACAGTATGGCAGTCAACAAAGCGTTCAGTTTTTCATGAAATTTTCAGTTATTTTAAGCATATTGGACAAACATTTTTACAATAAGATAAATAATGAAAACACCCTATTATGGTAAATAGCAAGTAAATTAAAAATCACTGATTTCGAAAAAAATACGGTAGTAGATAAAATTCTGTATGCAACTCATGTGAAAATACATATTCTCGCATTTCTCCACGCAAGTGCGAGAATATCCAAATGCAGAAGCAAAAGAGGGCGTGGAGTGAAGTCAATCGTTTTTCTTTGGGCTCTTCTTTGTTGGAAAAATTCGGTTTTTATTCAAAACTCACAAAAGAAAGTAGTCACTTTAATCCCTTATGTGGTTTTTTGCCCAAGGCGTCAGCCGAACGGGATTAAAATGGTCCTTTATTCGTTATTAAGTATATAAATATTCGCTTTAAGGCAAAATTAAATCATTTAAATTACACTGTAAAAAAAGCACGTAAAAATACATTCAAATACGTGTAATTTTTACATTCAAAATTATAGTAAAAATACATATTGTGTATTATTCCATTGATAATAATGTAATTTCACACTATTACAATGGAATAATACACAATATGTATTTTTACTATAATTTTGAATGTAAAAATTACACGTATTTGAATGTATTTTTACATGCTTTTTTTACAGTGTAGGTAACCTGTAATTCTCCGATTCCTACTGTTGCTTTTATGCAAAATGTCATAAAAATGAACAGCAAATTATAAAAACAAAAAATTTCTATCGGAGATCGCTAAATAATAAGCTTTAATAAATCACGGCTTTACAAACCTACATAAAAATTTTTAAATTAAGCAGGTTTTCCATACAAGTGGGAACCCTGAAATATATGCCATGCACTCTGATGGCTGTAACTCTGCAACCATTCGATTTACAAGAAAAAAGTGGAAGGTCTTTTCTGTAGATAATTTAGTTTACTTTATTTTGAATTACCTAATATTTTGCTCTAAAGTGAACCCAAGCCGAGATATTCATAAAATTGTAATGTATCACGCCTATAAATCTCAATTTTAAAAAACTTAAAAAAAATTTTGAACCAAACTCCCATAAGGTTTGTGCATCTGATATATTAATTTTAGTTCAAGTTTCACACACATACACATAAATAAAACAAAAGAACCACCAAAATTCAAAGCACTTTTACACAAAATGAAAATTTTTTTTAAATAATAGCACGATAAGGCTGTTTAATGTAACAAAAGAGGAGAAAATATTAACTTACATCTAATTGAAAGACACTGTTTAAAGGGGCGTTCATAATTACAACTTTTTCGTCTTCGATAAAGCATTCGTCGAGATCCTCGCTAGTGACATACAAATAGTTTTTAGTGTCGATATCTTCAGTCACATTCTTAATGCTTTGTTCAATTCGACACTTGTGCCTGTCCAACGCATGTTCGTATGCTTCCAATTTCTGTAAATCACTTTTAAGATGTGCAACTTTGCATGTAAACTCTTCCTCATTATACTCAGCTAGAGGATCCTTATAAGCCAGAGGCCTGAAAAAGCGACCCATTTACAAATAAATCGTACGTCAAACCAGGTCAAAAACTTACTTCCACTGAATGCTGTTCTTACTTTTCTTTTCGATCAAACCGATTCCTTCAAGTACATTGGTAATATCATAGATTCGCCTCTTTTGTCGTACGGCCAGCAAATCGGCGGCCTGAAAATCAAAATTGTGGTAAATTAGCACGAAAATTTAAATCAACAATTTTCTCACAATTTTCAAATCCAAAACACCACCTTGAGATTTTTGTAGTAAATCTACAAACTTGGTCGTCAACAAACCCAATGATTTTTCGAAGCGGCTATGCTGGATTTCTGCCATTATGAAGTCTTAACGTTACAAATTAAAAGCATTCCAAAAATTATTATTTTAATCTTACAAAATTCATAAGCGTTGTGCCATTGGTACCATTTCAAGTTGGTAATTACCAACGTAACAACAATAGTGTATTCGAGTGCAATGCTGGTTGCATACCTTATAGGCAAGGTTTTCCTGCAAAAGTCTATCGTTCGAACAGTGGCGGTTTTTGAAGTTGCAATGCCGTGCGCTCTCCCTAAATAAAATCAAAAATAATATTTTTCACTAAAAATCTAAAAATGTACAATTATGAATCGCACTTTGACCTGAAAAATTGGTTTTTCCGAATTGTTGTCACTTGATTGGTTGTAGTCAACAGGGGTAGCTTTTAATATTTTAATTGCCACCGCTGCGCAACCTCTTTTCTAACGTAACGAAGCTGGATAATAGTATAGTACCTATATACCAAGGGACTTAAGTGCACAAACAATCCAAGCCCTGAGACATATACATTATTTTATGCAATTCCGGGACTTAAACTGCAATATAGCCCTCTCAAAATAAATGTCAGTTTGACGTTTCTGAACAATCAAGTTGCATGCGGTCGTCATGGAAACAATACATTTATTTTTACTTAAGTCCCATGGGATTTAAAGTTTAACTTTAATCTTCGACAAAAGGGACTTAAAAGCAGTTCAAGTGCAGGTTAATCAAAATATTTCCAAAAAGACAATGCATTTTTGAGCCAAAAGTAAAAAATTCTTAAAATCTCGAATAAACAAAATATTATGGATCTAAAAGATATGGGCGGTAAATTAAATTGAAAAGGTATCATTTTCAATTGGGGGGGGGGCAAAACAATTTAATTTCGCAATTCTATTACCAACATTACCAATTCTATTAACAACAATCCAATCCCTGGAAGAATATAATATGGACATCACGGCAGTACAGGAAATACGATGGCTTGGAACGGGGAACGTCAAGATGGGAAAGTATTGTAATGTTCTTTGCTTAGCTGCAGTAGCAAGTTAAAAGGATGAACAAGTTGTTAATCAAAATTTAAATAAATGTGTAATTATTAACAGAAATCATGGCAATATGAAAAAAACGATTAATCGTAAATGAAATTAAAATTAGATAATGTAAAAATAATTATTATTTGTTAGTTATAAGTTGTTAGTTAAAAATTTGTTATAAAATTAGGTAATTAGTGATTAGTGTGTTATTCAAACTTATAAAAAGGTTTCTCGATGACATTTATCACAATTTGGTGCGATAAACTGAACGGACAATTATTCGCTTCAAATTAAACAATTATAGTGCATCATATTCGAATTTGCGAGTTGTTCCTATAAAAACAATATTTGAATTAAAAATCTAGTGACGAAAATATCGATTAATTTACCTGCTAATAAAAACTTTATAACATAAAAACAGACAGGCGTTGGAAATTTGCAACAAAAATAATATCCTTAGTAACGTTGTTTGTTTTACCTAACAACGCAATAAGTTTATGAAGATGTACACGTAATTTTGTTGCTCCAGAGTTTTTTTACAATAAAATGTGTTTTTTTTTTCCTTTTTCTTCTCAGGCTAAACCACCCGGGAAGAAGTGTATATTCTGCTAAGTTATACAGATTAATAACAATAAATTATTTAAATATTTAACAATATGAAAATGCGGGTGAACATATTTGATAGATGGGATGAAATGTGAATGGATAAATAAAATAAAATTTTAACAATATACATATAACAATAATACCTGGGCTCGAGTAAAAATGGGTGGCAAATAATAAATTGGATAACTGGAACAGCAATAACAAATTAATAATACTAATAAGGCTCTTTCGAGACGTAATAATAATATTATGTAACTTAAGCTGAAGCACAAATGGCAGCAACCAATAATTGTATAACACGAACAGCAATAAAAAAAAAGTTTAAATATATAAAATGGAACATAAAACGGTAAACGTTTAGAAAGTTAAAAATGGATGGAATTAAAAACAAAAATGAGAACTGATGGTATTAAATTTTTAGTGCCAAGTGTGAGTATAAACAAATTCATATGGAAGTAGATTAAGGGATGGTATTGAACGCTTTTAGTGTATTGATTATTGATTTGCAGAATTTGGTGAATAATTTTGATATGAAACTGTTTTTTGCGATTTGTGTAAGGTCGAAAGGTGAAATATTATAAAAGTGGCAATGGTTAGTATAAGTGTGTCTGGTGTTGGTATATCTTGGGCAGCAAGACAATAAATGTTGCAGAGTCTGCCTACTTTTTGAATCGCAGGGGCACACGTCAGTAGGACTGATCTTAAACCTATACAAATACTCGCGCGCAAACGAGTGACCCGTCAATATCTGTGTCATTTCAAAAGAGGTATCAAAGGCACCTCGAAACAAACGAACATCTTGTAGTGTAGGTAAATGCTGCCGGGTGGTTGAGCCTTGGACGGCATTTCTGTACTCGGTGTCCCAAGTACATGCCGACTCAAGGCGAAGAATAAAATGTGTTAAAATAACCCGAAATAGGGAAGTGAAAGTGGATTAACCTAAAAAGAGGTTATATTACGTGATTATATAAAATTTTATTAGGGTACTCACCAATTTGTATGAAAAATATGGAATTTATGGTGGTGAATATCGTTGGATTGGAAGAAAATTAAATTAGATGAACACAACGATAATTTGAAGAGAAATTGTGGGTAAACGACCAACAATCAAATTATACGAAAAAAAAATGATGCAATCAGGAAGTGAGGTTAAATTTCTTTAACTATACAGTGCGGTACCTACACTGTACCTACAATAAATGCCTGGAAACCGGAATTTTCCCCAAACATTGGAAGTTAGCGAAGCTCGTCCTAATCAGAAAAGGAACAAAGCCCCCGGAGGACCCCACTTCGTACCGGCCCATCTGTCTGCTCGATAACGCGGGCAAGCTATTCGAAAGGCTCATTCTAAATCGCCTCGAGAAAACCATCGAAAACAGCGGCGGTCTATCCGACAACCAATACGGATTCAGGAGGGGAAGATCAACCGTGGACGCCCTAAAGAGGACCATGGAGATCGCGGTGGAGGCAAAGACGGAAACTTGGCGCACCAGAAGGCTCTGTCTACTAGTTACCCTCGACGTTCGGAATGCATTCAACAACGCGGGGTGGAAGCACATCCTTGGGGCACTGAGGAACCTGGCGACGATCGACAATGACATATTCAACCTAGTGGTCAGTTACCTAGAGGAAAGACGCCTGATAATAGGCGACGGAGAACAGGACGAAATCGAGGTCACCAGCGGAGTCCCTCAGGGCTCGGTGCTTGGACCGACGCTATGGAATCTAATGTACGACGGGGTGCTACGTCTGCAGCTCCCACAAGGTTGCACCACTGTGGGTTTCGCGGACGATCTCAACGTGGTAATCGTGGGCAAGGACGTGGCGGAGATCGAGAGATCCGCGACGCAGGCCCTGGAAAAAATTTCCGCCTGGGTACGCGAAAGAGGACTCACCCTAGTCCCCGAAAAGTCGGAGGGAGTACTACTAAGCGGAAGAAGGAAAGTGCCCGCGGTTCTCATTCGACTAAACGGAGTTCCAATCCCATGCAAGGATTCGGTAACCGTCCTCGGCGTATAGATAGACAAAAATCTAAACTTCGCAGAGCACATCAGGGAAGCGGCAGCAAAGGCAGGAGCGGTCACGACGTCGCTTGCCCGCCTATTGCCCAACATGGGTGGCCCAAAACAGGACAAAAGAAGAAGCCTCGGACTGGTGACGCAATCAATCATATTATATGCGGCACCGATATGGCATGAAGCACTCCGAGTAAACAGGAACGCACAGAGATTGCTAAGCGTCCAGCGAAGAATGGCGCTACGAGTTTCCTGCGCCTATAGGACGGTCTTGCTCGACGCGGCCCTCGTCTTGGCGTCGATGCCCCCAATCGACCTTCTCGCCTTGGCAAGAGGCAGAACATACGAGGGAGCAGAGGATGCCGGGAAGGAGATGGCCGAGATTTGGCAGGCCAGATGGGAGATGGCAACTTGCGGCTTGTGGACCCGACGACTAATCCCCAACATCAAAAGATGGATCAAAAGACGGCACGGACAAGTAAGCTTCCACCTCACACAAATGCTGTCAGGGCACGGCTGCTTTGCCCACTACCTACACAGATTCGGAAAGTTGGCAAGCCCCCCGTTGCAGGTATTGCGAGGAAATCGACACCGCGGAACACTCCCTTTTCCACTGTTGGAGATGGGAACGCGAGAGGACAATGGTCTCCCTAGCACTGGGGTACACGATGACTCCCGAAGACCTAATCGAAGCAATGCTTGTCGACGAGACACAGTGGCAGCGGATAACTACCCTCGTCACCACCATATTAAGATGTAAGGAGGCAGCCGGGAGAGCCGAGCAACAGGCAGCCGCCGCCGCTACTCTAACGGAGGACACACAAACGGAGGACGACACACAAATGGAGGACTAACGATTCGACGCGAAACCCGGACAGGTAGAAGAGAGGCATGCGGAAGAGCACACGCCACACGCGAGTTCCATCGCATTGCCCCCTACCCGGCCGACAAACTAGGACGACACTATCAAAGGAGAAGAACGTGGTCCGATTCTAGGACACATCATCCCGGAAGCAATGCCTGACGGCGGACACCCGGGAGGACAGGTAAGGAAGAAGGTAAGTATAACTATATAGTGCGGAATTAATGAACAAAATAAAAGGTCAGAAATCTTATATTAATAAACATTTAATTGCATAATCTATTTATTTAAGAAATTTTGTTATCATTAAATTTAAGGCGTGTACGTAAACTTTAATTGTTTCCATAACAACCATTTATAAAATTTTATGAAAATTCTTCATTAAAATCAAATTGCCATGAAAATGTTATTTTCAATTTAAAATCAAATAAATCAATATTAAAAATTTATGAATTTTGTTCATTTTAATGATGAGCTAATGCAATCAAGAAAAGTTATTAGCAATAAAAGAATTTTTTTATAAAATTAAGAGCTAGCCGTGGTGACCTACAAAATTCGTCCACAAAAGTTATCATTGTGGGATAAGCAAAAAGGTAAGGGAAAAAGTTTATTGAAAGCATAATTTAATTAGTAAGGTAAAGGGGAAACATTACATATTTATTTGATCGTACCAAACGTAAAGGCTCAGTAACATTACAGTATGTGGTCTTCTACAGTGGTACTGAAGACAGACACGAATATGGAACAGGATTTGTAGTCAAAGAAGAACGTATGACCAGCGTAATTAAATTTGAACCAGTCAGCGAAAGGTTATGCCTTTTGAGAATGCGAAGTAAATGGTGTAATATAACATTAACTAGATGATACCCCGTCCGAGGACGGGCAACTAGAAGGACGGGCAGGCAGCCAAGGTCATATGACTTTTGGATTGCACTGAGAGCTTTCCTTAATCTTCATTCAACTTAAGTTACCTTGGGTAGCTGCCCGTCCTTCTAACTACCCGTCCTCGGACGGGGTATCATCTAGTTTACAATATAACAACGTTTCAGTTGATCAACGTTATGATTGGCTCTGAAACATGCGGACGGACACGAAGCCAGACCATAAGGCTTCTTTCTATACCTTGCATAGAAGCCTAAATAAGGCTTCTTGTTATACTTTGTACAGAAGCCTAAAAGTAGCGCACTGCCTACCCAGTTCTTAGACTTCTTTACACACAGGGTATTTCCAACACGATTTGAAACGCTCTGTATGATTTTGAATTATGCCGACGGACGTTCAAATTATTGGCTTCCACTTGCAAATATGAGTCGACAATCCACTGTTGCGTAAGTATTCCCGCACTCATGATCGGATTGAAATCGTTTCTAATTGCTGTTTGCGCAACTTTAAATTGTAACACGCTGATTTTATTACGGGATTGCCGATATCCTTCGCAACTCCAATTGGGTTGCCACCCCGGTTCGCCAAACGGATAAAGAATGCCATAAGTCATAGGGTCAAGATTTGGACTGAGAATATTGATACGAATGAATTGTTGTGCATTGTCAACGGGATTTCGAGGATAGATACGGATATCACGTTCAAAAGGAGGTTCGCCGTCATCATTTACGAACACCATTGCAATTTCATTGGACGTTGGAGCATTGTAACGTCTTTGATCAGACTGCCGATCGCGCCGCATCACCATATTGACGACCGGAACTGGTTGTCCTTCTTCTTCGGCTCGTACACGCTCTTGTTGCTCAATTTCTTTCATCAGGCAATATGAAGCTGCGATACGATTGTTGATGCGGAAGAAACGATCGATTTTCTCAATCACTTCAGGTAGACAACCTCTATTCTCAGGCAGATTTACTCGTTCATTGACCGCTTCTGTCGTGTCCATTACATACAGTTGTGCAAACTTTCTTGTTTGTCCTTCAGGTGGATACAGGTTTGTGGTTCTGTGGTACGTCTGTCCATGAATTTTGAAAACGTATGGTCCGTTACCTGGCATTGAAACAATCTCTGCTCCCATTGAAGCGAAAGAAACCGAGGAATCGTAAGAGCGGATGTGCTGACGAAAGTTCTTGTAGTAAGGATTATCTGAATCTGAAAGCATAGAGCGAAGAAATTCGGGATATAACAATAGATTCCCATGTTGATCGAGCGTTTGCGGAATCTTCACTTTTCCTTTATGATAGCAGTTTTGTTAAATTGTTTATCAACTAGACGCTCCTTGGCGAAATTCTTGGAGCCGCAGAACTGACAGATGGAATTCATTTCTCCACAATCGTGTCGAGTAACGTGAGATTCATCAAATCTCAATGCTCTTATTTGGAGTTGAATTGCTTGACTTTGGTATCGATTTTCTTTCTGTCGATGTATCGCATGGGACCGAGCGTCAGCAGCTTGCCGCGCTTGAGTTTCTTCTAAAGTTTCACGTTGTTGACGTATCGCATGGGACCGAGCGTCAGCAGCTTGCCGCGCTTGAGTTTCTTCTAAAGTTTCACGTTGTTGACGTATCGCATGGGACCGAGCGTCAGCAGCTTGCCGCGCTTGAGTTTGTTCCAAAGTTTCACGTTGTCGACGTATCGCATGAGACCGAGCGTCAGCTTGTCGCTGTGATCGAAGCTGTTCTTCTGTGTTATTAGCTCTTGTACGTGCTTTTCTCTCACGATTCAATCGCCGTCGCTTTGCAGCAGGATTTTCAAAATTTTCATTATCCATTATGGAAGTTCACATAATGCTTTTTTGGAAATAGCTGTCCTATATAGACAAAATGATACGATGATACGTTGATCCGATGATACGTTGATACGTTGATACGATGATACGTTGATCCGATGATACGTTGATCCGATGATACGTTGTGTGTTCGGTTCGGTTCGGTTTGCTTCGGGTATTTCCGTGGGACAGACAGAAAGAAAGACTTGGCCTTTTATAATAAGAGATATGCTTACACGCGCCCACGGAGGAGGCAGATGAAGAAAAAAAGATGCCTTCTATGACTCAGTAGAGCAATTGATAAATGGAGTGCCCAAGCAGGACATGTTGCTGGTGATTGGCGACTACAACGCCAAGATTGGGAAAGAACCCACAGCAATGCCTTTTATCGGTCATCACAGCCTACACGAGGAATTTAACGATAATGGAAACAGGGTGGTTGGCCTTGCTGCTGCCAATAATATGAGGATAAAGTCAACTATGTTCCCACACAAGAAAATCCACAAACAAACTTGGATATCCAATGATGGGCGCACCAGAAATCAAATAGACCATATTGTAGTAGACTCCAGACACAGTAGTACTAATGTACTGGATGTGAAAGGTTGCAGGGGGGGCTGAGGCGGATTCGGACCACATTCTGGTCAAAGCAAAGATCAGAATGCGAATGGCAGCAGAAGGAAGAAAAGGCAGTAGTGCCCCAGCAGAACGAGTAAATATTGAAAAATTAAAAGACCTCCAGGTAAGGCAGAGTTTCCAGCGGGAAATGGAGGAAGCGTTAAGCCAAAAACTGACCGAAAGAAGCGATATAGAGGCAGTGTGGAAACAAATTAAGGAAAACATTGTAAGTGTCAACAAGAAGATCCTTTTGGATCTATGCCTAAACATAGACGCAAAACTTGGTACGATGCTGAATGCCAGAAGCTGGGACAAGAAAGAACGCAAGCAAGGCTCAAACAGCTGCAAAGCCCAACAGATATCAATACGGCCAAATACTCCAATGCAAGAAACCAGTACCGTAAAACAATTAGACGGAAAAAGAGAGCACACGAAAGACAAAAATTATATGAACTGGAGAGGAAAACAAGGAAATGGTATCAAGAGATCAAAGAACATAAGAAAGGCTATCAACCTAGGACTGCGGTAATGCTCAAGAGAGACGATGGGACGTTGGTGACAACAAGAACCGAGGTTCTTAGCACATGAAAAAATTATTTTTCCCAACTCCTGAACAAGACGACGCAGGAAAGTGGCCAACACCGACAATTTTATTCTGCTGGAGTACTGGTTGAGGCACCGACGACGGAAGAGGTATGTGAGGCAATAGAAAAACTCAAAAATAATAAAGCACCAGGGCGAGACGGCATTCCTGCAGAGTGTCTCAAGAATTGGGGAACACATATGGTCAATATAATGCAATATCTTATAGAACTTATCTGGAAATACGAAAAGATCCCAGAAGAATGGAAAGAAGGGGTAATAATCCCAATACACAAGAAGGGCGATAAAAGGGCATGCAAAAACTATCGGGGAATCTCCCTCCTGAATAACGCATATAAAATACTGTCAAATATATTACTCCAGCGGGTTACACCATACGCAGATGAGATCATCGGAGAGTATCAATGTGGTTTTAGAGCTGGAAGATCCACCACTGATCAGTTATTCACCATCCGCCAGCTGTTAGAAAAATGCTGGGAATTCAATAGAGACATTCACAACCTATTTGTCGACTTTCAGCAGGCGTACGATAGCATTGCTAGAGTGCGTCTGTGGGAGACAATGGAGGAATACTGCATCGCTGATAAACTGATCCGTTTTGTAAGAGCATGCGTGGAGGGGTCCCGAAGCTGTATCAAAATTGAAAACGAAAGTGGCAAGATGTTTTCAATAAACTGTGGACTAAAGCAGGGAGATGCGCTGTCGCCCCTGGTGTTTAATATTGCGCTTGAGAGAGTCGCGAGGGCCGCGAGGATACAGATGCAAGTGTTTGGACCTAGGGGACCTAATCTGCTCCTTGCCTATGCAGACGATATTGATGTGGTAGGAAGATGTACAGTCGATGTGAAGGAAAATTTTGTGCGCATGGAGGGGGAACCCAATAAAATAGAGCTCCGAATAAACGAAGAGAAGACGAAGTATATGCACGTAGCAAGAGATCGAGGACGAGATCGAATAAGACAAAACGTAACTATGGATGAGTACAACTTTGAGCATGTACAATCGTTTAAATACCTTGGTGCGGTGATAACATCTAGTAACAGCATACATGAGGAAATCAAACAAAGAATAAGCCAAGGCAACAGGTGCTGTTTTTCGTTACAACACATACTGAAGTCTAAACTAATAACAAGATAAAAATATATAAAACTATTATAAGGCCAGTTGTAACTTACGCAGGCGAAACATGAACGATGACTGTACAAGATACGCTGATGTTAAGGCGCTTTGAGAGAAAGGTGCTGCGAAAAATCTACGGACCACTGAGAGACCCAGAAACTGATCAATGGCGAATAAGAACAAACGTCGAACTGCAACAGATGTATAACTGCCCCGACATAGTGCAAGAAATAAAACCACAGAGGTTGCGATGGGCAGGGCACCTAGTTAGAAGTGACAACGAACGACTAATAAAAATAGTTTGGGACGAAGCACCACAAGGAAGGAGGCCACTTGGAAGACCAAGACTGAGGTGGCGAGACGGCGTCAGCAGAGATCTTAGGATGCTAGAGGTAGACATGGACACATGGATGGAGTCCGCACAAGACCGCCAGAAGTGGAGGCAAATTGTAGAGGCAGCCAAGACCCACAACGGGTTATAGTGCTATGGAGTAGTAGTAGTAGTAATTCTATTACCGAGAGGGGGGGCAACTGACTTGCTCATCGATGGAGGCTAATAATTTTTTATAATGACTAAACTTATATTAAATTACCACAAATTAAATTTTTCACTTTTTGTGGAAATGTTGTGTGCCACAGTTTGAGGCACGTCGGATTGGCAGCGACCCATTGCACTCCCCGTATTAGCCGCCACTGCTCCAGTCATTTAGATAGTTTTGCGAGGAAAGTTTTCAGATTTTGAGGTACTCGCTTTTCGAATTTTAACTTTGCCACCTCGGATTTTTGTCAGCAACGCTACCATATTGAAATAAAATTTTTACTTTCCGAACCCCCTAGGTAAGGAAAGTATTGTTATCAGGCAAAATTTAACCCCCCAATTTTTTGACAGATGTTCATGTTTTGAGGTCCCCTGAATCCATTTTTATCATTTTTGGAAGGATGTCTGTATGTATGTGTGTGTGTACGTCTGTGAACACGATAGCGTCTAAACGAAGCAAACAAATCATTCCAAATTTTGCATATAAGCTTTTTCCTGTCGTAGGACGAAGCCAGATGAAAATAAATTAAATCGTCTAACGGGAAAGGGTGGTTTACCTGGAGCTATTATGACATTATACGTCATAACTTCGAAACGAAATTAAATATGTAAAAATATTAATAACAAAAAATTACCGCTATAGAATTTTCTACATTTTTTGTCCTACAAGTTTTTCTCTAAAATATACAGGGCGTTTAAAAAATTTTCGTATTTGTAAATAAAATAGTAAAGCGTATTCTACTAATGAAAATAAGATGAAAAGTTTCTAATAACATGGGTCCAGAAATGCTTCGTTTGCAAGATATAGGCATTCAAAAGTTTTTTTCTTCCTATTTTGGCAAAATATAAAATTTTTCATCGATTAACTGTTGAAATTATGTAACCATTTTATTAAAAAATATAATATAAAAATTTACGTCTGTTCGGAAAGTTATGCGATGGCCACATCAGATTTTTTTTCAAGTTTTTCGTCAATATCTCCTTTCGGTTCATATTACGATGAAAATCGTTTCATAATAAATTAAACTAGATAACATTTCATATAATTTATCTATCGATTTGTCTTCTCTGGAATGCGAAAATTTTGCACGAATAAAAATTCAATATACTATACCATAAAGGGATCAAATTTAAAAAGCTTAAAAGAACTGGGCCCTTTTGCATTTTAGGGAGACCCAAATATATTCTCATAGGTCACCTACAACAGTGTTATTTATCGACGGCTTTTTAATTTTGTTCAGTTAAAATTTAGATTTGTCTTCGCATCAAAAAAAATATTTTAGTTTTTATTATGGGAATGTAACTAAAAAAAAATGCCAGTGCTATGTAAATGAATTGACGTGGGTTAGAGAGATTTTTGTGCCAGTTGATTTAATAAATAAAGAAAATCGAAAATCATTTTATTTTTCCCAATATTTTTGGAGTTTTATAATAAATTAAAAATTAAAAATAGTCTATTTCTCCAATATCTTTATTAAGTGAACGAGACGCGTTTCTAGAATCTCAATATATTCTCATTTTCGGTCGTTAAAGGCTGTACAAAATAGAGAAAATTACGAATGTACCAGTGATGAATGAAGTAGGCACTTGAGTTGATTAAGGATAAATTAATTTTTTCTGACTTGTCTGACGTGGATGTTCTACAATATTTCAACCTCCTAAAAGTATGTGTCGAACAGAACTTCTTTTCATTTGATGATAACTCATTTGTTATGAACGATGATTTGCCAATGGGCGGCTGCTTATCTCCGTTTTTGGCCGACCTGTTTATGGATAATTTTGAGTGTAACCACATTACCAACAATAATATCTTCTATAAAAATCTTTGTTATTACTACAGATAATATGTTGATGACATAATCGGTTTATGGATTGGGTCTCTTGATGAGCTGCATAATTTTTTTATCCTACATTAATGATATCCATGATAATATTAATTTTGTTCTTGAAATTGGTGATCTGGGAGCTATTAACTTTTTAGATGTTAGCATTAGCACTGGTAGACACAAATTTAATGTGTTCAGAAAACCAACATACACTGGCCAAACCATTGATAGCAATTCATTCCACCCAATTTCACATAAACTAGCTGCATTCCATCATCTTGTAAATAGAGCTCTAAGTATTCCTCTTAGAATATCGGATTTAGAGGTAGAATTTAATGTGATAAAGAGCATTGCTAGACAAAACCATTACAATGATCAGATTGTCGACAAGCTAATCCGAAGACACAAATACACAAAATACTTGAAACAAAATTTTGGCATGCCGGATGCTGCAGGTGAGTTGGTTGAGCCATTCGGCGTTGCGACCTATGTTGATGATGTCCTGTCATCGAAATTAAAAAACATTTTAAAATCAATTAATGTTAGGGTAGCCTTTAGAAGTGAGAAGACATTTAATTTGCTCAACGCTAAGGATAAACTTAGTAGAATGTCAACAACTGGGGTATATCAGCTCTCATGCGGACGTTGTAGTAGTTTTTATGTGGGGAGGACGGCTAGATCGTTTAATGTTAGATTGAAGGAACACCTAACTTGCTGGTTCAAAAACAGCAAGCAATCTATATTTGCTAACCATCTTCTGGATACAGGACATGATTTTATAATGGAAACTGGATTTCGGATCTTAAAGACAGCTAGGGGAGGGAGTGCTCTGAATAATCTAGAAGAAATTTCAATTTTAAAAGCAAAAAAACTGTTCCCCGCAGAATGTTTAAATATACAGAGTAATTTCAATGAATGTTTTATTTTGCCAATTGTGTTACGGTGGTGCTGATAAGCAGTTTGTTGCTAAGCACCAGTTGATAACATAATTGTCTTTTATTTTAATTTTTCATTTGATATACTAACGACTCTTAGGCCCAGTTGTTCAGTTTCGGGTTATATTTTAACCTGGGTTATATTCCATAGAAATGATTGTTTCAAGAATTGTATCCATGGAAAATAATTGAAGGGCCTAATAGTGGAAAAAGTAGTTAACGGCCGTATTCATAGACAAAGTGTTACTTACACTTATAACTTTACTTGAAAAATTAACCCCTTTCTACTTGAGTAATTGATTTTTATCAATGTATTTCATCTTAGTTTTTATACCAAGTTTCAGAATTTCCAAGTGTTTTTGCCCGAAAATGCTTCTGTGCAATATAAATTTGACCCTTGAGTAAATACTTGTACTTAAGTAACGACTATGAATTTGAGCATAAGTCACTTTTTTTTCAATTTGTTGATTTTTATACTAATTTGTAGAGAATAAATGCCGCAATGTGAAAATGTGCTCAACTACAAATTGAAAAAAAAGTGACTTAACTACTTTTTCCACTAGGCCCTTCAATTCATGTTAAAAGATAACCTAATACTGAACAACTGGACCTTATTAATTTAATTTGATATAAATATTTGACACCTCTTACGTTTTTATGTAAGTAAAATGTGATTTGTTGATGTTTTTACATTGACTAATTTTCTCTATTTTGTAGTACAGCCTTTAACGACCGAAGATGAGAATATATTGAGATTCTCGAAACGCGTCTCGTTCATTTATTAAAGATTTTGAAGCAATAGGCTATTTTTAATTTAATTTTTAATTTAAATAAAGAAAAGTTATATAAATTAAATAGTTCTGGGTGATTTAAAAACAAATTAGAAGAGCGTTTGGGATTAGATTATATGGGAACGAACCCCTAAGGGTGTCCACTCCAAATAAATTTAAAATTTCCTATAGCAAAGAGGAAGGTTTATAGAGTATACTGTAAAAATTTCACTTGCGAAAGTATTATCAAAATTTCGAGAAAAATCAATTTTAAAATAGCATAATTTTGCATGTAAAATGCATGTCGAAGCCACGCCCATAGCCGAGGTTATAAATATATTGCTATGATATTTTGTTACCCCCTTATATCGCGCAACTTTTCTTGCCTCGGCTATTCAGCGCAGAGTTTTCCCTTTTCTCCGGGCTAAAGGCGGGATCCAAGAAACATTTAAAATACTTCACCTAAATCAGTGATTTTTGATGTAAAATAGTAAGAATGAATCGTAGCTTGTGTCTGTTTGTTCTTTAATTTACTACTGCTATGAAAATAATTAAATTAAACGCAAAACGTTATCAAATCAGAAACAATGCAATTTATTCAACACAAATAAAATAATTTAGACAAATTATTGATTTTCTCACACCTAAACAAATTAAACTTTACAATAAAATCCCCAAAGTACTATACACGCCCGAATTTTTAAACGATGTGTCTATTTAGCAAAATTATTAGTGCGTCACATAACTCTTACCGAAAATGTAATGTTCTTCCGGAGTTTACTGAAGGCCAACATGACGTGGAGCATCCACACGTGAAGAATATTGTTGAAATCTGCTTCCTTTCTTGGACCAAACACAACAGGTAGGCACGACCAGTGGATAACTATCTTCCTCAAATCGCACGATCAATGACAGATAAGCAACTTAAACAAATTTTCTCCAATCAATTTCCATTTATATAACTTTTCTTCCTATCTCAAAAATTATATCCGAATCCAAAATTAATAACTTGTGTCTATCTTTTATCATCAATAAAATAAATACGTCCTCTCTTGCTGACGATTGACCTTTTCGACTCTCACGGTTCTCTTGAAAATCCTCAATACCAAAAACTAAATTCGGATTGTAATACGATCCGCACGTCTTCACTTTTCGATCGTTCGCTTCGGAATCCAATACCAAAAACTCAATACGAAATTATAATACCATCAGCCCACCTTTACTTTTCAGCGGCTGACCTCCGAATCCTTTCCTTTCATTCCGTTCTCATTTTCCAAAATCTCCCACCAATTAATTATCCACTCGCGCGCACTCGCAAAGTTCCCAAATTATCACATTCAATTTAGCGCAAATCCTAATTTAACAAATAAACCAAAATAAGTTTAATTTGTTTCTGATACTTAAATTTCAATTGAAACAAATACCACCAATATTTTGTCATTTACAATGTCATCAATATTTTCAGATCTAACAACGTTTGCTTGTTCCGGATGTGAGTCAGGGGCAGTTCAACAATACTTCAATTAAAGAAGATTCAGACACAATTCAGTTGCTCATCTATTTTGGTCTATTAAATTATGTAAATCATAAGTGTTTTGACTAAATTGCACAATCACATCATAATCTTAACAAAATATCACAGCAATATGTTACGGTCGCTCGATGCGGATCGCATTTACCAGTCTACTGCCGTGCTTATAACATCCCTAGCACGGTCGCCAAACTGAATAAAAAAACTGTTCTTTTCAGAACCACAAATATTTTAAGAATAAGGTCTCTTAATAAACATAAAAAACTATGGGGAAAACCTAGGCCTTGCGGGGCTAAACCCCCGCGGCCGGTTTTGATGGTGCAAATTACTTTTTTGGGTGGATCTGGCACGGCCAGAATTGGGCCAGAATTGGGTACGCCGCTCCGCGGCAGAGCTAAACATACGAGAAAGCGCCACCCATCAAGCAAACCGGGATGAAGGCAACCGGGATTTTAAACCCCCAAAAAATCGCGTAAAAACAAAAAATAATCGATGTTACATGTACGAGAGACGAGCTGCATCTGCCGGTGCGAAAAACTCTAAGTGTTAGGGTCATTCATTACGCATGGACCGACCACAGAATGAGCGACGCGCAATAATCTCGTTAAGGAATCTCGTTAAATTAGCAAACTTCAAATTCGATTTACTCAAAATTTTGCTAATACATTCGTAGGTTTAAATTATATCAGTATCTAAATATATAAAAGAGAAGATCTGCTTGCTTGCGTGTTTGCGTGCTTGCGTGTTTGTTCGCTATACGTTCCTAGACCCGTGGACCGATCTCAACCAAATTTTGCACAGTTATTTTGTAGCTCCAGGCGCAACTATTCTCGCATATATGGAGAAGAAATTCGAGCGGGGTAAAAAGTTATTCGCTTTTTTCGAAAATCAAATCACAAGTTTGACAAAATAGTACATTATGCACCAAGGTAGCAAAGTGACACTTTTTTGGCCCCAGGGTAAAGGATTGTTTACACGAGGCGCCAGCCGAGTGAAACAATTACCCATGGGCCAAAAGTCACTTTACTGCCGTCGTGCATATACTGTTTTTTGCAATTCCGGGAGGTAAAGTAGGAACTTCGCCAATTTAGAAACTTAAAGCAAAAATTTAACGCATTTTTTTTATAATACCTACACGTGGTCGATGCATATATTCATCCTTATCATTACTTCGCACGAAAAGTTGACTAAATTTGCTAAATGTGGCGCCATCTCACGGTTTTCCAACAATCAAAAATTGTGACTTTTCGTCACAATTTACTCGCATAAATTCATCCTAGTCACTTTTGGTCACTTTTAAACGTCAAATTAAACGTACTAAGTTTCCACATTTGTGGAAATCAGGTCTTAGTAAGTTATCTATTATAAACCAAATAAAGTGCGATTTATTTTCGTCCTAATTTGGGTAGGTTATTCCGCCAGATGGCGTTACGTTTACTACTAGCAAGTCAACTTTGCGTCATCGAGTAATATATAGGGGTACATTAGCATGAAATATTTTCGGGTCGGTGCTTCCCCTTTGCAATAGGAAATTTTCAATTTATTTGGAGCGGACACCCTTAGGGGTCCGTAATCGATTATATTAATTGACGCCCAAAGTGGGGCAGTTGCGACTTACATTGAAATCAAAAATTTAGCGATCATTTTTATCAAAAACGTTTATTTAACGAATTTAATTTAATTTAATAGATAATTTGGAGTGGATTTACAAACATGTTGATTAATAGTTAAAAACTTAGAAGACAACATCAGTAATAAGAATATTTAGCACTCAATGCAATGGAAGCAAATATGATAATAAAAATAAATATGTAGAAGTTTTCATGCGATAAGTACGGAAGTAAACCAGGATAAAAATTTAAGAAGGCTTGGAATTTATGAAGAGGATGATAAAAAATTGAAAGGGCATGGATATGACAACATACACACGGATTTTGCAACTCCACCTTTTTCCAATAATACACAATGTGCTGCAGAAGTGGAGGACACCTCTTTGATTAAATTTTTAAAAAGGATGGAGGAGAAATTTGATATTCAAAATAAGAGCTTAAATGACATGAATTAAGAACTGAAATTAACGTTGGTGGCGCTGCAAATGTAAACAAATATGGCCGCTTTAATTTGGTTGAAGTAAAGGTAATAAGGCACAATATCAACAAGTTGCCAATAACGGTATGAAGAATGAAATGAAACGCTTAAATTAATGATAATATGATACGATTGAACGAGTTGATAGAAAAGCTTGTTAAATGAAATTATTGATATTAAAAGTACAACGAAAACCAACAATAACAAATGATCACCACCTAACTACAGATGAATTAATCAGCAAATAAAAACCAACGGAAATAAATAAAAATCATAAATTTGGTGTTGTAAGAAGTGAAAGAAGATTAAATTATAAAAATTGGAATAATACGAAATTCGGTGTAAGAAAAAAATTCAAAGCTAGAGGTGTATTAAGAAGATCAAAAATTAAAATTATACAAGAAATTCAAAATTTTAAATATAACAGATAATAATAGTAATAATTTAACCCTTAAACGACGACGATGCGCCGGTTAGTCAATGAATCGTTCCAGGTCTGTCATGAATTCAAGTATTTTTACCAGACTTTAAAAAAGTGATAATTAGTGAAAAAATGACCATCACTTTTGGAATATTTTTGCAAAATAATTAATTGGAATTTTTCAAGGTTTTTTTCAGATGCGTTGTTGATAAGTTAAGATAAATGTTTTCGAGAACTCCATGGTCAGATCAATTTCTAATTATTCATGTATATTTCCAAAGATCCAGGACTGCCAAAGCAATTGTTGTTGTATTTTTATACAGTGATAAAAAATATTGATGTAGATGTTTACTGTTTACAAACAATAAAACTTGATTTTATCTAATTTGTAAGTTAAAAACCTATTAGTATGCAGTGAACTGCAACATATTTAACTATTTAAAACACATTAATTAAATATGCAAGTCGAGGAATTTCTCCTCGCCTTGGCAAGGTTAATAATAAACATTTACAGGTTAATTAAAATATCATTTAGTAAATCATGTACGGGGCTAGCCAATTAATCTGGACTGGCGTCGCAAAACTGCCCTTAGTCGGTTTATCTTCGATTTTACTGTTAAGGCTTTGATATGGAACAAAAAGCAAATAGTACCTATCAAGTTTTTCTTAAAACTCTGAAGAAGTGCTTTAGAAATTAATTGTTTCTCTTCCCTCCCTCTAATTAAAATTTTAATTCAGTATTCAGTACATTAATCATTAAAACATAACATTTCGCCTTAAGTTATTGAAGTCAAAAAAACATCAAAGTATAACTTTTATTTAAAGGCCTACAGGCCGCACAACTAAGGCAATTTTCAGGACCGAACCAGAAAATATTTTACTTTTATGCCTCTCCCCCTACCCGCCGATTAAAATAATAGTATAAAATTAATCTTTTAGGAATTAAATTATTTCGTAACTACTTTTTTCATTTAAATTTTATGCCCTCCCATTGGAAGAATTCCCGAGCCGCCACCGCTCAATGCACTGCTCATTTTATAGTCCCTATCCGGGAATATAATAAATTGTTGAACCTCGTATACACCTTAGAATAACATCCAGTTTTTTGTAAATAGAAAGATTTTGGCATAATTAATTTGTAAAATTTACATGAAATTACTTCTATAAATTAAAACTTTCCGATACTTTACGGTATTCTAGCTGCAATTTATGAATTTAAAAGATGTCGAAATTTTCAAACAACCACAATGTACGCAAGGTATGCATATTTATATTTTTCTGATAATAATTAATGTTATTATTTTTTATATTAATTCTCAATAGTTAAAAATCAATTATTTTGAGTTGGATGTTTACCAATCAGCTTTGTTCTTTCAGGACCCCAAAATTTTATTAAAACATGTAAATTTTTCAAAAAAGTTACACAACGAAGTTCAGAACATTGAAAAAGTAGTCAATTGGGCTGATATTTTTAATGGAGAAACTTCTCACGATGTTGTCTCTTCAATAGCAAACCAATTCGTCCACGATGTTAATAAATTAATTTATAATTTACATCACATTATGGTTCTTATCATTTCGAATTGAAAAACCGAAAACTAACTTTGCTGTTCTTCTAGATTAAAATAAATAAATCCCAATCCAGTTACAACGACTTAAAAGTTCTCGTTAGCAAATTGAGCAAAACTTCTGCTAATTTGCAGGAAGCATTTGGACAAGAATGTGTAATAATAAAATCAAAACTGATAACAGAAATTAAAAATATTGTCAAGGAAGCCCAATCCTTACTACGGATCGTCGAAAAGGATGAATTACATGGTATTTCCAAAATTTTAGAAATCGGCCCTTTCTTCTAATTTCAATCTTTTCTTGTGTTTTAGAATTGAAGACCGAATTGGTGGATTCGTTAAGCGAAATTCTGAGCGATCTTCAAAAGGTGCTGATTTATAACCACTTGAAGAAACTTACACCAGAAGAACTAGAACAAGTTTTCAATGCATGCGAAGAAGAATGCCGAAACATAGTGGCTGCTAATCATTTGAAACATGCAACAAGCGTTGAGAAAACGATATTAGAAAGGGTTGTTAGACATACCCTTCATGGTGTTATCAGTGCCCAACGTATAGTTTTTCATCTTCACAATGTCGTACGTTTAATTTAAAAATCATTTAAAAATATAGTTTACATAAAAAATTTTATAGTCCAACAATTTCAATGATCCAGTTAAAGAAAAAATTAATCAGGCTGCGAAAAACTTAAATAAAGTTTGTATGGACATAACGGTTGGAATGTACCAGATGAACCGTGGTGGTGAAGGAACTTCTCCTTTGGAAAAATGCATGATCGATGGCTTCCAGGCATTTAGGGACATCATACAGTTAACAAATGTTATAAATCTTTGCGATAAAAGTGGAAAAGGTATTGTTTATTCAAGTCTAAAAGTAATTTTCCATTAATAATTCGGTCCTGAAATGTAATTTTAGACTCTGAAAACTTGCAAAATTTGGTGTTTTATGGATTATCCGCTGCACTTTGTTTGGCAAGAAGATTTATACGAGATATGAGTATCGATGTATTGGAAAACATGTAGTTTTTGAAAATTGTAACATTTTCTGTAATATCTTAAAAATTGTAAACATTTTTTAATATAATTTGCAATATTTCATTCGATTTAACTCGATTTGCATTTGTTCGGAAAAATGTGGATTTTTCTTTAGGTACTAAATTTCATATTACAATATCATACTTTACATATTTGATTGATTGCCATATTATTCAAATAAGCAAATTGTGGTTCGATTGATGACATCAAATTTTTTATTAAGGTTAACTTATAATGGATCTTTGGAGTTACACCTCCGTCTCCAGAAGACTACAGGGTGGATTAAGTAGCCCAGTGGTTAATGTTGCCTCCCCCAATCCCGGATAAAGGAGGAAGGTTGAGTATAGTGCTAACAACCCCCTCTCGCAAAAAAGCCTTGTTACGAAACCTTTAAATTTGGCTTGTAATAGGACGGATTGAAGTTGGTATAGACCTGGTGCTTCTAGAACAAAAATTCAGTCCCCGGAAGAATACAATATGGACATATCGCTGTGGTAGTTCGATACTGTAACTGTAACAAGTAGAAAAGTAGTACTTTTGAGATATTCCACTTTTAAAGTTTAGAATAGCGATATATACAATGCAATGTTATACAAAAACTGCGAATAAATTTGACATAAATTCATTTTATTTTGTTATGTCGCAGTATTGCACTGCTAAAAGTAGATATAAGGAATCAAAAACAACAATAATTAGAAAAATTCATTTTTTTGACTTGTTACAGTATCGAACTACCACAGCGATATCACAGCAGTTCAGGAAATTCGATGGGTTGGAACAAGGAACATCAAGATGGGAAAGTATGTGGTCTTCTATATGTTAATAGTAGTGGTATATTTTTTCCCAATAAAGTTTATTATTAAAAACTTTTACATTTTTGTTGCATTATTACAAAGAAAGAAGTAATAATTTACAAGTACTATATTTTTTCCTATAAATCCATACCCATATCCCGTATAAATCTCCTTGTAAAACAAAGTGACGAGGCTAATAATAATAACACCAAATTCTTCAAAGATTCCCAATCTAAAATAAATTTCAGGACAAATTATTTATCAATGACAATTTTTGTTCAGGCATAAAAAATACCTTTTCCATTTTTATCGCAATGATTAAGCGCATTCATTATCCCCATTATTTCCCTAAATGCTTGAAAACCTTCGATCATGCATTTGTCTAATGGGAAAGTACCTTCACCACAACGATTCATCTGGTATATCCCAACCGTTACATCCATGCAAACCTTATTTAAACTTTTTGCAGCCCGATTCATACTTTCCTTAATTGCATCATTGTAACCGATGGCCTATAATATTTTTTGTATAAACTGAGGTTTTTTTTAATGATTTTACAAAACGTACGACATTGTGGAGTTGAAACACAACACGTTGGGCACCGATGACGCCGTGATATGTGTGTCGAGCAACCCTTTCTAATATTGTTTTGTCAACGCTTGTTTCATGCTTAACATGATTATCAGCCACGACATCTCGAGCGTCCTGTTCACATTCATTCAAAACTTGGGCCAATTCTTCTGATGTAAGTTGCTTCAAATCGTTATAAATTAGCACCTTTTGAAGATCGCTCAAAATTTCGCTTAGCGAATCCACTAATTGGATCTTGCATTCTAAAACAGAAGAAAAGATCAGAATTAAGAGAAAGGCCTCCTTCCCAAAGTTTTGGATCTACCATGTAATTCATCCTTTTCGACGATGCTTGTTAACGATTGGGCTTCCTTCACAATATTTTGAATTTCTATTACCAGGTTTGATTTCAGTACCGAGTATTCTTGTCCGAACGTATCTTGCAAGTTGGCAGAAGTTTTGCTCAATTTGTTAACGAGAACTTTTAGATCATTATAACTGGACTCGTTTTTATTTATTTTAATCTAGAAATTAGCCAAAGTTAGTTTCCGGTTTTTTCAATTCCGAAAAAAAATAACCATAATTTCATGTAAATTATAAATTAATTTATTAACATCCTGGACGAATTGGTTTGCTACTGAAGAAACGACATCGAGAGCAGCTTCACTATTAAAAATTTCAGCCCAATTAACCTTTTCAAGATTCAGCATTTCGTTGTGCAACTTTTTTGCAAAATTTACATGATGCTTTAGGAAAATGTTGGAATCCTAGAAAAACAATACGAATTGATATAAATCCAACTCAAAATGAATAACCATAATTTATCAAAAAAATATAAAATATGCATACCTCGGGTACCATGCTGATGTTTGAAGTAGTCGACATGTTTTATTTCAAATATTACAGGGCTAATAAAGTAACGTAAAGTGAAGTCTTTTATATAATTGTAATTTATGTAAATATTTTCAATAGAAATCTAAATTTTCTAAAATGTTGCATGTTTATTAATATATAAGTAATAATAAAAAATATAATATAAGTAAATATATAAGTAATAAAACTTGTAATAAAACTTATCATAACATTACACATTATTGCAAAAAAGTTTGTTTACTGTTTATCAGTTCTATCTGCAAGCCAGGAGAAATGAGATACAAAAGATCATCCGGTGCAGGAGAGATTTGAAAAACTTGGTAAAAGCATTAAAGTGGCTGTCCCACTTTTTGTTATCTCAATTCCGATGATTACAGAGGATCGCCCAACCATTCCTAGACATGCAACGATTTTATAATAGACTACTACTCCCCATCAGTCATAATGGATTCGCTGTTATTGAAAGAGAAGGTGCCAAATCTGATTCGATAAAATATTCGACGAGGATTTTCTCAGATAATCCAACCAATGGATTGAACACAGGACAATAAAGATAATAGCTAATAAATTCACCGTTTGTCGTTATTTTGCAAACTGAGAAGCCATGATTGCAACAATGAAAACCAAGATTGATATAAATTTGTGCATACCGGGTGTGCACTTCAAAAGTAGTCAGTCAATTCAATTCAATTGATTTTCGAATATTCATCTTTGTATTTGTGCAAAGAATCGGCTTTAAATTTAATTATAATTAGGTTAAGAAAATTTCGGATTGTAGTAATAGTAAAAATTTATAAATTCCAAGTTCTACAAAAAAAATATGTACAAAAAAATGTTTATTTCAATTCAAATTCAGATCATAAATTTTAATTTACAATTTTTATTAAATATCACAGCAGATTTAATTTTCAGGTCCAACATGAGGCGAAATCAAATAGACAAATTTTAAATTTTTGTTAAATATCATAGCAATATATTTGCCATTGTTCTATGGGCATCGGAATGTCGAATAGACAAGGAGAAGAGGCAGCTCCGAATCAAGCATGAGAAAAAATAATCAAACTACTCTGAAAAGTTACTGACTGAATACTCCAACCACGATCTCTAATAAATATGGCTTGTCGGAATTTGAGTGCAATAAGGATACGGAACGAGAAGTGAACCAGGAAGACGCTGCAGCAGAATCTGAAGTAACAAAACTTCAAAAAATAATTAAACCTCCCCCAATATACGTAAAGGGGGTACAACCCATAAAACCACTACCCATTGCCTTAATAAACGGCAGTGCAAAAGAAAATACCATTCTTGGTTTTCATTGTTGCAATCATGGCTTTTCAGTTTGCAAAATAACGGCCAACGGCGAATTATTTAGCTATTAAATAAATTTAGTTTTTTAAATGTTATTCTGTTCGACTGTTGGAGATATTTAAAGTAATAAAGATAAAATTCTAAATGTAGGAGTTATTTATAAATAACCAAAAATTGTTCCCGACACAAATTGCGCCCAAGGCCGCACAATATAAACTCAACAGTTTGCTTTCCTGTAGATTTTGAATGAAATATAATAAATATAGGTAATAAATGAGTTGTCTAAATTCGAAATGGCGAAAAATTATTTAATTTTGGAAATATTTAAATCATAATATTATGTCAAACATCTATTATTATTATTAGATTAATCTTCAATAGCGTAAATTGTAGAACAATAACTAAACCGCAAAACAATTGATACAAGGATCATATAACGCCAACCATTCGTAAACTGGGTCTCTTAAAGATTAATGAAAGAAGAAGTTTGCATTTTTGTTCTGCATTACGTAAAGTGAAGAAAACCTTACAACCCAGCTATCTTTACAATAAATTACTACCAAGGAATAAGGTTCATGGCAAAGATCTTCGTTTTGTGAAGGAAACGTACAATATTTAACAGCATAGGACTGCCAAATGTGAAAGTTCATTTTCATATCTATCGGCCTATCTGCTAAATAACATTCCATCTAATTACTGGAATCTATCAACATTGGCTTTTAAGAAGAAATTCAAGGAGGATGTCTTGAGTGGAGCCTTAGACCCACTCATTGATTACTCAAAATTTTAATTAGGTTAAATTTGTATCATGAAATTATTTCTATGTATTTGACCCATTGCTTATGTATATATTTCTATTCTGTAAATATTACTATCAATAAAATTATTATTATTATTATTAATATCAACAATAATTTCAATTATGAAAAAATTAACCATTAGACTGGTAAAAAGTATATTTATTAATTTTCAATTTATTTTACTTTGGCTTTTCAACGATTTTCGAAACGTCACCCAGGGTTTTTCACCTATCTATCGGTCAAAAATAGAGAAACATTTTAAAAAGTAATATTATTTGGTAGGTAGCTTAAATTTTGAATTTTTAAAAAACAAAATTTATTATTTAGTATAATCATATAATTAATTCTAATATAAAATATCTGATTAAACAATAGTTTTACATTAAACAATATCCCATTATTTTTTGGATATTATTTCATATTGGTTTTCATAATATTGCAAAGTAAGTAACACTGGTGTGTTTAGGGTAACGCTGCAGAATTAGTACCGTTTAGAGAGGGCGCTCACATTAAGCGTCATAGACAGGAGATGGCTCTCGATAACTGGTCCTCGTAGAGTACCCAACCCTCATTTAGTTGTCTCCAAGTACCACACACTGGCCGATAACTGAATTGACTTGCAGGTGGACGAACTGATTACCAAAACTGGTCAACCCGTCAGGTTGAGGTTAGCCCATCTTGGGCATGGAATCAGGCAGACGAGAGGAAACCAGCTGATTACTTTCCCAAGAGAACGTTATGATGACAAATACAAATCGAGACGATAATGTGCCTGCCGACCCGGCTAGCGATCGGCATCTGACCGGTCCCAGGCTGATAAGTGTTAAATTGGCTACTGATGGGTACGCGGATGTAGGCGACGTGCGCGAAATCTGCGACTGGAAGAAGAGATTGGTCCCTCTCGACACCTTTTCTCTTCAAAGTTATATTTTTTTTACATTTTCAACATGGGTTGCAATTTAAAAAAATTCCGATGCCGTCATAGCCCAAAAAGAAAACACAATAAAATAATGTCAATGGCAGAAAAAAGAAGAAAGGAGAAAAAAGTGTCTAAGAATTTTCTGAGAAAATCCCTCTAAAATATTTTATGGAATTTGTTCCCAATTTTACGAGTTCACTGTATATGATGCCAATATTATATGCTACAAATTTGACATTTTCTCTTTCGTGGATAGGGAATCGATTATTGCTGGGGATTAGTCACTTATTATATAACCGTTTCAGGTTTAGAAATGGTTGGGCGATCCTCTATCTATAGTTACCGAAATTGAAATGGAAAAAGTTGGAACAGATAGCACTGTTGAATAGTAAAAAAAATTATTTGAAATTAACATATTATGATTTTATAAATTTTGTTATACTTATTTTATGTATTAATAAACATTCAAAATTTTAAATTTCTATTGAAAATATTTACATAAATTGGAATTATATAAATGTCTTTACTTTATGTTACTTCATTATTGCCGCAATATCTGATAATATAGAACATGTCGACTACTTTAAACATCAGCATGGTACCCGAGGTATGCATACATTTGTTTGATAAATAATGGTTATCCATTTTGAGTTGGATTTATATGAATTGGTATTGTTTTTCTAGGATACCAACATTTTTCTGAAGCATCATGTAAATTTTGCAAACAAGTTGCACAACGAAATTCAGTATTTTGAAAAGGACGTTAATTGGGGTGAAATTTTTAACGGTGAAACATCTCACGATGTCGTTTCTTCAGTAGCAAACCAATTCGTCCAGGATGTTAATAAATTAATTTATAATTTACATCAAATTATGGTTCTTTTCTTACGGAATTGAAAAGACCGGAAACTAACTTTGGCGAATTTCTAGATTAAAATAAACAAAAACGAATCGAGTTATAATGATTTAAAAGTTCTCGTTAACAAATTGAGCAAAACCTCTGCCAATTTGCAAGATGCATTTGGAGAAGAATATTCAGTACTGAAATTAAAATTGATAATAGAAATTCAAAATATTGTGAAGGAAGCCCAATCGTTAACAAGCATCGTCGAGAAGGATGAATTACATGGTAGATCCAAAACTTTGGAAAGCAGCCCTTTCTCTTAATTATGATCTTTTCTTCTGTTTTAGAACACAAGACCCAATTAGTGGATTCGCTAAGCGAAATTTTGAGCGATCTTCAAAAGGTGCTGATTTATAACGACTTGAAGTAACTTACACCAGAAGAACTGGCCCAAATTGTGAATGAATGTGAACAAGACACTCGAAAATCCGTGGCTGATAACCATGTTAAGCATGAAACGAGCGTTGACAAAACGATATTAGAAAGGGTTGCTCGACACTCACATCACGGCGTCACCGGTGCCCAACGTGTTGTTATACTTTGTATAGAAACCTAAAACGACAGCTTATACAAAAAATATTATAGGCCATCGGTTACAATGATGCAATTAAGGAAAGTATGAATCGGGCTGCGAAAAGTTTAAATAAGGTTTGCATGGATGTAATGGTTGGGATATAGTACCAGATGAATCGTTGCGGTGAAGGTACTTTCCCATTAGACAAATGCATGATCGAAGGTTCTAAAGCGGTTACGGAAATAATGGGGATAATGAATGCGATTAATCATTGCGATAAAAATGGAAAAGGTATTTTTTATGCCCGAACAAAGAAATTTCATTGATAATTCGTTACTGAAATTTAATTTTAGATTGGGAAAATTTGAAAAATTTGGTGTTATTATTATTGGCCGCTTCACTTTGTTTTGCAAGAAGATTTATACGAGATATGGGTATGGATCTATAAGAAAAAATCGGAAAAAATATAGTACTTGTAAATGATTACTTATTGTTTTGTAATAGTGCAAAAAAAATGTTAAATTTTAGAATAATAAACTTTATTGGAAGTAAATTATAAATAAAAATTCATCTTTTTCTCCAAAGTCCTTTTTTGAATTAAATTTCGAGACGCATTTCGAGAATTTATAATATTCTCATCATTGGTCGATAATAGTGGACAAACGTACGAGTTGTCAAATTGAGTTTGTGGACAAACGTACGAGTTGTCAAATTGAGTTTGTTTGTTTGTCCTCTATTAACGACCGATGATGAGAATATTACAAATTCTCGAAATGCGTCTGGAAATTTAATTAAATAAAGGACTTGGGAGGAAAAGGCAAATTTTTATTTATAATTTATTACATAACTCTAAAATATTGGGAAAATAAAATGATTTTTGGTATTTATTGGAAGGTATTTAATTAAATTTAATTGGCACTTTGCGAAACCCTTGAGTGAGACCGAAGGCCGAACAACCACGTTCTACACGTATGGTTGCGATACCCTTGAGTAAATCCGAAGGCCAAACAACCACATCCGACACGTATGGTTGCGATACCCTTGAGTGAAGCCGAAGGCCAAACAACCACATCCGACACGGTCTAGATAGCTAAAGGCGGCTGATAAGCCGCCTGTGCCAGTTAGTTTATTATATTTACACATAATTTTATTATTCAAGATTTTAGTTTATGTATAAGTTAAAAAATATCATTGTAATCACAGTATTATTTGATAAATTATATTACACTAATACCTTAATAAACATCCGTGTTCTGTAGATTTTATTTCGAATATTTTCTTAAATCGAAAATATATAAATTAAATTTGTTTAATGTTTTATTTAATATTATTGCTGAATATCTGTAAAAATAAAAAAATGTGAACTGGTTCAAGCATCTACAAGGCATATTTTTTAAATATTTTTTTGATACTTCTACTTATAGTTATCAATTTTGGGTTGAACTTATACATCAATTAGTTTTATTTTTTTATGATCCCAAAATTCTATTCAAGCATGTAAATTTTTCAAAAACGTTGCATAAAGAAGTTCAGAATTTCGAAACAGGAGTTAATTGGGTTGAAATTTTTAATCAATCAAAATCAAATAAACCTCCTGTACCCTGAGGTGTTGAGGTATTATCTCTTTTTATCTGCTGTCGTTTATAAATTTTCGCCATTCTGTCCTATTCAATGCTGTCTGTCTTGCTTCACTCCATGTTTTTCCCCTTTCCTTCAATAATTGTCCAATATTATCGTCCCATGTTTTCGACGGTCTACCTCTTATTATTCCTCTCGTTGTCTTTGCCTGCCACACATTTTTCACCCGCATATCCTCTTCCATCCGATTTAAATGCCCAAACCATCTCAGCTGTTGGTCCATTACTTTCTCCATTGCTGGTTGTATCTCGAGTCTATTTCTTATTTCCACATTTCTTATTCTGCTATTCTCGTGACACCCTCCACTCTTCTCAAATATCTCATTTCAGTCGCTTGTATCTTACTTTGCATTCTTTGTGTTAGGTTCCACGATTCACATCCAAAAGTCAGTATCGGCAAGTAGATAGTTTTGTATAGGTACTATCATTTTTGTCCTCTTAGATATTTCGTTTTTGTTTATTACTGCTTTACCCAATGTGTGGTATATATTTGCTGCTGAGCCTACTCTACCGTTTATTTCCGCGTCGTAGCTTCCGTTTTCGTCTATCAATATGCCCAAATATTTGAATTGTTTCACCTGTTCTATCTGCCTTCCACTGATGTTAATTTTTATTTCTTCATTCGTTCTCCCCAATATCATTACCTTCGTTTTTGCGACATTTATCTTCATATTTCTTTGTTCCAAGGTGTTATTCCATACTTCAATATTATTTTGTAGTTTTTGTTCGCTATCTGCAAATAGTATCAGGTCGTCAGCGAATGCACATTCCGTTATTTCTACTGGTTTCATATTTCTATATCCTATTTCCATTTTTTTTGTTTTTGTTTTCACCTCTTTCATGACTTCGTCCATCATTATTAAAAACAATATGGGGCTCAGCCCCCCCCCACCCTGTCTCAACCCTTCTACTGTAATAAATTCTTCAGATTTCAGATTACCAGTTCTTACATAATTAGTTGTCTTCTTATATATGCTTTGTATTGCCCATATCAAGTTCTTATTAACATCTCTTTCTTTCAGTATCTTCCAAATTTGTTCTCTAGGTGCTCTATCAAAAGCCTTTTCCTTTTTTAATGATAAAATAATTATGTGAAACTTGTGATGCCAAAATTTTTAAAATCTATGTAAATATCGGTCTTTATAACGTTCTACAATGTCTTCCGATTCCTGTACGCCATTCCTCACGGTCTTCCCTTTGCATCTCCTCAAGTCCTCTCGCTGTCATCTCCTTATTAATACATTTTCTCCAACTCAGTCTAGGTCTTCCGCGTTGTGTACTTCCTGAAGGTTTCCAAAATAGAATTTTTTTGATAGTTCAAGAAAATCATCTGCATTTCAGGAATATTTGTTAAATTATGTTACTTCTATATCTTCATAAACATCCGTTTTTTGTATATTTAAATTTTGATTGCGAATATTTCTATAAGTCAAAAATATATAAATTAAATATGTTTGGTATTTTATTTAATATTATTGCTGAATATCTTAAATACAACATGTCGGCTGGTTCAAACATCCCTAAGGTAATCCAGGTATGTAATGTGTACTATATATTTTTTTACATCGATTTTGGGTTGAATTTATATCAATTAGTTTCGTTCTTTTAGGATCCCAAAATGTTATTAAGGCATATAAATTTTTCAAAAAAGTTGCACAAAGAAGTTCAGAATATGGAAAAAGAAGTTAATTGGGCTGAAATATTTAATGACGAAACTTCTTACGATGTTATTTCTTTAGTGGCAAACCAATTCGTCCAGGATGTTAATAAATTAATATATAATTTACATGAAATTATGGTTTTTATTTCCGGAATTGGCAAAACCCCAACGTAACTTGGCTCTATTTCTAGATTAAAGTTAATAAAAATCAATCCAGTTATAACGATTTAAAAGTGCTCGTTAACAAATTGAGCAGAACTTCTTCCAATTTGCAAGAAGCCTTTGGACAAGAATTCTTAGTACTGAAATCAAAACTGATATCAGAAATGAAAAATGTTGTGAAGGAAGCCCAATCTTTAACAAGCATCGTCCAAAAGGATGAATTACATGGTATGTCCAAAACTCTGGTAAGCAGGTTTTTTTTCTGATTTTGCTCTCTTTTATTCTGTTTTAGAATACAAATCAGAATTAGTTGATTCGTTAAGCGAAATTCTAAGCGATCTTCAAAAGGTGGTGATTTACAACCAATTGAAGAAACTTACTCAAGAAGAACTGGAACAACTTCTTAATGAACATGAAGAACGAAATAGTAAGGTCGTGGCTGATAATCATGCTAAGCATGAAACGAGCGTTGACGAAGCAGTAGTAGAAGCGATGGTTAAACACGTACTTCATGGCGTCGCCAGTGGCCAACCTATTATCTATCATCTCCACAATGTCGTGCGTTTTGTAACGCTGTTAAAAAGATTTACTCCTAATGAAAAATTTTATAGGCCAACAATTACAACGATCCAATTAAAGGAAAAATTAATCAGGCTGCGAAAAATTTAAATCAGGTTAGTATGGACGTAACAGCCGGGATGTACAAGACGAATCGTGCTGGTGAAGGAACTTCCCATTTAGAGAAATCCATAGTGGAAGCCTTCCCAGTTATTAGGGAAATAATGAACTTAACAAGCCTGATAAATCAGTGCGATCAAAGTGGAAAAGGTATTATTCCTTCACATTTGAAGGTAAATTTAGATTATAAACCTTAAATTTAATTTTAGACTCCGAAAATTTAAAAAATTTGGTGCTTTTTGGATTATCCAATATACTTACTATAGTAAGAAGATTTGCACGAGATGTGAGTATGGAATTATTGGAAAAAATGTAGACTATGAAATTTTCTAAAATTATTTGTGATTATTTAAAAAGGCTTTTTGCAATTTATACTGCATATAGAAGCCTAAATTGTAGAAATTTTTGAATAAAGGTAGTGGTAATAGTCGAGTGGTAAACCGGTGGAATATTTTGTACACTAAACTTTCTTACCAAATCAGAGGTATTCCAACTTCCAATAGATTTCTGTGACCAGATCGTTATTGATTGATTTAAAATATAGGTTGAAGTGTTAGAGCAATCTGCTTTGAGTTTTGATGGATACAAGGTGGTTGTGTTCCTTTATACACTACAAATTCAATACTTTCAACAAGTCGTGAAGTATAGCAGTAATCTCATCAAATAAACTTCTAGTAACACAACTTACTAGGTTCTTCGATTGTACAGGAACGTTATGATGACAAATACAAATCGAGACGATATTGTGTAGGCCAACACGGCTAGCGATCGGCATCTGACCGGTCCCAGGCTGGTAAAGTGTTAAATTGGCTACTGGGTACGCGGATGTAGGCGACGCGCGCGAAATCTGCGACTGGATGAAGAGATTGGTCCCAGCTCAGAATATATTTGATTTGTGAATGAACACAAAACCGACTAAATTTCATATTACTCGGATACACAGTAAGCTCCAAAAATTTTGAACAAATTTAAAAAAAATGTTATAGGGATTTTCTCAGAAAATCCTCGGATACATAAACCATTTTTTTAAAAGTAATGAAGATTCGGATATTTAGGTGGCCATTCGATCATTCCTCTGCAACCAATCTATTGGTTGGTAGGAACTTGGTTTAAAAATTAACAAACGATTACTGCGAAGTGGGATGGAGTTCTGTCTTGCTGGTACCATATCGTGTTGTTGGGCAAATCTGGATCTCCATCATTTGGGTATAACACCGCAAGTGCAGGGACTAATTCGTATCTTAAAAAGTCAAGGTATATTTCACCAGTTAATGTGCTTTTAAAGAAAAATGGGCCCAATATAATATTATGGTTACCTACAATGCCAGCCCAAACCTTACGTTTTTGTGGAAACTGGCTATGAGTTTCCATTTTCCAGTGTGGGTTGACAGTAGTCTAATATCTACCATTTTGCTGATTTACTGTGCTATCGGGATAAAAGGTAGCTTTATCAGAAAAAATTATATTATTTCGGAATCGATGACGGTCATGGCCTGATAGCGCGATCAACTGCTAACGTAGGGCTCCCCGGTTCGACTCCGGGTACAATCTAAAAATTCTTGACCGTCTTCCTTGCTTCGGAGGGCACGAAAAGAGGGCGGTTCCCCTGTATTAATGATTTGCCATCATAATAATAAAAATTAGGGTGCAGGCACATCTTAAGGCAAGGCTAGTAAGCTGCCTGAGATATAAGAACCAAACTGCTCACAGAACCAACAGTGCCTCGAACAGAGTTACTGGAATAATAACAAGAAGATTTCGGAATCCGACATCCGCATCCTGGCGCTGCAACAACATGGTTTCACAAAACTTTAACCTACGGTCAGAATCATCTTCATTTAGTTCTTGAACCAGAACCACTTTATACGGACGCCACTTCCTCAATTTCAAATATTTTATAACGGAGCTCTGAACTCTTGCATTGTTTGCCACCATTCGACGAGTAGATAAATGGGGATTTTCTTGAAGTGTGAGTAAAATATTTAGTTGAACATCTTCTTGAACTCATAGACGACCCGATCTAGGAAGATTTCTCGTGTGATCCACTAGCAAAATTTTTTACATTATTTTGCTTCCAATGGTAGGCGTAATTGGGTCCTCTTTAGGATAGTTATTATTGAATATATTGAAAACTTTGGGTAAGATCTAGTTTAGGGGAAAAGCGTGCTAGCTGCTTCATATTTTGTGCCAAGATGTGTTATTGTATCATGATCATTAAATGCTTATAAAACTTTTGGGGCAAATGTATAATTTGCTTGTAATTAATTATTTAAGAGGGACATGTTGCATCGACTATGGGAAGGGTACGTAAGGTGCATCATCGAATTTCAATATTTTTTGGTGACTTTCGGATAGTTTAATGTATTTAGAAGTCACTGGTACCAATTTTATGGGCGGATAAACCAACTTTTGATAGAGAAAATCGACTTTGAAAATCGTTAATTTTACCATGTATCACTGACGCGGGGGTGGAATCTCACCGGAATCTCACTCATTTTGTTGACGGTCCGCGCAACTTGAACTAGTCTTAGACTTAGCCGTTTGCGGATCGGCAGATGCAGCTCGTCACTCTTACATGTAACATCGATTATTTTTTGTTTTTACGCGCTTTTTTGGGGGTTAAACGTAATAGATAACTGCCCCATACCGCGACTATACTTTTTAATGCTATTTTGAGGGTCTCTCGAATCCCGATTGCCTTCATCCCGGTGGTCTTGATCGGTGGCGCCTTCTCGTATGTTTAGCCCTGCCGCGTAGCGGCTCTGAGCACGAAAAACCGCCCGGAGCCCCGGAGGGGCGTAGGGTAGGTTTTTTGATGCTCGCAGTTCTGGCCAAGCCAACGTTTATTATGTTTTTTTACCCCACAATTAAAAATTTAATTTTTTCACTTTTTCGGCAATACACGGGTTATTTTCCATTTTTTTGCGAATATTTATTACTAATATCTACTAATCACACCCCCACCTACCCGAATTGCACAAAAATCAGATCTGTAGGCGTAACTTTGCCGGAAAACTTGGGGGGGAGAATTAATTTTTTTAAATAGCTGTAACTCCTAAACGGCGCTAGATATCGAAAAACTGAGCAAAAAAAATTCCCCCCTCCCTCATTCTAGTCTACTGGTGAATTGTCGGTAGGAAGGCGTGTGCAAAAATTCAGGTCGATCGCGCGCAAAAAAAATTTTTTTTAGGTTACTTTGTTGAAACTTTCGAAACGTTATATCTCCGTAAGTACGCGTTTGCCCCAAGAAATTTTTGCGTTTTACGGGTATATTATGACCCCCCTCACCCCTCCACCCCCCCTTTTTTTGTTTTGAGGATTTTCCCCTAAACTAGAATCTTACCAAAACTTTTAATTGGGTGCAAGTTTTGTCTCCGTAACCGATAATCCTCATAATTTCTATTGCTTGCTTTTCAGACAAGGGATGAACTTTATTTTAAAACTTAAAATAGTATAAGGAAAAAAGAATTCTAAATACAATTTAGGCAAAGATTGATTACCAAAATGCTAGACTACAGATTACAAAATTTTCTCTAGCGCCTCCTGATAAATAATTGGTATATTGGAATAACTTTTTCGTGCATTTTTAAAACTTGAGGACTGACTATCTTGTAATAATGCAAAAAAAATTAAAATTTTTTGAATAATAAACTTTAGTGGAAGGTATATAAATCAAGTTTAATTGACGCTTTGGCAAATGGCTTTGTTACGGTGCACTTGCTTGGTGGGCACAACCAGGCAAGTAAGGGCGGAATCCTCCTTGCACCGGATCCAGAGATCAATTTATCTGGCTGTAACTAGAGTGATGCGATCAGCTCCCACTGCAGCACTTAAGACCCTTCTCTACCTCCCACCACTTGATCTTGACGTGCAAGAGATGGTGATCAAGGCTGCTCTTAGACTGCGCAACTGGCAGCTGTGGAATTATAAGCGAGGAACTGTGAGTCATTTGCAAAGGTTACTTCCTCATGAAAGCACATGACGACGGTCATCCAAAAATTCTCATAGAACTAATTACAAAAAATTAGTAAAAAACAGGTCCTGGACCTATATTAGGAGGGAGACTTCTTAATAAAAGTGGAAGAAGAAGACTTCTTCAATAGCGCCCCTCCTGCGTTTAGAATCTGACAGAATCCCTCTTAAATACATATTCAAGAAGGATATAGAACCCTGCTAAATCAACCAGAAACCGCGATTATGAGAAATGTCTATTCTCCGACGGTTCCAAAAATAATATTGGATCAGGGTCAGGAACCTTTTCCGCCGAATTTGTCCTGAACATTGGCCTTACCATATCACTAGGTAAAGTATCAACACGTCAGTGTTCCAAGCGGAACTTATTGGTATACTTCACTGCTCTAACACAGTACAGGATAAATGTATCCATGGCAAAAACATTTAGATATCAACAGGCAGCCGGGCAGTCCTTAGGGTCCTTCACGGGCAGCGCGAAGTCTTTGATCTTGCCCTCCTACCCATAATCCAGAATCAGGTCTAGGTGGCGCTTATTTGCACCACTTTCGAAAATACACTAACAAAATTGCTAGTCGCTCCTTGTCTTGCTTCTTGCCGTTCTTATCATATTCACTCACTACCTAACTCTGTCAAGTACATTGATGAGAGTCAAGTCTGATATAAATAATATAAATCCTTTAAAATGACTTAAAGACATGCATTGTACACAATTTGGAATCCGCGGAATATACATGAATGATATCATTAAATGAAGAATTTTGAGTATACATATAACACATTGGACGACTGTAACTTCGTAATCGATTAAATGACCAAAAATCAGTGTAAGATCTTTTCTGTAGATAATTTACTCTACTTTATTTCCGATAACTTGAGATTTTGCTCTAAAATACACTGAAACCAAGATATTCATGATTATTCATAAAAATGTCATTCTTCACATGTTTTTCCTCTAAGGCAGTGAAATCCGTGGTCTCTAGAGGGTGCAAAATCAGAGTCTTTTTCGAGGTTCTAATAAAGATAATTTTTGCTTGCCCGCATTTTTTACACAGTGTAACAGTTATTGACTGGCCAATAATTTATTATATTTACAAATAATTTTATTATTCTAGATTTTAGTTTATTTGATAAATTATATTACACTAATAATACCTTAATAAACATCTGTGTTCTGTAGATTTTAATTTTATTTCGAATATTTTCATAAATCGAAAATATTTAAATTAAATTTGTTTAATGTTTTATTTAATATTATTGCTGAATATCTGTAAAAAATATAAAATGTCAACTGGTTCAAGCATCTAATATAAGGCATATATTTTTTAAATATTTTTTTTGATAAATTCTATTTAATTATCAATTTTGGGTTGCACATCAATTAGTTTTGTTTTTATAAGATCCCAAAATTCCCTGCAAGCATGTATATATTATTCAAAAAAGTTGCATAAAGAATATCAGAATTTCGAAACAGGAGTTAATTGGGTTGAAATTTTTAATGATGAAATGTGTGGAACTTGTGATGCCAGAATTTTTAAAATCTATCTATCGGTCTTTATAACGTTCTACGATGTCTTCCGATTCCTCTACGCCATTCCTCACAGTCTTACCATTGCATCTCCTCAAGTCTCCTCTCTGTCATCTCCTTATATTAATACTTTTTTTCCAACTCAGTCTAGGTTTTTCGTGTTGTGTTCTTCCTGAAGGTTTCCAAAATAGGAATTTTTTGATAGTGTACTTGCGTCCTCCACGATTGTATGTTTTACATTCATAATTTGCCAGATGCGGGTATTTCTAATATAGACTGTAGGGTAGATGAACAAGTTCTTTGAAACCGCATGACATCATGGCACTCATCGCAATTTTTGCCTTGTGAACACATGCATTATCTTGTAGTAAAAGTACACTTTTGGTCAATTTCCCTTTTCTTTTTATTTAATTTCTTCTTTTAATTGATATAAAATACCAGCGCAGTATGCGCCTGTTATGGTAGTACCTTTATTTTTATAATCTATTAAAAGAATTCCTTCAAAATTCCAAAATATTTTTGCCATCAATTTTCCAGCAGAAGGCACATCATTCAATTTCTTTGGTGACGGACCACCCTTTAAATGTCACTGCATAGACTCCTGCTTTGATTCAGGATCATAAGAATGAATCCAAAGTTTCATCTCCTATGAAAATTCGAATGACAACAGCTGTTGAATCATACCCACACAGCGTTAAAAACTCCTTACAAAATTCAAAAAGGTATTGTTTTTGATGCGGTGTGAGCATTCTAGGCGCCCATCTCGCGCTAACCTTTGACATGCCCAGATGATCTTTCATAATCTTCAAAGTTGTAGATTACGATATCCTGAACATTTTCGCAACTTACTTTACTTAAAGGCGACCATTTTCTCTCATGGCATCAATTTTTAAAACTATTTCATGTGTTACAACGTCACTTGGCCTGCCAGAGCGCTGGTTATCTTCAAGTGACTCTAACTTGCTTAAATAATTTGTACTACTTATAAATTATATAGTTTTACCAGGGCCAGTGTCATCATAAACGGCCCCCATTTCATTTTCAATGGTTTTAACATTTTTCCTTGTTTTGTACGGAATTTAATAACCCTAACACGAAATTTAATATTTTTAAAACTTCTCACAGAATCACTTGCTTTTTTATTGATTGTGACTAAACTATTTGATATAAATGCATACAATTTTTAGTGCATACTTGAAAATAAAAAAGGACATTAAAATAAAATAGAAAAGAAATGGCCGCCTCCTTCTGTCTCATTCCGCGAACTTAAAAATCTCCCTTCGTATGTCAAGTAGAAGGTCTACAATTTATGTCTTCAATTTAAATCGAAAATTACATGGAAATAATTAAATTCCGCTAGGAAAATAGTGGATCTGTAAAAACTACATATCACAAAATTTCGGAGACACTGGGACCGTGAAGTAATGACGTAAAGGATGTGGTCGATAGGATGACTATGGGTATGGTTATGGCCATGACTATGCCTTTGGCTATTGCAATGGCTATCGCTATCGCTATGGCTATCGCTATCGCTATCGCTGTGGTTATCGCTATCGCTGTCGATGCCGTTGTCACTATCGCTGTCGGAGTCGCTATCGCTTTCGTTATCACTGTCGTTGTCGCTATCGCTGACGTTGTCGCTATCGCTGTCGTTGTCGCTATCGCTGTCGTTGTCGCTATCGCTATCTTTGTCACTATCGTTATCGCTATCGCTGTTGCTGTCGCTGTGACTGTCGCTATTTATATCGCTATCGCTACCGCTATCACTGTCCCTATCGGTATCTCTGTCGCTATCGCTATGGCTATATCAGTTACGAAAGGCTATCACAGTTTTTATTGAACGACCAATGATATGATATCATATTAAGGCTTTGAGCAATTTGGTTTCACAACCAAAGTCCACATTTTTTGGGTAAATCAAGGCTAATCGGTGTATTTCCTAAAACCGCTACTGATTATACATATATCAATAAAGAAATGCAGAACTTTCATCCAAATTTTTGTTTGCCTAATACTTTATATTCTAAACTGGTATAGCCTAAAATTGATTATAAATTTCAGGCAAAACTAGTTTTTCCTGATAACAGATTTGTACCTATATAGTACAATAACCTTATGGTCTAGACCTCTAGACAATAACAAATAAACTCCGAGCAACCAATGTGCATAAAAAGCAATTCCGGGACTAAACCTGCCATTTATGTTCTTTTTTTCGAAGACTAAAGTTCAACTTTAAATCTCAAAGGATTTAAAGTAAATTTAAATCCCAACGGTTTAAGTAAAAACAAAGATATTGTTTCCATGAAGACCTAATGCAACTTAATTGTTAAAAAACGTCAAACTGACATTTATTTTGAGAGGGTTAAGTTAAAATTACAGCATTAGAAATTATCACCTGCAGTTTAAGTCCCGGAAATACTTAAAATAAAGTAATAAATGCTATAAATCACCAATAATTAAGCCCACATAGTTTTCTTTATTATCTTACCTTGCATAATATTTAGGCAAAAATAATAAAATTAAACCAAATGTCTATGTTAAAGTTCAAGAAAGTCATTCAAATTTTAATATTATTTGTTAAATTATACTGCACTTTATATCTCAATAAACATCCGTTTCTTGTATATTTTAATTTTAATTGCGAATATTTCTATAAATCGAAAATATATAAATTAAATATGTTTAGTATTTTATTTAATATCATTGCTGAACATCTTAAATACAACATGTCGGCTAGTTCAAACATCTCTAAGGTAATCCAGGTACGTTATGTGTGCTACATATTCCGATTAAAACCAACACATTTAATTATAAAGGTTATATTTACTTTAAAAAACGTCGTACTATATACAAATCACACGTGATCAATTATTTGACCTACTGAATATAAATGCAATTGGCGCCCTCTAGTGATGGCGCCTATTTTACCATATTCAAATATATTACAATATCTCCCCTCACAAATTTAAACGTTCCGGGGCCTTAATCTGTCTTCTTGGTCTATCGACCCTATTTTCTTCATTCACCAGTTCTGGATCCAGTTCCTCTCTCCGTACCATCTTCCCTTCCTCTCCCTCTCGACTCCTCGCCGTTGTTTTATCTTTTTCTGGGTCTTCCGAGGCCTCCTCCGAATTTCGTAGTGCTCTTACTGTGTCACTGGATTCCTTTTCCGGTAATGACCGCCTCCCCTCACTCCCTGAAACTCTCGCTCCTTCTTCTTCTGATGTTGTCTGTTCTTCCTTTCGATTCCAATCTTGCCAATTTTGTCTTTCTTCCCTCTTCTCTTGTTCGTTCCCGTCCTTCTTCTCTGTTACTCTCTCTGTCTCCTCTTTCGGTTGAAATCCGATAAGTTGGTTTAAGTGTCGTTTCCAAATTAAATTCTCCTTCACTAATTTACAGAAATATATCCTGTCTCCCAATACCTCATCTATTACGCCTTCTGCCCATCCTTTTTTGTTTGGATTTCTGTAATCGCGGCAATACACATGATCACCCACTTGAAATCTCACTTCTCTGCCTTTCTCATAAACTTTCCTGTTTCCATCCCCTTCTAATAATAGATCAAAACGGTTTCTAACCTTACCCTTAAAAACCAAACTAGCCGGCGTGACCGCCGTGCTCATGTGTATTGAATTCCGGTAGTGGAAAAGGTATCTATGCATTAATGTTATAAAACTGGTACCTCTGTTCCGGTCGTCTTTTAGTGCTTTCTTCAACCCGTGTTTAAAGCTTTTCACACTATTTTCTGCAAACCCGTTTGTTGCCGGATGTCCTGGTGGCGATGTTTGATGTCTTACACCATTGTCATTTAAAAATTTCGCAAACTCTTCCGAACTGAATTGTGGGCCATTATCCGTGATCAATGTCTTCGGGAGTCCAAATCTCGCAAAACATTCTCGAAACTTTTCTACTGTGTTTTTAGTATCGGCCGTGTTGACTATGAACGCTTCTATCCACTTGGAGAAACTATCGACAATTATTAAGATCATCCTATTTTCAAACGGGCCCAAATAATCCGCATGTACTCGTTCGTAAAAATAGGTTGCTTTTGTCGTGTGGATCAACTTTGCCTTCACTGGCTCCGGCCTTAACGATAAACAAACTTTACACGCATTTACAAATTTTTCGATATCCTCATCTAACGATGGCCACCAAAAATATGATCTTGCCTTGGCCTTCATTTTTGACACTCCTTCGTGCGTGTTATGCAGTTCATTTAATAGTTGTACCCGTAAACTTCTTGGTACCACCACCCTATACCCCCACATGATCACTTCCTTCTCAATTGAGAGCTCCGATCTTCTCAAGAAGTACGCTTTCAATAATTCGTTTTCGCTTCTTTTTGGAAACCCAATTCTTATGTAGTTAAAAATGGCTCCCAATTCCGAATCCTTTCTGGTTGCCGACCTTATTCGGTTCAAATCGATGGGCACTATATTTTCCATAAAATCCAGATAATCATACTCCCTCTCCGTCTCTTCATTTCTTCCCATCGGTAGCGGCAATCTCGATAAACAGTCTGCTTGTACGTTATCTTTTCCCTTAATAAATCTAAATGTGTAATCAAAATTTGCCAAAAATAGTGACCACCTCTGCAATCGTCCCGCTGCCATTTGTGGCAAGCTTCTGTGTTCTCCAAATAAAGCTTCTAAAGGTTTGTGATCATTCATAATTTCAAATTTCCTTCCTGCCAGGTACTGGAAAAACTTCTTTACTGCCCATACGATGCTTAATGCTTCCTTTTGAATCATTGCGTAATTCTGTTCCGCTTTTGATAACACTCGCGAAATAAAACCTATAGGTCTCTCTGACCCATCCCGCATAATGTGTGATAACACAGCCCCAATTCCTATAGCACTACTATCACAAGTTAATCTTACCGGTAATCCTGAATCGTAATGTACCAACACGCGATCCGATGCAATCTCCTTTTTTGCCCATTCCAGTGCTTCGTCACATTCCTTAGTCCACTTAAATGTAGTGTTCTTTTCGCATAACTTATATAATGGTTTTAACCTTGTCGACAAATTCTCAATAAACCGTGCATAATAATTTACCATCCCAATGAACGCTCGCACTTCCCTCAGATTATTTGGTGTCGGCTTGTCCACTATTGCTCTAATCATTTCGTCATCTTTCTCCAACCCCTTCGAGGATATTTTATGCCCTAGATAATGAATCGTGTCACAGAAAAACTTGCACTTGCTCTTGTTCAACCTCAATCCTGCCTCCTCCAACTTGTTCAAAACTTCTGACAAATTTTGTAAGTGTTCTTCTCTGGTTCTCCCTGTTACTAAAATATCATCCAAAAAATTTACTGTACCTTTTGCTCCCTGCAGCACCTTTTCCATTATATTTTGAAATATTGAACAAGCCGGCTTAGTGCCATATGGTAATCTTTTTACTTTATATATGCCATATGGTGTACTCCATGCTAACAACTCACTCGTCTCTTCCTCTAAAACCAACTGATTATATGCACTTAACAGGTCTAGCTTCGTGAATTGCTGTCCCCCTTGGAGCGCTACAAAAATGTCTTCTATGCGAGGTAACGGGTGATTTCCATCTTGTAAATACTTGTTGACCGTTATTTTATAATTTGCACAAAGTCGTATGTCCTTGCCATTTGCTTTCATTACTGGGACCAATGGAGTCCCAAATCTCGAATTTTCCACTTTCTCAATTACCCCTATTTTTTCCAAACGACTCAATTCTTCCAATACTCTCTCTCTGAATGCAAATGGTATCTGTCTTGGTTTGTGGAAAATTGGTCTTACTGTTCCATTGGTTTCTAATTTGATTTTGTGTCCTTTAAACTCCCCCAACTCGTCTTTAAATAATCTTTTGTGTTTCTCTACCAATTTTTCCACTACCTCTTGTCCCAAATTATTTACTTCCACCTCTCCTGTTCCGTTTACCACTATCTTGAAGTCCTTCAATAAATCTCTTCCTAATAACATTCTTGTTGCTTCTTTTACTATCAAAAACTTGCCCTTCTTATTCACTCCATTGATTCGGATTATTGGTCTAATCTCTCCCACCGGGACCATCAGCTGCCCCGAGTATGTTCTTAATTTAACCACCGTCGGTTCTAATTTGACATTTTCCAGATGTTTTTTGTAAATACCAATCGGAATACAACTAACTCCTGAACCCGTATCCACCTGCATTGTCAATACCACGTTGTTCACTTCCACTTTAACCATAATCGGGTCCACCAAATTACAATCCGCTGTCATCCATAGGATTTCGTCTCCTCGAGATTCCTCTTCCCACATCTGTTCCTCCATTTCTAGGAAATGGCTTTTACTCGTTTTCTTAGGACATGCCGCCACTATGTGTCCTTTTCTTTTGCACATCGAACACACATAATTTCTGAATCTGCACTCTCTGAATATGTGGTTATTCTTACCACATGCAAAACATAACAAATTTGCATTTCTTGTCCCTTCCGACTTACTTGACTGCTGTCTAGCTTGCTGCGTCTGCACATGATCCACTCTGTCTTCGGTTTCACTCTTTCTTTCTCTTAACGCTGCTTCTTTTCTTACTGCCACCTCTAACAACTCGCTTAATGGTTTATCTAAACTTTCTTCTGCTACTCTGTCGTAAACCGGGCCCAACTTCATTGCAAAAATAAACTTATCCTTCACTCGTTCATTCAAAGTATTCTTAAATTCACACTCTGCCGCTACCTTTTTCACTTTGACATGCCACTCCCCAATATTTTCGTTTGTTTGTCGCAACCCATCGAATTCTCGTCTCCTTCTATGCACTGGTATTCTTGGTTGAAACTGCGATGCTAACAACCTTACTAATTCTTCGAGCTTCATCTCCTTCGGTTTCTTTGGGTTACATAAATTTCGCACTATTTTGTACACTTCTATATCGATACATGTTAATAAAATTGATACTTTTTTTTGCTCCGGAATATCTTGTGCTTCGAATTGATGCTCCAATCTTTCATAAAATATCTCCCAATCATCTCCTACTTTAAACCCCTCTACTGGGTTAAATCTTTCACTTCTTATCACCCCCGTTTGCTCTGGTTCATTTGCCATTTCCAGTGTCTCAATCTACCCTAAAATCAGAACTTTTTCCGAAAATAACTAGCAAAAAAAAAGTTTTTACTTTGCACGTGTCTCCCTTCAAACCAAAATCAGAACTTCTTCCGAAAATAACCAAAATTGCCTTCTAATTTTCTTCACGAGTCTCCTTCCAAACCCAACATCGGGACCCTTTTCCCGGAAAAAACACAAATAAACAAATTTTCTTCTTTTCTATTTTTGCAATCTTATTTCCTTCTCCAATTCATCCTTGTCGCCATTTAATTGCTACATATTCCGATTAAAACCAACACATTTAATTATAAAGGTTATATTTACTTTAAAAAACGTCGTACTATATACAAATCACACGTGATCAATTATTTGACCTACTGAATATAAATGCAATTGGCGCCCTCTAGTGATGGCGCCTATTTTACCATATTCAAATATATTACAATGTGTACTATATATTTTTTTACATCGATTTTGGGTTGAATTTATATCAATTAGTGTTTTTCCTTTAGGATCCCAAAATTTTATTAAAGCATGTAAATTTTGCCAAAAAGTTGCACAAAGAAGTTCAGAATATTGAAAAAGAAGTTAATTGGGCTGAAATATTTAATGACGAAACTTCTTACGATGTTGTTTCTTCAGTGGCAAACCAATTCGTCCAGGATGTTAATAAATTAATATATAATTTACATCAAATTATGGTTTTTATTTTCCGGAATTGGTAAAACTCCAACGTAACTTTTTGCTCTATTTCTAGATTAAAATAAATAAAAATCAATCCAGTTATATCGATTTAAAAGTGCTCGTTAACAAATTGAGCAAAACTTCTTCCAATTTGCAAGAAGCCTATGGACAAGAATTCTTAGTACTGAAATCAAAACTGATATCAGAAATGAAAAATGTTGTGAAGGAAGCCCAATCTTTAACAAGCATCGTCCAAAAGGATGAATTACATGGTATGTCCAAAACTCTGGTAAGCAGGTTTTTTTCTGATTTTGCTCTCTTTTATCTGTTTTAGAATACAAATCAGAATTAGTTGATTCGTTAAGCGAAATTCTAAGTGATCTTCAAAAGGTGGTGATTTACAACCAATTGAAGAAACTTACTCAAGAAGAACTGGAACAACTTCTTAATGAACATGAAGAACGAAATAGTAAGGTCATAGCTGATAATCATGCTAAACATGCAACGAGTGTTGACGAAGCCGTAGTAGAAGCGATGGTTAAACACGTCCTTCATGCCGTCGCCAGTGCCCAACCAATTATCTATCATCTCCACAATGTCGTACGTTTTGTAACGCTATTGAAAAGATTCAGTCCTAATGAAAAAATTTTATAGGCCAGCAATTACAACGATCCAATTAAAGGAAAAATTAATCAGGCTGCGAAAAATTTAAATCAGGTTAGTATGGACGTAATAGCTGGGATGTACAAGACGAATCGTGCTGGTGAAGGAACTTCCCATTTAGAGAAATCCGTGTTGGAAGGCTTCCAAGTGGTTAGGGAAATAATGAACTTAACAAGCTTGATAAATCAGTGCGATCAAAGTGGAAAAGGTATAATTTCTTCACATTTGAAGTTAAATTTAGATTATAAACCTTAAATTTAATTTTAGACTCCGAAAATTTAAAAAATTTGGTGCTTTTTGGATTATCCAATATACTTTCTATAGTAAGAAGATTTGCACGAGATATGAGTATGGAATTATTGGAAAAAATGTAGACTATGAAATTTTCTAAAATTATTTGTGATTATTTAAAAAGGCTTCTTGCAATTTATACTGCATATAGAAGCCCAAAATTGTAGAAATTTTTGAATAAAAGTAGTGGTAATAGTCGAGGGGTAAACCGGTGGAATATTTTGTACACTAAACTTTCTTACCAAATCAGAGGAATTCCAACTTCCAATAGCTTTCTGTGACTAGATCGTTATTAATTGATTTAAAATATAGGTTGCAGTGTACATAGAGCAATCTGCTTTGAGTTTTGATGGATACAAGGAAGTTAGTTCCTTTATACATTACAAATTCAATACTTCCAACAACTCGTGAAGTATAGCAGTAATCTCATCAAATCAACTTCTAGTAACACAAATTACTAGGTTCTTCGATTGTACAGGAGACTTTTGTTTTCACCGGGAGTAAAATAATTCACAAAAAACTGAAAGGCTTAACTGTCAAAGCATACAAAGCACGAAATTCAAAGAATCAATTTATTTCCTACCGAAAAGCAAGTTACTGCCGATTCTAACGAAAAAATGTGTTATAACTATATATCGCTCTTATCCTCAAGGTCCATATTTTTCGAAAAGCAGTGGCGTTTTTAGAATTAGTTGCAATAAGGTTCACACTGCAAATTAAGAAAAGCAACCCACGAAGTTGAAAGAAATGACAGCTAAAGCTGGCCGATATGATCATTATAGTTCATCTTTGCCAGCAAGAGCAAATCGAACCAAATCCCCTTCACGAGTTGATTCTCAAACTTTGAAACAGACTCCGGGTTTGAGCGTAAAAATTTCTTGAAAAATTTCAATTCCGTGATTCGGAGGGCACATAAAGCCTTGGTTCCCATTGTGTTAATGATTTGCCTTCATAACAATAATCAGCAGGGTACAGGCACATCGAGGGCCTACTTTGCAAGCTACCTAAGAAGTAAAATTCAATTATGCTTGCAGAAATAATTTGAACAAATTGGAAAAACGTATGTCCCAGACCTAATGTAAGAGGAAGGAGAAAAAAACGAAACTAGTAACTTTAAGACTAATAGTAAGGTTAAACAAGGAGAAGCGCTATTAGCGACTTTGATTTTACGAACTACGGAACTACGTTGCAATAGAATCTTTGGCTATGATTAGGATTTGTTCTCAATAATGCAATTTTTCTGGCATGTGTCGGGGACTTCTGTGAAACAATCAAAAAGACGATGTAACTAAATATAAGTACATTACATCGCACCGCCTCCAGTTCCAGTTTCTTCACCTTTCAGTTTAAAATATTTTCTCAAGTGTCAAAAAAGGTAAAGGACTAAGTGACAAAAATCACAAAAATAAATTTCTGAAAGTCTAATGATATATATATTTTGTATTTTTAAATAATATGCGAATAAGGCCGGAGTCTCATTGTACCACTTCTTACTATCAAATAAAATTTGAAATAATTCAATTGGTTTTTTTTCCTGTTTCCTCTATAAGTTAACCACTTAGAGAGGGAGTATATTTATGCAAATGGATACATATTATGTACATATAAAAATAACAATATTAAACAATATAAAACTTAACAATTAATATGAATGATTGGTAAATGTTAAATGGGGGATGATGTAACAATTGTTGACAATGGATTTCAATTGGTTCAAACTGAGTTCAGAGACCTACCCACCCATAAATCAGCAACTTCCATTAGTTAATATTTTATTTGGTGGTATAGGAAGTGGTGCAGTGAGACTCCGGCCTAAGACATAGATAATCGACTAATCTCACAATTGTTTTTACCTTTTGTATAAAATAAAATACGCAGAAAAATGTATTCATATAAATTGTCCTCTTTTTATTAAGCAAATAAACTATCATTCTTGACACCTTTTCCAATATGTGCATTTATAACAACACCATAGCTGATTACGAACTTAACAATATCTTTTAAATTTTCTGATTCTAAAAAGAAATAATTAAAAACATGTTAATCAAAAGTTTGAAAATTTACGTTTCTTATTTTCGAGATCCATATCGAGGAACTCAAACAATCCGTTAATAGCGTTCCAACCTTCGAGCACATATTTTGTAAGCACACCTACTGCTTCGTCAATATCGGTAAGACTTTCGTTGATGAGTAAGGCAGCGCTGTTTGAAACGTTGATCAAATAGGCAGCCTCTAATATTTTATTTTGAATTTCAACGTTATCATAGTTGCTGGCCTGCAAATTAGAAAATTAAGTGACAGTAAAAAGAAGTTCCACATTTGATAACCTTACCACTTTATTGAGATGGTAAGCCACTACAAAAACATGATTAACGTTGTACTTGATATGGACAGCCACAGTTTTTAAAACCTCGAGACTACAATTTTTAATCATTGCTATATCTTCAAAATATTGCTTGTGCATAGCTTTGATTAAATCTTTTAATTCTTGTCCGTTATAATTTTCTATTCGAATTCTGGCGTGGCTTCTTTGAATCATGTACATCATTTCTTTCAAATTTTCCACTAACTCGTGCTTGAAATCTAAATTACAATGAGGCAATAATTTTGAATTTTGAACAATTCGGGTATGGTCCATATGTGCGTACTTTTACAATAGACATATAAAGTCATTTTAATAATACATTCACCATGATAGAAACCAATAGTTGTGGTGGCATTCAGATTCACGATTAAATGCATATGCAGCCTCTCATACCAATACGGGTCGAAGGAGATGAAAATCAAAAACGTTCAACATGAAGATATCAACACTGGGAACAAAATCGATGGTGATCTCGAAATATCCCATACGTTACAAACTTGTGGCCGATGAAGAAATCATTGAACTAACGGTCTAAGTACACATTCATCCAAAGTAGCAACGATCTTGGACTGCCTAAGAATCGTTATATGAGAGTAAGACAAGAATATAAACATCGAAAACAAAACAGACCGTGAGATTTATTAAGATGAGAACGCTGAGGACGATAGCAGGAGTGGCGATGTGGAATAAAGCGAAAAATGCGCGAGAGGTGCTATATCCAGTATGTTGTTAGATGGACCAGAGCTAGAAGAAGGTACTGGTGAGACCACGTGGAAAGAATGGAGGATGGGAGAATAGCAAAGGTAGTGATGATACAAAGACCAAACACTAAAAGATCCCCCGGAAGACCTCCAAAAAGATGGAAGGGCAGCTGGACGTCTGAGTTAATTAACAGAGCTAGCCCTCTACTAAAGACGAAGAAGACTTCCGAAATGCAACTGAATACCTCGTTTTATTTAAATAATTGTTTAACTAAAATGGTCATTAAAGTTTAAATGGAATATTTCTCAATTTTACTTACCATGAAGATAATCTTTTTTAATTATGATCAATAAAGCTTCAGATTCAAGAAGAATATTTTGGAGAAATTCTTTAAATATTTGCTTAAGAGTGTCGGAATCGCTATCATAACCTTGTACCATTTCATTGCAGTATTGGCTCAATTTTTTGACCGTGTCCTTTAGATCAGCGTTATTTTCATGTTCAGTGTTACTCTTAATCTGTAAAGTGTTAGAGAAAATGTAAATTAAATTTATCCTTATTTACTTAGGATCTTACCACAATATCTTGCAAATTAGGAATTACCGTATATATACCACCAACTATTCCATTCACTACTTTGATAAGTATTTGATCAGATAGTTTTTGATCTGGATCACCAATTAGTTTTAGGATATCTTCCCCAGTATTCTTAAGTTCTTCACCCAACTTTTCAGAAATGCTGACATGCTGTTCATGATTTCTATGGAAGTTCGATTCCTAAAATTTTTTTTTAATTGAAGAGCAATATCAAATGACTCGACTTACAGACATAATCGTGGAAAAATTAAGTAGAAGCAAGCAGAAGATGAATTTTTAAACGAATATTTTTCTTTCTATCGTATTAAGTTTATCGTCACCGTATTTATAGCATCAATTATTTTTAATTACAAAGTATTACAAAGTATTTTTTGTATTTTGTTTACGGTTATGTAAGTTATTTTATGAATTATTATCATGTTATTTAACAAATAAATACTTGTTTATCGCATATTTTATCAGCTGGTTATCATCTTTCCAGCGTCCGTAACTGGTTCTTATTTTTATTTGCTTTATTTTGGAATAAACAAGAATAAAAATGAATACGAAATAATAGTTGTATAGTTTGTTTCAGAATAATTGAAATTAAAAAAAGTCATAGCATCAAATTACGTTGATATAAAAACGTACAAACTATAAACAAAACATAATATATTGAACTGTCTTCAACAAAATTACACAATTTACCAAATTTTTTTCATAAAACAAATTCAAAATTTAAAAAAATAAATTTTAACAGGTCAATATTATAATTTCGTCACACAAAAATCTTTATTAGTCAAAATTTAACAAATAAAATAATTCTTCAAATTTATTAAATTAAAAGTCTGGAGCTTGTTCCAAAAAGGACTAGATTTGTTTTTTTTTAAATGAATCAAAAAAATATTTGTATTAAAAATTTTAAATTTAAAATGATGTGTGTAAAGTCATGCGTGAATTTAAAAAAACATAAGTGCGCGAAACGACACGCGCAAGTTTTGCAAAAATTCGTTACGTCCAGTTTCGGACACATTTTGAAATCATGAGCCGAAATAAACCAAATCAGCCAATCAAAGGGCGTAAATCAAAATTCGCGCACGCGTGGAAAGAAAATTTCAGCTTAAAAGGAGAACATGGACGCATTCGCAGCTGAAAGGAGATCGATCAAGCGGTGATTTGCCAATCAATGTGTGGATTGAAAAAAGTGGATTTTAAAAGTGGATGTTGAAAGTAAATTTCAAAGTAAATTATAAAAGTGGATCCTTATATGGTTTTCCAAAGTGGAAACTAAAGAAAATTACCAGCAAGAGGGATAAAAAGTGGTCAATCTTATTGAAATTTGATGGTGGAAAAATTAACCACGAATTATTTGAAAAATTCAACGACTGTGGATTTGGTTTATGAACAATTGGTTTGAAAATTTGGAAATCAACCTACGAATGAAATTGGTATGTTTATCGAGTGACATAAACAAATTATTAAACAAAAGACAAGGTATTTTGCATTTTTTTTAAACATTTGAACAGTGAAAATTATTACTTTTAAAAAAAAAACATGCTACAATCGCATATGTTATTTGTAAACTAAATGAACTTTTTTATATCTACTGATCAATTTTATAGAGGCGCAATTAATTTCTTTATGTATGACAACATTTATTTACTAACCCATATTTTGAATTGTAAAAAAAATTTTTTATTAAACAAAAAAATTTATAAAATTGAAGAATTGAATTATTTCACTATCAAAAGTTATCACAAATGATAAAAACAGAATTTTGTGTAACGAGAAAATAAAAGTTAAAAAATTAATAAAATTCCAAAATTTATATCTGTCGTGGATTCGAATTTTATGAGCAAAACACCACAGCATATAAAATTTGGCTCCCAACTCGAGGCACGAAACCTCACGATAACCCTGATATTAAGATTCACATGCTCTATTTTGAATATTCAAATAAAAACAATTTAACGATAAACAAAAATTTTTCTAAGGTCAATAAAAACATTTTATTCGACAAATTCAATAAAATTTATGTACGATCTGATAAAAGAGTTTGATTATCAGACAAAATCAATTAAACGTTTGGATTATCTGTGTGTAAAAAAATAGCTTTCTTTTGACATTTAAAAACAAATAGAAGAACAGAAAACAGAAACGATGGATATTATGATAAAAATATTGTTGAAAAAAATGGATGAAAAATTTGATCAAAACAAGAAGGAAATAATTGATCACAACAAAATAAATATCGATCAAATTAAAAAGGGAATAGATCAAACGAAAGAAATGATAGATAAAGGCTCACAAGAAATAAAAGATGAATTAAAAAAAAATATTGATGAAGTTATAACAGTCATGAATCCAGAAAAATTTCAAGATAGAATTATAAAAACAACGCCAATAAGATTAATCATTCCAAACAACAAAGCTTTCACAGTAATAAACAAAAATTTAAACGCCAATATAACCATTGGAAAATTTAAAAACAATTGCGGGATAATGATTATGCCGAACATGAAAATAGATTGTATCCTTGGAATGGATCTTCTGGAAAAATTTAAAATAGTGGTCGACGTACCAAACAAGAAAATTAAAATGCGTGAGGAAGAGATGGAATGGGTAGAAATAGAAAAAGATTCAGACAAGAAAGATGGAAAAGAGATCAACAACGAAACAACGCTTCAAATAGTAAAACTCAACGAAGGCGACGATTTAATAAATGTAATAAATGAAAAGTATAGGCACTACATTAGCCTAGGAAGAAAAACAAAATGGGAATTAAATAAAAAAATCTCTAAAGTTAAAAGATTAGCGAAAGGAAGAAGAATAAAACCAAATGCAATAAGAAATTTAATAAAAAAAATTGGTAACATGGTTAAATTTGAAAAGATAAGGAAAAACCAAGGAAATGAACAGAAAAGGAGAAATTTTACATATAAGAAAGTAAGATATAAAAATTCCGTAGTTTATCACACCAGTATCCAGAGATGGCCCACACAGCACAAAAACAACCAATGGATATACAAAAGATATATGCTACAGATATCCATGATGTACAATGGATATCCCAAGACATACAATTAACATCCAGTGGATATCCAGATGTCCGCCTATATCCATAATTTTGGATATCCACCTGGATATGCAATAGATATCTCTGTGGAAGTCTATTAGATATCTACTAGCTATATTTTCAACTAGAAAGTATTAAATGGATATGCTGGAGACATTTATTAGATATCTAATATATCCATCAGAGGTTGACCGTAAATTTAAAATTTACATATAATGGATATTTGTTTCTTCAATAATAAATATTTGGAACTGCTGTAAGTATTATATGCCACATTTTAAGGTTTTTTATTGTTTAAGCTACAACTTCATGAAATTTTTTTTTCTAAATTTCATAATACATGTTTTGCAACATAAACCACTTAAACAATAAAAAAAAGCTAAATGCAGCCTATATTTTCGAGTGGTAAAGGACATTTTAGATGACTCACTCTGTAGGTATATGCTTTGAAAAGTAAATATGATTATTAGTTTTTATTTTTATATCCTGATTAAAGAAATACATTAGATAGTACATGTTTTATTTATCCTCTTTTTCTTCGGCAATTTCTGCATTCTTGATGATTTTCTCCCTGCAACAATTATTCCAATAATAGAAAAAATTATTGTACATTTATACTGCTTGAATTTTAAAACACATTCAACAATGACATGTTCAATTGCATAAAAGTTTAGTTATTAAAACCTAAACGTAATAATAGTTTTTAAACTTAATGGAAAATAAAAAAAAAGTCACTAAGAATAAAAGAGAAAACATGGGCAGTAAAATTCTCATCATATAACTAAATAAAAATAATAACTGTCAACACCTAAAAACTTCAAGAACCAACGCAAGTTTCCTAAGAATTCAATATAATTTCCGATCTATTGTTGAATATTTTAATAAATTAAGGAGTTTTTGATACTGTTTGGATTTATTCATATACAATAAATAATTAGCTACGTACTTGTTCTTGTCCCGAGTGCTGGCATGGCGCAGCCAATTTTTTATGCTGTCTATTATTTCTTTTTCGGTTGCATTAACGGCTGCCTTATTTGCACGTACCGATTCTACAAAAATTATATATAATGATCATAAATTATAACCGCACAATATCAAACTTACTCAAAATAACTTCTGCGAGATATAAGTGTGAGAACACATTTTTCTTTTTGGCGCCTAACCAGCTGTAAAGGGCTGCAAGTTTATCAGTTAACAATTTTCTTAATATTAATTTACATATTTCATCCACTTTATATCCTCCGATGCAGCTACAATAATGGATCTAAAAACAAGAGTAGCTATATTGTACAAGTACATATTGTAAACCCATAATAAATAATAATAAATATATTACATAAATATTTAAATTCTACAGTAAGATTCTAGATACTGAATTAATATAGTCTTACCAATTTCGTTTTGAACTCAGGGTCATTTCTTAATTTTAATTCCATTTCTTCAAGCTTTTCGCACGTTTTAAGTGGGAACAAGTTTTGTGTAATTTCTTCATATTTGTCCAATTTTTCATTGCCATTTTTTTGTACATGTTCACCCAATGGCCTTTGAACAAACAGATCTAATTTCTGATTCAGTTTAAGTAAATTAACTTTAATAAATGAAAGATCATGATATACTCTTTGTTTAAAATCTAAAACAAAAAATTACATAACAGAATATTATCATTGTAATTATTTTTCCGATCTTACCTTCATTAGCATCGAAAGGCTGGCCTATACGAGATGTTGTTTTATTATAAGGAGTGACCCCTAATGGTGAATTGCGAGCTGATGTAGTGGGAGTTCCAATTGCTGAATTGCGAGCTGATGTAGAAGGAATTGAATTATCATCATCATCGCTGCCCAATTCATAATTGTTATGGCACTGTGTTTCACTTGGTTGCTGTAAATTTTTCGTTTTCTTTCTTGCAAAATAAGAATCTTTATCTATGGGCTGTATTGGGAATGGTTTAATTTGCAAATGTAGAGAATCTTCAACTTCATATACTTCTTCGTCACTGTCAGAAATAACTCTCTTTCGTCTAAACTTACGGTTTTTTTTTGATTGCTCATTATCTGTGCTTAGATCAGATTGTTCCTCTGCCAGTTTTAATTTTGGCTTTGCAATTTCATAAGATGCTGAAATGAAAAAGTACCTACATAGTGATTTATTGTATTTACTTACTACTCTTTTACTCACAATAAGTTCCTAGAATGCGAGCTGGAAAAGCTGACCATGCTTCTTCTGGTTGCTCACAACTTTTTACGGCTTTCTCATATCGAAGAGTGCTTTTAAAATTTGGCCAAAAACATTTGCCCTCATTTACCCAATTCTTTGGTACCAACTGAACACCATCATCAAATGCAACTACACACCACTCTGGAGCAGCCATCACTATAAATTAAATATGTGTTAGTAAATGTTTCCTGAAAACTGGAAGTAGTCACCTTTATAGAAAATTAATGAACAATAATATTAATATACTTCATGCAGTGCTTCTATTCTTTTGAGGAATCACTATGCAAAAGAGGAAATATTGCAAAACCTTCACGGAAAGGAATTCTAACACATTTAGATGATATCTCAGACACAGGCCACATTTCAAATTTTTCCGACAAATTTCCGACAAGAACCACCCCAAACAAAGAAGATGAGCATGGTTTAGTATAAACATCATTCACACTTAAATACCGTTTTCCAAACAACATCATACACTTATGATATGAACTATAGATGAAATTATGAACTATCACCACAATTTTATTCACTTTACAACAATTATTCGGTTCTTTTGCTAAAAGGGTCCATTCTGAAGTTTTAAGAACTTTAAACTGTGCTTCACAAGCCTCCGGGGCTGGCCCACTTTCATGTTTAGATAAATATTCGTATTTTTTTCCGGTTTCTTGTTGCTTTTCTTTTATTTTTGCACAATCTTTTTCTGCACAACGTCTGTATAATTGCTGCAGAGGTTTTTCATGCTTTCGTAATTGGTGTTTGAGAGTCCTCATGTAGTTCTCAAAGGGAAATGCGCTGAATGAATCGAGAGGCCCTAAATTTTTGGCATCATTTACTAAATGAATCAAACCATGAACATTGTGAGATATAAAATCTTCTCCGTAAATAATTTTAAAAGATTCTAAAAAGTGCTCTAAAAGAGACTGAGCATAATCTGCATATCTCTCCAAATAAAATTTATTACAAAGAATTCTAATTGCGACATGTAATGTAATAAAGTGGTCAAAGATAGTTGAATTCACAACACGATCGAGAACAATCGGGGATAAATACAAAAGAAACATTCTTAATTCTGTCGCTTTCCATTTACTGACAACATTTATTTCTTGCGGTCTTCGAGCAAATTCTTTTATAACATAACGCCGCACACTTAACAGATTTTCCGATATTTCTGAAACCTTCTTGTGCGGCAAGCGAATTCTCAAAGAACCACTGAGCCAAAAAGTTATAATTTTTTTTACTACCCCTATACAGACTAAGTGCATGTAATCTAAAGGTATTTTTGTAACCATTCCAAAATTTGGAATCGTTGTTAAAATCGAGTGCCCCAAATGATGCCCTTCATCTTCTTGTAGAATGAAGCTTTCATCAGTCCTTTTAACGAAATCTATCTCAGGGAAATACATTCGGTCTTCATATTCTCCTCGCTGAACACATTTTGTGCAACTGGAATACCCACCGTGTCCTTTAGTTTTAGTTACAAACGATTTTGCTGGAGCATCGCAAATTAAACTATGCATTCTTACACCTAAATGTTTGCCATTGTATTTAATACCTTCATTAATTAAAGCCTTAATTTCTTTAACAAAATCAGACAAAAATTCATTCGAGTCCTTTGGTTTTGAGTACCCGTGATATGCACCGATTAAAAATACCTTTGAGTTGGGATTTATACAGCCAAGAATGGGCCATAACTGGCTGTTATTACTATCTGAAAGTGGCAATCCGTCTATACCAATTTTTAGACAGACATCTTCAAGTTGGTATTCATTTTCTAAATTTAAAGTTCCTAAAATTCCTTTAGCAACGCCAAAATGACAGTAACTACCAGGTTCTACAATTCGAATTACACTATTTCTAGGTGTTTTTAAAAGAGTTCGAGAGTCTTTTGGAAGATTTGATGCGAATGGTTGACATTGCAATATTTTAAGCAAATCAGATAATGTCGAATGATGAACACTGTGCTTTATTGCCCAAGATGCGATATTGATTTGAAAATTTGATTCGCTTTTATTATCATCAAAATTATTAACATTCGCCAAATTTGTTTCATAAATATTAACATCATTAACAGAAACACCAGCTATTGTTTCGTTATCGTTTAACAAGGTATCGGAAAAAAATTCACTATCTTGGCAACTAATAGTAACTTCCTGAGAATGATTAAATTGTAATTCGTCTAATTCATTGCAGCTACTATTACTAAGAGCACTATGCACCTTATAATTATCAACCGGAGAAACACTTTCAATTAAAAACGCAGGAGGTTCACTGCTACTCGCACAACTTTTCAGTTTTTTTTTCGGAATTATATCCCCTTTGGCATCATTATTAATAAGGCGGCGGATGTGTCTACTTGAAAACTTAAGAAGAGGTTTATTTTCTAACTTTTTAGACATGTTACAATCGTTATACTAATGATGCTAACGTACCACAAGCACTGCTTAAAAAATTAAAAAGCCCGCGAAGCGCGGATTACTTCTCAAAGTGTAAACACATAACCTCAAACATAACACTCAAGCCATGCAAATGATAAATGCCATAATAGGCCATGATAATAGGCATTCGATATGTTTCTTACCTCCTACTGTGTTGAAAGTATTAACAATTTCACAAACAGGAAAAAACATTTAATTACGAATAACTTCAATGCAAGCGTAGGCGGAGCGTAGGTAATTAGAATACAACTGATGCAAACTGATGTGTGAACAGCGCCATCTAGTAACGTATAAATAAAATAGGATATTTATGGATATTTTATGGATATCTATAAAATATGCATTAGATATGTCTTTAGTGTTAGCAATGACTTGATTTTTATTAAATCTTCTGGATTAAGTGAATACGAATTGAATGATGAAAATAATTACAAAAAAATTAGAGTAATATATTACATATTATTCAGTTTCCCAATATCCCTGCCATATATCCATTAGATATACAAATAATATCTTGGATGGAGTGGATCTTCTATGGATTTTATAGACATCCATTGCACATCCAGTGGATGTTTTGTGCTGTGTGGGGGGATAAAACGTTTAAACCAAATACTCATACGAACAAAATTGACATGGATGAACGCATAAAAAAATGAATGTGCAATAATGTAACCGATTTATGAAAAGATGTACATAAAAAAAAATTTTGAATTGAGTTGAATCAGTTTAATTATGTTTAGTTTAAAATTTTCAGAATAATTTTTTTTAAAGTTAAAAACAGTTAACTATTCATGTTTTCGTTAAAAATAATAAAGTTTTAGTTTGAAAATTCAGAGAGGCAAGAAACCTTTAATTTAAAGTTAATGTTGTAAATAAATTTCTAAATTTTAGTCAGTAAATTAAAAATCATAATACCATGCAAACTTAAATTCCATTTTAAATTTTGAAAATAATAAATAATCAAAAAGGATATTCTTCGGAATATGAAAATTTTCATACTAGCAAAATAACCATACGAATTTCATTGAAGCCAGATTTTAGAAATTTCAATAATTATCCAATACTTTACTAATTCTTAAAATTCCACGAAGGCGTTGAACTGTCTTCAACAAAATTACACAATTTACCAAATTTTTTTCATAAAACAAATTCAAAATTTAAAAAAATAAATTTTAACAGGTCAATATTATAATTTCGTCACACAAAAATCTTTATTAGTCAAAATTTAACAAATAAAATAATTCTTCAAATTTATTAAATTAAAAGTCTGGAGCTTGTTCCAAAAAGGACTAGATTTGTTTTTTTTTAAATGAATCAAAAAAATATTTGTATTAAAAATTTTAAATTTAAAATGATGTGTGTAAAGTCATGCGTGAATTTAAAAAAACATAAGTGCGCGAAACGACACGCGCAAGTTTTGCAAAAATTCGTTACGTCCAGTTTCGGACACATTTTGAAATCATGAGCCGAAATAAACCAAATCAGCCAATCAAAGGGCGTAAATCAAAATTCGCGCACGCGTGGAAAGAAAATTTCAGCTTAAAAGGAGAACATGGACGCATTCGCAGCTGAAAGGAGATCGATCAAGCGGTGATTTGCCAATCAATGTGTGGATTGAAAAAAGTGGATTTTAAAAGTGGATGTTGAAAGTAAATTTCAAAGTAAATTATAAAAGTGGATCCTTATATGGTTTTCCAAAGTGGAAACTAAAGAAAATTACCAGCAAGAGGGATAAAAAGTGGTCAATCTTATTGAAATTTGATGGTGGAAAAATTAACCACGAATTATTTGAAAAATTCAACGACTGTGGATTTGGTTTATGAACAATTGGTTTGAAAATTTGGAAATCAACCTACGAATGAAATTGGTATGTTTATCGAGTGACATAAACAAATTATTAAACAAAAGACAAGGTATTTTGCATTTTTTTTAAACATTTGAACAGTGAAAATTATTACTTTTAAAAAAAAAACATGCTACAATCGCATATGTTATTTGTAAACTAAATGAACTTTTTTATATCTACTGATCAATTTTATAGAGGCGCAATTAATTTCTTTATGTATGACAACATTTATTTACTAACCCATATTTTGAATTGTAAAAAAAATTTTTTATTAAACAAAAAAATTTATAAAATTGAAGAATTGAATTATTTCACTATCAAAAGTTATCACAAATGATAAAAACAGAATTTTGTGTAACGAGAAAATAAAAGTTAAAAAATTAATAAAATTCCAAAATTTATATCTGTCGTGGATTCGAATTTTATGAGCAAAACACCACAATATAGAGATAAGGTTAATTATTTTAATCTCGCGCCAGCCTTTAGCAATGCATATGCTTGGTCGACAGCATATCTTATCACATAGTTCGTACGCTTTTATATCAACGTAATTTGATTCTATGACTTTTTTTAATTTCAATTATTGTGAAACAAACTATACCTAGTTAATTTTTATTTATGGAATATGATGCATTTTAATTCTAAAGTGTTTAGTGCAATTTTTTAATTATAGAAGGATCGGATTAAACCCAGATAAAATTACTTGTGTACTTCTAAAAACAATAAATTCAATTCTGATCGAAAGGGGTGAATGAATCCAATGTTGCTATCGATGTTCAAATGTAAATAATTGAAGTGAGATTTTGAAATACATACAATGTAGTAATAAGGGAAAGTACAAAATTAAAACTGTTTTTTCTGCAGTGTAAAATAATTGCGAAGAAAAACTCCAAAATCGGTCCTCTGAGATTTTTCGACGGGTGGTTTGTACTTGGATATACTAAAAGTCTTCGTGTCTGAACCATAAGCACATAAGCTTCTTATCGAAGTCTTTATCAGAAGTTGAAATTTTTAATTAAGAATTGAAAATGATGTTTTCAGGCATATTCGGCTTCTAAAATTTACTATGTGGCATAATCCATCGGATTGAAATCCGGTGAGTACGGGGGGTCATTCAACGGAATTGACAAAATCAAGAAAATTGATTCGACACCATTCTTGGGTAGTTTTTGCTTTATGAGCAGGCTCAGAATATTGTTAAAAGGTCCAATGTTGGTCGCCAAAGTGCTGTTGGGCCCACGGATGTACGACAGCCTCTAAAATATCCCGGCGGTATACTTTTCTATTGATTTTAATCCCGTCATCTACGAAAACCAAAGGTGTTTTAACGGTAGTACAAATACCGATAGACAAATGACAGACTTGGGGTATTGGCTTTAATTTAATATTAAACTATTTTGTCATAAGTTCAAAGAAACTTGAGAAATCGGCGAAAAACTTATTTTAGTCCGTTTCTCGCTAGACTTCATTTATTTTTAGTAACGGAATCCATGCTCATCCCATGATCAAATTTGATATGCACGCTCAGCATAATTGCACAAAACAATAGTAAAAAAATTAACAAAATAAAAATACCCTTTTATAAATAGGATTAATATTAGAAAATTAATCCAGTTAGGGGTTGAAAAAATAAAATGTGGTCGAATATTTGAATAGAATGTTCGTTTACCTTTCCGGAACATTTTATTATTTTTAAATTTAGACCACTGTGGATGAAGTTACAGTCGTTTTCCTACAAGTCTATACACTAACTTTTTGAAGGACCAAAACAAGGAAACAAATACCTTTGTGGACAAATCCTTAAATTTGTTTTTTATTGCTTATTAAGATGGTATGCACCAAGTTTCGTCAAATTTGGTGGGGGTCGAGTCAATTTTGCCTATTTTTCAGTGGATTTGAGATGGAATAACCCATAGGAGAGAGGTTCAGGTACGGCACTTGAAAAAGAAGAACGTAAAAAAAGTTAAGTTTTTCATTTTTGTTTGGCAATTGCTAATCGGTTTTACGATACTCTTTTATGTTAATTTGTTAAATTTTTATTTGTAATTATGTTTTTCTCCAGGATAGCGCGAAATCGTTACTTTCGAAAGGATTTATCTCTTAGAAAATAAGCAATTCTGGTACAATCTTATGTAACATGATATACATGAACCGAAAACATCGTTTTCGATTCATGTATATCACGTTTCATATTTTCGGTCCATGTTATGTTAGATTAATAGTTGCTTTGATGCGCTCTTTGTAATTAAGTATATAGTTTGTATTATAATCTTTCTGTGGTTTACTTAATAATGCTTACGTACATCGACTGCCGTGCATTTCTTTGTGGCCGTTAACTTGGCGGGGAATCCCCGCTGCTTGTCTGCATTAACTTCTACTTGCTATCTTTGGCTAGCAATGCATTTCTTTCGCGCCTACACGACACGTGTGGGTTATTTATTTATTCATTCGTTTGAATAATCATTTTGTTTTGGATTTTTAATTTGTAATAATAAATATTTTAATTTTTACATTTAACTTAATATAATGTTTTTATTTGTATCTTGGCATTTCATTTCAATACAGAATTATTTTGTAGTATTCCTTTGATTTTTGGGTACATTTTCCTTTTTTTATTCCTGTAGGACTTAATCCTGGAGAAAAAATAGCATACGTGATGCGTACAGAAACGATCCATTACAAATGAGATTGCTTATCACAACGAGCCGCCGCCATACAGTGCCGCGTTTAGGCATGCGAGTACCCTAGGCATATTTTTTTTGCCGCCCCCTTATAATTAAAAATTGAAATTATAATAACAGTATATATTTATTAGCAAAAAAAATAAAAACTCTTGGAACAAAGACAAAAACATTTTATAATATTTATAATAATGAAAAAGGAAACAATATAATATACTCCTACTACTTTTTAACTTTGGTCTTTGGTAAAAGGTGACTCAATAAAAATATGATGTACATACATAAAAGTAAATATTATATTTTAAGAGCTTTTTTTCTAGACTTTTCTTCAGCAAAATCATTTATGATTTCATCATAACTTACATTTTTTGTGATGTCGCATTCCAAAGACAAAATGGACAAGGCATTAAGACGTTGTTGGTTCATGGTCGATCTAAAATTGTTTTTAATCCTTGTCAATTTTGAAAACGATCTTTCAGACGACGTGTTAGCAACTGGAATTGCCAAATATATTCTCAACGCGATATCGAAATTGGGAAATGTTTCTCTTAATCCAGTTTCTCTCAAATATTTACAAATTTCCAGTGGAGATGCAATTTTGTTCTCTAAATGCACTTTTAAATGAATGCATTCATGAACGAACGCAGAATCTAAATCGTTTTCGTAAATATGCATTAACTTTTGCGCTTCTTTAACTATTCTTTCATTGTCTAAATTTAAAAAATTTGTAAGGACATAAAATCGCTCATAGACACGTTGGTAAGCGCCTAGGCGTCGGTTTAGATCTGAAGTAAGTGTATCGATAATAATATAAAATGTCCCGATTTTCATTTCATTTCTGGCTGAAAACTGTTCTTCATCACCAACACTCTCACCAAACTGAACCTTTCTTCGTTTCATTCTACCTTCTTTATATGTCTTTGAATGATTTTGTAATATAATTTTGACTTCTTCTTCGTAAATTGCAAAATTGTTTCTTATCGAGTTTAAATATTTTATAAGTGCTTCTAATTCTCGAACCACAGAGCCCAGGGCAAGCGCAGGATTTCGCACGTATTTATTTGATGCGTTCATTCTCTCTAAAATGTGATGCCAAATGACGACAAGTAAAGAAGTTTCATATTCATCCATTTTTTCAAAGATTGAATGTGCTTCGTGTCTTACAGCTCCAGTTTGACTTTCATCATTGCTCAGCTCGAAAATTGAATTTTTAATTTCCTTATACCCAGAATACAAAGCTTTAGTAGCATCTGCCCTTGCAGACCACCTAGTTTCTGATAGGGATTTCACAACCGGTGTCTTTAAATTCCTTGAGAAAATTTCCCATCGGTATGTTGAAGCTGAGAAAAACGTGTAGAGATTTTGCAAAAAATGAAAAAACAAAGTAGCGCTTTGACATGACTCTGCTGCAACAGATCCTGTCAAGTTGAGCGAATGTGCAGAACAAGGTATGTACTCTACAAGTTTGTTGTAATTTTTAATCCTGGCTTGCAGTCCTGAATATGCCCCGGACATATTCGATGCATTGTCATACGACTGACCGCGACAATCCATAATATCTAGAGCATACTCTTCTAACGCAGAGGTTACTACCATTTCCAAATCAGCAGATTTGTGACCAGCCGATGGAATGTATTTAAGAAACCTTTCAATGGGTATACCTTCAGACGAGACATATCGGACTAAAAATGCCAGTTGATCAATATGTGAGACATCTGGTGTTGAATCTACTATTATAGAGTAATATTTTGATCTTTTTAATTCATCAATAATAGTTTTTGATACCCTTGTCCCCATTAAAATTACTAATTCCTCGCATATAGTATTTGATAAATAATTGCAATTTCCCTGGCCCACATTTCCAAACTCGGCAAGATGTTCACGCAAAAACGGATCAAATTCAGCAATGAGTTCCAAACAGCCTAAAAAATTTCCATTGCGAATTGATCCAATATTTGAATTTTCACCTCTAAGTGCAAGTTCCCTGGTTGTCAATGTAGCAATAGTCGCGATGACACGTTTTAAAACGTCACGCCAGTATTGCACTTCATTTCTATATGCATTTGTAAGGGAGCTATCTATACGATTAACCATTTTACTCCTTGAAAATAGACATAAAATGCTGGATCTATGATTGTGTGATTCTTCATGTTGTTATAATCTTGCGCTTGCATTTTTCCAGTCATTGAATCCTGTAGTAGTAAAAGAATTTTCTTCTTGCTGGAGAAATAAACGGCAAGGTATACAAAAGACACAACGTTTTGATGGGGAATAAAGTAGCCAATCTCGAAATTGTTTTTCCCCATTTAGCATTTTCTTGTAGAAATGTGTTTTGGTTAAATACCTATTTACCCCCGTAGAATGCTCTTTAACAGCAGAGTCTACAAAATTGATATTCGGGTTTTGTTTTGGGGGATTCCTAATAACCGCTTCTATAAGTACTATCGTTAATTATCCAATCAGCTGGATCTTCAGATAACACATATCCTATTGCTAATGATGAAGGTGAGATTTGTGTTTCTATTGTTATATTTTCAATGTCGCCAGCGTCCATAGTCTGTGATTGTGTTTCATCATTTTTGTTTTGTATTTTTAATTCGGTTGAGGTAGACCCACATGGCTCAATAGGTGTAGATACAGAAGTAAAGAACGAACTAATCTTTGGAATTTTGTTTTGAAGTGATCTTTCATTTTCGATTTTTTCTTGTGCCTTCTTTCTATAAGCCGCACCACTAAGCCGATTCCGTTTTTCCATATTTTTAATTTACTAAATAAAAATTGTTCAAGTTACACACCACCAATTAAATAATAAAATTTTCACTTATCAAATATCCAAATCGGAAAACGTTACTAATTAATTTTTTAAAGCTATGGACAAATTACCGTGGTAAAGAACTGATCGTATAATGCGTTTATTATACATACAAGACTAACGGATTATTAAATATTTTAATAATTTTCATCAGTCTGGCGTCAGTAAATCTCGACACAGCAATTATTGCTACAGACGCTAAGTCAGCATTACGTGCCGATATACAGTCAGAGAACGACTTTATAGTTATGTACATTCGAAGCAATGCCTATTTTGTGGGATCAAACTACATAACAAATACAAACAAAATGACGCATACGAGATATTTTTCTTTCTCTTGAACAACCAGATATTTAAATAAGTAAAATTTACAATAAAGTTTTATTTATGTATGTTAATAAAATAATATTTGTTTTTATATAATATTTTAATGTATTTGTGGCGGTTCTACTAATTTCATTATGTTTAATTTTTATTTGTTAAATTTTTTATTAAAATTAATAATTATTTTTGCCGCCCCTAAAAGACTGCCGCCCTAGGCAGCTGCCTTCCTCGCCTAATGGATAAATCGGCACTGCCGCCATACATAAATAACTATTAAAATAATATAACTATTTAAAAACAACCTACAAAGCTTTGAAATGTTAAATATTTATAATAAATTAAAAAAATATTTAAGGTACCTACAATAACGAAATCTGCCTAAAACAAAATAAATATAGATAGGAAATGATTATTTAAGTAATAGAACTGCGCAACAGATTTTATTTAAAATGTCGACCTAATAAATTATAAATATTTATGGTACCAATAATGAAATCTGCACAAAACACATGTAGATGGGAAATGAAAATTTAAATAAAAAAACCGACGTGGTAGATAATTAAAGAATATAAATAACCACGTATATCTGCAAATACTTCAAAGTTACGATTCCATCTTCCTTAAAGAAATCATGTCGGTAAGTTCACTTTTACCAGGGGAAGCTATCACGGTCCCCAATCCAATTCGATCCATTTAAATTACAAATGTAGGCGATGACATAATTTGACTTATATGTAAGTGGTCGAGCACAACGTGTAGCCAATTTCGAAAAAAGTTTAGAAAAGAATTTAGAAGTTTTTAACGAATCCATCAAAATTATAAAATTTAATATGCGGAAAACCCTCGCTTTTCAAAATTACATTCAAAATTTTTTGAAATTGGCTACAAATTGTACTCTACCACTTACATACATACTACGTATAAGTGAAATAATGTCATCGCCTACACATGTAATTAAAATGAATCGAGTTGGGTTGGGGAAGTTTATAGCTTCCTATGGTTAGAATATAAAAGTTCCCAATTTTAATTTTGAATAATAAATTAATTTTGTTAGGCGCCCTTTAAAAGTTCTGCTCAGCATACGAGGTTCTCTGCAAGAATCAAAGCTGATATTAACCAAACCGGCGAGGATGTCCTGCAAAAGATCAAAGCTATGGATCAAGAAACATCCAACAACATCCTCCTTCTGGTATTAAACGATACAATTAAAGGTATTAACGAATTAACTTGCGAGCTACAAGAAATAATAGTAAGTAAAATAAGTTGATCGTGTGGTCGGGTAAAACATCCATAAAAATGTTTAGGTTAAAAGTAACGAAGAAGAATTGAGTAATTCTAATTTGAAAGCCGTCGTGAAAAAATTTAGCCAAGATTGTAACGACTTGGTCCAAGATTATGAAAATGACCGCGGAGTCCTGAAACAAAAATTCGAAATCTTTATCCGAAATATTTTGCGCGAAACTGATGGATTATTTAACATCATCAAGATGGACGAACTTCATGGTAAATTTTTTTCGTAAGGTTTCTACACTTATTATTTTTTTATTTTTGATATAGCTCATAAGCACGAATTAGTGGAAGCGTTTAAGGAAATTTTGTGCGTTTTGTCTAGAATTCAAATACGGATTCAATTAAACAATTATAGCGTTCATCAGCTAGCTCAACTTATAGATGAGATTTCAAAGCAACACTTAGATGATGTTTCCAATGTTGGCCCAGAAAGCTTCAAAAATAGTTTAATACATGTTCTGCATTCAAGCAAGCACGCCTTTGAGTTGGGTTACTACCTTAACAAAGTGGTATGAAATTTTAAATGACTTCATTTTTGTATGATATTTAAAAAAAATTGAGGCAGGCCAGCAACTACGATGGTGAGATCCAACAAAAAATATTGGACGCTGCAAAACTATTTGTGATTGCGACTGCTGAGTTGATGCGTGATATCAACAACATGGAAGTCGAAAATGCTACAGCTTATTTTAAGAAAGAGTGTGAGCAACTTTGGTTTCCCTTTAAAAACTTACTTCATTTAATCGAAAATCAACCGAAAAATAAAAAAGGTATAAATTTCCCCAATATTTGAAACAAGGTGCATTTAAATTTTTATTTTAGTGTCTAAAAATTTAAAAGATCTTATTATGCACATTGTCAGCTATGGAATGGTCGCTCATATACAAACCGGAAAGAGCATTAAGATTGACAGCACTTAAGTTGGGCTAATACGAAATAACTTTATTTTGAAATAATGGAATATCTTCTTATACACGGAGAAAATTATTTCAGATTGTAAAAATTATTTGCTTCAGATTTAAGTGCAAAAGTCGTCGCATCAATTTGCAGTAAATTTTACATCAATTGAAGTATTATTTACTTCATATTGATACTCGGGAAAAATTTAAAAAATATTTTTCTCTGTGTGTAATTTAAGTTTCGAATAGTATATTGGTAGTTAGACTAGTTTTAGGTCTGAATTAAAACAATTTTATTGTCCGACGTTTCGGGCCATTTAATTTTGGTCGATTAATTGGGGTAATTTTTGAGGTTTACGTTTATGTCCATAGATGAATAAATTGGGGATTATTGAGAAATAAAAATTTAACAAATAATATTCTCTTTATTGAATCATCGATGATGGTGTGTTGGGTCATACCCGACAGGTTTGATACCCGATATCTCTGATATTTCACATTGACAGTTCCTTGTTTTTTTCTTATTGTGAAGGTGAAAATTATGTATCGCAATTTCGAAGGAGGGGTAGCTGGTTAGGAGGAGCTTAAACTTCAAATTCAAACAGTATTGGTTTTAAACGTCCTCCTTGCTATCTAAACCGACGTGTTTTTCTCAAATTTACTCAAAAAAAGTTATAAAAATTTTTAGAAAAAAAGTTAGAAAAACTGTTTGTAAACCTAAGACATTCAAAATTCTAATTGTAAGCTAGTACTCGTATTATAGCAATACAGAACATAAGAATTTAGCGAAAATAGAACAACAAAATTATTTACTACTAATTGAACTTAGGTAAAAAATATAATATTATTTTGTTAAATTTTTATTTCCCAATAATCTTCCATTTCCTTATTTAGCAATATATATATGGGCCCACAAAATATAAAACCAAATTAAAAAAATTAAAACCAGGTTAGATACAGTGCATACGTTTACTTCAAAATAACCCTTATTTCATTTTAGCGTAACTTCAGAGGTATCTTGGCTAATGCTCCTTCCAAGTTGTTTATGATTGGCTATTCCATAAGTAACAATGTGAACAACAAGATCTTTCAAATTTTTAGAAGCTAAAAACAGATTTCATTACAAATGGTTTCAAATCATTAGGAAATTTGTACCTTTTCTATTGTCCAGTTGGTTTTCGATAAAATGAAGTAAGTCTTTGATAGGAAGCCAAAGTTGCCCAGCATGTCTCACAAAATCATCAGTTTTGAGGTTGTTAATATCGCGTAACAACTCAGCCATCGTAATAGTGAATAGATTTGTAGCGTCCAATATCTTGCGTTGAATCTCGTCATTGTAGTTGCTTGCCTGCATCAAATTATTTTCAGAACATACAGAAAGAAATTCATTTTAATCTTCTTACCACTTTGTTAAGGTAGTAAGTCAACTCAAATGTGTGCTTGCTTGTATGCCGAAGATGTATTAAAATCAAATTTGAATTTTCTGTGCGAATATTGGAAACATCATTAGACAATTGTTTTAAATTATTATCTACAATCTGAATTAGTTGATGAATGGTATAATTGTTAATTTGAATACGTATTTGAAGTCTGTATAAAACACACAAAATTTCCTTAAACGCTTCCACTAATTCGTGTTTATAGGCTATATCGAAAAAAGGAACAGTAAGTGTTCAAAAGTAACGCTGTGCAAAAAAAATTTACCATGAAGTTCGTCCATTTTGATGACGTTATGTAATTCATCAGTTTCGCTCAAAATATTGCGGATAAATATTTCGAATTTTTGTTTCACCACCCTGGGGTCATTCTCATAGTCTTGAACCAAATCGTTGCAAGCTTGGCTAAATTTTTTCACGATAGCTTTTAATTTAGAATTACTCAATTCTTCTTCATTACTTTTAACCTAAAAGAGTTTTTGATTTATTTGCCCAACCAGATAATCAATTTTACTAACTATTATTTCTTGTAACTCGCAAGTCAAATCGAAAATACCTTTAATTACATCGTTTAATATTATAGGAAGCAGGTTGTTGGTTGTTTCTTGGTCCATGGCATTGATCTTTTGCAGGACGTCCGCGCCAGTTTCATTAATATCAGATTTGATTCTTTCAGAGAATCTCGTATGCTGAGCAGAAGTTTTGAAATTTGTCGCCTAACAAAAATAAAAGTATTGATTTTATAATTTGTTGAAAATATTTATAGTTATAGTGTATTATTTTTATTTTTAGAAATGGGGTTAAATGAATTTAATTGTTTGAAAATAGGACTTTTCTCAAGGACTTTGTTTTATTAATAGGGGCAATTTTGGATGTCCTTCTCTGTGTGTTGCTCTGTGTGGAAAAATAGTATCAATCGCGAACTTTCATCCAAAATGTGTGTTTTACTTAGAATTTAAAAATAATGTTCGATTTGAAAGGCCCTTTATAATATAACAAGTCATATTCAAAATTAAAATTGGGTAATTATAAATAAGTAGTAGTAAACTTACCATCATGATTTGTTTTAAATATAACACAGGGAAGAATGCTCATTTATATTATTTTATTATCTATTTATTTACATTTTGTACTTAGTGTTTATTATATTTATTTAAATATTTATATCTAATTTGGTCAGCATTTTAAATATTTCTTTTTTCGGCATTTCTTTTCGGAAACAGTAAATCTCGATCACAAAAACAAAAATCTAGGAAATAAAAGTATTATATTGTCAGGTGAGCACACAGGAATTATTTTTGGGGTTTTTCCGCTAAGAATAACTCTTGTACAGGACCATAACGTAATAATAGCGCCGTAGGTGATTTTCTTCATTTTGAAGGGGTTTGGCCTAACGGCTTATTAATTTCTTGACCATCTTCTGCGTTTCGGAGGGCACGTAAAGACGGCAGTGCCCCTGTGTTAAAGATTTGCCATCATAACAATAAAAAACAGGGTACAGGCACATCGAACGGCAAGCCTAGCGAGCTACCTCAGATGTAAAAACCAAAACCTATAGTTTTGGAGGCATTATAGTTGGAAAATAAACAGATCAATAGATCTCAAAAATGTTAAAGAAGAAGATTGATTAGAAACCCAAAAATGGTAAAGGTTTTCATTTCTCTTAGCAAAGTTAGTGCATTTAATAGTTTTTGCAATTCCTTTATCTGAATTTGTTAAGTTTTTGTTTTAATTATGCTTAAAATAATATAATCCTATCTAAAGGCTACGCAGAAAATTTGATTTGCAATGTTTGTATAATAAATTAAAAATATTTAAGCACATGTAATCCAATCTACATTTTACAATTTTATTTTTTACAAATGTAGATAAAAAATTTAAATTTAAATTAAAAAAAACTGTACGATATATAATTATTGAATATAGATGACCTCGTCAGGGAATATATTTCATAGTTACGATTGCCTTCTTTTTTAAACAAGTTATGTCAGTAAGTTCCCTTTTATTTAGTATACAATAGTTCCCAATTTTAATTTTGAATAATAAATTAATTAGGCGCCCTTTAAAAATTCTGCTCAGCGTACGAGGTTCTCTGTAAGAACCAAAGTTAATACTAACCAAACCGGCGAGGAGTCCTGCAAAAGATCAAAGCCATAGATCAAGAAACATGGAACATGCTATATAGTTCTTCAAATATTAAACAATACAATTAAAGGTATTTACGATTTAACTTGCGAGTTACAAGAAAATTAATAGTAAGTAAAATTGGTCATATGGTAGTGCAAAAAATGTTAAAACATGTTTAGGTTAAAAGTGACGAAGAAGAATCGAGTAATTCTAATTTGAAAGCCATAGTGAAGAAATTTAGCCAAGATTGCAACGACTTGGTTCAAGAATATGTGAATGACCGCAGAGTTCTGAAACAAAAATTCGAAATCTTCATCCGAAATATTTTACGCGAAAGTGGTATATTATTTAACATCAACAAGCTGGACGAAGTTCATGGTAAATTTTTTGCGTAAGGCTACTTTTGTTCACTTATTGTTTTTTGTGGATATATAGCTCATAAGCATGAATTAGTGGAAGTGGTATGAAATTTTAAATGAGTTGAATTGGCAGACATTCACTGCCCACGTGCTGATATGAATAAAACATTTCAAACTGATGATGCCATACCGCAAATGCAAACCGACATAACAAGAAATAATTCTAACGTAAGATAATAGCACAATACCAGCAGACAGACGAAGCAAATATTATGCGATAATATTATGATCCCAAGGGATTAAATGAGACCTCTTGGGATTAAATTAACAAAGAAATTCAACTGAGCTTCAGGAAGTTGAGCATTTGTATTATTTTTTGCTTATAAATAAATTAATTACGATTAATTAATTATTGTGAATTATTAAAAATATAATATAATACCATGAATTAGGCGTAAATGTTTTAGGCGTAAAGGAATATGCGTAATTGTGTTAGGCGTTCAATTTTAAGGCGTAGTCGGTTTTAGGCATTAAAAGTACTAGGCATAAAATTCGTTAGGCGTAAAGGATTAGGCATATTGACTTTAGGCGTAAGTGTGTTAGGCGTAAAGACGTGGAGCCCAATTCTATATCATTCTTCTATATATAAGAACTCGGCGTCAACTGTCTTAAAATATTTTTTAGTATATCCGACTTGCCTTTCTCTAAATTAAAACTAAGGGTGGTATTTAAATTTAACCTTTGAAATTTAAAAAGAGTTCGTAACACCATACGACCAGAAATTTCTTCTGATTTGCTTGTAAATTTTTCTGTTCAACGGTAGTTTAGTTTACTTTATTAATCAATAACTTAAATAATACATAACAATAACAACAGGATTACATTTTTATAAACATTACTTAGAATGGCGAAGGGTCAGCAAAGCTGTTTTTCAGCTAGACCCTGAAAGTCAAAGTCATTTAACATAATTTCAAAATTCGCATAAAATCAATCATAAAATCAAAAAGCGTAACTTACGAGGTATCGTACCTAACGCATCTTCTAATTTGTTTATGATTGGATATTACACAAGTAACAATGTGAACAACAAGATATTTCAAATTACGCCATAACGTAATAATAGCGCCGTAGGCGATTTTTTTTTAATTTTGAAGGGGTATTATGGGCTAACGGATTATTTTAAGTTAATCCATTGCGTAGTAACGCAAAAAGGTAAAGATTTTTCATTTCTCTTAGCAACGTCGTTTTTACAGTTCCCTTATCTGAATTTGTTACATTTTTGTTATAGTTGTTGGATGGAAAGCGTTGATGATCTTTGTGGATTTTATTGACCTGAAGAGTGCATTTAAGATAATAGAAAATGACGTGTTGATCAAGAAGCTGAAGGCATGGTGGGTATGGGAGGAAAACTTGGTTGCGTGGATTGACAGTTTCTTAACTACTAATGGAGTTCAAAAGGTGAAATATGGAAATGGGAGATCAAGGGACAGAAACGTGAAATGTGGAATTCCGCAAGGAAGTGTGCTGGAGACGCTGTTATTCCTATTATCCATAAACGATATGTGTATTAGCATGTTCGAAAGAGAAAAATTCCACCTGTTTGCAGATGATGACATTGTTTATGTATCGGGCAAGGATTGTAAAAGCATCATTGAAAGAGTGAATCAAGAATTGGAGAGGTTTGTTAATTGTCTCGATGGTAGTATGGTGAAGATTAACGTGACAAAAACTAAAGCTTTGATGCTGGAAAATAAGAGTTCAGGGAACAACTGATGATTAGTAGAGAGAAAATATCAATTGGAAGAAGCCATATTGAAGTGGTGGAAGAAATGAAATACTTGGGGTTGATCGTGGATTGTTATTTAAGTTTTAAGAGCCATTTGAATCTCATGTGTAAAAAAATGTCTGGGAAATAGGGAGTACTCGGAAGGTGTGGAGATTTTGTTTAGGGACAAGAATTTAGGGAAAACAAGTCGAAAACAAATAGCAAGTCGGAAACATTTTTAGATAAATTATTTTTTAATTAGATTATTTGATATTAGTAACAATATAACACTATTTTGTTAAATTTTTATTACCCAATAATCCTATCTTCTTATTCAGCAATATAAATGTGAGCTCACACAATATAAAACCCAAATTAAAAATTGAAAACTAAGTTAGATCCAGTGCATACTATTACAGTAGACGCCGCTTATCAAGGATAATGAGATCAATATTGATGATACTTTTGCTTAAAATGCAGGAAACGTTGGAAGTTTTTCGGCAAAGTGTTCCGATTTTGAGACGCATGCTAAATTTGAACTTTTATAAACAATTTAACCCGCAAAAATTATAGACAAACTATACTAGTTGACTTTTTTAAATCCCATTAAAGGAGCGTTACTGTTTTTTTTATAAATTTTTTAATTTTTATGTTTAAATAATGTTTCCAATCAACAAAAATTTGTTTCTTCCTTTTTGAACATTTTTGAAAATTCTCGATGTGATCACATTAAGCGGCATCTACTGTACTTCAAAATAAAACTTATCAAAAATCATTTTATTTTTCCCAATATTTTGTTGTTTATTTAAAATAAAATTTATTTCATTTTAACTCATTGAGAGTTATCGTGCCTAACGCTATCTCCAGTTACTTTACGATTGGATAAAACACCAGTAACAATGTGTACAGCAAGATCCTTCAAATTTTTAGAATCTGAAAAACAGATTTCATTACAAATGCTTTCAAACCACTCGGAAATTTGTACCTTTTGTATTGTCAAGTTGGTTTCCGATAAATTGAAGTAAGTCTTTGTTAGGTAGCCAAAGTTTCTCACCATGTCTCAAAAAATCGCTACTTTTGATGTTGTTGATATCGCGTAACAACTCAGTCATGGTAATAACGTAGCGATTTGATGTATCCAATATTTTGCGTTGAATCTCATCATTGTAGTTGCTTGCCTGCATCAAACGATTTTCAGAATATACTGAATGAAATTAATTTGATACTTCTTACCACTTTGTTAAGGTAGTAAGTCAACTCAAAGGTGTGCTTGCTTGTGTGCCGAAGATGTATTAAAATCAAATTTGGATTTTCTGGGCGAATATTAAAAATATCATCGGAGTATTTCTTTACATTATTATCCATAATCTGAAGTAGCTGTTGAACGGTATAATTGTTAATTTGAATACGTATTTGAATTCTGTTCAAAACGCACAAAATTTCCCTAAACGCTTCCACTAATTCATGTTTATAGGCTATATTGAAAAAAAACAATAAGTTTTCAAAAGTATCCCCTATGCCAAAAACTTACCATGAAGTTCGTCCATCTTGATGACATTAAGTAATCCATCAGTTTCGCTCAAAATATTGCGGATGAAGATTTCGAATTTTTGTTTCACGACCCTGGGATCATTCTCATAGTCTTGGACCAAATCGTTGCAAGCTTGGCTAAATTTTTTCACGATGGCTTTCAATTTAGAATTACCTAATTCTGCTTCGTTACTTTTAACCTAAAAGAGTTCTAAATTATTTTGCCCAATCAGACGATCAAGTCTACTTACTATTATTTCTTGGAACTCGCAAGTCAAATCGAAAATTCCTTTAACTGCATCATTTAATATTATAGGAAGCTGGTTGTTGGTTGTTTCTTGGTCCATGGCATTGATCTTTTGCAGGACATCCGCGCCAACTTCATTAATAACAGATTTGAGTGTTTCAGAGAATCTCGTATGCTGAGCAGGAGTTTTAAAATTTGACGCCTAACGAAAATAAAAGTATTGATTTTATAATTTTATGAAAATATATAATCTGTAAATTATTTTTTTTAAATGAAGTTTACATGAAATTAATTGTTTAAAAGCAACGACTTTCTCAGGAATAGGGCCAATTTTGGATGTATTGGCAGCTTTATTATTCGGTTTTTTGAAATACATATACATCGTTGCAACCAACGAGCGTGCACTATTTTACATTATACATATAAACATAATACACCGGTAACATATTGTTGTGTCCTTTGTCCCCTAATAGCTTTGGGTGACGAAGAACAAACAAACTTTCTGCACCTACCTTAGCAAAGCTCTTAATCTCAGGTTGTTTTTATTTTATCTTCCGTATTTCACGTCAGCAACTCAATAAGCATCAGCACAAAAGAAACACAATTTGGGTTCAGCTAACATATTTATTAAACAATAACACATAAATAAAAATGGAACAAATAACAATAAACACAACTCCTCAAACAAATCAAATGCAAACTTAAAATTATAAATCGAACTATGCTAAACTTGTTATCTTTCTTGATAAGACGTGGCTATCGTTGCACAACACTCTTTACTGGTAATCGCCTGGTCCAATTTGGTCGTCTTTTCTTGGTAGGCTCGTGGCCTGTCACAATTCCAGTCCAAATGCTGCTCTTTATGTGCTGTCTCCTTGGAAGACACACCCGTAACGATACCTTTGTATGATATGTAGTAACCTCTCTCAAATTAATTCTGAATTAATTTATTTTGGTGATCAATTCACCTTCAATCCTTGATAGCCGATGGCCCGTATTTTCGCAATTAATAATTACTATTAATCGTAACACTTGTTTAATTCGCGACACGACACGTCTATTTTCAAAGCTTTATCAACATTAACTGATATTCAAAACGCGACACGACACATCTACTCTGGATGTTTGATCATTTGTCACTGTCAAACCGTCCGTCCGGGACGCTCTCTAAATCATAACTACTATATCATCTTCTTATTATCCCTGGATACCAATTAATTTTTTGTTTTGTTTTTGTTCCTTTTCGGACATCCTTCTTTTTCATGCTTGTTTTCTTGCCAGTTTATAGCCTACGTCTTTATTTACCGGTAAACGGTTGCACAGTCTTAACCTACATGCCTTAAAATTAAACATAATAACCAAATGAACTTGAACAATAACTAATTTAAACAATGTGGAACAATTCGAACCTCTCCAAATTGTGTTGCCTTTGTACTGGGCTTTTATCAAATTTCTCTCTTTATTCAAAACCGGGTCACAACAATATATCCGTTGCTGCAGAGCACATGGGATAACGAAGAAGTAATGGGCCTACACGGAGAGCCGGGTATAACAAGAATAATTGAAGCGCAGAGGCTCAGGTGGTTGGGGCATGTGGAGAGACTACCAAGAGAGAGAATTACCCGGAAAGTACTACGACAAAGTCCCATAGGTACCAGCAGAAGAGGCTGGATGCGGTGGAGGAGAACTTGAGGAAGATGGGAGTTGAGGACTGGACAGTTTTAGTGAGAGACTGAAAAACGTAAATATTCAAAATTGGAACTAAAACACGCTAACAAAGAAGAAGAAGAAGGTTATTGTGCACACAATGTGCGGTGTTCAACGTTGCACCACGTAAGAAATTGGTCAACGGTAAGTGGCGTCACAAAATAAAAAAGTTGATCAACGTCTTACGCAGTGCAACGTTTAACACCGTACATTGTGAGCACAGTAACCTATTTACACGCATTTCAACTTAAATTTGACATTCGTCACCCTTTTAGTTTATTTATTTCGAGCCTTAAATTCAACACAAGTTTTCCAATGCAGGTAATAACCACCTGCATTTTCCTGCTAAATTTTTGGAAAACGAATCCAATATGAATTGATATTCCTTACAAGGAATAATTCGATTTGTTTTCGAAAATTACGACTTTACTAATTGTAACACCGGAAAATATAAAAGAAAACAAGCAATTTTAAGAATTATTAAAAAAAGATAATTTCAAATTGAAGGCCGAAATAGAATCGTTATACGGGACATGTTGAGAAATTTTTTTTGGCTTGTTATTGATCATATGGATGTAGGTGATATGTTGTTTCATCAGGACGGCGCCATATCCATTGAAGTATAGACTTTGTTGCAAACGAAATTTCCCGATCGAATCATTTCTCGTAATTCTTCCTATTCTATTCGTTGTGGAGCTAGTATATGTGAAATCAAGTCTATGCAGATAATCCACAATCTATTTAAACCTTGAAAGCCAACATCCCACGATAATTGTTGAGATAGAGCAGCAATTATGCTAAAATGTAAGCGAAAATTTTGACAAAAGGATCGACGGCGACGTCTGTATATGTGGTCCTTATTATTTTTCATTCATAAATTCAAGACTTTCTACATTATATTTATGCCAATAGAAATACAGAACTTTCATTCAAAATGTGTATTTTATTTAAAATGTAAAAACAAAGTTCCTGTTGAAAGCCCATTATAATTTAACAAGTCACATTCAAAATTAAAATTGGGTAATTATAAATTAGTAGAAATAAACTTACCATAGTGATGTGTTTCAAGAAGACAATGGTGTTCTTTAAATGTTACACTTGTAAGAGTGCTCATTTATATTATTTCATTATCTGTTTCTTCCCATTTTTATTTACATTTGTACTTATTTTTTTTATATTTATTTAAATATCAGTATCTAAATTGGTCTGGATTTTAAATATTTATTTTTCGGCATCTGACAAAGTTTTTTAACAGCGTTACATTCTTGTCGGAATTTTGCTCTCTTTACAGAAAAACAGCAAATCTGGATCACCAAAACAAAAATCTAGGAAATACAAATATTATATAGTCAGGCGAGCACGCAAAAATTATTCTTTTGTATGTAATTAGGATGTTTTTAATCGTGGGTTTTTGGGTCAATCAAACGAAACAATTTTTACGACTAACTAGTTTCGGCTACAATGTGAGCCTTCATCAGAGCCTGTAAAGACAAATTTATTACAAATCTGCATACAACATATGGTTCACAATAAAGAGACATAACCGTATTGGTTCGGCAAACAAGGTACAAAGCAAATTAAATTCTACAAACATACCACGTAATATAACAATGTATTAGTGTTGAGATCAAATTTCGGACCACGCATACATCTAATCCAAGTGTCAAACGTCAAACAAGCGTTACTAAGGTTTTTCTAATGTTCAACACACCCGAATAAATTTTATTTAAACCTATTGGCTATGTTTACACCGTAAACTGCTTGGTTCGGTCCGATCGGACTAAGCGGGAGGGGATAGTTCGATGCGACAAAATATAATTCGTAAGTGGTTCGCAAGTGTTTACACCGTACACTAGAACCGAGGACCAAAATGTGTCATATAACCTAAAAAAAATAGTTGTTTGACACTTTACATAATTTTTAAATAATTTAATTTAAACTATAAATTAAATATGTCAAATTTTATAACCTATAAAAATTAAAAATGTGTGTCATTCGGAATTAAAAATACTCGAGTGATGTCGAAAGTAGTCGAACACGTCGAACCATTGGTCGTTTTTAGTTCAGTACTCATATTTTAGAGGACTGAACTAAAGCAGGACCAACTTAGTTCGATGTGTTTACACCACGCGGACTAAAAATATACTTCGGAAATATAGTTCGGTACGGCTTTAGTTCGCGTACCAAGTGTACGGTGTAAACCAGGCCATTGAACCGTTTGAAATGTGAATGTGGATCGTCATATGTGGGACAGACGGGACAATATTTGAATATGAGGATTTACCAACACAAATATGATGTTAGACTCAAAAAATCCAACACAGGACTATCAGCGCACATTTGTGATACTGGACATAAAATAGATTTTGATAATTACAAAATCTTGGGTTACGAGCCAAACATTAATAAAAGACTTATCTTGGAAATGTTGCACATCAATGAAAACAGTGACGCATCTTTGAATTTAAATACGGACACAATAGGTTTAAATAAAATTTATTCGGGTGTGTTGAACATTAGAAAAACCTTAGTAACGCTTGTTTGACGTTTGACACTTGGATTAGATGTATGCGTGGTCCGAAATTTGATCTCAACACTAATACATTGTTATATTACGTGGTATGTTTGTAGAATTTAATTTGCTTTGTACCTTGTTTGCCGAACCAATACGGTTATGTCTCTTTATTGTGAACCATATGTTGTATGCAGATTTGTAATAAATTTGTCTTTACAGGCTCTGATGAAGGCTCACATTGTAGCCGAAACTAGTTAGTCGTAAAAATTGTTTCGTTTGATTGACCCAAAAACCCACGATTAAAAACATCCTAATTACATATTTACTTTGGGGTCACGAGAAGTTATCTAAGTATTATTCTTTTGGTTTTTCCGCCAAGACTAACTCTTATATAGCGCCATAACGTCATAAAGAGCGCCGTAGGTGATTTTTTCATTTTAAAGGGATGTGACCTAATTTAAAGCGTTATTATTTAAGTTCATCCATTGCGTAATAATGCAATAAGACATGGATAATCGACTAATCCAAAAATAAAATATGCAAAGCAAATGTATTAAATAATACTAAAGCAGGATAAGAGATAATAGTTGGAGGGGACTTAAATGCCAGAATAAAAGGTCGAAATAATGATGATAATATAGGACAGTTTGCGGAAGAAGTGGAAAATGACAATGGAGAAAGAATGACAGACCTGTGTAGCTAATATCAGCTAAAATTAACCAATACGTTTTTTCAACCACAAATATATTGTAAAGAAGTAAATATTATGGTTAATTGTGATTTATTTTCAAAATTTAATTTTGTAAATTAAACACCATAATATGGCTGAAGTACTGTTGGTTGCCTAAACAACCAACCAAATTTATTGTTAATTTACAGGAAACTGAATTTAATTACAGTACACTGAATTTCATGTCAATACATTCGGATAGATGACAATGGTGGAATTACCACTTTCTTAAGTTTTTGTCATTTCTGCAGGAAGCTTGTTGAAGTTTCGAGAAAGTTGTCTTTTGACCACCAATCCCCGGTGTCTTTAGACCGCCCGTCCGTTGTCTTTTAGACCACAAACCCCGATTGACCGTTATCCCGATCCGAGCTTTCCTTTAAATTGTTTACGTTTCTAGACAATTTTTCCAGTTACCAAACCTTCTTTTTGGTTACGATTCTAGCCGAAGGAAACTTTCCGATTCCACCAGCGACAAGCTTACGGATCTAGGCTTTAGCTGAAATTATAACATAACCTATAATAAACTACTTTCCGAGACTGCCCCTTACCTGTTCTCAAAAGATTCAATCTGCTCCCGTATTTGAAGCCAGCCACTGGCCTCCTCCGTTTTCCGTTATTGCAATTGGATCTTCTAATCTAAAAGTTCAGTAGTCCCCGTTAAGTAGTTTCATTTCATTTTTTTATTTGTTTTGAAAATTCAGTAATTTACCTTCAGTAATTGCTGAGTTGAGATTAACCGCCACCGGAAGAATTCAGTTTCCTTAGAACGCAATAAGACCACTTGTAAATAAAACCCCGATAACTTACAACATAACTTTTAGGGGTTATGTTCTGTCTCATATTCCAGTGCCGTGCTAAGTAAATTTCATTTTAAGGAATCCTATTCAATAAGATTTTGAATTGTGTAAATTTAATAAAATCAGTAATCTGCTTCCGTTTGTTTTAAGTATTTTTTTTTTCCATTTATTAATAATTTGCTTCCGTTTTCTTTTTTTCATTTATTGTAAATAAGTTTTTAATTTGCTTCCGTTATTGTAAATACAGTAGTAATTTGTAAATATAGTCAATAAATTATTTAATTTAATATAAACATTTTTTTTATTTATTCTTTTATTTTAGTTTTAAAGTTTTTCCCTTTAAAAAACTTTTGGCGCCTGTGTGACAAATAAGTGTCAAAAGAAATCGACAAGACGTCCTCAGCCCTGGCTACCCAAGGGGCAATTTGAACGAGGACCAAATAGCGTTACAATATCAATCGATATATATGGGAGAGACCATCCTTAAACCAAAGATCTATTATTGATTATACCTATATAATAGTTAAGATAAATACGTTCTTTAAAATATACTATTGCAGAGTGCAAAGAGGAGCAAACTGTGAAACTGATCACCATTATTTACTAATAGCGAAAATAGTATGTCCCTATGAAACTCAAAAAACAAACAAAAAACAGATACCGGAAAAAAATAATGAGATAGTACAGACAGAACGATATAAGATATACTTGTTACAACAAGATAGTATCAGAATGCTATATGAAAGAAGATTGATGGAAAAATTACAGGAAACAATAGAGATGAGTAACGATATTGAAGAAGAACAAGAAAGAATAAAAACTGCCGTACATAAAATAGTTGGGGAAGTTTTAGGAGAGTATGAAAATCGGTAGTTGCAAAGAAAACTAAATGAAGAAAAAAATCAGCAATAGGAACAACTGTATTTAAGAGTAAATAGCTTAATTGGAGGCGCCGGATCAACAGAGGTATGGAGAACCATTAGAAATATGAAGACCAATAATGAACCGAATTTGATCTGAACCAAACAAGTTCACGATAAACTATTTGAGAAATAGTTTATCTTTTTATTTTCGGTTAAGCCTTTGGTGGTCGGTATACGGCTAGCTATGTTTTTCTTAGCGGAGGCGGGGTCGTAGGTAGCCTGCAATGCCTTACGAGAAATGCTAACTTTAAAAAATAAAAATGCAGATGTAAAATTAACAATTTTAATATAATAATTGTATGAATCTATTACAACAATGAACACACACAGTATTAAATTAATCAAACAGATGAACGTTTGCAAAAACAAATAATGACTAGCTGGTAAATATAGTTTGTCACACCAAGTGATCCAATACAATTTACAGTGACTAAAATAACCACCTAATGTTTCGCCAAGTCGAAAAGAAATAAGAAAGATCGACTTACCAGTATTGATTTGTCTTACAATATAAATAACGACAACTGCTACTTCTTTTCTGAGCGAAACGGGTCGAAGAGCTTAAACTATCACAAAACACTTGGTGAGACTGTCTTCAGCTCCTTGGATGTTGAAATTGAACCGAACCCTGCTGGAACCTTGGCCTTAAGAAAATAAACCGTCGTATTTGATTGAAAGGTAGGTACTCCGAATGCACTCCGTCTTGTACCAGGCGTTCCGATATAATTGAACGCATAAACAAAATCTTCTATAATGGACAATCAGAAAGTTGCAAAGTTTTACTGATGCAATAAATGAGAACTTTATGGTTGACAAAAGGTAGCGTACTCCATACAACCAAATTACTACGTGATATCTTGAACTCGCCACGTGGGTGAAAAAAAGATAACCACAAACTTAAGTTCAGGACTGCTTCTAAATCCGTAATTAATTACGAGCAGCTTCGAGAGAACCACGAAAACACACTCTTCCAAAAACTAATGGAAAAGTCGTTCCAAACGGACAAATTACAATTAATAATCTATCCAAAAATAGTCTTTTCCAAAAATGGCGACCTACAACGTACGTCTCTCGAACAGAACTCAAGCGCGCCGGGCCGTCTGACTTGACGCAAGCGCGGATATAATTCGAAGCGGCACTTTAAAAATTTAGCATTAAATGCACAGAGTGAAACGTAAGTGACGGGTTCTAAAAACCGTCACAAACCTTTTAATTAATCTTCAATTATTCAGTTTGCATTAATATTTTAATTTTTTTGTCGCTTTCCGGTTATGAAAGTAAAATACCTCCGAAACTCGAACTGTACTGAAAGATCTTTAAGTCATTCATTAAAATGAATCCAGTCACTCACTTTAGAAAAATAAGAGTCTTGTGCTAAACAAAAGAGGTAATGGAAAAATTATATATTGGTATAATTATTTTGTAAACCTAGGGCGTTTACAAGAAAACATTTTTAGATAGATTATTTTTTAATTCCATTATTTGCTATTATTATTATATGAACTTGGGTAAAATATATAATACCTACTATTTTGTTAAATTTTTATTACCCAATAATCCCCCATTTCCTTATTCAGTAATATAAATGTGAGCTCACACAATATAAAACCCAAATTATATATTGAAAACCAAGTTAAATCCAGTGCATACTATTGCAGTAGACGCCGCTTATTATTATCAAAGATAATGAGATCAATCGGGTACTAATGATTCATTTGCTTAAAATGCAGGATGCGTTGGAACTTTTTCGGCGAAGTGTTCCGATTTTCAGGCGCATGCTATATTTGAACTTTTATAAACAATTTAAGCCGCGAAAATTATAGACAAACACCATTTTTATCAATTTTTTTTAATTTTTATGTTTAAATTATGTTTCCAATCAACAAAAATTTGTTTCTTAATTTTTGAACATTTTTCGTTTTTTTTAATCACCAGTTATTGCGATGAAAATCCCCGAGTCCCGATGTGATCACATTAAGCGGCATCTACTGTACTTCAAAATTAATCTTATTTTATTTAAACGTAACTTGAGAGTTATCGTGCCTAAAGCCATCTCCAATTTGTTTACGATTGGATACAACACTAGTAACAATGTGTACAGCAAGATCTTTCAAATTTTTAGAAGCTGAAAAACAGATTTCATTACAAATGCTTTCAAACCATTCGGAAATTTGTACCTTTTGTATTGTCAAGTTGGTTTTCGATAAATTTAAGTAAGTTATTGAAAGGACTCCAAAGTTGCTCGCTTTGTCTCTTAAAATCACTACTTTTGATGTTGCTAAGATCGCGTAACGACCCAGCCATGGTAATAACGTAGCTATTTGATGTATCCAATATTTTGCGTTGAATTTTATCATTGTAATTGCTTGCCTGCATCAAATTATTTTCTGAATATTCAGAAAGCAATTCATTTAAAATATCTTACCACTTTGTTAAGATAGTAAGCCAACTCAAAGACGTGCTTGCTTGTGTGCCGAAGATGTATTAAACTCAAATTTGGATTTTCTGGGCGAATATTGAAAATATCATCGGAGAATTTCTCTACATTATTATCCAAAAACTGAAGTAGCTGTTGAACGGTATAATTGTTAATTTGAATACGTATTTGAATTCTGTTCAAAACGCACAAAATTTCCTTAAACGCTTCCACTAATTCATGTTTATAGGCTATATTGCAAAATAAAAAATAAATGTTCAAAAGGATCCTATATGCAAAAAAACTTACCATGAAGTTCGTCCATCTTGATGACATTAAGTAATCCATCAGTTTCGCTCAAAATATTGCGGATGAAGATTTCGAATTTTTGTTTCACGACACTGGGATCATTCTCATAGTCTTGGACCAAATCGTTGCAAGCTTGGCTAAATTTTTTCACGATGGCTTTCAATTTAGAATTACCTAATTCTGCTTCGTTACTTTTAACCTAAAAGAGTTATAAATTATTTTGCCCAATCAGACGATCAAGTCTACTTACTATTATTTCTTGGAACTCGCAAGTCAAATCGAAAATTCCTTTAACTGCATCATTTAATATTATAGGAAGCTGGTTGTTGGTTGTTTCTTGGTCCATGGCATTGATCTTTTGCAGGACAGCCGCGCCAACTTCATTAATAATAGATTTGAGTGTTTCAGAGTATCTCGTATGCTGAGCAGGAGTTTTAAAATTTGACGCCTTACAAAAATAAAAGTATTGATTTTATAATTTTATGAAAATATATAATCAGTAAATTATTTTTTTTAAAGGAAGTTTACACGAAATTAATTGTTTAAAAGCAACGACTTTCTCAGGAATAGGGGCAATTTTGGATGTATTGGCAGCTTTATTATTGGGTTTTTTGAAATACATATACATCGTTGCAACCAATGAGCGTGCACTATTTTCCATTATACATATGCTCATCATGCACCGGTAACATATGTCCGTTGCTGCAGAGCACACTTTTTTCCTGTTTCCTCTCTAAGTTAACCACCTAGACAGGCAGTATATTTATGCAAATGGATACATATTATGTACTGTCATGGTTTGCTCAGAATAAGGGATGATTTTTGGGTCATTTGTACAAAGTTGGAACACTCATAAAGTCCTTTTATTTAATCATACCGTAATAGGTAGAAAATAGTTGTATCTGAATTCTCCCTGATCTGGAAATTTAAAATGACTGCTTTGCCTCAGGAGCCATAGATGTATTCGCTACCAAAACCCTGAAAAATAAAAAAAGAATTGTAAGAGACAAATTTTGGTTATTATGATGTAAAAAATTTAGAAACAAATCAAATTATTTATTCTAGTTTGTAAATATAGGATTAAAATTGGAATATAAGTGACGGTTCGCGGAATGCATGCGCGAGTGATAAAATTGGTGTAAAGGTTGGAAGAAGACAGTCTCGTTCCGTCCATGAGATAGGGACGACGTATGAGAGTCTTGTTTGGTGGATGGAAGGAAAAAGACGTTTTTGGAGAGTGGAGTTTCGTCTACCAAAGGGACGACATATTTGAAAAATTTGAAGAACGTTCATGAGACAAAGTTGAGTTAATTAGTAATATTATTGATATAATTAGTGAATTGGTAAAAAGAATTGAAGAATTGAATAAGCTGAAATTTTTGCAATAATTAATTTGAATAAGTCGATGGTTGTCAATATTTTTCTAATTGAGAATTGGAATAGAAATTTAATTGGTGTAGAAAATTTTGGAATCAATGGGAATTAATGGTACATTTTTGGAAGAAAATTAAGAAAATAACTAATTTATGCTGGAAATATTCAAATACTCACCTATGATTAGTTGTCTGATTCAAGAAGAGAAATTATTTAATGGTTTTCCTTGGTTGATCCGATCCAATCGAACTCGGGAGCTGTTTTTTTTCCATCTACGGCGACACCAACACCAACCAACACAACGCGTGCAATAATACGAGAGAGAGAAAAGTGCGAAAAGGACGTAAGATTCTCTGGTAAGGATTGTTTTTTTTGTGCGTTTTAACTTTATTCGCGTATAGACGAGTCGGGTACGATAATTCGGTTGCGCAAGTAAAAACATTGGGGTAGAAATAAGAATAATTTTGTAAAATTTGATTTGTTTTATTATGATTACAATCAACGTTTGTTTCCATTTTATTTATGTTTAATAAATACAAATATTTTTCATTGGTATCGAATGAGTTTGAATTTCAATTTTTGCAGTAAAGATCAGGAAGGGAAACAGATACAATTCTGGGTAATCTCTTTTCATCAATTAATCTTTATAAGAAAGATTTTAAGTAAGTAGACACATGAGCGTTGCAATTGAGTATAGGAACTCGCCTCTTGACCCTGAAAGATCTCTTGAGCTAGCTGGCGCATTTTAATAAGTGCCACCGTAATTTTGTGAATAACAATTTACAAGTTTACAGGATTACATGGCAGTACATATAAAAATAACAATATTAAACAATATAAAACTTAACAATTAATATGAATGATTGGTAAATGTTAAATGGGGGATGATGTAACAATTGTTGACAATTTAACGATGAATAGAATTGAACATTGAATAAGAATTTAACAGAACTGAATAATAATTGAATTGAAGAAAATATTGAAATAAATTTTTTATAAATTATATTAAGAAACTCGAACTTATTTTAGGGTATAAATCCACTATAGACAAGTTCAGGGGTGGTATTAAACTGTTTTAATGAGTTAATGATTAGTTTGCAAAAAGATATGTATAATTTGGTTATGAATTTATTAGTGATTATGTTCGAAATGGTAAAAGGTGTAACGTTGTGAAATTGACAATGTAGGGCGTAGTTGTGACTATGTTGGGTGTATTTTGGGCAGCAAGACAACAAATGTTGCAGAGTCTGCCTACTTTTTGAATCGCAGGGGCACACGTCACTAGGACTGATCTTAAATCTGTGCAGATACTCGCGCGCAAACGAGTGACCCGTCAATATCTGCGTCATTTCAAAGGAGGTATCAACGGCACTTCGGAACAAGCGAACATCATTTAGCGTAGGTAAATGCTGCCGGGTGGTCGAACCTTGGACGGCATTTCTGTACTCGGTATCCCAAGTACATGCCGCCTCAAGACGAATCACCCTTCTTGCATAGCTAAGAGGGAACTGGTTGTATACCATGCGACTGTGTGAAACAGCCGCGTCTTTGGCACATTGATCTGCAACCTCGTTCCCTTCAATGCCGCAATGAGCCTTTACCCACGCAAATCTGATGATGATGATGATGCAGAGCACATGGGATAACGAAGAAGTAATGGGCCTACACGGAGAGCCGGGTATAACAAGAATAATTGAAGCGCAGAGGGTCAGGTGGTTGGGGCAAGTGGAGAGACTACCAAGAGAGAGAATTACCCGGAAAGTACTACGACAAGGTCCCATAGGTACCAGCAGAAGAGGCTGGATGCGGTGGAGGAGAACTTGAGGAACATGGGAGCCGAGGACTGGACCGTTTTAGTGAGAGACCGAAAAACATATATTCAAAATTGGAACTAAAACACGCTAACAAAGAAGAAGAAGAAGGTTATTGTGCACACAATGTGCGGTGTTCAACGTTGCACCACGTAAGAAATTGGTCAACGGTAAGTGGCGTCACAAAATAAAAAAGTTGATCAACGTCTTACGTAGTGCAACGTTTAACACCGTACATTGTGTGCACAGTAACCTATTTACACGCATTTCAACTTAAATTTGACATTCGTCACCATTTTAGTTTATTTATTTCGAGCCTTAAATCCAACACAAGTTTTCCAATTCAGGTAATAACCACCTGCATTTTCCTGCTACATTTTTGGAAAACGAATCCAATATCAATTGATATTCCTTACAAGGAATAATTCGATTTGCTTTGCAAAATTGCGACTTTACTAATGGTAACACCAGAAAATATAAAAGAAAACAAGCAATTTTAAGAATTATTAAAAAAAGATCATTTCAAATTGAAGGCCGAAATAGAATCGTTATACGGGACATGTTGACAAATTTTTTTTTGACTTGTTATTGATCATATGGATGTGGGTGATATGTTGTTTCATCAGGACGGCGCCATATCCATTGAAGCATAGACTTTGTTGCAAACGAAATCTCCCGATCGAATCATTTCTCGTAATTCTTCCTATTCTATTCGTTGTGGAGCTAGTATGTGAAATCAAGTCTATACAGATAATCCACAATCTATTTAAACCTTGAAAGCCAACATCCCACGATAATTGTTGAGATAGAGCAGCAATTATGCTAAAATGTAAGCGAAAATTTTGACAAAAGGATCGACGGCGACGTCTGTATATGTGGTCCTTATTATTTTTCATATGTATTTTATTTAAAATGTAAAAACAAAGTTCCTGTTGAAAGCCCATTATAATTTAACAAGTCACATTCAAAATTAAAATTGGGTAATTATAAATTAGTAGAAATAAACTTACCATAGTGATTTGTTTCAAGAAGACAATGATGTTCATTAAATGTTGCACTTGTAAGAGTGCTCATTTATATTATTGCATTATCTGTTCCTTCCCATTTTTATTTACATTTGTACTTAGTTTTTTTTATATTTATTTAAATATCAGTATCTATTTTGGTCTGGATTTTAAATATTTATTTTTCGGCATCTGACAAAGTTTTTTTAACAGCGTTACATTCTTGTCGGAATTTTGCTCTCTTTACAGAAAAACAGCAAATCTGGATCACCAAAACAAAAATCTAGGAAATACAAATATTATATAGTCAGGCGAGCACGCAAAAATTATTCTTTTGGTTTTTCCGCCAAGACTAACTCTTATATAGCGCCATAACGTCATAAAGAGCGCCGTAGGTGATTTTTTCATTTTAAAGGGATGTGACCTAATTTAAAACGTTATTATTTAAGTTCATCCATTGCGTAATAACGCAATAAGACATGGATAATCGACTAATCCAAAAATAAAATATGCATAGCAAATGTATTAAATAATACTAAAGCAGGATAAGAGATAATAGTTGGAGGGGACTTAAATGCCAGAATTAGAGGTCGAAATAATGATGATAATATAGGACAGTTTGCGGAAGAAGTGGAAAATGACAATGGAGAAAGAATGACAGACCTGCGTAGCTAATATCAGCTAAAATTAACCAATACGTTTTTCAACCACGAAGATATCAATCGATATACAGGGTGTCCCCGTGACTGTGGAGAACCTCTGAGGTGGTGATAAAGGACACTTTTCTAAGACAAATTTTCAAATAAAATTTTTGCCCAAGTCCAAACCCTTGGGGGGTACCTCCCTTTAAAGCAATTTTTTGAATTTCTGATTTCAAACGGCCATAGCTCCGATATTATTGATTTTTTAAGGTTAATGGATTAGAACTTTTTTTAAAGATCATTCGCTTGTCTACAAATTAGATTATAACCCCTTATCGTCTAGAATCAACGGATTTCGAGTTATAAATTAAATTAAGGGAAAAAATGTTTAAAAAATGCAGGTTTTTTTTTTTAATTTTCTTGCGAACCCCGTATCTCTTAAAGGAAACGTCTAAGAGAAAAAATAACGGCCCAAACCGGATAGGGAATTTAACGGGCTACAACTTTCGTCAAATATTTTTTTTGGGAAACCAACCGTTTTCACAGAAACTCTGAAAATAATGAACAAGGTGTAGGTAAAAAATATAAATTCACATAAATTACTAAAAATCTCAATTTGATTTATAGCATTTGTTTTAATCTTAAAACATTGTTAATTTTTTAATGTCCGACGTTTCGCACCACAACGTACTGCAATATCGGCTGAGAACATTGCTGCTGTTAAAGAAAGCGTTGAAAACAATCTATCAACCTCAATTCGACACCGTGCTCCGGAACGTGGTTTACGAAGAAGGGGTCGTCCATAAATTACGTCACGCAATTTTAAGCAATTTTTAACCCCCCCCCATCGTCACAATTCGTCACACAAACTAGACGCCCCTCCAAGTATTACGTCACATATTCTTGAACCCCCCAATTTTTCAAATTTCTTTTTTTTCAGGGGTAGCACCACAGAGGAAACATCTATGAAGGGCGCTCCGCCCCCCTTAGCTACACCACTGCGATTCAAAAGTAGGCAGACTCTGCATCATTTATTGTCTTCCTGCCCGAAATACGTCCAACAACGCCACTCCTACACTTCTCATTGCTCTTTACTAAATATTTCACCATACATCATTTCAGAAATTATCGTTAATAAATCCATAACCAAAATTTTTATTACCTTTTGTAAGTCAATTATCAACACCCTAAAACAATTTAACACCCCCCCCTTAGTCTGTCTAAAATGGATTTATGCCACACCAATATTTATCAATAAATCTGTTAAACTTCATTCAATTCATTCCAATCTTAATTTTGCTATTACTTACCCGCTGTTCGTTTGTCTAATTTCTATTTATAATTAAATATTTAATTCTTATATTGTTAAACATCTACATTAATACTCATCACCATTTATCACCACCATTCTAGTTGTGCCAATTTATTGTTAAGTTTTTATTGTTGATATTGTTTATATGTACTATGTATCACATTGCATGAATATACTTCCTCTCAAGGAAACAGGAAAAAAAAGCACCACTGGCTTCAGTAGCGTAGCCACTCAAAAAATAGTTTTTTTTAAATACTTATAATAAGATATTTAATCTATATATTTTGTGACGTCACAATTTTTGAAACCCCTAGCCCCTAAACGTCACACATCGTCACAAGTAATTTATGGACGCCCCATACAAAAGTTGTAGCAAATCCATACTTGAATTCAGAAAAATGTTTGAATTTTAAAATTTGTGAAAATTCTTCTTCTTCTTCTTCAAGTGCCGTCCCCGCTACGGAGTTTGGCAATCATCATTGCAATTTTTATCTTTGAAACGGCTGTTCTGAACAATTGGGTAGATGTACACTTATACCATTCTCTCAGATTTCGCAGCCAAGATGTCCGCCTCCGGCCAGTACTTCTCTTTCCCTGGATTTTTCCCTGCATGATCACCTGCAGTAGTTGGTATTTCTGTCCTCTCATCACGTGGCCCAGGTATTCAAGCTTCCGTCTCTTGATGGTAGTTAGAATTTCCCGCTCTTTCTTCATTCTTCGGAGGATCTCCACATTCGTCACCCTATCCGTCCACGACACCCCAAGTATTCTTCGATATACCCACATCTCGAAGGCTTCCAATTAGCTTGAAAAATTGATTAAAATTTTCTGTGTTCCTGAAAAATTACTCGAAATACTGAATTTAGAGGAAAATTTTGCAGACAAAAGTTTTAGCAAATCCATAGTTGAATTCAGAAAAATGTTTAAATTTTAAAATTCGTGAAAATTAGGTTTAACAATTGTTTAAAATATTCTGTTCCTGGAAAATTATTCCAAATACTGCATTTAGAGGAAAATTTTGCTGCCTAAATTTGTAGCAAATCCATAGTTGAATTCAGAAAAATGACTAAATTTTAAAATTTGTGAAAATTAGGTTTAGCAATGGATTACAATTTTCTGTCTTCCTGGAAAATTATTCGAAATAGTGAATTTAGAGGAAAATTTTGCAGACAAAAGTTGTAGCAAATCCATAGTTGAATTCAGTAAAATGTTTAAATTTTATCATTAGTGAAAATTAGGTTGAACAATTGATTAAAATTTTCTGTGTTCTGGAAAATTACTCGAAATACTGAATTTAGAGGAAAATTTTGCAGACAAAAGTTGTAGCAAATCCATAGTTGAATTCAGAAAAATGATTAAATTTCAAAATTTGTGAAAATTAGGTTTAACAATTGATTAAAATTTTCTGTGTTCCTGGAAAATTATTCGAAATACTGAATTTAGAGGACAATTTTGCAGACAAAAGTTGTAGCAAATCCATAGTTGAATTCAGAAAAATGATTAAATTTTAAAATTCGTGAAAATTAGGTTTAACAATTGATTAAAATTTTCTGTGTTCCTGGAAAATTACTCGAAATACTGAATTTAGAGGAAAATTTTGCAGATAAAAGTTGTAGCAAATCCATAGTTGAATTCAGAAAAATGATTAAATTTCAAAATTTGTGAAAATTAGGTTTAACAATTGATTAAAATTTTCTGTGTTCCTGGAAAATTATTCGAAATACTGTGTTAAGTTTTGGTAACTTTTGATCAAGTTACACAGTTACGAAATTTATAACCGCCGCCAAGCAACAGACTTGTTTAATGTTAATCATTCATGTGAATCTTTCAGTCAACGTTTTTTTTGCAAAGCACGTTTACTGACGTGTTTAATTCAAATACTATAATACATTTTCCAGCTAATTGGTGCATCAAATAAATATAATATAACTCCATTTGTGTATCATTTTAGCTATCAAATCCGAATTTGCTTTCTCGAGTATTTTAAGAAGGCGTCTTTGAACAAACCAGAGTTACGCCTGCGTTTGGAAGACAACACAAAAGATCAGCTTAACCAGCAAAATACATTTGGTCCTTCGAGCCGGATTTTGGAGCTTTCCGAAGCATTTCTGAAGAATTTTGGCGTAGCAGAAGCGTTTGGACATTCTGTGGAAAACTGCACCAGGTTAGGGCATCATTTATATTCTAAACTGATTCAACCAACCTAAGGCTACCACGTTTTGTTCAAGCCTATCAATTTTTAAAATCATTTTAATTTCTACTTATACAAATCATACATTTCTCTCAGTAAGTCATTAGTTATCATGACAAAGGCTGAAGGGAAATCGTTACTGTGCGAAGCGGAAGTACTAATAGACATATTAAACAGATTTGAAACCCTTTTAGCGTCGGTCAAAGGTGAATCCGACGTAACACCTAGAATGCTAAAAGGGTTAGAATTAGAATTTGAGGAGTTTGTTCCTATAAACGCCGCATATTCAAAACTCAGTGCGCGTTTGAACCAACTTTCCATATTTAATGAATCATTAATGTCGAAATCAGATTTCTATCACCAATACATAGAACTGAAAATCGATGCGTCATTAATACTTGATGAACAAAGGGATGCAAAAGAGAAACGATCCTCATCGGCTTCTTCAAAGCGAGGATTAAACGTCAAACTGCCTCAAATAAAACTGCCCACATTTTCGGGATAATATACGGATTTTAAGGGCTATTTTGATTCATTTACGGCTTTAGTCCACAACAACAAAGATCTTTCGTCAATCGAAAAATTTACATATCTAAAGTCCAGTTTGGATCATTCTGCCGAACTTGTAATAAGCGACATTCAAATGTCAAGTGAAAATTATGACATTGCACTTGACGTTTTGCGCCAAAGGTATGACAATACCAAATTAATAATTCAAAGTCATATAAAGGCGATTTTTAATTTAAAGACCCTTCCCAAAGAGTCAGCTTCACAAATTTCCATTTTGTACGGTGAGTTAACGAAGAATGTTAGGGCATTAAAGAACTTAAATGTTCCAATAGATAGTTGCAACGCGTTTATTTCCCACATATTAATGACCAAGCTTGATGATGAAACAAAAAGGGAATTCAGTAAATTAAAACCCAGAGAAATTCCCTCACTTTCTGACATTGATACTTTTCTTAAAGAAAAAACGCAATTGGTAGAAGAGCTAAGGGAGAGTCTTCAATTCAAGTCAATCAAAACAGACAAGCCCAACAACTCAATAAATTATCGTACCAATCATTTTCCAAAACCGACGTTGGTAGCAGCCAGTCAGCCAACTTTATGTTCTATTTGCAACGAAAATCATTCAATCGCGGTCTGCCCAACTTTTATATCGCAATCTATTCAACAGAGGTTCGATACTATCGTGCGGTTCAATAAATGCAAAAATTGTTTGCGTCATGCCAGCAATTTAAAGTGTAACTCACGCTTCAATTGTAAGCACTGTAACAAGCGGCATCATACCTTGTTGCATTTTGAACAAGCTCCAAGCGCCTTACCATCGCAATCAAATAGAACCGATACCTTTTCTACATCTCCGTCAAGTTCAAATGACGAAACACAAGTTTCTTTGACTTGCTACGGCGATTTTAATCAGGTACTTCTCTCTACGGCTTGCGTGAGGGTTAAAGGTTCAGCGGGAAAATGGTTTACTGCACGAGCCGTTTTAGACACCGGTAGCATGAACTGCTTCATTACCGAATCACTTTGTACGGCACTTAATTTGAAGTATCATCGTGTGAATACCGTCATAAGTGGAATTAATTCATCAATTAATCAACAAATAAACACGGCAGTTAAAATTAACATTGCTTCTATGAGAAAAAATTATAAGGGCAACCTATCATGTTTGGTGATTCCCAAAATCACATCTCCACTTCCAACGTTTTCATTCAATGGTAATTACTTAAGCATTCCCAAAAACATAGATTTAGCGGATAAGAAGTTTGACAAATCCGCTCCCATCGATTTGCTGTTAGGGGTGTCCATTTTTTACGAATTGCTGTGCATCGGGCAAATTTCACTGGGAAGAAACCAACCGATTTTACAAAAAACGCTCTTGGGTTGGATTGTGTCGGGAAATATGACTACCAAAATGCAAACTCGCCCGCCTACCATAATTCCAAACACTACCATATCAAACCTTTCAATTTCAAACGAACAGTTAAACGAAAGTTTAAATAAATTCTGGCAATTCGAAGAGGTGAACCCCAAAAGTAACCTTTCACTTTTATCTAAAGAGGAACGTTTTTGCGAAACTCATTATAAAGATACCGTCACTCGCGATGTATCTGGGAGATTTTTGGTCTCCATCCCTTTTAATTCGAAATTAGCTGCTCTGGGGGAATCTAGAACTCATGCGATTGATAGATTTCTCAAGTTAGAAAAAAGGTTAAATACCAACCCAAAATTAAAATTAAGTTATTCATCATTCATTTACGAATACATTTCTTTAGGACACATGTCCAAACTTACTGCTCAACCTAAACAAAATAATTACATCATAAAAGCAATGAATGCAGAATTACCTTCGGCAAACCTTCCGTATTATTATTTGCCACACCATGCAGTACTAAAGTCGACTTCTTTGACAACCAAACTCCGCGTAGTATTCGATGGTAGTTCTAAATCAAGTTCCGGTATATCAATAAATCATACCCAATTAGTAGGTCCAGTTGTTCAAGATGATTTATTTTCTATCTTATTAAGATTTCGCCAATACATTGTCGCTCTAACTGGTGACATTGAAAAAATGTATCGACAAATTCAGATAAATCCTAACGAAAGAAAGCTTCAGTGCATTCTATGGAGAGATCGTCCTACCGACCCCATAGATATTTATGAGTTGAACACTGTCACATATGGAACTAGCTCCGCCAGTTATTTGTCAACAAAATGCTTGCAGCACTTGGCTGACTCAAATGCCAAAACATTCTCGACGACTTCAAAGGTTCTAAAACTAAACTTCTACGTTGATGATCTGCTTACTTCTCGACCTACTTTAGACGAAGTAATTCAAATCAAATCCGAACTAACCGGTATTTTGGCTTCAGCTGGATTTCCTATTCGTAAATTTCTATCTAACTATCCGGATATTATAAAGGACAGTAAAGAAAATGATTCTTATCACACTATCCCACTAGGCGAGCGGGAAAGTGTAAAGGTACTTGGCGTCTCGTGGAATGCTATTTCAGATGTTCTACAGTTCGAAATAAAATCTAATCCCAGTTTAAAAACCACGTCGAAAAGGTCGGTTCTTTCGGTAGCGTCACAGCTATTTGACCCTCTGGGCCTGCTTGTCCCAATTACCATTAGAGCGAAAATCTTGATTCAAAGATTATGGGAAGCCAATTTAAGTTGGGATGAAAGCCTACCTCAAAAATTTCATTCAGAGTGGGAATCCTTCAAATCAGAACTCCCATCTTTAACGTCATTAAAAAATACCAAGATATGTCATACCAGTGAAATCTTGCACAGTTCAAATTCATGGCTTCGCTGACAGTAGCTCGATTGCTTACGGAGCTTGTGTTTACGTCAGATTAAATACATCTTCTGGTCAAATCACTACTCAACTGTTGTGCGCCAAATCTCGCGTAGCTCCCCTAAAAGGAGCCACCATTCCAAGGTTAGAATTATCGGCTGCCGTCCTTTTAACTGAACTTATGCAAAAAATCAAAATAGTATATGAGGACTCTTACACTAAATTATTCTATTGGACAGATTCTACCATTGTTTTGAACTGGATCAACTCAGCTCCTAATAAATATAAAGTTTTCGTGGCGAATCGAATCGCCACAATTCAAGAAATATCAAATCAAAGTGATTGGCAACACGTCCGTTCGGAGAACAATCCTGCCGATCTGGTGTCTCGCGGAGTCAGCACTTTGAACATTTTAACAAACAAATTTTGGTGGAATGGTCCAAACTTTTTGAACAAACCTCAATCTGAATGGCCTGTGACATGTTTGAACCCGAATGTTGAAACCACCGAAATAAAATCCAATAGTTTAATTACTATATGCAATTGCCCTGCGATGTGCATGTTCAATTCAAGCACATCTGATACAATTTCTTCAATAGTTGAGATTATATCAAAATTTTCTGCTCTAACCAACTTACAACGAGTAGCAGCTTGGTTGCTCAGATTTAAGCATAATTGCCAAACCTCAAAATTATTGAGGCGTATAGGTCCCCTCACTGTGGACGAATTAAACCTATCCTTACAAACATTAATTAAGGCCTGCCAGAATGAAGTCTTTAGTAAAGAGATAAAACTATTACAGCATCGTCAATGTATTAATGACAAATCGACCATTTTATCGTTAAACCCGTTCTTGGATCAAAATGGCCTGCTCCGTGTTGGAGGAAGATTAAAGAATTCTGAATTTCCATACGAGAAAAAATTCCCGCTTTTGTTACCCAAGCGGCATCATTTAACCGACTTAATTTTTTGTAATTTTCATTTGAACTTGCAGCATTGTGGTGCACAGCAGCTCTTATACTGCGTGCGCGAAAGATACTGGCCAATCTGTGGAAAGAACACAGCCAAGAAAATAATTCGGCAATGCATCAAATGTTTCAGGGCCAATCCCACATCTCATAACCCTTTAATGGGAAATTTGCCTTTAAAACGCCTTCAGTTTGAAGCTCCTACATTTTACCACACTGGTCTCGATTATGCCGGGCCTATTCTAATCCGCGATCGTAACCTGAGAGGTGCAAAGACAATCAAGTCTTATATTTGCTTGTTCATATGCCTTACAACAAAGGCAGTTCACCTAGAATTAGTCACCGATCTCACCACGGAAGGTTTCATATCTGTACTAAAAAGGTTCATTAGTAGACGAGGCATGCCTTACTCTTTGTCTAGTGATAATGCAAAAAACTTTGTTGGTGCACACAATTACTTGAAAGACCTGTATGATTTTTTTCAAGTAAAAACAAATCAAGACACAATACCTACATGATTATCTGGCCGTCAGAGGCATAAAGTGGGAATTCATAATTCCCCGTAACCCACACGAAGGTGGTATGTGGGAAAGTAACATAAAGTGTACAAAGGGTCATTTAAAACGAGTGTTAGGTAATACGTGCCTAACATATGAACAATTTAACACAGTCTTAATTCAAGTTGAATCAGTTTTGAATTCTCGCCCCCTGTCGCCACTTACTTCTGATCCCAACGATTGCAATCCACTTACTCCCGGCCATTTCCTCATTGGAAGACCATTAAGTGCCGTTCCCGAAAGGGATCTCACTCACTTGACGGAGAATCGTCTATCAAAATACCAGCAAATCCAGAAGATCACGCAGCATTTTTGGAAACGGTGGAGCTCAGAAGTGGTTCCCAATTTGCAACGAAGGACGAAGTGGTTTGTAAATCTACCAGAAATGACGCAAATTGGCAAATTAGTGCTAATTAAGGAAGACAATTTGCCTCCATTATCTTGGTCCCTTGGACGCATCATTGCAGTGCACCCCGGAAACGACAATATTATCCGCTCTGCGTCTGTGCGCGTTAATAACGGTTCCGTGATAAAGCGGCCAGTGGCAAAACTATGTGCGCTACCTGATTAAGACAAAGTATTATCCGGTCGCCAATAATACTTTTGCGGAAACCAATCTGGTTCTATTTTTTGTACATCTTCTTCTTCTTAGTCGTATTGTTCGTTTCCGAACGTCGTGACCCATCTCTTTCTATGTATGTGATATGCGTTCCAAGTGTTTTCACATACATAGAGGACCTACTTGTTTAACGTGGGCTCCGAACCACGGGAAGTGTAATACACTTCAGTTTGAGATGGGCGCTCTTGGCAAATTACCTCGGTGGTTTGCCATTGCTTTCCGAGGAGAGACGGCCAGAATAAAGTTCTTACCCTGCCCGGATTCGATCCGAGCGTTTCGCATTAGCAGTAGACGCACTTAACTGCCAAAGCTGTGACCATCTCTTTTTGTACATAATTAAACATAAATTTTGTAAACTAGTTTTAGGAGTTCAATCCATTTGTTATTTTACATGTTTTCCATTTTATTGTTTTTCGAAATCCATGTCATTTCAAGGCCGGCGGTATGTTAAGTTTTGGTAACTTGTGATCAAGTTACACAGTTACGAAATTTATAACCGCCGCCAAGCAACAGACTCTTGTTTAATGTTAATCATTCATGTGCATCTTTCAGTCAACGTTTTTTTTTGCAAAGCACGTTTACTGACGTGTTTAATTCAAATACTATAATACATTTTCCAGCTAATTGGTGCATCAAATAAATATAATATAACTCCATTTGTGTATCATTTTAGCTATCAAATCCGAATTTGCTTTCTCGAGTATTTTAAGAAGGCGTCTTCCACACAATCTTAATTTTAATTCGGCACATCCGTTAAAACAAAAGATGAATGTGGTGAGCACTTTGAAGAGGAGAATTGTTGACTGTGTCCCTCATAATATCGTTGTCACAAGGCTCCATGAGTTTAAGTCACAACTCCTACGCAATGGCTTCCCTGGGAGGTTAATAGACTGTGCCCTCTTTGGAGATCTTAAACGTTTGAATGACAATGTTAACCTCCAATCTGATAACAAGTACTGCAAAATAACTTTCCACCCTTGGTTGGCAAGTCGCATACGCAGGATAATGAAGGATGCATTGCTTAACAGCAAGATTTTGATAACGTTTCACAACCGCTTCACCCTTAATAACCTTTTGTTTTCGAAGACCAAAGATAGGGTGCCAACGTTGGACAAAAACAACCTGTAGCTGCGATTCGGTATATATTGGACAGACCAAACAAAAATTAATAAACAGAATCAAACAACATCAATACGATATAAGAACTGGATCGAAGAAGACTGGTCTGTCTGATCATATGAACAACGACCTCCATACTTTTTCTCCTGATACTGTCAGTATTCTGAATACTGAATCCAACTATCAGAGGAGAACTATCTTGGAGGCTGCCTACATTTCCACTACTGATAATAACGTCAATAAGCAGACCGGCTATGGCTACATCAACGCTGGATATAAGAATTTACTGAGAAGTTTTTTAAGGAAGATTGAAGACTGATCCATATTGATGCTCTGGTTTTACCACTCTTGTCCTTGTTGGGTTATTTCGCTCGTGTTTTTCACCTAGTGTTCTATTCGCCGACTACTACATCACTCATGTATTTGCGCTCCTGTTGTTATTTGTATTTTTGTTCTAATATTGTAATATTTTACATTTATATACATACTGTTGAGTTTTGTCGGTTGGTTCTCACGCCCCTGTTTCTTAACCTGATACAATTATTTTTATTAGGGGTTCTATTAGCTTAGTTCGGAAGAGGATAGTTAATTGGGCTGTCACGCATTTTTGTCAATACCATGTATATATTATTTGTACCTGTTATCAACTTGTAGGTTGATAACCTGATTATATTTTTCTGTGTTAACGTTTCATAGTGTATTTGACAAAATTTGTGTTATTCATTGGTGTGACTTTTTAGCCAATTTTTATTATCTGACATGTTTTACAATTTTTACAACTATTTAACCCCCTTTTTTATACCATTGACGAGGTTGTATGTGTTGCCCGAATGACCGTGTTATTTTCTTCCACCGAATTATACTTCGCTAAAACAGTTTTTTACCATCCTAACTGTTAGGTGAGTGTGAGAATACAAAATTGTTAACGTTTTTGACTTATTGTTTTTTCCCATTTTAGTCCTGATGATGGCTACTAGTAAATAGGCCGAAAAGTCGACCGACAGTTAATTTTTGTTTTATTGCGATCCAATATCCTGATATTCCCTTCTCTCAATATTGCATTGGACGAGATTTTGTATTCTATTCAGTAAAATGTTTAAATTTTATCATTAATGAAAATTAGGTTGAACAATTGATTAAAATTTTCTGTGTTCCTGGAAAATTATTCGAAATACTGAATTTAGAGGACAATTTTGCAGACAAAAGTTTTAGCAAATCCATAGTTGAATGCAGAAAAATGAATAAATTTTAAAATTAGTGAATATTAGGTTTAACAATTGATTAAAATTTTCTGTGTTCCTGGAAAATTATTCGAAATACTGAATTTAGATGAAAATTTTGCAGATAAAAGTTGTAGCAAATCCATAGTTGAATTCAGAAAAATGTTTAAATTTCAAAATTTGTGAAAATTAGGTTTAACAATTGATTACAATTTTCTGTATTCCTGTAAAATTATTCGAAATACTGAATTTAGAGGAAAATTTTGCAGCCAAAAGTTTTAGCAAAGTCATAATTGAATGCAGAAAAATGATTAAATTATAAAATTTGTGAAAATTAGGTTTAACAATGGATTAAAATTTACTGTGTTGCTTGAGAATTATGCGTAATACTGAATATAAAGGAAAATTTGCAACAGCTTAGGCCTTAATTATGCACAAGGATTTGCATTTGTTTCCATATAAGATTCCATGAACAATGAGCTTCCTCTGGAAGGAGGACTTCGGGGCGGGTGTCATAGATAGCTTTCAGCATAATGGTGGGTAACCCGCCTGGGCGCCGAGCCATATGGTTTTCATGTTCTTGACCTCTAGATCTTCCTTTTCGAAAGTTTCGGTGTCGGCGTTGTTCTGTTTTGGGTTAAAGATCATTTCAGGGTGCGAGGGGAACAGTGTCGCAATTACACACAGGGCTAAAACCCATCATTGGTGATTAATAATAATTAAGGTATTCTTTTTTACCTAACGAAATATTGTTTAAATAAACAAAATATATTATGTATTCTTTTCTGAAAAAAATGGTAAGCAACTTCTCGTTAATATATTCAGTCATGGCATATAATAATTATTGCATTAATTTCACTGATTTCTGAACAACAAAAAATGGTTCATTAGCCAAAGATATTGCACCTGAACGGCAACTATTAAATTTTATAATTTTGAAGTCAATTGAAGTACCCTTTCAATTGTCTTAAAAATACAGGTTACGTAAATTTGTATTTTACCTAACATGGAGAACAAAAAGTATAGCGATTGCATTAAGATGATATAATTTAAAAAAAATCTTACAATAACAAATAGCGATTTTGTTCCATTGATCTCAGTGTGATATGCAGTTTGATCAAATGCCTATTTGTAAGGCATGTTCCTCCCCTCTCAAGAGCAGATGTGATAAATTCGCTAAAAACCAGCAGGTTTGTATTCGTTGAGCGCTCAGGGGAAAATTCATGCTGACTTTCAACTATTATATTTTTGATGTGCAGAATAAGAGCATCAGTTATGATGGCAGAGGTACCAGATAAGCAGCTGTTTACATAGTAGGTCACCATCAGGTCCACAGGAGTTCTTAAATTTAAGGAAAACTATTTTGACTAAAGGCTCAATTACACGAGGACAGTAACTTGCACAAGTGCGGCCTTTACACGAGGACAGTAGCGTCTTCTAGTACTGGCTTTACGTAACTTGTGCAAGCTACTGTCCTCGTGTAAAGGCAGCATAAAGCAACACTGTAACACTGTCATTTCTTATATCACAACGATGAACATGATGATTATCAGCTGCATACAGGAATTTAAAATAATTGGTAAACTCCAGAAGTTGGCAGGATTCTCCACTATATCCATCTGAAACTGTATCTATTTGTTCATAATGCTCTTATCATTGCTTCATTTTTTTAGTTACCAACCTAAAAGAACGTCCGGTGCGGCCTTTAGACCGCCTGGTAATCATGCATTAGAAGGTTAGACCTGACTTAACTTTTCTAAATATGACGAGATATGATGCACTACTTTCCCAGGAAGAAATTCCTTTTGGAAATTATTTCAAGAACTCTTGAACTTAGTATACATATATTCAGATATAAAAGACCAGAACGAATCTATACCTTAATTGTAACGGATAAACGCAGATCGTCCAAATTAGGCACAAAAGTTCTTCAAGAGAATTAATAAGTCATGATTATATTTACATGGAGATGGTCATAGCTTTGGCAGTTAAGTGCGTCTACTGCTAATGCGAAACGCTGGGATCGAATCCGGGCAGGGTAAGAACTTTATTCTGGCCGTCTCTCCTCGGAAGGCAATGGCAAACCACCGAGGTAATTTTCCAAGAGCGCCCATCTCAACATGAAGTGTATTACACTTCCCGTGGTTCGGAGCCCACGTTAAACAAGTAGGTCCTCTATGTATGAGAAAACACTTGCAACGCACATCACATCCATGGAAAGAGATGGGTCACGACGTTCGGAAACGAACAATACGACATTTTCTATATTCGGTTATGAACGTCTTGCGACATTTTCCCGATACCTCCCTGTCTCTGCTCGTTGCGTGTTGAAAATGTGTGACGAGCACAGAGGACCTACAGCTTAACGTGGATTCCGAACCACCGGAATAGACGATTTTTACACCGCCTACTCCATCAGGGAAGTTTTTTAGCCATAAATAATGTTATCTGGGGCCAGCAGATAGACATTTGGTGAGCGAAAATTTCTTCTATAGATAGTACCTCGCAGGATTTGAACCCGTGAATATTGGCTTGAAAGCGAACACGCTAGCATTTCAGCCATTCGCTCACCTACAATACGACATACAAGACAAAAATATTTACATATTAAAACAAAATTAACCTACAACATGTTTTCATTAATATACACTGATATTTTGAACAGAAATTGACACATTTCTATTCAAATGATTTAAATTGCTAAAATAAATTACAGCATATCCATAAAATTGAAATGCTGTTCCTAATCCTAACGTATACAAGAAAACGATATTACCTATGACGTCACCATCACATTTTAAAAATTTTACAATAATGCTGAGACAGAAAAATTCTATAAATAATATAGGGTAGAACAATTTTAACGCAAACCCTATTATGTATTCGTGAAATAGTGCAGATATAAAAAATAACGCCACTCTTGCAACTAATTTATTTTTAGGGAAAATGATTTCGTGAAAATCTTTGTAGACGTAAACGTACAACCAATCTTGTACCACCACGTTCCACGTTCTGTAATATCGTTCGTAAGAAGTTGACATCCACCAATCCTAAAATCAAAATAAATTTCAGCGTCCGCAATCCATGATAATTTATTGTTTACCTTATAAAATAATCTATCAGCAAACCGCAGCAGTTCGGCAAAAAGATTCAGCCATGAGTGCAATAACGTGTAAAATCCATATATTTGAAATAAGAACCCAACAGGAGCACTTTCAAGCATTAGCAGCATAACATCCTTCCAGGAATATGGTTCGCGCGAAAAATTTTCACAGCGTATTAAATACATTTCTGATGTTTTGGTTAAAATCAAAATTACTCCAAAAAATTCAATTAAACATTTGGTTACATAATTCCATCGGATTGAAGGTAACCTAAACGAAATCAGTTGTAATGCGATTAGCATCTCTATAAAATCAACCTTACCTGGGATATTCATCCTGATAAATTAGAGTTGGTGCAAACGAAAAGTAAATATACCGTGAAAACTTTGGATCAAATTGGGACTTTACGGCACGAGGAACACTGGTTCGGATAAACGAGTACATTTTCATCAGTAGTCTCGTCTTAAACACAAAATAAAGTTAAACAAAAAACTTTTAGGGGAGTAACAAAAAATTACTATTTCGGCCAGTAAAGCTACTGCTGTGGGAAATGGAAAATCGCATTTTGTCACCAAATGCGTTTCACAGTACAGGTACCCGAAGAGGAAAATCACATACAAAGTGATTGCAAGTTCATCGAAAAATTTAAGTAAACTTGCTGTAAAAGAAAAATTAACTGTTGTCCCTATCACGAGTACTACTGTTACCATATTTTAATATTTTCTTTCGAATGGTCATCCATGCAACCAATCCATAAAACGGAACTAAACTAGCAATAAATATAACCGTCCAAATTGACATCATAAGGAATGGTTTTGGAAATCCTATCTTGATTAAGTTAATTCCTAAGTTGATCCTAAAAGAAAATTGACTTAGTTTTCTCATAAATGTTGAGATTTATTCAAACCTGTTATTTTTTAAATAATCGTAGGAAATGGAGTGAATAAAGAACGCCATCAAAATCGACCAACCGATGTTGTAAAATCCACGGATGTACAGGTTTTCGTTGTACATATCCGTCAGGAGTGAGTTTCTGGGGATGAACAATTTAGTGGGAGACCCATTTTGTTCCCTGTTGCTAGAATCCTTTTTGGTTTCCTCCATGATTGGTAAAGAAGATCACCTGGTGAACAAGTAAAAATATTATAAAATGTAGACTGTGCTACGTCCTACCTACGCCTGTCCTGTCCCCTATAGTAGCGGATAAGGGAAAGCTCTCCAGATACGGAGAGCAGGTGGAGACTTATATGAAGAACTGAGAAAGCAAACGGTTAAAGCAGCGGAAATTTCTGGAGCTTTACAAGATTTAGTATAGTGCAACACGGAAATGAAAATTCAAAGGGGAAACCAGAATAAAGTTACAAGACATGCATCAGGCCAATTATGACAAACGCTATAGAAATAAGAGCTGACACAAGAAAAAATTAAAGTAGGCTATGTTCGGGGACATGGCCGCATGGTTTAACGTGAATACGTCGTCGCAGGATACCCATTTTCGTTCCAAGCTTTTGCTGAATAATGACAATTCGAAATTTATCATTTCTACACTTTTCGTACACACACACAATTTTCGTTACACATTTTTATTAAATTTTTAAACACGTTACCGATTTTATAGACGTAATCACGTCAAAAACAAAACCCTAGCAAGAACAAATGAGATGAGGATATTGAGATCCATAACCGGCAAAACTTTGTATGACAGAGTGCGAAACAGCACAGTACATGATATGTGTGCGAGCGAATCGCAAAGATCGTGATGACAAAAATAGCTCATGGGAGCAGACTACCAGGAAGACCACCCAAAAGATGACGCGACTGCTGACATCACAAGAACAAGCTTGATAATTGAAATAGAACAGGTCAAAGACCTAGTAGGAGAAGAAGAAGTTTAACAAACAAATTGAACTCCTACCAACCACTATAACAACAGGCTGGTTTCCGCAAAGGATTTAGTACTGTGGGTGAGGTTAATATCGTTCTCAAACACTACCCACATAAACTTGACGTTTTATTAACGGAACAATCACAAATAACAAATAAGTAGAACAATGAAATGATAACAAATAATAATCTAAAAACATTAACTAACCCGTCCAATGGAAGTACCGGTGTCGCTTGAACTACCCGTTTGGTCTGCCATCTCACCTCGACCGTTAAGCTGGTATCATGAGCTGGTATGCTCATGATACCAGCTCCATGATACCAGATATGATATCATGAACTGGTATGCTCATGATACCAGCTCCAGGGTTGCCAAACCTGTAAGACGCGTGCGCGGAAACTTTTTGGATTTTAAATATAGTCGCCGCAGTACTATGGAACACCTACAAACGGTACGCTTATTAAGTTTTGGGTTTTCTAACAACATGATGTTGGTAAGCAATAGTATAGAAGAAGTAAATCAAGCATCGAAAGCCATTGGATAAAAAATGAACATGAAGAAAACAAAAATTATCGGCCCAAACGAGCAGAGATCCAGATAGACCAACAAGTTCTGGAAAATGTTAGTCAGTATGTATATTTAGGGCATGTCATCACAATATCCAAGAGAAATCACACTGCGGAACTGGTTAGGGGTCGAGGGGGGTTTAGAAAATATGACCCAAGTGTAACCAGGGGGGAGGGTTGGACAAATATGACATCCGCGTAAAAATCTCATTTTTGATATAGTCAAATAAAGTTTATCTAAATTCTTGCTTGTTTAATTCCAATTTTTATTGCAACCACAGGAATTTTAAAAACCTTAAAAATTAATGAATAGGTTTTTAATTTAAAAGGTCAAGTTAGATTTTAGACAAATCAGGGGGGGTCTTTGATTTGTGACCATAGGACTGGGGGAGGGAAGGGGTTTGAAGATTGTGGGAAAAATGCGGACGTCTTTTATGGACGACGCCTTAGAAGAAAAGGAATATACCGCCTTTGTAAAATTAAATTATGTTATGGGAAGACCAGAAAAGAGGTGGCTTGATTATACTAAGAAGTGCGTAGGAAGACATTGGTTTCAACTGGCCTAGAACAGAGAAGAATAGAGAGGCTTACGTTCAGGAGTGGACTAAGAAAAGCTTAGGAAGAAGAAGACTTTAAAGAAAATTTCAAGTTGCATTCACTACCTGAAACCGATTTAAATGTTTTCAATACAGCTAAATAGGTTATTGAAAAATAATTACTTATGGAGTTAACGTTGAAGGAAACTTTAATTTTCCTTTCATACAAAATCATGTAAATCAAAAGTAAGCTTCCATCTCAGGTTTTAATAAATGGAAACTGTCTTTCTGTAACCAAGAGTCGTTACGGAACGTGAAACTATTTGTTTTGGTGATTATTAATTCATTAACCCTGATTGGTTTCATGGCTTTCCAACACGTACATTGATGACGAGTCACAATATTTAGAAAATGTTGCAAAGAGTTAAAAAATAGAAATGTGGAGGTGAATAAGTTGCGACCGGTTTGCTCGCTGTTTATTTGCATTGCACTAAAACATTGGTGAAAACCATTGACGTAAATCATGCGAACTTGATGAAGGTGAACTTATCTTACACACACCGCACCGGTTTATTTAATCAGCAGAATTCGTTTATGCGGATCAAGGTAAAAGTTATGAAATATTATCAATAGACTTAAAATTGACGTGGGGTATATTTGTTAATTCGCAGGTCACAAGGGCAAAAAATTTGGTATATTTTTATAAAATTTTCAAGTTTATTTCCTGTTTATATTTGTTCCTATAATTTATTAGTGCAAATTTGAAAATTTTATTAACTTACCAAATTTGATCTTTAGCTATTTCCTCCTTCCTCACTAAATATAATTAACAAACTAAGCACAATACAACGAGATGATTTATAGAGGAATCGATACTTATGTACCATTAAGTTCAATGATAAGCAAATTGATAACGGCAAAGACTAAAAATATTTAATACAATAATTAAAATTTTATTATACCGCATTTTTTAAGTATGTACGTTAAGTGCAGGGGAAAGTGGTACACAGTGGAACAAAAAATTTTAATGCTGTTAAACGCAATAAGTGCCACAATTCAACGATTAAAAAAATTAATAAATAAAAAATTCACTTACGGTTATATCCAGGTTATATTGAAAAAAAAACAATATTTTTCTATAAAATTGATGTTATTTTTACATAATCATTTAAATTGTGATAAAAGCACTAAAGGTCATTTGGATTTATTGAAGAATACCATTATTATTAACGTACTCGTTATCACTACTTTGGAGCGTCTTGTCTGTTATATGTAGTTATACAGAATGGATAAGGAAGGTTCAAATTAATACCTATACTATATGGGAGAGACCATCCTTAAACCAAAGATCTATTATTGATTATACCTATATAATAGTTAAGATAAATACGTTCTTTAAAATATACTATTGCAGAGTGCAAAGAGGAGCAAACTGTGAAACTGATCACCATTTACTAGTAGCGAAAATAGTACGGTCAGCACGTTTCGGCGCAGCCGGTTCGGCGCGACCGTTTCGCCGCAGCCGGTTCGGCGCGACCGTTTCGCCGCAGCCGGTTCGGCGCGGGGCGGTTCGGCGCGAGGCCGGTTCAGCGCAAACCCGGTTTGGCGCGGGGCGGTTCGGCGCGAGTCCGGTTCGGCGCGGGGCGGTTCGGCGCGATGCCGGTTCGGCGCAAGAAAAGAATCGTTATGGAAGTAGTTTTTTTTTTTATTATTTGACTTCTATCTGATCATGGTTAATTAATTGTTTATTTAACTAATCAAAAAAATTTTTTAATATAATATTGATAGATAAATAATGTGGATAATAAATTTATTAATGTACAAAAGAAGAGGTTGTTATAGCTGTAATGCTGCAATGATTGTTTTTCTATGCACTCATCTCGTAATTATAAGACAATCCTCGCAGATAGTCGATTATATCCCGATTCGCATAATCACTCACAATGGTTTTGATACCTTTATCAGCATCACGATATTTCTTTAATTTTTTTGGTGGCTCGAACCTGCTAGTAGGTGTTCATAAAACATATCACGACCTTTCTGAATTTTTTTCAATCCGTCTATAAATTTCCACAAAATTGGATGATCCATTCCCATTTCCAATTGGAGGCGTCGATGGGCCGCCTCAGCATGGTTGTTTGTTCTATCCATGTCGTTCAAAACGCGATTATATAAAGACCACAATTCTTGGCTGAAAACTGCAGGCCTTCTACCATTTCCTCGACGATTCATTCGGCCAACATAAAAATCTTCAAACTATTGTAACAGTAGTTGTAGTTCGATAGGCAACACTCCAGCTAACCTGTCTATTGCATGATCTAAATCTGCAGTTGGTACAAATGCAAGAGACACCAGCATTCTAGCATACAAAGCAAAATTAGAGTCTGTATTGTAGTTCCCAATTACATTGAAATTTGTGAGTTGTTTTTTCATATTTTTAGTCAAGTGAAAAAAGCATCCCTGCATTTCCGCTGTAGGAAATGCGTTTCTAAACGCAGAAATCGCAGCCAATTCAAAATCACATGAAATATGTACTGGATTCAATTTGGTTCCAAATTTTTCAACATATCTAGCATTGTTGTGTATGTTGCAACTTGTTTGTTAGGAAGAAGTGCGTATAACAATGGATGAACTCCTCCATATTTCTCCGCCAAGATTACATAAACCTGCGAAAATAACGGTGGCGTAATTTTAAAGGTCCCATCTATAAACCAATGGTCACATTCGCTCAAAATGCGAAGGTTTCGTTCACGACCAAAAATAAGAATTCTTCCGGGAACTTGACCACTATCAGCCAGTAAAAAGTTTTCTTGAATACCGGGCTGGAGATCGTAAATTTTATATTTTTCAGGAATTATTAAATCTTGTACATTTTCAGGCGCGGGGGGAACAGCTTGCACAACATTTCTTGTCCTTCGGATTACTTTTCGTAATGCAGCGTGGTTTGGCATAGCGGCTAAAGCGCCTTCGGATAATTCGCCGAGGCAAGCATCAATAATTTGCGAAGTTCTTTCCGGAACATCTTCAATTCTTCGCTTCATTGCAGATACAGCTACATCAACCTCAACTGTAGCTGCCGAACTGTCATGAGAATGATCATTAACCAATTTGACTACAATACCATTTTCAGTGTGAATTCGACCTTTGCAAGAGTCTTTCCTTTCACATCGCCAAAATATTTTCGATCCGGAAGCGCTCATACGATCAAAGATATATATGAATCCATTATTCGAGAACTTTTCCTTATGGCGTTTACTTACAATATTTAACATTTTTGGATTAGCGAAGAGATCAAAATGATATTTTGAGTCACTACAGTTTTATAAAAATTTTGATACTGACAAAGTGTGGTGCATCATTTATATAGGTAAATTTTTTATCATAAATACCAATCCAAGAAAATTTTAGGATTATCAGATTAGGGGCCAGCACGCCAACCCGGACCGCTTAATAAAAAATTTGCTATTGATAACGTGGTGGTTCCTAATGTCTGCCTGATGAAAATTCAAGTTAATCTTTTAATTCCGAGCCGTTGAGCCGGGTGCTTGTGCTATATACGAATAGAAATTGAAACGCGCAAAAGGCGTAAGGAGGAAAATAATGGCGAGGTCCCGTAAGAAAATGGAAGAGATGTTTGTAAAAATGTAATCCTCCCCCTCAAACGGATTTGTAAATCCCGAAAGATTGGGATAGCAATATTCAATATAGAATATAAATGCTACAAATAAAATAAGGCTCGCGCCGAACCGTCTCCGCGCCGAACCGGCATTGCGCCGAACCGACCCGCGCCGAACCGAGACGCGCCGAACCGGCCTTGCGCCGAACCGGCCCACGCCGAACCGGCTGCGGCGAAACGGTCGCGCCGAACCGGCTGTGCCGAAACGGTCCATCCCGGCTCACATTGCAACGACCGACACCAACATGAACAAGGTGACGGATTTTGATCGCATATAGCGGGTGGCTACTCTGGCATTCTAAGTGTTTGTTGACAAGACGGTCGATGTCACCTGATCTATCTCTCCTTTCCTGATATGACGTGATGGGGTGTGTCTGCGATGGATATTTATGGTATGGCCGGGCTACTACTTGCCTTGCAATTTTTAAGTTAGAGAGAAAAAAGCGCGTCCGTCTATTGGTTTACATCTTATCGAGTGACATAACGCGTGGTGCTCCTGCAGCTATTTTGTGATATCCTGTATAATTGTGTTAATTTGATACTCGGTGGGAAATGTGCGGGAATTGTTTATCCGTATCATTTCAGTTGGTTTGGTTCGTTATCGTTCCAAATGTTGTGCAAGGTCTTTCATATTGTAATTTGCATGATTTCGTGTTAGTTTTACATTACATTACGAAACATTCTGTCTTAAATTTTAATGTACATGTTATACAATTGTTTTAAAGGTTTTATAATCCACGGCAACTTCTCATTAGAGATATGTTATATTTTAACTGTACGCCACCGAATATGTAAATGTTATCTGTTTGCGGACATCATTGCTGATTATAAACGTATTTCATCTATTGTTTTCGAGGTATGTAAATTGAGCTCTGTACCGTGTATCTTACGCTTACGCTCTCTTTTCTTTAATATAGTCTTGAGGATGGCTAGCATACTGCGGCCGAAACGTCGACTTTGAAAACTATTGTTTCATTTATAAGTCTACAAACCCGCTATCCTAATTCATTACAATACATACTTGGACGTGATTTTAATTTCCAAAAAATCGGTAGTTGCAAAGAAAACTAAATGAAGAAAATAATCAGCAATAGGAACAACTGTATTTAAGAGTAAATAGCTTAATTGGAAGCGCCGGATCAACAGAGGTATGGAGAACCATTAGAAATATGAAGACCAATAATTTAATTTCGTTGCCTTAATGGAAGCAACATTACGATCAGTTATGGATGGAAACAAGAAAGGAGTTTCAGGGTGAGGAAAGTGAAATAGATAATGAGAACGAAGAAGAAATGGAAGCAATAACAACTGAAGAAGTAACACTAGCAATAAGAGAAATTAAAACTGGCAGATCACCGAGACCAGGAAATTTAGTTTTAATAAAAACTAAATAAACAAAGTTTATTTTTGGAGAATTATAAATTTGATAGTTGGAATTTTTATCATTGAAAATTTTCCAAAAGGAAGATCATTTCAGTTTAGCGGTTGCTATCGAGCCACGTATTGCTGTGAGATCGATGTAATATTCTTCTGAAACGTGGAATATTGGTTAGAATACGTGTAAAAGTTGAAATCAAGTTGGGATCTTTACCATTTTTTTGGGATCATCTTCGCGCCTTTCAAATTTTGGGTGCTGTTAGTTTTTGTCTATTTATACTTTTGCCTATTGCCGTTGTCGGAATTTACCACCTATTGACAGTAACGCTGTAACGGAGTAACGCTAACCTCCTCCCCCAGTTAATATTTCTTCTCAACATCTAACTCACGATTCCTCAGAGCTAGCACCCAAAAAGATCAACGATTTGAAGCTAATTGAGGATTCAACACAGAGCCACCAAAATAATAAATAATAATAGGGAAGGGGTAGCTGGATTGTACCAACCAGATGGTCCATTTGGTTGAATAGGGAAAACAAAGTCAACTAGACAAAGTAAACAAGAGCAGCTGGCAGTCAGAACGAAATTGATGATAAGAAATACGAAATACGTAGCTACCAACTGTAAACAGTACTCTTGGATCGTGTTTTATTTCCGAAAGCCAAAACAAGCCGATCGATTGAGTGTTTCGGCTTTAGACCACATTTAAAATCGTATAAAATCATGGTACGAAAATTTTCATATGAAAGTTTCATTTTCACCACAATTACTTTCTTTAAAATGGTGTATAAACAAAACTTGTCTACTTCAGTACGAACTGTCAACCGAATTATAAGTTAAAAATGTGATATTTTACGAATATGACAGTTAAAACAATTAATACCATTAGAACAACTAGATTCAGGCAACTTTTCCAGCAACCCACGTATAATCAGGATGAGGCAGTAAGGCAGATAACGCAGTAGAACCCATGCAAGAATGAGGAAGAACCACATCTCTTATTATAAAAGGCCAAGTCCTTCTGTCTGTCCCACAGAAATACCCGAAGCAAACCGAACATCAACGTATCATCGGATCAACGTATCATCGGATCAACGTATCATCGGATGAACGTATCATCGTATCAACGTATCATCGTATCAACGTATCATCGGATCAACGTATCAAGGGATCAACGTATTTAAATTTCCTATATAGGTGAAAAATCTCTTATTATAAATGGCCAAGTCCTTCTGTCTGTCCCACGGAAATACCCGAAGCAAACCGAACATCAACGTATCATCGGATCAACGTATCATCGGATCAACGTATCATCGTATCATCGTATCAACGTATCATCGGATCAACGTATCATCGGATCAACGTATCAAGGGATCAACGTATTTAAATTTCCTATATAGGTGACACTATATAAACACTAAATGGCCGAAGCACGACCGAACCGAACGCATCAACGGACAATCGTATCATTATTGTAACAACGGATTATTGTATCAACGGATCATTTTGTCTATATAAGACAGCTATTTCCAAAAAAGCATTATGTGAACTTCCATAATGGATAATGAAAATTTTGAAAATCCTGCTGCAAAGCGACGGCGATTGAATCGTAAGAGAAAAGCACGTACAAGAGCTAATAACACAGAAGAACAGCTTCGATCACAGCGACAAGCTGACGCTCGGTCTCATGCGATACGTCGACAACGTGAAACTTTGGAACAAACTCAAGCGCGGCAAGCTGCTGACGCTCGGTCCCATGCGATACGTCAACAACGTGAAACTTTAGAAGAAACTCAAGCGCGGCAAGCTGCTGACGCTCGGTCCCATGCGATACGTCAACAACGTGAAACATTAGAAGAAACTCAAGCGCGGCAAGCTGCTAACGCTCTATCCCATGCGCCACGTCAACAACGTGAAACATTAGAAGAAACTCAAGCGCGGCAAGCTGCTAACGCTCGATCCCATGCGATACATCGACAGAAAGAAAATCGATACCAAAGTCAAGCAATTCAACTCCAAATAAGAGCATTGAGATTTGATGAATCTCACGTTACTCGACACGATTGTGGAGAAATGAATTCCATCTGTCAGTTCTGCGGCTCCAAGAATTTCGCCAAGGAGCGTCCAGTTGATAAACAATTTAACAACTGCTGTCATAAAGGAAAAGTGAAGATTCCGCAACCGCTCGATCAACATGGGAATCTATTGTTATATCCCGAATTTCTTCGCTCTATGCTTAATTAACCATACGTTTTCAAAATTCATGGACAGACGTACCACAGAACCACAAACCTGTATCCACCTGAAGGACAAACAAGAAAGTTTGCACAACTGTATGTAACTAGATGATAGCCCGTCCGAGGACGGGTAGCTATAAGGACGGGCAGGCAGCCAAGGTCATATGGCTTTTGGATTGCACTGAGAGCTTTCCTTAATCTTCATTCAACTTAAGTTACCTTGGGTAGCTGCCCGTCCTTCTAGCTACCCGTCCTCGGACGGGCTATCATCTAGTTTAAAATAAGATGGTAGGACCAGGTAACGGACGATTTGAAGATATGGAGGGTTAGAGATTGGAAAGAGAGAAGGCTATAGACAAAAATACATGGAGAAGAATAGTAATGGAAACGAGAACATAGAGAAGAATTTGTAAAGTGCATTTGTAAAGTGCAACGTATATAAAGATAATACGGGGACTAATTCTGTAAAGAGTGCAAAATTCCGACAAAAATGTAAATCTGTTGAAAAACCTTTGCTAATTCCGCAAAAATAAATATTTGAAATGCCGACCAAATTTGATATGAATATTTAAATAAATATAGCTAATAAAACATTAGTATAAAATGTAAATAGAAATAGGAAGAAACAGGTAATGAAACAATATAAATGAGCACTTTTCCAAGTGTTCAAAAATACCACTGCCTTCTTGAACAAAATCATGTTGGTAAGTTTATTTGTACCTACTGCTGTGTTCCAAAATGCTCTATAGAGGCATAAAATTTAAAAATGAATAATATATTCAAAAAGAACACAACATTCTAAGTAGGAATCAATCTTAAAAACTTTAGATATCGAACATTACAAAACCTTCTCAATTTTCATTTTAATGACATTATTTGAATCTCTCGGGATAAGAAGGACATGTGAAAAATTGCTGAGAATAATTAAATTGATGATTGTCACATCAGAATGTTACTAAAAGATTTAATTAGCTGGAAATTAATTAATATTATATTATTATCTTGGATATCACAATAACCTAAAAATGTAAAACTTTGATACCAAATTGTTTCTTGAATTACATGTTTTGTGCAAATCTGTTCATATCAAAAATTATGTAATCTCTTCATCTATGTAACTCAACTATTTTCGTGACACAAATCGTCAAAATTGTGGATAAGGGTGAAAATCGCATAAATTTGGAAATGACCCAAAAATGGTCGCAAGTGAGTCAAAAGTATTCCGAATTAAACGATAAAAACAGCGAATACCAATGGAATCGTATGGGAAGCATCTCTTTATAACACAATTTCAATGTGGATCCAAAACCTGAAACAAAATAATTATTTTAAGAAAATTCAAAATTCAAAATACAATAATTTGATTTACTTTTGAGCTGCAGGCATACCAATTTGTCGATTTTCGATGCAAAGTTAGTTGATCCCGAAAGTTAAAACAATGTAGACGTGTTTTCATTGTATCCAGGATTTTATGAAATTTTTGGAAGTTCAGAAAATCAAGATGGCTGACAACAGGTGCAGCAATTCTACAAAATTGCAACTTTTGTAATCAACTCACAATTCACTGTAATCAAGAGTAATTATCGATTCATTCAACTTACCAGAAGTGATATTTATGGTAGCAACTAAATTCGTAAACAACAACTTTGATGAACACAGGAAATTTTGGGGACAAAGTCAACAACAACATGAGGTCAGGTTATGTCATGCAGCTTCTCCAATCTGCAATTGCGGATCCTACTCCGGGAAAATATACCACCTCCTAAGGTCTCTGTTTTTACTGCCAAAACCAGTGGCGCAATCCCACTTTAGCCGGTGAACATTTGCTACACCCTTGGCCATCCTTAGCGCCGAATTTTCTAAAAACTCTCCTTTCTCTCCTTTCTAAAAACTTTATTGTAATCTTTTTATATAGCAATCGATAACCCAATCTATTGGCGGTAACAGAGTTTCTAGCTTAAGTGTCAAAAAAATATAGTCCAATCACCCGTGCAGGCCAAAAAGCAGACCAAACAGTAACACGACTGGAATGTACAGGCTTCTTAACAATCACTTTTGGATTTTCTGAAGCCGAAATGCAGCAATTTTGTTTACTAACGTAACCATTAAAACAAGAATGAGCTTCATCTGAAAAGAAGATTTTTGCAGAAAAGCCATCATTTTATTCAATGATGAAAGTGGCAAATTGCTGACGAACAGAACGGTCGGCTGAATTTAATTCTTTCATTAACTGAACCTTGTAAGGTTATAGACGCAAATCTTACTCGTGGATAGGCCCATTTGCTGAGAACGCCGTTTTGACTGACTGACAATATCCGAAATTTTGTGATATGAAGTTTTCAAAGATCCACCATTTTTGCAGTGGATTTTAAATATTCGCATGAGGTTTTAGATTGAAATTGAAGACATTATAATAAATTGTAGGCCTTCTACTTGATATATTTATGTCAAAAAACAGAGTGGCAAAACTGTTAACACATCCAAAATTCCCCCTCACTTAAAAAAAATATATCCTGTATAAATATTTTCAACAAATTATAAAACCAATACTTTAATTTTTGTTAGGCGTCAAATTTTAAAACTCCTGCTCAGCACACGAGATTCTCTGAAAAAATCAAATCTGATATTAATGATACCGGCGCGGATGTCCTGCAAAAGATCAAAGCTATGGACCAAGAAACAACCAACAACCTGCTTCCTATAATATTAAATGATGCAGTTAAAGGTATTTTCGATTTGACTTGCGAGTTCCAAGAAATAATAGTAAGTAAAATTGATCTTCTGGTTGACAAAAGAAAATTAAAACTCTTTTAGGTTAAAAGTAACGAAGTAAAATTGAGTAATTCTAACTTAATAGCCATCGTGAAAAAATTTAGCCAAGCTTGTAACGATTTAGTCCAAGACTATGAGAATGACCCCGGGGTCGTGAAAAAAAAATTCGAAATCTTTTTCCGCGATATTTTGAACGAAACTGACAGATTATTTAAAGTCATCAAGATGGACGAACTTCATGGTAAGTTTTTTTGCATAGGAGATACTTTTGAACACTTATTGTTTTTATTCCGATATAGCCCAAAAACACGAATTAGTGGAAGCGTTTAAAGAAATTTTGTGCATTTTGTACAGAATTCAAACACGTATTCAAATTAACAATTATACCGTTCATCAGCTAGTTCGGATTATGAATAATAGTATAAAGCAATTTTCTGATGATACTTCCAATATTCGTACGGAAAATTCAAAAATTAATTAATTAATCGTAATTAATTTATTTATAAGCAAAAAATAATACAAATGCTCAACTTGCTGAAGCTCAGTTGAATTTCTTTGTTAATTTAATCCCAAGAGGTCTCATTTAATCCCTTGGGATCATAATATTATCGCATAATATTTGCTTCGTCTGTCTGCTGGTATTGTGCTTTTATCTTACGTTAGAATAATTTCTTGTTATGTCGGTTTGCATTTGCGGTATGGCATCATCAGTTTGAAATGTTTTATTCATATCAGCACGTGGGCAGTGAATGTCTGCCAATTCAACTCATTTAAGAATTCATACCACTTCCACTAATTCATGCTTATGAGCTATATCCACAAAAAAACAATAAGTGAACAAAAGTAGCCTTACGCAAAAAATTTACCATGAACTTCGTCCAGCTTGTTGATGTTAAATAATCTACCAGTTTCGCGTAAAATATTTCGGATGAAGATTTCGAATTTTTGTTTCAGATCTCTGCGGTCATTCACATATTCTTGAACCAAGTCGTTGCAATCTTGGCTAAATTTCTTCACTATGGCTTTCAAATTAGAATTACTCGATTCCCAATTTTACTTACTATTAATTTTCTTGTAACTCGCAAGTTAAATCGTAAATACCTTTAATTGTATTGTTTAATATTTGAAGAACTAGCATGTTCCATGTTTCTTGATCTATGGCTTTGATCATTTGCAGGACTCCTCGCCGGTTTGGTTAGTATTAACTTTGGTTCTTTCAGAGAACCTCGTACGCTGAGCAGAATTTTTAAAGGGCGCCTAATTAATTTATTATTCAAAATTAAAATTGAGAACTATTGTATACTAAATAAAAGGGAACTTACTGACATAACTTGTTTAAAAAAGAAGGCAATCGTAACTATATAAAATATATTCCCTAACGAGGTCATTTATATTCAATAATTATATAAGATGCGGTTTTTTTTATTTAAATTTAAATTTTTTATCTACATTTGTAAAATGTAGATTGGATTACATGTGCTTAAATATTTTTAATTTATTATACAAACATTGTAAATCAAATTTTCTGCGTAGCCTTGATAGGATTATATTATTTTAAGCATAATTAAAACAAAAACTTAACAAATTCAGATAAAGGAATTGCAAAAACTATTAAATGCACTAACTTTGCTAAGAGAAATGAAAACCTTTACCATTTTTGCGTTTCTAATCAATCTTCTTCTTCTTCTTTAACATTTTTGAGATCTATTGATCTGTTTATTTTCCAACTATAGTGCCTCCAAAGCTATAGGTTTTGGTTTTTACATCTGAGGTAGCTCGCTAGGCTTGCCGTTCGATGTGCCTGTACCCTGTTTTTTATTGTTATGATGGCAAGTCGTTAGGCCAAACCCCTTCAAAATGAAGAAAATCACCCACGGCGCTATTATTACTTTATTATGGTCCTGTACAAGAGTTATTCTTAGCGGAAAAACCCCAAAAATAATTCCTGTGTGCTCACCTGACAAAATAATACTTTGATTTCCTAGATTTTTGTTTTTGTGATCGAGATTTACTGTTTCCGAAAAGAAATGCCGAAAAAAGAAATATTTAAAATGCTGACCAAATTAGATATAAATATTTAAATAAATATAATAAAAACTAAGTACAAAATGTAAATAAATAGATAATGAAATAATATAAATGAGCATTCTTCCCTGTGTTATATTTAAAACAAATCATGATGGTGAGTTTACTACTAGTACTTATTTATAATTACCCAATTTTAATTTTGAATATGACTTGTTATATTATAAAGGGCCTTTCAAAAAGAACATTATTTTTAAATTCTAAGTAAAACACACATTTTGGATGAAAGTTCGCGATTGATACTATTTTTCCACACAGAGCAACACACAGAAGGACATCCAAAATTGCCCCTATTAAAAAAACAAAGTCCTTGAGAAAAGTCCTATTTTCAAACAATTAAATTTATTTAACCCCATTTCTAAAAATAAAAATAATATACTGAAAGTATAAATATTTTCAACAAATTATAAAATCAATAGTTTTATTTTTGTTAGGCGTCAAATTTCAAAACTTCTGCTCAGCATACGAGATTCTCTGAAAGAATCAAATCTGATATTAATGAAACTGGCGCGGACGTCCTGCAGAAGATCAATGCTATTGACCAAGAAACAACTAACAACCTCCTGCTTCCTATAATATTAAACGATGCAATTAAAGGTATTTTCGATTTGACTTGTGAGTTACAAGAAATAATAGTTAGTAAAATTGATTATCTGGTTAGGCAAATAAATCAAAAACTCTTTTAGGTTAAAAGTAATGAAGAAGAATTGAGTAATTCTAAATTAAAAGCTATCGTGAAAAAATTTAGCCAAGCTTGCAACGATTTGGTTCAAGACTATGAGAATGACCCCAGGGTGGTGAAACAAAAATTCGAAATATTTATCCGCAATATTTTGAGCGAAACTGATGAATTATTTAACGTCATCAAAATGGACGAACTTCATGGTAAATTTTTTTTGCACAGCGTTACTTTTGAGCACTTACTGTTCCTTTTTTCTATATAGCCTATAAACACGAATTGGTGGAAGCGTTCAAGGAAATTTTGTGCATTTTGTACAGAATTCAAATACGTATTCAGATTAACAATTATACCGTTCAGCAGCTACTTCAGACTATAGATAATAATTTAAAGCAACTATCTAATGATATTTCCAATATGCGCACAGAAAATTTAAATTTGGTTTTAATACATCTTCGGCATAGAAGCAAGCACGTCTTCGAGTTAGGTTACTACCTTAACAAAGTCGTAAGAAGTTTTAAATGACTTTCTTTTTGTATATTCTTAAAATAATTCGATGCAGGCAAGCAACTACAATGACGAGATTCAACGCAAAATATTGGATGCTGCAAATCTATTTGTTATTACGATGGCTGAGTTGTTACGCGATATCAGCGACATCAAAAGTGGTAATTTTATGATACGTACTGAGCAACTTTGGCTTCCTCTCAAAGGCTTATTTCATTTAATCGATAACCAACTTGACAATAAAAAAGGTACAAATTTCCTAACGGTTTGAAACCATTTGTAATGAAATCTGTTTTAGCTTCTAAAAATTTGAAAGATCTTGTTGTCCACATGGTTACTATTGGAATAGTCAATCATAAACAAGTTGGAGGGAGCATTAGGCACGATACTTCTTAAGTTATGCTAAAATGAATTAAGTTTTATTTTAAAGTAATCGTATGCACTGGATCTAACTTGGTTTTCAGTTTTTAATTTGGTTTTATGTTTGGGATCCCACGTTTAATATATTGTTAAAGATGGAAATATGAGATTATTGAGAAATAAAAATTTAACAAAATAGTCTTATATTTTTTACCCAAGTTCAATTAGTAGCAAATAATCTATCTAAAAAATTTTGCTTCCGATTCGCTGTTTGTTTTTGTTAATTCTTGTGTTCTATATTGCTATGATACGGGCTTAAAACTACAGTTTTAAACGACCTAGCTTTACAAAAAATTCTTTCCAAGAAATAATTTTTCTATCAATTTTTTATTTAGCACAAGACTATTATTTCTCTAAACTGACCGACTGGTATCTTCATAAATAAATGTAAATATTTCACATAGCCATAGCTTAACTTTTTACAATTTCCTTAAAGCATCTTCTTAAATTCAAAAGTTAAGCAAAAATAATAAGACTTGCTATAAATACCTTATAATAATGATATATTAAAATCAGCATGTTTATTTATTATCTCTGTTCAAAGATATTAGAAGAGATCTTCTCCATCGCAAATAGTGACTATCTTAGAAGAACGATTAACACATCCAAATGGTTAATTAAAGAATCTACTTAATACTAAAATAGTGTACGAGTGGTTGCATATCTTCTCCCACAGGCATAGTAATAATTTTAATAACTCAAAATATTAAGTACTTATTATCTGAACCACGAAAGAAGAGCTCTTGAAACAAAATCTGTCCTCACTATCTGTAATGAGAAGGTAGCTCGGAACAGATAATGTCCACGCAGAAAATAAATTCTACTTTTATTTGCGTGGGGCCCTGATGTTAGGTATAAACCAGCTCGTTAATAGCGGCGGCAAGGCCGTGGGTCGTGTCAAATGAACGCCCCGAAGAAAATCAAGGAAACAGCTTTGCTAACACTCAAAAATAAAAACAACAATAAGATGTTCGTTGTCGGAAGGCGATGACATAAGCGATGTCGGATGTAAAGTGCATTAGCCGACCAGACTCAGTACAGTGGCAAAGACATTACCACCAAGAAGCACTCCCCCACAATCAATCAACAGAACGTTCGAGTGGTCATTAAAAATCCCACAAACGGTGGAACCACAATCGAACTTCCAACAATAAAATCAAACGGTAGCGACCTCAATGAAATGCAACACCCTGTACATTGGTCGCACATCGCTGCCTTCTAAGAAAGAAAAACATAAAACCAAAAATAAACACAAAAAAAATATCGAACATAAAATTTCAAATACGAGATTTGAACTTATGTCGACCACTTCGGAATCTCCTTGCCTTCCTAACAAGCCAACTCTACTCGATGGTACCTGGTTAAAATAATACGTCGTCTATATTCAATAAATAAAACATTATAATTAATAATTAAAAATTTTACAAACATAAAATTTAAACGCAGGCGGGCGTTAAAGATAAGATTGCCGTTTATCATATCGAAGCAGAAATGCAAAACCTGCAAACTAATCGTAATCTTGGCAACCATTTGATGATCAAAAATGTAAAGCAAACGAGAAACCAAAATGTTAAAACAATTAAAAAAATAATAATTAATACCATAACACAAAAGAGAAATGATACGAAATACCTGCGACTCCTGATCAGGTCTGCACCCCCGAAATCTGCGTTAAAACCCCAAAAATTCCGGAACGGAAAGAGCATCGGTGCTCGAGAATCGATTGCAGCGAAAACCAACTGGATCCCCAAACTACCGTGGGTGATTGATCTTCCAAATCCAACTTGGTTCCACTATCACTTCCTCGATGCACTCGAAAAACACAACCTTTCGGCTCGACAGCCCTAACCAGAGTCTCTTATTGCGCCGATTCCAATGCTTTTCTTATCCCAATCTCTCTTCCCAGTTCGACCGTTAGATGGAGCGAGAAGTGCCAATAAATAATTATTGGGAACGAATTTAAAGGGCAAAAAATTCGTTACACTCTGTGACATCAATAATTCGTCATAAATAGCTGAAGATCAGACAACTTTTTATTTTGCATCTTTGTCCCTCTTACGTTAAACGATATAAGGAAAATATAATGTCATGTCGTTTCTAAGTTCATAAAATAATCACGTGGAGCTCTTCTTTCGTGGTTCGGACTGTATGTCTTGTTTTGTTTTCTACATTAACGGAAAAAGTTACATTAATTTGTTACAATTAAATAAGAAAACTATAAAAAAAATTCGAAAATGGGTACGAGTGGTTGCCTATCTTCCCTGTTCGCACATCGAACTTGGCCCGCCCATATAAAACATTATTTATTCTTTGTTCATAGAAAAATTGCTAACATGCCTAATTTTGTAAAATTATGCTTCCTTTTCTTCGGTACTTACCGATTTTTGCAATGATAGTGGTGTGATATGGTCAATTTTTTCTTCGGGGAATTATCATTTAAACATCACCGCGTGTTCAGAAAATACTTCAGATTACGTCTTGTACAGGTTAAAACATATGTCTCGAGCTCACATCTTGAAGATTGTCTTTGCCCTTGTGATGTTACATACGAGAACACTATTGATAATATTCTTTCGGTTATTGAAAATATTAGTGCCAAACATTTTGAAATCACTTTTACGTGAAATTGCTGATGACATGAGCGATCCATTCCAATTTATAAAAACAGAGCATAAATTATGTTTCTATTTAATGTCTGAAGATTTATTGCAATTTCCAAAACTATTTACAATCAATAGAGAAATAAATGAAGTAATTCTTGCATCTGGATCCATCCTTGATGAATGTGTATCACAGGGGTTTAATGCCTATTGCATTTTATTTAAAAAAATATTTAGAATGCGGTAAGACATTTAATGCAAATTTATCTAATTTAAACCAACTAAATTCTTTAACATTTGTAAGATGCAACTTTTGAATTTGAACTTCACGCCGACGTCCTCTCCAGAAAAACCGCCATCTATTGAAAACTAACAAAGTTCAAACCTAAAATCACACTTCTTCGACGACACGGAAAATAACCTGGACCACCACGTTGTGAAATACCTACGATCGCTATCTAGTAACCAAATTCTTTCTTCCGGTGTACAAAACATAATGTCAAAACAACTGTAACAAAACAAATAATCGCTCCAAGGAAAGACGACCATTAACTTCCAACACAAAAATAAAACAACCAAATTTGGGCATGTCAATTATTTTATTATCTTTAATATTCTTGTTTGAGGAATTTAACCTGAAGCAATGATTTAACTAATCGTGATCTAAATAATCTGTTTATTTAATTACCCTGGATGTTGATTTGTTTAAATCGGCATTATTGATTTCTATACTTTTTAAATTACTTATTTGGATTCAATCCTTAGGATTGTAATATTATTTTCTTCATGTACTTAGTACATTTTTTGAAGATTGTTTAAAGCTATATGTTTTTTGTTGAAACATAAGAAGATAATGGATAAAATTATAACTTTGTTCAAACTACCTTTAACTAACCACCATTTAAATAAAATTAACACCTAATTTAAACAAGTTCAACCATCCTATATTTGAATAATAAAGATACCTAATTTACCAATATTAAAACCCAGATCTAAGTTACGACAACTTAATTAACTACAAATCTTTGGGAACGGTTCAATGTAATTTGCTTTATGGTTTGCTTTTATGCAGAGTAGTCGTGAGTAATTTATCTTCCACGCTACTAGGGGTTGTTTTAATCTTTTACCCAAATCGGAGAAGCTAAATGTACACAAACGAACCCAAAACCATTGTATTAAATAAGTCAATCATCTACCACGATATAAAGATTTGTAAACTTATCGTACATCATTACTCAGCCTTGTGGGGACGTAGTAACAGATTGAATGCATTTAATCAAGTCTTTATACCTGCAAACAATTAGCAATAACTTTGACGCAAACACCCTGTATATAATTATTTACTTTACTAACAGATTACCTATTTTAAATAATGAAACCTCTTATTTATAAATCTAAGCTCATTTGAAATTAAAAACACCCTGTATATAATAATTGTTAGCATTTACTTTGTATGAATAAAAATAAGTTACCGTTAAAAGCTTGACCTCGACATTCCTAACACCCTTGAAGTTACGTTACACTTGAACGAACAGCCGCAGGTAGTACAAAAAGGACGCTTCCCTTTAGTTACCCTCAGGCATAAAACTATTCAACCTTGCAACGAATATTCTTTTGTAAATTAAACAACTTTCTCCTAATAATAAATAATGAATTATGAAATGCATTTAGCAAACCGAATTTAACTATAATGTAAAACCCTTTAAAACAACCTGTTAAGTTTCTATTATTTGAAACAATGAAATTATGTTAAACACAAATCTATTAAATTAACTTATTTTGTCCAATTTAGTAATAAACATTATAAACTAATTAAAAGATTTATACCTGTACAATTAAACACCAACACTAAAAGCAATCTAAACCAGAATTATTTTGAGTTCAAAATAAATGACAACTTTACGTTAAAACGGTACACCAAGAAGTGAACGAAACTTTGTTCCCTAACAAAAGAAGTGACGCCTCCTTAGCAAATTTGACCCTTAAGGAACTGTTGTCTTTCTCTACCAATAGGTGTCGCTCCCAAATATTATTTAAAATGAAATATACACGGAGTACGAAAATATTCTAAACCAAAACAAGCGGTAAATTAAAATTTAACTAAATTTTAAAATCTCAATATTACCTACACATTTTTTAACAAATTTATGAACTTTGTAAAATGAGATCTGTTACGGTTGTTAGGTTGTTACCCATTCCGTAACTTTTTGGCAATGCCAAAAGTCAAGTAAGATAAATTTAAATTCTTAACGTCAAATGTTTTGAAACCCCTGATTTATATTTATCGTTTACCTAAAAGTAAAAGTTTACCTAATATCACTACATTAGTGATTGTACCTTGGTTTATATCAATATTTATCTTACTTACATATAAATTACTTCATTATTAAAAGTCGGAAAACATTGTGTATGTTTGGTTACCTAATTTCGAAAAATTAAAATTTTGTAATTAGTAAATCGGCTCCTCCCACCCTTATTGGTGGCATTCAGCAGAGGTAACAGTTGTGCAACTGTTGGGGATTTTTCTGCTGGCATGTCCGCTACCTGCTCGATTCTCCCAACATGTTGAGGAACGGTCGGCCATTTTTTGTAGCTAAAATTCTTCGCTCGTCTTTGGTAACTGTTGTGGAAAAATGACGGGAAGTGATTATTCGAATATTTATGAATATATTATATTTTTGTGGGTAGCCGCTAAATAAGTTTTAAAAATAAATTCAGTAAACATTGACCACTGTTACTTCAAATGTCAAAATTATATCGATCGGACCGTTCAGCAGAATTCCGCTACCTTTACTCAACTGTTGTACAACAGTTACACAACTGCTTTTTCTGCTGAATGGCACCATTATGTATGTTGAATGAGTCATCTTCGAAGAGAATCGATATAACACAAAACTGATAATGATATAAAAGATATTCAAACTGTAAGAAATTATTGTTAATTAGCAGTTTTATAGTATAATTTACTTGTACAAATTTGTGCTCTTTTTGATGTCTAAAAAGTGTTTTGTGGATATTTTAAGTTTAACTAAGCACACGCACCGACAACAGAAAGCGTGACGTATGGTTGAACTCTGTAAAAAACCCTATCTTTAATCAACTTCAAGGGCTGACATTAATGAAGTCTCCTGTTGAGGAAGTAGTTCGGATATCGAATCTTGGTTCTGATTTTCTTTTATTCTTTTTTCGTAATTTCTACGTCATTCGAATTATAAATGTATCAAAATTATGGAAATTATTACTATTTGTTTAGCTATAATCATTATTTAATAAAAAAAAATGCAGTTTAGTATTTTCATTAACTCTCATAATGAATGAGATCGGCCCCGAAAAGCCGCCACTGCGCTGCGGTCTAATTTTTTAAAATGTATATGCCGATTAAATTGGTATTCTGGCAGTCCTACAGTACTTATAGGCAGCGATTTTCGCTAATGTTGTTAAAAAAATTTTTAAATAAAATCAAAAAACTATTTACCGGTGAAATACCCATACAATTAAAGCTTAATAGATGCCATCGCTTTTTAACCTGAAAATAAGGTACGATTTTTTAAAATGTTATGTGCATTCGGTTCTTCTATACTGGATGGAGGCATGAACGCTAAAAATACATATCATGAACCGACTGTAGGCATTTGAAATGTGGACCCTCAGAAAAATGTTGCGGGAGTCTTGGGTGGATCATGTGACTAATGACGAGGTACTATGGCAAGTTGGCAGAGAGAGAAAGCTGCTGGCCATGGTTAAAAAGCGAAAGGCTGCATACTTGGGACACCTCCTCTGACATGAGAGACATGCCTTGTTAAAACAAATAATGGAAGGCAAAATAGAAGGTCGAAGGGGCCCAGGAAAAAGACAATGTTCCTGGCTCAAAAACCTCAGAGATTGGACGGAACTCGGCTCGCACGAACTACGCAGAACAGCACAAAACCGAAACGAATTTGCCAGAATTGTTGCCAACCTTCATTGATGGAGACGGCACCTGAAGAAGAACAAAGAAAATCTTGCATCAATCAACGAAATAGTATGAAATGTTGGACAAATTAAAATCAACTTTTTTTTATCGATCTATGTAGTACGTTCCGAAGATGGTGATATACATTGGTATAATGGTATATCACCTTATACTCTCTTCCGATTTCCTTGTCTGTGTCAAATTAATTGTATTATTATCTTAGATGATAGTGGAGTGCACGTGTTTAATATTGCTAATGCGTTGTTCTTTAAAATAAAATAAAATAAATTATATTTTGTTTCGTCTATCAATTTTTATCTCTATTTCATAAACGGATCGACCAAATCCATTCTCTTTAAGGTGGATAAACGAGGATTTTTCCACCTTTAAAATGACGTATCGCAAAATAGTTGATGCTATTTAAAATTCAAAGTTAAACTTGAAATTAAAAAGGTATTGGTTTTGAATGTCCCCCTCCCTATATAAACCGGCATGTTTTTGGTTTTTCTCTAATTTATTGAAAAAAGTTTTCGATTGGCTACTTTTGAAATAAACACTTGAATAATTTGGGACGGTGAAAAATGTTATGAAAAAACATCAGCAATTTTAGCATATATTTTTATTGATAATTCAAATCTTCAGCTATATTTCTTACAATAAATTATTACTTTGTGGTTAACTACTATGTATCGAAATTTTAATTACTTGGAATTCAAAATTTTGAAACTTTTATCGATATATTATATATAATAGATATTATATTTTTAATACGTAGCAAAAAAGTTAAAATTAAACATAATTCAATAACAAAAAATAATTTTGAATTAATCTGCTTGATTTATTATATTTTTGGCATAAATTATAATATCCTGGATTATTACAAAAAATTGCATATAAATAAATATAAATAATCGAAAAATATATTGAATAATAAACATAAAATTAGAAAAATTCCATATCTGTAAGCAAAACAAAGCGATTATTATTCCTACAAATCATGACCAGAATGCCAACATTTCTGAAAAACTGAGTGATGAACTGAATAAAGCTGGGTCAAAATGTAATCTGGACCAGAAAATGTTAAAATACTTCTCCAAGTTAAAATCTTATTTCTGGTGGTGCAGTTGTTATAATTCCGAATTTAATTTTTTTTGCAGATTTGCAAGACATTATTGTGATACAACAAAAACTGATTTTGATATTACAATTTTTTATAACTCGTATTAATCTGCAACACCCACTTGAATAAACAAAAAAATTGGCTATGTGAACATTGGCATAACTTTCCCCATTCAATTCTAAGGTCACACATTATTTTTCGGTAAAACTGATAAGGAGGTTTGGTGAAGTTTCATGTGTACACTTATACCCGATTTTGTACCATTATACCAATATTTTGTACCATTGACGATTTTTGATCAAGTTTAAACGCAACTAAATTGGAAACCATTTAAAACTGTATCAAAAACTGTCATTAATTCTTTCTATTTTCTATTAGTTCCTGGCGTGTTTTCTATGGAAGCTAGGGAAGCAGCGCTTCCCTTATTTGCTTTGCAAAATTAAAAACGAAAATTACTTATTTATATACTAATTTAAAATTTACGATTTTTAAATTTTTTATCAATTTAAATTCCTTTCTTTATTTGAATAAAAATTTGAAATTTACTGAAATATGTAGATATTTAAAAAAAATAGTACTCGTAGGCATTCTTTTATACGCGATAGGCGGCTGCAAACGATATAGAAGTGAATCATCGCAACATCGCATACTATGGAAGCTGTTGGAACGTAGCTTATATCTTTGCTTATATCAAGGCAGGGATATTCATAATAATGTAGCGTGTACTGAATAAATAATTGTATTTTGTAAAAGTTTAATTTTAATTTGTAGTTAAAGATAAGGTTTGCCGTTAATTTGTATAATTTTTATGCAAGGATACTTGGGACATTGTAAATACAAAAATTTTCAAAAATTGGGCAATTTCTGTCGTATGACAAAAATTAAAAGGGTATTCCGTAAGCTGTGCTTATATGAGCTTATATTATTTCACGAAGATTCACACATGCACGGTAACACCGGCGTGGCGCGGCCGCTTATCATTGCAAAATGCTGATAGCATAGTTTAATAATAGTATACGATATTTTTTATTATATTCAATTATTAATTGTTATAAAAAAATTTAATAATGTATATTTATTAAACTATTAATGCTGATAGCAAGAAAGGCAATTTTTCCAGCAGCAAAGATATTTTTTATATCTATGTATATATATGTGGTCAGTGTGTATGACAAATTATTGAATTATGGACTGATCAATTAAATAAAACAAATACCTAATAAATTTTATCCGTTTAAAAATGACTCCGTGAGGGTTTAAAACAATATAGTATTGTATACCACTTTGTAAGTACTGGTGGTACTAGTAAAGAAATTTAATACAGCAGTGGTTTAGTTTTGTAGTTTTAGCAGTTAAACATTTTTTGTTTACTATTGCAAAATTGCAATTAATACAAGACCACCGTTTCGTTTAGTCTTGTGTGTGTTGTGGTCTGTATAATATACAATTATACATAGCACCTAGTATATGAAACCTTTTAATCATAATGGAAGCAATACCGGGCCCTTCAACTTCCCAGGACAATAATTTAGAATATATATAGTACATTATGTGAGTGTCTTGTATGTAATTTAGTGCAAAAGAAATTTGGAACTTTAAATTTTGAGAGAAAAAAGCAAATTATTTTAAATGGTAGGCTGACTCCAGCACTAACCAAGTTGGTCAAACAAACTAAATCGTACGTAAGACATTTTCAAACAGAAATTTATAAAAAATGTGAATGGCTTACAGGCTGCGACACTAGATCACTTTTATTTTGCTGGCCATGTCTTCTGTTCTCACATGAAACGAATTTGTGGAACAAAAATGGATTTTCTGATTTAAATAACCTTCATAAATTAATCAAGAGACATTCATCTAGTAAGGCTCATCTTCAGTCAATTATGAAAGATAAAACATTCGGTAAAGTAAGAATTGAACATTCTTTAGATTATCAGCTGAAAATTAGCAATGAACAACACAATCAGCAAGTACGTAAAAATCGCGAAATACTGAAAAGGCTGATAGATGTAGTTTGCTTTTTAGGTCAACACGAGCTTGGTTTTCGGGGTCACATTGAATCTGAAAATTCTTTAAATAAGGGTAATTACGTGGATTTAATTAATTTAATAGCAAAATACGACGAAACATTAAACTTTCATCTAGAAAACTCGACAGTATTTAAAGGCACTTCTAATATCATACAGAATGATTTAATTTCGTGCGTAGGAGAAATTATGTTAAGAAAAATCAAGTGTGAAATAGACGAAACTTCGTTCATTGCAATTATGCTTGACGAAACAACTGATGTGGCAAATATTAGTCAGTTATCGAAGGTTGTGCGTTATGTTACAAAAAAAGGTAAAATCAAAGAACGCTTTTTGGGATTTGTAAATGTTACCACTCAAAGAACAGCACTCGCTCTTTCTAACATAGTGCAAGCCATAGTTATTGATGATCTTAATTGATGTGGTTCAAAATTAGTAGCACAAAGTTACGACGGAGCAGCAGTAATGACAGGTGAATTAGGAGGGCTCCAAGCTAAAGTAAGAGAAAAACACCCAAATGCGCTTTTTTTGTACATTGTATGGCACATCGTTTAAATTTGGTTTTACAGCAGTCTGTCAGCAGTATAAAGGAATGCAAAGTGTTTTTTTCAACTTTAAGTGGCCTTGCATCTTTTTTTTTCAAAATCTTCAAAGCGAACTAGTGCTTTAGATTCTGAAGTTCATAAGAGATTACCAAAAGTAGCCCCTACTAGATGGAACTACAACGGTAGATTGGTGCAAACTGTGTTTGAATATCGTCAACCGCTTATTGATTTTTTTAAAAATATATTGGAAAATCAGATAGAATGGGACCACGAGACAATAGTTTGTTCTAGAGGATATTTAGATATGCTAACAGCTGAAACCAATTTTAATCTTTTACTTCTTATTTTTTCTGGTAATATTTCCGTTTTGTGACAATTTATTTGCAGTTCTCCAAAATAAATTAAGTGATATTAATTTTTGTGTAAAAAAAATTAAGGAATTTAAATCTATTGTTGAGTCTAATAAAGAACAATTTGATCGTCTGTGGGACAAATTCCAACAATTAGAAATTAATATTGAAACCAGAAAAAGACCGCGTACCGACATTGTAGGAGACGAAAAGATCAGTTATCGTCGATTATTTTTAGAAATAATTGACAATATCTCTACGCACATAGATGCCCGATTTAAAAACTTTGATAATCTAAAATTTATAGAATTAATAAATTTTAGTGATCATAATATAGTCCCTGAAAGTGCTTTTGAATCCCTAAAACAAAATTATTCAGACTATTTTGATTTTCCTACATTGCGATCTGAACTTTTTGTGATATACAACACATCAGAGGGTATAAATAAAAGTACTAGTATAAGTAAGTTATGGGAAACCATTAAAGAGTGCGGACTTGATCAAGCCTTTCCCGAAATTCTTAAATATGCGAATTAACTCTGACTATTCCAAGTGCATCCACAGAACGCAGTTTTTCCGCTCTAAAACGAATTAAAAACTTTGTTAGAAATTCTACTGGACAAGAAAGACTTTCTAGTTTGGCGCTGTTATCCATACAAAAGGAATTACTTCAAAAAATTTCTCGCCAACAAAAATTTTATGATGACGTCATTGACGAATTTTCTAAAAAGAGTAGGAGGATCCCACTTAATTTTAAATAAAGGTAGGTAAGTTTAATTTTGTCACATCAGAAAATCGAAAACTTGTGCCTACTAAACCTATTTGTCGAAAGCAATATAATTGAATTGAAATTAGTAATTCTTATTTAGGCGGCTTGACCTTGAAAATTTCACATTTGAAAAATAATATCATCGTCAAAATTTCAAATCGAAGGGTTTTCGAGCACAATTATTGTAAATATGAGAAAATGTAGATTTTCGTCGCAAACGAAGTTTTTGCGCCAAAATTTCATAAGACGTTGTCAGCGAAGAAAAAATGTATTTTCCAAATTTTGTAAATTATAAAAAACATTTCTCGATTTTTCCCCGTCAAATCATCGTCTTATTAATTTATTGTTACAATTTGATATTTTACGTATTTCGACGATAAAATTTCCAAGTTTCGAAAAATTTATCGCGTTTTGACTCAATTTGTACGAACACAATTTTTGTGAAAACAGGAAAACACCTTTCTATCATAATACCAACACAATATAAATTTATAAAATTTGTTAATTAATTATTAATTTATAATTTAGGCAACGATTAATTTTCAAAATACTAGTCCACAGAATACAAAAAAAATACGATGACGTCAATAGTTCGAAAATAAAACACGATAGAAAAATGTCAATGACAGAAAAAAGTGAAACTTAAAAAATAAGGTTGACGTGTCCGAGGATTTTCTACGAAAATTTTTCGCTTAATATTTTATCGAATTTGGTGGACAGTGGCCTAAGGGTGGTCACCCCAAACAAATTTAAAATTTTCCTATAGCAAGGAGGAAGGTTTATAGAGTATACTGTAAAAATTTCACTCGAGATGATATACATAAAATTTCGAGAAAAATCAATTTGAAAGTACGTAAATTTAGCGAATTTTTCTTCGATTTTTGGGGTATGCATTCGATAGGGAGGGTAATCCATCGTCAAAACCTACCATTACGGGGTGCTTCTCCGCTCCGCGTTGCACCCCTCCAGGGCGGTTTTCACTCTGGTTACTAGGCTAAACATACGAGAAGGCGCCTCCCATAAAAAAAACCGGGATAAATGAAACCGGGAGCTTAGAGACCCTTGAAATAGCATTAAAAAGTATAGTTGCGGTATGGGGCAGTAAACTATTACGTTTCACCCCCAAAAAATCGCGTAAAAACAAAAAATAATCGATGTTACATGTACGAGAGACGAGCTGCATCTGCCGGTGCGAACCTTACCTTACCTTACCTTATATGTATTTGATGGAGCATCCCGGCGCAGCCGGCCTTCTCCTTCATCTGAAAGAATACATTAGTGACATTGGAATTTATAGAGACCGGTGGGTCTCTGGGAATTGGCGCTTGGCGGACTGACTGGTAAAAACCTGAGCTGTGACTGTGAATATGTAATATGAGAAGAAAAAGAAAATTTTTACGTTTGCCGATATAGTAGAGTCCCTAATTCGAAGAAAGAAATTATGAATTAATTTCTATTGATGACCTCGGAGTGAGTGGCTTCTACTTGGAACTAGTCAGAATTGGCGACTAGTGGGATTATAGTGATGCTATGGGGGGTGATTTAACGAAGCTTGTGATAATTGATCGAAAAATTACACAAATCTAGTGAATAAATTCACTTTCGAAGAGAATTTGTGTAAGTTAAACCTGTGAACATACATTAGTCTGTGTGGGGTGAGTTATGGTCAGGAGTTGTCCGTGGTCAGGAGTGATTTGGGACGGGGAATGAGAAAGTCAGCTGGGTTGTATTGACCTAGTTGGTTTACTAGTGGGTTTTCTGAGAATTTGGATTTGTTGTAGAGATTGGTGGCATGTTTACGATTAAGAGTGTTAATGAGGTCTAGTTTGGCGTCTGCATGTAGTCGTCTGTTAGTGACGTAGTAGGGGGCGCTGAAAATAGCTCGGAGATTTTTGTTTTGAATGACTTGAAGTTTATTTATGGCCCTGGGGCGTGCATATCCCCAGACAGGGGAGGCGTAAATCATTGTCGGGCGGATTATGGCTTTGTATAATCTTAGTTTGTTAGCGGGGGACATGGTACTTTTTGCGTTCATGAGGACGAACAGTCTATTGAAGAGGCATTTGGCTTTACCGGCTGCGGAGGAAATGTGAGCGTCCCATTTGAGGCGCCGGTCCATGGTAATGCCAAGGTACTTGACCTTGGTTTTCCAGGGGATTTGCTCCTCAAACATCCAGACACTGGAGTTGTGAGGCTTGCAACGATTTCGAAACATGATCGCGGAACTTTTGCTCGAGTTAACCTCGATGCGCCAAGTTTCGTACCACCTTCCGAGATCGGTGATCGCCTCCTGGAGGCGGGTTGTGGCTATGTCCGGGTGGATTGAGGATGTGTATATTGCAGTGTCATCTGCATATAGTGAAATTTTTGTTGCGGGATCTAAGGGGGTTGGAATGTCACTCATGAAGATGTTAAACAGTGAAGCTGCAAGGATCGAACCCTGGGGGACCCCGGAGGTAATGGGGCGCTTTGTGGATCTGGTGTTCATGAGTTTGACTTGGAGATTTCTGTCGTGAAGGTAGGAGGCAATAAGTCGGACTAGTGGAATTTGAATTTTAGATTGAAGCATTTTGAACAGGAGGCCTTCGTGCCAGACCTTATCGAAAGCTTTCGATACGTCGAGTAGTACTAGGCCGGTGAATTCTTTTTTGTTGAGTGCCTGCGTGACGTGCTCAACTAATCGGAGGGCTTGGTGGGTCGTGCTGTGTCCAGCACGGAAGCCGAATTGTTCGTTTTGAATAATACTGTTATCGAACATGGCTTCTTGGAGACGGATGAGAATGACTTTTTCAACTACTTTTCCGATGGAAGGGAGCAGGCTGATTGGTCTATAGCTTTTCGGAAGTTTGAGATTTTGACCGGGTTTGGGGATTACCACTACGTCAGCGGTTTTCCATATTTGTGGGTAGTAGTTGAGTCGAAAACATGCGTTAATTATGCCGGTGATGGCAACTTTGGCTTTTTGGGGGAGTTCTTTGAGGGTAGTATTGGTGATGCCATCGGGACCTGGGGCTTTCCTCTTTTTGAGGCGTTTAATGGCAATGGTGACCTCCAGAAGGGAGGCGGGGGTGATATGTGTGTCATCGGAGGTGTTTAGGGTGGTGGTGACATAATTTTCGACCGAATTAATATGGTCTTGGTCTAATCTTGTGGTGTTGGGGGAGCATTGAGCTTGGAGGCTGTCGGCGAAGATTTCAGCCTTTTCAAGATCGCTCCGGGCAATAGTGCCGTCAGGGCGGGAGAGAATTGGGATGGTGACTTTCTTTTTTCCCTGGAGGGCGGCGGCCATGCGCCATGCGGACATGTCTTTAAATGAAAGGGAGTTAATGGTGTTTAACCATTCATTGTCATGAAATTCTTTGACTTTAACGTCTACTTGCTCTTTGAGCCGGTTGTATGACCTTTGGTCATTAGGGTTGCGAGTTCGCCGAGCGAGTTTCCTCGCTCGGTTTTTGGCTCTGATAAGATCTTTGAGGGAGGGAGTGAGTTTGTCTCTGACGTCCGTGATGTTAACTTGAAAAGAGGTTTCGTCAACGGATTTTTTTATGTTGTCTTGGAATTTGGCAATGAATTGGTCTAGGTCCGTGGGGGACTCAAAGAATGGGATTGGTCCAAGGTTTTTTGACAGATTGTCTTTGAAAGAGGTCCAGTCTGTTGTCGTTCTCGTGGGAAGGCCCTTTGGGGGTAACAACGGTCCGAGTGTCAGAAGGACCGGGTAGTGATCTGAGTTTAGTTCTTCGCTGGTGGAGATATCGTATTGGAGTTGTACGTCTTTGAAAATGGCTATGTCCAAGATGGACGGCGTACCTGCGTTAGAAAAGTGGGTGGGGGAGGTGGGAGCGATGATCGCGAAGTCCAGCTCGTCTGCTAGTGAAAGTAGGTCGCGTCCTACATGGTTTGTGTGTTTGCACAACCAGTTGGAGTGTTTAGCATTGAAATCGCCGGCGATGATCTTCGCGTCGGGGCCTTCGAGGAGGGTTTCTAGGTCCTCTTTGAGGATGCGTTGCTGAGGGCGATTATAGACGGAGGAGATTTGCAACCAACCGTGATGTGCGGTGTGGATGCTCACCGTAGTGATTTCAAGGTACTCTAGGTCGGGGGTCGGTATTGCGACGTGTTCGATGGATGATTTTACGTAAATTGCGGTTCCGCCGCCGCGTCCGTCACGGTCATTCCTATAAAGTGAATAGCAAGGGAGTTTTGCCAGTTGGCCAGCTCTGAAGTGGGTTTCGTTGACCAAGATTACATCAAGGTCGTGATGGTGCGCGAACGCGAGAAGTTCATTTCGTTTGGCTGAAAGGCCGTTGGCGTTCCAAAAAGCCGTCTGCAAAGTGGTGGGTTGGAATCTGGGTTTAGACATTAACGGGTGTGAAATTAGTGGCTTTGGCGTTCATGATTATTTCAATATTGCGGACGAGTTCAGCATTGGCATTGAAATTACGAAGTTGTTCAAAAATTGCTTTTGTTTGTCGGGAGGGAGCCTCATCGTAGGAGGTGGTGGGCGTGGGGGTGGGATGTGTTGCTTCCCTGTGAGGGGCATGCTGGCTAGCGACTCCTAGATAGGATGGTCGATTGGGGCCTTGGGAGGAGGGGTAATTGTAAGTGGGGCGGCCAGCGAAGCGGGAAGATGCTTCGCGGGCTGAAAGTTCTCGCCGCTTGGGCTTGGGGAACATAACGCAACCTTTATAGTTTGCGGGGTGGTTTCCTGTGCAGTTAGCGCAGGTGGCGGGGTCCTTGCGGATTTTTTGGCAAGCCTGAGTGAGATGATCCCCTGCGCATTTGACGCATTTGGGGGGGGGCGCGGCAGAGGGTTTGGGCGTGTCCGAACCGTTGACAACGGTGGCATTGACCGACCTCTGTACGTTTGTGGGGAGTTTCGGTGCGGGTGTTTATTGACAGGACCGAAGTCATGTCGAAAATTCTCTTGGCATCTGAATTGTGGGTTAGATGGACAAGGTATAGTGGCATGGGTTTTTTGTCGCGACCTTGGCGCATCTGGAAAACGGACTGAATTTCGAAATGTTGAGATTCGAGGTCTTCCTTGACCTCGGCAGGGGTGATTGTGATCGGAAGACCACGGATGACCACTTTGAGTGGTTTATCTTGGGGGAGGGAGAATGAGTGTGAGGGGAGGGATTTTTCCTCAAGTAAACGGCTGAGGGCCCGGTAGTCTGTCTCGGTGGCTGGCTGGATGGAGATGCCATCCACGAGAGTGCGAATTTTAGTTGTGGCGATTTTACGTTCTTGATGGATCAAACGGTTAATAGCTGGCCAGTTTTCCTTTGTCCGTAGGACAATAGGGGGGATTCGGCTGGCGGAGGTATATGTTGGGTGTGATGCACCCTGGGAGTTCGAGAGGGGGGCGTTAGTATCGATTGGGGGGCTGGTAGTGTCCATGCCGTCATCGTCATCGCAATCGGCGTGGGTGTCGGGGGGGGTGTCATCTACCTGGAGACAGGAGAACCTGTTCTTGGTAGCAGGCCCTGAAGTTTCACTGTCATTGCTGACATTGGAGCGGGCGCGTTTTAAGTTTCGGTCGCCGGGGGTGACGAAGGTGTCACCACCAGTGGAGGTGGAAGCGTGGGTCTCCATTGCCTCTGAGGGAGGTTGGGCGGTGGAGAGGGTTGGTGCAGTCTTGACTGCGGAGAGCGAGCGTGTTATCGGCTTTGAAATACTGGATTCCATAAGGGGGCGCGGTGGGTCGGCTTTCTTGGTGGTCGTGGCTGTTTTAGTTGTTTTTGTCTTTGGGACTGTCTTTTTGGCGGAGGTAGTCGGTAGAGGGGGGAAGGGGGTCTTGTCCTTCTTTTTCCCTGAAGGGGCAGTCGGGCGTGTTAGGGTAGTCGGGGGTGATTGTGCTACCGGAGGTGGTTGCACGACCTTGGGGGGTTCGTCTCTGGCGATTATCAGAGCGGTTAGTCTGCTGACTTCTAAGCTTAGGCGTTCAATTGTGGCAGCCTGGGAGGTTGAAATGGCTAATTGTTCGTCAAATCGCAGGAGAAGACTTTCGTAGTTTTGTTGGAGCGTTTCTTTGTCAGTCGTCATTTTTACAAATAATTCAATAATAAAAATAAATTTTTAAAATAATATTATGTTGTAAAATATGTAAAATATTTAAAATGTTGTGAGGCAACCTTAAATTTATCTACTTGGTCTTGATTTTAACTGAATGCAAAAGAATTTGCTGACTTGAAATAGTTTATCTAAATGCACTTGAACTTGAAAAGAATTTGATGAATGAAATAAATTTTAATCTGAATGAACTTGAAAAGAATTTGATGATTTGAAAATATTACGTTATGTTGCGATAATATTATCTGAAAATAACCTAGGTTAATAAAAGTTTACTGACCTGATTATGTACACTGCTGTACATCGGCTGATGACTTCGAAGGGGGTAGGGGCAAAAGAACGCGCGATCTTATTAATGTGACGTAGCAAGCTACGTCACTTAACAGATGGTTTCTATTTTTGCCGGGAAAACTGGGAGGGTCACTTATAAGCGTTTTTAAACGCTTTGTCTGCGAAATTTAAATAGATAAGGAACTTGAGGTGTCACTATTCACTTCTATTTTAAATTACGTTGAGAGAAAAGCAATGAAAATTGCTATTTGAACTTAATTCGTGAAAATTAAAGAGCGCAAAAATTGACGTGCGGTGTAGTCGAATGCAAGCAAGCGACTGCCGGTGCGAAATACTCTAAGTGTTAGGGTCATTCATATTGCACGTACCGTCAACAGAATGAGCGACGGGCGGGAATCTCATTAATTTTACATGTAAATTTGCAAACTTCAAAATCGATTAACTCAAAATTTTGATAATACCTTCTCAAGTTTAAATTATATCAGTAAACTATAATTATAAACCTTCCTCTTTGCAATAGGAAATTTTCAATTTATTTGGAGCCGCCACCCTTATGGGACCGTACCCCGAATTTGTTCTAAACTTTACGAGTTCGCTGTACATAGTATACGAAGTTAAAGAATATAATTTAAGCATTATTTGCATTATCAATGCAAATATAGATTTCTTATTTAAATATATCAATATTAATTAAAATAAACTTCCTCATGCAAATTTTGTATTATGACAATTTTAGTTAAGTATTAATTTATTGCAAAAGATTTAGTAATAAATGGATAACTACTAAATACATAAAAATAAAATAAAAACCTGTTGTTGTCTTCGTCATTTTATCGTTCTCTTGTACAGCTGCTTTATAGCTCTTCGTCGTTGGCGTACTTTATTCTTAATATCCGTATCACTGCTTCTAGAATCAGAGAAGGTAACACCGAAGTATTTAAAATTTGTGGTGTTCTTGATCAAGTCTGTTTCGATGTTTAAATCTTCAACCCTTTCACCAACCACCAGATATTCGGTTTTCTTTATATTGATTACCAGTCCCCACTTTTTTTATTCTTCTGATAGCTTCTGAGCATATAATTGGCGTCCAATTCGTCAGGAGCCACGACGACCTGATCATCCGCGAAGAAGAGCGTGAACAGAGCCTTGTCGTCTATTTAGATGCCCATATTTAGGCACTTCTTTATCCGCTATTGCAAAGCTTCGTTTAAGTAAATCTTAAAAAGCGTTGGTGCCCCTTGTCGTTGCCCTTTTGATACCTGGAAATCTTCAGATTTCTTGTTTCCCATCAACAGACCTGCTGTAAATCCGGACTGCTCCTCCGGTTCTGATATACATTCCTCTATTTTAGCTTTCAAGACTCTTCCATATAAGCGTGCAATTGAGCAGAGGACGCTTATGCCTCTATAACTGGAGCATTCCCATCTGCTCCCTTTTAGGCTTCTATAGATAGTATAGAAGAAGCCTTATGATCTGGCTCCGTGTCTGTCCGTCCGCATGTTTCAGTGCCAATCAGAACACTCCAAATCATTTTCTATTAAGATGCTTATGATTGATTTTTATTATTTTTATTTTAACCACAGCAGTGGCTTGATGTGGTTAGTGAAGTGAAGTTGTAAATAAAAGGGAAAGAAGAGGATTGATCCACCTCAAAAAATGGACCGTACGTTACAGAGAAGTTCCGAATGGAATGGAAAAGTTTAATTATTATAAATTTTATAGAAAATCGTAAATACCAACCGCAAAAATTTAATTAGTGCAAAAATGATCTGATTATGTGATATTACATTATAGCAAACAACAACTTTTAAAACCTAGGAACTGCCGCTAAAGCGAGTTCCACCTTATTTAAATATAGATGATATGTAAGCAGTTTCCATTCTTTAGGGGGCGGCTCTCCATGTAGACATACCCGGTCCCGTTGCCTTCTTATTTTTCATCCCCTTTAGTGCTCTTTAAATATCTTCTGTTCTTATATCTTCTGGAGTTTCGTCTGTTCCTGGTAATCCATTTTCTTGTTCTTGGTTGCGTGGTTTGCTCTTGTATTTCCTCTGCAGTTGTTTATTTCATCACAGCTCTCCTGCCATAAGCTGCTTTTTGCCTCTGTTACTGACATATTAACCGTTCTTCTAAGCTGTTTATATATTGTAGCACCATTACTTGTGTCCGAGGATATCCATTTCAGATAAGCCCTTTTTTCGTGCTATTGATTGTTCAATATCTTCATTCCACCATTGCGGGTTTCTACTTTTGGACTCCTTTTTATCTTCTTCGCCCAATGCTTCGTTCGCAGCTTGATGAATGAATCGGCATCTCGCTCTTTCTTCTTTAGCGACTCCGCGTTCTTGTGCCCTTTTCCTTGGTTTCAGTAAAGACGGTGATACCGATGTTATATGATTTTATCTCTATCAGTACTTCTTCGAATTTGTTACTTATACTTCGTCTATTCCACATAGCAAAATTCGTTTGCGTTGTCGTTTTTCGTTTCGACCATCCATATTCCGATGCTTAGTTCGATAAGTAGCCGATGTGTCTTTCTTTGAAATCACCGAACAAGGGTGTAATCACCGAACAAGGAACAAGTAGTTTGGTTTTAATTGCACGATGAAATATTCACAAAATTTTGTGTGATAAAAGAAAATTTGGAGAATAAGAAAAACAACTCGGCAGTCAGAGAAGGGATACAATACAATACAATACAGGAAAGGAGATTGAAATTAGAATTAATGGAAAAATAAATGGATGATCAAGGAATTGGAGACTTTATAAGATGGACGTCTACAAAAATTATAAGTGAGCCATTTATTAGTAAAATTTTATTTTGTTGATGAACTTTGAATACACATCTCATGTAAATATAATATTATAAAGGGCATATGAAGTGATTATCAACAAATTATTTTAATTTGTGCGAATAAAAATTATTAGTTTAAAAATTTGGAATTTTATTATCTTAATATTAAGAGCAATTTCAGTATAACAAATATAATAAAAAAAGAACAATTTGGAGGATAATAAAATTTTTTAGGAGAGATTAGAGAAACAGCACTCTATTAATTGGTTGTTGTTGACCCTTGCTGGGGCAGGCACGCTAAAATTTGTAAAGAGTTGCTTGAAAAAGACTTTTATGTGACGCATGAAAATATAGCAGATGGTTACGTTAAAAAGTATATCAATTTAAAATATAAAACGTGAAATTGGAAATTTATAAAAATTGGAAGGAAACAACACTAATAAATTATAAAATAATTTTTTCTTAATTTCATTATCTATATAAATATTTAAGTAATTTTAATGCAAACTTAATAATAAATGTAAATAAAAAATTAAAATCTAAATTTAAAAAAAACGAAGAAACAGATAAAGAAATAATATAAGTAGCCACTGCCAAGTGACTATATCTAACACATAAGTCTTGCCTTCTCATTTGAGGAAATATGTCGGTAAGTTCGCTTTTAATTATTTAAAATTTCACAATTTTAATTTTGAATTATAAATTTTGTAAGGGATCCAACTTTAAAAGTTCTGCTGGACATGCGAGATTCTCTGAAAGAATAAAATCTGATATTAAACAAACCGGCCAGGATGTCCTACAAAAGATCAGGGCTATGGATCAAGAAACATGCAACAACTTACTTCTTCTAATATTAAACGATACAATTAAAGGTATTTTCGATTTGATCTATGAGTTACAAGAAATAATAGTAAGTAAAATTGATCGTCTGGTTGGGCGAAAAATAAAAAAAATGTTTAGGTTAAAAGTAACGAAGAAGAAGAAGCGAGTAATTCTAATTTGAAAATCGTCGTGAAAAAATTTAGCCTAGATTGCAACGACATGGTCCAAGAATATGAGAATGACCGCAGCGTCCTGAAACAAAAATTTGAAAACTTCATCCAAAATATTTTGCGCGAAGCTGATAGATTATTTAACGTCATCAAGATGGACGAACTTCATGGTAAGTTTTTGAATAGAATTACCATTATTGTTATTGTAATTATTGTTTTTTTATATAGCCCATAAACACGAATTAGTGGAAGTGCTTAAGGAAATTCTGTGCATTTTGTGCAGAATCCAAATACGTATTCAAGTTAACAATTACACCATTCATCAGCTAGTTCAGACCATAGATGGTATTTGTAAGCAATTTGATGATGATAGTCTCAATCTTAACTCGGAAAATGTAAAAGGAGTTTTAGTACATCTTCGGCATACAACCCAGCACGCCTTTGAATTGGGACAGCACCTTAGCAAAATGGTAAGAAATTTTAAATGGATTTCTTTTCGTATATTACTAAAATAAAAATTCGGTCAGGCAAGCAACTTCGATGGAGAGATTCAAGTCAAAATATTGGACGCTGCAAAGCTATTCATTATTAACGTTGCTGAGTTATTACACTACACCAACAACATGGATGCCAAATATGATATAGATTTTATTAATAAACATGATAAGGTAATGTGGGATCCCCTCAAAACCTTACTTCAGTTCATCGATAACCAACTTGACAATAAAAAAGGTATACATTTTCTAATGGTTTGAAACCACTTGTAATTAAATTCGATTTTAGCTTCTAAAAATTTGAAAGATCTTGTTGTACACGTTATTAGCTATGGAATGGTCAATCATAATCAAACTGGAAGGAGTATTAAGCACGATACTGCTTAAATTAATCTACTACGAAATGCGTCTTATACTGAAATAATAGTAGAATTATGTACTGGGGGTTGTAGAATTTAATTTTTAAATTTAGTATTATTTTTGTAGACCACTTTTATGTTGGCAAATGAACAAGTAGGGGATTATTGGGCAATAAAAATTTAACAAGATATGTAGTGTTATTTTTTTTCCAATGTTCAATTAGTGGCAAAGAATTAGCCTAGTATTATAAATAGCGTTTCATCCTCATCCTGAGGTGCTGGAGTCTATTGTGCTGATGCTCTTGGATTGGTTGGAATTACGCTACGCATGCTCAAACTTGTGCTGCCATTTTGCAGCACTCATGTCTCTCAGGCTCAGTACCATGTGATGCCTCTTGCCAAGGTTCCGTTGGCCTCGGAGCATACTCATCTTCCCCCAATTAGCATACTGTCCCCTTTATCTGAAAGTGAGAAAACAGCAACACATATAAAAGAAAGACACCAATGAGCTACAATATCAAGAATAGACAAAAGAATAAAGAAACACTAATTAGGGTAAGAGCAAATAGTGACAGTAAAATTACATCATACTTTGGTAGAAAGAGACAAGCGAACAGGGAAGAAGATTCTAAAGAACAGCAAAGCGTATTTCATTTGAGTAAGAAGACAATAAGATCACCAACAACAGGAAAAGAAGTGGTTAACACTACAGAAGTGGGGAAAAATAGAAATGAAAGAATTAATTAAAGACAATATGGATATGAGAAACTAGATGAGAGGGTTTTAAGGATAACAAAGAAGATATGATAAAGGTGAAAGAGGAAATAATAAAAATTCAGGAGGAACTAAGGATCAGCGAGAATCGACCAAGAGGTGCAAGATCTAAGGACTATGAACATAAACGAATGGACTGAAAAACTTACAGACAGAAGGTTATGGAGGAGCATTGTGGAAGACGTCAAAAGACACACAGGACTATGAAAGAATGAAGCGGATAAACCAGTAACAATAGTATAGTGTAAAATGGGGATTAATCCACCCCAACAAAGGAATTTGTAAATTTCAGTATGAGATAGTAATATTCTACCTAGAATGTAATGCTGAATAATAATAATAAATAATAAGTGGTCCTTAATAGAGATTTATTATTATTATGACTATTACAATATTTTTTCTGATAACTACAATCTTTTAGATTCTGGTGCTTAGAGGTTTTCCTTATTTGTCGTTACTCATAATTGGGATCGAAAGATAACATTTGTCAATTTTTTGTAAACGAGTTTCCAGTTTGTCCGATACATAACATAGCTTGTTATTCAAACCAAATAAAATTTTAAATGAATAAATTTTTTATTAAAAAATCAAACAATATTAGTTTATAAAATTAAGTTAAAATGTTTATCTGATATTTTTAGTTTCAATTTTAACATACAATACGGGCTATATTATCAGTGTTTGATGTCCTTGTAAATATATTCAAGAAAGCAAACTAAAATACAAACTATAAACGTGTTTAATTTTCCATTTCCAAAAAAGAAAATTTTAATTAAAAAAGTCAGCCAAAATGGTTTTTCCTGCAAATTTAGGGCCTGTAAGTACAATCCTTAAAAAATTATTTCATACTCCAGTCTTGAATTTTAGGTAAACGAAGAAGATGTCGAAAATTATTTAGTCAAATTAACAAAACGGTTAATTAAAGACGTGACTAAAGAATACGGTTACATATTGGAGCATGTGGATGTCCCCAAAGAGCGGAAGGGTCTACTCGTACAATACAACGAATTGCGTAACGAATTACATACCATCATCTTCAATGTTAAATGCGCAATGGTGAGATATAGGTATTATATAATTTACTTTGGTCATGAAATAAACTTTGAACGTTTTTAGGAGAGACTCCCTGCGGAAAACTTTATCCAAAACACCCTGAAAGCAATATTGGAAGAAATAGAAAGCAGCAGCTACTTGGTTATACATCCTAGTTTAACTTTCAATACGGGGACGTTGGTTTGCATTGCAAATAAAACAATGAATACTATTCACACAAATTTTCTCCGTTTAGTGGACCTAACTGAAAGTCAAGAGTTGAAAGGAGACAACAGTAAGTTGCACTTCAAATGCTTTGTATAACCTAAAAATTTGTTGCACAGAAACACGAAGAGAAATTGTTGCTCTTATGGATGATTTCTTGGTGGTATTGGAGAGAACAAAACTTCATAGTCCAACTGTTAACGTATATGATGAAGATATGATTAGTAGTGTGGCAAGAACTGAGAGTATAAAACAAATCAACTTTTCGGAAGAATATCAAAAGACGTTTTTCTTTGAAACCATTCGGGTCGTTTTTCAATCGTTGCAGGATATCATCGACCATTTTCACAGATCGGTAGGATATTTGCAAAATTTACGTCAAAATAAATTCGTAATTCTACGTTTTTTCTAGATGTACGGTTATAACGAGACCACGAGAGAGTTTTTAATGTATTGTGCAGTCAAACTGAACAAAGGATTGGTCGATTTTGAAGAGCATCTAGCAAACGTTATAAAATCAAAACAGGACAACAAGATGTATGGAACCATTAAAGGAGAACTTCTAAAATTTTTTGAAAATTGTAACAGTGTCTATGAATGGATTGTAGACACTTCTCAAGGTAGCAATTTAAAACATGAAGCTGGTGTGGAAGAAGAGGCAGCTGGACCGAAGGAAGCAACAACTGCTGAAAGTGAGTCTTTGCAAGATGTTGAAGTCTCCATCGATAATCAGAAAATAATAGCAGCCCTAATGTTAGCTAAATCTCAGAAAGCTGAAGAAGGTAAAATCTTAATTCTCCAGAAATTTGATTTCAAGTTGATAAAACAAAATATTTTTATTTTAGCTTCTCCGGAAGATGGGCTTATAAAAGCGTTAAGAGGGAAATGTAAGATTGGCGATGTTCATTCCGAATTTGAAGATCCAGGTAAAATGTATTGTTTTTGTTGGAAAAATTTGTGGAAATGGTATTTTTACAGATTCGTTTTCTTACCATGAATTACAACGACGTCTTACAAGTGATTACGTTCTGCTAAGTCGTCGGTTCACTAGAGAAATAAACGTTCTCTTTGGTATTACCAATGAAATTTGCTTAAGAAAAATTCGGTTCAATAAAACTGATTGTGATTGTGAGGTGTGTAAAGGAGAATAATTGTAGAACTTGGCATTTGTAGTATAACTACATATTATATTATTATGTTATATATTTTGTGCAAAAAATTTTTTCTATGTAAAAGATGTTTAGTGTAAAAGTTTAGTATCAATATCTGAATAGTGAGAAAAGCTTCAGTATTGTTTTCCTATTTATATCGTCCGTCTAATCCAAATAAAATTATCGTCTCTTAGATTATTTTCTTTTTGTAATTTTTCCGAGTCGTTACTCGATTTCGAGTGTCATGACCTCTCTGCATTTACAGAATAGCAAGTGTCCGCCATGTTTCCCTATTATCTGTTTACATAACTTCTGTTATGGACAGGTATAGGTCAAGTTCTTAACTTGATCAATGAACCTGTTTGGTGAGCAGGCCCTCTTCTTCTTTTCCCGTTGGCTTTGCCTTGTATGCGCAGATTTTCGATTCCGTTGCGCCTGATGACATGCCCAAAATATCTGAGCATGCGCCTCTGTGTAGTTGTTGTAAAAAGTTTGCAACAGGCCCAAAAGGTTTCCACATGAGGTTTCCAGGTGAGCTTTGCATCCAGAGTTACCCCCAAATGCTTTACCTCTCCGGAAAACGGTATCGATTGACCCTGAAGCTGTGGAGCTTTTAGGTCTATCTTTCTTCGCTTTGTGAATAGAACTATAATGATTTTTGAAGGATTAACCGTAAGTTCTTCTTTTTCACACCATTCCTTTATTTTGTTTAGGGCTGTTTGCATGAGGTTTAAAATTATGCCTTCATGTTTGGCCCTGATTATAATGACAATGTCGTCTGCATATACCTCAATACGCAAAATCCATCGTCAGTTAATTTCTTTAGTAGGTCGTTCACCACGATAGACCACAGGAGAGGTGATAACACCCCACCTTGTGGGCACCCCGAGATTTCTTCCCCTCCTAAGGAAGCCGTTACTATCCATCTTTTTAGCATTGTTTCTATCCAGGTTATCGTGGGTAGCTCAATTCTACGTCTCACGGCGGCTGTTTTTATAGATTTATTTGAGGTGTTATCGAAGGCACCTTCTATGTCTATAAGTATTCCGACCGCGCTTTCTTTTATTGTGAGAGATTTTTCAATTTCTCTTACAAGGTGGTGAAGTGCATCCACCGTAGCTTTGCCTGGTTGGTAGGCAAATTGTTCACTTCGACTTCCTTTTTCGAACAGTTGTATAATTCTAGATCTCTTCTAGTACTGCGGAATTTCCAGTTTCTTCCAACACATATTTTATAAATGAACCAGTCGAAAATGTAGCATATAGCCTCCATACTTCAGCAGTTCCATATTAATTCCGTCCAATCCGCAGGCTTTTCTGTTCTTGCTTCTTCTCAGAGCTTCTTGTAGTTCTTCTATGTATATATCGTCTAGACCATATGTTTCTGTTGTTTGTATTTCATGTTGTGGAATTGTTTCATCGTACCAAAGATCTTTATAATGTTTTATCAACTAATTTTCTTCTATACAGTCAAGTTTCACATTATCTCTTTTTGTTTGTTTGAGCCTTTACATGGTTTTATAAGCTAGTGTTTGTCTTCATTATCATTCCATATCATAAAACTCCATGCTATTCAACATACCCGTCCACATTGAGTATCGTGCGCGCACACAACTTTATCGTCATTTCGTTGCGACTAACAGATTTTAGGCAACTTTACAAGCACGAAATTTTGCCTGAAAAAGCTATTGTAGTTTTCAACGCACGAACGCCGATCCTCGAGCTGTGGATCGCCCTAAGATTTTGTGCGCACAGAGTCGTGGGCAAGAATGTTGCCAGTATTTCGTATAATTTTGAATAGTCATTAATTTTTTTCTTCGAGGTTTCAACGCCTCATATGTTTGAAGTGAATAAATGCATATTTTTATTAAACCCTATTTAAAATATTAATAACTTCTGAAAATTTTTTGAATTTGAAACATAAACTGGTCTAATGCTTAAAATAAAATGTTTTCTTAATAATTTTAAGAAATGCATCAGCGAATAATTATTGATGACTGACAAAATACCTAGTACCATTTCTCGTATTTCTTTTCAGAAAGAAAACTGGACATAAATAATAATAAATAACTTAGTAAAACTTTATTTTGACCGTCTCCCCTCGGAAGGCAATGGCAAACCACCGAGGTGTAATCTGCCTAGTACAGCCTCTCTGGAGATGAAGTGTATACACTTCCCGCGGTTCGGAGCCCGTGTTAAGCAGTAGATCCCCTATGTGTGTGATAATACTTCAAATGCATAACACATGCATAGGAGAGAGGTCGCCAACGTCCGGGGGACCGGATATGGCACACGAAGAAGAAGAAGAAATAACTTAACTTTTATTCTGCCGCGTAAAGCACAGCAAAATTGATGCATGCATATCATTATAAAACCAAGGCTGTAATTGGATAGTACAATCTTCCAGTGATAACAACCGGATTATTTTTATAAAATAAAATTTCCGTGCTAAAATTACAACTGCATATTATTACGAAAAATAATTAAAAATTTGAAATTCATTTTATTTGTATTAAAAAAATTGCAAATAGTACAATAAAAAAATTAAAATTAAAGACGGTCTCACAGACCGACGTTATCACTGGAAAGTTAAAAGATTTAAAAATATTTTTAAATTGATCTTATATCGTGACAAGTGTACTTCGTCATGGTACTTTTTTCTAATTTAATTTCTTCGGTGATGCCCTCAATATTGCAGACTTTTCAATCGGGAAGTGTACATATATAAATCCGTATATAGAACCATAATGGTGACCATTTAAGATGACGGCTTATTGGTGTCCTAAATTTGCTTGTATGTCAACTCCTATTATTATTTTAGTTTTTTATTCAAAAGCTGTTGAGAAGATGAAATTATCCAAGAAACACCGATAACTTCTTTCGCGGTATAAAATTTAAAGTTTTATGATTTTGACGGAAGATGAATACAAAACCTACGGCTGTGCAAACTTTCGGCTTTCCCGGTAGTCCAGAAGTGTCCAAACAGTTTTATCCGACTGACTTTCACAATATAGAAAAAAGTTTAATAACAAACCGAACAGTGCCAGTTACCTGATACTCCAGTATGAAGTCATTGATTCGTGACCGTCCACTGGACCGACTTTCAACCGACCGACTCAGCTTGAACCGACCGACTTTCAACCGACCGACTTTCAACGGACCGACTTTCAACGGACCGACTTTCAACCGACCGACTTTTAATGGACCGACTATTTTTTCGACCGACTATCGATACTACCCGAAGCATTCACTACAAGAATGATTTCCAATTCGACTATTTGTCACATCATATAGTTTCATTTTACAGCCATGACAACTGTGAGGTGTCTAGGAATCCTTCGGGAAACCTGGCCTCAATCGTTTATCTTTTTTATTAAGCAATATCGTGAGTTTTTGGTTAAAGCGTCGTTGGGGGGGGGGGGGGTTCTAACCTTGGCAGATCCATAACTCTGTTGGTTTGGTTTTCGTGGAGATGCCATAGCGACAGGTATCTAGGAATCCTTCGGGAAACCTGGCCTCAATCGTTTATCTTTCTCATTAAGCAATATCGTGAATTTTTGGTTAAAGCGTCGTTGGGGGGGGGGGGAGTTCTAACCTTGGCAGATCCATAACTCTGTTGGTTTGGTTTTCGTGGAGATGCCATAGCGACAGGTGTCTAGGAAGTCTAGGTGACCTTAACCGTGGGCAGCCCTGACGAGAGGTAACAAGGAATCCATACGGAGACCTGATCTCAATCGTTTATTATTGCTTAATAAGAAAGATAAACGATTGAGGCCAGGTTTCCCGAAGGATTCCTAGACATCTCACAGTTGTCATGGCTGTAAAATGAAACTATATGATGTGACAAATAGTCGAATTGGAAATCATTCTTGTAGTGAATGCTTCGGGTAGTATCGACAGTCGGTCGAAAAAATAGTCGGTCCGTTAAAAGTCGGTCGGTTGAAAGTCGGTCGGTTGAAAGTCGGTCCGTTGAAAGTCGGTCGAAAAAATAGTCGGTCCGTTAAAAGTCGGTCCGTTAAAAGTCGGTCGGTTGAAAGGCGGTCGGTTGAAAGTCGGTCCGTTGAAAGTCGGTCGGTTGAAAGTCGGTCGGTTCAAGCTGAGTCGGTCGGTTGAAAGTCGGTCCAGTGGACGGGAACCCATTGATTGCCGTGTGTGAGGCCGAAAGCCGAGTAACTGAAGCCTGCACTTATGGTTGCAATGCTCCCAATTGCTGTGCTAGATAGTACTTAGTAACTCACTGCGACCAAGATATCCCTCAATTAATAACAATACCTCGAGCTTTGTCAACATGTTTATAGTGGTATAAAAATTTATACCGGCACTGGCTAGCTAAGTGACGCGTGTAGGGTTTGCGGGGCAATGAACAATATACTATTATATCTAGATCACAAAAGAGAAAGAAAGCACTGAAAAGAAAAAATATTACAGTCAGGTGAGCACACAGGAGTTATTCTTGAGCCCCCCCCCCATAATAATACCTGTACAGCGCCTTAGGTGATTTTTTCATTTTTAAGGGGTGTATTCAACTGTTTATTAAATAAGTTAATCCATTGTGTAATAAAACGCAAAAAAGGTACAATCGACTCTCGATAATTTGAACACTCGTTAATTTGAATCTCTCGATAATTTGGTAATTATCGGTCCCTTGAGTTTCAATTTATCGAGAGTCGACTGTAAATGTTTTCAGTTTTTTTGGCAATCGTTAATCGTTTTTACGGTTCCTTTTAAGTGAGTTTGTTATATATATTTTTTGTAAGATACCTATAATGCAATCTGCAAAAAACAATTGTGGATAAGAAATAAAACTTTAAATAAAAAACGCCGCGGTAGATAATTAATGAATATAAATAACCACGTTTTAGCACATTTACTTCAAAGTTACGATTCCTTCCTTTTTAATCACATCATGTCGGTAAGTCCACTTTTACTTAGGCTTATGGTGTTTTCATGATTCTGTTTCACTGAATTTAATTTTAATTTATTTTATTTTATTTTATTTTAAGAAGTTTGTCCCGTTCATGATGTATTTTAAGAATTAACAGTTTAATACTGGTTTAAACAAAATCGATAGTATAGGGTAGAGTTGAGAAAACTTTCTTACCGTAAGCTTAAATTAAGTTATAGTTATAGTGAATGTATCATGAACGCCTATAGGGGGTTACGTACATTGAAATTTTTTAATTAAAATATATATATATACAATAGCACTACATGCCTAGCAGGCCCAGGGCTTGATTCACCACCTGACTCCATTTCTTCCTGTCTCTTGCTCTTTCTTCCCAATCTCTCACGTTTATCTCGGATAGGTCTTCCTGTACCTCATTGCTCCATCTTGTTCTCGGTCTTCCCCTTTTCCTTACACCACCGAAATCCGATTTCCACACACTCTTTGGAGTTCTTCCTTCACGCATTCTTATTACATGGCCCAGCCATCCAATCCTCCGCGCCTTTACTATGTTTACGATATTTGGCTCGCCATACAATTAGTTCAGTTCATTGTTTATTCTTCTCATCCATCTGTCGTCCATCCGCTTTCCACCAAAGATCCTTCTCAGGATCTTTCTCTCCCATACCTCCAACATCACTTTTTCTTGATTCCTCAGCGTCCACACCTCGCAACCGTAAATCACTGTTGGTCTTATTACGGTCTTATATAACCTCAGCTTTAATGACCTAGAGAAAATTTTACCATTTAGCACCGCCTTGATCGCAAAAGCACTTCTCGTTCCCGCCGCCGTTATAGTAAAAGTTATAATAAAAATTATAATTAAAATAACTTCAATTAAATATCGAGCCTGAGCTCACCATTAGTATATGTACGAGTATAAAAGTTCCCAATTTTAATTTTGAGTAATAAATTAACTTTATTAGGCGCCCTTTAAAAGTGCTGCTCAGCAGACGAGGTACTCTGAAAAAATCAAAGCTGATATTAACCAAACCGGCGAGGATGTCCTGCAAAAGATTAAAAATATGGACCAACAAACAACCAACAACCTGCTTCCTATAATATTAAATGATGCAATTAAAGGTATTTTCGATTTGACTTGCGAGTTACAAGAAATAATAGTAAGTAAAATAGATCATCTGGTTGGACAAAAATATCAAAACTCTTTTAGGTTAAAAGTAATGCAGAAGAATTGAGTAATTCTAAGTTAAAAGCCATCGTGAAAAAATTTAGCCAAGCTTGCAACGATTTGGTCCAAGACTATGAAAATGACCCCAGAGTCGTGAAACAAAAATTCGAAATCTTCATCCGTAATATTTTGGGCGAAACTGATGGATTAATTAACATCATCAAGTTGGACGAACTTCGTGGTAAGTATTTTTGCACGGGGTTACTTTTCAACACCTATTGTTCTTTGTTTTGATATAGCCCATAAACACGAATTAGTGGAAGTGCTTAAGGAAATTCTGTGCATTTTGTACAGAATTCAAATGCGTATTCAAGTTAGCAATTTGACCTTTCATCAGCTAGTTCAGACCGTAGATGGTTCTTTAAACCAGTTTGATGATGATGTTTCCAATCTTAACCCGGAAAATTTAACAGGAATTGTAGTACATCTTCGGCATGTAAGCAAGCACGCCTTTGAATTGGGGCAGTACCTTAACAAAGTGGTGAGAAATTTTAAATGACTTTCTTTTTGTATATCGTACTATTATTGAAATAAAAAACTCGGGCAGGCAAGCAACTTCGATGGTGAGATTCAATACAAAATATTGGACGCTTCAAATCTATTCATTATTTCGATTGCCGAGTTATTACGTTATACCGACAACCCTGATGTCAAAATTGATGTAGATTTTATTTATAAGCATGGTAGGGCAATGTGGGAACCCCTCAAATCTTTACTTCGTTTCTTTGATAACCAACTTGGCAATAAAAAAGGTATACATTTCCTAATGGTTTAAAACCACTTGTAATAAAGTTCTTTTTTAGCTTCTAAAAATTTGAGAGATCTGGTTCTGCACGTTATGAGCGTTGGAATGCACAATCATAAACAAACTGGAAGGAGTATTAAGCACGATACTACTTAAGTTAATTTAAAATGAAATACGTTAAATTCTGGAATAATAGTAAAATTATATACCAAGGGTTATAGAATTTAATTTTACAATTTAGTAATATTGTTGTAGACCACTTTTATGTTGGCAATCGAGCAAATTGGGAATTATTGGGCAATAAAAATTTAACAATTTTTTTCTGTGTACATGTGTACAATATTTTTAGTGTAAAGTTTAATACCAATATTTAAATAGTGATGCATCTCCGGTAACGTAAACATTATACCGGAATGAAATACCCTAGTTAAATAGTTTTAAAAAATTTGCTGCTTTAATTTGAATGGCAAATATTTTTTGAAAATATTTTGATAAAATTTAAAGATTATAATAAACAACATCTATCTTCAGTCAATGCTTCGCAGAATTTTAGCATAATCTATAAACCGGATTATTTGATTCATTTTTAGTTTTCAAATTTTTTAATTAGATTATTACTTTGATATTTAAAGTAATAATCTTTACTGGGGGTGATAATGGAGTGTTGTAAGCGAATATGTAGCCTCTCACACCCAAATGTCAACCTCACCTTCACGTGGTACACCCTGACTATGCAAACGAGGCTCTGACGACCGAGTATTGGCGGTATAACCATAACAACGCATTTGCAGGAAATGGCAAATAATATATGACTCCTTCCAGTTTAGGAGAAGAAAAACTGGGAGCTAGATCAGAAGCTTGGAAAGGGCAGCCCCCTTACTGATCTTAAGCCCGTCTTACATCAGGACATTTCTGGCGTCATTTCTTGAGCCATTTCTGCGCAGAGACGAGTTCATAGTATTTGCGCGTGCGTATACCGTTGTGCGCAGAAATGGCTCAAGAAATGACGCCAGAAATGTCCTGATGTAAGACGGGCTTTACCTGCTACAGGATATTCTCCTGTTCGGGGAAAGAAATTGACTTTCACTCACTCAAATTATGCCTCGGATGGTAGATCGGATAAAATGATGACGGAACGCAAACGTATAAGGAACAAGAAATTAGGTATAAAGGATTATTTAAACATTGGATGCTGGAATGCTCGCGGAATAGGGAATAAATTGGTGGAACTGGAATTGGCACTGAAAGAAAGAAAATGTATCAAGGAACTCAAATATGTATAGCAGGAAAAGAAGAGACAAAACAATCAATAAACACAGGAGTAAGACAAGGGTGTAACATGTCACCGATATTATTCAACATATTGCGGTGATTTAATGGTCAAGAAAATTTAATTATTAGGAATGCTAGTAAGGTATTACAAATCGCATGAAAGCTCTTTTGCGAAGTGGAAGATTATTCAATGTTACGGAATCTTACAAAAATCAATACAATAAAATCGGTGGTTAATAATAAAAAAAGGAAGAGAATAAAAAGATCCAAGAATAAAATAATAAATAATTTAAAATCATGTTCACAAATTAATTTACAAATGTTATATGTTAAGAAATTGTTTAAAAAAATAAATGTTAGTTAGTTAAGTTAGTTAAGAAGTGCGAATAATACGTACCAATGAGAAAAAGCTGATATAAAAAAAATTCCACAAAATCAAGTTTGGTCAAAAAGGATTTTTTTTCAGATAACCTTAGTAACGGGAAAATAAATAAAAAGAGGGCTCCCTAGATAGCCAAAACGGAGATCGCGTATAAATTCGGGCTCCGAAAATTGATCGATTAATTAAAAAGGATACATAGGATACATACATAGGAGAGAGGTCGCCAACATCCGGTAACGGATAGGCACGTTAAGAAGAAGAATTAAAAAGGTTGATCCAAAGGTTGATCCAACGAAGAACTCGAGGAATAAAGAAGGTTATGTTGCAATGATGATCGAAAAAAAATCAAACAGCTCGATGGAGAAATTGACGCTAGATGTCGTGACAAAATTTGAGTAAGAACACACTATTCATAACTTTTAAGGTGTCGCGTGTTTGCGGTAGGGAAAGGGAAACAATTTGGGGTAGATTTAAGTTAAGATTAAGAGTTCGGACAATTTATGCCAATATTAAAAAAGTTTATAATAAATAAAATAAAAACCTTGTTAATGCACAAACGTTTATCATTCTGGGATTTTTTTGTTTTATTCAATAAAAAGGAAATTTATTCACAGTATAAGAAAGAAGGAGCAATCGAGGAATCGACTAACTGAGAAAAGAGATTTCATGCGAAAGGTAACGTTTAAAAAAGCTAGCTGTGGTCAAATTCAATAATTTAAAAATCAAAAAGTTCAATCCTTGATTAATAAAATAATAAAAAAACTAGCAAGGGTGTAATTAATACAAAAAAGTGAATTCCATTAAATATTAAATAAAAGTGTACAGTCCCATTCACCCCCGGACATTACAATATATTGCCATGAAATGCTACCTTTTTCTATGACACTTATTTTTTTGTCCCGACCAGTAAATGAGACTTTTCAGGGTCAAAGGTGGATTCTCTACTAGATAAATGCTCAATCGAATTGAACTTGGTAAACCAGTTCAAATAAAAATATCGGACAAAAATACTTGCTATTCTTTGCACCTTATTTTCTTATGCTTCCTGCTGTATTTTAAAAATCAAACGAAATGTAACTATTGTACACCAGGAATGTAATTTATTAATAAAACAAAATATTAAAAAGGAACAAAAGTGAAATTTTCATTAAATTAAATCAAATTTACAAGAAAAATAACTAATCCTAAAAAGTTTACGAAAATAACCAATTTTTAAATTCACGCGCGAACTCAATGTTTAACAAAATAAACGAACGCTTACCGAACTGTTTTTGTAGTCTCGAAGCAAGACGTGTGACAGGTGACCAGTGATACGTTGAAATAAAATCAGCTACCACGATACGAATCTTCCCAGGAGTGTTATCGATCGATCGAATATTGCCCGCTGAATCGGTGAACGTTCAGGTAAGTTGAATTGAAATAAATATTTTTATTTTTGATCTTTCCAGAAATTATAACCATCAATCATTCCCAAATATCTAATTTTCAGTGGTTCCAATTTTTAACGATTTCAACAATTTTCTTCCTTGATTTTCTCTACCAAAATTCATTAACTTGAATAATTTCCAAATTCTTCATTTAATTGTATGTCGTCCCCAAATTCCAATTTTCATCAAAATTACGTTTTTCCAATTTTCAAATACGTATCCACGTCCCAACTTGGACGAAAACCTCACTCTTTGATGGACGAAACCAAAACTTTTCAAATACGTCCTTCTATTCTCGTGGACGGAACTCGACTCTATTTATTACGTCCTTACTCTTTGGTGGACGAAACCCCACTCAATAATACGTCCTCACCATTTCATGGACGAAGGCCCACTTTTCAAAAATACATCGTCCCTATTTCGTGGACGGAACGAGACTGCCAAAATTCTTCTTTCCTGGTCCCACCAAATTTCTTATCAATTCCGCGCATTCGTTTTAAACATCACAACAATTTTAATATTCCCCTACACTTTTTTAACAAATAAACTTCAATTTGATTTAATGTTAAAACTTAAATCATGAACTTTGTTACACCACGTTCTGCATCCACGACACCTTTCCAACAGGTAATAAAAGGTTGGCTAGCTCAAAGTCGCGAAGGGGTGGGTTGGTGAAAGGAACGAACGGGTCGTGTGACGGCACGTCGCAAAGCGGGTGTTTCCAATCGACGACCGGGCAATCCTCGATCGCGATTCTAAAAATTGTCAAAATCGGTGTGAATAATTTACACAGGGGGGGAGTTAAGTCAAAATCGATGGGGTTAATATACACGAGGGAGTTTAAATGGGCGCCACGCATACGAAGAAATGAATCTTTTTGAAGGGGACTGGTTATCACACCTTCCAAGCTGGTACGCGACAACTTGATGATCTTACGGCGAACTCTCACTCCGGAAAAACCTCGCTCAATGACCTTACCTTTACAGGAGGCGAACTTTCCGTGGGTGAAAATAGCTAAATAAACATTAACACAACAATAATAATAACACACAAAGTTGGGAAATAATAAAAATGTATTAAATAAAATAATATCAGGGGGGAGTTGACAAAGTTTACACAAGATACTATCAAATTTACATGTCTTGTATAAAAATAAATATGTACAGTTGACGGAACCTTTCAGTGTGGTTTCCGTTGCGAAACTAATATTCGTAAAACAATTACTCTTACAAAAATACAAAAGGTTAATTTGCATGAAAGGGGGGGGCGTATTGAATACAGCACTCCACACCCAAAAATACTAGTTACTTAAGTGCAACTCGATGACATCTAAAACTGTGACTCATAAAATTGATAATGAAAGCCAATCAAAGTGATCGCTCAATTCTTATGAACTTTAGTTGCAGCACCAAACTTAAAATGTTACGTTAAATTACTAGTTCGGATATAAACGCTCGAATGGCGTGGTAAAAGTTACGTTAATAATAGATAATAATATTAAGTTACATAAAAGGTGTACAAAATGGTTGCGATATCGTCTTCCAGGGTTGAACTGAACGTTCATAAACACAACTAATGGTCAATAGGACCAATTAACATCACAATCTTAAAAATATAAAAAAAGGTTTCTTACTTAATTTGGGTGGTTGATGTTCGACCTCTAGGTAAAGTCGATGACGAGTCCTTCAGGAGTGAGATTCGTCTTCAGAATGTAGAATAAATGCGATGTCTCAAACCATACCAGAAGGTCAGCGGAATAACCAGCTTCCCAAAAACTCTTCAAATCGGAAGGTGGTGAAATAACAGGGTGGTTCACGCACTGTATTTCGCGATAAAATAGGGGTCTCCGTGCGAAATAATTCACTAAGTTAGTTATTCGCGAAGTGACAATTAATTCAAGCCGGCACTGTCTAAGTAAGAAATGTTAATGTGGTGTTCGATAAAAAAAGAACGATTGGAATGCACACATGGGTTCGAAGTGCAACACCTGTTTTGTACCATTCGATAAAAGCAATGCTACGTACTTGCCTTATGAGCGGCAAGCAATAACTCGACGTGATTAAACGTGATAAACAGATGGTATAAAAAGTCCGATAATTGATTCAATGTTTAGTAACAATTGACGATATTAATTGTTCGATCACTTATTAAATATTAGCAACGATTGACGATATTAATGTTCGATAAAATATTAATTGTTTAGTCACAATTGACGATATTGATGTTCGATAAAATATTGAAGGTTTAGCAACAATTGACGATATTGATGTTCGATAACTCATTAAATATTAGCAACAATTGACGATATTAATGTTCGATAAAATATTAATTGTTTAGTCACAATTGACGATATTAATGTTCGATAAAATATTAATTGTTTAATAACAATTGACGATAATAGTGTTCGATAAAATATTAATTGTTTAATGACAATTGACGATAATAAGGTTCGATAGTGTATTAATTGTTTAGTAACAATTGACGATATTATTGTTCGATAAAATATTAATTGTTTAATAACAATTGACGATATTGATGTTCGATAGTACCTGCAGTTGACACACACTAATTTTTAGCACAAATGACTTGTATTTATTTAAGGATCTCTAATAAATGTGAGACCTCGGTATTTAATTCCGCTTTTGGAAGCGCTACGATACGAAAAGGTAGTATCAGATTCTAAGTGAATCTCCTCTAATATGCAATTTGTAGCTCAATTTATGCATTTTCCCTACTCTAATTTGGGATTTTTCCCACTTACTGATTGATTTGGAACCTTGTAATTGGGTCCTATAAATTTAGAAAGAAGGGAGACGCGATTTAATTGGACAATGCCTAGAGTGTGAGAACACGCTTTCTTCTTTCTCCATGTAAAGTGTATCGAGAAATTTGGTACGACACGTGCGAGCAAAACAATTTTTTGCTCGTCTGGTTGGACGAAAAGGGTCTAACTTTTACACTTTTTACTTGTTTTTATCGAAGTCTGCAATTGCGAAATCGCTATCCTTGCCATGTTAAACCCGAGCACATTTGGTTGCTTATCTGCACATGGTCGAGATAGCAAAACAAAAGGCATTGATTCTCACGATTTCAAACATGCACGTGCGTGTCCTTGTATTGACAACTGGCTCGTGATTATGGATCGTATAAAAGTGTCTCTCGATCCTACCTAAAATTTATAGTAATGCATTTGCATGTATTGACGTTTAGTTCGCAACGTTATAGAATGATGGTTTTCTTGCTGATGGCGTGAATCTACGATGTATGCTACGTCAACTCTATAAAGATTGTACTAACTACCGCATGGTTCATGGGACGCGAATAAAAATATTATGAACATACTTTCCTACCTCTACAGTTCTTAAGACTATTATACATTTGCAAAACGTAAATTTTGTTGGTTGAGCGAATGTTTCAATCTTTTAATTTACAACCCGACCTAAAAATGTCTTCTTAAAGAATAATTTTCACCGGATCGATTTGAAATTTAAAATATGAGTTCCATGGATTGTAAAAACAAAATCTAAGGGTGCGCCCAATGCGCGTAATAAGGTGACAACTTACTATACCAAAATAATCAATTCATCCTTTGTCCTTTACATACACAAATTTTTACAATTCCTGTTGGTACAAAATAATTACATTTGTCATTCTTTTTACAGATCAATGAAGCAAGCAGTATAATATTGAAGCATCAAGAAATTTCAGGTGCAAGTTCCTATCCATCATTATGGTCTTAAAATTGAATGTTCCGTTATGAGCATTCCACTAGAATTGACCCATTTACACCAGACCTACCCCCATGCTAAAGATATCATGACAATATATTGACGATGCTATACGTAAATGGAAGGACCAGATACCGTACTATACAGTAAACTTAAACAGCGAAGCTTTTGTATTAACAATGCTATTTGCAGACGATCAAGCTATAATAGCCAATAGTGAGAACTCCCTACAGTATTCACTTTTCAAGTTAAGCCAGGTCACGGAACACTATAACATGATCATATCTACCAACAAGACAAAAGTAATGGCTTTTGGAGGACAGGAGCAAGTACGCTCAAAGATAGTAATTACTGTATGATCAACCAATAGAACAAATAAAATCCTTTAAATTTATCGGATGCTTAATATCTATATTTGAAGAAACTGATATAAACAACAAAATAGAAAAATTTAACTATATAAACGGTACAATAAAGAGAACTTTTAAGAACAGAACCAACCAGAACACAGCAATAAAATTCTACTAAACTATTTCTATACCGAGCATTACATACGGCAGTGAAACTTGGACAATTACAAAAGAAAATGAGCGACGATTACAAAGCGCCGAAATGCGATTCCTACGATCAGTGGCGGGATATCAGAGAACTGATAGAAGAAGAAATACTGATATAAGAAATGAATTAAACATATTGCGATGATATGCACTGACCACGTTAATAGAGATGCGTACGTTAATATTCAAAAGTTGATCAATGATTATAGAGCATGAGACTTATTTTAAAATCATACGGAAAGATTCCATCTGATAGCAAATACTTTAATTCAAATTCAAAAATTAATTCAAAATACATTCATGGAACAAAGATTAATAAAATAATTTAACAATGTGAATTTTAAATTCCGTTATCATAAAATTTGTTATTTTAGTCTTAAAATCAATTTGTTTAGTTATAAGTAATCCTAATTAATATCAAAATATTGTTGAATAACTTATTAATATGAAAAATTTGTTAGCATAAAATTAAATAGCAAGTTAAAACATTACATGACGTTAAAGTGCTTCGTTAATCAATGAACAGTGAATGGATAATACATCTTCACCAATTTTATCGTATAACAATCAAATGGAATGTAGAAAACCAATTCAATCTGGAAAAGATAAAATTTCATTAAAAATTTTGTCAAAGCAAAATGGGCGAATACGTACCTGAATATGCAATATCGATATTATTATTTTCAACAAAAATAATAATCAACCTTGCCTGGAAAGTTGGGTATCAAGGCAACAAAAAACAAGCGAAAAAAAAAGAGATAAAAAAACGAGGTTTGGTTATGCAAATGGTGATTTTTGTGCTGCAATAAAATTTAATTGAATTAATAAAAATTTTAATAGAAATTAACAACAAAAGTATAAAATAATTCAAATAATAATTACTTACGTCAGATTAAAGTGTTTTATAAAAGAAAAGTCCAGTGATTAGTGAGAATTTCAACAAAAACTATCCACAAAATTACACGAGGTAAAACTTTGCATCGACACCCATCCGCTTATATCAATGGTACAACAGCTCATCGCTCTACGCAAGCAGATAAGATTCATGGTCAAATATCTTACGAACCAGAAAAACCCTAGATAAAGGTAAATCTACATAAAACTTTATAATTTTTTTTATAAAATTCAGTGCGTGCGTAAAAATTATCACCGCGTGGCGCCTACGTTAAAATTAACAGTTTGGGTAATTTTAAGGAATTATTTTATTAATATTAAGAATTTTTATTTGCTATAATTACAATACAAACAATAAAATTTATATTTGCCTTTGAAACGGAGAATTATTTTCCAATCTTGTTCCGAGATCCAAAAATATTTGATTTCAGCAATTCACAGATTTGGTCACGGAAAGAATCCAGCCCGAGATAAAGGTAGGTTTCATGCTTACAATAAAAATTATATCTAGCCGAGGGAAATATTTATTTGCGACAATAAAATTGCAAACGTCTCTATTGACGGGGTTAATTTGTGTAAACCCGCACTATCAAAGGTTACCGCTCTATTACAAAGGCAAGCTCAGAGCACTTTTTGGCTAGCCCAACGTGTGGCACTTTTAAAGGACTCCGTTCATAACAATATATACTAGTTTAAACGACAAGATAAAAGAATATAGATCAGCATGGAAGAAACACCTTGAGAGAATGGATCATACCAGACTACCAAAGAAACTGTTTCAATATAAGCCCAGAGGAAGAAGATCTGTTGGCCGTCCCAGGAGAAGGTGGCAGGATCAGATTGAGTGACGTAACGGACCACTGGTCTAAAACGTGCAGATGAAGAAGAAGATCTTTACTGCTTTTCCCACTCTCCGAGGCCGAAGATCGAACAACTATATCCGATACGTTCTCGTTCGATAGGGCAACAAATTAAAATACTAAAAATGAAAATGAAAGCAAAAAGAAGAACTCATAACATCTGGAGTCCAAGACTGAAAGAGAGAGGTTTCTCCATATAAAAACGGTGTAGTAGGGAGATTGACAACATAGTCATATTTGAGTCCAGTCAGTATTCACAATCGATGAGAAAAAGTACAACACAATTTTGTATGCAATATAATTTTAATAACCAAGTTTAATAAAATTTTAACCTAACCTTTTTCCCGATTAATATCCCAAGATACATATTGCAATGTCCGACACTGACCACCACGTCAATAGAAATGATAACGTCTCGATTCAAAATTTTGTTTTTTTTTATTAATAAAGAGAGCACATGACTTATTTGTTCGAACGTAAAAGTTTTATCCGATACCAAAAATTTAGTTTAACGTCATAAATTTATGAAGAAAGAGTCACAGAACGAGATAACAAAATAAGTTCAGAATGCAACGATTTAATTCCGTAAATAAAAATGTTTGTTATTATTATAAATCAAATTAATTAATCATAAGAAATGTAATTTAAAACCAAAATAATTGTTCAATGTTAGTTTATAAAAATGTGTTAGACGTAAAATCTTAAATTAAGCAAAATCTTTACACATATCGGAGTGCTTCGCAATTCAATGTATCACAAATGGAAAAGACATTTTCTTCAAAAAGTTTATTGGACGATCACAGGAGATGCAAGAACTTTAACTCAATCTGAAACATAAAAATGTTATTAAAATTTTACAAAGTCACATTGGGCTTGAGCCGAACCTGCAAATTGTAACGTCAATAAAATTGATTTTATTTCGACCAATGGAGAAAAATCACATTTGCCTTGAAAAGAAGGGTAGCGATGGAAAAACAATTGAAGAAGGAGGTTGTTGAATTAATTTTAATCAATGGTGGTAATTTTGGTGCGCGTCCAGCTAAAAAGATATAAAACAGTGAAAATTATAAAGAAGTTTAACAAAAAAGCATATTAATAGTTAAAAGCATCGTACTTACGTATTTGGAAAGTAAAAGTGATAGAAGATTACGAAGGATCACGATTATTTTTGAGAAAAACTTGGTCACACCATGAGGTAGACGCACTCACAAGAAAATTTGCATCTTGAATTATTTTATACATCGAAGGTCATCCACCAAGTGCAAGTAAATAGTTTCATGGTATATGAACCCAGTAAACAGAAATACCCCAGATCTCATAAAAGGTACAGTCCCATTAAAAATTATATTGAACATAAAAAAAAAATTTAGTGAAAATTTTGCGATTCGATTTATACGTGCATTAATACATTTCAAGTTTAATAGAATAAGACACTTGTTAATTAGATTAAGAATTTTATTGCATTTAAATCATTTACAATTTAAAATTATAATAAATTACCATTTATATTATAAAACGGAGCATAGTTTTTGTGATCACATTCCGAAGACCACACTATTCTATTTCAGCATTACGATTTGGTCAAGGAAGGAACCCAACTTGAGAGAAGGTAGGTCTGTGCTCACCGCAATTGTTAAGCCGAGGTATAATTTCATTTATTTGTATTTATCAATAAAAAATTTTGCATACATTTCTATTGACGGGGTACATTTACGTACACTCGTACAAGACATTAACATTAAAACGATTAGCTCCAGTGTGGCACTTTTAATAGATACCGTTCACAGCAATTTTGGCTAGTCCAACGTGTAGCATTATTAGTAGTCGAGGCTCCGCACACAGCAATATATATGGTAGGTATTCACGAGAGTTTTGGTTATAGCAACAAGAACGGATTCTTTCAGATCCAGAGTAGCTGAAAACATTCAAGCCGGTACATAAAAAACTTCATGATAAGAGCAGAATCAGTCATACCTGATTTTTCCTCCAACAAAGTTGCCAACATTCCTATATCACCGCAACCTCTGTTCACGTGATGGCGAATATCGAGCTGCATATCCTCAACCTTGTCAGTTGATTGAAAAGTTGCTTGCAAATCAGCAAGAGCCTGATGTAAACAGTTACCAGCATTATCAAACATTCTATGTATTCTCGATTCGTATGTATCTCCCTAAAAATTTCCCAAGATAAGTTCATTTATACCAGGGTTAAAGGAAACTTACGTATCCGTGTAAGTGATGGACAACTTTCTGCATATGCTGTACTCCATGGCGGATGCTATGCACAATATAATGCAAAACAACGTCGTCATCTAATAAAAACTCATTGAGAGCTGTCCAAACTCCGTTTACTGCTTTGTTCAGCATATCTCTTATTACTTTGGAAGATTTTTCTCGAATATCATTACGAATTTTGATTTTTTCGATCGCGCACAGCAAATCACATTGTATATCAATCAATCAGTTTTTGTTTATTTCCTATTTTTAAACATTTGATGAATTATTTTAGAATTTATAAAATTTTGAACCTACCTGAAACTTCATCTTCTTTTATTATTGTTAGAATTTCTTGAGCCACACCAGAAACTTGTTGGATGGAAGTCTTCAATTTATCTTGCAATAATTTATAATCGTTGTCAAACAAAATCGGAACTCCCTTGGAGGTTTCATTCAGTTTTTCAAAAATCTTTTGCAACTTTTCCTTTTTATCTAAATCGCCTTTACGTTTTAACTGAAAGTAAAATTAAATGGAACTTAAAAATAAAAACTTCGCCGCCCCGAAATACTTTTTTTAAGATTGATTCTTTTAATAAAATATATACCAATCGATAGAGTATTGTTTGAGCTGCAATGAGCTTCCATAAAAGTTTCCATAGAAATTTAGTGTTGCTGATAACAATTAAAATAGATTTTCTTTTTTTAACATTATAAAAGAAAATGAGCATCGTAAAAATAGTTTGCTAATTTAAAATTCTTTCAATTAAATTAATTAATGTGCCTCTTAAAAATCGGCATTTGATCTGAAAACCGATTGTATCAGGCTAATGATTTAATTATATTGGTGTAATAAATTTTTAGACTAATTGATCACTTGTTTTCTTTAATTTTATTTAAAACTCGTTTGTTCCCTAAATAATCTTGATATAATAGGCTCTCAATCACAAGACTTTTCAATGGGATAGATGCAGGTTCTCCACGACCCTGGTAGGATCAGATGATCTCTGGCATTTTAAAAAAATCCGTTTTTAAATTTTCAGAACGGATTATTATCAATGTCGAGATCGTAGTGACCACCAGGATGCGTAGAAAAACCATATTTTACATTGAAAAATATACAAAGATATTGTTTACAGAAATTTTAGCTTTAGTTTATACTTACAACGAAATTTTGTAAAAAAAGAACTACGTTGTTTAAATCATTGTGAAATATAATGGATTCCGAAACTGCATTGTTGTTATCTGAGTCGTCCTCAATATTCAATGTATCGATCGAAATAACAGTATTTTCAGCACTCTCTTCTATTTTCTGCATCATATTTTGAGCAAAAGTATTTAACCCTGCCGTGACAGACCTGCAGGTGGTCTATTACAAGAATTAATTTGTTAACATTGTGTTTGAACATAAAATTATAATTTTCTTACCATACTGGATAGTCTTCTAGCAACCATATTGGAGAGGCGATTAGAAAATATAGCTCACTTATAATTTTTGCAATAAGTAAAATTGCTTATATACCCACTGGCGATTTGTTCACTCCAATAATATATAAATTAAATTTTGATAGTACATTTATATTTTTCTAATACTATCAATTGATAATATAATTTGCCTGCTATTCCGCCGCTACTCCGCCTGCAGCTGTGAATGGATGGATTGAGTAGTTCAGACATAGCTGTTGCCGGTCCCAAGCCCGGATAAAGGAGGAGGGTTCGCGGACGAGGTTAGCAACCTATCCGTGGTCAAAAAAGAACCTGCTCATAGAAATGATAATCAAGCCTCGGAACCAGGACTGCCCCATAAAATGACGACCCAAGCGCGAAAATGGAAAAAAGATATTACACGTGTTGCAAGCTGGAATGTAAGATCTTGGAACAGGAATGATCAAGAAATAATAATAGAACTTAATAGGCACAACATAGATATCTGTGCTATATCGGAAACCAAGAAAAAAGGACAAGGAACATCAAGATATCAAAACTATATTCTGGTCTACTGTGGAAAAAAGAAAGAAGAGAGAGCCCAATCTGGAGTGGGCCTGCTGATACACCAAAAATATGAAACAAACATTGAAGATATCAAATACATAAACGATAGGATCCTGATGATCACGTTAAACCTCATAGAACAAAAATTATATATAATTTCGGTATATGCCCCTGATACAAGTAGACCAAAGCAAGAAACAGAAGAGTTCTACAACAGGCTGCAATCAGAACTAGATGGCTTAAATAATAGCAACAAAGTAATAATAATGGGTGATATGAATGCGCGAGTAGGAAGCGAAGTTATAGACGGAGTGAAACAAAGATTCAATGAAGACGAAATTAATGAGCACGGACAAATGCTAATCGAGCTATGTGCCCATAACCAATTACGCATAAACAACACATACTACCAGCATAAACAACAACATAAATATACATGGCTAAACACCCGCAATCAAAAATCAACAATAGATTACATCGTAACAAATAGGGCAATAGAACCACAACAAATTTTGGATGTGGGAAGCTGAACATCCCCTAATATAGGATCGGATCACAACATGATACTATGCAAACTACGAATTAAATTGAGACCAATAACAAAAAAGAAGACACCCATCTACGCTGATAAATTGAATATCGAATCACTGGACGACGACTCAACCAAGCACCTCTACGAAAGCCGCCTAAAAAGCAAAATATTATCTAACCCGGTAACAACAACTAATACAACGGAAGAAGGGTGGATTAAGATAAAAACAAACTTCCAACTCGCAGCAAAGGAAGCTCTGGGGACAAGAAGAGTGAACATAAATGCAGTACATAGCACGAAACCTTGGTTCACAGACGAAATAAAAGAACTGGCAAACAAAAAACGACTAGCCCACCTCCAATACAAGAGTAACCAAAGCGAAGTGAACCAAAGAATATATACGGAAGTACGAAACCAAGTTAACTCAAGAATAAGAGAGATAAAGAAGGACTATTGGCTCGGATTTACTAAAGGTATGGAGAGAGATCTATATGGAGCACAAAAAAAGATATGGAAGCTGCTGAGAGGAAGGAAGAAAGCTACAAATGAATACCAAGAAATCAATGGTATGGGAAAGGAAGAACTGAGAAAATATTTCGATCAACTATGTAAGAACGCGGCAAACGACAAGGAAGAACAACAGGAGATTGTATGGGAAGAGAACGAGGAGAAGGTAACAATGGAGGAGGAACAAGTGAGGGAAGCAGTGAGAAAACTCAAAAACAGAAAAACACCATCCGAGGACCACATCAGCAATGAGCTTATTAAGTATGGAGGAGAAGATATTGTAAAGGAAATTACACTGCTATTCCAAAAGATACTAGAAAGTGGTACGATACCTTCAGACTGGAGAAAAAGCATTACAATACCTGTATACAAAAAGGGAGATAAGAAAAACCCAGAGAATTACAGGGGAATAACGTTGCTCGAGTCAGTGATGAAACTGTTTACGAGCATAATGAAAACAGAGCTAACAAAATATGTCACATTAAATGAAGAACAACAAGGTTTTAGACACAATAGATCGACCACAGATGCCATCTTCATTGTTAGACAGATCCGAGAAAAGGCACTGGAATACAATAAGCCGGCATATATGTGTTTTATCGATATGACGAAAGCGTTTGATAGGGTAAGGCTAAAAGATGTAATACATGTGTTAAAGGAAGAACAAGTACCGAATACACTAACACGCATAATTAGAGAATTAAACACCAAGAATACCACAAAAATAAGATTCAACAAAGAACTAACCGACGAGATACAGATGGAGAGTGGTATAAGGCAAGGAGACAGCTTAAGCCCTTTAATATTTAGTCTGATAATGAATAAAATCATAGAAGCGGTGAAGGTATTAAACGGCGGATACAGATTTGGACCCGAAGAGATAAAGCTAATATGCTACGCGGACGATGTAGTGCTAGTGTCAGAGAGTGAAGACAACCTCCAAAGATTATTACACTGTTTTAAAATTGCCGCAGGAAAATATAACATGACCATAAATGTAAATAAAACAAAATGCCTGACCATCGCCAAAGATCCAATACGATGTAAGCTAACTATTGACGACAAGCCTATACAACAGGTGATGAGGTTTACATATCTTGGGGTGGAAGTGTCTAGCTTTGGAGACCTATATGAAGAAGTGAGGAAGCAAACTATGAAAGCAGCAGCAATCTCTGGAGCAATGAAAGACATAGTATGGCGAAACAGAGATATGAACATCAAAAGTAAGACCAGAATATACAAGACGTGCATTAGGCCAATTATGACGTACGCTATAGAAACAAGAGCCGACACAAGAAAAACAAAAAATCTCCTTAGAACAAATGAAATGAGAATATTGAGAGCTATAGCCGGTAAAACTTTGTATGAAAGAGTACGAAGTAGCAAAATACGTGAAAAGTGCGGAGTGGAAGATATCGTAAGATGGGGAAGACAAAGGAGAAGAGTGTGGAGACAACACGTGGAACGAATGGACGACAAACGAATAGCAAAGATCGTGATGACAAGGATACCACATGGGAGCAGACTACGAGGAAGACCACCCAAGAGATGGCGAGACAGCTGGACATCTACATCACAAGAACAGGCTTGATAATCACAAAAGAACAGGTCAAAGACCTAGAAGAAGTAGAAGAAGAAGAAGAGAAGATAATATAAATATTTTTTCTTGGCCATAATATAGTATAATGATTTATTATTATATATACCGCGGCCTGCGATTTCCAGGAAAGGCATCTGGAGTAATAACCTCAGAGTTTCCTCCACAGTAGATGTGTACCCGTCCTGTGCGTTTACCAATGTTCCCACTTTTCCGTTGTTACTTTTAGGAGAGCTTTCTAGAGTCTAGCACATTCTGGAGTTTTTTCGACCTCTCCACAGCACTTCCTCTAGGATTTTCCTTTGCCTTACGTATGGCATACGTGTATTTCAACCTAAGCTAAGTATACCAAATACCTAGGGCATTCCTAACATGGAGGAAGCGTATCATCACTAAGAGATTGCAACTTGGACATAAATTGAGGCAAATTTGCTGGTTTATCGGGCGAAACTTCCAGATCTCCATTGAGAATAAGGTGTTGCTCGACAATACAATTTTGAAACCAATATCGACGTACGGAATACAGATTTGGGGCTCAACTTCCAATTCAAATATTGAAATAATACGACGTGCTCAGAATAAAGATCAAATAATAAAGATACCGAACTCCGTCATACAACGATACATTGTATTGCCCTCAATCATGGATGAAATAAAGAGATTCAGCGAAAAATATCGTGAGAGAATTGGAAAGTTCAAAAAATTTTTTGTAATTCAAGTGGAAATATTAAAAGGCATGAAGTTTTTAGAATTAAGATAGGAATCTAAAATTTTACCACATCTTTTTTTATTTCTTTTGAGACATTTTACGGGTGGGAGTATTAAAATTCGAATATGACCAAAATAAGAACCATACCCTAATCTTTATAATAAAAATCTCTTCTTTAACTAAAGGCTGTTCTTACGAAGCTAAAGGTGGGGCTAATTTTGGCGACCACATATCGCCAGTCTCGTACTATCTCGTGGTGTAAAATAATTATTATTAATCAACTAAATATATTTACATTAATGATTGATAGAATTATCAATAGATTTTAAAAAATATGACTGCAATATAAACATAAACACATAATTTGAAAATAATTGACAACATTTTAATGTTGTGTAATAAAAAATATATGGCAATTTTATTTATAGCAGAAATTATATGAGTGAGCTGCGTTTTCTAATTCTACCTCCAATATGGATGCTCGAAGAATATCCAGCATACATAGTAAAGAACATTATAATTTTATGTTTAAATACAATTTTAACAAATGAATCCTTCAATACACAACCTTTTTTTGGCGTTTAAGCCGGTAGTGTCAGACTTTCACTGACTAAAACCTCACCCTAACCACGGTCCCGAATTTCGCCGGTTGGGTATTACTTCTGGAGTCGTGGTTGTTACGCGTTTCTTCATCCTGTGGCTTGGGATTGCGCTTCTCTTTCGTCTTACTCCTTGGTCCTCATGATTGAGGTGATGAAGGTTGTGATGGTATTCCAGCCTTCCTCGTTTTCCAGCATCTTGAGGACCAAGCAGTTGTCGGGGGTAAATGGCTCCCCGAAGTGCAGAGACGATGTCACCCGCTCACGTTCCCATCTCCAGCATCGGAAGATGGTGTGGTCCGCGGTGTCCTCTTCGGCACAGTGGCAGCAAGTCGGATTGTCCAGCTTCTTGAAGAGGAGAGGTACTCGTTGAAACACCCGTGCCCCTTGAGGGCTTAGGTTAGATGGAACGAGACCTATCTGTGCTTTCTGACGACCAATGGCTCGATTTTGGGGATGTTATCGCAGGGTTAAATACTTTTGCTCAAAATCATCCGACTCGGCAAATAGAAGAAAATGCTAAAAATGCTCAAATTAAATATTGAGAACGCTTGAAATAAAAACAATGCAGTTTCGGAATCCAATATATTTCACAACGATTTAAATAACGCAGTTCATCATTTCCAAAATTGTGTTCTAGGTACAAACTAAAAGCAAATCTGCTGTAAATAATATTGTGCTCATTTTCCAATGTAAGAGATGGTTTTTCTACACATCCTGGAGGTTATTTTATAAAAAAGGGACTAAGTGCCAATTTATCAATTCTCAGTTAAAGTTTCAGTTCAGACACATGATAGATTTATCTGACAGTTAAGTCTAAAAATTTAACCATGAAAACTAAGTATTTAGTGGTTTTTAATCCGATTTTTTATGGCGTCGCAAATGGACGGTTTTCGGACGAAAATTCTTGAACTACAAATTTTTAACAAAATACTTTTCTATAATTTTGTTTTATACAAAGATTCTTTATTAAACAATTCTTAGCAAAACATGCTATGACTTCTTTTCGTGTCTTAATTTTTAATTCAGTATTTATTTTAATTTAATAATTTTAATTGTGTTCAAATAAATTAAACTTTTTTGAGTTATTAATATGTGTGCTTACAAATTTAATTTAAAAAATAAATGGTTATAAAATAAATATTGTCTCTAAACATGATAAAAATAAATAAATATTGTTATAATGTTTTTTTGACCCCGTTTATTTATTTTACAATCTGTACATTTGGGTACAATAAGTAAAAGTTTTGATTCTTAATGGCACGATTGGTGAACTGTCCAATGATGGTCTCCAACGACAGCTATTCTACTGAATATTCAAAAACTAAATAAGTACAATAACGTTAATCAAACAGATCTTCTTGGTAGGTCTTGAAAATGGAACCTTTTGAATCTTCTTGCTGGGTTGGTATTGATTAATCTTTGGGCAAGATTATTTGGGTGTTCTGATAATCTGAAGCACTACTTCGTGCTGTTAGCTTGAATTTCTTCTGTGATTCCATACCTAACTGTAATTTGTGGCCAATTAACCAATTCAATTTATATAGCTTGACTCGAAGTTGTTGACATTTGGACCATATGTGGTCCATGATGCATCCCGAGATATTAAGTGTCTTCTGCCTGAGGGAGAGCGTTACCATTTAGTTACCAGTGGGCACGTCTTTATGTGCGTTGTGAATGTGACATGAACCGATTTTCTGTCGGTTATTCTAATTCTTCATATTTTCGTCCATATTTCGATGTTGTTTAAGTTTGACTGCAGCATATCAGAAGCAATGGATGGGTTTGTATGTGAAGCCATCACAGCTGTGTCGTCAATGAAGGTTGCCATCATCATAACGTTTGAAGAGGTCGGAAAGTCTACGGTAAATAGTAAATACAGGACTGGGCCTAGTACGCTTCCTTGTGGAATTCAGGAATTTACTGGGGCAACTGCAGAATATTCATTTTGGAACTTGGCCTTGAAAAATCTTTTAGTTAGATATGATTTTATTCATATCACGGCAGTAGCTTTTTGATTTTGTACCAGAGTGCTAAACCTTGTCGAAATCTTAGACCACATCGATAAAGGTGGCTGAGCAATAATTTTTTCTTCTCTATGTAAATCTCAGGTTTTTATACTTAAAATAAGACGTCAGGACGTCGTAGGAAGATTGATAATAAATATAATCATATTCGAGTGCAGTCAGTATTATGATATTATTCACAATCGGTGACAAAAAGTACAACTCAATTTTGTATGCAATATAATTTTAATAACCAAGATTCATAATAATTTAACCCAACCTTTGCCCGATTAATATCCCAAGATATCGTATATACATTATTATATTAAATTAAAATTGAGCATGCTGTAATCCTCTTTGCAATTGGTAGGTATTCACGAGAGTTTCGGTTATAGCAACAAGAACGGATTCTTTCAGATCCAGAGTAGCTGAAAACATTCAAGCCGGTACATAAAAAACTTCATGATAAGAGCAGCATCAGTCATACCTGATTTTTCCTCCAACAAAGTTGCCAACATTCCTATCTCACCGCATCCTCTGTTCACCTGATGGCGAATTTCGAGATGCATATCCTCAACCTTGTTAGTCGATTGAAATGTTGCTTGCAAATCAGCAAGAACTTGGTGTAAACAGTTACCAGCATTATCAAACATTTTATGTATTCTCGGTTCGTATGTATCTCCCTAAAAATTTACCTAGATTAATTTATTTCTTCGAGGTGTAAAGAAACTTACATATCTGTGTAAGTAATGGACAACTTTCTGCATGTGCTGTACTCCATGGCGGATGCTATGCACAGTATAGTGCAAAACAACGTCGTCATCTAATAAAAACTCATTGAGAGCTGTCCAAACTCCATTTACTGATTTGTTTAGCATATCTCTTATTACTTTGGAAGATTTTTCTCGAATTTCATTACGAATTTTGATTTTTTCGATCGCACACAGCAAATCACATTGTATATCAATCAGTTTTTGTTTATTTCCTATTTTTAATCATTTGATAAATTATTTTAGAATTTGTAAAATTTTGAACCTACCTGGAACTTCATCTTCTTTTATTATTGTTAGCATTTCTTGAGCCACACCAGAAACTTGTTGGATGGAAGTCTTCAATTTATTTTGCAACAATTTATAATCGTTATCAAACAAGATCGGAACTCCTTTAGAGGTTTCATTCAGTTTTTCAAACAGCAGTTGTAACTTTTGTTTTTTATCTAAATCGCTTCCACGTTTTAACTGAAAGATAAATTAAATGGAACTTAAAAATTGTTAGAAGTCGTTTGTTCCTTAAATGATCTTGATACAATCGGCCCCCGCTTGGATGGAATGATCTCTAATGCCTCGTACACATTAACGAGAAAAACTGCGATTGTTTCTGCAAGCCGCTCGCAGAAAATTTGCGAGCTTTTCGACGAGCATCAATAAATGGTGAAAAATGACTCTAAAGTCTTAAATTTAGTTGCGTTTAAACTTGATCAAAAATCATCAGATATAATAATTATAATAGTAGTAATGGCACAAAATCGGGTATAAGTGTAAATATGAAACTTCACCAAACCTCCTTATTGGTTTTGCGGAAAAATAATTTGTGGCCCCAGAATTGAATGGGGAAAGTTGTACAATGTTCAGATAGCCAATTTATACAATAAAAACCCTTAAAAATAGATACCGACATTCAATGGCTCGTCGAATTGTTCGCAGCTTTGTTGACAAGAAGATACTGCAATGTCCCCTCACCTTAATTATATAAGTAATTATCCCTTACCTGGATGCTTATCCTACAATGATAACTTACGTGGAGAAATTTTTGTATTTTACCTCAGCTAGCTCAAAAGATATAAAAAAAATTCTTTTATTGTTGTTAAATTTACTTTACTGTATTCGCTTATCTTCAGAATGAACAAGATTCATATTTTTACACTGTTTATTAATTTGATTTAAATTAAAATAAAATATAATCATGGCAATTTGATTTTAATGAAATTTATAAATTTTGCATAAATTGTCGTCATAGAGACGAAAGAAAATTTTACCCACGTGCCTTAAAACTAAATGTAACAAATTTCTTAATACTAAAATGCTAAATCTAAATAAATGTTTGTAAATAAAATAAAAGATTTCTGATTTTTACTATTTAAAATTCCCGCACTTGTATAGTTAAATATTTCTTACCCCACTTCCCGATTGCATCATTGTTCGTTTCTTTAGCGTGGTTGTGCCGGCCTTTCACCTACAACTTGCTCCAATTCACCTTTCTGTGGTCAACCATTTAATTTTCATACATCCAACTATCTCCTCCGCCGTGAATACCAAAATTTGACTTAGGGTTTTTTAACACACTTTTTACTAATTTTCTGTAACAACACCAAATTTACGTACATTCATCTTGGTTAAATTTATCGTTGTGAAGGTAAACAAACTCGTTACCAAGGATATCAAATTTCATTGAAATGAAATTGAAATGATGTTGCAAGTTTTTCATTGGCCGGTAAATTCAATCAATTTTACCACACTTGATTTTATTTTAAATAATGTTTTTTAGGAACAAACCGCAAATTGGATACACGATGCACTTTAAATGTTTAGATTGAAGCGAATAATCGTCCGTTTAGTTTATAGCACCAAGCTGTGACAAAATATCATTGAGAAAACCTTTTTCAGTGCGCTTAACACCACTAATTCTAATTAACCTAGTTTTAATAACAATTATAACTAACAAATTATAACTAACAAATAACAATTATTTTAACATGATATAAATTTTAATTTCTTTAACGAATCAATCATTACATCGCCTTGCCATGATATCTCAATAATTTAACGTTCATTTAAATTTTGATCCTAAAACTTGTTCATCCCTTTGATTTGCCAATACAGCAGAGCAAAAAACATCGCAATACTTTAATATATACAACTCCTCACAGTTCGCCGAAAAGTTCGCTGTTTTGCTCGCTAGTCTGTACAGGATTTTGATGGTTTGTCGGGCATCGACGTCGACCGCTCGCAGAAACATTCGCACTTTTGTTGCAGCCTCACCGAAATGCTCACCAAAAAGCTCGGAAAGCTTTAGGCTTGCAGTTTTAAACACTGGCGTATACGAGGCATAACGTACACTGAAAAAAATCCGTTTTCTAAATTTTCAGCACAGATTTTTATCAATGTCGAGATCATTCTGACCACCAGGATGCGTAGAAAAACCATCTCTTACATTAAAAAATAGGCAAAATATTTTTTACAGCAATTTTAGTTTTAATTTATACTTACTACGAAATTTTGTAAAAGAAGAACTACGTTGTTTAAATCATTGTGAAATATATTAGATTCCGAAACTGCATTGTTTTTATCTGAGTCGTCCTCAATATTCAATGTGTCGATCGAAATAACAGCATTTTCAGCACTCTCTTCTATTTTCTGAGTTAGATTTTGAGCAAAAGTATTTAACCCTGCTGTAACAGACCTACAGGCTGTCTATTACAAGGATTAATTTGTTAACATTGTGTTTAAACATAAAAGTATAATTTTCTTACCATACTGGATATTCTTCTGGCAACCATATTGGAAAGACGATTAGAAAATATAGCAGCTCACTTATAAAATGTAATTTCTGCAATAAATAAAGTGCTTATATACTCACTGGCGCTTTGTTTACGCCAATATCATTTTCAAATTATATTTTGATATTGCATTTATACTTTTGTAATACTATCAATTATTAATAATATAAATATTCTTAGTTGATCATAATATTTATATAATGATACTTATTATATACCACGGCCTTTGGTATCGCAAGTACATCCTTTTGTTAAGAAAAATTTTATATGAGGCTCCTGATGTTGCTCTTATTGGAATTTTCAAAAAAATAAATCAAAAACGATATGAAACAAATTTCATATTCCTATCTCAATTCTAAATCCCTCCCCACATTCTAATTTTCCCATATAAATAACAAAAGATTTTTGGAATCTATTAATTTTTTTCCTTATTCCAGTGTTGCTTCAAAAATGTTAAACTTGGCACATTTCTTACCTATGGTAGTATGTAGTTATTTTATGAAAGTTTTACTGATCTTCAACGATGTAATTTTTCAAGCCAAGTATTACCTACTCCAAATTTTTTTAATTCAATTTTTGAAAATTTCTAATAAAAACATTTCGTTATGAAAGAAATATTCAAAAGAAAAAATGATTAAGGTATCTGAAGTAGTTTTTGTGTCGGTCTAAAATCTGGAAAAACCAACGAAGTTGTATCTTATTAAGTAGATACTTTTAGCAAAACAACAAAACGTGTACATCGAATTGAACATAATAAATTCCGGAGTTCCCCAGGGAAGTGTCCTGGTCCTCTCTTATATCTGCTGTACACATACGACCTACCTTTAACAAGATACGTTCAGTTGCTGATAATAAAATTTTTAATTTATTGATTTAAAAGGTTTTAGACGAGCTAATGGGTTATTTTTTAAATGTAACATGTTGCAAGGGAAAGACATGGTTCAGAAAACGTGCATCCATAAATAAATGTGTTTGATAAGGTCGGATTTTGTACTTCACTTTTCCCATTAGATCTTTATTTAAAAAAAATTTACACAAACATACATATAATTAATCATAATTATGCCAAATATTGGCTATTATATTATATGCGATTATATGGATAATAATTTTATATGCGGTAAAATTCACAATATGCGCAATAAAACTTCGTATTTTGCTTCATTTCGTAGGGAAATCTAAATACTAAAAATTAGCTTTTTACCTATGTAAAAACATATAAATCCGGACTCTAATCATGGGTAATAGAAGAATACCCAACATCACTGACTACGGTGACCGTCGACTTCAACGCGAAAATTGGGTGAAAGCAACGGTGAAAGTCAGAATTCTAAGAGAATAAAATGGGTTCGGCAAAAATTTCGGCTTTGGCGTTAAAAATGGGAGGAGATAAAATAGATACCGGATTTTCATTTCAAAAGCAGACAGTCTCAATAATTAGTTTTTTATTTGAAGTTTTTGATAGAAATATGAAAGCGCTTCTTGGAGCGGAGTTTCTAAGTGAAGCAAAGAAAAAGCGTTTTTGTTTTATTGCAGATATCGGCATAGCTAAAGATGCATGCTTATCGAGTTGAAATTATATACAAAAACAATAAAAAACAACATTCTATAATAACAAATACATTATTCTAAAAAGAAACTTCCCTATTATCTGTAAAGAAAATGAAAATAATAATAATTTATATAGCACTCGATATAGCATAAACACGGTGATATGGATTTAATATGGTAGGAACAAAAATATTGTGTTCTCCAATTCATCTTCTGCTTGCTTCTACGTAATTTTGCTAAGTATATGTCTGTAAGTATACTCATTAACTATTTTTAACGCTTTTTAAAAAAATGGATTATTTCAGGAATCAAACTTCCATAGAAATCACAATCAGCATATCAGTTTTTCTGAAAAACTGACTGTGGATCTTGGGAAACTGGGCAAGATTTTAACTAAACCAAATTAGTAATCTGAACCAGAAATCATTCGATCAAATACCTACTTATCAAAGTGACAAATGGACTTGTTGGTGGTACGTATGGTATAGTTCCTAATTTGCAAGAAGTTATGGTAAGATGCCTTGTAAAAATTGTTAAATTCAAATTACAGTTTCTTCTAATCTACACAGATTAAGAGTAACACTGAAAATGAAAATAACGCTGATCTGAAAGATATGGTCCAAAAATTGAGCCAGATATGATAGCGATTTTAACACTCAAACAAAAATTTCAAATATTTGTGCAAAATATTCTTCTTCTACGGGAAAGTTTATTGAACATAACTTAAAAAATGATTTAAAGAAATCATTTTGAGAAGTTTCAAGCAGAATTAAAAATTCGAAAAGAGAAGAGATAATCAAGAAACTTTGGCCTCTGATGCCAAAAAGTCGGCAACAGTTTGGAAAATATGCCAGTTGGTCAAAATTCAAGTGTTGTGTTGACGGATAAATTAAAAATAAGATTTTTTTTTCAAAAGTTTTTTCTTCCAAGTTCTTTTAATTAAAAAGTTCGAGATGAGTTTTTAGAATCTATATTATTCTCATCTTCGGTCTCGAAGGTTGAATAAATTAAGATAAGGGTGGCAATAAGTACCTTTCCTAACTTATTTGGTGAGTAACAACTCAAAACGTCTTCTAAATTGTACTGCTTTATTACGTTTTAAATACCCTATTTATATAATAGTATATTAAAGTATAAGTGGATATTAAGATCTTTAAAACACGCGCGATTTTGCGAGTACGACGGCGCAGCCGGAGTGCTCGAAATAGAGCAAGTGTTTTAAAGATCATGTATCCACGAATACTTTACATAATTTTTTTTTATTGGTACACTTTGAAATCATTAATACTGGTATTGATACTACAAAAAATGGAAATAATATCTGACAGTAAGTGAAATGGTCGAATTTGTGATGTGACATCAGTATACCACTGTCGTTGCCATGGAAGTAAGAAAAACAAAAATTAATTTTACAATCTGTCACATAAGATTAATTATTTTTGTCACCACAGTTGTTGTTGTATATTGCTTAAGAAAATGAGTGTTACCATTGATTACTTAAATAGTAAAGCAGAATCGCGGTTAATACCGCAAAAATCGGAAGCCGCTTATAAAAAAGAATACGACAAGTTCATTAAATGGATGGAAGAGGAAAAGGTAACAGATACAGATGAACGAGTTATGCTTGCTTACCTTCAGAAAATGTCGGAGCAGTACAAGGCATCGACTATGTGGGCTATCCATTCGAAACGACCCATCATTATAATACCTTTAGTTGCTTGAGGCGGAGGGTTAACGATCTCACTAACGCCTGTTATGTGGAGTACTTGCAGCACACTGAGCTAAACGTTAGAGCAGATCCCGCCAAGTTTTGGGCATTTATCGGGAGTAAGCGCGGTGCATCTAGAATACCGGGCAATATTACTGCAAATGGTACAGATTATAATCATCCGAAGGATATCGTTAATGCCTTTGCTACTTATTTCAAAAGCGTTTATCGCGATAGTGAATCACTTGGAACCCGAAAATTAGATGTGGGGGGTTTTGGCACTAGTGCGGCGAGTATTGCTCTTGTGCGGGTGACCGATGGCGACGTGGCGCGTGCAGTTGAATCGATTAAGGGTACTAGAAATAAACTAACAGCTGGAATCGATCAGATACCAGCGTTTATTATCAAGGATTGTGTTTCTTGCTTCATGCAACCGCTGAAGCACATTTTAAATCTGATGCTGAGTACTTCTGTATATCCCGAAGTTTGGAAGAGGGCCCGCGTTGTTCCGGTGCTAAAGAAGGGTGACCCCTCAGTTGTAGATAACTACCGACCTATCTCAATTCTATCCAATTTCTCAAAAATAGCAGAAATGATTTTATACTCCTGTGTATCCACTTCAGTTAAAAATATCATTTCCCCAATGCAACATGGCTTTATGAGTCATAGGTCGACCGTTACTAATCTGGCTTGCTTCACGCAGTTTGTTTCCGGGGAGCTTGATGCCGGTGGACAGGTTGACGCCATCTACCTGGACTTTCAAAAAGCGTTCGACCAAATAGATTTACAAATTCTACTACTCAAATTAGAACGGATCGGCTTTACCGATCCTATGCTGAGGCTAATGCAGTCCTACCTAATTAACAGGAGACATTGTGTTGAGTACATGGGTCACAGATCCGATACATTTATCCCCACGTCAGGAGTACCCCAGGGTTCAAACTTGGGTCCCCTATTGTTTCTGATATTTATCAATGATCTTATTGAGGTTGTTGATTGTCGGGTGCTGGTATATGCCGATGATGTCAAGCTTTTTGGCTCAGTGGCGAATGACCGTGATTGCTTGAGACTTCAACATTCGTTGGACATGATTGCGGGGTGGTGTATTGATAATAATCTGAGCTTAAATGTGGCTAAGTGTTTCTCTATGTCCTATGCGAGGACAAGAAATACAATATCTTTCTCGTATAGTGTAAACGGTAAAGTTCTTGGCCGCTGCGACGAATGTAGAGACCTGGGCGTATTTTTTGACGTCAAAATGAACTTCATCCAACATGTGGAGAATATAAGATCTAAGGCTATTAAGACATTGGGATTCATAACCCGCAATTGTCGTGATTTCTCTAGTATTGACGTAATAAAAATCTTGTACTACGCCTATGTTCGTAGCACGCTGGAATATGCTTCAATTATTTGGTGTCCTATATACCAATGCCACGTTAACAGCCTGGAAACAGTTCAGAGACGCTTCTTGAAATATCTATATTTAAAATCACATGGCACATACCCTGAGATCAGTTATAGTCATGGCTCGTTGTTGGGGATGTTTGGCATTCGTCCACTGAGTGTTCGCAGGATTGCGATATCTGTTGCTTTCCTTTTTGGACTACTTCATGGCAATGTAGACTGTTGTTGTATCTTAGAGAGCTTGAATTTCCATGTACCTAGAATTATACTAGCCGCAGCAGATGGGTATTTTACGTTGATGGTCGTCGCACTAATGTGGCTGCTCGGAGTCCGATAAATTGTATGTGTGATAATTTCAATAAGATCTCGCACTTGTGTGATATTCATGCGGACAGTTTAAAAACTATATACAATGTCATTTTTGACTTTCACTCTCATGTAGCCGCATTGGAGTGAGTGTACCTCGAATATCAGCCTCATTTTTGAATTTGTGAGGCCAAGTTATGTAAACTTACATATTTATTTTGGTACCACATGGTATATTGTTGATATATGTATGACATATTGCTTTCTGTAATTGGATTCGTCCGTTGGAAGGTTTAAATAAAAAAAAAAAAAAAAAAAAATTGCAAAGTATGTTGAGGATAAATAAAGGGGTCGATATAAAATCATTTACGAAAGTGCATGCATTTATGAAGGCAATCAGCAAGAATGACGTAGCCAAGAAGTCTTATGTATTCAAGGAAGATGATCTGCGGAAGTTTTTCATAGATGCACCGGACATTACGTATTTATTTTTGAAAGTGGTATCCATTTGCGGTATCTTTGGCTCTTGTAGAAGATGTGAATTGTGCGATTTACGCTTACATGACATCAAGGAAGAAGGAAGCGTATCTAAGACAGTGAAGACTCGACGTTTTACTATTGCCGACAATGATGGAATTAGATATGTGCATTTGGTGAAGGAGTATTTATCATTGCGCCCGAAAAATGTAAGTACCGACAGAGTTTTCTTACGGTATGATAAGGGAAAGTGCACCAATCAAGTGGTTGGTATTAATACATTTGGATCATGTCCATTGCAAGTTGCACGATACCTTAAATTAGACGATTCTGAAAAATACACGGGACATGCGTTTCGACGTACGTCCGCTACCATAATGGCGAATAGCGGCATGACAATAGATCAAATCCAACGACAAGTAGGATGGAAATCGGCAGCTGTGGCGACTGGTTACGTTGAAGAGAGTATTAGCAATAAGAAGAATGTTTCAAACATTATTGGGAGTGCCATTAATGGAAATGCAACCTCATTGACTTCCGAGAATATTAGCAGCATTTCCTCTGATTTAAAAAACGGAAGTATTAATATTTCAAACAATTCCAGCTGCACTTTTAACATTTATTTAAAAAAAATTAATTTTGTTAAATATTTGAATATTAAATAATTAAATAATAATTAAAGAGTTGACATTTTTTAACTTCACGTTTCTTATGTTGTTGAAGTTGCCATGGTAACTTTAAAACACGCGCGTTTTTGAAAGTTGGATTTAAGCACGCTGATGCGTACTTTAAATAAGCATTATAGGATACCAATAAAAAAAAAACTTAATGCTAATTATCACATTCCAATAGTATTTTAAAGTTATTGACCTTCTGAATTGATATAAATTTTACCTTATAATATTTTTAATGCATTAATTAAAGTTAATTGAACTGATTAGTAATTGTTTTGAATGTTGATATGATTACAATACGGAAATGAATTATATTTTAATTGACCTACTGAAAAGTGCTAGAATGCATTTTAGCTTTATTTACACTTTTCTAAGTAAGTTTTGACAATTATGCGTTTTGAATTAATTTATTTATATACAGGGTGATTGGAAACTATAACCCAACCAACCAACAAAAACCTGTTTAATTTCTAAATTAAACAAAACTTGACTCAAATTTTATAATTAAAAGGAATTTGGAGCAAAAGACTGAATTTTATTTTTAATTTATTATTTAATAACTTCAAAATATTGGGAAATGATTTTTGATATTAAATTTTTGTGTAATTAGATTTATTTTATTATAATTAATTATTAGAAATAAATCCAATATGAAAAAAAAGATTTTTCAAAGTAAGAAGGCCGTAACCCCTTTCTTACCTTGTAATAGTCAGATACGGCCTTTTCACTTTGTAATTTTACCAATATTTAACAAGTTATACAGATATAACTACCTACAAAAATGCATATTTTTTTAAATAAGAAGAAATGGAAAGTATTATCAATATAGTTATAGCTAAAAATAAATCCAATAGATCCTTAAAAATGGATGGTTAATATAAAGTTTACATTCCAATTGTTTCATAATTATTGTTCTCCTTATCTTCGAGGCTAAAATTTCGGCGGAATTTCTTTAAGGTTCAAAAATTTGCCTATGATAAAAATGCAATAAATAAAAATTTGTGAAGTAAATATTTTGATGTTTAAAATAAATTTTGATATGATATTTAGTATAAAATATGTTTTCCTGTCTTGATCATCACATTAAACTGTAAAAATATAAAAATGATGCTTGTATGTAAATGTGTTATTTAATTTAGAACAATTTTATAAAAATTTTGTTATAGATGCCTGTAGTTTTCGAACTCCCCAAGGAACAAATTGATTCTGCTAAGGATTTGCACACAGCCATTCAAGTAACCGCTTTGGAAGCCATTAAGTCTGTTGATATCCCCAATGTTGAAAATGGAATCGAAAAAAAGGGTTTACTTTTGGAAAGTAACCTGTTTGCTAAAACTATTAACACTATAATTTTTCATTTACAAAATTTAGTTGTAAGTAGTTAAATTGATTCGGTTCGATGAGAAGTATAAAATAAATCGTTTAAGGCTGATTTGGCAGACGGCGGGGAAGGAAAACAAAATTTAGCGCAACTGATTGAAAAATTGGTGCAATCTTCGTATGGAGTGCTCAGTGAAATTAATAAAAATCCGCAAGATTTAAAAAGAAGTTGAAAGTAAACCTTCAACAAGTGGCAACTGTATCGGTATATTTGTTGGAAATTATTGAGAAAAAGGAGTTACCTAGTGAGTGATATTCGGGTCATTCCATATGAAATCAACCAAATTTTTGCAATTATTTTCATGTCCCTCGTCGATTTTGGTCAAATTTGGTGTGCTTTTAAATTATACCAAATAAACTTGCCCGTATTTTTTTGTTTCCCTCCCCCCCCTCCCAAGTGGCCCGTTTACATTATACAGCCTTTCAAAAAAGAAATCAAATTTGGCTTGTAAAGCTTTTCATAAAATGAAAACATTGAATAGGCTTTTTCAGTGAGTTTTATCATATTAATAAATAAGGTCACAAAATGGGGTCATGATCAAATTTTGACTTTGAGTGCCCCTCCCCCAAATATTTGGTAATTTAAAATTCTCAAAAAAATACATTATCTTTATTATACTTTTGGCTATTTGTATACCAATTTTGGATTAGGCACGCTTTTGGTTTTCTTTTGTAATTTTGGTCAAGTGTTTCGATTTATGACCACGATCATTCATTTCGATGTCACTCCTAAACCAAAAGCGTGACCACTGTAAAATTTGGTATCCTCCTAGTCAAAAGTATAATCAAAATTTGATCAAGGCCACCATTTCCTATTCAATATCAAATTTGACTTATTATGAAGGGCTGTATAATTTAAACGAGCCACTTTAGGGCCAAACAAAAAAATACGGGTCCGTTTATTTGGCATAACTTATAAGTATATCTACTAAATTTGTGCAAAATCGAAGAGGGACATGAAAATAAGTTGGTTGATTTGATAGTGGAATAACCCATACTATTTTTTTTCAGGAAATAGCCAAACACTTTTCTTTGCATTGGGCGATATACTGCGTGCAATTGATTTGGTTAAAATTCGCAACCAAATTTTAAATAAATCCCCAGATAGCATTAAAGAGTTCTTGAAAGAAGACATTAAACGTATTTGCAATGCGATAAACAATATTACACTCATAAATGATAAACTCGCTTTGTATCGCATTATCAAAGCTATCAATAACCATTCTAAGCATGTGGAAGGAATTGTAGATGTTTTTCTGCAACAGCATGTAAGTCATTTTTGCAAAATATACTCTTTAAAATTTGAAATTGTCTTGTTCAGGGCGACCAATATCCTGAAGATATTCGTAAGTTAATGATGGATACCTGCAAAGAGCTGAATGATGCGGAAGGTGAATTACAAAAACTGTACAGGGATACAAACGATATTCCGAGTTTGATAAGTTTCGTGGCCGAAAATGTGAGCAAGAGATGTGAAGCCATAGCGAAATTAGTTTGTTCGTTGGAACTTGGAAAAGGTAAGCAAAATTTTGATTTAGTTACAGCAAAATGGAGCAACTGCACATGAAGAGAGTCGATTTGAAGTTCTGACATTTTTGTTTTATAGTTGTCGGGTCTTCCGGTGAAACTCCTGCTGTGAGTGATGACTCCCAACAAATTTCGAGTCGTAAAATGATGATCAGGCATTAGTTCCATAAAAATAAAAGAATAATCTTCCGATATAACCAAGCAATGAAAATGTATAATAAATCAATAGACCAAATATAAAATTAATGTTAATGGTAAAATTTTGAAATAAAAGATAAAAGGAAATACTTCCGCAATGATTTTTTAAAAATTTTGAATTTATTTAAGTTAATTTGTACGCTATTACTTAGGTTGTGCAGCCTAAAGGCCGCACGGGGAGACGCATCAATTTATTTATTATACACCAATGTATTTATTAACAAAAAATATAATTTAAAAATAAATACCTGACCATGGAAACATTACAAAATCCCACATAGACGGTCATATAGCTTTTCCAGGCGTCTATTTGAAATTTTGGACATTAGAACATGAAGGAAACCCTAGGAACATCTGCCGTCTGACCCGGGTGCCATTCTCCAAGATGGCGATTCGAGAGCAAAAATTGAGTTTAAGAATTTTTTAACCTATTTTATGGTCTTCATAATTTTTACGAAAATTTGTTCATGTAGTAGGCTGAACGTGTATCTTTATTTTCCATGTTCATTTTGTTTGTATTTTTTGAACTTTTTTGAATAATAACAATAAATACGAAAAAAATGTATAAACACTTTTTGTAAAGGATTCTATAAGCTTTATTTTTTATATGAAACATATTATTCCGATATCACTAATAGTTAGCGAGATATAAGCAAAAAACTAAAAAGGGGTGCTATTTTTCCAAAATGGCGGATCGAGCGCAACTGATTTCGTTCAGGACTTTTAGTATATTTAATAATACCCCAAATTAAACATCATTGTTAAATTTCAAGAATTCATTAATTTTTTGATTGGACTATTATAAGTAAGTACGGCACTGTACGAAATATTCTTTGATTTTAGGTTATGTTTATAATTTGATATTATAAGTCGGACGAAAATGTTTCCGATTCGTTTGATGTATTCAACCCTACGAATTTCTACAAAAAATTTCGTAAATCTGAACCGAATTGCACTGTCAGCAGTAAAACCATCGACATGTGTAAGTGCAATCGGTAGCAAGGACTACTCCACAACCTTGCTAGGAAATGTGCACCAACGACAAGACACACCGAGCCTTTTAAATAATCCAACGTTAATTCAAATCAGTAACGACATCAACACTCGTGGTGTGATTAAATATTCAATGGGAAAAGGTAAAAGAAGAACAGTGAAAGCCGTAACAGATCGCTTCTTTCGTTTACGTTGGGGTGGATGGATACGTACAATTGCTGGACGGTTTAGAAGACAGTACAGGAAGCGACCGGCAAGAAAAATAAGAGTACAGCAGCACGTTTTATGCAATGCCACCCAATCCAAATTATTAGATAAAATGGTAACCAGTTTTTGGAGGAGACCGAAATATTATGTCGACGATCCGTATGAACCTTATCATGCCCGGGAAGAATTTCAGTTTACTGCAAGGAAGCCGAAACCTTATTTTCCACCCGAAGATTGTAAATAATAATTATAGTAAAATAAAGTTTTAAGTTAATTTTATTGTTGATTATTTTTTAAACTTGATTTACATTAAAATCCTTAAAACTACACTATAAAAAAGCACGTAAAAATACATTCAAATACGTGTAATTTTACATTCAAAATTATACTAAAATTACATATTGTGTAATATGTATTTTTACTTTCCGAACCCCTAGGTAAGGAAAGTATTGTTATCAGACAAAATTTGACCCCCCAATTTTTTGACAGATGTTCACGTTTTGAGGTCCCCTGAATCCATTTTTATCATTTTTGGAAGGATGTCTGTATGTATGTGTGTGTATGTACGTCTGTGAACACGATAGCGTCTAAACGAAGCAAGCAAATCATTCCAAATTTTGCATATAAGCTTTTTCCTGTCGTAGGACGAAGCCAGATGAAAAAAAATAAAATGGTGTAACGGGAAAGGGGGGTTTACCTGGAGCTATTATGACATTATGCGTCATAACTTCGAAACGAAATTAAATATGTAAAAATATTAATAACAAAAAATTAGCGCTATGGAATATCCTACATTTTTTGTCCTACAAGTTTTTCTCTAAAATATACAGGGCGTTTCAAAAATTTTTGTATTTGTAAAAAATTTTGTATTTGTAAATAAAATAGTAAACCGCATTCTACTAACGAAAATAAGATGAAAAGTTTCTAATAACATGGGTCCAAAAATGCTTCGTTTGCAAGATATAGGCATTCAAAAGTTTTATTCTTCCTATTTTGGCAAACTATGAAATTTTTCATCGATTTACTGTTGAAATTATGTAACCATTTTATTTAAAAATATAATATAAAAATTTGCGTCTGTTCGGAAAGTTATGCGATGGCCACATCAGATTTTTATTAATATTTTGAATGTAAAAATTACACGTATTTGAATGTATTTTACGTGCTTTTTTTACAGTGTATCTTAGAAATTTCTCCTCCGTTTCTCAACCTCCACAGTTGATGATTTTTATAGACCAGTGCTTAGGAGTCGTCCATAAATTACGACACGCTCCTAGGGGGGGGGGTTCCGACCCTTGTGACGTTGGAGGGCGGGGGGTTTCAAAAATTTTGCCGTCACAAAATATATAAATTCAACTATGGATTTGCTGCAACTTTTGTCTGCAAAATTTTCCTCTAAATTCATTATTTCGAATAATTTTCCGAGAACACAGAAAATTTTAATCAATTGTTCAACATAATTTTCACAAATCATAAAATTTAAACATTTTTCTCAATTCAACTATGGATTTGCTGCAACTTTTGTCTGCAAAATTTTCCTCTAAATTCATTATTTCGAATAATTTTCCAAGAACACAGAAAATTTTAATCAATTGTTCAACATAATTTTCACAAATCATAAAATTTAAACATTTTTCTCAATTCAACTATTAATTTGCTACAACTTTTGTGTGCAAACTTTTCCTTTAAATTCAGTATTTCGAATAATTTTCCAGAAACACAGAAAATTTTAAGCAATTGTTCAACATAATTTTCACAAATCATAAAATTTAAACATTTTTCTCAATTCAACTATGGATTTGCTACAACTTTTGTGTGGAAAATTTTCCTCTACATTCAGTATTTCGAATAATTTTCCAGAAACACAGAAAATTGTAATCAATTGTTCAACATAATTTTCACAAATCATAAAATTTAAACATTTTTCTCAATTCAACTATGGATTTGCTACAACTTTTGTGTGGAAAATTTTCCTCTACATTCAGTATTTCGAATAATTTTCCAGAAACACAGAAAATTGTAATCAATTGTTCAACATAATTTTCACAAATCATAAAATTTAAACATTTTTCTCAATTCAACTATTGATTTGCTACAACTTTTGTGTGCAAAATTTTCCTCTAAATTCAGTATTTCGAATAATTTTCCAGAAACACAGAAAATTTTAAGCAATTGTTCAACATAATTTTCACAAATCATAAAATTTAAACATTTTTCTGAATTCAACTATGGATTTGCTACAACTTTTGTATGGGGTCGTCCATAAATTACTTCACGCTCCTAGGGGGGGGGGGCTACCGACCCTTGTGACAATGGGTGGCGGCGGGGTTTCAAAAATTGTGATGTCTCAAAATATATAGATGAATTATTTTATTATAAGTATTTAAAAAAAACTATTTTCTGAGTGGCTATGCCACTGAAGCCAGTGGTGTAGCCAGGGGGGGGACGGAGGGCTAAAAACAGAAATTTGAAAAATTGGGGGGTTCAAGAATATGTGACGTAAAACTTGGAGGGTTCTAGGTTTGTGTGACGGAGGGGTGGAGGGGGTTAAAAATTGCCTAAAATTGCGTGACGTAATTTATGGACGACCAGAGGTGCAGTCGTAAAAAAAGAGGTACCGGGGCGGTCAAAAAATGAATGGATATCTCCATATATCACCCCCCCCCCCCCCACCCCGCTTACATAAACGATCATCCAGACGTGTCGATCTTACAATAAGTTTTATTTATTATAATTTTTCTTTTCCAATTACTCACCCAGTATCAGTAGGTACTTAGAATAAAGCCCAAAGCTCGTTCTTAGTATCGGCTGCTGCTAATGCGATGTTGTGGTCAAAGTGTCGCGACTGTGAGCTTTCTGCTGATCTGTGGTGAATCGGCCACGATTTTACGTATTCACAGGGTTGAAAAATGTTCAGTGGAGGTCCGTTTAACTTGATGAACATTAATGCCGCGACATTTTTCAACAATAGCTTCGTACGTAGTGGTGACACTACCAGATTCATTGCACTGAATCCCCTTTCGCACTCGGCAGTGCTGCAGGGCAGAACGTCCATACATTGGGTCAAGGGAAGCATGGACGCGGGAACCCGACGTCCTCCGCTTTCGTAGAAATCGCGAAAACCACCGAGAATTGTACGACTGTTGTCCAGGCGAAAACGCGCGCAAAGATTAAGAATGTTCGTTTCTCCGAATCGCACGTCCATTCTCTCTTCATCCTGTTCATCCCAAGTTTCCGGATTAAGGACATCCATATCAGCTAAAAGATTTACGTATTCAGATCGCTCAGTCTCGTTCCCCGCTAATTGACGATTTGACGCCGTTGTTGCAAAACATCGGGATTCCAAGTTATTCGCGAGACTGGTCAAGAATTGGAGCATGTTGATTACAATCACCCTGGAATTGTTTTTCAACGTTATTCCTTTAAACTTCATGGTGTGTTTTGCATTTTCGGATAGGATTTCGCATTCCCCAGGCGTATTTTTCATGGAAAGGAGCACCCTTATTGTGCGCCTTATTAGTTTATCAGCCTTTGGGATAGTGCACAGGCGATCTTGAAGTTGAAGTGAGAGTGATGATAGTTCTTCCAAAACATCATACATTAAAGCAAGGTCGCACAAAAATTCAACTGACTCCAAGCGCCAAAATAGGCCCCTAAATTTGGCGCGTTCTTTGTCGTTTCGTGACGTATCGTCCGCCGCGGCTTTAAAGTGAGTTACCAATGCTGGGTAACTCTTCCAAACCGACTTGAAAGTCACAAAGCTACTTGCTACCCAACGAACACCTAAAACACGACTTATTTTTGTGATGGCAACTTCCAAGTCTAGAGCAATTTTTTTTAGCTGATTTAAGTTCTTTGTAGACTGGCTGTACAGGGAGTACAAGGTATCCATGAACCCTCGAAAGTTGTTTATTGAATTGATGTCCGAAATTGTATCATGAACAGCTAATTCTAGCCTGTGATTTAGACAATGCCAAATCAATATGTCCGGGCGTCCCAGTTTATTTTTAAGAAGAGTCGCCACACCTGAGCGCTTCCCTAACATAACACTCGCACCATCAGATGCAAAACACACGAGATTCTCTTTTAGATATTCTTGGGACAAACCGTACGATTCGAGACACTGTAAAAGTCCACCAACCACAGTCGCTGCTTTTTGATCACTCAGTGGCACTAAATCGAGAAATATCATTTCTTCTTTCAAATCAATTACTGTTTTGATATAGACAATTAAGGCAGACTCTTTTCCTAGAGTGGTTGATTCGTCAATCAGAATTGACAGTTTCTTTTCATCGAGTAACAATTTCGAAGTTAATTTTTACCTGAACTCTTTGGCGATGTGTGTAATAATCTCACTGGAACTTGTTCGAGAATGAAGGGTGATCCCCAAGTCCAGGCTTGTTTGTTGGCTTAATTTAGAAATTAAACAGGTTTTTGTTAGTTGGGTGAGTTCTAGTTTAGAACCATCCTGTATATTAATAATTTAAGTAAATATGCAAAATTGTACAAATTTATTAGAAAAGTGTAAATAAAGCGAAAATGCATAATAACACTTTTCAGTAGGTCAATAAAATAATTCATTTCCGCATTGTCAACATTTAAAACAATTAATAATCAGCAAGTAATGCATTTAAAATTATTATGGAAAATTTATATCATAAGTCATCAGATTAATACCTTTAATTTAATTGGAATGTGATAACCTAGCTATTAAGTTTTTGTATAAATACCTGTAGTTAAAACTTAATAAAGTAGTAGCATTTGAATTTACGACTTGAATGTTATTCAACAATAAGTTAGGAAAGGGTACTTCTAGCCACCCTTCTTCCTAATTTAGAGTAATCATTAGAACTTACAACTCTAGTGGTTCTCAATTCAACTAAATTAAGACGGGTACTTCTTGTCACCCCTAATCTTAATTTAGACATGGTCCTTCGAACCTTTAGAAGATAAACCATCAGCAACATCAAATCAACGGTCCAAACAAGAGATCGCACAGCAACACAACATACAACATACAACAGCATCAAATCAAATACAAGGGTCCACACAGCGACGCCAAAATAAAAATACAAGGGTCCACAGCGACGCCAAAGCAATAAAAATACAAGGGTCCACACAGCGACGCCAAGCAACAAGAAGAATAAAATACAAGGGTCCACACAGCGACGCCAAAGCAACAAGAAGAATAAAATACAAGGGTCCACACAGCGACGCCAAAGCAACAAGAAGAATAAAATACAAGGGTCCACACAGCGACGCCAAAGCAACAAGAAGAATAAAATACAAGGGTCCACACAGCGACGCCAAAGCAACAAGAAGAATAAAATACAAGGGTCCACACAGCGACTCCAAAGCAACAAGAAGAATAAAATACAAGGGTCCACACAGCGACGCCAAAGCAACAAGAAGAACAAAATACAAGGGTCCACACAGCGACGCCAAAGCAACAAGAAGAATAAAATACAAGGGTCCACACAGCGACGCCAAAGCAAGGAGAAGAATACAATACAAGGGTCCACAGCGACGCCACAGAAGAATCTAAATACAAGGGTCCACACAGCGACGCCACTAGAAGAAACAAAATACAAAGGGTCCACACAGCGACGCCACTAGAAGAATAAAAAAAAAACAAGGGTCAAGAAGGCACCACAAGCAAATACATTATCATGGTCTTCACTGTTAACTATCAAAATACAAGGGTCCACAGCGAAGCCACAAGAAAATACAAGCAACGAGCAAGATCAGAACGAGATACAGAGATGGGTGCCCAAGCAAGACGGTTAAGAAAACATCAAATACAAAAAATATATGGGTCAACCAACGCTTATGCATCAAAAAAGTTTTGTTCAAGATGTATCTGTTGCGGTCAACAACATATCATCTACGACTGCAGCGAATTCAAGAACATGAATCCAGCGGAAAGAAGAAGAGAAGTGACAAAAAACAAAGGGTGTTGCAATTGTTTAATCTATCATGACACGACCGCACCATGCTTCAGCAAGAGAAGCTGTAAAATTTGCTTCAGAAAACATCATACGTTATTACATGATGATTGGAAACCAACGAATTCAAGATTTGGAAATTGGAAACCACAGCAATCATCCACAAGACAGTATAATTCTTATCAAGGGCAAAATCAAGTCAGATCAAACCACACAAATACAAAACAAAACCAAAAGCACACCACAGAAGATAGAAATATTCCAACAGGGTCTTATACAACTAACCAGGACCAAAGTACAGTGTTATTACCAACAGCGTTAGTATGCACCACATCTTACATGGGCAATATGGAATATTTGAGAGTCCTTATCGACTCCGGGAGCCAAGCAGCACTGATAACTGAAGAAGCCGCACAACGATTAGGATATCCCAAGCAAAAAATGGTAGCAGAAATAGCAGGGATAAGCGATGCAAATCCAAAAGTATCCAAATATCAAATACAAGTTACAATTAGACCACGAGTTCCAAGCGAGTTTTCGTTAAAAATCAATTTCAAGATACTTCCAACATTAACACAAAATCATCCAGATCAACATATGGATATGGATTTATCTTGGGACAACGAGTTATTAGCAGATCCAACGTTCAAGCAAAGAGGCCCAATAGACGCAATATTAGGGGCTGACGAATTAAGCCGCATCATTCAACAAGGTTTACGAAGAATGGAGAATGGACTAGTCTGCCAAAACACCCAACTAGGATGGATCCTGTCAGGCAGCATGTCACACCAAAATCAACAACCAATCAAAATAAGCAGTATGATCAGCCGTTATGAAGAAGACAAAAAATTACAGAAATTTTGGGAACAAGAAGTAGTCGAAAATAAGAAGCCCATGTCAGTAGAAAACGAAAAATGCAAGGCACATTATGCGGAAAAAACCAAAAAAGAAGAATTCGTCCACAACATTAATAAAACACCATTTAAAAAAGATCAACCAAGAAACAAAAAACTTCGAAATCAATACAACAAAGAAGAACCGAAACAATCATCAATTGCAGCAAAGGCAAATACATTGCTAATATTATTATTAGTAGTCTTAATAAACGTAATAACAATACAAGCAGAAAACATTAATATTACGAAATTGGATTCAGGCATTTTTAAAATTTCTTTTGGAGGCGGCAGCTTACATGAACTAATACCACCAGTTCATGTAAACAACATGATGACAACAAATTTAAGTTCCAGATGGAAATTAGTCCAAAAACTCAAGCATGACTTTTGGAAGGCATGGTCATCGGAGTATTTAAATCAACTACAAAAAAGATACAAATGGCAATCAAAACACAGAAACCTTCAAATAGGAGACATAGTAATCATCAAAGAAAAAGACATCAATCCCAGTCAATGGCCATTAGTAAAAATTAGTAACAAACATCCAGATCCAGACGGCACACTACGAGTCGTCAGTGTCAAAAAAGCAAAGGGCCAAACAACGCGGAAAAGTGTTCACCATTTAATACCATTACTTGAGTACGACACTTCAGAAGAAGATTCAAAATTATCAATTTCAGCAGTTCAATGACCAAAACGCCACTACCCATACGCCATTCTTTTGGAGGTGGCAATATGTTTAATTTAGAAATTAAACAGGTTTTTGTTAGTTGGGTGAGTTCTAGTTTAGAACCATCCTGTATATTAATAATTTAAGTAAATATGCAAAATTGTACAAATTTATTAGAAAAGTGTAAATAAAGCGAAAATGCATAATAACACTTTTCAGTAGGTCAATAAAATAATTCATTTCCGCATTGTCAACATTTAAAACAATTAATAATCAGCAAGTAATGCATTTAAAATTATTATGGAAAATTTATATCATAAGTCATCAGATTAATACCTTTAATTTAATTGGAATGTGATAACCTAGCTATTAAGTTTTTGTATAAATACCTGTAGTTAAAACTTAATAAAGTAGTAGCATTTGAATTTACGACTTGAATGTTATTCAACAATAAGTTAGGAAAGGGTACTTCTAGCCACCCTTCTTCCTAATTTAGAGTAATCATTAGAACTTACAACTCTAGTGGTTCTCAATTCAACTAAATTAAGACGGGTACTTCTTGCCACCCCTAATCTTAATTTAGACAGTGGACAAACAAGCCTGTGGTTTGTTGTTTGTTGCTTTTGGCAATATAATATGCAGTATTAAATATACACTCTGTTTTTTTCACGTGTGTCTCGTATTGTTTCAAAATAATGTTCTCAAAAGATCTGTTTTCGGCTTCAGCGAAGATAATCAAGGCACTTGCGTGGGCTGCTGACGCTTGATGAACTGATATTTTAGTCCTCAGAGATTTTAAATTCTGCTCCCTACTGGTCCCGTTATAACCAACTCCGCATTTTACCCATTCATGGCTAAGACTCAACCCTTGCGTTTTATTTGCGCCCAAATTCTTAACTTTTGCACACACACTGCATCCTATTTTATTGTTTTTAGCCACGAGCCAGTTATGCTTCTGCTTCCGCTCCTCCCACTGCGCTTCTGACCACACGTCAGGAAACGAAATATCACGCACATTTTCTTCAACATCTTCGATTAATGTTTGAGCACTCGCACTCAAATCCCCGGCTGTATCAGTATCACTACTTGTACTAGGCACTTCCTGATCTGGCTTTGAAACTTTACTAGTAAAGAAACTAGTTAGCGTTCCCTGTGTGCTTTTTCGTTTCATTGTGCGCAAATTAAAATACAATCAACTGAATCAACTAAGCGTCTGCACCCTGGAACTTTTCGCGATCGACTGACGAAAGAACGGCAATAATAGTAGTGTGGTAGTAGTGTTTGAGTTGTGGTTTGTTGAGTTGGTAGCTGTTATACTCCGAACACTATACGCTAGGATTTGATTTAAGCGATGGTTTTAGAAATTCACGGAATTTACGGAAGCCGCGTTTCCTGTCGGTTTTGTGCTGTCTGCAGCGAGAAAATAATACACTTTCGTCTAAAAGTTGCTTAGAGCTGTTATATTTAATCAGAACTCTATATTATGGGATTTGATCAACTAAAATGTAAGCAAATTGCTGGACCAAATATACCAATTCACATTGCTTTATCAAAATTGAAAATGTTAATGCATATTTTCTGTCGACGAGGCAGGGCGCGCGCCCTGCCTCGTCGACAGAACCTGGACGGGGCGCCGCTCCGGCTCCAAAAGAAGTACCGGGGCGCCGCCCTGCCCCCACTGCATGCCTGTGGACGACTCCTTAGACGTGATTTTTGATCAAAATACAGAAAAGTAGAAATCTTCAAATACCCGACAATTTGTTTAAAAAAATGTAGGAAATTCCATAGCGCTAATTTTTTGTTATTAATATTTTTACATATTTAATTTCGTTTCGAAGTTATGACGCATAATGTCATAATAGCTCCAGGTAAACCCCCCTTTCCCGTTACACGATTTAATTTATTTTCATCTGGCTTCGTCCTACGACAGGAAAAAGCTTATATGCAAAATTTGGAATGATTTGCTTGCTTCGTTTAGACGCTATCGTGTTCACAGACGTACATACACACATACACACATACATACAGACATCCTTCCAAAAATGATAAAAATGGATTCAGGGGACCTCAAAACGTGAACATCTGTCAAAAAATTGGGAGGTCAAATTTTGCCTGATAAAAAAATGCTACATGTTTATCTGCTATCGCTGCTAAAACTAAGCGAGATAGCGAAAAAATCAAAAGGAATTTTTTATAAAGCATGAAATAATCTTTAAAAAATCTGATGTGGCCATCGCATAACTTTCCGAACAGATGCAAATTTTTACATTATATTTTTAAATAAAATGGTTACATCATTTCTACAGTAAATCGATGAAAAATTTCATATTTTGCCAAAATCGGAAGAAAAAAACTTTTGAATGCCTATATCTTGCAAACGAAGCATTTTTGGACCCATGTTATTAGAAACTTTTCATCTTATTTTCGTTAATAGAATGCGGTTTACTATTTTATTTACAAATACAAACATTTTTTACAAATACAAAAAATTTTGAAACGCCCTGTATATTTTAGAGAAAAACTTGTAGGACAAAAACTGTAGGAAATTCCATAGCGCTAATTTTTTGTTATTAATATTTTTACATATTTAATTTCGTTTCGAAGTTATGACGCATAATGTCAAAATAGCTCCAGGTAAACCCCCCTTTCCCGTTACACGATTTAATTTATTTTCATCTGGCTTCGTCCTACGACAGGAAAAAGCTTATATGCAAAATTTGGAATGATTTGCTTGCTTCGTTTAGACGCTATCGTGTTCACAGACGTACATACACACATACACACATACATACAGACATCCTTCCAAAAATGATAAAAATGGATTCAGGGGACCTCAAAACGTGAACATCTGTCAAAAAATTGGGAGGTCAAATTTTGCCTGATAAAAAAATGCTACATGTTTATCTGCTATCGCTGCTAAAACTAAGCGAGATAGCGAAAAAATCAAAAGGAATTTTTTATAAAGCATGAAATAATCTTTAAAAAATCTGATGTGGCCATCGCATAACTTTCCGAACAGATGCAAATTTTTACATTATATTTTTAAATAAAATGGTTACATCATTTCTACAGTAAATCGATGAAAAATTTCATATTTTGCCAAAATCGGAAGAAAAAAACTTTTGAATGCCTATATCTTGCAAACGAAGCATTTTTGGACCCATGTTATTAGAAACTTTTCATCTTATTTTCGTTAATAGAATGCGGTTTACTATTTTATTTACAAATACAAACATTTTTTACAAATACAAAAAATTTTGAAACGCCCTGTATATTTTAGAGAAAAACTTGTAGGACAAAAACTGTAGGAAATTCCATAGCGCTAATTTTTTGTTATTAATATTTTTACATATTTAATTTCGTTTCGAAGTTATGACGCATAATGTCAAAATAGCTCCAGGTAAACCCCCCTTTCCCGTTACACGATTTAATTTATTTTCATCTGGCTTCGTCCTACGACAGGAAAAAGCTTATATGCAAAATTTGGAATGATTTGCTTGCTTCGTTTAGACGCTATCGTGTTCACAGACGTACATACACACATACACACACACACACATACATACAGACATCCTTCCAAAAATGATAAAAATGGATTCAGGGGACCTCAAAACGTGAACATCTGTCAAAAAATTGGGGGGTCAAATTTTGCCTGATAACAATACTTTCCTTACCTAGGGGTTCGGAAAGTAAAAAACGTTCCCAAAAGTAAACATCTGAGATTTGTAGTTTAGGCATGCGAGTCTTACGAAGTTGTCCTCTTGATACGCCAACTTTAAGATAAAATCGTGATTTCGTCAAATCCAAATATTTTGGTTGTAAACATTTCAAATTTTTTTTTGAAAATCGTCATTTAAGCAGGTTCTAATTTTTTATTGGTAGATGTCGTTGGAGTAGTTCAATTTGACAGGTTTAGTTCAAACGTTACTTGTCTAACCAAGAATCTAAAAGTATAAACAAATGTTGTTTTAACTTGCTTATTGTTTAGTTTTAGTATAAATATATATGATTAAAGATGAATAATATAATGAAACAGTTATCAATTTTGTACGAACAAGAATTATATTCGGATATAGCCCGAGTGGTGAGTACTATAATTTCTTATCAAACCACCCCAATTATCTGTTCTTCGTTGACAGGCCGAACTAGCAATCACTTACTGTGACCAAAAGCAAGATATAATCACCCACATTGCTAAGTACCAACTGTACGTCTACAGCGGTGAAGCATTTTATAACCTCCAGCAGTATTCGTTTGCTTTAGCTGCATATTCGAATGCGTTGCAAATTCGAAAATACATAATTAAATCTAAAAGTGTAACAGAACTACAGGAAGGTGAAAAGTCCTTTTTTAACGATGTGGATATTAAGTATAAGGTTTACCTGTGTTGTTTAAAATTGAAACAGCTGCAGCGAGGGATAGACGTCCTTCAAAGTATACCAGGAAGGGTTAGAACGCCTAAAATTAACATGGCCTTAGCTAATTTGTACAGAGATACCGGCATGGAACGACCCGCAATTGCGTGCTATAAGGAAGTCATAAAAGAGTGTCCTTTAGCGTTGGATGCTGCCGAAAATCTACTGAAACTTGCAATTAAGGTAATTTTTTCCGAATTACTTTATTCTTTTACAGTTTAATTTTTTTAAGGGAATCGATGTTAATTCGATGATACTAGAAGCTACAATTGATCTAGGCTGGATTAACACTTGGGTGCGAGGACTAGCGGAGATGCAGTGTAGTGAATTTAGTAATGCGGCTGCAACGTTTAAAAGTTTGGATTCTCCCGGTTTGCTTAAAGGTAACACATCTGTTTTGGTCAACCTGGCACGTTGCTATAACTACTTGTGTGAAGATGTGAAAGCTTTAAACGTTTTTCAGAGGGTAATTTTAGTTTTCATATTAAACGCTTTTTGATTTAAACATTTTAGGTTGTACGAAGCGATCCCATTTTTATAGACGGTCGTGACTTGTATGCAATGTTATTGGCTCATTCTTCTAACAAAGAGCATCACCGTGAGCTAGAACGCTTAATACCAGACTTTGATACCTCTTTGTGGACTTGTGAGCATTGGAATGTTATGGGATTTCATGCAATTACGACCAACAAATTTGATAGAGCTGTTTATTTTGGTCAACAAGCACTCAATTTAAATAAGAAGAGTGTTGAAGGAATTTTACTGAAAGCGGAAGCTTTTTTGCAACTCAAAAAGTTTCCAGAAGCTGTTGCCCACTACAGAGATGTAACTCATTCGAGTCCTCACAGGTAAGGTTGGGTAAGGTTAAGGTCAAAAAATGGGGGCCCTGACCGAACTTTTACTTCCAGTGGGCGCTCCTGAAAAAAGGTGTAATTTAAAATTCTCAAAAAAATATATTATCTTTATTATACTTTTGTCTACTTCCCTACCAAATTTCCAAGTAGGGAAGCTTTCGGTTTAGGAGTGACATAAAAATTAATTATCATGGTAGTGTAAAACTAAACTAAACGATGGTTTTTGTAGAGAATTTACTCAACTTTATTTTTAACTACCTAACATTTTGCTATCAAGTGAACCCAAACCAAGATATTCACGAATTTTCAAAAGTGTCCTTTTTCGCGTGGGTTTTTGGCGACCAATTCCGAGATCTTTACACTGCACAAAATTAATATGTTTTTTTATAGAGGTACAAATGAAACCCTATTTGGTAAGATTCTAGTTTAGGGGAAAATCCTCAAAACAAAAAAAGGGGTGGTGGAGGGGTGAGGGGGGTCATAATATACCCGTAAAACGCAAAAATTTCTTGGGGCAAACGCGTACTTACGGAGATATAACGTTTCGAAAGTTTCAACAAAGTAATCTAAAAAAAAATTTTTTTGCGCGCGATCGACCTGAATTTTTGCACACGCCTTCCTACCGACAATTCATCAGGGGAGTAGAATGAGTGAGGGGGGGATTTTTTTTGCTCAGTTTTTCGATATCTAGCGCCGTTTAGGAGTTACAGCTATTTAAAAAAATTAATTCTCCCCCCTTTTCCGGCAAAGTTACGCCTACAGATCTGATTTTTGTGAAATTCGGGTAGGTGGGGGTGTGATTAGTAGATATTAGTAATAAATATTCGCAAAAAAATGGAAAATAACCCGTGTATTGCCGAAAAAGTGAAAAAATTAAATTTTTAATTGTGGGGTAAAAAAACATAATAAACGATGGCTTGGCCAGAACTGCGAGCATCAAAAAACCTACCCTACGCCCCTCCGGGGCTCCGGGCGGTTTTTCGTGCTCAGAGGCGCTACGCGGCAGGGCTAAACATACGAGAAGGCGCCACCGATCAAGACCACCGGGATGAAGGCAATCGGGATTCGAGAGACCCTCAAAATAGCATTAAAAAGTATAGTCGCGGTATGGGGCAGTTATCTATTACGTTTAACCCCCAAAAAAGCGCGTAAAAACAAAAAATAATCGATGTTACATGTAAGAGTGACGAGCTGCATCTGCCGATCCGCAACCTTTACCTTTACCTGATATGTATTTGATGGAGCATCCCGGCGTAGCCGGCCTTCTCCTTCATCTGAAAAGATACATTAGTGACGTTGGAAGTTTTAGAGACCGGTGGGTCTCTGGGAATTGGCGCTTGGCGGTCTGTCTGGTAAAAACCTGGTTTGTGACTGTGGGTATGGATATGTGAAAAGAAAGTTTTTGCGTTTATCGTTATAGTAGAGTCCCTAATTCGAAGAAAGAAATTGTGGAATTTCTATTGATGACCCCGAAGTGAGTGGCTTCTACTTGGAACTAGTTAGAATTGGCAACTAGTGAAATTTTAGTGATGCTATGGGGGGTGATTTATCGGAGCTTGTGGAAATTGGTCAGAAAATTACACAAATCTAGTGAATAAATTCACTTTCGAAGAAGTTTGTGTAGCTTAGGCCTGTGAACCTACATTAATCTGTGTGATGGTGGGTTTTGGTCAGGTGTTGTCCATGGTCAGAAGTGACTTGGGACGGGGAATGAGGAAGTCGTCAGTATTGTATTGACCTAGTTGGTTTACTAGTGGGTTTTCCGAAAATTTGGATTTGTTGTAGAGGTTGGTGGCATGTTTGCGATTTAGGGTGCTAATGAGATCGAGTTTGGCATCCGCATGAAGTCGTCTGTTAGTGACGTAGTAGGGGGCGTTGAAAATGGCTCGAAGATTTTTGTTTTGAATGACTTGAAGTTTGTTTATGACCCTGGGGGGTGCGTAGCCCCAGACAGGGGAGGCATAAATCATTGTTGGGCGGATTATGGCTTTGTAAAGTCGTAGTTTGTTAGCGGGGGACATGATGCTGTCTTTGTTCATGAGGGCGAACAGTTTATTGAAAAGGGCTTTGGCTTTACCGGCTACGGCGGTGGTGTGGGCGTTCCAAGTGAGACGTCGGTCTATGGTAATTCCTAGGTACTTGACCTTGGTTTTCCATGGGATTTGCTCCTCAAACATCCAGACACTGGAGTTGTGAGGCTTGCAACGATTTCGAAACATGATCGCGGAACTTTTGCTCGAGTTAACCTCGATGCGCCAAGTTTCGTACCACCTTTCTAGGTCGTTGATCGCCTCCTGGAGGCGGGTAGTGGCTATTTCCGGGTGGATTGAGGACGTGTATATCGCAGTGTCATCTGCGTAAAGTGAGATTTTTGTTGCGGGATCTGAAGGGCCGATCCGCAAACGGCTAAGTCTAAGATTAGTTCAAGTTGCGCGGACCGTCAACAAAATGAGTGAGATTCCGGTGAGATTCCACCCGCGCGTCAGTGATACATGGTAAAATTAACGATTTTCAAAGTCGATTTTCTCCATCAAAAGTTGGTTTATCCGCCCATAAAATTGGTACCAGTGACTTCTAAATACATTAAACTATCCGAAAGTCACCAAAAAATATTGAAATTCGATGATGCACCTTACGTACCCTTCCCATAGTCGATGCAACATGTCCCTCTTAAATAATTAATTACAAGCAAATTATACATTTGCCCCAAAAGTTTTATAAGCATTTAATGATCATGATACAATAACACATCTTGGCACAAAATATGAAGCAGCTAGCACGCTTTTCCCCTAAACTAGATCTTACCCCCCTATTTCCACAATAAAACCCTTATTTAACAATGAAAATTTAAGATCTTCATTCTTACGTTACATTTTAGGTTCGACGGTCATCATGGTTTGGTGCAATGTTATATAGCACTGGGTCGCTTACGTGAAGCTACAAATATTGCCAACACTGCTTGCAAACTAATGAACAATTCAGCTGCATCTTTGACGGTATATTTCTTCACACCTTAGCAAGCAAACAACAAATAAAATTTACTTTTATTTCAGTTATGTGCATCAGTCTTGCTGAAAGACCCGATTAATAACTCGAGAGCCCGAAACCTGCTGGAAAAAGCAATCAAAGCAGATCCTAATTATATTCCTGCTGTGCGCTTACTAGCCGAACATTACGATTCCGAAAATTTATACGAAGAAGCTGCCAAGGTTTTAAAACGATGTTTAGAAGTAAATCCATCTTCGAGGATTCATCAAATGCTAGGGGATTGTTTTATGCGGCTTCAGAAGGACGACGAAGCTTTCGATCAGTACACTTCTGCGTTAAGGTATAATATTTCATTTAGTTTGTGAAGCAAACATTTAATTATTTTAAACTAGGATGGACACTCAAAATCACAGAGCCATCGAAGGTGTAAATAATATTGGTAGAACCTCTACAAACCAATTGAATGCAAATTATTATATGTCACCGGAAGGTGAAACCTCGACTTACTCGACTCAAGCTCCCACAGTTTCTGATCACGATGCCGATGTTGATAGCGATACGGATCAATGGTTAAACAATTCACGAGATATTATAAATTACGATTAAGTTTTTTTTAATTTAGATTTTATTTGATTTTATTAATTTAAAATAATTAATTATATATTTCTAATAGCCCAGTTTTTCCTATGGAAAAATTTCTTCTTCCTATTATTATAATAGGTTTAAGTCCTGTTATTTAACAGGTTTTAAAGGTTTTTCCTATGGAAAAATTTTTATTTGCAAAATAATGTTAAGTAGCCTGAAAGTATCGATTTTATTATAAATTAATTTTAAATTAATTTCAAGTCTGAAGTGAATAGGAGAGGGTTAAGCAAAACATTTGACACCTCAAATTTTAGGTAGACATGGAAAATAAAAGAATAATTATCAGATTTTTATTTTTTTTAATACCGTTTGCTTTTCCTCGAAAACTTGCAAAAACCAAGGGTGGATCCAATCAAAGTTTAAGTTTTATTAGCCAAATTTGTTGTTTGTGAGTAAATTTTATTTTAAATAAATGAGAAAGTACAACTTTTGAATTTAAAACAAAATGAATTTAGTTTTCAAATTTATGGAAATTCTAGTTGTACCTGTCTTTGTGCATGACTGAAATTAAATCAAATTTAAGATAAAAGAGTGTCATAAATTTTGAATGCTGAAAGTTTTTCTTTAATAGAAAACTTCTAAATTTTTTAATAAATCCAACCTGCTGGTTTAGGGTTGCGAATCTCTCTTGCTAGTATAATATGTTTTTATTTTAATCATTGTGGTCAAACTTTATTGATAAAATTTCAGCCAATATTTGTTTAAGCATCGATCAGAATATAATTTACCTATTCCTAAAAGTAGATTCCTTCATTCATAAGCTTTTCCATTTTTAAGAAATATAGTTATTCTGATTTCCAAAATTTACAAATCCGTTTGAAGGGTGGAATTAAACCCTACTACAACATTTTTCAAATAAAAATCAATGACATTTTTCCTGTAAATGCTGATGATATTCTATTTCCTTCCAAAGCTATCTGTCATCAACATTTCCATTCAGTTGTTTAGGATTTGTAATTTTTATGTAGTTACATTGTAAAGCGACGAGAACTTCTCATAAGGTTATGTATTTTTTCCAAACTGATAATCAATGGATACAAAAGTATAAAAAGTGAACCTCTAAGTATTCTGCAGTATCTTGAACACGGTTACAGTGAACGAAAGTCTCCGTATTTGATTTATGACACCAATAGACACACAGGTAATGTGGAAAAATAAACAGACAATTTGAAGTTGAAAAACTGTTTATTTATTAACGGAAATTATCAAACTTGATTTTAAAAGATATCCCTTAATTTTATCAACTTGTAAACATGGTTTGCAATATGTGGCTGAAATCAGAAATATATCATCTTCATATTCAGTTTTTTACAGTTGACCAAACAAATACTGATGAATTTTATTTTTACATTATATTATAAACTATTTCAACTTTTAACAACTTATCAGCATAAAATTACCTTTCTTATAGCATATCATAAAACAGTAATATCTAAGATCCCTTAATAATTACCTGAGATAGGATTATACGCGATACTTATATAGAAATGAATCTGAAGGTTAAATATACTACATTACATCGTACAAGTACACGTGTACTTTTAAAATGTAGCGCTAAAAAATTAGATTAATTCATTTCACAAAAACGACTTTTTGGAACGTGGAAATGATACGACCAGTAACAATATATTTATATTTGAGGTACATGAAAATTGTGGATTTGACCAGTTAATAGCCTTCTAAGCTTCTCCACAATATCCGAAAAAAATCATATGGGGGCCTTAAAGGCATGGTTACATCACCAAATTTGGAAGAGGGTTAACTGATACCCCGATAAATAACATATATTTGAGACACACTATTAGTCAGCGTATCAGTTAACCCTCTTCCAAATTTGGTGTTGTAATCATGCCTTTAAGACCCCCATATGATGTTTTTTTAGATTTATTTTGGATTAATTTTGAATAAATTATAAAGTCGGCCGTTTAACCAACTCAGACCCTGAATAATAGCGTGTCTCGAATATATGTTGTTTGTCAGCGTACCAGTTAACCCTCTTCCAAATTTGGTGATGTAACCATGCCTGTAAGGCCCCCATATGATTTTTTTTGGATTTATATTGGATTAATTTTGAATAAAATATAAAGTCGGCCGTTTAACCAACTCAGACCGTGAATAATAGTGTGTCTCGAATATATGTTGTTTGTCAGCGTATCAGTTAACCCTCTTTCAAATTTCGTGATGTAACCATGCCTCTAAGACCCCCATATGATGTTTTTTTTTTGATTTATTTTGGATTAATTTTGAATAAAATATAAAGTCGGCCGTTTAACCAACTCAGACCCTGAATAATAATGTGTCTCGAATATATGTTGTTTAGCAGCGTATCAGTTAACCCTCTTCCAAATTTGGTGTTGCAACCATGCCTTTAAGACCCCCATATGGTGGTTTTTTGGATTTATGTTGCATTAATTTTGAATAAATTATAAAGTCGGCCGTTTAACCAACTCAGACCCTTAATAATAGCGTGTCTCGAATATATGTTGTTTGTCAGCGTATCAGTTAACCCTCTTCCAAATTTGGTGATGCAACCATGCCTTTAAGGCCCCCATATGATTTTTTTGGATTAATTTTGAATAAATTATAAAGTCGGCCGTTTAACCAACTCAGACCCTGAATAATAGTGTGTCTCAAATATATGTTATTTATCAGGGTATCAGTTAACCCTCTTCCAAAGTTGGTATTGTAACCATGCCTTTAAGGCCCCCATATGATTTTTTCTGATATTGTGGAGAAGCTTAGAAGGCCGCCCTTTAACCGGTCAAATCCACAATTTTCATGTACCTCAAATATAAATATATTGTTACTGGTCGTATCATTTCCACGTTCCAAAAAGTCGTTTTTGTAAAATGAATTGTTCTAATTTTTGAGCGCTACATTTTAAAAGTACACGTGTACTCGTACGATGTAATGTAGTATATTTTTTAACCTTCAGATTCATTTCTATATTAGTATCGCGTATAATCCTATCTCAGGTAATTATTAAGGGATCTTAGATATTACTATTTTATGATATTATGCTATAAGAAAGCTAATTTTATGCTGATAAGTTGTTAAAAGTTGAAATAGTTGAAAATATAATGTAAAAATAAAATTCATCAGTATTTGTTTGGTCGACTGTAAAAAACTAAATATGAAGATGAATATATTTCTGATTTCAGCCACATTTATTATTGTTCCATTTAATGTTTCACAATTTGACAACTCTTACGTTTGTCCTCTTTCATCAACTAATCATGAGAATATTATAAATTCTCGAAACGCGTCTCGAATTTAATTACAAGGACTTTGGAGAAAAAGACGAATTTTATTTTTAATTTATCACATAACTCCAAAACATTCAGAAAATGATTTTTGATATATAAAATTTGTTAATTGTGGAGCAAAATAATTAAAATTAGGTATTTTAAAGCACAGTTTACACCTACATTTTTCACTAGCTTATTTTAGGCTTCTATACAAAATATAACAAGAAGCCTTATGATCTGGCTCCGTGTCTGTCCGTCCGTCCGTCCGCATAATTCAAAATCATACAGAGCGTTTCAAATCGTGTTGGAAATACTCTGTGTATTGCCATGTAATCTTGTAAAATTGTAAACTGTTATTAACAAAATTACAATGACACTTATTAAAAATGCACCAGCTAGCAGATGAGACATTCAGGGTCAAAGGTGAGTCCATGGATTCAATTGCAACACTCATAAGTCAACTTACTTTAAATCTTTCTTATAAAGATTGTTTGATAAACGTGAATACCAAAAATTATATCTGTTTTCTTCCTTGATCTATTACTGCGAAAAATTGAAATCAAACTCATACGCTGTTAAGTGAAAAATAATGTAATTTATTAAACATAATAAAAATTTAAAGACAAATATTGGCTTTTCTCATTTCTAACAAATCAAATCGTACAGGAATAAAATTATAATTACAACCCCCAAAATGTTTATGCGCAACCGAACTAGTAAAGTAAATGATTCGTCTATACGCGGATAAAAATGCAACGCACAAAAAAAAAACTCTTACCGGAGTGTTTATGTTCTCTCGCACTCTTTCTCTCTCTCGGAATTGTCGCACGTGAAACGTTGGTATCACCGTGGTTGGGTACAGCTTCCGATTTCGACTCGAACAAACCAAACAAAAGAACCAATAACTAGATTTTCTGCGTTGGACCATACAATTAATCGAAGGTAAGTAAATTTGAATTTATTAACTTATCAATTTCCATAAAATATTTGCAGTCTACTAAATTTACGAATGATTCCAGTATTATTTAAATCAACTTTCAAAAAATACGTCGTCCTTATTTATCGACGAAAACCAACTCTAATCAAATTACGTCTTAACGTCACCGTGAACGTCGGCCAACTCTCCAAATACGTCGTCCCTGTTTCGTGGACGAAGACCCACTTCGTACGTCCTAACGTTACCGTGGACGAAACCCAACTCTCCAAATACGTCGTCCCTGTTTCGTGGACGAAGACCCACTTCATACGTCCTAACGTTACCGTGGACGAAACCCAACTAACTTCTTATCAATTTCCAAAATTGTTCTACCAACGCTATCACTCACGCATGTACTTTGCGAACCGCCACTTATTTTAAATTTAAAATCCTGTATTTACAAATAATTTAATTGACTTAATTTGTTATTTAATTTCCTTGAACAAACTCTTACCAATATTTATCTTTTTACACTTTGTTTTCATTTTTCAGGGTTAGCAGCGTATGCATCTTTTGTCTTCCTGAGGCAAAGCAGTTAGTTACAATTAAAGATCACGGAAAATCCAGATACAATTATTCAACTGACAATTTTAGTCTGAACCAATGAAAGGACCTCATGAGCGTTTTGCAATCTTTGAACAAATGACTCAAAAATCATCCCTTATATGAGCAAACCATGACAGTATATAGAGAGGTCTAAGAACTGGGTACCCAGTGCGCTATTGGGCTTCTATACAAAGTATAACAAGAAGCCTTATGATCTGGATCCGTGTCTGCCCGTCTTTCCGTCGGAATAATTCAAATCTAATCAGAACCCTCGAAATTGTGATTGTAAACACATCGTATGTATAATAAAACAATAATTTGTTTTAAATTTATTTATTGTTAACCACAGCAGTGGCTAATTGGTGAAGTTAAGTTGTAAGTAAAAGAGAAAGAAGAGGATTGTTCCACCTCAAAAAATGGACCGTACATTACAGAGAAGTAAAGTTCCGAATGGAATGGAAAAGCTTCATTATTATTAGTTATATTGAATGATAAATACCAACCGAATAAATGTAATTAGTGCAGATTACCTGATTATTTTTCAATGCAGACCAAATATAAGTTATATTTTATTTACATAATTTTTCACCTATATAGGAAATTTAAATACGTTGATCCTTTGATTCGTTGATTCTTTGATCCGTTAATCGTTTGATCCTTTGATCCGTTAAGACATTGATACCCTAATAAGAAGTTATCTCGAAAAATTTAATTGGTGCAGATTATCGGATTATCTGATGTTACATTATAAATATTATGTCGACCAAAAATAACTAGCAATAACAACTTTTCACACCAGGAAGGTAGCTGTATAGAAGCCTAAGAACTGCCGCTAAAGCGAGTTCCACCTTGTTTTAATATAATTTTAGTAAGGGGTGATCCATAAAGGACGTCCGTAATTTTTCTGACTTCAACCCCCTCTCCCCGTTGTCACAATCTTCACCCCCCCCCCAATAACGTCCTGTGGTCACAAATCAAAGATTTGTCATTTGTCTAAAATCGAACTTGACACAATATTTGAAATTTAAGGAATAAATAATTTTTTTTACAAACTATTACTGCTATTAAGTAGATAGAAAAATATACAAACACAATTTTCTTGGAAATCCTAAAAATGGGATTTGTATGCGGACGTCATATTTGTCCAAACCCCCCTACCCCCAGGCATGGACGACCTGTAAACTCAACTTAAAAAAATATCGTTGCTATGACAAGCACAGATAGAGATAATTAAAATCAAAGTTGCCGGTTAATTTTTTCACACCACCTGTAAATTAGTTCCCTAATTCTTGTTTTCCAATGTGTAGATAATTGTTTGTACTCGAAATTATTAAAATCAAGTAATCTAAAAATAAGTCCTAATTAGTCATAAAAGTATTTCATAAGAACATATTGGATATATTGGCATAATATAATATTTATATTGTATAAATGTGGAGAATGTTTTACTGTGGCCAGAAGTAAAATTATTCGGTTTCCCTTAATATCTGACCAATAAGCACTTAAAATTTCAGCTTTGTAAATCTGAGTTTGCGAGATATCGTGATGAATGAGTGGGCGTTACGGATCTAAACTTTTTTTATATAATATTATTTATGTCTTTTATGAAAAGATTTAATTACTAAAATTTATATCAAAAATCATATTCCCAATATTTTTGGAGTTGTGTAATAAATTATAAATAAAATTGGTCTTTTTCTCCAAAGTCCTTTTAATTAAATTCGAGAATTTACAATATTTTCGTCCTCTTTTATCGACCGATGATGAAAAGATTGTAAATTCTCGAAACGCGTCTCGAATTTAATTAAAAGGACTTTAGAGAAAATAACGAATTTTATTTATAATTTACTATAATTTGTTTATTAGATACCTAAAAGTAAATTTAGGGTTTTTGGAATCCCCTAATGTTCGAATTTGACCTTCGACAAATTTTCCGATGTTCCGGTCCCGATGTTGAAAGCTAAGGGATTGTTTTCCGATACCAAACTACAACATTCCAGGAAAAAAAATCTTTTTCCGAGTAACTTACGCAAAAATATCTCTGTGTTGATTGCGAAATAGTGCTTATGTCAATATTTGTCAAACTGAGATAATGATGGCGAAAACAAATTTTAGGCAAAATTAAATTCGGTTTACCGACAAACATTTGTAGCTTTCTTGGAAGTAATTTTTTGTATTTCCATCTTAAAATGGCTGGATCATCGAAACTAGCGAGTTTTGAGTGTTAATCATTATTTTTACAAGGCGTAAAATCGCCCTGCATAACGGTGGCGATTCATTTTATTTTAAATTTTTTTGGGGGACGTATGGGGTTAAGCTTTTGTACCTCCGTATGGTAAATACACCGGAAATCCTTCTACTTTTAGCTTCACTCCTTTTAATAAAGGCGGTGTGACACTTGTGTAAATTTGCTAACATTTTTTGCTAAAAAAAATTTACACAAGTCTCAAACACGTAAATTTGCTAGCAAATTTTGTTGTAAATAGACCGACCACACCTTCGAATATTCTTGTGCACAATTTTACACGCAGATTTAGCAAGAAAAATATAGAAATAGTATTCCTAAACAAATTTTCTAGCAAATTGACGGGTTTGACACTTGTGTAAATTTTGTGTCACACCGCCTTGGTCACTATGTGTGAGACGGTCATCAGCTTAAGCGGTTAAATGCGTTCCTGGTTCGACTCCGGCCTCACTAAAGTTTGATTCTGTCCGTTTCCCCTTGGAAGGCAATGGCAATTAGGTGTAATCTGCCTAGATACAACCTCTCTGGGAATGAAGTGTACACTTTCAGTGGTTTGGAGCCCGCATTAAGCACTGTGTCCCCTAATATGTGTGTGATAATACTTCAAACACACAACAGATACATAGGAAAGGTACGGAACTCGAAGAAGAAGTTAATCTGTGCATTTTAAGTTATAAGAGACGGTAATAGCTTAATAGTCTGTGTGTTTAAGGCTGGAATCTCACTGTAGCATCCATCGCCAATTAATAAAATTTTAACTAATGGAAGTAGCTGATTTTTGGGTGGGTCTTTGAACTTGGTTTGTACCAATTGAATTAGTTAAAATTATATTTGGTGGTGGTAGATGGTATAGTGGACTCAGGCTGACTGTTAATCCGAGCGAAGTAAGTAAGAACTTTATTCTAACCGTTTCCTCTGTATACTGTAGGTTCCCTAGGTGCATGAAAACCATTTGCGCGCACAGCATAGGAATAGAAGAGAAGGTCCCTAACCTCTTAAGACGATGCAACATTCAAAGTTAGATGTGAAAACCCCCCCTCTTCTAAATAATCTTGAGCCCGAGATTTTTTCGCATGGAAAAACCTGTTTTAGCAAAATAAAACAGTTATTTTGCTTCGAATATTTTATTAACCATATATCCACTGATCCACATATTCCGCAAGGTCTGAAGTAGCGTTAGATCACGAAAATATTAAACACATTTATTTTTAAGTTTTCCAATAACTTCGATTTCACTTTCCACTACATCTCCAGCTTTTAAAAATTGCGGTGGATTTCTATGAACTCCGACTCCTGATGGTGTTCCAGTTAGAATTACATCGCCAGGATAAAGCGTAACAATGCTAAAAAGTATTTTCATATTGTAAATATTTTTTTTAACCGATGATTTTACTTACTGCGATAAATAAGACACCAAGTAATCGACTTTGAAGATCATTTCCGACGTATTTCCATCTTGTTTCAGTTTACCGTTCACCCACGATTTAATTTTTAAATTTCCGGGATCGCATATAACTTCTTTCGTAACCACTGCTGGTCCCAGCGGACAAAAGGTGTCCATTGATTTTCCCAACAAGTATTGCCCCTTGTTTCTCTCTTTTACCCAGTCTCTTGCTGTTATATCTTGTGCCACGGTATAACCAAAGATGTATTTGTTTGCCTGGTCGACCCTAACGGATTTGGCTTGTTTTCCAATCACCACTGCCAGTTCGACCTCCCAGTCAACTCTCTGAAAGAAGAACTGTGAGCGACGAACTTTTTTGGCCGATCACTTACTTGACTAATATTTGGTAACTCAATTGGGTCATTTGGTCCTGTAATGCATGACGAAAATTTGCTGAACAGCACCGGTTCTGTTGGGTAGGGTATATTTTGTTCGTCACAATGTCCACTGTAATTTAGGGCTACGCAGGCCACCTTGTCTGGTTTGGTGATGGGTGCCAAAAGGTTCACCTGGTTCAGAGGTACCAAAGATTTTCCAGATGCAACAATTCTGTAAATAAATAATTAACGTTGAAAACGTAGCAGAGCCGGATCTGTGTTGTTTATGGGTACCATTTATTGTTGTTCAAAAAAAATTGCAAACAAAATTTAAAAGAATTTTAAATTATATAAATAGTTTATCGATCTCGCAGGACGCAATGAATAATAATTTTAAACTTTTGTCTTTTATCGTGTTGTAATTACGTTAATTTATAAATTGAGGTCATGATAATTTACAACAAAGATTATATTTTTATTTTTGTATAATACTATCGTTATTATGTATTATAACGGTGTTATCAACATATTTAAACAAAGGTAATAGATAAGAATCCTTCACGTATCAATTCGGTATTATTTTTTACGATTATTTTAATATTATTTATTCGCACAAAACCATAAGTTTGGATGGATTTTGTAAAAAATCAAAATTTGGAGTCACTGAACCAACCTCTTAGCCTTATTAACAGCATCATCTCCTTCTTCCAAAAATTTTACCAAACAATTCGGAATAGTTGAATCAACTGCACTGATATCAAAAATATCTCCATCTTGTGATAATTGGACGCCCAGTTGCTTAGGACCTCCAGTTTTAGGTTGAAACTGCACGTATCTCATTTTGTTGCTTACTGATATGCTGAAGTATCTCGCTGCTTTTATCAGCTCACGTGATTTACTATCATAACTATTCCGAAATAGTTTTCTAGATGCACTTGCTATCAAAACACTACACTTTAGAGACATTTTAGGAAAACAACTGATAGTTTTGAAATCACAAAAATCACAGCTTTTTTATCATTCACCTCGTCGCTCTGTTATGCATCCACTAGACAGTCATAAGTAGATAAGCGTTTATTTGGTATCGAATATCACTCACTCAGTAGATACTTAAAGTTTGAATTCTACTTATATAAGATGATGATACAATGTCATGTTTTTGCCTAAAAATTTTAAGCACGATTAAAGTGAAAATTTAAGTAGTATTGAAGGTTCTAAGTGACGGGCGTGTTTTGCAAGGATAAATACTTTTTACGAAGGAATCCCGAAATGCTTTTGTCGAGCTATCGAATAAAACCGGTTACGGTATCACAGTTTAATCAGGTTTAATGCTAAATTTTGATAATTAAAATATTTTGAAATCCAATTTGTTTTTTAAATAATTGAAAGGTTATACGGTTATATCTCAAGGATTTTTCATTTTAAGCATTTTATTACACAATTGTAAATATCTCCAGCTGAAAGTTTTATTTGTGACAAATTAACGATTGTCATTTTTTTTTGGGGAAAATTTTTATTGATGTTTAAACTAAAATTTTTGTAATGCATATTTCAGTTCATACTGCCTATTTTAGGACCATCCTAAATTTTTGTTTTATAATCATACGTGAGGTACTTGAACCTTGAACAAGATTTTAGAATTTGATTGTGAAATTTTTAAATTTCTTAATTTCATTACAAGCGCCTACCGTATCGACAACTTATATTACAGATAATTCTGTTTTTCTCACGTAGATGGGACAACCGTCAGCATTGAACATTGTTTTGAAGTTCAACGATATTGAAATAAATTTGCATTAATTTTCCAATTTTGTATTATTAAATACCAATTAGAACTAATATTTTGGTTTCAAATCAAAATTTTCGAGGCCTTTAAATTTTACGTCTAACAAATTTATATCTTGCCACGCTTGCCACTAAAAGTGGAAAATTTGAAGGGAAATCAAATTTTATTGCTTTAATCTCGTGGGGGCAACTTTTACAGGATCTCTGGGGATGTTAATGTTAATCATAGAGATGATATGTCGAGTGCTAATGCAAATTCTTAGTTAATAAAATTACTGACAATATTAAGTAAAACAAAACTGCAGACGCGACCAGCTCACATAGAAGTATAATGGTCGATTTATGCACAAATTTAGCGTAACGTAATGTAATGTAGAAAGAGATGGGCAGACAACGACAAAGACAACTTATGGAAGTGCATAAGTCCATCTCTTTCTACATTACATTACGTTACGCTAAATTTGTGCATAAATCGACCATTAATTATTGTCCTTCTAATTGACCAAAATTAATAATTATTTAAAACACTATTTCTAATTTTAAATTAGTTGAGAATGCGATCTAAAATTCTATAGGACTGTTAACTAACAGGCAGCTAGAGCCAGAGTTAAGCTATTAGGGTTAAACCTCGGTTTAGCCAATCATATTGGATGAAGACTGAGTTAATTTAAAATAATTAACCCTTGTAAGAGTTAAAAAGATAACCTTTATCGTTTATAAAAGTTAACCCTAGCTTAACTCTAACTCTGGCATTGTACAACTGGCCTTTAGTTAACTAACCTTTTTTTATATATAAATTTTTGCTTGGGGAAGGGGAAATCTTCAAAAGACATCACCTCAATCTGGGATGGTAGAGTTGGATTCGTAACAACTAAAACCGTCACCCCGATCACAGTTTGTACCACCAGCAATGTTATCATCGTATGACACCTTAGCAAGATGGTATGCTGAAAAATATGTTCCTCAATCTGGTTTCGAACCCCAGCGATTAGTTTATGTTTCGTGGAACTTTTATATAATATCATGAACTAATTGTACGACCGCTACAATACGATCTGTTTCTAATTTTCCGGCTGGGATTGGGAACTATCCCGGATTAGTTACTTTAGCTCCCCCCTCCCGTTGATATATTTTCTCAAAAAGCTATCTCTCGATTCCTTAGAGCTAGCACCTCCTAGGTTAGTCCACAAATCAATGTTTTTACAGAAAAAGGGCCAAAGTTCCGCTAGCCCTCCCCCTAGTTGATTTTTTTTCTCTAAAGGTTAGCTCCCGATTCTTTAGAGCTAACACCGGCTATCACCTAACTATTAAAGCTAGCACTCTCTAGGTTTGTCCGCAAATTAACATTGGAAAATAAAAAATTCGAAATTTATTTGTGGACAAACGTAGGTAGAGGGTGCTAGCTTTAATATTTGGGTGCGAGTTCTAAGGAATCGGGAGTTAGCTTTTTGAGAAAAAATGGTTATATGCCCGTGAGCGTTTTACCCTCGCAATTAAATCTTTTTATGGCCTAGACGACTCTCAATCCTCGCTTGCTGAGGTAGAGCAGTCATGACACATCTCCTTTCCATTATTTTTTAAACCTTACTTTTTCTTATTCTTTCTCTATTAGCCCCATCTCAAGCCTCTCTAATTTTTCCTCAGTAGGCTTCCTCATCATCTTCTGACAATGTATCTACAATCCATTTCCTAAGCATGATTGGCCATTCTTCTTCTCCTTCTCCGTTGCTACCTAACTCTCCAAGAACAAAGGATATATTATGTTTTCTTTGAACTATCGTTTGAGACCTCTCTTTTTTCTTTTCATGCAGCTTTGCGAATTCATGTACAAATCTTTGTCCTCATTCCTTCAAAATAGTTTTCCATTTTTCGATCGAACCTTGTAGATTCGTTTCACCTTTGTTCAACTAATAAGAGGAAGGTAATAATTATTATTGTTATAATAAATTATATCATTATTAATATTCATTTTCTTTTTTAATTCAGATTATCAAATATTATTGCGAAATAATTACAGCAGGAATTTTGTTAATCCATTCATGCTTGTCAATGTTGAGCAGATTGCAGAGGAAAGGCCAAAAATATATTTTTAGTATCTTTGATAATCTTAGTATTAATAATACTCTCAATAGTAATGGAACAAAGAAGGCCCAATGGCTAAAGATACTGAACTGAACTGAATTAGATAATGTAGAGACCCCAAAAATAAACTACAAAAACAGTTTGTATTATTTATATCAAGATGATAACGTACTTTTAAAAAAATCCGAAAATAAATAAACAAGTTTTTTAATTGATCTCAGTGTAATGAGAAGTTGACATTCTTTTCGAAAAAAGCCCTATAGTAGATCTACGAGAATCTTTTCCAGAATATTCGGTTAAACCGTTCAAAATGTATTCATTTATTTCGTTTTTTTTTTAATAATTGTGTTACTCCAATAAAGGTTTTCCGGCATTGGATAATATTCCGCAATTTTTTCCAACTTTTCAACCCCCCTCATTTAATCGAACTTGACACGACATTGTTTATATGACATTTGTGTCATTCTGACACAAGAATATCCCAAAAATGGGATTTTTTTTATCGTCACATTCCCCCCCCCCCCTCTATGCGTAGACGTCCTTTATGGACGACTCCATGGAAATTTTAAAAGTATAAAACATTCACAAGGAAATTACACTCAGTATTAAAAAATATTTAAATACCATATAGTATTTAAATGCCTCTCAGCTTCAAATACTTTTTGAAATAATAAATAGCGAATAATCAGGGGCGGACTAGATATGTTGTCTCATTGGGCTCTCACAACCTATCCCATTTTGAGTATTAATTTTCATATGAAGCTTTGTTTTAACATTATTTGCAAAAATAATTATATTATTCTAAATATGATTTTTATCTTTTTTCCGTAATTTTCTACGAAAACAGAAAAGAGGCTGTCATTTATTTTCTATTGTACTGAAGTTTTGTTTAACTCTTTGCTGTACATCATATCAGAATTTGTACCACCCCTTTATTTACTTTTTTATTAAAAAAGTTTTCTAAAATTACTTAATTAGGTAATAAAAAAAATTACGTCTAAAATTACTTTTTTCGAGTTGCACATGAAAACTGCTGCCACATGTTTTTAAGTATTTTCCATGCTTTTAGATTATAGAATTTTTTCGTGCAACTTGGATCTGTAATTTTACAGAAATCTCGTGAAGTAAAGAGCAAAGAAATCTTCGTAGTTCTTCAAGTAAAATAATTATTGGCACAATTCCCTTAATGGAACCAAAAACTACGGCCTACACTTATGGTCACAATCGCTCCTAAGTGCGGCCTTCAGGCCGTACAACCAAGACAATCACGTTCTAAATGGTTAAAGGCAAAAAATCTTCTTAAAGTATTATGTCAGCTCAACGAACGTTGGTTATTGCAAAAGTGCCTTGGCAAATATATTTCAAGGAGTGGTTTTTTAGTCGATTTTACGCTTTATAACACTAGGAATGGAACCATGATTTCCCCTTGCTATCCTAAAAGTGCGGTGTATGATTTTGGTACACAGCTGGTTAACATCTTACCATTCTATAAATGAATTAAATATTGTTAACTAATGACAAATTCCTTGTAAATACTTTATTGATCTGAGATTAAAATCTCATTTCCAAGTTGTGTTTACATCATACAGGTTTTTATGATTTTTATATTAGTATACGTCTTAACGCGCATCGCACTATAAATTTCGATCTTTTGATTAGACAATCAAAAATTAATAGTACAGTACGGTGCCGACCAGCCCTAATGGTGTATTTTTAATTACCCTTACGGCCAGTCTGCTCCAGGCAAATAATACTGAAGTTTTCTCATATTAATTAATAAATAATTACTTCAAATTCGTTTGTAATTTCACACTTATTGTCTTTCGTTCACTTAACCTAATCACACATTGTCTCTTTAAATTAACAACTGTATATGTTCTGTGTTAATACCATTCCATTCTACAATCGTTGTAAAGGATTTCGTATATTTCAAAAGCACTAAAAACTCAATTTTGAAAAAATGTACTTATGCTCTTTATACTTTGGACGGCAACATTTTGCATAATGCAGTTATTCAATTTTCCATAAACATAAAGCATAAATCTGTAATTTTCAGATCATTTCGAACTCCAATTGCCGAATGTAAGTGCTTATATCATTTAGAGAGAATCATCAATATTTTATTTGTCTGCATGTTTTCACTAATTATCTTAATTTCTGACAATGGGCATGACTTGCATGTTAGCGAGATCCGTACTTCGAAGGGCACGTAAAGCCGTCGGTCCCCCCAAATTAATGATTTGCCATCATAACAAAAAAAACAGGGTACAGGCACATCGAAAGCTAACCTATCGAGCTGCCTAAGATATATAAACCAATGCTCGTATAGGACTAATTAAGTAAATTATTTAAAAAACAGATCATGAACCCTTAATAAGAGGAAGAAAAAGAAATGTTACTATAGGTAACGAATGCTTTCGGTGATACCACTAAATAATGAATACTTTTACTGATTTTCACTTGAGTCCAAATGCGACGCTACGTTTTCTTCCCTGTCCGTTGAAAAAATTTAATTTTCCGCTTCGCTGTAGGATGCAGTGTTACACCATATACGGTATTATGTACGCCTACCAATTTAAGAATAATCGTTATTGTGCGTAATTTTTTCCACAGTTAACATTTTCTTTTAATTCCATTGTGACTACGCCCATAACCTGTTCAGATATTGTTTTGTCATTTATTTATTTTTTGTATAATAATCAAGTTAAACAATGCTTAAGTTAGTATAAAACCATGTTAAGAGTTTATCCAATAGGCTATAAAATAAATATCTTAAATTAATTAATAATTAAACACCTAACTACACGAGGATCTAAAATAATAATTAAAAAAGCTTATTCTTCATTTAAAACAGACTTTTCGTTATTATCTCTTTTAGCTTATCAACAGGTAATACAATGGGAATTTCCGGAAAAATTATCCTAGTAGATCCATGCAGATGGGCGGTAACCTGTTGCAATTGTTAAACTAGAAGTCCCTGATGTCACTCTAACTCTAACAAAATTAGTCGACATCGATTTTATTACGTTTGGCTACCGATTTTTCACAATCAAAAATTCGTCAGTCTTAAAGCGAAATTGTTATTTTAAATTTTATGTTTAGTTTGTAAACTATTTTATATTTTAGTCATGCAAATGCACTCGATTAGAATAGAAGTAGGGTTGGTGTTGAAAAAAATCTTTTTTTAAGTAGAGTTTTCTTCGTACATACTTACTACCTAACGAGTTAATAATGATCACACGTTGCGTTAGTTGTGAAGAAAATTGAGTTCGTGCATCTAAAAAGGGTAATGAAGCTTCAATTTATGGTAAATGTGAATTTTAATATTCTTTATATTGGCAATCTTTCAGAAATTGTGGATATTTGCGAATGTGTTGATGGTCTAGCAAAAAACGTTTTCTAGATTATTACAAAAATAAAGGTGCCAAGTAACCTGAGGGGGTCGTGTCTTAAGAATAATAGAAGAAATTATGCCGAATGTGATAATTTATTTAAAATTAATAAGATAGAAATCAATTTAAATAAATAGGACCGTAGGCGCTTTTTGAAATTTTATTAAAACGTTTTATTTGTTATAAATATTGGAATAGGGAATTTTTCAAATTGTAAATTTAAACATGTTTAGATTATTGGTATTATGGTGAAGTTGCAATATACAAGCTAAGAATTACAATTCCTAAAATCGTAGACAGAAAATGATGGGCAAGAAAGAGGTCATTTTCGGGACGCGGTTGAAAAATAATCATCGGTAATAAATCGGTTGGGGGGAGGTAATTAAATAGGACCGCAGTTAAAACGTTTAATTTGTATAGTTATTAATGGAATCGTAAATAGAAATAGCGTTATTTTATGGACTGGAAAATGTATTATCCTCAATGTTATAAAAAAATTAGGCACACATAAAAACAGATATAATTTATTAGGTACCAAGTTCAGAATTTAATTAAATTATAAATTTTTAAATATTTCAAATTAATACATCATCAGTAGTAAATTATAAAGTAGTCACATCAATATTAATTCGTAAACCATAATTGAAAATAATAATGCGGTTTTTACGATTGTAAATTGGACGTAACATTCTTTGTGTTGCTTTTATTATCTAATCAGGTAACTAAATGGTCGAATAGTTTTTAAGAAATGCGGCGAATAATACACCCTAATTAAATTAAAATGCCGCAGTCAAGTTCAGAGATAATTGATTGTCGAAACAAAAGGCTTCTGATAGCATCTCAATGTCATGTACCCATGGTCATCAATAACACTAAAATGACACTCAATCAGGACAGTATTAAGCACCTCGTCGTATCACTTCGCTACCAAGTCGAAATTTTATGCTCACCTCGCCGCGATGGAAAAAAGGTCAAGCGTCTTGGACGAACAAACGTCTACATAATCGTATGAAATTCGATCGCAAGAACATATAGAATAAAAAGAATTTTTGATGTTGAAAAACGAAAAATACGTCCCTGCTAATTATCAGTTGGAAATCTTTAAAAATATAAATGTGAAGCACATGTCAATTGTTACAACCGATCATCTTATGAAATGTTGTCATACAACTTGGTTATCAGATGTTAAAATGGTCATTTGTGTAACGAAGCTGTTTTTATTATTCAGTCTTGAGATATTGGATAGAGATCCTTAAATTTTTTGAATTTTATAAAGCGATTATAGATTCAATAATTATAACTTCTTGTTGTAATACAATCCATTTAGAAATTGATGCCGTAAATATGAGAAGTAACATTACAGAACAATAACATAGGTCCCTAGCATATCCCCTGCGGTACTCCACTTTTGTATGGTAATTTTAAAATTTACATTAAACTGCTCACTGTTGGGGTAATCACGCAAAATTGCCTTACTTTACCATTAATTTTATAAATTATAACCTTTTTATATTTTCCTACAAAAACATGTATAAGTAAATAGTAAATGGTTTGTTATATTATTATGTATATAATTATCTCGCTTTAACAGATCGGAAGCGTTTTTAAATATAGTCCGCTTTCGTAAAACTGTGCATTGTATTAGGGATAATTGACAGAAAATTGCTATAATTTTATATGATTTTAAAATATATAATGGCCATTTAATTTGTAGGTACTCACAGTCTTCAGTTTTGTATTTAGTTTTTATGAAGAAAAACAAGTTTTCAGGCTACGATATTAAGCATTTTTTTCAACTAAAATTATTGCATAATTAATAATTATACATTTTGTGGTAATAATGTACCATAATAAATTATTTATTAGAGAAACTATACATAATACGATGCATTATTATTTAAAATGTCAATAAATATTTTATTATACATAAGTAGTAACTGTAATTTAATTATATTAATCTTAGGTTATGTAGTACCTTTTTTTTTCGTCTGATTTTTCAAAAATTTCCAACACGTAACATTTATCATTTTTTTACACGTTTTAAGTAGCGTTAATTATATTTTATGCGGATTTTACAATTTTACAAATTGCAAAACTATTCATCAACTTGTCAACAATTTACCCAACAAAACATCTTCTTCGCTTTTTACCTGCTTTCCAAAATTTTTAAAACTTCCTTTTTTCTAAAAGAAGATCGATAATTAATTATATAATAAATATAATTATGGTAACCATATTATATTTATGAAAAAAGTACATTTCGGCGAAACACGGTAAATACCTAAAAAAAGGTCAACGGCGCACAGTGTGGTGGAGGCGGACAAATGGTGATTTTTAAAGTAATTCATTTGGTCTGTTTAATAATAGTTTCTTGCTAGGAACATCCCATGGATTCAGGAATACAAAAAAAATCATAAAAAATGCTTTTGGAAAGTGTCGAAAAAATGGGGCAAAGTCAACCTTTTTTATTATACATAACTATATTATGTACCTTATACATAGGTACTTTAACTTTGCTTAAAAACGGAAATACATTGATTGTTTTTAGTTTTCAAGTTGAAATATTATTTCTGTTTCTCGTTACTAGCACACAAGTGCCAAAATAAAACAAAGAATTACATTTTTAACGGTTTGTAGACCTAATTTCGACCTAAAAACTCGATTTTTTTAAATGTTAACTTCTATTAAACTTTTAGTTGTGTGAGAACGCATGAGACACACCGAAAATTTTTTTGTGGTATCATTGATATCTCTAGTACTTGCCCTCCAAATTTCAGCTGCAGATACTTACAGATGCGTACACAAGGGCGTTTTTACTGAGACTTGTCCAATTTTTACCGAAAGTATTATTGGATTAACAAATCAATAAATTTTTCCCAAATGCCAATGTAAACAATACATAAGCAGAACGGACGATACAGAAAGATATTAAAACTATTGAAAACTATTTTAAAATGACGAACTTTAGCATTTCGAATCGTGGCTTATGCAATATTTTGTGGGAAAACACAAAAATTATTGTTTTCTTCTATTCTACTCCAAGCTACTAAAGTAGCCTATGTTTTTCGTAGCGTTGTAAATAACTTCTACACCAAATTTGGTTAAGATTGGTCAAATAGAAACGTAAAGCACGTGCACGCGTATTTGCATTGTCGATCGGTTGACAGTTTGACAGCATTCATTATTGTTTTTAAGTTGATTTTGAGTAGCCTGCCTTCCTTTAAGGAATCTCGATAATCCATTCATGCGCGTCCCCATGGGACGCGCATGAATGGATTATCGAGATTCCTTAAAGGAAGGCAGGCTACTCAAAATCAACTTTCCTTTCCTTTGCGAATTTTTGCACTATTTCAATACAAAAGCATGCGCAGGGATCTACATAATAACTGTGCCAAATTTGGTTCCGATCGGTCAAACGGTTTAGGAGTCTATAGGGAACATACATACATACACACATACATCCATTTTTATATATTGTGGTGATCCAAAATAGGGTCAGTTCGATTAAACAAAAAGCACATCCATTGTTTTCAAATGTAAAGGTTAAGAAACCACTATTTAAGCTGTACCTAAGTCTTACGAGTGCCTTTATTATAAAGAGCTGTTTGATCAAATTATTGAAGAAAATTAAATTTAATCTCTCCACAAAATAATCTGTTCCTGAAATGTGTAAGAGGCAGAATTATGAATTGTTGATTTGTTTGTTCAATCATAACGTGAGAACAAATTAAGTAACTCAAATTTGTAAAAGTTAGGAAAACGCACATTAAAATTGAAGTGATAATTCAAAAGTGAATGGTACGAGTATGTTAAAAGACAAAATTTAAATTCTTACAAGTTTAAATGTACGATTGCGCAGTCTCCGGAGAATTGGAAGGGAAGGAAGATAAGGTTTGGCGAAGGAGGAAGAAGGACTCTCTCCGGGTCCATGAGAAAATACGGACGTAATTGGGGATTTTTGAGCTCATCGTGTCCAGCGAAGAGTGTGGACGCTAGTTTTATGAAAATTTTTGTGAATTGATATCTGACCGTGTCCAACTACGAATGTGGACGTAATAATTATTTATTTTACAAATTTTGTTAATGGAATTCAAACTGTATCCTGCAAAGAATGGGGAGATATTAATTTGGTTATTGGATTATGGAAATTTTAGTATCACATTATCAAATTTTGGAAAGACGTGTCGAATGGTATATGGTTTTTGTTTGATGGTACGATTTGGAATTGCATCGACAACGGTGGCCGGACTTGACGAATACAAACAACTGGAGTATTCAAGGAAGATCCGAATTCCCTTCAACATTCTTCACTCAATGTTTCAAAGGTGAAAACAACCGGTAAAAAGTAATTTTATGCGCATTATTTAAACGATCGTTATAGACGATATTTTTTAAATTAATGAATTAGTGCGATTAAATCTGGGGGGTGTTAGTTTTATGAGTTTATTTGTACACTTGATTTGTTTTGAAAATTTATAATTTTGTGATATTTTCACTGATCACTGATATTTTTGTATTTTAATAAAAGAACAGGTTTTTGAGTGAAGAGATTTCGTTTGATTTAATTTGTTTTTAAAATAGATACAGCACAAAAAGGTACAAAAAAGATTGAGGCACATGATGAATTATTATATTTCGGTTTGAATAGGTTGCGAATAATCAGCATCGAACCATTGTCACGACCACAAAAGCTAGCCGGAGCAGTTAAAAAAGTGCCGTACATTTTTTCCCCGCTATACAAATTAAATTAAATTCAGTAGCTAAACACGGCAATATATTAAGGATTAAGGATATAGTAAGACAACTTTCAGATTTTTTTGCCCTAAAATTGAAGGCTCAGCAACCGTTTGTCCACAAAAACCCCATTTCACCACACTGTGCGGCGTACCTAAATATACGACGATTACAATTGATGACCTTTTTTTTTCTGGGGTTGCACTGAAGTCACTGAAGGAAACAACCGTGAGGTTTGGGGCAGCGTCGGGTAGCACCCCCCCCCCCCCGGCGGGTGTACAAAAAATAAGTAGTACATTTGTAAGTACTTGGAGAAGTTTTTCAGTACATAGGACATCGTTCTAAAAAAGAGTACTGTCCTACTAAAATAAGTACATATGGTACGTAGGCCGTAGTACGTAGGCCAGTTGTAAGAGGGGGGATTTTTATAAAGTTCAGCACGTTTTAGGTTTTCCTATTGGTTTTCGTTTTCCTATTTGTCGGTATTGAAGAAAGTCTGGATTTCTTAAGAAAGAATTTCAGCTAAAACCCCGAAGAAGACTCTCAATATTTTTTGTTTTTGCCTTAATGGCCGTAACATAAAGGCTACATATTTTTATTAAATGATTTTGGAAGATCCTGAAATTACCTACCAACTCTATAGTTGCTTTCAAGTTAAATTGTCCTAGAATTATGGTGTGTCACCACCGTCGCTAAAAGAACGATTTATATAGGCATATATAGTAAATTTTGTTACTTGGAGTGTAAACAAAAAATATTATTTGTGTCCAGATTTTTTGGTAACCTGTCCGTTCGTTAAAACCACCACTGACGTATAGGTATTAAAAAATGCAACCTATTAAGTAATTGGAGCCTAAAAATTCCCGCGTTCTCTTCATCGAATCACGCAATAAATAAATGAAAATAGTTAATAAATATTCAGATTAGTAAGGTAAAATATGAAATATAAATTTAATCTGAATAAAAGATCTAAACAATTTGAGTGTAAAAAAATAATGCGAAATTTATTAATGAGGCATGGATGGCGATGGAATTCAAATTGTGAACCGTATTATAATTACATAAATTAAGTAAAGTCGAGAAAACTACCTAACTAATATACCTTAATGCGATGTTTTGTTTAGAATGTAACAAAGTGCTTATTATTTATCCATAAAAGTCACAGTCTGAAAGTTGGGTAATAAATTGGAGACTGGTTTCTGATATTTTGAAAATATAATTACACGTTTTCATTTTGTAATGGAATACTATGGACGGAGTTATATAGTTAAGGTTATCGGTAGAAATGGAATTTTTCAAAATTATTACAGTCGTTAATAAAGGCGTTTCTTATTGATTGTAACTTTAAACAAGCAGGCGAACGGTTTTATAATTAATTTATTAATTTGTTTATTAAACAATCCTTTATTCGATTAATTTCTTTCGATGCGGGTAAATTAAAATAATTTTTTTCGTGTCGGGCATAAAAATTCATCAACACCATGTTTTATCATACCATCCACGTCAACATATTCAAACATCACGAATCGAACCTTAACGCTAATGATAGGAATTAGCCGACCGTTCGATCCACCGCTAATACATAGTTTAGTTACAAATTCAGCCTTCGGGGGGATAATTTACAAAATTACCCGCCATAACACTTCAAAATAAACAAGAAAACAAGCCACAATCGCTGCCATGATCGTGTACTGTTTATTTAAATAACCGACTTTTTGGTTTCAGCAAGAAGTTACAGCGAGTACCAGACTCTTCTGCACGTCTTTTACTGATTATTTATGATGAGACATATTAAAAGTTGCTAGGCAACGATCTGGTAGCACAGTTGTTAGCACCTTCGTGGTTTCGACTTTTCCTTCCAACAAGTAAAAATTTTTTAATGCTAGTTAAAACTTGCACGCTCGAATAATTAATAATTTCAAATAACTTTCGGTATAATATACGTAGTATACTCTTGCGACCTATTTTCTATTTTAAAAAAAAAATTTCATAATTAAATTATAAGCAACTACTTGGTTTATAATTTTAATTGCAGTTGAACGAGCTAGATTAAGTGCGAGTTAAAATTTAATTTAATTTTCTAATAAATTTGGTTATTATGCTTCGCGATATTTGAGCTGGTTTGCAATATAAACAGTGAGCGTTAATGATTTTCACATGGAATGCGAATTTTTATAGCATATGACGATAATCGGATGATAATTGAGCGCTATATGGCGATAATCTTAATTTAAATTATGTTCGATAGTTAACTGATTGTTTAATTTGACGAAAATAAAACGATAATAATATACTGACAATAAATTGAGGACAATTCATTAAATTATAATCTAACTATAATGACGAGAAATGGATGATAATTTGACGACCATCGTTTAAGATTCAAATTGTTAAATTGCTTAATTTGACAATAAGCGGATCATAATTTGATAACAATCTAACCATAATTTGATGATTATCTAACATGTTTTGGATTGTAATCTTGATTTTCCATAGTTACGTGATTTAATTTAATGATAAAAATAATATTATGATGACAATTTCGTTCATAATAATTCAACCAATAGGATGTTACAATCTCATCAATTTGAACCAATCATAATCTACTTCCTTTGACAATACAGACCACGGTGGTGTATTGTCGCGGCAATACGACCACCGTGGTCAAAAAACTAATTTTGTTTTCTATAAGTTGTTATTTTATATAGTAACGATGGAAACTACGTGAACGCATACTATAAATTATTTGTTGTCAGAAAAAATTGAAATTTTATTTACGAAATTGTCAAACGAATTCCACACGATACTATAAAATTGTCGGTTAATTTTTAAACCATGGAATCTTCGTGTTTGCCGCCCTTAAAATCACCATTCGTGCTAAAGCACTCATGGTGATTTTAAGGGCGACAAACACTCAGTTCCAGTTTCAAAAATTATTGCCGACAATTTGATAGTCTCTTGTGGTATTATATATGACAATTTCGTTCATAATAATTCAACCAATAGGATGTTAGAATTTCATCAATTTGAACCAATCATAATCTACTTCCTTTGACAATACAGACCACGGTGGTGTATTGTCGCGGCAATACGACCACCGTGATCTGTATTGTCAAGTAACGATGGAAACTACGTAAACGCATACTATAAATTATTTGTTGTCAGAAAAAATTGAAATTTTATTTACGAAATTGTCAAACGAATTCCACACGATACTATAAAATTGTCGGTTAATTTTTAAACCATGGAATCTTCGTGTTTGTCGCCTTTAAAATCACCATTCGTGCTAAAGCACTCATGGTGATTTTAAGGGCGACAAACACTCAGTTCCAGTTTCAAAAATTATTGCCGACAATTTGATAGTCTCTTGTGGTATTATATATGATAATTTCCAATTTCCAATAGTTTGATGATAATTTGACGATAAATTTAATTATACATTTAATTATTTTGAAGTTCAGTAACTAAATTGCTTTAGGTTTGACGATAATGTACTAATCATGATGACAATAATTTGATGACAATTTAACAAAACATTGTATTTTCATTTCTTCAGATTCATACAATTGAACCTATTTGAAAATTACTTTGACGTCAATTGAGTAAATTGAACTTCTTCCAATATTTAACTACGACGACAGCATTCAAATAAATAATTTTACCAATGATGTATAAGTTGTCATGCAACGATGACGACAATTTGATGAAAATTGGTACAACATAATAATTAAGCTCAAAACTCCGTTACCAAATATGATTTCCCACTTCCACGCCATCTGGAATGTTGCAGGTGCGTAGGTTCGGTAGTGGTTAGACCAAGAACAATCGAAAAAGTCAAAAAAATAATCCCCTTTTTGTTTTAAGGAGGAGGGCAAAGTTTCACCGACGGACCTGCGCCACTCCGGTATGATCCTTTCGAATTTAGATTTACATTTACGTAAAAGAAATTTTCCACGGTTTTTGCCCAATTAATTTCAGTAATTTTCTTCTAAAACTATTGATAAATTAATGTTATTAGGTATGAGTCTTATTAAAACAACTTAATTGAACAACGTTTTGGGCCGCTTATATTTGGCCTATTTTCAACAATACTTAATAATAATTGATCAATTTTATTTAAAAATCGCCTACCGTTAGAAATTATCTTAATTATATAGAACATATTTTTCGAAAATAAACTAATAAGATTATTTCATAAGCTTTCAGCAAAAACTCAATACCCTGCCCTTCTCTTATTCTTTTAACAATAAGAATCTCTAACGTGTAACCGTGATTAATGACCTCATTGTACATTTGGGCACTGGTCTATCTTTCAGAAGTCACATCTTATATATTTGCAGTAAAACCTTTCGAACGCTTGATTTCATTCGTCGTCAGGCCAAACATTTTAAAATTATTGTACTTTCCCTTGTTCACTTCCAGTTGAAGTATGCAAGTCGTTTCATTATCAAATCTAACGTTTACCAACTTGAAAGAGTACAGAATAACTTTTTCAAATTCTTGGACGAGCTTTCCCTACGTCTTTGCAACACCAAATCTCCAGCTGTTAGAAGAGTGGTTGCTGATCTTTGCTTTCTACATTAGTTTGTTCAGCGGAAGGATCGACAGTTTTTCTTGTGACCTGTGCAAAGTCTAATTTTCAGGTCTGGTAAAAAAAATAGGCGCCCCGGGCGATTTTTTAGAGAATTTTCAAGGTCTACCGCATTAAAATTAAAAGTTATACATTTACAATAAATTGATCAAAATTGATAATAATTTCCTATTGCACTAATTGCAATTTTTTTACATTGTGATTTCATTTATGCGGTTGTAAAATTACACATGTAATGATTAACCGTTTTTTCTCTTCGTGGTATAGTCATCATCAATTGGAAATAACTTGCTGAACTTGTAGCACTTTCCTCTTATTAGCCTTGAAAATGGGCAAATAAAGCCCGAAACGTTGAACAAGTATTTTATTGACCCCTTTACTCAACCATTTTTTAATAATAATAAATTGGTTTAATAAATTTTCACTTCTGATGCAGTAAATCCAAAAATTATTTTTTCTTCACAATCAATTATTATTTTCACAAAAACTTCTATGTTTTAACACGGGTTCGAGTTGCAACCACTACCAAAGGACAAAATTGTTTCTTAAAGTCTTCAATTTTAAAGAAAGAATTGATTTATACTCTTAAAACGGAAGTACAAAATAAAACAGAGATGTTCAGAAAACAATATTTTTCGGCGGGACGAAAGACAGTAAGTTATGGTTTATGACACTTATCAATCCTTTGCGTCCCATCTAAAATGGTATTTATTACCCTTATAGCTTATAGGTATTTAAAATTACGCTCTCTACTAAATGAACTATTAAATACCTTTTTAAGAAAGATACGTACATTTTTCATAATTGGAAAAATACTAAATTGGAGTTTTTTTATATCTATTCCATTTCGGGGCCCCCATTCGTCCTGGGCCTTGTACAAGTGCACCTTTTATGCTTGCCTAGTTCCGGCGTTAATCCACAGTAAGTCAATGGAAAATTGGTTCAGAATTTAACATCCAACTAAATTAAAATTTATATTTTAACGTAAGAGGAAGAAGAGACCCTTTCCAAATTTTGGGAAACATTTATTATTGCATATTTGCGTATTGTTTTTTGCTTTTGTATTATATTGGGTCTTCTAAAAAAGTAGTAGTAAACCATATATTTGCATAAATAAATAAATAGGTGATTACCTTCGTCAGATGTTTTTAATTTGTAAAAAAATGCATACAAACAGGTACGCAGATATAATTTAATGTATTGTCACTTGAAAGATCCTGAATAATATTAATCTTGAATCTTGATGTTTGCATATATTTTACAATATTTAAAATTATATATTATGCGATGTGTAATTACGATGTTTTATAAATTAATGTATCAAGCAATATGTTATTTTTTTCTTTATATTAAATAATATCCATCTACTAAGAAGTATTCCATATAAAAATGGATTTACCATGTTTTTGCAAATGTTTACTTTGAAACTGATTTACTGAAATTGCTGAACAAATTAAATTTTGATGAAAAGGTTCCTTTTTGATAGTCAATCAATATGATAAACTAGAGCATGTGTTTCACACCAGTTGGAAATCATCAGTTAGGTGTAACTAACTTAATAAAGATATGGTAAAATATATCATAAACCACCACCATTACTTTATATGTATAAAATTGCATTATCTACTATGGATTATTTAATGCCAAACACCGATGATACAGCAAAATTAGATGGATTATTACATTTGCCTGTACCGTGGTTTAGATTCCACGTTAAACTATAGGCTAAAAATAAATAATACCTGACAAATTTATTTTAATAAAATTGATCGATTTAAAAATGGTCTAATTCATAACCACACATCACTTGCCGAATACTTCCAAGTATTCTGCACAACCTGCACAAAATGCCTTTCACGATTTTATCTCCACTCGTTTTTCAGGCTTCTTCACTGTCATGATACTCTGAGAAAACCTGATTTGAGTACACTCCGGTTGAGACTTGCCTCATGCTGTAAGGCAGTTGAATCACAGTATTTTTGGGAGCGTCTTGGAGAGATCTTGGTCATGTTCAGATTGCGTTTTATTCGTGCTTTATCTTGACAAGTATAAAAGATTTTTTTGATATGTAAATACAATAAGGTATATTATAAAGTTTTCTGAACTTTTTCGGGATCAACCCCTACAAGTTTTAGGATGAAGACCTCAAAAAAGACACAAAAAATCATCAAAAGACACCACCCCGATGATATGGGGTGGTAGTGTCGGATTCTTACCGACTAAAACCCCCTCCCCGACGAGCAGCGGGATTTACCTTCTCGGTATCACTTCCTCTGTCGTCTGCGATGGTCTTGTGGCATGTCGTTTTTCTTCGGCCTCTCGTCGTCTCCGGTTAGCTGGCTCCCGCTGGGCACCAACGGAGTACGTGGCCCGGGCTGATCGCAATGACCCCCCGGCATCACCCGAATCGCTGTGTACTGGTGCGTGTTGGGAGCCACTAGGTAGTGGTCCGCGAGGCTCGTCTCTCTGCACCCTGATGTGCAGAGTCTTGATCCGGTCTGCCCGGTCTGCACCGCTGTCGGGTCGACTTCCCTCAGCTTGGCGTTGGGGGAGACTGGTGTTCGTCTCCTTGATGTTACCTCTCACGTCAGCCTTGCGGATTTCCCCCATCCACCGGGGTTCGCACCCGATCTCTGAGTGTCCTCCGCAAGTTACCAGGGACCACCCCGAGGAGGTGTGAGTAGGATTTTGGTCCCCTTTGACAGAAGACTTACAACGAAAGAAGTTAATGGAGCTGGAATTTTTGAGCCAATTTTCGGGCTATCAATATTTTTATTTTGTGATTTCAAATAAAGTTCCTGTGGGTTAGAAGTAATCTAAAAGGAATCGATGGTTTTGCGGTTAATGCAGGGAAAAATTGTATTAATCATATCTGTCTTTTTAGAGTAAAAACTGCCTAAAACCCACTAAAACGTAAAACTACAGAAGTTATGAAATATAAAAATGAAAAAATTTTAATAAGTAGTTCAGCAAGTTCCCAAAAGTTCCTAAAATTCTGTGTTGGTTTTTCACCAATTGGGGATATCAGAATAAGCAATTTTAAGCTACTTCAAATCTATCATCGAGAGATCAAAGTAGTTTATAAGCTACAGCTAATTTTTCAAGAAAATACCTCAGCAATTTAGATAGCTACCAGAGTTGTACAAAAACAGTTGAAGGTACTTTCCAAGATTTTTTGGAGTAGCTATAATAACAACTTGAAACCACAAGCTATTAATATAGCTACAATATAATATCGAATTCAATAAATGCATGCATGATAACCAAGCACCTACAAATTAAGATTTATTTCAGCTATTTTTTAGACTTTACAAAGGAGTTTTAGTGTAGCTTAGGCTACTGTTTACCTACCTAATTCTGTTATGTCCGCACAAATAAGTAGTCGGAGGATTAATCCTAGATTCGTCAATCCGAGTTTCTACTATTTTTCTTCTATTTTAAGAAAATCTGAGGCTTAATCCTAGATCAGGTCTCAAGCCTCGACTATTAGTAGTTAATCTACTGGCCAACTCTGATCCAGCACAGCTTAAATTAAAATTGAGATATAAATAAATTGGCGTAACTCGGACAATATTCGAACCAAAAGGACTTCCTTAATTCTTGTAGTTCACTTTATATCGTCATAAATAATAATTATTATAATAGGTTAAAGCGTTCTCATAATTAAATTAAATTTTTTTGTCATCAATTTAATATGAAGTTGATGAGATACCCTACTTAGATAATCTGTTGTTAAATATCCTGCTGTTCGGATTAACGAGGTTTTACCATAGCCAGAACTTAAAGCTGTATAACAATTTACGTGTATAAAACAATTTGAACAATTACAAATATTATAACCGTTAAGCTTAAATACACAGTCAGGATAAAGCGTGACAAAAGTTTTAGCAAGAAGCGTCTTCAAAGCCATTGGACGTGAAAAAACGTGATTCACATCATGAGAATCTAAAGTATTAAATCCAATATTACGATTACGCAGCATAATCTGCAATTAACTAAGAATAATAATGAAAAATATTAGAATGGACAGAAAAGGTTGTCTTGGGAATTAGACAATGGTATTGTTGTTGAAGATGACAAACAGAAGCATGAGGAATTGTTGATTGTCAGGTTCGCCACGGGTGGTAATTCACTTTGCTAATTGAGTGACTTATATGGCAATTAATTTATGATTTAAATGAATACCAAATTAACTCCCTTTCGAAAAAATTGTGCTAATAATTTATACCACTTAATTGTTACCAACAATGCAAGTTTTGATGTTTCTACCTGTACAAAATCATTTTTCAAGTTTTTACCTTTATTCTTCTTTTGTATTTCACCCTTAAGTGACTATCAGTTTCAAACAAAATATTTCTATTGTATTTTAAGATAGATAAGGTGGGTGTTTCTTTGAAAAATGTCACAGGTGTTATAGAAGGGGCGGTGGTAAATGTGCCACCAATAATGTTAGTCTACCTGCTACGAATTTAGGATATTAAAAGTACACAGGTATTTGTGCCGCCGGAGAAAACGGCATCTACCTGATGCATCTCCTACATGTAACATCGATTATTTTTTGTTTTTACACGATTTTTTGGGGGTGAAACGTAATAGTTTACTGCCCCATACCGCAACTATACTTTTTAATGCAATTTCGAGGGTCTCTCACCACATCCCGGTTTTCTTGATGTGTGGCGCTTCTCGTATGTTTAGCCTAGTAACCCGAGTCAAAACCGTCCTGGAGGGGTGCAACGCGGAGCGGAGCGCAGCGGCGCCCCGTAAGGGTAGGTTTTGACGATGGATTACCCTCCTTATCGAATGCACACCCCAAAATTCGAAGGCAAAAAAAATGTAATTTTTCACTCTTAGTGGCACAAATACCTGTGTTTATTTAAAGAACCCTTTTGGTCGGTGGCACATTTACCGGTACCCTTTTCTGGTCAGGTACATTTGGTGGCACATTTACCTCCGCCCTATAGAAGAATGTCAATTTTTTTTCCCATTCATATTAATTTTTAATATTCTCAGGGGAAAAGTCTTCATTAATTATTTAATCGGGCATCAATATTCTTACAAAACGAACATCGAGTTTAACACCACGAAAACAATACGTACTGTAATATTGACTGACAGACACTTGGTGTTCGATTATCTCTGAAATCAAAAACTTGACTGTCATATATAGCATATAGAGGATTTGCAAGACGTCTTCATCATGTGCAATTCTTCTATTTTTAAGTTCTTGCATCGTGCAAATATCAAGGTGCAGTTAGCTTATTGAGATTAACTTAGGGGCGGACTGGCGGCGATGTCGACAATGTGGACATTCCGAGATTTATGCCTTCTATCTTGACTACGAGGGGAAATCAAAAAGTTCGGTGAAAACGGTATAAATAAGTAATAGCTTTTAATGTAATATCGGGTTGATGCATAAGTTCGTAGCATTTTTTTAAATTTAAAATTTAATTTTTTAAATAGGTATAAAAAATATATAAACTAATAAATAATATATTCTCCTGCATTGTTTATGATTGACTCCCAACGTTCTGGCAGTTTTTCGATTCCACGCCTGAAGAAATCCGGTGGTTTGGAGGTGAAGAAGTCGTCGAGCCAGTTTTGAAGAGCAACGAAGCAATTAAATGAGATTCCGCGGAGATTCTTGGATAGAGAGCGGAAAAGATGAAAATCTGATGGAGCTAGATCAGGAGAATAGGGCGGATGTGGAATAACCTCCCAACCGAGGTCTTGAATAGCTGCTTTTGTAATGTTAGCAGTATGCGGACGGGCATTACCATGCTGCAAATCCACATGCACTTGATGCCGTCTTGCCAGTCGTTTCTCTTGAATTTCAGCCTCCAGGCGACGCAGTTGTTGACAATAAACCTCAGAATTGATGGTTACATTCCTAGGAAGCAATTCATAATAGATGACGCCTTCTTTATCCCACCAGATGCACAACATTACCTTGCGTAGATGGGCACCAGCTTTGCACGAGGATTTGCTTGTTTGTTAGTGCTCAGCCATTCCTTTCTGTTCTTGATGTTGATGTAAAGGCACCATTTTCCGTCACCAGTAACAATTTGGGACAAAAAAGGCCGATGTTGTTGACGAGCTAAACGATGACGAGCAAGCAAAGAAGCACAAATGGTAACACGCTGATTTTTGTTGTTTTCGCTCAAAACGTATGGTACCCAAACACCCAACTTTTGAACTTTGCCATGGAATGTAAATGTCGAACGATAGTTGATTGGTCACAATTCATCATATTGCCCAATTCCCGAGTTGATTGACATGAATCATCACGAATTGAAGCATTTAATCGGTCTTCATCAAAGCCGGATGGTCTCCCTGAACGTGGGAAATCATTCGTATAAAAATCCCCTCTTTAAAACGAGAAAACCATTTTCGTGCAGTACTTTCCACGATGGCGTTCTCTCCGTAAAACGGCACAAATGGTTCTAGCGGCCTCCGATGCTTTAACTTCTCGATTAAACTCAAACAAAAGGATATGTCGGAAATTTTAATGTTTTTATACTTGACACTCCATTTTCTTTAGCCAACAATTATCCCTAACTTTCTACAAATTAAAAAATTCAACAAGTACTCAATAAAACAATACTATGGCATTAAAATGACATTGGTATTTATCAAACAAATTTGTCTTCAAAGCACTGTTACCTTGTAAACCAAAAACGCTACGAATTTGTGCATCAACAAATACTTTCGGAATTTTTTTTTCGAACTCCTTTTTTTATTCCTTATTGATCTTCCATCGTAACCTCAAAATAATTAATTTGCGGTGATAAACCAGCCCTAAGTTTTAATTATCTAATGCATTATATTTCCAATACAATGTTGCTCTATAAGAAGCCATAAATAATTTCCTACACATAATTGCAAATTAATAACAAAATATCCTAGTGCATTCGTTTAATTATAATGTTTTTTTTCTGCCCACAGTTTTAAAAGGAGCCAAATTAACGTTTACATTATTAAAATAATAATACCCAGTTTAAAATAGTTAGTTGAGTAACCTAAGCAAAGCTATTAGAAAGGCAATAAGAAGTTCGTGCAAGTTACCTTGGTTAGACAACGTTTAGCGTTAATTAAAGAGCAAAGAATAGCTTAACTTTGCTATCTGTTGTTTGACAACGTGTAATTTGGCCGCTAGTCTCGCTTTTTCTTCATCTTCGGATTGTGGAATCCACCGACGGCTGTTTAGCGTTTTAGCTTCGACATTAAATCCTTGCACAGCATTATTAAAGCAAATCGTCTAAATGCAATGCTAATTAGTTCGAACGTTCATTTAAGTTTTTCTTGTAAACTCTAACGCATCCAATTTGTTTTCGATCCAGAAACGACAAGTTTATCAAACCTGCGTCCCGCAGGGATCCTTTCGAGGTCCTCTGTTGTTTAATGTTTCGCACGGTTTGTCGAGAAAGGTTTCTAAATTATTGTTTTGTCGTTAATATGGTTGGTTTATTAATTTAAATTTTTTTTAATTTGTCATAATATAATGGACGCGATACGAAATCTATTTTGAATAGAATACATTTATATTATGAACGCCTATTAAAACACCTTTAACACCTATTGTTGTATAAAATGGAAACATAAAATAAAGACATAATGTGATATAACGTACAATAATTTCAATTTTAATTACGCAACTAATTTCATTTTAAGTATTTATGATTTATTGTTTATACAATTTTAAGTATTCTATTCGTTCATGAGAACTTATTGTCTTATAAATTTTGATAAAATTTAAATCAATTACTGAATTACTACATGCATATAAAATTAAAATAATAATTATTATGATTCTTGAACAACTTGAGATTTATTGTCTTTTGTTTATTTATTTTATTAATTAATTTTACCTATTTTCTCACACTGTAGGGTTTGATGTATTACGACATAATAGAAATTCTATTACAGTATATCAAATTTTCTTATGATCCTACGTTCAAATATCGCCAAATATGTTCTGGTAAACATGATTTCCCACTTTTATTTTTGCGATTTATTACAGGAAGCTTAATTAATTTAAACCGTGCAAATTTTCTAATTTCTCTTCAAAAATTGATAGGACCTACTTGTTTAACGTGGGCTTTGAACCATGGGAAGTGAATACATTTCATGTATTGGTATTGCCTTCCAAGGAGAGACGGTCAGAATAAAGTTCTTACCCTGCTCGCATTCGAAGTGAATATTGATTGATTAAATCATTAAATTTGTTATTTTCTTAGTTCGTAATTTAAGTAATTAAATATTATTATATATTTTATAGTATTAAAATCGAATATGCAACTATTGCAAAGGAAAAATCTTCCCCTTCCACAGGTACCATTAAAAACAAACGGAGATTCATTCGATATTTAATAATACATTGACGGTGATTTAATTTTTTATTTGCATACTGGTATACTACGCGGGTTTAGGTCTCGAAGGGAAGGAAGTTATCCGGATTAGGGATTACTACCCTTTTTCTATTTACTTCGAGCGCTTTACAAAATATTTGGTTATTAAGCTAAGCAGATTGAGAATTAAAGAGGAAATGAAGTACTTAGTTCGCGTTTAATTTTTTTTTGTACACCTCGAGGGTTTTAAAAAAATCAAATTTAAAATAAAACTTCGTTAAGGATGTGATTTTAAATATTAATAAAAAATATATTAATAGATTAGATTGTTAGATTTTATAGCTGACTTTCTATTTGCATTTAAGTTAATTTTAATTAGATAATATACATTTATTAAGGGTTAAAACCTTTTTACAGACAGTTTTAACACTTTTTAGTCCTTCAGTTTATATTATAATAAATTAAGATTTATTTAACTTTTTAGCAATTAGAATTTGGAATTTGTAGCAATGTGACAATATTCTGACTTACAATTCGAGATTAATCGATTAATCGAGAATAAATGGAATAGTAGAATCAACCTAAGGTTTCGAACCTAAGATCGTAAGGTTTTTAGCTTAACTCTGTACTGATCAAGTGTGAGTGTAAATAATATGTAAAATTAATCTGTTCGACGTCTCACAAATTTATTCGCACATTTTCAATGCCAGATTCAGTTTGAAACTGAAAAGTTCAACTGTTTTATTAATTTTTCAGTTCAAATAATTTGGCACCTATTAAATATTATTAAATATTAAATTTTATAGATACAGTAGTGTGGTTATGAATCGGGTTTAAGTGCAAATTATTCACTGATGTGCCCTGAAAAAAAGAAAAAATATAAGAAATCGTAATATTTATTCCATTTCAATTTAACAAAAACATTTTAATATACCTTTGCTGAAACTTCACCATATTATTATGATTTAATTGTTACATAAAAAATAGTGCTTTCCATTTTTTGATGTTTTTTAATATTTACCCCCTTCTTGGATCGTCCTGTTGCAATCTCCGTACCTGAAAAAAAGAATTCTTATTTCACTGTAAATGTGATGATTTTCTTCATTTTTTGTAAATGTCCCTAAGTTTTACAGCATTTTTATAAACATTTATTCATACCTATATTTTTTATAAAAATATTTTTAAAAGCTCAAACAAAGTAGCGTTTGTGAAGTTTTTATTCATTTTTTTAAATTTAAAATTTAAATACTTGTGCCAGTTTGTTCCAAGGTTGTGCCGGTTTTTAAATAAATTTTCCGCTTTTAATTTCCGCGGAAAGCAAAAAGTTGTGAACGGATTTCTGGAAATTCGAAAAAACCAATTTGACGATTGCCCCCATTTTTTAAAAATTTTCTTATTTTTTTAATGCGATAGATTGTTCTGAATATGTACCTAAAATTTCAGTTTGCTATTTATTACAAACCTATTCCAATAAAATACAAAATATTGATATCGTCAGGCCCGTAGCCCCCGAAATGTTCAAAAGAAACAAACATTTTGAAAGTAAACCATTTGAATTTCGAAAATAAAATAGGTATATTTTGGAAAAAGTTGTTTTTCTTTACAAGTGCCCCCCCCCCCCCAAATGAAATCCTAGCTACGGGCCTGGATATAGTGATATCAATATCAGTTGTACGAGTTGTTCTGAATGCACTGCTCAATTTTCATTTTTATTATTATCAAATTATAATTTTATTATTAACTGTAAACAGTGTAAACGAATTACGACCACATACATAAAGACACCTTTGTTTTGTAGTGCCTATGTACCTGCTCTGTATATACAACTTGCTTACTGTTTAGGTCCTTATAATTATACTGATTATACTTATCACAAAATTACTTTCAAAAGCAGGGGCGGACTGGCCATAATGTAATTCGGGAGGATTTCGAAAAGGCTGATGTAAAAGAATAATTCTAGATACTATTATTTTCAACAAGTTAAAAATTCAATTCATTGATATTTTATATTAACCTTTTATTAAAGTTTAATTTAAAAAAAACAAAATTTCAGGAAAACGTGAAGTATCCGACGATATTTGCTTTGATTTTTTCAGGAAATTGTTGAATTCAAACCATTCATTATCACATTTTACAAATGCTGTATTAAACATTTTTTTATATTTGTGGAACCCACAATCCCTTCGAAAATCTGCCCGAATTTCATTATGGCCAGTCCGCCCCTACTAATAAAAGTAATTTTATAAGTACATATAATAAATTATAAGTACTACCTAAACAGTAGGCCATGTAAGTATCCAGAGCAGATACGTAGGCACTACAAAACAAAGGTCTATTTATATAAAATATGTAGTCATAATTCATTTATAGTAATAAAATAGTAATGAAAATATGGAATATTACTGAAATCATGTTTTTCGATATCTCAAAATCTATAGATACGTAATATCAAACTGAAATTTCATCGGTGCATTCAGAACAATCCGTACAATCACCTGAAGCAAAACCATCAAAATTTTCAAAAATGAGGTGCTATCATCAAATTTTGTTTTTTAATTAATAATTTTAAATTGAAACTCTGCAATATTCGGAACAACTGGCACAATACACGAAAACCAAATTAAATTGATTATTTTGAAAGGGGGAGGCTAGAGTGAAAAACAGTTTTTTTTTGTTTTTAGCGGATGTTAAAAATTGAAAACTTATTTTAAAACCGGCACAACCTTGGAACATCCTGACACTTAAATTTTAAAATTCTAAAAATGAGAGCCCACTTACCGGGACGCCTCAAGCTACCTAAAATGTTGACGTTTAACGTCCAAAGTAACCGTATAAAATCTTTAATCAGTGATAATGGTTGAACGGCTACCCGTGACAATTTTATTAATTACCGCTGCGACTGAATCCCGGCATTTATTTGTGTTTCCATTTCGTGGCAGCGCCAACACTGCCACAATTCGACAAACACTGTCAAAAGTCTGACATTGATATGGTTTTTGCGGCCTACAGGCCGCACCGGAACATTTTTAGGTTGTTAACTAAAAAAATCCACGAATTAGATGTGCGTTAGTAAATGACAGAATTTTATATTTAATATAATAAAACCCTTTACGATATAATTATTACAGACTACATAAGCGGTCATCTGCAAAGTCACTTTAATGTCACTTCAAAAAATTGGGATAGACCGACGCGCGATTAAATATTTTTACCTTACAAATATCTGAAGAAATACGGGAAGCCTTAGTATAAAAAAGCGATTTTCCAAGATATTTCCGGTTTTGCATTGTTTACGCTGTTTCCGGTCTATGAAATGCAGACTATCCTTGTATAACACGATATAATAACATGGTTTCGCTTTAAGACGGTTGGAGAATTGATGCGAAAAAACCCGCATAACTCGGCATTTTTCAGTTTTCTGACGGCGAACAGTTTGTTGAATGTACTTTTTCAACAATTTTATTAGTTTAATAATAATTAACCCAATTATATGTAATTATACTGTAGGTATTGTGTAATAACAGTGGCGACTCGTGACTTTTTTCAGTGGGAGGGCAGAAAATTTCAAGCAAAACAAAATATATAAATTTTCTGTATATTTATTTTCTTATAGTTATTTCCAGAATAATGGAATTCCAAAGATGCTTTATTTAATTGATAACACTTAGAATAAACGCAAACATTTAAGAAATTTAGACTTGTTGGAGACCTCCATGCTGTAAAAATGTTTCTGTGTTCTATATCGGCCCGATTGCTTACCGACTCCAGCTACAATTTCTTAATTTACTTTGAAAATATTAATGCTCTTCATTGTCAAATTAAATGCTCAGGGCAACAACTAAAAGTAAAAGAGAACAACGAGGGGGGGGGTTATGGTATACCACCAGTCTATCATCATAACCCATAATATAGTAGCATAATAAACCATATTTTATTCATATACCACCTGATCACTAGATGCTGAGGAGTATTCCATACCCCCAAGGTTCCCGGTATCTGGAACCGCCAAATTTTTAGAACTTCATTTGTAGTGACGGTTCGTGATTGTTTTTCACGACTGCACAAAATTTAAACCAAAAGGAAGAACAAATTTACATATTTTTATTTAGTTAAAATTATTATTTTGGGATAGTTTTTTCAGTTCTGGATGGGAGGGCGTGAAACAATATCTGTCCTCACTATCTCTAATGAGAAGGTAGCTCGGAATAGATAATGTCCACGCAGAAAATAAATTCTACTTTTATTTGCGTGGGGCCCTGATGGTAGGTATAAGCCAGCTCGTTATAGCGGCAGCAAGGCCGTGGGTCGTGTCAAATGAACGCCCCGAAGAAAATCAAGGAAACAGCTTTGCTAACACAACAAAAATTAAATCAGCAATTAGATGTTCGTTGCTGGAAGGCGATGACATAAGCGATGTCGGATGGAAATTGCATTAGCCGACCTGAACCAGTACAGTGGCAAAGACATTACCACCAAGAACCACTCCCCAAAATCAATCAACAGAACGTTCGAGTGGTCATAAAAAATCCCACAAACGGTAGAACCACAATCGAACGTCCAACAATAAAATCAAGTGGAAGCGACCCCGATGAAATGCAACACCCTGTACGTTGGTCGCACATCGCTGCCTTCTTAAAAAAAAATAAAACCAAAAATAAACACAAAAAAAATGTTCAACATAGAATATCAAATTCAAGATTTGAACCCATGTCGAACGCGTAGGAATTCTTATGCCAATGCAATTGACCAACGCCGTTCGATGTTACCTAGTGAATAAAATGCACAGTTCAAACTCAATCAAATAAAACATAATAATATAATATAATTAATTAGTTTATCAAATACAAAATTCAAACATTGGCATTATAATCCACGTCTACGAACGTACGATTAGATACCCTCTAATCACGTCGAACAGAAAAGTAAAACCTGCGACTTAACGATTATTTCGGCCAAAAACGTTCCAATCAAAAAATGCAAGGCAAAAGAAAAACCTATATAGGTAACAAGACATAAAAAAATACATATCAGCCAAACAAAAGCGAACTCCAGGTGGACGGAGCAAAATTTGTCCTACTCGATCAATGCATACCACTGTGGAATAATTAAGTAACAAAAAAGGTTACTCACCAATCCGAACGGAAACCAAAACCTTCAAAGATAGCATGGGCAGTAGATCCGACCAAGAAACGTCCGATATGGGGAAAATTCACCATTTTCCAACACAACAACGAAGATATAAGAATATCTTCGTTCCATATCCGCTAATTACGTAACCCAAAAGCCCATGATTATTCCACAGTAGCCACACAAATCGACATTGGTGTGTGAAAAATTCACACCCGCCTTCTTGCTTCAAAAATTGAAACAAGAGCGTGTTGCTCGTTCAATGGTTCACCCAAGACTATCTTTTGCGCCGATTGAACCTCTTATCTCCCTTTCCAGTCCCTTTTCCCAGTTCGACCGTTAGATGGAGCGAGAAGTGCCAATAAATAATTATTGGGAACGAATTTAAAGGGCAAAAAATTCGTTACAGGCGGGCATGCACCCTTCAGGGTAAGCCACCACTGATAAATATGAGAGAATCACTTGTGGTTATCATTTTTAAACTGTTATACGATCTGAAAACTGCATCACTTTGTATGTGATTAATTGCAGAAAAATTGATTAAACCAACAATTGACATGGAACTCGAACCACGTTCCAGACAAATCTATTGAAAACCACATTGAATCTTCACCCACATATAGGTATTATACTGAACACACAAAACTGCATGTTTAAAAGTTTTGCTTTTTTCAATATTTTAATAATATCGAAATTTATGCGGTGCATCACTGTTTTTTTTTAATGGATAAACAAATACTTATGTCAAGTTGGGTTCAAATAAATTGGCACTTGATTAAGAAAAGACCCTGTATATAATTTAGGACGACGTCGTTCAGCTTTATTTTAAAGAGAACAAAAATATTTACATGTCTTTTTTGTAAAGACCAATAAAAATCGTACGTTACCAACATTGTGCATTATTAATAGATGACAAAGTAAAATTAGCATTGAAATTAAATTCAACGAGTATAATTTTGAGGTTAACAGTTGAATAAATGATCCTTCATTTATTTAAAATATTTATTCATCTTTCATGTCTACAGTTTGTTTTATTTAATAATCAGTAAATTGTATTTTCATGAAAAGGTGTCCCTTATAAATATTTTTATTACATGATTCAACATTATGACATTGGCAAATAAGTCAAATTGTAGTAAAGAGAGAATTAAAATTAAATGAAAAGATGCATTTTAAAATGCACTAATTTGACTACATATACTTATAGAGCTTTACGCTTAATTCAAACTATTTTTAATAATGACGCAAGTGCTAATTTATTTGAGCCCAACTGAGATTTAAGTGACATAACCTATTTTCCGACAACAGTAATGCAAAAATTGGCTTATTCGTAATGCCACCCTATGTCTTGTACGATCCCAATACTAATTGCTTTCAATTTAAATTACTCAAGAAGATTCCGTATTTAAATTGGATCTCATTTGTGATTGGTTAAGGCGTGACAAACTTTTCATAAATTAAAACTGCTGTAATAATAATTTGTGAAATTAAAAGTTTGAACTAATTTATCTTAAAATTTATTGACAAAAAATTAAAGTTGTTGTTTTGATATCAAATTATTAAATTGTTAATTTATTAATTGTAATTGACTGTGATGGTCAAAATAGTTTTAAATTATTTTAAATTTTTTAGCATTTGCCTATGTAAATAGTTCTTTTAGCGACGGTGGTGGCGCTCAATAAGTCTTGAATGCTCTTCATCAGTAGTAATCACCCTGTATTTTTTTGACCCGAAGGTGAAAATTTTCTAAAAAATATAATAACTAGTATAAAGGGTACTCTTAAATATTTCCTATAGATTTTGTTTATTTAAGTTTAAGTAAAGTTAAATTAAATTCGGGTAATACAAAAATTAGGTATGCGAAATTTAAATTTTAACCCTTCATTAGGCGCATTTATAAAAATGTTAACACATTCGATATTCTGCATTCTTACAATGTAAATAACCGAAATCGATGAATTATTCATACGGGCAATTAACATAAAAATTTATAGCCAAATTACTGCCGTGATTTCTGGTTCACTTGGGATGTGCACTGCAATTACCTCATCAGTAAAACAAAGTGCAATATAGGGATTTTTGTTTAAAAAAGTAATGAGCAACTAATTTTATATAATGAATAGTAAAGAAAATATATCAATTGACACAAAAACGACAATAAAAGCAAAACCTTTGACACATTGATTAAATTCATTAGAGAAAATGTAACCGCCTAACAATGACGCGCGCAAGTAAAGGCGTTACCAAGTTAAAAATCCATTAAAAAGTCAGTGTCAACTTGGTCACTTGTTAAAGTAAAAATGTTATTCCAGTTAATGATCTCCTTATTTGTTCCACAATAAACCCATCCGATGACTTAAACTATTCTTTTAAGTGTTTCCAACGTTGAAACGATTCTCTTTTAAAAATCCGAAAGGTGTGAACGGAGGGCTGGATTGAGCCAGTAGTTCCATTTCAATCCTTCGTAGTATCCAATAGACATTGTATGTTAAGTTACATGCTATGCGAACGGTTCACCAATGGCGTCCGCTAAAGCCCTCCTCAAAAATAAACCATTTAATCTGTGCCCCCTCTAACAAAAGTTGAGTGGTTCTTCAAGTTATTAGCTCAATAGTGTTCCAGACGGTAGCATGTATGCGGCTTAGTTTAGTGCTAAATGGTGCTAATTTGACACCTACGACTACACACACGTCTAATTAACGGACACAATCGGGACATTTTTGTGCATACCTAAACGCGAAGTTTGTTTAGTGCCGTTGTGATTTCGCCGCTGACGCTTCTGCAAATTTCGAGAAGAAGTGAAACATTTTTTGTAGCATAATTTGCAGACCTTGGATACAAATCATGCTCAACACATTCAATTAAGCTTCGATGTTCTTGTGGTGTTTTGTTATGCCAACGTGAACTTCCAATCGACTTTCCGTCGGATTACATTTTTCTGAGTCATCCGCATTTTGACTCGGCTCGAATGAAACTTAATTTAGTGTTTGTGAAGCAATTCCATCAAGTGAATAATAATTCGTTTTAAATAATGGTTTGCCAAACGAATTAATGACACTTTTTAATACACCCAGCTAAACCCACTCGCTTTTACGACTGACCGTGCCATAAATATCTGATTTACGTTAGTTTGACAACCACAAACGGCGGTCGGTTATTGAATTTTTAATATATTTAGGTTTACGACATCTTTGTTTGGTGAGAAGTGAATTCGTTTATATATAATAGAAACACCGCTTGTGAATGTTAAAGTGAATGGTGACAAATGTCAACGAGAACCTAATATTTACATATTGTGATACAACCAATCATGATGCCACTTGCACCGACACCTATAGTTCAATTACCTTCCAAGCCCAAAATCGGTTTCTCGATAGATTCCATTGTCGGAGGCGCTAACCAAATTAGTCCTCAGCATTCGCCCATTCATTTATCCGAAGGTTCGGCGCCCTTATCGCCGTCGAGTGATGTCGAAAATAGACTGAACATTTCGCCCAATAGGTTAAACGGTTCGCCGAACCGGCCAAACGGTTCGCCGAAACTATACTCACCTCACGGATCTCCAATTTCTTCGCCCAAACCGCCCATAATGGTACCGGGTATACCCGCGCATACGCTTATTAGACCTAATCCTACGTACGATCCCAATATGGTACCAAAAAATGGTTTCCTCCAACCCGAAATGATGCACAATCACGGAGGACATCCGTTTGCTTTGGCCGCTCACTTCCAAGGAGCTGCCTTGGCGGCGGCTTTAAGTTCTGGACAACCTGGTTTTCCGCAACCGTCACCTTTAGGCACACATGGAACACCCAGAGACAGTTATCCGTTATATCCTTGGTTATTATCACGGCACGGTAGAATTTTCCCGCATAGGTTTCCAGGAGGTATGTACATATTACAATTTTTAAATTCGTCTAATAATAAATTTATACTGTATACACTTACATCACTTAAATAATTTATCATTAATTAATTATAATTAATAGAGTTAATTGAAATCTTGAAAGAAATACAGATAAATTTAGTATAAACATTGATAATTTTGTTACTTAAATAATATATTATTATACATAACTAATCATTCTTGTCACAACTTATACTTATGTTAGTATATTAGCCTGGTCATTTATAAAATGTTCAAGTGATAATATGGAATTAAATAAGGTTGATTAATTTAATTAGAAAATTATCGTTTCGGATAATTTCGGAACTACCGTGATAATAATTAACATACCACTTGCACTTTTATTAAGTAAACTACTATTTTATTTTAAGATTTTTTTATTAAAAATTAGATTAACTTTCCCAAAACTAAAATGGGTCAAGATAGGCAGACTTATTTGGGGCGGTTGACCTAGTTTCGAAATTTTCACCCTTAGTACCTGTGTTAAAAAAATACCGAATACAAAAGTTATCGCACATCTGAGCGAACCACTGAAAATATGGATTTATACGTTTTATGAAACGACTAAATTCTTAATTACTACTTGAGTAATGACGTAATCGAGTTTTTACAAGAACATTTGATACTGTTGAGCGGGGGTAGGAGAGTTTTGATACCTCTGATGGGTTGAACATCGCGATTGAAGTCGGTTAGATTGGCATAATTAGTTCCTTTTTGTTTAAAAAAAAATATTTTTGGAGCGGATTTATAAGGTCCCCTCAGGGGTACAGACAAAAATTTATACAAGCAAATTGTTTGACTCCATTAAAAATTAATTGGAAGCCTTCTTGGTTAAGATTTTGTATTTTGTGTAATTTTTTTTGCTTGTTTTGATGATAAACTACATTTGAAGGGTTATTTTTTTTATTTTTAACCGTTTTCTACAAAAGTTATGAAAATTAATAATTAAAGTTTTTTTTTTTTGGTAAATTTCTAAGTTAGATTAGACAGGAACCTTTTTCTCTGTCGATTTAGTTAATTAAAGGTTACCAACCCAGAAAGTGCAGAATCCTGAAAAGCAAATGTAATTTTCGTGGCATGCAGATTTGGTGTAAAAAATTAAGTAATTTTTATTTTGTATTTAATTACATTTATTGTACAATAATCGACTAATTGCAAGTAATAGCGATTGCGTGATTGCTATTTGCCGAGTTTTTGTGAATGCCTGATACTTTCGATTATTACAATGGCAAATAGTTGAATAAAAGGCAGGTTTTATCTATAAGGAGCCTTTAAAAATTAAAATTAATAATAACGTCTGCATGCAATGAAGCAATCTAACATGTAAATGTTTCCTAAGAATTCAGATACACTAAATTAAACACGCAGTAAAAATTAGGAATACAAGAGAACCAAGCCCGAATTATGATAATTTGTGAACGTATTAAGAACATAAGATTATAGGGTATTTTTTTACGTTGATACCAATCGTGAAATACCTTGAACTGTAAGTAATTATTTACACATTAGCAGTGTTAGTAATTACAGTCAAGAACTTACCACTATTATTATTATCTTTTAAATTAATAGCTGCAATAACGGTGCAATTGTTTTCAAATATAAAAATAAACTACTTTTGCTTAGTTCTACTAGTGTCATTTCTATTGTGTTATAAAATTAGCTTAAAAGGGAAGCACGCTGTTTTAACTGTCAATAATTATTTCATTAACTCGCAAAAAGTTTAATTTACGTGTAATTGTGTGTAGGTAACTTGCACGTAATGCACACCTGATTTTCCATTCGTAGTCATTCCACTAAAATAAATTTGTATCGACAGGAAATGCCATTCGATATTGTCGTTTTCGCACGCTTAAAACCCCCCTGATTTTTGACCAAAACTTCGAACAGATCTGATTCGTTTAGGCACAATAGAATCGGGGACGATAATCCACCCCTTTATAATCGCCCCTCGTAACAGTCATCATGGCTATTTAGTCCAATTGATCACAAATTTTGCTGCAGCAGATGAATTGTATAATATGATGGTAATGGAGCTGTGGTCAAAAAACAGTAAATATCACACAATTAAATATTTATATTATTTTTTTTTCAATTCGAAATCAATTTATTATAATAATATTGTCAGTTACGTTGTGATTGATTGTTTATGCATGTCTGTCTACTTTCCAAGACCCGGAGTATGTATTTTTAAACATTGCCCGAAGCATTTTTAGTCATTTTTTAAAAGTAACAATTATCATTAATTGTTTATAAAGGTATTATTAAATATGAACTTAAAAATAAATTATGTTGTAATATCACCATTTAAGAAAAATTTAAATTAACCACCGAACAGGGAATTAAAACTTTTCATGCTATATCAATTACCGCGTGCACCAAATGTCGTTGGGTATACATCGGTCAAACTAAGCGATATTTTAAAATTGTGTACGGTATTATACCTATACTATGTGTGCAATAAAAAATGTCTATGTTCATTCCAACACATTTATTCTAAGAATTAAAGTTTTTATGACATCGACTTTGAATCGAGTAATAGATTAAGCTTTTAATATTCTTTACCTATCCATTACTAAATAATATACAAAACGAGCTACGATATCTTGTTACTAAAATATTAACAATTTTATTAAGCAATAAAATTTTTTTTATTACTTAAAAAATGATTTAATATTTATGTGTATATATCAATTTAAAAAATTATTGGCTTTTCGCACTCCTTTTGAAAATTTATCATCTCTTGTGGTTGTCCTTCAGGTTGAAAGGCACGTTGGCACTACATAAACGTACGTTTGAACGTTTAATGATATTTTAATTTATGGCGAAGCTAATTTTTCTTAAATTATCCTACTATCATATCATTTTTTCCGGTATTAATAAAAGAATAGTTCCATCATTACCACTAATTATTTCTATACGAGCTTTAAGTAAGGTGTTTTTAAAAACCACTTACGAATGTCTTAATTGTTAAATAAATACTGCAAAAAGTGTTATTACCAAAGCAATTTATGTTATTAATTTAATTTATATTACATAAATTATTGTAATTTTGAAAGAAAAAATTAAATTTTCTTTTTCATAACCATCAGCAACGAGATTTTTACGTACGATTGTGGGTACACCAAATTCTAATTTACATAATATAAATAAAAATTTAAATGTGTTTAGTCTTATAATTAATTTTTAATTATTAATTACTTACAGTAATTATGGTAATTATAAGAAAAACGGTGCTCTGCGCTGTGTGGTGAGTTGTTACGATAATTTTCTGCTGGTATGACAATTTTTTTTTTCAAAAAAACCCAGCCACGTGCTTATCCTAATGTGACATTTTTTTTTGGTTTTCTAACACAGTACATTACATGGTTATTTAGTCGAGCACGTGCTTGTGAAGAAAGGTTTATTACAAATTTATTATTAGTTTGATTGTTGGCTGGTATTTAGGTACCTATATAAAATCAAACTGTTATAATTTAAATTTTCAATACCGTTTCAATTATTGTTAATAGTATTTGGGTATTAAAAAATTGTAACGTTGTGTAGTTGGTTATCCCGGCATACCATATAAGGGTGCCAGAGGATGCCAATTTATTATCATCAATCAATCAAACAACAAGAAAGTTGTTCAAATATTAAAGCAAACTAGTTCAGTTTCATAGATCAGAAATTTTGAATTAAATAATAGAACGATCGTACTTCCAAATATGACAATAGCGAAATTAAAGTAATATTGTATTTGAAGAACATCACCACAACATTGTTTTCAAAATAATCAAATTTTAAAACCGAATATATTCACAAAATAAAAATATAGCATGCATTCTAACCAATACTTCCTCAACATAATTACATGATATGCAATAATATGGAAATTAAGAAAATTAAAATAAAATTTCAATCAAAAAAGTAAAAACCATAAATTTAACGATGTTCAAAATAATTAAATAATTATGTGCTTAAAAATTAAATTAAAAAGAGTAGATAACTAAGCTTAGATTTCAACTCGAAATCTTAGACGCCAGGTCTGTGTGCTAATCTTTTGCCTAAAAACTTAATTACGGTGATATAAAGAACAACTTTTGTATAAATAATTTTCTTCTAATTTTGTGTATCCTAAATATCGTTAACATTTTTTGAACGATTTTTCCAAACAGTTTTATAATTCATTATTGGTTGTTTCACACACACACACACTGATAGACAATTTTGACGAGAGAATTGTTTCAGGGATGGGAACAAAACGTGTCGAAACAAAATGTTTTGTTTCGTCTTAAAGCGTTTCATTTTGTCTTAAAGAGTTTTAATCAGTTTGTTTTCAGATCAAGCAAAACGTTTCAAGACAAGACAAACCAAAAAAAAAACAAAAACATTTTGTTTCGAAACGTTTTGTTCTATCAGTATGCATGCAGCCTTAGGTTTAAATTTGAAAATACATATATTATTCTCTTATCATGATTTCCTCTATGGTCGATACCATACTAGTGAATAAAGGAAGTAAAAATAAAATTAAAAATAATGCACGACCACACATTCTGTATTTTGTGAAAAAGTTGGAACTAATTCTTAAATCCACAGTATGGTTGATGTTCATCTGAAGGCCGAGCTAAGAAATTCCGTGAAATTATACACAAATCTGTAACTCCTCACAGCGATCCCACTAAATCTATGCTATGGTTATGATTTCTTAAAAGCTGAAATTTTAAAAGCTCGAAAAAAATAATATAATTTATTAAAAATAATTAAGCACAAAACAGTAAAATTTTTGTAATAATTATAAGCAACAAAAAAATTCAGCCACTTCCAGGGATTTTCTTCTGTGCGTACTGATAAGATACCGAATTTTTGAAATCTGGTTCATGTGACTTTTTAAAATTTCGAGCAATGTAATTATTGATAGCTTATCCTGCTCATAACCACTTTATATTAAAATTTTCCACTTTGAAAGACTGAATTAGGTTAAATCCCGAGCTTTTCTGATTAATAAGCCATCAGAAATTTGAAATTTTTAGAAGCGTTGTCCCATGTGGTGCTGTCCGCATTCTCTACGTGGTTCTCAATTAAATATTTGTAATGTGTATAGTTCTCGCATTTTTCCACATAACTTAACTTTTGATTAATCAATCATTAAAAGAAGATAGTTTTTGAATCAATTTATGTTTCGAAATGTATAAAATAAAATATAGGAAAAAGTGGAGCTATTAAGTGAGCACTCGAACGGAAGCTTCTAATAAATATCCTTTTTAAAGTTTGTCAGTAATTAATTAAATTTTTCATAATTTTGGCGAATAACGATTATCTGCTAATTAAGTTTTTAGTAAACCACTGTGAATGTCTCTTTGCCCCATGTGGGGCCACGTGATATCTGATGGGAGACACTTAAAAAGTCACGAAATTAATCAATTTTATTATTTTTAAATAAATAGATACAAAATGAGAAAATTGAAGTAAATTTTCTCTACCTTAGGGGTTTGCAAATTTTACATCTACAGGGTGCGAAGAAATTGTCAGTAATACAGATTAAGAAGAAAAAAAGTAAGCGATTTCTTAGTGAAAATCTTTCTGATTACAAGTGCGGAAAACTTCAAGGTTTAACAGTATAAATTTAAAATTTGAAACTTTTTTGCAGAATGATTCAAAAGCATGGCCCTCAAAATCACCAGATCTAATTTTATTGTATGTCTCAACTTTTTTCTCACTTAATTTCAAAAATTAGTAAAAAAAAGAGGTCCTGGACTTATATTAAGAGGATGAAGAAGAACTTTTTTCTCTACGAATTTTTGTTTCTTAAATTTCAATTGCCATCACAGGAGAGGAATTTTGATTCCTCGAATTGTTTCTGCCGCCGGAACTATTAAAGACAATCTTGTATAATTTCTCAAATTTTTAGGAATCAAAGCTGAGACGTTTATTATCTTGTGTTGAAAATCGATGAAGTAACGATAGTTTCTATAAACCTTTCTATAATTAATATTTTTCAAGAAATTTATTTTCTTAATTGTTACTGTAGGAACTACCTTGTTTAAAGGCTCGAAATTTTCAATTTATACTTATATCCTATTTGTAAAATATTGTTGAGAAAGTGATCAGCAATATCTACAATTATGATGATTTTATTAATTTATATAATAATAATTATTATACACAATGTTTACAATTAAATTTCGTATACTATTTACATCGGTGCACCCGAATTGCACCACGAAAAGATTAGTTCACAAATCTCCTACCCGAATTGCACCACCGTAATTTCAGGTAAACACCTCACCAAGGGTCGGTCGTCCGAATTGCACCACCTCTATTGTAATATTTTAGGTAAGGTGGTTTTATTGTTGAAAGTTAAAGCACAATGCTGGAGTTTAACCTGATGCCTCCTACATGATGTAACATCGATTATTTTTTGTTTTTACGCGATTTTTTGGGGGTGAAACGTAATAGTTTACTGCCCCATACCGCAACTATACTTTTTAATGCTATTTCGAGGGTCTCTCACATCCCGGTTTCATTTATCCCGGTTTTCTTGATGTGTGGCGCCTTCTCGTATGTTTAGCCTAGTAACCAGAGTCAAAACCGCCCTGGAGGGGTGCAACGCGGAGCGGAGCGCAGCGGCGCCCCGTAAGGGTAGGTTTTGACGATGGATTACCCTCCTTATCGAATGCACACCCCAAAATTCGAAGGCAAAAAAAATTTAATTTTTTCACTGTTTTGGGTTATTATTTCATTAATACCTGCTCCGACCCTGTATAATATAATATGAATTAATGTATTAAACTCGAAATTTAAATTGCAAAGAATTTAGATATTTGTCTATTTATTTCTTTATATTATCTGTTTGCTTGTGATACCTGCTCGGTTTGCTCGTGGTGCAATTCGGTAAAGCGATTACGGAACGACATTTGACCGTGGTGCAGTTCGGTCAAGGGATTACATTTACCTGGGTACAAGAAATGACCCCTGATAAGCCGTGGTGTAGTTCGGGTAGCACCATTTACATCATGATTAAGGGAGCATGGGTAACAGTGAGACGCTTTTTTAAAAAATTAATTTTTTACGCGTAGACATTCTAGCATAATTATGGTTGTTACTTTTCACTGGTCAATTTGATCATTAGTGGAATACTCTCAAATACAGCCATTATTAAATGCACATGTGGCACAAGTCTCACTGTTACCTGTGGGTGGGTAATCAATAACAAAATATTTTTTACTATTTATTTACCAAAAAATTGATATAGTACAATATTGTGACTTGCATGCTAAGTTCAAGATATCAACAAATATCTATTGAATTAAAATTAATTAAATTCTACTCTTTTAAAATATCTTCTAATTCTAGTAATTTTTTCGTCAGAAAAAGTTCCAAAATTAGTTTTATTTGGGAAACTGCTAGGAATCCTGGCAAATTGAAGCTTTTCCTACACCAAACAAAACTTAAACAAAATAGTAATAAAACATAGAAGGTCTTACTGTCACCCATTTTAAATGTTTCACTGTTACCCATACCGTCAAAATTTTCAAAAGTAAACAAAATACGCTAATTTCACTGTTAATTTAAAAATGTGAATGCATGCCTTAAGGTAAATCTACTAATTATTCACCAAACCCATCAAACCTTAAAAATTATTGATTGATTTATGCACAATCACTTCAGGAAATCACTGTTAAAAATTACTTTTGCCTCTCCAAAACAAATAGCACCTCATAACCGTCAAAAATGCTACCACAGATACATTAAAATTGGGTAGAGCGGTACTTTAGAAGGTTAAATATGTTATACTAGTGCCATTTGTGTGAGCAGGTTAGAAATAGAAAACATTTCAAATGTCTCACTGTTACCTATGCTCTCCAAGCTATACTGTTAAACTGTAAGTTTTCACCCTATAAAGTACTTTTTAATTGGAAATACTTTAAATGGTGTTAGCATCAAGTGCATTTTCAATCCGTATTACTGAAAATGTTTTAAAATATTCCACCGTATTTTTATGAATTTTCTGCAATCAAAAGCCAAACCGATCAACTCTACACTGTTTGAAAATGTTCTATTATTACACAAGTTTTAGATCAGTATTGAACTATTATTATTTGGAAACTCCACAGATTTGTAAAATTACATACATAGATACAGAATTTGATAAGAAATATGTATTTCTTTTTATATACTTTACATCTGGAAATATCACAGCAAAACCTTGAATAATTCAGCACATTAGGTAGAATACTACATATTAGGTACATACCTATATAATTTGTTTATAAATTATCATTATCTTTTGTAGGCCAGTGCTTAAACGTGATTATTTTATCAAAACCTCGAAAGAGATTTCGAATGGGCCAAACTTGGTAGTTAAGTATAAAATAATACAGAGAAGTAGAAATCAAATTTTATGGGTTTTTAATACCGGAAAATTTTGTTAAAAAAATAAAACTCGAAGATGTTGCTTATCTGTTACCGCTTACGCTGCAAAAACGAAGCGAGATAGCCAAAAATATTTTTGATTGCTTTGTTCTCTTGAAGTCACTGCAATTTTCTAAAGGTTTTTAGTGGTCGTAATCAGGATTATGAACTCTTCAAAAGCAATCTTAAAAAACGGTTGCTACCTATTTAAAAAAATTTGTATATAGTCGTCTATCTGACACGCATGACATCAATGATTTACCATCAACATTAAATGTTGTGCAAAAATTCAAACGAGGTCACGGGTCCCTGGATCTTCACAAAAATTGTTTATTTTCCGAGATTTCCACTTTGTTCCATTCAGCATGAATATATTTTAACGATAACTAACAAACGGTTGAATTTACGAACAAATGGCAAGAGAACAAATTTGTAGAGAATATTATTGCCTATAAGTATAAAAATCCAGGTTATTCTTCGGTTGGTACTTCCCGAGATATTACAATTAAAGTAAAAAATGTGGTGTTGATGGTATAAAAATTTTAATTTCTTGTTTACACGTCTTTTCTATAAATCTTAATTAAAATTATTTATTTTTAATTAAAAAATAGGAAAAGACAACTTCGAAAAACTCTCATTCAAGAGATTAGCGATCTCTTTCGAGGTTTAATCCTAGAAGCACTGGCCTATTGCTAAAAGGTTCATTATGTTATTACGTTAACTTATTTTTTTCAATATATTAAAATAAACAAAATTTTTAAACATCCCCTATTTTCTCTCTTTTTGTGTTACTTATGGGCTTGAATATTTTGGCTTCGGAGTGCCCTCATTGACACTTAGATTACTTAATTACGCAGAGGATAACGCTAATTGTTAGGGATCTAATTCACTTATATTACGTCAAGAATCAGATTTCGGAGACATCCATTCGCCGTAACAATGCCTGAAAGATACCAATATGTTTCTGATGCAAATAGGTTCATGCCAAGCATGAACATGAACTATAGCAAAATCATATTTACCGTATAATATTTCAAGAAGTCATTCAAATACTTACATTTTATTGTGGAAAATATTACAACTATTTTGAAACTTTACAATTGATTTTTTAAGTAAATCGTAATATCGGTACATAGTTAAACCTCATTTATTCTATGTAGTATAGCAGTAAAAAATATAGTTTGCCATTTATATCCAAATCAAAGTAGTATTTTCTATTTATAAGCTTTCAGCATCAACGTTTATTGTTATCTTCGGATATTTTATTTATTTATTTTTATTTTATTAACATCTGAAGTTCGCAATAAACATTACTGAAAGCATAAATTGAAAAGATTTAGTTTTTTTATTGTTTTATTAAGTAATCAACGTTTTAAGTTAATTTCATTTTATTTCATGATTTTTTAAGTATTATTGAAAATTAATATTAAATTTAATTAAATAATAAACCAAAATTATTTCAATAAACTATTCTCCCCCTTCCCTCACTTTCTCTACTCGGGGATGTAATTGAATATTAAATAAAATAGTGGAAAGCTTTCATCACAATATCTGGGACGTTCGAGGACTTTTCGGACTTTTTAATCGATGCCTTAGGGAGGGAGGGGCGGAGCAAGCGAAGAAAGTATAACACAGTAACAAATTTAATTTTAAAAACATAAAAAACGTAGTAGTACAATACAATTTAATTAAAAGTGTAAACCCCCACATCAAAGAGAAAAAAATAATTGTTATTTAAGCTAAATTTAGGATATTTTGCCCAAAAATGTTATATAATTTTCTGGTTAATTTAGAAATAAAGCTTAGAACATTAAGCACTAATTAAATCGTAATTAGAAACGAAATGGGTGCACGTAAATGTGAAATTAATCATAAATTTAATAAAATCGTGTACATAATTATTAATTCTTAAAATTAGTGTATTCTTTACCAGTGTGATTACAAAAGCAATTAAAATATTTGATTCGTCGTCGACGTTTTATCATCGAGCAAATATTTAAAGAGTGATTAAGTTTTTTCAATTGCGTCGTTAATTTTGACCAAAACGAAGCCATAAACGGTGATGAAAAGTACGGGTAGCCATTTAAAAAATCACGTTACTTGCTACCTATTTATAAATTATTTTAATTAACCATCAAAATGTAAATAAAATAAAAATAATGGGAATTTTAACTTTCTTAATTAAAACGTAAAGTAAATTTTTAACTTGTAAAGAATGTAGAATTCACATATTTTCGAGTCGCAGCAATTAACTAATGAGCAAGTTTGATAAAGCCTAAAGTGTTCGATGATATCGAAATGTTATAATGAAATAATTTAAATTAAATTTGCGTTTTAATTGTCAAAATAGTTTTATTGGACACTTATAAGGACTTGCCTAAATGTTTGGTCACCGTTAACCGCCAATTTGCCATACCAATATCGACATTAATGTTCGTCGAATATAATTTAATATGCCAACCACGTGCAGATTTACCTGTAAGTTGGTAATAATTTTAATAAATTAAAATTCTAATAACGAAAGATCGTTAACAGAAGTTAATGGTTTGCTTTTGGCATAAACATTAAAACAATTGAATTAAAATTTAAAAACGCTATGCAAATTGCATATAAATCGACATAGATAGTGAAATTTAATTGTTTAATTTGTATAATTATGTAATTTATACAATTTTGCACAAAGATGCTTAGATTTGCTTACAAATTTAGTTCCTATAAATTACCTCGCTACATTGTTGCCCGTTCCAATCATCTCTATGTTTATTTTGTCACGTTTTGGACGAGGAGAAAGCAGGAGAAGCAAAGGGAATAATCGACACTTAAAACTGTAAAATTATTTTCCCTCGACCTCTCATCTAAACGACTGCGTTTGGGGGAAGACCCGGAAAGGCTTTTTCGTGCTTAATCGAAACCTCACTTTGCATATACACTACTTTTTCTATCAATTTGTTAGGTTAAATTTAATGTAACAAATAAAGATGTTAACCAAGTGAGAAACAATTTGTAACCATTTGTTTTGTTTAGCCTTTCGTGTTAAACTACTTTGCATATAAAGAATGCAGTTTGTTGCTATTACGCATGCATCGAATAAAGACCATACACCTAATGTTAACGTTCTTTTATGCTAATTTATTTTAAAATATTCTTGTAAGTATGTCTAATGAACCGTTTTTTTCTTCAACATATAGAAAATAACCAATTAATATATTAATTATAATTATTTTAAAATTAGCTATTTAGAATATTTTAATGTTGAAGTAATATTGGTTATTTACATTATTTAAATATAATAATCCAGCAGTTTAATGCGAAGATTTATGGCATTTGTGTTAATTAACGCAATAATTATGTTAATATTTTGTGAAAATTTTAAATTTATCATAATTTATTCTCTTAACATGGTCAGGTTTATTTTGTTTATTAATTTAAAATTGGGAATCGTATATAAGTTGAATGACTTTCATTGTAAATAGAATTTTTTTTCGGTTAATCGATTATTTGCCCTGGTCAGGGCCGGACTGGCAATTTCTTCAATTTGCCTAGAAAATTAATTTATTAGATATTTGAAATACTATTTTGACCTATTTGGGGTACACTAAAATAAGATTAATTATATGGTTTACTCAACTCTCAAACACTAATATAGCAAAATTTAATTAAATTTGTAATATAGCAATATTTTAAATTGAATTAATGATGTATCTTCTAATTTAAATAGGCATAAATCTTTGATTTAGTTTTGTAGATGAGCAAATTTTATGCAATATTTACATTTATTCTGCAATATTATAACTATTTTGAAATACTACAAACTTTTGCATGTATTTACGAAACAATTTTTTGTAAACTTGGTCTCTGTTATAAAAAAAATGAACTGCTGGTTGAATCACCAGTATCTTCCATATTATTTTTGCCGTGGTTAGAATTCCACGTTGCACCGCGTCACGAGCGAGCGAGTTAAGGAAAGTATCCCATTACAAAATGTTTTGCGTTGTAAAATAAGCAATGTAAATTTATTGGAACCTAACAGAATATTGTGGAATATCTTTCTTATAAAAAAAGTTTATTCATTAAAAAGTAAATAAACAATATCTCCAAAACTATGCGCCGCAAATTAATTTCAATCTAATCTTTTAAGTTTTTTCTAACATTTTTAACTTGGACTAAATTTTAACATAATATTATAAGTTCGACGTTTTAAGAAAAATTGCTTGCAATAGTTTTAACTACAGAATTATCTATTCAAAGAGCTTAGAAAAATTTAAATCAATTGAGTTTTATAGTAGTTATTGGTATTATTAACGTCGGCGTGCTAAAGAACTCTTCAAGATTAGCAGCATAAGGTGGCCATAATAGCTCAACCTTCGGCCTCGCACCTTACAATCACAATATATTACTTTATGGATTACCAGGCCCAGCCCACAAATCCTTCACAATAGCTGGTGCACTACAGCACCTGAATTTTAAAAAACAGGGTTGGGTTTTGAGTCCCCCCCTCTCCTGCACACAAAGATCGTTGGTAGCCAAGGTTGAAATGAATTTATATTGACGGCAAGTGCGCAGTTGCTGTTCCTTCAGTGCTGGGCATGCGTCCTTTACTGAGCCCAAGACATAACTGGGTTGAATCAATGAAAGATACAGGGTTGAGGAAAGACCCGTCGGTCGGATTTCCCCATCGGAGGAGGATCATTTGCTCCGCGATAGTCAGGACTCGCGCTGAGCTCGTGTGCAACGATGGACAAGCTATTTTACTGCTAGGGGTGCTCCCTCCTCTGGTAGAACCAGGACCTGCGTGCTCGGGTTTCCGGAATACCGCCAGGGACACAATATTCCCGGAATACATCCGCAAACATCTCTCCCAGCCACTGGTAACCACGAGCAACAATATAAAGCTCTCCACGCTTTCCAGCACATGGCTTTGAAGTATAAATCGCTTAATTAAAGATCTCTAATCTAGTCTGGTATGCTGGTAAAACAGGAATTCTGAAAAATCAATCCTCGTATAGCCGGTGGTATTGCAATTCTTGAATGTCGTAAGTATCATTGAGAATTGCATAGCGGTGGTTTGAAGCGCGAGATTCAAGATCTGGCATAGCTTGACGCCGCTTAAATTCGGGAGGTTACGGCGCAAGAATCGCTTTGGGCCTCTTGTACTTTATGTAATCGTCGAGCTGGTAGTTACCCATTTCATTGATTAGCGGATTTTCGGAGGTGGCCAAGAGATCTTAGAATTTACCGGCCTCGGCCCCTGCAAAAGGTTATTCTTGATTTCGTCATGCTCAAATAAATTAATCAGAGATTTGCAGAGACCTACAAAGTCACCTCTGATTGGTTTATTTATTATTCTTATTATTGGGTTTAGACTCAAAATAATCTTTGTGATGACAATACCTCAAGCGCTACGAAGTCAAAAATTATATTGGAGATTCTGATTCTGAGATAAAGTTTCAGATTACTTTTTCGCGGGGGAAAATTTATAGTTTTGCGATTTTTCTCGGCGTAAGGAATACAGAATCTATACAAAAGTACACAATTTCAGTTTTTCAAATGTTCTGGAAGTGGCAAAACAATTATTATGTAATGGAAATCAGAGTTACACTCGGTACTTAATTCTTATATTTATATATGATCAGTTGTTTTTGAATTAGAATATAGTTAAATTTAATCTCTAAATTAATATTAGAGATGGGTCCAGTTTAGCGGTTAGGGTGTTGAACTTGGTTTGATACCCGGAGAAGTAAGAACGTAATTTTTGGCCGAGGCTCCGGAAAGCAATAAGCGCCTGCCACGCATTGAAGTGTATTACGCTTAACGTAGTTTATAACAATTATTAAACTGTAGGTCCCCTATACAGATATAGCAAAGAGGATCACGTCGTGTCGTGCGGTAACGAAAAATCCGACTGGAGGAGGAAGTTAATTAAAAGTAAATTAAAACTTGAAAGATATTGAGCAGAAAATTTGGTAATAACTCCAAAACTGTGTGCCGAGAATGATTTAAAATATTTTTAAGTTTTTTTTTCTCCAACATTTTGAACTTGTAATAGACAAAAATTTATATACAAATATTTATAACTCATGCTAGTATCATCTGTCCATGGAGCTTGAAAAAATTAAAGACGGTTTACTTTCGTGGACGTTGCTGATATAAAATTGTGTATTTCAATTTTTGAATAAATCACGTTTGTTTGCAAAACTAACTGTGAAATTGAAAAGAAGGGAGAACAAAGCTCCAAATTCTAAATTGAGAAATAAAAAATCGTAAACAAGTAGAATGACTTTCATTGTAAACAGAAATATTTTTTCGGTTAATCCTGGCCACTTTTTTTTAAATTTCGGATTATTTGCCCCGATGTCTATTATTTTTTGATACATGTCAAGCACGATTAAATTTTTTTGTTAAAAGCTAGGATATCGAATTAAAAAATTACCTAACTCAATTATCATCCATATAAAATATCCCTTAAAGTTTACGGTCTGCCGAATAGCGAATTTATATAATAATGGGACCTTTTTTATTGGGGCGTGAAACTAGATTAAGCGTATTGTTAACCCCTATTATTAAATTAAAGCATTTGATAGTTATTCATAGCGCTGGTTTTTAGGGGGTTGACTTGTCAACTGTCTACGCGAAAAAATGGTGTCAGTTAACGTAAAAAAGCTAACATGGAAGACTTTGACGAGTGTCGTTAGGCGAAAGAAGTACGGTGAGCTTTCGATCGTGCGACCTAATTGGTTTGTGAGCACAAAGAATGAAATAATGGCTTTTTGCGCATCAATAAAGTTTAAGTGCTAAATCGTCTCACGTGATAATTTTTATATATAAAATAAGTAGGCGAAATCAATAAGCTCATGGCAACTTATCATCCTGAAGCAAGAAAGTCAATAAACAAGAGTCTAACTAAGTAATAATAAAGCATATAGAAGTGGGTATAATATTTCCTGAACAGAACCAGAGGTTCTCAGGTAATGAATACATTGGCCGGTATCTGAGTTTAATCGCGAGCCCGCTCACCTAATGGCGCGTACACACGCAAGCACCTCTAATTGACTTGTGAAATCGCCAACACCACAACACCAGACTAACACCCTCGTGAAATATGCTTATTGTTTCTTAAATTATATTTCTCGTAACCAAGTTGGATTTAGAACTTACACGTCGTATTAGGCCCCGAGGGCTTTCGTCCTCACGAAATGGTATTATAATGTTATTTCAATCATTAGCATAATTCTTACATCTTTTTAGTGTTCTATACTACACCATATAAGAATTCTAACCATTCCATGTTCTAATTTTATAAAATAAGGAATAGTGTCGTGACTACATTGCTCAGGTATACACATCCAACATATAATTTTATATAATGGTTACATAACAACTTTATTTGATAGTTCGCACTTGGTTAACGTTGTCTATCCTATAATTTGAACTTTTTGCCTGATTGGATGAGCTAACTTTGTGCTTTTTTTTTAAAGGTCCCGACATTCCCGGATTCTTACTGCAGCCTTTCAGAAAACCAAAAAGGATAAGGACGGCGTTCAGTCCATCGCAATTATTAAAATTAGAACATGCCTTCGAAAAAAATCACTACGTGGTCGGTGCAGAACGTAAACAACTGGCGCAGTCGTTATCATTGACAGAAACACAGGTAAAAATAACAACGTCGTTTTCGTATTTGCGTTAAAACCGGAACACGCTTTATTACCTTATAGGGAATTGCAACGTCAAAAAGTTGCCTGCACCGGACATGATAGCAATGCATAAAATTTCCAAAAGTGAAGCCTAAAATGTTATTTTCCAATAATTCCTTGTAGACACAAACATTGGATTAATTATGAACCGGTTTGCTTCTTGATGTGATTTAAACTGCTACCATTTTAATTTAAAACTTGATGAAGCATAATTTCAACCATGCCAAGCACAATTTAACCATTATAATTTTAAAAGGTACAACAAAAATCCACCTCAAATTGCAGATGTTAAATTAAACGAGGAGAAGCATTTTTTGTTCTTGGACATTTTTGTGTTTGCTTCGCTCCGTGTAATATAATTGGCTAAATGCAATTTTAAAGGGCTTTAAGGTTTAACGTTCGATATTAAATTATAAACTTGCGACACAAATTAAAAGATTAAATATAAGGGTTTTGGTAAAACCGTTTATTATTTTAGGAATTTAAATGATTTTGTCGTTTCGTGTATTTGTACTTTTAATTGAAAACGTGTGGGTTACAATTTTATACGCCTATTTTAATGAAATGTAAACATTTCATATGTATAGTTTTCGGATTAAATTTAAATTTTTGATCCACATTTTCCTCGACAATCAAATAATATTCTTCACGTAAATACTTTTCCAATTCATTTTCAATTTTCGCACATGCCAAATTTTCCGCCTCTCTTCCTTCATCATTCATAACTTTTCATCTTTTTTTCCTCTTCAAATTTTGACGGTGTTCAAATCTTTACGGCAGTTTACAACTCATTACCAGGCTAAATTGTGCCCAATAATCAATAGATACCAGTTCTAATAAACGTTAACAATTTTTTTTTTAATTACATTAAGTTATTTTGTTCAAATTATTTTTTTTTTTATTGTAAAAGTTTATAGTACAGCGACGGAACTTGCAATGCTAGGAGCGAGTTATGGACAAGGCACTGTAAATATGTTTGTTTCCTTATTTTGAATTTTCCGATTAAAATTAGCTCAAAAATAATTCTAATAATATGCTGGTTAATTTATGGTATAATTATATTTTCTAACTATAGGTACTAAATTTATTTCCAATATTCGTTGCTATCTCGTTGGTTGCAACTGAAAGATTTGAAATGATTTTGGTACGGTCCGTCCGTCGTGTACAGCGATTTCATGGCTTTACATAATGGCAGTGTTGTTAAAAGAAACTTTAATTATTAGGTATAGGTACATATTTCCTAGTGCTAAATTTGACATTTTAACGATTCCAGTTAAATTCGCATATTTTGGCGTTTAGTTGAGTTTTGTTCCTTTTTTTTAAAAAATCAGTTACAATTTGGTTTATTAAAAGAAGTCCGGTGAGAGTTGTGAATTTATGGACCCAAAGATTATAAAAAATATTTGAAAAATGGCTGGTTAAATTAGTTATGTGGTTACACCGCAGACTTCCGAATGGTAGACGATTACCATACGCTTAACCATTTTAAATTTTCAAACACGAAGAGAAGAAATTTACTTTTTTTTAATTATCGTTGGTTACATAATATTATGTGTTAGATTTCATTTTCAAGTTTAACATTAAATTTAATTTTTATTTTGCTGTCGCAACTTTGTCAAACCTTGTTAGTTTTGACAAAATAGACTACAAAATTTCTTGTAAAAAAATTAAAATTCCAAAATCGTTATAACATTACGGTGTCCATTTATGGGTTGTCGCGAATATCAATATTTTTCAAATTAAATTATTTTATTTTATATGAAATACTGAACTCAAATAATATACAAAAATCCTGTTTTTAATATAACAAACAGTATAAGCAATATTTATATTATATTATTCTGCAAAAAGATTGTATAAAATTTATTGGTTTTGTTAATCGATTAAATCATATTATGTAAAAGTATAAACCTAATTTTTCAGTGCAAGTTAATTATATATTGTTATTTTTAAGATATAATAAATTATAAAATTTCGCAAGAATTAGAAGTAAAAATGGTATTTTGGAAAGCGTACTTAGTAGATTTTTGAAAGTTACTTTATTAATGTTGAATACTATAAAAGACATAAAAATTGCTGAAAAGCTGAAAAAGTCCAAAAATGTCTTAACAAGCAGGGTTTATTTTTATTATTAAAATTTAACAGATTTAGGAGGCTTTCTGCCCGATGAATAGCGAACTTAAATTTCAAAATGCTACGATTTTTAATAAATTAATTGAATTTATGTAAAAATCTTAAAATAAAAGCGGAAACAAAAATGGCTCATTTATTTCAATATTTTCCATTTTGTGTCATTTGTTGTTTTAGCTTATTAACTAAATAATATTTTGTTTCAATTTTTCTGTAAAGTAAAAGTAAAATAGATGAACTAAAGATTGTGCGGCCTAAATGCAGCACAGAATGATTATTACCATAACCATAAGCTCTACTACAAATAAGCAATAACCGTTGTGAAGTAATTGAGATTTGAATGGGTGAATAGGCGTTACTAATTCAGACGTTTATTAATATTATTGTAGGCTCGTTTAGTTCAAAAAAAGGATCTAGTTCTATATTACGAATGCAGATAGGAAAACTGGTTAAAACAAAGGCCAACTTCTTTAGCAATCAATGAAATATTAGAAGTATAGAATTTTCTTGTCTGGACCTTTGACGCAGCAGCGCAATGGGGATTTTGTGCGCTTCTCATACCAATTTCTGAGGTTTTTCAACCACGAGATTCCACCTCTTCTTCCATTAATCTTTCCTTGTATTATCACCTGAAGGAATCCATATTTTCGTTTCGCATCATGTCCAAGATATTCTAATTTTCTTTATTGCAAGCATTATTTCTAATGTCGTTCCTATTCTGTGCACCATTCTTCGGTATGTTCACATTTCAAATGTATGAATCCATACCTCAGAACCATACAACAATACAGGGAAAATATAAAATGCATTCACATTGGGATTAGTTGTCTTGCCTTATTACTCTTGGCAAGAGGCAATCAAATTAAAAAATGATAGAGCGAGAATATACGCACTTTAATTCCATTGGTTGTTGCAAAGCCTATTTTCAATTTTTTAATCCTAATACCTTATTATTAAGGGTTCAGAATACCGGAAAATGTTTTAGATAAAAGTTGAAGAGCATTGAAAAATACACATTATTAGTAAGAATAATTTTTATCGTATTTGTAATAGTTGCAGGGTTGTAGGGCAGACAATAATGTAATATAATTATTTTGTTAAAAAGGTTAAAAAAGTTGAAACGAACAGCCATTTCCGAGATGGCGGCGATAGTCCATTTGTATTAATAGTTTCTTGTAATAATCATTAGAGCCGGGCATAGCTTAAGCGGTTAAGTGTGTTGACTGCTAATGCTGAGCACCTGGTTCGACTCCAGTCGCAGTAATAATTTACTGGGGATTGTAAAATGCCGATTTCTTCCAAACTTTTTTTTCATAATCCTGTAAGGTTAGCAGATCCTCAGTGAAATGATCTACCCGAAAATATATGAAGTTTACTCGTTCCGAATTTTTTAACTCGATAACAATACTTTCCTTTACTGCCTAAATGGGAAAGTAATAAATTAATTTGCGAATCCTTCACATAGCTGAGCTGATGTATCACAGCACCTGAATATTAAAATGCTTGGTTGGGTTTTGAGCCTCCCCCCCCCTGCAAACAAAGACCGTCGCTAACCAAAGGTTAGTTTTAACCTCCCTCCTTTGGCTAGAGACGGTTATGGCATTTGAATCTATTTTGACAGATTTATCGATCCATTCTCTCAGTGCGGCCTTTAGACCGCACAACCTAGGTAATAACTAATCAGTGCGGCCTTAAAACAAAAGTTCTGCCCATCAATTTGTTCATAATGGATCTCTCTGGCAAGCAATCTAGAACGTGATTCCCCTAACTGGGGGGGATTGACACACAGATATATTAGGAACTTTAGGTACTTTTTCTGAGCTTTAGTAGACTGCGTTCGAAAGCTCAAAAGTTATACAATGCGCGAAGGGCGAAATACATACATATAAATGTTACGTGAAAACATTAGCTTGGAGCGAAAATTTAAAAAATGTGAATAAAAAAAGACGTAATTACTCGTTCTTGAAAATTAATATGAAAAAAATATCACTAGGCATGTAATTTAATAAAAAAAGTTATTGTTATTTATTTTATTTTGTAAGTAAACGAAAGTAAACATGCAACGAATGTTTTCTAGTTGGGCTTTTTAGTGTTTGAACGTGTTTTCGTTAATGCGCCGATGACAGTATAACTTTTGACCTTTCGGATCTACTCTACAATCACATTAGAATTTTACCTGGAAATAATTCTCCCTAAACGGGAAACTTTGGGAAAAATGTACTAGTGCCTACTAATGATATATCAAAAATCAACATACGTGCATGCTGTGCTACACGTTTTGTGTGTTTTGTTTTAATAGTTTCTTGTAATAATCATTAGAGCCGGGCATAGCGTAAGCGGTTAAGCGTGTTGATTGCTAATGCTGAGCACCTGGTTCGACTCCACTCGAAAAGATGTGAAGTTTTCTCGTCCCGAATTTTTTTCAATGGAACGGAAGGCAAGGCAAGGCGAGACCTCTAATCCCGATGTTAATTTCACTTTACACTTCAAATGTGTTTTCTTTTATAGTTTCCTTGATGTTCATCCTGAGTCCATGTTCCCTACTCCCACTGTCAACCCTGTTTACCAAGTTCTGCAAATCTTCTACTGTTTCTGCCATTAGTATCTATCGAGTCATCCGCGTATCTCTTGTTATTGATAGTTTATTATTACATTTATATTTTATACTCTCTTGTAATTCTGGTAAAGCATCTCTAAATATCCCATAGGCGTACACCTTGAAGAATAAGGGCGACATCACATTTCCCTGGTAGACTCCTCGTCGAATTTTGAATTCTTCGCCAGGACTTCCGCTTTTTGGTTCCAATACAAGTTGGCAATTATTCAGAATATTTCTGCTATCGATGTTGATGTCCTGCAGTATTTTTATTAGTTTTTGGTGTACATCACTATTCACGTCTCTGCAGAGTTGAACCAACACATTCATGAAAAAAAGTGCATCTCTAATCCCAAAGCCATTTTGAAATCCAAACTGCGTGTCTGTGAAAAACACCTTCAGGATGTTACCCATAAAGCTAATAGTGCGATAATCCTTACATTCCTTTGCATGATTTATTTTACCTTGGGTAGCATAACAAGAGAGAGGTGGTCTACGCCTGAAATCTATGCTAAATTTCTGCTGTTATCGTTCAAAATTTTTAATTTTCTGTTGGTATCGCATCTGGGCCAGTTCCTTAGTAAAAGGGAAAATTAACTTTGCGTTTAGCATTTTAGTTTCAAGTTTTACTATATAATTAATTTAAAAAAATAGCGGTTAGTCTGTTGATTGTTTATGTCTCTGGTACCCGGTTTGATTACGGTGGAAATAAGAACTTCATTCAGGACGCTTCCCCATAAGGCAATGGTAAACTACCCAAGTGTAATCTGCTTAGAAAAAACCTTGTCTAGTTTAACCTCGTGATTGGGAGCTTTAGTTAAACTATAGGACTCCTATGTGTGCGATAACACAAAGAAGATTCCTAACTTACGAGAAGGAAGAAAAATGTAAATTAAATAAAATAAATTTAAAAATTCAAGTTTTTATTCAGTCGCTCTTTTCATATCCAGTTAAAGTTCCAGATAACTAACTGTGAGTTAAAATTTCGCGAATTACTGCAACAACGTCGTTAACATCACTAATGCCCGGTTTCTGAAGCTCGAGTTATATTAAGGTTAAGCTCAACCTTAGTATAACTGCAGATTTTGAGTTTCTATAACGAAAAATAATCTCTGGTCAAAGTTAACCTACGTTTTTATTGGTTGTTAACTTTCTGGAATAAGCGCATTGTGGATAACTATAACTTTAAGCTTAGATTAGTTATGTAGAGTATAACCAGAGATCTTCAGAAACCGGGCATAAGCAACCAAAAACTTTAACTAACAGTTACTAACTAAAATTAAAGCCGATCTTTTGACTTCAAGTTAAAGTTCCTGATAACAAACAGTGAGTTAAAATTTTGGTTGTTTAGAAACGTCACCGACAATAGCTTGTATTCTTGGCCGTAACTACGGCGCTAATTGCTGTAGCAGGATACGTTGGTAAACAATCAAAAACGTTTTAACTACCAGCTATTTATGTGGAACTTAACTGGTGGTGAAAAAATCTGTTCTTCAGAATGGAAAACGCATTGGGTTGGGCTTGCTTTTCAAAATGCTGATCAATATTATACCTATTCTGATAATACAGAAAATAGAACCGATAATCTGAAAACTGTAATAACAAAATTATTTCAAAGATTCAATATTATGGGATTGATAAACTTTCTATATCACGATCAATTATATTTGAAGCTTGTCCTGCCCCTTTTGATCTGAACAACGGTACAAAACTGTTTTTAGAAAAAAAAATATTTTTCTTAAAATACTTATTATTTTTATGGTAGCAAAAGTTTTTCTCGAAGTAGCATAGTTAAATTGCTATAAATTAATAACTTTAATACAGGAACCCGAAAACGCTGACAAAGTGAAAGAAAACTTGACCTATTTTAACGTATTTCAATAATTTTGTCATACGGGGGAGTGAAATTGTCCACATAATAAATTTGTTTCCGATATCATCAGATTTATCTCAACTGAGTCGTGTCACCCCAGTGCCCAAAAATATATTGGAATGTTTTTGATGTTATCAAACAATACTTCTCAAAGTAAATTCTCTGAAAAATGATACAATTTAATTAAAATCAGAAAACCTGAAGAGGAGATTTTTTGCGTTGATTTATTTATTTACAACTTTTCAATTTTATGTTCACATTCTCCGCTTATCTTAATAATTTTTTCTTGATTTTCTTCCACTGCTGATTAGTTTTAATATAAAAGTTTTACAGCTTGAATTACTTATGCCGTGGTTTCGATTGCACGTCGCGTTTTTTCGAATAATCGGTAAGTGAAAGTGACGTACTCGTAAGCGGTAACGCCAGCATGGGTTCGACGAGACACCGTCCCATTGTATACCATCCAATTGTTCTTTAAATAGCCATTGTTATTAATTTAATAGTTCAAAATCATCGAACTTAACCTAAAATGTAAAACTACTGGTGAAAGTTAATAACAGGAATACTTTTGGAAAATAAATCGAAATTTTCTGTACGAGTATTAAATACAATTATACCAATTTAGTGCTTTAATTAGAAAATAATTGAGACACAATAAAACACTCGATATTATGTTTCATTATTATTACTCAGTCATTTAGAGCCTAGGCAATTAAGTTAGGACTTGTATTGTTATTATGCATAATCGTTACTACAAAATCCTAAGCAGAGCAGATGTGTAGCAGAAAAAAATTTGAATAAAAAAAAAACGAGATAGGATACGTGGTTGAAACAAGATGGCGTCTAACGTGTTATTCGCGCAATCATTTTGAAAAGCCAATGGCAATTCGAGTTTCCCCTTATATAATTGCAGTAACAATGCGTTTGATGGTCATTTGTATTACTTGGCATTTTTCATAATGTTAATCCGCTTTTCATGTGTGAAATTGATAGTTTTATTTGACTTGTGTGCAAGCTGTATAATTGAGCGAACAAAGTGAGTTCGGTCAAGTTAAGCATAAACACAAATAAACGTATAATTGTTTTGTTGCTTGACAGTCAAAATTAATTTAGTATACCTATAGGCAATGTTATTTTAATTGTAAGTAACGCTTTAATAAATTTCCATTTAAATTATTAATTGTACAATTAATCAGGTAAGTGGAACAGTCTCCAAAGTCTCGATCTGGTAATCGAAGTGGGATCGAGTTGATTAAAGTTGTCGTTATCTGATGATATTAACCCAGGCAACTTGTATAATATGTACCTATAGGTTATACCTATCCTATGCTATAGGTATATGGTATAGTTATACGTATAGTGTAGTAATATACATAGACGACGACTATAACACGAGCATGCATATGGGATGCGGAGGTAGAATTTATTAGTTTATAGCAAATATTAATTAGCATTTCTTAACGTATCATAAAGGTTTAGCTCTATTAGTGATAATAAACAATCGATTTAAATTTTTGTAATGAATATTACAACTGATAACTTTACTGCTCATTGTTGTTGTTCATGTTATAATTGCAAAAAAATTTTATCAATTAAAAAGCGTTTAAAATCTCGTATGTAAAAGAGAAGTGGATTTCAAAATTGATAATCGCATTTAATTAACTAATAAAAAAAATGGCACGTAATCTTTATCGATTTAAAAGAGACATTTGCCAAAACTGTTTTCTTTTCAAAAGCAATAGAAGAAGAATAAATTTACAAGCCATTAACTTTTTGATAAATGACAACCCATCTATACAACTATTTTATTTCGCCTGTACATTAAAATTACCAATGATAAACTTGCCAATGATGCTTTTTATATCTTTCTCTTTCTCCTTCCTGAATATTGCATAGGGCAAATAGTCTTTTTCCGGCGCTGCGACAGCCATTTGTCTCGAATTTAGGCTCCATTTGATACAAATGTTGCAGTAAAATAGTGCAATTGCTTGGATTTTATGAATAACACGTTATTTATTGTATACTACAAGCAACTTTTATCGTTATTTTCGACACCGAAATTAAATTAGTCATATTTCGTTTTACCGACGCAATTAGGTTGGCACTGTTATGGTAATTTTTACTGGCGCGATGCAACCCACGAGCAATTACCACTTTGTTTAATTAATAATCTTAAATGGTACTCGAACAAATTATATTGATAATCTAATAAACAATAAACAATAAACATTAATTATTTTATTTTATTGCTTTCAGGTAAAAGTTTGGTTCCAAAATCGACGGACAAAGCACAAAAGAATGCAACAAGAAGAAGAAGCCAAGACGAGTCAAGGTGGAAATAAATCTTCGAATTCCCAAAATAATCAACATCACGTAACGAAGTGGAAACAAGAAACGACGGGAGATGATAGTCAGTACGGTGAATACATCGACATGGAAATGGACGACGATTGTGTTAGTGATGTTGATAGTGAGACATAGACATGAAGAAAAACTTCAATTTACATTTTAGGTACTTGAAAATGGCGAAATGTGATCGAACAATTTTTTTATCGCCGTTTGAACAGTAGAAACATGTAAGTGCCAACAAGACGTGCCAAAATTTTGTGTTATGTGCCAACGTAATAGTTTATCATTTTACTTCTACTTCTAAAGTTTATGTTGTCCAATTGTAAATATATTTTTAAAAATTATTTATTTTATGAATAATAGGACCACCGTCTATTATTTATTCCTGTATATGTGTATTATAAACGAAAGTATTATTAATTATTGTCACCTGAAAATTTTTGTAGATATGTGAAGTTTGTGAAAAAAATAATAATAGTATGGAATATAGTAAAATATTGCCAAAAATATAACTTTTTATTTTTCATTTTTTAAACTGCCTTTTTATTTATTTATTTATTTAAATTTATTTCGAATAACCACAACAAGGATTTAGTTAAAATGATCGTGTAAGTATTGTATACTTAAAAGGTGCGTGTTTGCCAACGATTTACAATTTTATATTTATAACCGACACAATAAATTTATTATTTAGTTATTGTTTTTCATGTTTTAATTTATGTTTTATATTTTAACTTTTACCACGAAGAATTCCTCACACAATTACGATTTCTGCAAACAAAATTGTTCCTTATTGGTTAGAAAATTATTTACGTGAATCAGTGGCGGTTTTAGCGGACTACCCAAAAAGTGTGGACCTAAATAATATTTTTATGTGTCTATGAATATTAAACACAATTTATGTTGGTTACGTTTCAAGTATTTTAATTATTAATATTCAAAATTGAAAATTGTCTATGCATGTAAATCGTTCTTTTAGCGACGGTGGTGATGCACAATAATTCTAAAGTAATTTAAATTGAAAGCAACAATGGTTTATAGAGAATTTCGTGATCTTTAAAAAGCATTCAATGATTAACATTCAAAAATCAACACCTTTGGTGCTAACACCACTTTAAGATGGAAATAAGTAAAAAAAAAATCATAAGAAAGCGGCTTCTATTTACCACCTTCGGGCTTTGCATTGGTCAGTGGAAAACCTTTTAATATTTTAACTGATAAAAAAAATTCTATACTTAACAAGTTACCCAAAATTTTACCCTACGAGCCGTCGCCATTTGAAGTAAATGTGATGGACACAATCAGAGGAACCGACAGGCTAGTCGTGAAGTTGAGTTACAGACTTCCTAATCGGTTACCGTTAAAATCCAATTCAAATGAATGTATTAATAATGTTTTGAAAAATTTATATTTAATTAATTCTATGTTTGAGTACAATAAAAATTAGTGTTATGAATATAATCTTGATCGAAACTCTTTCTAATTTTTTTCGATTAGACTTTTTCTAATTTAAATACGATAAAATAGAAAAATATCAATTTACCATATTTTTATTTATATTTAGTTGAAGCTTTAATCGATCAACCTTAGGTTACCGTAAACATGATCAAAAATTTTCTAGAAATTTAGACTTGCATCAGATCTCCAGCAGTGGTGTGGGGATGTAAAAATATTTCTGTAATCTACAGCGAGTTAGCTTCTTGTGCTACTTTGAAAATATTAATACTCTGGAGTCAACAACAGAAAACAAAAATAGCAACAGGGGAGGCCTGGGGGGTTTGGAAAGAAAAGTAAAACAATAGCATAAAACATTTTTTAATGCTTTACCTCCTGATAATTACATTACGCTAGGGGTGACCCCCCCCCCCCCCCCCGGTTTGCAGTCACCAATTGCAGTGAGTTTTCCGAATGAAAGGAAAAAAATTAATTTAATATATTTTTATTTACTAAAAATTATTATTTTTGGGTAGTTGTTTTCGGTTTCAGATGGATTAGAACGAGAAAAAATTTCGGAGATCTGGAATAAGTTGGAAATGATTCAAAAATCCTTATTAATTTTTGAAATGTGGTAGTGTTTTCATAGTCTTTACATACGGCCATCCGCTTGATGCTGGATTTGTCAGTCGAAAAAATCCAAAACTATAGTTTGTTGATTTAATCTACGCATTAGTATAAATCGTTTCTTCATTTAAAGAAAGTCTAAAGGAATGAGTACAGTTCTTCTTCATATGCCTTCTCCGTCAATTGGCAATTCTGGCATATTAGTCTCGATTTTGTGCTGTTCTGAGTAGTTCAGAAGTAGTACTGCTCTCTACCTGGGCCCCTTCGGCCTTCTATTTTTCCTTCTATTATTCGTTTCAGCAAGACATCTTTCATGTCAAAACAGGTGTCCCAAGTACACAGTCTTTCGCTTTTTAACCATGGCCAACAACTTTGTATGATCCAACCAAGATATTAGCAACATTCTTCTGAATGTGCACATCTTAAATGCCTCCAGCCGGTTCATGACAGTGGCGGCTCGTCGCTTCTATGAATGGAAGGGCACTAAATATATATAAAAAATAAATATGTAAATTTACTTCCAAAATATTTTAATTCCAAAGAATTGATGACCATTAGAATAAACGCAAACTTGAACGAAGTGCAGTGTTCCCAATGCTGACCATTTTGATCATCATATGCCTGGGGGGTATTCCATACCCCCCAGACCCCCCGATCACGGCAGCCTCTGAAAAATCCAACGTGGTTATTAGGTATTTGTGTGGACCCAGGATGGCGTCCAGTATTCGGCCGATAGGATCCTTGTGGCGGCAAAGCCTAAATCATCGTCATTATCGACATATATCTGTGTATGTGTTTGTCTGTAACTTCAAATTGATCTTATACTGTTCCCTCAGTGCGGCCTTTAGGCCACACAACCTAAACGATCACGAATCAGTGCGATTTTAAAACAACACTTCTGCCTATCTGTTTTTTAAAAACACATCTCTCATTAGTTTATTTTACAGTTACCTACCTAACAAAGTTTTAGGTAGGGCCTTTAGGCCACGCAAACATCATGACAACCGTGGACTGGTAGAAAAGTAATCAATAAATAAATGAGAAAATAATTGGTCCATGCCACTGGTTCATGGTATATGTATGTAAGGAATGTCGTGAACGTGTGTAGGGACCTTTAAAGAACGAACTGCCAGTTGACTTATGCATTTAATGAAGATCGCCATTTTGAACAAAATGTGTAAGCAAGCAGTTTATTGTCAGTCAATAAGATGTAAAAGAGTTTGAAGTGTTGAATAAACTGAATTTATAAGCAATTGCAACAGTACCTTTAGGGCATATAATATATAATATATAATAATTATATGCCATATTATGTATCAAGACTTTTAATTCGGAATCCACGCCAAGACAACTATTATCATCACCATAAGATTGTATGAAATATTTTCAAATGATGCACCTTATACATTCTTGTCACGGTTCTGCCCAAACTTTTTTCACACTGATTTTTCTACAGAAGTTTGAATAACAAATTACTATGAATAACTTTAAGAAAAGTTGATTATTCCTTCCGGGAAATTTTAAAATAAATTCGGTGTTTAGCTGTTAAGTTGGTAACAACAAATATTTAATTCGAACTAATAACAAAACAATTTACTAAAATTACCAATTTACATCCGTGTGATGATTTTATAATAGGCCAATCTTGACAATATTTGACGTTCCTTTTGCAATTTTTCCAAGACTTCTTCAAATGTCCAACAGTACAGGATATAGTATAGGAACAGTGCCTATTTACGACTATGTTACGACCGGGAGTTTATAATTTAATATGGTCATAAATCACTGAAAATAAAATATATTTAAACGTAATAAATACATATATGAAAATAAACGTACTAAAATCTACAAACTCAGCAAGCCATTGTCACGTTCAAACTTATTGACCAATTACTGATGATAAACCACTGATAAAACTACTGGAAAATTGCTAACCTGATTTTTATTCCGAGTGCTCTATTATTACAATCTAATGATTCCATTGAACTCTGTGTCTGGGTAAATTTTGATTCTTCATGCTTCCTTAAAACAGACATCAGTGTCAATTCAACTTTTAGGAAATTGGACAATTTACGTATGGAAAGTAAGTGATATTTATTGGTAACTAACAAAATGAATTGGTTTTCAGTCAAGAAAATTAATATATCATAGAAACACCTTAGGCAGATCTCTAGGGAATCTAGCAATAATAATATTATTCATGCCAAGTTTCAGACCAACCACACTATTGAAGATGTGTTCTACATCAGTAAAAAAAAAATAATAATAACTCGATGGATTTTTAAAATTTTGACCTTCAGGATGGCTTAAGCTATTTTTAATTCTTCAAACTTGACTAAAATATCCTTTTCGGGTTTAAAGTTTTTTTATGAGGTAAAATACAGGATGAAAGGTGCTCAGTTTAGAGAGAAGGGAGGGATATCATTGTAATAATTTATATAAACGAGTCGGAGTATGGATAATTTATGAACTAAGGTAAATGAATAATTAAATAAGGAATTTTAGATAAATCATAATAGTCAATTTATCATTCTTACATCACCGGCGCGACGTTGGAAGAATATAAGTATCTGGATCGAGTAGTACTGAGTAATATTTAAATACATAGGTACTTCGTAAAAATCGATTAAAAAAGCATTTTATTAACAATTGAATAAAATTTTTAAATAAACACGGCTGCGCCGAATCTACCATAAGGTGGAGCAATCCGCTATTCGAAGCCTATGCCTAATTTCATTACACTGTACAGTGATCGGTATATTTCTTATAGTTACTATTTTTTGCCCACGATCACAAATCAGGAGAAAACCCCAGTCAGAGTTTCTTAATTATAGATTTTAGTTGAAATTTGTATACTTAATGAAAGGCAATAAACCAGGTTTTTTATTTCTTTCAGCTCCGTTTACCTCAGCCCACGAAAGATTTTGTTACGACCCTCCAATATTGTTAACTAATATTATTTACTAAGCTGGAGTTCACAGCCCACAATGTATTTATGGTACTCTTTTTTCTATGATTTAGAATTTAAAAATTGACGTCTTAATGAAATTTTTTCTTAATGATTCAGAAGTATTCTAAAATTTAATATCCCACAACGCTGTTTATTAGAAAATTAAAAGCTTTTTCCAAAAATCACCAAAAAATGCTCTAATCCCTGTAATACTAAAGCTAAATACCTAAATCGATAGATAGTACTGCTAAATAGGTATAATAATAGCGTATAATTTATATTAATAAAATCAAATGAAATACAGATATGATTACGGTAGAACCCCGTTTATTCGATCTTCTGCGTTATCCGAACCGAACCTCCTAAAACAATCTTCCAAGTTCCACTTTATCTCAGTCTGACCAGGCTTCTAAATTTTTTACGTTACCATAGCAAAGGTCATTAAGATTTATTAAAAATCTTCAAAACGCTGTACTAATAAAAATGGGCCCCACGGACCGGGAGGTAAATTTGAAATTTGTTGGTATTTTTTTAAAGTAAATTTTCCCAATTCTGGGAAACCGCATTTTTTCCATTACTCTTCAAATGTTAAATTACCATACTGGCGGTCTGGTAATAGATAAAATTGTCTGGTGATCATAAAATAACGGTCTGGTAGGTGGTAAAATTGCCATGTTACCATAGCGACGGTCCTTTTCGGATGTAAAAAAATTCCTGCTAATAAATAAACCCCATAGACCGTGGAGAGGCGGGGGAGGGACGGAAGATCCCCCAGCCCCAAACAGCGGTATTCAAGATTTACCGTTCTTAGTTAAATCTGTGCAATTTTCGCTTTGCATTGTTTTCAAGATTCCTTCTCTGATTAACTGATACTGAGGGGAATAAGCGTATAAATTGTTCTTGTATAATTGATGCGTTACTGGGGGGTATTCCATACCCCCCAGACCCCCCGGTCTCTAATTTATTTTATAGCACATCTGATCTATGGCGTTAACCGATCTACCATGGAATTCACAGCAGCAGTTTAAATCCGCTTTATCTGAGCTATGCTGATAAATATTTTCTTATATGTATACACATCAGGCTTTTTCTGCAGTTGTTCATCTGTTGAATGAAATGGCGAGCTTTCGATCATGCGAGGTACTTCTCTATCAACTTTTGCTATTTGAACCACAGATCAATTAATTATAATTTTTGTTGTTGGATGCATCGGTTTTTTGACGTTCTACGCCTTCCGATTTCCTTGTCTGTGCTCGTTGCGTGTTGAAACTGTGTGACGAGCACAGAGGACCTACAGCTTAACGTGGATTCCGAACCACGGGGATAGACGATTTTTACATCGTCTACTCCAACCAGGGAAGTTTTTGAGCAATATATTTCGGTGTTCTCTTTGCTCTCGTTGTGCCGCAATAAATATGCGGTGTACTGGTTTAATTATTTTTTTTATGCAAGACACCCGCTATATATATATTTTTTTTTATTAAGGATTGACTTTTATTGATTTTGAAATTATTTAATTCTATACCTCAGCTAGCTCTTTGAATAGTTACCTTTCGCATGAAAACCCCTCTCTCTAGTAGTCGGTTCTGCGATTGCTCCTTCGCTCTTATTCTGAAATCGAATCTTTTTTCTTTTGTCGGGATAGAAAAATCCCCGAATGATACGCCTATGTTTTTATACAATTGGTAATTTAATTTATTTTGCATTAGTTAATTTAAAAACAAGTTTTATAATAATAAACATAATAAACATTTTAAATACAAACAACAACAAATTCTAATTATTAAATCTTAATCCCAACCCAAAGTTAATCTCGTTTTTTATTTCCGAAACCGGTTTAATGTTGTTCGAATTGCGCACTCACGCCGCGTTATAAAAATTAAGTTTTTGTGGGTTCTTACCCTTACGTGTTCGTCACTCCTTTCCGGTACCAACTTCACGCTCAAACGGTCGATCTGCCGTACATCTGTGATCCATAATTCTCTGCTTTTATTTTCGTTTCTACTGTGTGCATCTATTCTCCAATTATTATTACAGGACTACTTTATCCAATTACCATACCATGATTCCAAATTATACCAAGTAAGTACTCACAATTTATTACCTTTGCACTTAATTTCATATGCCCACGTGCTTATACTTATTTACTTTTAGTTGTACACACTTTTTTAAGTTTGATTTAAAATCAATTAACAAACTTTTTCCGGAGCCGAATTTACACGTGCTCCTCGCTTTGGCGTTCTTTGAAGAAGCATTTATTTATCGATCCGTTGCTAGGTTTTTTTTGAAAAAATTCCTTTTATTCCCACTTGATATATTTTCTACCTGGTAAGTTTCCTTGCACTTTTGATAATTAATTAATTTAATAAATGTCATTAAATTATTTACACCTTTTTTTTTAGCGTTCATCGTTCGATCCGTTTACCGTTGCGATCTTTCGAACATCCCGGACAATCACCGTTGCATTATTGTTCAACCGATTTCAAAACACCCACGTAATTTCTTATTTTAACGCACAACTTAATCTAATATAATTATACATTTTTTTATTTAATAACAATTTCTTACGATCTAACAATTTTGATGAATTAATTTGTGGATATTAGATTATATTTGTCAATATCATTCTTGGATTTTCCCATTCCTCCCATTAATCCCCATTGCCGAGTGAATCATGGCAATATGTATAATGTTACCTGTGGCCAGCAGATAGACATTTGGTGAGCGAAAAATCCTTCCATAAATAGCACCTCACAGGATTTGAACCTATGAATCTCGGCATGAGAAGCTAACACGCTAACCGCTCAGCCATTCGCCCACAATTATTATTTTTAATTTCTATAAATTGTTAATTTTGTAAAACAGATATTTTACAGAAAATCGCTTGCTTCTTCTTCTTCTTCTTCTTCTTAAAGTTCCATATCTGCTCAACGAATGTTGGCTATCAATTTGACCTAAGCCAAGATGACTGACTAGTGAAAGATATTTAATGGGTTGGTTTCCCGTTGCCTTTCCCACAACTCACAGAGTTATATTGGGCTTGAAGATCACATCAGTATATCTGGTGCGACTTGGTATAGAACCACGGTTTCCCGCTCGTTAACCTGCCAGTGTAAGCTTAACGCCACCCTTCTGGTTTTTTAATTCGATAACTCGCCAGAGCAGCGTTTCCTAAACTGTCTTGGTCGCGGAACTGTGTGGAACCCTTGAAGCTGCAAAAGTATCTTCTTCTTCTTCTTCCTTCATGTATTAGGTCATAGATGTTACGACCCTTCGACTGCATGCACATTGATAGAGCAAAATATTTCGTACTGCTAGTAAAATACTGTCGTAAGTCGAGAATCTCATTTTTTCAAATCATGAATTTAAAGTCTGATATCGTAACTTAAAAATAAAATAGAAACTACTGATCATAGATTAATTAATTGTCATGCTATGTTCTCTTTTTTCTGAAATTGACCCATGGCAGTATTTTTATAGATGCAGCATTGTTTTATAGACTTTTTAGTGACGTAATTCAGAATTTACAATTTTCGACTTACGACAGTATTTTACTGGGTGTGCGATTTTAAGACAAAACATTTTGTTTTATCTAAACACATGATAGAACAAAACATTGTGAAACAAAATGTTTTGTTTTGTCTTAAAGCGTTTTGTGTTAGCTTAAAACGTTTTGTCTTATCTTAAAACGTTTTGTTTCGCCTTGAAACGTTTTGCTTCTTCTGAAAACAAAACAAACCATTTTGCTTGACAACGTTTTGTTCTATCATGTTTTTAGTTGAAACAGAATGCGACAAAACGTTTTGAATTAAAACGCTATAATATTCTATCAATGTGCATGCAGCATTAGTCCAGATCACCCCATCTTCTTCTTGGTCTACCGACGGAGTTTCTTCTTACCCCTTTGAACATCAAAATTTTCTTAGTGATCCTATGTGCCTTCATTCTTTCTATATGGTTCTTCCATTTGTTTCTGTAGGATTTTATTAAATCGTTGATACTGGTCACTCCCAATTCCTCTTTCTGTCCGTTCGGGTCTAACCCACTACTCTCCGTCCAGCTTTCGCTCCCTTATATGCCGTACGGTATTGCCATTGCTTTGTAAAATTTCGTTAGTGTCTCTTTTACGTTTTTCTATAAATAGTATTAGATATATTTTTAACAAGATAAATGAAATTGATTTTTTGCATAGTAAAATATTTTATTTTAGGAAAAGGATCTCGGGTCAGTAGACATAAATCAAACAATATGTATGTTGTCGAGTCGACGTTTCGGGCCTTATATTGTACCCATCCTCAGGACTAAAACAAAGAAAGAATGGGGGTCACACACAAACAACCAATCATAAATTCAGAGGGCAAAAAAGGTGACATACCTCATTATGATTGGTTGTTTGTGTGTGACCCCCATTCTTTCTTTGTTTTATTCCTGAGGATGGGTACAATATAAAGCCCGAAACGTCGACTCGACAACATATTGTTTGATTTATGTCCACTGACCCGAGATCCTTTTCCTAAATTACAAGTTTTGGACGAGAACTTAACCTCATAAAATATTTTATATTATTTGGCATAATACATCTAACAACTAAAAAATTCTAATGTGTGATTGCCATGGTTGTGCGGCAACCACATATTATGTAAGATTGCGTTAAATTAATAACAAAATTTGGATGTAATACATATTGCGGTGTAATGGTGTAATTAATTTTTTATGTAAGACACCCGCTATATATTTTTTATTAATTAAGGATTGACTTTTATTGATTTTGAAATTCTACCACAGCTAGCTCTTTGAAAAGTTACCTTTCGCATGAAAACCCCTCTCTCTAGTAGTCGGTTCTGCGATTGCTCTTTCGCTCTTATTCTGAAATCGAATCTTTTTTGTCGGGATAGAAAAATCCCCGAATGATTGTATGTATTCCCTATGTATTTATACAATTGGTATTTTAATTTATTCTGCATTAGTTAATTTAAATTTTATAATAATAAACATAATAAACATTTTCAATACAAATAACAACAAATTCTTATAATTAAATTGTACTCCCAACCTAAAGTTAATCTCGTGTTTCCGCGAAACCGGTTTAATGTTATTCGAATTGCGCACTCACGCCGCGTTATAAAAATTAAGTTTTTGTGTTCTCACCACCCATAGATGTCGCTCCATACGAATAATATTTCGCCTTCTATCTCGTACTCCAAGCTTTTACCAGGATCCAGAAATTTGCCTCCAATATCGATTCCGTTTTTGTGCATCTATGCTCCTGTTAGGACCGTTTCATCCAATCTACATACCATCATTCCAAATTATACCAAGTAAGTATTGTTGCACTTTTATAACCACACTTCTTTTTCTTTTTTACACGTGCTTATACTGATTTACTTTTAGTTCTACACACTTTTAAGTTTGATTTAAAATCAATTAAGAAACTTTCTCGGAGCCGAATTTTACACGTGCTCCTCGCTTTGGCTATCGTGTGAGAAGCATTTTATTTATCGATCCGTTGCTAGGTTTTTTTTTTTTAAATTCCTTTTTTATTCCCACTTGATATATTTTCTACCTGGTAAGCTTCCTTGCACTTTTGATAATTAATTAATTTAATAAATGTCATTAAATTATTTACACCTTTGTTTTTGTTTTAGCGTTTATCTTACGATCCGTTTGCCGTTGCGATCTTTCGAACATCCCGGACAAGCACCGTTGTATTATTGTTCAACCGATTTCAAACACCCACGTAATTTCTTATTTTAACGCACAACTTAATCTAACCTAATTATACATTTTTTTTATTTAATAACAATTTCTTACGATCTAACAATTTTTATGTGAATTGATTTGTGGATATTAGATTATATTTTACGATATCATTCTTGGATTTTCCCATTCCTTACCTGTCTTTATTAATAACCGAATTTATTGTACTCTTTCTTTGAGTCTTATGTAACGTCGAAGAACCTTCTAAATCGTAGAAGAATTTTCATGCGATCTGCAAGTGCTTATCTGCATCTCTAATAATTGTTAATCCCCATTGCCGATTGAATCATGACAATATATAACATAATTTCATTCTCATCTCTGGATTTGTGTCAAGTCAATTTCGGTGTTTTATTTTTGTTCCAATCACACATGGACGTTCTCGACAATTCGACAACTTTGCGTAATTAGCTGCAAAATGTAACGAAAAAAAACTTCTTTCATTTTTTTGATTAATTAAAAAAACAGAAGAGATTCCGTCTTGTTCTTCTGGAATGGATACATTTTGAACTCAATTAAGGATGAAAAATACGGATCGATAGATTGCTAATATGATATTATGTAATGTCAGACAATGTCATATTTTTATTTTCTTAGGTTTTCTGGCGGAACTCTAAGTGGGAACTATCGTTGGAACTTTGGGAACTTTCTAGAGAAATGATGCGATAGTTTCAGAATTTACTCCGAATTTAAAAGCTTTTGGAAGATCAGCTTTTTAAATTTTAAAATAATTGTACTACATTTTATCACACATGCAAGACTTCCTGTTTAACGTGGACTCTAAATCTGGACCACGGGATATTTTATACACTTAATTTTGGAATGATTTTACTAAGCAGATTAATGTAACGGTTTATTTAGGCTGGAGTCTCAGTCTAACCGATTTACCACCATCAAATAAGATTTTAACTAATTCAATTTGTTCAAATCGAATTCAAAGACCCACTCAGCCATAAATTAGCTGCTTGCATTAGATGACGATGGATGATGGTACAGTGAGATTCCAGTCTTAGTGTTGCTTTCCGAGCGAAGACGGTCAGAATAAGGCTCTTATTTCGCCTGCAGCTCAACCGGATACTCTGTATTAAGTAGTAGAATTAAATAAGATAAAAGAGAAGGAAGTAATTTAATTTAATATATAAGAGACTGTTATAAATTTAAGCGGTTAAATGCACTGCTGCTAATGCTGAATACCTAGTTCGACTCCGGGCTCAGTAAAACTTTATTCTGACCGTTTCCCCTCGGAAGGCAATGGCAAACCACTGAGGTGTATCCTGTCCAGTACAACCAAAGAGGATGTAAGAAGAAGATGAAGTGTATATACTTCTCGCGGTTCGGAGCCCGCGTTAAGCTGTAGGTTCCCTATGTGTGTAATAATACTTCAAACACACAACACATACTTCATAGGAAAGGGTCGACAATATCCGGTAATTTACTTATTTTGCATCAGTGTCACACGTGTTTGACTTCCTTCTGAAGTCCATGTCCTATTGGAGGCGTATCTTATTCCCGGGTTCACCAACGTGACGTTTAAGAATTTAGCCTTCCACCTTTGGCAGGCTCTCTAACGTTCTTTACGAACTCAAACTAGACGGAATGACGTCTCTTCCTCCCCCAACCTTTCATTCAGTCTTCATACACTTGACATTTCTGCCCGATGAAATGACGTACTTTCTCTTCTTTTTTATATTTAAATCTTTTACCAGGTGCGTAGAATTTTTAGTAGAAGTTCCATTCTTTCTAGTAATCAAAGAAATAATTACATTTTCCATGGTTAGGAATCCACGTCATTTTTAATTTGCCCATTAAAAATCAAATTAAACCAATTAATCGCATTATTTCGTTTTGTTATAACTTTTTTTTTTGATGAATTGTACAATTTATTCGCCTATTATCAGGTTCGTGAAGGTAAAAAGTTGCATTTGAGACGAGCGTTCCGCATACTTTGTTAGCTAGCTCGAACTAAACACTCCGCGTTTAAATTCTCATAAATAACCCGCTAACAATCTACTAGTGACAGCTTGTTAAGTCCTAACCACAGGTTAAGTTATAATTAATGACTGACGTCACGCAGTAATTGTTGGCTCGTCGCTATTATAATCACCTATCTCTATATGTACAGGTATTAGTTAAAAGATATTGGGGTATTTTAAAAGCTTATGTTGGTATTTCTATTATATCTTGTATAAACTTGTTGGAAAACAATAAAACAATAATTTACATAATTACTTTTTAAACGATACAAAATTAATTTTCTATACTGGCAATAATAATTAAAAGTTTATTATCCGCCGTACCAGGCCAATTATTACATAATAATTTTTTTTTTCCGAAAATATTTCAATTCTTTCGAAACAAAAATGTTTTCAAGATTTTAATTGACAAGATTTATTACAGCGTAAATGTTTATCAACATCTAGCAAAAATTAGTAATTAATTATCTCGAACATTGTAAACTATTAATTACTGCTTCTCTTTATATTTCATGACACACTTTAAAAAGTCAGGTATATTAGCGTAGGTACATGATATATTAATAAAAACGAAACATATTTACGATCTTCCTTTATACGCGCGTAATTGAAAATTGTGAAAAAAATTAATAATTTTTAATTATTTAAACAAATTAATGAATGCTTTATACTTCATTTACATAACAAAACGTTATTGCAGCAGATAACAATGCTATTCGTTATTCAAATTATTTTTATTTGTCAGGTATATAATCAAGATTTTAAACTTGTATATTATAAACACTGCTAACTGGCGTTGATTATAATTTAAACATTTAAAGCCATATAGGCGTGCATTGAATAATTGTAGCAATAAATTTTCTTATATTAACATTTATTCTCTACGAATGTTAAATAGAATTATGTTAATGCGATCCCCAATTTTTTTTTATAGTTTAAGCTCCAAATAGTTGTCATAATATTGCTCCTTTCTATCCCGGGGTAGCGAAATCCTACCGACTGCGCCATGCCAGAATAAAAATTTTGTCAAACGACTGAAATTACTCATTCATTAAAACACTTTTAAAAGTGTTAATATTCAATATAAATTATGAATATTATAAATTATTACGCGTTTAATTAATTGTGACTTGAGATTAAACCTGACCTTACATGCCAGTTCATATTTTTAATAAATTGAGTTTCTTAAACTCTTTCTTCAATTAGGAACGCGGGATTAAAAGAATAATTAATTATACTGGTTTCTACATTTCCAATTTTAAACCCCCTAAATCGATTAATTAATTAATTTAATATGATAATTAAAGTTAAGTCATGTTTGGCGTGGTCAACACTTGGCCAGCATTTTAATAATTATTATTCTCTTGATTGTTAAAAATATTGTACCAACCTACCTTATCAACTTATCATACTTACAGCTATAAGTGCAGTTCCGCTTGGTTGGCACCCATGCAATAATATTAATCGAATGTTACTCCTCAACATCGTAATTCAAATTAAACGCGAATATTCCTTTATTTTCTCAAACTTACAAATGAATTACCTTGTTGGAAAATTAAACAGACATGTAATGGCAAAAAGTCCCGATTTCTACATACAATTTTCAATTTGATTTATCGAATCGCGCAAAGCTCCTTCGTCGGCGAACGGTGAGTTACCGTATAATATTATTTTACTGATTTTTTTGGTTTCGCAATTTAACGGCAGTCACTTTAATACAATCTTAAGGTAAATCAGAGAGAACCAAGTCTTGCGCCCTGTGGAACGCCTATTCCTTCGAGAATTCCGCGACTGTGTTTCCTTTCGAAAAGAAAAGTTGGGTTTGACCTCTGCAATAATAATTTTGTTAAAGTAGAACTTAATAATCGCACACTTAAATTTTTTCCAGCGAAACGGGGATATTAGCATTTAGCACCGTGTAGTCAATTAAGAGATAAACATCACCCATATAAACGGTTTAATAGAGCTCTGGCATCACAATTAACTTCTTTAATTACATCTGATATATTGGTTAAGTGGTGAAAGCAAAGTCCTGCCTTTTTGTAATATTTTTTAATAATGATTTATATAATTACTTATTATTTTATAGGATTAATATTAACCTCGCGTATTTTTTAAATAAAATTTATTACTTTGATATTTTATTGTAACGGTGGGAAGCTGAAAATATTTTTATTAAAGCAATTTAAATTTTATCTGCAAAGGTGACGACTTAATATAAGGTTATTGGGGAGTGCAGACGGTATTAATTAAAAAGTTACAGAAATTGTTTAATATCCTACCCTATTTACCGCATTTTTGCTATCAGACGATAAATTAAGTAAATAATTTGGGAAAGGTATTAACATTCTTGATATTGGGTCAATAGATATATCACCACGTGACTTTTGAGTGCCAAAATAAAAGCAATTGCTTTTATGATAGATCCTTATACCGCCATCCAAATTTAGGTGGATCTGCATTCACTCGGATTTTTTAGCGTTAAACATAGAGCGATGGGTCTTAATCTTTCCTTCCCGTTTTGAATCAATTTCTTGATGAGTATTTTCATCCAATTTTGGTTATAGACCTCTCCCATTACTATCCCTATCCATGCCAGTCTCGCGGTACCATCTTGAATGCAGTCGTCCTTTTGCTCTGGTTTCCATTGTAATCTGTTCCATTTTGGTTTTAGTTTAGTCCATTTTAATTCTGCTTCTCGTTGAACTTTATTTATCACACCAGTTATCGTTCCTTACGGTCTTTAATTCCGTTAAAAATTTTTCCCCACTGTGTTAACGAATGCCATCATTACAATAAAAATAGGGTCACAGGGCATGTCGGAGATCAGCCTAGCAAGTTACTTGAGGTATAAAATCCAATAATTCTCACAAACAATAGATCGTAGACCATATATTAAGAAGAGGAAGAAGAGAGTCTTTAATACTGTCTCAAATACTTTTAGGCTTCTATATTTTATGCAGTTTAGCGAGAAGCTTTATCCGTCTGAATGATTTAAATTCAATTAGAACGCTCAATTTTGTCTCTGTACCCTTGCAATCATCCGTTGGTACTTCTGGACCCGGACCGTCTGAGCCCAAATGGGAGCTCCGTATAGAATGATGGAATGTATCACTGCGGCGATTACTCTTCGCTTCCTGGCGTTGCGTCCATCCAGGTTCGGCATCAGCCTTGACAATGCCGTGCAACATCTATCTACCTTAGCCGCCACCGCTGCAAGGTGCAGCGTGAAGCACATCTTCTTGTCGATGACAATGTCTATCACTTTTTGGGACTCCATGATACAACTGCCCATCGTAAACTTAACCTCGAAAATATTTCGGTTGCCTCCGTCTTGTGGATAACAAGCTGCAGGCCTCTGCTGTCGTACCACGCAAGGAATCATGGAGATTGCTTGGTTGACCGCTCTGGTAAGTTGTTCTACAGTCGCCGCCGACGCAAGCGTGGAAATTTCGTCAGCGAAGCCAACAAGCTTGACCTCTTCAGGTAGCTGCATCTCAAGCACGCCATCATACATCAGATTCTACAGTAGTAGCCCCAGGACCGATCCCTGTGGAACTTATTTCTCTATTATCTACTCCCTCTCTGACAAATAGCTTTTAATTTTGATCTTTTTGATCGCCTCCAATACCGTTACTTTGTGGACCTATCCCGCTAAATTAAACAGGCCCATGTGGCCTGTTTAAACCTAAAACTCCATTTGTTCCTTGTATCTCTAAAATTGTCTAACCTTTACATTAATATTCATCTTCGAAAGCCTTGAAAGCGAGCCAAATTTAAATGGCCCGAATCGTCAAACAATAAAAATTGTTTTAAACAGGTCTATACCCTATTATAATTTTACCATTATTATCGGAATGGTCAAAACGATTCTGATGGGCTAAAAGTCGTATGCATTTTGTGTTATTCAAATTAGAATGGAGAAACGTGGCCTTTACGGTGCATATAAACCTTCCATAAACCTTGGAAGATTAGCGGATCTATTAATTACGAGGCCGTAGGCCGAGTCGTCTGTATAAAACTATATCTGCGTAGTTCACCAAGTACAAAGTTATGAATCTGTTCTGCGTGACCTCATAGCATAACTAATCACATAGTAGTTCCGCGTGTACTAGTGATAATTTTAGTATAAGTACTACGTATAGTATATTAATTACATAATACAAAATTAATTTTAATTAAATTAGATCTTGTCTTTAAAATCAATTTTGTTTAGATTATACCATATATTGGTAAGTTTAGAAACGCTACCGCTTCCTCCACAATGCTATCAGTTAACTCTCCTTTGTTTCTATCAGGATTTTATCGGCATTTTACCTTAAAAATAATTTTGAAAAATATTAAAAATCAAAATTCGCCTAAAAGTTCCTAAAAATTGTTATAAAATGAATCAAAAAATGAACACCTTGATTGGTTGCCAAAATAATGGAGATTATAATGCCAATATTTTAAGCCGTATAAAATCTATTCATTTTACTTATCTATGAATAATTTTATATTCGGTTATTCGCTTATTCGATTAGATAATGTCAAATTAATTACGCCAGAGTGTGGGGGTGGGGGTGTACGTAAAATCTTACGAATCTTCATGTGGGAGGGGAGGCCCAAAGTGTTCCTTACGTCAGTTGTGTATGTAAGTTAAATAAGTAAATTGAACCCACTTTATATTCGACTGTCGAAATTACTTTTTTATATAAAAATCGACAATTTCCAAAATAATCTTTATGTAAGATAAAAAGGAGTCTCAAAAACCTTACATACCTTTCCATGGCTGTGGAATTTTAAAATCATCCTTGCGTAATTAATAGACGCAATCAATCAATTTTTAATGTAGTGAAAATTAAACAGACTGAATTTTTATCCAGAAAAATTTTTTCTAAACAAAATTGTTTAACTTCTGAAGACTTTTAATATAACGTATTAAATAATAATAATGTAAAGCTTCAGTCGCCAAATTTTATTGTAAATTCGTCCAGTATTTATAAAATACTATGATATGAAAAATTATCTAAGTATAAAAAAATATATAGCTTGATGAGGTTTATGCTTGTAAAACGTCATTATTGGTGATTTAAAGAAAGTACGTGATTGCCAAGGTTGTGCGGCCTAAGGCCGCACTGGTGAGGGTTATTACCATAAGTGTAGGTCGTAATTGTTCAGCACCTACTGTTCTTATTTCATTTATTTCACGTAGAAGACTGTGATTTCCTTTCTTATCTGATTTATACTACACATGAGCAGTAATCACTTAAAATTTCAACTTGTAGGTAGTTTTGTTTGCAAGATATCGTGATGAATAAGTGAGTGGGAGTTACGGATCTACATGTTTTTATATAAAGTATTATAAAATATTTATACTTACCTATAAAACTTTTAGTTGACGAAAGACAATTTTTTAAACTACATTATGGTTAGTCGTGTAATTAACTACTAACTTCTTGAACAATTCACTTCGTATATTAGTGGTTCTTAAGTGGTATTCCCCGAATTTGTTACAAGTTTTCCACAAAATTATGAATTACTGAAATTTATTATATTTTACTTTATAAACTGTAATAACTATATAACTTTTAATTATAGTAATATTTCGATGCACATTATTGTTTTGTTAGTTTTATGAGATTATATTTACATTTTAGCTTTCATAAATCCAGGCAAGCTGAAATTTAGCTGATACGTGTATTTTATTGTCTTAATGTTGAACCCCCCCAAGAGTCCCCTAAAATCTCCCGTCGGATTTTATTAAGCATTTTAATTTCTTGAACAGGGTTTTTCGCCTATAACCCGCTTAAATTAATTTTTACAGAGAACCGTCATCAGACTAAAATTGAAGGGCTTAAATTCTAAGCAAAATAAATTTTTCAAAATTTACTTTAAATGATAATTTTATGAATAAGAATTATACAAAGCCTTGTAGTTATTTCAATTTATTAACTAAAATGTATTTCACCTTTCTGGAACTGATTTTTATTTCAGGATTAGCAAAACTTTAAAAAAAAAATCGGGTTTGTAGATAATTCTGTGCTCTTTAATTTTGATCCGATGAGAATTTTTAGGAATGGACCTGAAACGCCAAATATTGGTAGTGGTAGTCATCCGGGCATTTTAGTGAAATTTTGAGGCATTCATTAGAGCACTTAAATACACCTGTCGGAAAAATTTCAGTTTCACTGGATTTTTGCAAGCACTAACCATTTTTTCGGCTTCCTTACCTGACTATTAGTAATTTCGGTGTTCAGCAAATTTTTCTTGTAATTAAAAGAATTTAGTGATTTCGAAAAAGTTAAAACCACCAAAACATATTCAATTTAATTTTTTATTTACATATACAATTTTAAAATTAAAAAGTGTTCCGAGAACACATGTTAGATACAAAATAATATCCAAAAATAATCACCTTCTTTTATTGCTTTTTATTATGGGAATTATTAAAAAATTAGTATAAATATCTAATTAACGATATACAAAAAATCAATTAGTTTTAATCAATTAATTGATTTCTTGTATTACTTCTATTCACTAATATTATTTTGTATCTAACATGTGTTCTCGGAACACTTTTTAATTTTAAAATTGTTTACTTGTTGTCAAAATCTGAGCAAAATAAATTATAATAGGGGTAGTTTCTGTGAACTACCCCTTATAAAATAACTTATAAAATTAAAATTATGACTGTGGGATATAATTGAATATAACATTTGGAAACAGAAAATTCTGTTGTTCGAAAAAGAATATTAAAATTTGATAACGTAACAAATTAACGATGACATCGAATAACCAAAATTGTGTTACGATGATTGACACCTAGAACAAGAATGTATAAAATAAATAGTAGGCGTCGAAGGAAGGTACTGGATGTTATTATTGGAAAGGTAAGAAAATTATTAGTAATTTGGGATAATATTATGATAAATTTTATTTTCCGATTGAAGAATGCGTAAAATCCCGGAATATACAAAAAATTTAAAAATCGGTACAGAACAGCATCGAAAAAATTTCGACATCAATATTCCATTTTTTTCATATTGCTTATCAATTACATAAATAAATTATTATTAGTAATAACTTTACAACACATATTATTATCTAATATTTAGAAGTATCTAATTACAGGCGGCTTCTGCAGCTTCAGTTGTAAAAATTTACAACTCTCGCGTCACAAGCCGGCCTGGTATAGAAATGCATCTTTCATCAGGGTCCACGTGGACTCGCTAAGAGAATTTTCGTAATACAAATATTATCCAATAATAAGTCCTCATTCTAAATATTAACCAATTACAACTACACTACTCCATGTCGAGCATTTTATATTATCCAATAATAAGTCCTTATTCTAAATATTAACCAATTACGTACAGTACTCCACGTGGACCACTTTAGAAGCTGGGCTGGTGAAATTCGATACATTTTATGACCTGCTTCTACCAGCCCAAGTGAGTTTGCTTCCATATAACGCAATGCATTACAAATTTTGGGCTTCTAGAAGCTGGCTGGTAGAAGCCGTAATGAAATGCGGGCTATAGAGTCCACTTTTTGGTCCATTCTGCCAAAATCGTTAAATTATATCGTGTTCTATGTTTTCTGCATTGCTTTAACCTGATTATTAAAAATCCTAACCACCTGGATCACACAAGAGTAACCCATTTATATTAGTCGGCAAGAAAAATTTCAAGTAATTTACTACAATATACAAGTATATAAATGTAATAATTAAAAAGTATTAGGTACTACGGTACTACTTATCTACATGTTTAAATTACATAAATTACCAAAATAAAATAATAGGCTAAACAAGTTTTTTGACTTGGGTAAAGATAATAATGTGACTAAAACTAGAATTAAAGACCCCATTTTTAGCCACTTCTATGGCCGAGGCAGGATTTTTTACATAATTTTAGATCCAGTTTTGGATAACATTTATTTTCAAAGTAATTGTATAATCCTTATTAGTCCAAGAAATTATTTCTAAGAACTAGGGATTTCATCTGGGTATTCATTAACAGTTAAATAACAGAATTATATTAACTTACCGTAATTGTTAACGTTTTTCTTAAGAAAAGTTAAATTTTGTGGCCAAATCGCATTCATATATAGATTACATTTATGCAACCCTCTTTTTCTTTTTCTTCTTCAAGTGCCATGCCTGTTTCCAGGCGGAGGCGACCTCTCTCCTAGGTATGTGTTATGCGTATGAAATATTATCGTACAGATAGGGGACCTACTGTTTAATTCGGGCTCCGAATCGCGGGAAGTGGCACTTTACTCCAGATAGGCAGATTACACCTCGGTGGTTTCCCATTTCCGTCCGAGTGGAGACGGTCTGAATAAAGGATTCCTAAGCCTAGAGTCGAACCCAAATTTTAGCATTAGCACAACGCACTTAACCGCTTAAGCTGATGACCGCCTTACTACTAAATTGAAATATATCTTATTATATAAATACAAACTAGGTATAGATGGCAGCATTTGATATTAAAATATTTTTACTTGTTTCCTTAATACTGATACAAAAATTTTACCCTACTGATAAACTGAAGTAAACAAACACTCATCAATAACTGAAAAACCAAGTCAACCACCTTGATGAGGAAAACTCAAAGAAAAAGTTATTTTTGATGTAAAGAAAATTAAAATCGGTATATTGAGAACTATGAAAGATACTTAGATCCTGTTTGCGGTGAGATTCGAAATATCTGCAATTGGGTTTATGAAATATTTGTTTTAAAAAATTATTTGGTTTAGTTTTAAGTTTGATTTACAGTCAATATAAAATCATTGAAGTTGATCAGATCGCAATTAATTCTTGTCATCGAGTTTTAAAATTATTACATGATATATGAATGTATGGTGTTTATTGAAGCATGACCGATTCCTTATACAATTTAAATTGAGAGTAAACGTAACTAAACTTTGTCGTCAAAACATGTCGTTGCTGCTGGAAAGGGGGAAATATAAAAGAATGTGACTATTTTATACTAAATAAGAAAACGTCCCAAACCCCTCCTCGCCTCTCTATTTTGTTAACTAAAATTGTTTGTAATTTAAGTGAAAGTCTTAAGTTTCCGTAACACAAAACATAAAATTCTATTTACTTCACTAAAAGAATAGATGATTTATTATGTGGTTGTATTTTTTATTATTACATGAACTAATACATAATAAGCGTGAGTTAAATGCATGGCATGGTAAGTCTCTTAAAGTAATCCTTTAGAGGTACACACAACTAAAGTGCGATAAACGTTATTGCATGACTAGGATTACGAATGCTTGACAGGGAATTGTGATATATTTACATAAAATCATAAAATTGCGTGATTTGTAAAACTTATGTCAGCTTAAAATTTCTACTTTTCTGCTTGTTTATGAATATTACTTTATTAAATGTGTTATAAAAACATCTGATTAAATAATTTCCTTATTTTTTATTTTTATATTTGATACTCATCAGATTTATTATTCCATATTTTTTAATTGTCCAAAAATACAGCAATATTCAAATAATATCCGTATCTACACAGTAAAAAATCTCGAGTTAACTTTACATTTTTCACTGTGTGAATGCGACAATAAATTAATAAAACTATTCGATATACAGGGGGCTCGTAAAGTTTGGATTTTTTTATTGTATTTTCTTTTTGAGCTATGATGATGACACATAAAGTTTTTTAAATTGCAACCCTTATTTTTCTTTCCGGATTTGGATAGAGCACAACTTTACGAATATAAAAATGTAAAAAAAGCTACAACCTTGAAGAGAAAGTTTTTTGAGATAATCAGTCTTAAAGATTCAAAAATGAATGCCACCCTCCTTATTTGAATTTCGGATCCAAAATGGTCTAAATCGTTTGTACCTCGTATGTACCCATTTGTACTTCGTATGTACCCATTTGTACCTCTATTATTTTCATTTATTGTACCTATTTCTTTTTGAGATATTTCAAAAATGCGTTGGGGGGTTGGCAAATGCTAGCACCCCATTTCGAATTTTGGATCCAAAATAGTTGTAATCGTTTGTACCTGTTTGTATCTTTTTTATTTTCGTTTATATCTTTTTGGATTTGGAGACATTTTAAAAAATGTTGGGGGTTGTCTGCGAAGTTCTACCCCCCCTATTTTGAATTTTGAATGCAAAATAGTCGTTAATAATATCCAAAATAGTCTTAATCGTTTGTACCTTGCATGCACCTGTGTTTGTACCTCTTTTATTTCCGTTAGTATTTGTACCTCTTTAGTTTTAGAAATATTCACGAAAATTGATTAAGAGCGCGCTGCGGAAAGAGTGAGAAGGAATCAGTTAGATATGATGTTGAAAGAAGCCTCTAATCTTTTGTAGAAATTTAAAAAATTTAAAAAAATTATTTGCGCCATATCTAAGGGAACCCTTGAACCCTTTGTGCATTAAGTTGATTTTATATAGTTTAAAACTCCACTAAGGCCCAGTTGTTCAGTTTCGGGTTATCTTTTAACCTGGATTATTTTCCATAGAAATGATTGTTTCAAGAATTGTTTCCATGGAAAATAATTCAGGTTAAAAGATAACCTAATGAACAACTGGGCCTAAGAGCACTTTTTGATTTACAAGTTTTGTACAAGTTTTCTATAATTGATGATGAAATCGCTTCAAAATCAGGTTTTGTCCTTATAATGATCTGCAGAAGGCAATAACGAAGTTTCATTAAGATCGGTTGTCGTAAAAATTCAAAATTGTCCTTTTTCATAAATTAAATTAACCTATTTACTATTAATTTAAAGCGCTCAAAATTGGTTATTGCCTTCAATGGTATTTTCTTATTAATATAAAAAAAGAATTACATTGATACGACGTTTAGTTTTTTAAATTTCTACAAAAGATTAGAGGCTTCTTTCAACATCATTCCCTCTCTCTCTTTCCGCAGCGCGCTCTTAACGAGATTCTTCGCTCGCTTGTTCTTAGCAAATTTCATATACGCTCTTGTTTAACCTTAATACTTACAATTTTCTTTTGACTAAATTATAACAGATATCAAATATTAAAAAAATGTAAGAATGTCCATAAGAAAAATTAAGGTATTTGTCGTACCTGTCCGATCTATGTCGTGACATCCAGGTTTCATCCAGTGGTAATGCACTAATAATAACCAATATCATCTCAAATTTCAAAAAAAAAACACAAGGAGTGCCATACTGAATATCATCTAAATCTGTTCAAGCATTCTGTTGTTCTCTTAAGACAACTTCGCTATAATAATATAATATATTATCGTGCTTTCCACAATTTTTGTAATGTTTCACAATTGTCGGACATTTATTATAGATTATATTTATATCCTCAAATAATATATTTATTGCCTTTTTTACAGCTTCTACTTCAATATTCAATAGTCAATATCGTGAATATTTCGATAACTAAAGGAGATACAAACTGAAATAAAACAGGTAGAAACGATTTAGATTATTTTGGATAAATTAGAAATTGGGAGGAGGGGGGGTACTGGTGAAATGCACCTGAACCAAAGAGGATGTATACTATTTACATATATATTTTGGACACTTTTCAGTTCGATAGATGGTTTTTGCACGCCACCTGGTGGACAAAGTTATCACTGAGTTATTATTATGCGATTATTAACTATATTGTAATTTTAGCATAACAATAAATTAGTGATAACCCTGTCCATCAGGTGGGATAAAAAGGACATCTATCGAACTGAAAATATACAAACTATTTTTGACAGGTAAGAGCTGTTCCTCTATATATAATTCTCTTTGCCTGAACTAAAGAATAGATTCGCAACGAAGTTCGGAATATTCAACCAGATACAACTGAAAATGTTTTACATGAGTTTCGGTGATGGTAAGCTGGGATCACTTAGAATATTTAATTTGATGTTCTTCTTTACATCATTTGTGCAAAAACCTTAAAAATTATTGTTTTCATTAAATTTATTGATTTATTTGATTAAATGTTTTTCTGTAATTTTCAGACTGATTATCTTGAAAACTTTTCTCTTCAAGGTCAGGGTTTTATCTTCTGCCATTGACATATTTTTTGTGATTTCTTTTTAAGCCTTGTCATCGTAAATTTTTTTAAATTGCAACCTTTACTTTTATTTACGAATTCGAAAAGAGTACAATTTTCTGAATGTGATAAAACCCTGACCTTGAAGAGAAAAGTTTTCAAGATAATCAGTCTGAAAATTACAGATAACCATTTAATCAAATAAATCAATAAATTTAATGAAAACACAATTATGTAAAGAAGATTGAGAACATTCAGAAAATTGTACTCTTTTCGAATTCGTAAATAAAAGTAAGGGTTGCACTCCCCCCCCACCCCATTATTGCAAATCAGGAGTCCCCAAGAATGGGCAAGTTAGTTAAATAATCTCACCCCCATATATTAGATTGGCCAAATTAATTTGTTTAATCAAATCCCTCCCCCAATTGCAAAATTAGCTGCGTTAGCTACAACGCTGAGACTCTTCTGCAAGCTTCTGAAGCAAGGTCTAAAGAAATACTTATGTACAGTTACTCTTTTATTAATCTATCTATATGTGTTTATAACCGCTAAATTGTTTCGTCAATCTCCTCCAGTTAGGCCTATAGGTGACGCAACGAAAGAAATCACGTACTAGATCTATTAATACTATTTTAATTATTTTTATATAAATTATTTTCTCATTTATTTACTGATTACTTTTCTACCAGTCAACCAAAAATAAACCAATGAGAGATGCGTTACGAACAAACAGATAGGCAGAAGTGTTGTTTCAAGCCCGTACTGATTTGTGATCGCCTAGATTGTGCGGCCTTAGGGAAATTGAAGTTACAAACACAGGCACAAGAGTTCTATCGTCCGGATCCTGGGTTCACACAAATACCTAATAACCACTTCGACTTTCTTTCTATCATGCAAGAAAACTGTGACGAAATAAATAATTATAAAAATAATAATTTTAAGTAAATAAATAAAAAGATATTTCCTTTCTCTTTAAATTTTTTACCCTCCCATTGCAAAATGGCACGATGCGCTACTGTAAATTAAGTTCTAAAACATTGGAGGCTCCTACGACCGGGAGGTCGCATGTCTCCCCGTTCTGGGTTTCGGGACTCTTGATCATCTGTCGTTAGTATTTGGAACACTGAATTTCGTTAAAGTTTGCGTTTATTTTAAGGGTTATCAATTCTTTGGAATTAAAATATTTTGGATGTGAATAAGTAAATATATATTTTTCCTTTTTATTTATGTTTTTGTGCCCTCCCTTTGAAACAAATCACTAGCCCCCACTTGTCAAGACCTTTTTTAGATTACATTTTTGCATAATTATGGCTCTAGATCACCAATTACACGTCGGATATTGGTTTTCAAGACTGTAATGGATTGTGGATTATCTGTACAGACTTGATCTTTCACATAGCCCTCACAAAAAATAGTCTGACGGAATTATATCACATGAACTAGGCGGCTAATTGAATTACGCAAAATTATTCGATCGGAAAGTTTCGTTTTCGGCATGTGGCACCGTCCTGTTGAAACCACATATCACTCCAAAAAAGTTGTCAACAGTATAACAGTGTTTCCAGCTTCATTTTCAAAATAACACAGTCCAGTCGCTTCTCCAGACCAAAGTGCGCACCAACCAGTAACACAAGTGGAATGGAAAGGCTTCTTCACTTAAATGCGCCAATTTGATGATAGGTGATTTTTCCAGAGAAACCATCACCTTGTCCAAGGATGAAGATAACGAATTGTCGACGAATTAATGGTCGGTTGGCTTTAATTCAGTACCAACTGAACCTCACAAGGTTTTAGACCTAAATCTTTACGCAAAAGTCGCCATGTGGTGTTCGTGAATAGGCCCAATTGCTGAGAACGCCAAGGAACTGATAAATTTTGGGTCTTTAGCAATATTTTCAGCTGAACGAATTTTTCATAGCGGTCTCAGAAGAACGAAGGTAGAAAAAACAAATTGTAGACTTTCTACTACTTGACGTAGTATGTCAAAAAACAAAAAGACAAAACTGTCGCTACATCCAAAATTGCCCCTATTAAAAAATAAAGTCCCTGATGAAAAGCCCTTATTTAAAAAGAATATGATGGTCCAAGTTTTGAAGTTATAATTAGACGAGTCAAAAATATATAATAATCTGATTAATTAAATTATGATTGACGATTTCGTAAGTCATAATAATACAATTTGAAAAGTCATAGTAACATCTATTATGTTAATTTTGAAGTTAGGCAGGTATGTTAAATTTTTAATGAGTAAACAAAAAAGTAAATAAATTATAGTGGATTGTTGATAATTATATAACATTGTAGATTATTTCCTTTATTTTATCTGTAAATTATAATTAATACCATTTGATGTAAACCAGTTTGAAAAATAGGTCCCGGGCGTGGTTACTAATAGTACTAATTAGTTTTAATTTTTTTTGAGAATACACGGTCGAGATTTAATAAATAAAATTGTTTAACCAATAATAAATATTTCGTTCTCTGTACATAATTTACAGAGACAAAGAGCATTAATTAGTTGGTTATATGGAAGAGTAATTCGTTGCCCGATCTGAAAGGTTTGCTTAACCCAAGATTAAAACCAACTGATAATTACATAATAACCACGTTCGAATGGCCAGCAACTGTTGTTGTATCATTAATAACAGCGAAAGAGACCGTTTAGTAATTTATTTGTTTAATTGTTGATCTATAACAATTAAATGCTGTGGGTACCAAATATAATAAATGCAGAGTTTTGTTCTCGGGCGCCACTCAATTAAATTGAGACATTTAACTACGTTTCTAATTAATTATATTAATTTAAATTGTATTACTACAATACAATAATAATTTTTGTAAATAATGAATATTATCATATTCACCTATGTCTAGACTACGTGGTGTCATTGAATGGAAACCAATTAATAAGTCAATTAACCTTAAATGAACAAAGGTAATTATCCATAACTTTACATTTTTAAAGCTATTAAACAATTTAATTGATTCTCTTAATTTAATTCCCACGTGTAGTGCTTTATCGACGATTTGTAATTCAGTTAATCTAATAAAGCTTCCAAAGCTGCACTAACATAAAATAACGAGATACATAAAGGTATTATTGAATAACTCATCGTTTCTGGAGTCATGTAAAGAATCAATATCGTCAATTAGCAGTAATCACCAAATGCTGCCATCTTCGATCAGATAAAGCTCGCCAGCAAAGCAGTCGTTTGTTGCACACAATTGACACAAACTATGTGCAAATGTTTGATAACCTGTATTTCAACTTCCATTATTGTCCAGGTTCATTTATTTTTATATGCACTTGTAATAATATATAGAGATATGAACATTATACTCTACCAAATGTATATTGCCCATTATGTTAACGATCGTCCGCTTGTATTTTCAAGGAATTCCTCGCACTTTTTGTTCTCACAATTTCGCAAATTGGGCCAATCATTATTAACTATTGTTAACTTAATCTAATATCTGGGGAGCAAGTAGCATGTTTATAATGTCTGAATAGCTCACCACAGGGAGCGACACTCACACTGAACTATTTCTAGCATAGCATGGAGATACAATCTTACATTAGTACACCCGTAGAATTTTGACGTGCATTATTATGATAGAAACACGTTTATAAAGTATTCGTTGGGCAATAAACTTGGAGGAACCTTGTCCATTTAGTAAAATTTTATTGAGCCTGGAACCATCAAATTTTCCTTGCATCGCCATCGCATCGCTGAGTTAAGCCGAGCGTAGTTGCGCTTGAAAAATTTATTTAATTGGGAAGTAATTGAAATCAATAGGAAATAAAACGGCATTGGTTCTGTGATACCACATCAATAAACCGGTTGTTTTATATTTTAATTAAGTAACCAGAAGAGCCAATTTTAAAAGAACAAAACACCCATAATAAAATGAAACTGCATATGCCAATGTAAATATTTAAATGAAGTGTCAAATTGCATTAAAGCCCATAACACACAATGCAAGTCCGTGTAAATCAGCCTCGTAACAACCATTCCAGGTGTGCCCGAGAGGTTTATTTCTCTTTTACATTACCACTTGGATGTTTTATCTCTTTTTAATTTATTTACCAAGCGCTTAAAATAGAAATGCGAGAAAAACGTAACAAAAGTAAAATTGGTCGTAGGTACCCGGTTATGACCAATAAAACCGTTCAAAATAGTGGCAAGTGTAAATTGTTGTATTTTCATGACTTTTACATAAATTATAAATGTTTATGTTCCACGGCTAAATTTTAATGTTGAGCCAACAAATAAATCCGATATATAACAACATAAAAGTGCATTTAATAATATAAGATTATCTTCATAAAGGATGCATTAAGTAAATACGAAGTACCTGCATATAACTTTTTCTAATAATAATTACATTTGCCTAATTGGTATGCATGAATTCAAAGTACGCAGTAAATCGTCATTAAATCGCAATTTCAATAGTTATTTTGCATAATTAATAATTTATTATCAAATAAATTACAAAGCTTCCTTAATATTTGCTTATATTTCTTAAATGATATTTAAATTATTTTGCGCGGGAAAAATTCTTAACGCGTAACCATACTGACGTAGACGTAGCAAAACTACTAACCTATCACGGCTTCGACGCTGCGTCACGTGAAAACAATTGCAGAGTATCACCACGGTGACGCCAGTCAAGTTTATTCGCTCTTTTCTGTTGCCCTATTTCATGATTTCTCCTTTTCCAGAACTGCTTGTGCAGTGGCATTTCCTCTTTACTTGAGTTTTCCACTTTTGTTCTCTCCTGGCGTTCTTGCTTGCCGTACTACTTTAAATTGCCTGTTTCTCTGTCGGTTCTCCTGATCTTCATTTATGCTGTTGCAGTCGCTTTTATAACCACACAGTTCTCTCTATTAGTTAATAGAACTGGATAACTCTTTTTCTAACCTTTAAAAATGAACTTAATAATGCACTACTCCTGTTGTCAAAAAAATGGACGTGAGATATTGGATAATTCTAAAATTGATCAAAGACGTATTAGCAAAATAAAAGCGAACTTGATGCGTTTAAAAAACTAAATTTCTACATTGATATTATAAAGAAAAATCCTTTAAAATTCAATCTGACCATCTAACCTAGCATTAGACTCAAAAGCAGGTATAAATAAAATTGTCAGTTTGCGAAGTGGTCACTTTATGAACCTTTTCGAGGTTGGGAAGTAATCATAGATTAGTAATTGATCAATTACTGACCTAAGGAAGGTTCTAAAAGTGACCATTTCTACAATTAACCAGTTGGAAAGTTAGGTAGTTAATAATAACTTATTTCCAACCTATTACAATTTAATAATGAATAAATTACTAACTAATTGTGCAAATAAGCACAACGTAGTGTAACGTAAAGCACACCAGCAGGTTAGGGAAACCACCGATCTATGGTAGTCTAAAGCCCAAAATTGACATTTGGGCTGAAAGGAGAAGAATGGGAAAACCATCTTATTAAAGGTACTTCCTTAAGGGGGTATTCTAGTCTACACAGGCATGAATTTTAGGTATTTTTTCAAGTGCAATAAAGAAATACCAAACAATATTTTTACTATCCATTTTTTTACCACATTTTTACTGTTGTTTGAAGAATACATTTAAAAAAAAATCAAATGAAAATATTTTAAATTTAAAAAGTTACAGGCTGGTTAGAAATTTAGTTACAAATGGGGGATTTCAAAAAGATGGCGCGTCCTGGTTGACATGATTCCAACCCTCCTAGTAATTTGAAATCAAAAAACAAAATAGATTCTTAATCAAAACTAATGCCGCTATGGTCCGAACCAGGGAGAAGTAAAAAAAAACTTTTGTCGCAAAATGGCGGCTGTTTGTAATAAAAAGACATTTTTTACCAGTTTTTTTTACTTTTCCGAATTTTTTAAAAATAGTAAAAATTGAAATTTTGTTATAATTCTAGTTCGGACCATAGAGGGATGTATAGAGAAGGTTCACACCAAATTTCAAGTAAATCGGTCCAGTAGAACTTGAGATTTCATGTCAACCGTCTCGAAAAAGGTAATATCGAGAATATCGCGTTTAAATATTCGCACGATACAACACAAGGGCTAGGAAAATACTCAAAGATTCAGCGAGTACAGGTTTTAGCAAGGAGATTGCACGAGCGAAGCGCAGCGGAGCGAGTGTCAATCTCCGCAGCTGAAACCTGTAATCGCTGAATCTTTGAGTATTGTCCGAACCCGCGTTGCTGTTGCGGTGATAATTCCGTGAAGAAACGCCACAACTTAAAAGCACAACATCACATACGAAAATCGACATTTCAAACGCCATTTTTAATGTCGAAAATTGTGAAACAAATTGACCATATCGCATCACAATCATTGCAAAAAAAATCAAACAAAAAATTTCGTAAGTACCGAAAAAAATGGAAGCATAATCGCACTAAATTTGTAATATAAAATTCGTTACTATAAAATTCGTTAGAAGTACATTGCTTTAAGTGAACTCGGGTAGGAACTAATGCGTTGAACCGGTTTCCTACATCGCATCTGTTGAGTGCGTTAGTCATACACACTACATAAATTATAATATTCGAAGAGATTTTTTATTACGTATGAATTCTTTTACGCTCCACTACAAATATTCGATATTCTGGTAGGGTATTTGGAATATTTTTTATTTTCGGATATTATTCTACTGTGCATGCGTTGTACCCATTTAACTACAATGTAAAATAACGCACGCTGATTGGTCGAAACGACAAAATTTGACCCTGAATGGAATTATCTGTCTAATAGCTATTTCTCAAAAAATAATTTGAATTTTGAAAAATCGTTTTATAGTATTCTTAAAGGTTTAAGCTTTGAAAATATGAAAAAAAATAAATCGAATTTTTCAATATTCTAGACTAGAATACCCCCTTAAGAAATCATCTTGGCTTCGGTCAAGTTGCATATATACTGACGAAGTGCAATTTTATTATCATGGCACCTCATGACTTTCTTCAATGGGAGAGCACGAAATTTAAAGAAACAAGAAAAGTATAAATTTATCGCAATTTTATTAACATTATAACTTCCAAAGTCCTTAAGGGGCCTGACCATCTTGGAAGTTTTCAAAAATTATGTTTTTTTAGTTTAACCTTTGTAAATTTTACAGTTTTTCCAACAATATAAGCCATATTTTGGATTAAAATTCAAAAAATTAGAAGTAGAAGTTACAAGAAGTTATAAATTTACTATATTTTGCATTTATCTCTCGACCACATTTTTCGACTTATTGCAATTATATCTAGAAAATTACTGGATCGATAGACTTAAAATTTGTACACAATACCCTTAGTTATATTATCTGCAATGTGAAGTACAAATTTTTTGATAAAGTTGTTATTTATTTTTATTGTTAATTTTTTAACGATTAAAAACCAAAACACGATTTTCTTTTATTATTAACGCCAATTCCTCCAAAAATTCTTGTGTAGAAAGATAGTCACACTATTTATAAATATGTTGATATATATTTTTTTATCTTTCGCTTGTGCCATTGTCGAGATTTTCGGACAACCAGCAAAGAACGAGTCAGTGGAGGACCACCAAGGCATCAGATGTATCGTCGCCATTTTTAAATAGTTTTTTCTAATTTTTTGTAAAAATTAATGATCAAGTCATCAACAGAAATGGAGTTCTGAAGAGCAAAGAGATATGGAATACCCCCCAGTACATTATGATAGCTATGAAAAGTAAAGCAGTTTACTCTCTATGTGCTGGGGGGTATTCCATACCCCCCAGACCCCCCGTCCCTATAGCCGCCAAAATTTTAGAACTTCATTTACAATATGGCAGCTGGTGACTTTTCCAAACGGAGACCATAAAATTTAAAGAAAATAGAAGAAAATTCCTAAAGGATAAAGATCGTTGCGCAAAAACCAGATTGGATAGAGTGCGTAACAGGCATGTGGTATAAATGACGTCGTCAAGTTCATAAGGGAACCAAAAAAAAAGAATGGAATAAACATGTCAGCAAAGCCAACAATGACCGATTGATCAAAATATCAAAATACCTTAAACCATCGGCAAGGCGAAACCCTGGAAGACCACCACAGAGATGAGTATAGAGAACTGAGCCTCCATATAAAAGGAAACGTGAAGAAGTGCAAGGACGTTGAGAAAAACAAGCTGATGCCTACAATAAGAAAAGAAGTACAATAAAATTATTATTTTTAATAAGTTCAAAAAATTAACATGACTTTGAGCACTTTAGAACGAGACTTTCAGGGTTTTTTTTAATTCCGCTTGCAGGACCGCATCTATGGACTGACGATTTTGAGAGGGGATTTTAGGATCAGAAGTAATATTAAAATAATGTGAATTGAAGTGTTTTATTATAATTTTTATAAATTATCAATTTGAATTTTAAAATTTTCATAAGTTCACACTTTCAATTTCAAGGTTTTTAACTTTAAACGTAGATTCATAAGAAATGGAATTTAATTTTCAAGTAAGTTCATAAAACTTTAAATTTTAACGTTTCGGGCCTTTATTTTAAGGCCCGAAATGTTGGACAATTTTTATTTAGTCTTATATACCCCTTCCCTTTCAACAAACTAATTTCAACTTTTAGTTTGAAATTTGACTTCATTTAGCAAATTTTACATTCGCCATCCGGGCATGCTGAAACTTGGCAGACCTGTATTTAAGTATTAGAATGAACTCCTAAAATTTCCTGTTGGCTACTCCAACTATTAGCCTTCTCAACGTAATCCCCCGTTTAATTTCGTTTCTTCAGAAAATTATCATCAACTCAAAATTGAAGAGTAGAAAATTTTCTACTAAACTGATTTTTCAGAATTCACATGAGATGATTCATATTAAATGTAGAAAATTTTTATTCAGAATAAAAATTATTCCAATCCTTCCAAGCCCAGAATCCTTCCACCTCGATTTTCCATCGTTCTCGGAAATTGAAACTTTCACGAAGCAGTTTACAGCGAATTTTAACTGAAGATTTGCATTTGCATTTGCATTTGCATGCTTTAAGATTCAGTTAACACAACGTTTGAAGCCAGTAGACCATGTGCAACGCCGAACGTTCGCAGAATGGATCTTACAGCAACAAGCGAATGACGATTTTTCGAAGAAAGTCATCTTTTCCGATGAGGCGCATTTCGAACTTGATGGCTATGTCAATAAACAGAATTGTCGCATTAGGGAGCTGAGAATCGAAGAGTGATCCTTCAACATCCTATGCATTCACCACGAGCCACTGTTTGGCGGTCACCTTCAACGACGTTCGTTACCGTGAGATGATAAAAAACTTCTTCTGGCCTAAAATTGCTGAAATGGATCTCGAACACATGTGGTTTCAACAGGACGTCTTGTTGAAGACGAAATTTGAAGAAAGAGTTATTTCGCACCGCGGCGATGTAAATTGGCCACCAAGAGCATGCGATTTAACGCCCTTAGATTTCTTTCTTTTGAATTTTTTGAAAGGAAAAGTGTATGCTAATAATCCAAGAACAATTCCTGAACTGAAAGTCATTGATGAAATTGAGCCGGCACTATGCCAAAATGTCATCGAAAATTTCGTCAAAAGGACCAACGAGTGCCATCAGTCACAAGGCGGCCGTTTATCGGATATTGTGTTCCATACACATAACCTCCATGTCTACACCATTTATTAAAATAAAAACATCAGAACTTTTCAAATAAACACTGCGTTTTTTCAAATTTCAAAATATGTGGTCATAATGGAACACCTTTTATTAACAACCCTGAAAAGAGATATCCAACTTAAAAAATCGATTAATTGTGTTTGAATCTCGTTAGTCCATTCGTGCGCGTCAATATCTGATCTGATTTCCTTAATAAAAATATATTCAAGAATCTATCTATGAATTTTTTAAATGCTACTAAGAGCCCCGAAAAGAGATATTCAACTTAAATATAGAAGCCTAAAATTAAAATAGTATCTGATTTAAAAGCTGTCTTACCCACTATGCGACGCCCGATATGGAATCCCATATAAAAATACGAATTTGAATTGAGCAAATCTGTATTATAATTTGTGATGACTTCTCTATATTTTGAAGTACCGCAATATTTTATCTATTGAATATTTCAAAGAGAGGTTGAAGAAGTCGAACAATTACGGCCTACATTTATGGTAATAATCTTCCCTCAGTGCGGCCTTCAGGCCGAACAACCTTGGTAATTACGTAATATTATGAGACCGTTGAAAGATGATTGAGATGAAGGCAATTCCGTTCCTGGAACATAACAAATTCAAACTAAAATTTCTAACTTAAAACAATTATTTAAACGGCTATGCTATTTAAGTGGAATTCTTCACATATTTCTTATTGCCAGTCTGCTTTAGATGAACATTTCCTTCCAATATCCAATACGAAAGTGGTATGTCTAAGAATTTATGTAAGGTTGATGAATCTCTTGCCGTTCATCATTTTTGTAACATCCAAATTAAATTGGTTTAAAAATTTGTGAGCGGGAAAAGGCACCACCTTGTCACGCCAATAAAAAAATTGCAGCGAATCACCCTAGTGACGTCAGTGAAGCGTTTCTTTAACATAATTTTGATGTTATCGGCGTGGATTTTCTTGCAATATACAATACGAAAGTGACATGTCTGAGAATTTATGTAAGAACGATGCGTTGTAACGCTTCCATCTATCCAAAAACGCCCACGTACGCATTCATAGGGAATCTTCTGAAAAAGGTAACAAGTAATATCTTTGCCTTATGCTCATCGTATTTATAATTCTCCTGCCATATTCTGATGAAGATGTCTACCGGGCAGGTTACCATAGCGACAGCTGTTTAAAACACAGCGGGCGTTCGGTAGACCGAATAACCCGCTGTTCGTTCAACAACGGCGCTAAAAATTACCTGGCGAGAAAACTATTAGATTTTCATTTAGAGAAAATTTAATACAATTAAGAAATCATAATTACCCAAAAATTCGGATCTGATTTATGGCGAACGTTTCCGTGCAGAAAACACGATCGCGACTTGTTCGAGATCGAATAAGTGGTAATGAAAGGAAAATATTAAATCGTTATCGAAAAATATTTGAAATAATCGGACAGATGAATAAGAGTTGCATATATCAAAAAAATTTATTGTGGTTTTATTGATGTAAAATTTCGATTAAATCAAAATTAATATTTAATTCTGATACAACGACTTGGCACACCTAGGCTGTTTCAAGTGCTGTAAAAACTATATTATCACTTCAAGGGGAACAGCAGGGGGCCGAACAAAATATTATATACCTCACAAACTTAGCTAACATGCCTACTTAATATGACCAGTGTCAAAAATGATAAGCTTAATGTGATAAACTAATATTTTATTTTATCCAACATTCAATATGCCATTTATTATTATTTTGGCTTTTATATTTATTTATTTTTTATTCCTAATTAATAATGATCAATTACTATTTTATGTAAATATTTTGCAAGTCATTTTTCGTTTCGTTCCTCCGTGGCATGTCTTTTTTTAATTTATTAGTCGAAAATTATTAACGTTGGAGCGTCCAGGTGAATTTTCATTATCTAGAGCAGCGTTTCTCAAAATTTATTATTTAAGTCACAAAGGTTAAAATATTTAAATACCAAAACGAATACAAAAGAAACTTGTATTTGGATTAAGTTATATTAAGTTTAAATATCCCACACCCTAAAACATTTATAAAAACCTGTCAGGTTTTAAGAAATAGTGAGACTAATCACGATATTTATCCGTTTTAAATAACTTTAAACATGAACGTGTGCACATTTAAATTACTAAAGGTTTTTTTTGTATAATTGCGTCCATTTAGATTCGGGTTTAGTTTTTTTTACCAAAAAGTGAGGTTACAAAATTTCGCTGACAGATTTAAGCGTCGCTTACAGCGCTAAGCGTCGACTTAAAGCAAGCTTCGCTTAAGGTGAATTGTTTGAAATAAATAACGAAATTAAAATAATAAAATTTATTATAATAATATGGTATGCGCATTCCAAAATTTATTACACGTAGTTTAACCACAAGTTAATCAATTGATAATATCAACAAAACGTTTAAGTAGATATAATCTTTTCGTGATCGTAAACGGTAAATACACTGACAAGTTAGAGTGATCATCGTTTATGGTTTGACTTTATTAAAAATTATGAAGATTTAACTGAACAAATGTGTGCAAGTTTTATATAAATCTAGGCGAGAATTAAACGAATGAAGACGTCACTGAAATTGAAGACTATTTAATCAAGCTTAAAATATGATAATGTATGTAAATACGCTTCGGCTTAGCACTTAAAACGATATACCTGTTTGAATTAGTTTATACAACTAATTTATCTCAAAACATCTTGGAAATAAACGCCTAAACATTAATATGATGAGTAATTTTGGCAATTTATTGTATAATTTTTATTCAATCCCCCCATTTAACAGTTAATTTAAATAAGTACCTACACAAATATTCACAGTTTAAATAAATTTTTATTGATTTCATATAATTAAGTTAATTAATTTTATCGTTTCTAATAAATGGCTTTACAGGATTTTAAGACTTGGTACATTTTAGCTAGTCAAAACTAACAGTTTTTTAAAAACATTATCCAAATTAATATCACCTACAGTTAATATCCATTAACTTGATATAATTTGATATATTAGCAGTGCCGGAGAAACGGGGATACACATTTTTTTAGGTTTGTGGTCAAAAATGTGAGAAGCAGCCCAATTAATATTATGTCACTTGTAGGTTTTAATTTTGATAAGGGGGAACGGAAGCTAATCCAAGATTAAAATGTGTAATCCTTGAAAGAAAAGCTCAGACTTCGATCCCACCTCTTTGTTCCACCACTGCCTTTTCCGGATCTTTATTCCACATCTTTTTGATAAATTTTTCAAATATTTCTGGTTCCTCTCATTCTAAGAATATAAAAAAAAAAGTAAAAATAAGATTATTCAATTTACATCGGTTACATCCCCTTACGTTTTCCGTCGGGGAATTACATATTATAAAATAAAACTAAATTTTATTTCTTTCTTGATGAACAAAAATAGTGATTAGTTAAACTAAAACTAGAGGATTATGTTAACAGCGGTACTACTTCAGTGTGACCTCTAGGTGGACAACAGAGTGAGAAACCCAGGTTCAAACTATGCAAGGAAAATATTTTATCAGAAAACATTAAAAACAAGGAATTTACCTAAATCGTGTAATCATTTATAAAACTCGGTTGATTTTATTTCCTCTTTTTACCAGCGAATAGAATTCCAGACAACTTGGCTATATCAATTTTCAAATTTTGATGGAGAAAACAAAATATTAGGATTGAAAGACCTTTAAAAGCAATTAAATTTTTCAAAACTTTCAATCCTAAATTCAAAAGATCGTGGAAATCTGAATTGATCAAAATATTAAACTTTGTAAATTTTAGGCACTTAATTGGGCACTGCAAGGTAATTTTTGAACTGTGTCCGATTTTTGGTGATAATTATCTATAGAGATCTATTTTATTTAGGGTGCCTTACACTCCAAGCAGCTTGAGAAAGTATATTAAATAGGGGTGAGTTTCTGCCATTCACTTTGTATTTCAAAATATTTTCGATGTCGAGAAAATTGAGCGAAGTAACAAAATTTAGGAAGATATACAATGGACATCAGCGATTGTTTCGGTCCAATCGGTTCCATGTATTTAATATGTGAGTACTGCTAACATGATACAAATTCCTATTAAATAGTAATTCCTAAGTAACTTTCTCGTCCTCTTTATTTTCCAGAAAACGGTCTTCTCATTACCTAAGATGCCCTGGGACCTCACGTCTAGTAGTGGACTATTAAAATTGGACTACCAATTTTAAAGCAAATATTGGTAGTCTATTTTTTTTTGAAAATTTGCTTTTGAAATGAACGCCTTTTTAACTGTAGAAATTAATATATAAATAATCATTATGAGTTAACCATTGCTGAAAGCTTAAAAATAGGAAAAATATTTTTATTTTGTATTGCTTAGTTTACTGGTAAACTTTTAAAATTTATTTTATTAATAACATGGCAAATATATTAATTCCTTTTATTATATGTAGGAAAATTATATTAATTCATAATAATATTTCTTATCAGTGTATAATATAAAATTATTTTTTCTTTGCGACTGCAGAATCATTATTTGGTGTTTTATTTATTCCGGATGCTTGACAAGCCCCAATAAGAGCGAAACGACGTCGCCGTCGTCGCACTCTATATTTAAACAATTTTAACGTGTAAGTTACATTTCATTAACTTGATAACTGAAAAAATGTAAATATAAAATTTAATTATTCTCAACAAATTAAACTCAAAAATTGTATATTTTAAAAACCTCCAATTTTAATTGCTTTTAATTGTCATTTACTTTCATTCAAAAAACCTTCAAAATGGGCCAATTTTAAATGGCCTCAAACATTGGACAATAATATCATAAAATATTATTATAAAGACCCAATAAAAAAGGTCAACTAATCTACAAATATACTTATATTTATTTAAATAATATTGATGTAATAATAATTATTATTAATTAATCTTTTAAACAAATTAATTTCAGTAAAATTTTACAAAAATGCATGCAAAGATCTAATATTATTTAATAATTAACTCTATTATATATTTATTGAAATTATTAATTAGGAAATTAAGAAAAATAAAATACTAAATTTTCTCGGATCGAGTAACTCCAATTATTTCAATTTTCAAGCACATTCAACTGCTACGTTTGTCGTTAGAACTGGTTCATCAACACTAACGCGCAAGCATGGAAATTTTTTATAAATTGCGTTATCATATCAATTCATTGGTCAAAATCTAAAATTTCCGTGTAAAAATGGCATGCAAAGTAATAATTACACGTTGGAACAAATTTTTTGTTGTTTTGATGAAAATTCTATTTTCCAAGTTTCTTCATGATCATCAGATGAAGACTGGGTATGCGTAGAAATATCCATTTCTCAGGCAAGAGAAGAGAAAGAAAAGGGAAATAACGGGAAGATTGGCTTTATGAAACTAACAGTGAAAAACAAATAATACTACTGGAACCGAGAGGCCAATCAGCTCCGAGAGGTTCAGGAAAAGTGTGAAAAAGTGAAAAAAAAATTGTAAAGAACCCAGTAAGAAAACATGTACTACAACCAAGCATGAAAAGGATAACGAAAATGGACTTGACAGGGGTAGGGTAAAAATAAATTATGTTATAGGTACTTTTGGCAACTTGGAGTATTAGGGAAAATTAGGTAGCAGGGGTATTGAAACAGTTAATATGTGGAGTATTAAATTCGGAGGAACACAGAGAAGAGGCAAACCTATGATCCATTGGAGAGGAGAAGTACAGGAAGACATTGATAAAATTGGATAGAAGATGCTCGAAATAGGAAAATATGAAATATGGTGGCAACATATTTTTGTTTATTTAATTTTGTCATTTTTTTGTTTTGGCCGAATTATACTCTTGTATATTTTGCGCCCTAGGTAAATGCCCCGTTGGCCCTGCCGCACCCTAGGGTGTTGCTAACTGGAGGTGAAAAAATTAGCCCGTAATTCAAATTATTCTCACAAGCATTTAGAAATTATTTATTGTTGTCATCAAGTGCCTGATTCGTCGTAGTAGAATATTATTGAAATTAATGTGAATTAATTTGTTCTAAATTAATGATTTACTTAATTATATTGACACCTGATGAACGCTACGCCGGTGCCGTTGCCGGCGCCGCGCCGTGGTTTTCCGATGATCAACATTTCGTCTTCTTCTTCAGCGTATTTTCGTCCAGTCCTGAACGAAATTGGAAGCCTTTCCAATTTTTTTAATTCTGCTCTGATTTGGGGCGTTTAAAACCAATGTCTTCACGCACATCTCTTCACGTTGTTTAAGGGGGTTACCTACTGTGACCGATAAATTTTTTCGATTTTTTTTTATTACGTATTTTTCTAGTTTGGGGTCTTGTAAATGTGTCAAAAAAATATTAAAGTAAAATTCATCAAATTACCGAATTATAACGGATTTTCTGTAATGGAGTTCATTATTTCATTACAGCACGAAAAAGTTTAAAACGATTTATCTCAAAACTACATTTCTCAGGTCGGGCGCACGTGTTCCAAATAAACTACTTGGCTGATTAACCTGATTTTTTTAAGGCATTTAGAATATATTTCAGGCTCCAGTCAGAACCTAAAATATCCAAAATATATTTAAAATTACCATTTTGCAGGCCGTGAAAAGTGAATATTTTGTTGTAAAAATCGAAGTTTTTTTTTAAATCCTCGCCATTTTGTAATTTTTTGTTTAAATTAAATTTTGGAGGTTGCAACTGGAGTCACATTCATATAGAACAAGAATTTAAAAAATTCATTTATTTCAGGTAACTGGATCGGTCGTTCTCGATGCGCCCGATTGGCGCGTCATTTCGAAACATGAGTTACGCGTCGATCTGTACCTTGTACAATTTTCAATAAAAAGCTTTACAAAAATTTTAGGTGTTAGTTTAAATGTGAATAAATAAGTATCCTACATTTTAGCTCAATAGCTGCAATAGTTTTCTCAAATTTAATTCCTAAAAAGCAGCTTGAAAACGACTGTTCACAGTAGGTAACCCCCTTAACCACATTTTTGGGGATTTTTGGCTCTTAGTAGCTCTAGGTCTCAAGTGAGTTATTTTATGTGTCTATTTGATGGGACTCTGTCTGGCTACGTGTCCTGCCCATTGTCACTTCAGCTTTGCTTTGTTTTTTCTATTGTATTCCATTATTTCCCAGCATTCTTCGTTCTATTTATCGCTGTGTTGTTCTCGGGTGTAACAGTACGAGGGAAGGAAAACTACTCCAAAATGTTTGAAGGCATTATTGCCGTTGTCAAAACCTGGTCCAACAGGAACGTTCAAGTATTTTATCCGAACTGAGCTGTGCTGTTCTGTTGATTATCCATCGAAATTAGACTCTTTTCATCGCAGAAAGTCTAATTTCCTTTAATAAACTAAATTTGTAGTCCTGTTAAAACACATTTGGTATTGAAATTTTAAAAAAATCACCTACATCGTTGTTTATTATTGCTACAGCTGGAAGTATCATAGATTATTATTTAGTTTTCAAAATTTTAGTACATTATTATATTGACGCGAATGAAAATATTATAGACGCTCAAGTTGGTTGGAAGGTTGAATTGTACACTTCCTGAGCGGTTGACTTAATTTGCGAAAGAATTTGTTTTAATTTTTTTAAATTAAAAATTCGTTTATTTATTTAAACTAATAATTTACATAATATTGTTGTTGAAGAAATGAAATCTAATATCTGCCCTTTCATGAATAATTAAAGATACGAGGTTGCACTTCTTAGCAATAAACATTGCTGAAAGTGTTAATATTGTTTTTATAGTTTCATTATAATATATCTCTTTATTCGAATGGTTATAAGCATTGCTGAAAATGATTTTCTAAAAATTTCAAGGTTTTCAAGATGTTTTTGAAAATTACAATAATAATTTATTTTGTATGTTTCATCTTCTTATATTTCTTATAATATAAAATTATATTGTACGGCTGTTCAATAAGTTCACGGAACGGAAATGAAAAAACGGATTTTTGGTTAAAAAAAATGACTTTATTTTTCAGTATAATCTCCCTCAACTTCAATGCACTTATTCCAACCATCATCCAATTTATGGATTCCATCTCTGTACTGGTTTTCCGAAAGGTTTGCAAAATAAGCCTCTACGGCAGCTATACCTCTTCGTTTTTTGAAAATCGTTTTCCACGAAAGAGAATTTTTTGAGATGTGAGAAGAGCCAGAAGTCAGAGGGAGCTAAATTCGTACTTTAATTCACTGATTTTAGCGATGGTTTTTTGAGCTGTGTGAGCAGGCGCATTATCTAGTTGGAAAATGATTTTCTTCTTCTGTAAACCGGGTCTTTTTTTTGGTTGGTCCAACAGGTTACAAAAATAATCTGAGTTTATTGTTTTACTAGTTTGGAGATGATCCACGAACAAAATACCTTTTTCATCCCAAAAAAACTAAACGACGATTTCTGAACACGAACTCGCTTCCGGGTTCACACCACTCATTAGCCTCTTGTTTTGGTTCAGGATCATGGTGGTAGACCCAAGTCTCATCCATAGTGATGAAACGACGTACAAAATCCTTTCTATTCTTTCTAAAACGCTCCAGATGCTTCTGACAAAGTCGCGTTCGAATGTGTTGTTATTGTTGCATTGTTAGCGAATGCGGCACCCATTGTTTACACAGCTTTTTGAAACCCAAAACTTAACATAAAATATTGCTTGCTGTGGACGTCCTTCACTTGGATCATCTTGAAGGCTTATACGACCACTTTTAAACAAACCAGCCCATTTGCAAACCATTGTTTTTGAAGGAGCAGATTCACCTAGCACATTTACCATTTCGGTTTGAATTTCCATTGCCTTTAAACCTTTTTTTACAAAGAATCTAATCACTGCACGATGTTCAATGTTTTCCATTGTTAAAAAATGCACTGAAACGTCAAGTTCAAATGGCTTGTAAACAAAGAACTTATTGCGCTAACACGACGCTGGCAGCAAGCGCTGACTTGGGATAGATTTTTAAAGAACAGCGTCGGGTTTTTGGGCTGATCCGGTACTGTACTAGAAATTTATTTTCGTTGGTATCTCCAACCTCTCCGAATATAAAAAATGCTGATTGTACCCATCCACAGTTTAGTTTTTTCGCATACATATTGAATATGGGCTTAGCTTAGCAACCGGTGTCCGTTCTGCTTTACTACTGAACTTTAGCCACAATTTGTTAACGATTTCGTTATGACTCTTCAATGTATACACTAGACCCTCCATGTACACGAATTCAGAATAACGCGAATTAGATTTTGATACCCGAATTTTTTGTACGCGAAGCAAAATTCCCTTTAACGCGAATTCAGTTTTCGCGTATTATTAAAATAACTAGCTGGCACAGTCGGCCTACCGGTCGCCTTTAGCCATTGAGACCGTATCGGATGTGGTTGTTCAGCCTTCGGCCTCACTCCTATGGGACGCGCATGAATGGATTATCGAGATTCCTTGAAGGAAGGCAGGCTACTCAAAATCAATTTTCCTTTCCTTTGCGAATTTTTCAGAATATGTAATTTCTACTCCGTTCACAGGCGCTGAAACGTAGCACTTGAATGATACAAATACGGTGTCTACGATTTATAGTTTTTTTTTATGCATTATATTTAATTTTTTTATCACTTAAGTATATTTTAGTTTTTGTATGCAATATACATATTTTACCCTTACCCGGAGCCGGACAAATGGACGCGACCGAAAGGACGCGAGCGTTTGGACGCAGACCCAAAAGGACGCAAACCCAAATGGACGCGGGCCATAAAGACGCAGACCCCAAAGGACGCGGCCATATAGGCGCAGAACCAAAAAGACGCGGCCATAATAATAAAACTAAATTAAAAACAAACAAATCTCTGCGTAAAGTTAAATCTGCCGCAAAGAGGTGAATCTGCCGCGAAGAGGTGGATCTGTCGTTAGGTTAGTGTTAGTTTTTGATATTTCTTTAGAAAACTAATTAAAATCAAATAAATCTCCGCGTAAAGTTAAATATGCCGCAAAGAGGTGGATCTGCCGCGAAGAGGTGGATCTGCCGTTAGGTTAGTGTTAGTTTTTGATATTTCTTTAGAAAACTAATTAAAAACAAACAAATCTCCGCTTAAAGTTAAATCTGCCGCAAAGAGGTGGATCTGCCGCGAAGAGGTACTATTTGGAAATTTATACATGCATTAAAAAACATTCAACGAGGTAGGGATGTTTTTATCGAACAGCTAATTGCAGGCGCTGAACCCCCAAGAAAGAAAAAAAAATATTGAATCCGACAACCGTGTAAAGGATATTGTGATGGATTATGAACATCGCAATATAATTGAATTTCTTCGTGGAATTTCACACAATTACATAATGTAATTTTAATATCAAACTTTGTATGAATAAAAGGTAATCAATTAACCACGTTGTTGCAGTGCAACTCGATAGTAACCCTATCACTATTTTCAAAATATTGGTATATAATCAGTATAAAATGTCAAAATAATTTTTTGCGTCTATATGGTCGCGTCTTTTTGGGTCTGCGTCTTTATGGCCCGCGTCCTTTTGGGTCTGCGTTCTTTTGGGTCTGCGTTCTTTTGGGTCTGCGTCCTTTTGGGTCTGCGTCCTAACGCTCGCGTTCTTTCGGTCGCGTCCTTTCGGCCGCGTCCATTTGTCCTAGACCCTATTTTACCTATTTCGTAAATAAACCTTAGTTTTAAACTTTTGTTTTTAGTCTTAAGATTTAAATAAATTTTGGAACCTAACCCCCTTTTTTCTATTGCTTCTTTGGTTCCATTTACGCGAATTCCATGTACGCGAGGTTTTTGGCGAACGGAACCCTCGCGTACATGGAGGGTCTAGTGTATATGGATATCAACATTGAGAAAGGTATGATAAAGCTCTGTGATGTAGTGCCAATCGTTATTCTGAACAATTTAATGAACTTGGATGATCCCGGCCGACCTACTCGCCAATGCGAATTTGTAATTATTGATTTATGATCAGATTGGTTTACAAGTCTTTTGTTTAGAACCAATCTTTCAAATATGGAAAACAATTGGATATTATAGAATAACTGGTGGCTTCTGCGGTTGTTGCTAAAAGATTATCACATCAAAACGCTGGGTCCTGTAGTGCCATAATATCGGGGACTCAATAAGTATTATGTTACTATAATAGGAAAAATAAGAAAAATAAAAAATCACATCTGGTGGCACCTATTTACGAGGACATTTCGTTATGGTAGAACAATTTAAAATTTTCGTGGTTATAAAATAATGATTAAAATTATAGGCATAACAAATTTATACATCTGTGGGTATAGGTATACGATATGGTAAAAAAGGTCGAGGGAATTAGTTTTTTGTTGAAACCCATTAAATAATAATTATAAATTTATAGGTTTGGCGAAAGTTCACAAAAAGCTTTATTAATTTTCGAAACACACAACTAACGAAATGGTGATAATGAACTTCTCGAGCAAAATAAATAACCCGCCTCAATTACCTGTCAATTTTTAATTCGTTTTTCATTTTAAGTATTATTTGTTTAATTTTTCATTATCACTTAGAATGTGATATGTTTATTTCATTATAAATAATGAGATACACATTCTCAGAATATATTTTGAATTATTATGGTAATGTAAAAGGCGTATACTGTTTGGAAATGTAAATTGACAGCAACGAAGAAGAAAGATTAAGCTTTCATAATCAAGAGTGCAACGAAGTTTTAGTTTATTACCTGCTGGTCTAGCTAACCAATTATACGGTGTCTTCTTTGACAGCTTTAATGTTAATATACACCAGAATACCTTGTTAATATGTAATAGGCTTTGCTCCTCTCGTCTCGAAATCGCTGAATGGGGTATTTAGAAGCCTTTATTTACAGTAACTTTTTTCCACCTCACCTCAATTACAGCCCAACCATTTATTTTAGTGCTCATAAACTCCAAATCATATATATGGTACTATTCAATTTTTACATAACCTCACATTTTCTTTTGTTTCTTCCATTTCGATTTTTTAGGTTAGGTAATATCCCGAAAAATATGGAAATTAGGGCCGTAAAAATGTGGTATATTGATAATAATTAAAAATTAAACGTGGTAAACTTTTTTATCTAAACGTAGATCTATGACAACTTTATTTTGATGTATCTCAAATTCATATCTTATTTCAAGCTGTAATATTTTATTTGGCCATAAGGTACCCCGTAGCTTATCTACCTATTTATCAGTACACCTACGAACCGAGCGGCACCTGAGTCTCTGAAATTAATTTTCAGAATCCGTTTGTATCATTCGTAAGTCATTGTTGTGAAGCATTCTTAGCTCGCTCATAATATTAATATAAATACGTTATTATGCACCCCCGCTATTATTCTCGATTATGATGTATATTCTGATGCAGTCGTTATCTCTTAAGATACTTAGGTGTGATTGGATGGACGCTCCTCGATCGGGCTTATTTACATCATTGTTAAATCGAATTAGCTTAGTAACATAGTATACTAATTTTGAGTATCACAATTAATTTTGAAAAAAATTAAAAATCGAGCAGCATATTGACCCGTGGGTCGAAGTCCTCCGGTCCTAAAGCGACTCCCCGGGGCTCGTCGGCGATGAACTTGGTGCTTCTAAGAACCCTTGTTTACTGCAAATTGTGGGGTACCGCCACACCTACCCACCGCCTATACTTAACCTATCTTTAGTTTTAACCATCATTTAACTCTAATACAGTGGCGTACGTTTTTTTTTAATTTTAAAAGTAAATTTTCGAAATATTCCACACGAGGTGCAGAAGACTATAACTAATACGGTCCAATTTCTATGCGGTATAAATTTACGAGCGGGCGTTACGATGGTTGTATTTTAACATAATTTTAATAGTTAGAAAACCAAGTCTGTTGTTAAAGACCCTGTAATATATTAGCTTTTTAATGGTTTTATAATATATATCTATTTGGTCTGCTATTCACTAAAGCGGTTGTTAGACCATTTTATTAACGTTTAACTTTTACAGCTACTAATTTGATGTTTAATTTTTATTTTCTGGAATTTTTTAATTTCTCATTAAGAAAATTTACATTATGTATGTTCAAAATTTACAACGCAATATTTTATCCATCCATAATTAAGTCTTATTAAAACCGGATTTTTCTAGCCTCATATATTCGCAACAAAAAGAAAGAAACTGAGAAATGATACACAAATAAACAGGCAAAATGCTTTAAAAAAATAAAACGGAACCCGTTATTTTTAGTTTAACAGTTTTTTTCAATATGAAGTAAAAAATAAATACCATCGTAAATCATACCTTAATACCATATTAAAATACATTAACAAGAAAGAACGTTACCTTTTGTTGATACCACAAAGATGGTCAACGTTTAAGAACCAAAAATAATAACCAAACTTTTGCTTCGAGATAATTCCACTTTAAGTTGGACTTTTTAACTACTGGCTTTTGTAATCTGGTAAAAATTTAATGTGACTCTAAGTTAATAAAGGGATTACAATAATCTGTTATTAACTATCCCGTGTATAGTAACTTTGTCGGTTTAAAAAGTCCTACTTAAGACATTTTAGAAAATCCTTGCTTGTTTGACATGGAGACGAGGCTACCGTAAGTGCAGTTAGGTATTTCTAAACGAAAATAACTTCTTTGTGTTTGTTAAAAATGAACCGTTACAAGTAATTAACAAAGTATTAGGAAAAAAATCGGAAAGCTGGAAAGTGGTGGCGCTCTTCGCGGATATAATCATAATTAGCAGCAATCCTATCTAGCGGTTAGTAGATAGTGCTGATTACTTCCAGTGTTAAGATATTTAAAATCGCTTAACATTTCTTTCCCCCGTTTATCGAATTAATTGCAGTTAAATGAGAATGTCTCGGTGGTTCTAATTTATGTTTCGTTATAATTACGTTGTTCATTAAAAGAGAAAATAGCAAGTTGACCATTAGTATCAGTAAATGGAAAAATGTTAACAAAAAAGTGGATGTAAATGGCTGCATTTGAATTTAAAAAGAGTGCAAGAAGTGTAACGTAGGTATATTTGTTCGTGTCCAAACAACATAACAAGATAAAAAAATATCTCAAACATCCGAACATCGCCTTTCGTCGTTCATGAATCATGGGCATTCCTACATATAGATATCTCCTTTCGTTTTTAACAATTGACCACTGTCTATCTTTTTTGGAAAAAAGTAATAAATTATCACTAACCAATACAGCTGGTTGAAATATTGTTTTTTTAGCTCATTAAATAAATTTTCAAACTCTATAGGTGTTTCGGAGCTGTGAAAATAGTAAAAAATAAATCGGCTATTTATTTTGTAACCACATACATTTTTTTAATCTTTATTATAATAAATAATATTTTGTATATCTTGTCTGGGCTTCTTTTAATTTATTTTTTACGTTTAAAATTGGCGTGTTCGTTTTGGAGGTTATTAACGAAAAACTGTAACTGTCCCGATCGTATTATCATATTTGATTATACCGCGACCAACCGGTTCGAAATTCGTTTAGCCCTATCATCATCAAAAGTAACCTTTTCTAAATTGACAATAAATACTGTAATGGCATAACACAAAAATAATTAAAGAAAAATATTTATTTTCCAAACACAATTTCCACGCCAACGGTTACCAATTGTAGCCAAGTCTTTTAGCTCAATTTTATCCCCTGTTTCACGCGTCAAGTGACAATTGGCGTGTCCCATTGTCACCCGCAGCTTGTATCTCGGAGGGTAGTTGGCTATTGTGACTATATCAGGTAGAGTCTAATCTATCCGAATACCTTAATGTGTTTTAAAGATATATGGTCGGGTTTTAAACTATTTTCTAGTAATCTAAAATCAGTAGACTTGTTGTATAGGATATTTTATGGTGTGTAAACTTTATAAATTGATTTTATGGTGGTAGACTGCGTGTTTCGCTTGTTTGTTTGCTTCGATTGCAGCTTTACCGGTTTATTTGCTGGAAGAAGGCGCTAAAATTATATACTTTTCTTACAAATATCCATTCACAATGCAAACTCTCAAAATTCATTGTGGTAGCTCGAAATCTTTCACACTAATGTAATCTTTTTTTAATATACTACAATGTTATGGAGAATACAAACAATTCCGCATGGTCTGGTTCTCTTGAAAGCCATTTTATTGTCTTTTATTCCAAATTATTGATCTATGATATCAAATTACTCGATGAACTTTGGAAATGAGTAGCATGGAATATCCTTATTAGATCCCGGCGACTCTACCACTAACTCAGCCACTCGAAAAATTTTTTCGAGTGCTACACACTAAAGAACATGCTTATATCTGTCTATTAAAACAATAAAAAGTGTGAACTTGGTCAAAACAACCCCAATATCGACTTTTGAAAAGTACGGAAAAATAGCATCGAGTAGGCGGCAGACCCCGGTCGATGCACATCGGTCGCCCGTGGTCCCTTCAAAATGCGTAAAATTTTTTCGCTCCGATTTGAATTTTTCTTTGAAATTCGGATAGATGGGGGTGTGACTAATGGATATTAGTAATAAATATAATCAAAAAAAATGGAAAATAACCCGTGTATTGCCGAAAAAGTGAAAAAATTAAAAAAAATTTGCCTTCGAATTTTGGGGTGTACATTCGATAAGGAGGGTAATCCATCGTCAAAACCTACCCTTACGGGGCGCCGCTGCGCTCCGCTCCGTGTTGCACCCCTCCAGGGCGGTTTTGACTCTGGTTACTAGGCTAAACATACGAGAAGCGCCACGCATCAAGAAAACCGGGATAAATGAAACCGGGATGTGAGAGACCCTCGAAATAGCATTAAAAAGTATAGTTGCGGTATGGGGCAGTATACTATTACGTTTCACCCCCTAAAAATCGCCTAAAAACAAAAAATAATCGATGTTGCATATACGACAGTCGAGCTGCATCTGCCGCTGCGAAATATTCTAAGTGTTAGAGTCATTCATAGCGTACGGACTGTCAACAAAATGACTGACGCGCGGAATCTCACTAAAATTTTGCCAAATTATACATGAAAATTAGCTAAGTTCAAATTCGATTTTTTAAAAAGTTTTGACCATATTCACATTTTTTATTGTTTTAATAGACAGATATAAGCCTGTTCTTTAGTGTGTAGCAGAAGAAATTTAGTTTCGAGTGGCTGAGTTAGTGGTAGAGTAACCTAGATCCCTATAGACAATAGATACCTATAATTAGAAGTCGAATTAATATCCAGTGATCTCGTCAAGTTTGGAACATATTCAATAAAATATTTTAGGGGAATTTTCTCAGAAAATCTTCGGGCACGTCAACCGTAGTTTTTAAGGGTAACATTTTTCTGTCTGACATTTTTTATCATGTTTTCTTTTTGAACTATGACGTCATCGTAAATTTTTTTAGATTGCAACCCTTATTTTTATTTCCAGATTTAGATAGAGCACAACTGTATGAGCATAAAAATGTAAAAAAACCTGTAACTGAAGAGAAAAGTTTTCGAGATTATCAGTCGTAAAGTTTCAAAAATGCATGATAAAATTATTAGGTATATCAAAAAGGCGCTGGAAAAAATAAAATGGTCTTCACAGTACCAAATAAGAATTTTATAATCTATGGTCTAGTATTTTATTAATTAATCGTTGCCTAAATTACATTTAGAATTCATTTTTACTTTTTTAACTACTTTATAATGATTCGTCGCTTATCCTAATGGCAAAGAATTCAATGGCGGCTGGTACGATGAGGGCAATAGGGCGCCACCCTACCTAAATACAATAGCACTCAGAATAATACTGTTTAAGGACGGTGGCCCGGATTTAAAATAATTTGTCAAAAAATGAAAACTTTAACTTATAATGTACCCGCATTAAAGCCTCCCCCCCCCATAAACAACCCTCTCTCAAGGTAGTAGATTCGCGACATTAAATTAATTCCCCCCCCCCATCGGAAGGAATATGCGTTATGGCATGTGTAACCTGTATCATGTATACAGAGTCTTCCACAAGGTGACGTAGTTACTATTCAATAAGAACTCTGATATGATTCTGAATCGTTTTAAATCGATCTGTTAGCCAAGGAAATCCGGTTTGGATTCAGAATTATTAATTTTTGTATAAATTATTGTCTTATTTATTTATTCAATGATTTTATAGAAGGCCGCACTGAAATCTTCAGGTTGGTAACTAAAAAATAAATCAATGGGATATACATTATAAATAAATGAATTAACAAAAGTGGTGCATTAAGGGTGTGCTGATTCATGATTGCCCGGATTGTGCGGCCTAAAGACCGCAAAACCATATACCACTAGTAGAGCCACAAATTCCTAATAAGAATTAGGAATAAGAATATTGGCTGGGTATTTCGACAGTATGTCGTACATGTCAAGAAACAAATTGGACAGTGGAACATGTACTTTGTCTTTTTGATTTGGTATATAATGTTTCGTGTTGACGCAGTGGCGACTTATCCCAAAGAGTACAAGGGCATGAACTCTCCTATCCATAATCAAAAACTACAATTTTCTAAAAATAATAATAATTTTAAGGAAATACAACTACAATAAATTTTGCAATATTGTAAAGTATTGCCGCTGCCACCGGCGGGTCTGGGGGTATTGAATATCCCGCATGGAGATCAAGATGACCATGTTGATATGTTGGTGGGTATTCCACACCCCCTCCCCTGCGGTTTCTATTTTCACTTCATATTGTTGACTTGAAATTTTACAATAGAAAGTAGTATTAATATTGCCAAAGTAACCCAAGAATGTACAATTTTCCTTTTCTTTTAAATGCTGGCCCTCCTATTAAAATAAGTCACGAGCCGCCACAGAAAGAATTCCAATTCTGATGATTATCGATTACGGAGACAGAACTTGCACTCAATTTAGAAGTTTGCAATTTATTTAATAAAAAATATCGTAAGGAGGAACCAATTACGCGTGCTACCCTCAGCAAAATAGAACAAAAATTTTTGCTAGTGGGTCATACCTGTGGTCATACGAAAGATCGTCCTACATCGGGTCGTCCATCAGTTCAAGAAGATGTTTAGCTAAATATTTTACTCAAGTTTCCAAAAAATTCCCATTTATCCACTCCGATAGTGCAGAGCTCCGTTATAAAATATTTAAATTTGAGGAAGTAGCATTCGTATAAAGTGGTTCTGGTTCAAGAACTAAACGAAGATGATCTCGACCTTAGGTTACAGTTTTGGGAAACCATATTACAGCGCCAGGATGCGGATGACGGATTCCGCAATAACTTTTTTTTTTCCTGATGAGGCTACCTTTTATCTCGACGGCACAGTTAACAAGCGAAACTGTAGATATGGGTCTCCTGTCAACCCATACTGGAAAAAAAATGGAAACTCATAGTCAATTTGCACAAAAACTTAACGTTTGGGCTGACATTGTAGGTAATCGTGTATTGGGCCATTTTTATTTGAAATCACATTAAAAGGTGAAATATATTTTGACCTTTTCAGATACGAATTCTCTTACCATGTTGTAACATAAATATGATCCCTCAATATGTCGGCATACATAAACCGATCCATAATACCATCAATTCTGTGTAGGGACCCAATGCCACAACAGGAAAAGCAGCCCCACACCATGATGTTACCTCCACCATGCTTTATGGTGGAAACTTGATATTTAATATCATGTTTTTTATTTTTTGGGCGTCGAATATACTTAATACCATCCGAAGAAAACAAATTATATTTACTTTCGTCGCCGTCGCCGTCGCCGTCGCTCCAAAGTATTTTAGAGCAATCTTTTTTTTCAGTGTTTTTTCCATTAGACTTCTAGCAAACTTCAGACGGGCTATCCGATTCTGCTTAGATATAAGTGGCTTCTTAGCAGGACGTCTGCCAAATAGTCCAGCTGAATGTAGTCGACGTTTCACTGTCGAAACATGTGTATCTTATTTTCGCGAGTTTTGTTAAAATCTTGAAAAATTTGTGTAGCCGTTAGACGAGGATTTTTTACTGCTTCACGAACAATCATTTTATCATCGCTTTTGTTTGTTTTTCGTGGTCGTCCAGTTCTTGGTCGTGTCTCTGCTGATCCATAATTATTATTTTTATGACACCAGAGTCTTATAGTTTGATTTGGAATGCTAAATTCACGTTCTGCTGCTCTTAATGATTTTCCACATTTAACCATTCCTGAACCGTGTTTTTTAAATCTTCGGCATACTCTTTACGTCTGGGCATGTCGATTTTACCTTAATTAACTTAAGTTTCGCTTCTATGAACGCTTAATAATGAAGAATTTTTACTAATAAAACGATTTATGCCAATTTACTTTAGAACCCTGAATAAAATGTAATTCGCTTATTTACTTTTCGCGTTAATACCAGCTAACAGTTTTATATGTCAAAATCCGTATTCATCTACATACTTGCAAAAAAGATATAATAATCCACCGAATGACTTCTGTTTTTATAAATTTTTTCTAAAAAACTGTTTGTTTATATGTAAGAATAATAGTAAAAACAATAATATTAACTCATTATATTTCAATTTTTTACTCCCAAAAAATGTCTAGTGTATCTAAATCTAATATGGGGATATATAATTTTATGTGGCCCGCGGAGTTATGATGCATTTCCAAAGTGGCCCGCAAGATCATTTGGGTTGGCCACCCCTCTAAAGGATAGAATTCGCAACTGAATTCAAGCAATTCAACCTGATGCGATTGAAAATGTGAGCGGGGTCTACTTCGAACGTTTAATTTGATTTTCTTCTTGACATAATTTGTGTGATAACCTTATTAATTATTATTTTCATTAAATTTATTAAGACAAATAATGGAACGATGGAGAGAGTATTTTTCTTGATATTGGAGAATAGATTAAGTACAACAATAGAACCAACACTAGAAGAAGCGCAGAGCGGATTTATGAAAGGCAGAAGTGCGCAAGACCATATTATCTTCTCTATCAATCAGATAATACAGCGGACAATTAAAAATGGAACACAGGCATACCTTGCATTCACAGATCTAGAGAAGGCATTTGATCGCGTACAGAGACAAAGAGTTTGGAACATACCAACAAACAAACAAGGTGGAACTCGCTTTAGCGGCAGTTCTTAGGCTTTTATACAGCTACCTTTCTGGTGTGGAAAGTTGTTATTATCTGGTTATTTTTGATCGCCATATAATGTAACATCACATAATCAGATAATCTGCACCAATTAAATTTTTTGCGATTGGTAATTATCATTTACTATATAAGTAATAACAATCAAACTTTTCCATTCTATTAGAAATTTTACTTCTCTGTAATGTATGGTCCTTTTTTTGAGGTGGACCAATCCTCTCCTTTCTCTTTTATTTATAACTTAACTTCACTAACCACATCAATAAAAAATTATTTTTTCACATCAAAGTAAAACAAGTAGTTTATATAGGGAGACCTCTTCGAAAATATCTTTAACTTAGTAAATTTCTTTCGAACATTTGCGTATTTATAAATTGCATTAGCGAATCGAAGCAACGGATTAACAGATTAACGCAATACTATATAGACGAAGTATTTAAAATATAACAACGTATCAGTTGATCAACGTTATGATTAGCTCTGAAACATGCGGACGGACACGAAGCCAGACCATAAGGCTTCTTTCTATACCTTGTATAGAAGCCTAAAAGTAGCGCACTGGCTACCCAGCTCTTAGACCTCTATACACACAGAGTATTTCCAACACGATTTGAAACGCTCTGTATGATTTTGAATTATGCGGACGGACGGACAGACGGACACGGAGCCAGATCATAAGGCTTCTTGTTATATTTTGTATAGAAGCCTAAAATGGAAATGGAAAACTAATACGAACAGTTTATTAAGCGCCTCTACAGAGAAAACTACAACTTATGTCACTACCAGAAACATGAAATCAGAGAAATTCCGAACAAAACAAGAACTGAAACAAGGAGGAGTAATGAGCCCCGTATTGTTCACAATATTTATAGATGAAATAATCAAGGAGTGTCATCGGAATATAAAAAAGCTATTAGTAGGACATAGAAACATGCAAATAATAGAAATATCGGAATGCGCGTTTGCATACGATGGCGATGTGGTGATAATAGCCGGAAACGAAGAGAGTATACAACATAATCTAAAGATATGGAATGAAAGACTGAAGAGAAATGGAATGAATATGAACAAAGACGAAACTAAAGTAATGGTAAATCGAGAAATAGAAACTATAAATATCACGATAGACGGAGAAAGCATCCAGCAGGTTAAAGAATTTAAGTACCTACTTGGCAGTGGTAATACAGGGCAACGGAAAACAAGAGAAATACATAGAAAAAAAAATTCGGAAAAGTCACTAAGAAAAGCCACATGATAAACAAGGAGTTTCTAAGACGAACAGAAATTGCAAAGAAGACGAAAGTCACAGTTGGGTCCACAGAGCAACAATGAAGAGCAAGGTATAGGCAATCAAGATTAAATACTTGAGAGCAGTCCGGGGAATAACCAGAATGGACAGAGAGGGAAATATAGATGTGAGAAGCGAATTTAAAGCCAGAACCGGTACAAGAATATACATATTTGGAAAAAGACAGCTAGGATGGTGGGGACACTTGCAAACAACGAGTGATGATGAACGTATTGAAGTAATAATTAGGCATTTCCATGTGACGTCACGAACAGCTGATACTCGACTGATATTTTGAGGTTAGCATTTTTACAAGACAATTTTCATTTCAAAAATTAAAATTAACTTTTATATTATGCAGTTTGCAATTTTTTCAACGTGAAACTGAAATGTGCAAATTAATTTACGGACAAAGCGCTAAACTTTAAGCAGTAGTATGTACTCGAGGTTAGGTTTGCGATTATTCGGAAAAAAATAAACAGAAGGTACTTACAGTAATAATTTTACACTACACTCTCTACGGTTTATAAAATGTAAAAAAATTCAATTTTACCAATAAAAACAGGTAAAAAGACAGATTTATCACAAACTTATCGAGCATCAGCTGTTCGAGGTGGAGCCAATGACGTCACTGTGACGTACTTGGAAATGCCTAATTGATTAAATGCTTTTTTGCAACTTTGAGACTTCAAGGTTAGGGTTTCCTTACATTTTCATACCCAGAAAATTGTGCTCTTTCTAAATTCGTAAAGAAAGGGGTTACCATTTAACAAAATTTACAATGACGTCACATTTCAAAAACAAAACACGATAAAAGTATGTCAATGGCAGTAAAAAATTAAGGTTGATGTGTCTGAGAATTTTCTGAGAAAATCCCTCTGAAAATTTTTATAGAATTTATTCCAAACTTTACGATCCCAGTGTATGCACATATATTTCGCCAGAAAGCAAATGAGAAGACATCCATTTGCCGTGACAATGATAATTATTATAGTCTTCCGATACAAATAGATTACCCAAAAAGAAAAATTACCTACACCGCTGTTTATATCAATAACTTCCACAAAAGTTAACCGATTTAACTTTTTGGAGAAACAATATTGCCGAAGTTAAACGCTTAGTTTCTGTGATATCACCAGTCAAAGTTCAAAAATATCTGTTTATTTACAAAACGTTGCAAAACAACAGGATTTATTTTTAGAGCACTGTTGTGGAGTTATTGATCAATATTTTGTACGCAATATGTCAACCAATAATTAATAATAAAATAGTTAGATTTGGTAGGGCCAACGACATTTTAGTGCCAGTCCATCCCTGGTAATATACCTAGATAATACCTAATAAAAATTGAGAAGGTGGTTTCTACGTTTCTGTGAGGTCCACATCAGTATGCAGAAACTAAAAATTGTTAACAATGACTCTAATAATAATAAATTACCCACCCTCGCCGGTTGTTTACAGCTCTGTCAGTTATGAAGTATTTTTCCTGTACATACATAGTTCTTAGTATGCAACGACAGTTCATTTTGCAAACCTCATGCCTTATGCATGTCGATCCTCCAGCTCACTGTAATTTGTAACGTTTTATAGTTAACGATGTGATTATTTTTATTATTTTGAATAATATAATGACCTTATAGGTGTGCTGCAATTTAAATAAGGGAAACATATTACCACGAGTCTAGACAAGGATTCTTTAGAATAGACGATGGTCCATCACGTTCTGAATTAATAGCACGTGAATTTTATATATTTAGGAACAGGATTTAAGTGATAACAAATATGTTTATTTTAATTTTTTGGGGGTTTTGTCTCGCATAGTGATTATCTTATTTGGTAGTATTGTTGCGCGCGTGTGTTGTATAATTTATTTCAGATAAATTACCTTTTATGGCGAAATGTAATTATTAATTCATGTAATGCTTTCAATAGTTACTTCAGCTGCTGGCCACCAATTTAAATTGCATCAAACATTTTTCTGGTCTAAATGCCGAAAGGGAATAAGATGGTGTCGTATTGCAGTGTCTCCATCTATCGAAACTCGAAGTTGTGCAATCAGCATGTAGATTTGTTGAAATTATTGCATTAACTTGATTTGAAAATATCAAGCGAACAAAATCGATTTAATTCCCAGTTGCGCCAAAAAAATATGTTAGACGTTCTGGTTTATTTAAACAGCTTATTCGCCGAATACATAATTATTGCAGAAACAACTGAAGCTTTAAGCGAAAGTAAATCTGTTCAAGTTGCAAATGTAGGTAAAAAAGCACCACATTTGCCTTATCATGTGACTGCGGTTTCGGTTTCACCCATAGAGGACTCAACTCATCAGACAAGCATTGGTATTAACCGATTGCTGCAACCGGTTGCATGAAAAAAAGGCCTCGTGTAATGTGCACTTAATAATCACTTAGTCGATTTTCGCTATAAAAAGTCGCATAACTTCCTTATTTTTTACGGGACGTCAAAATTCAAAAACGCGTTTCGTTCATAATTTTACTACGTACAAAATTGACTCCTTGATAGTTTTTAATAAAATTATTAATAACCGAGAAATTTAAAGAGAAACTCAATGTGCAGTTCGGTATTTAAATAGCACATTATACAGTTTTTGATAAGAAAATTTCAAGATTAAAAGGCAATATTAAAGATATAAAAGTTAGAACAATATCCATTTTATTGATTTGTATTCATGTGGAAGTGAAAATATAATGAAAAGTTCTCGGAAATTGTATTCTAATCTATGAGAAAAGATAAACTGACCATTAAGTATTATGAATGAACATACATATAATATAAAATTATTCAAAACGTTCATATTATTGTTTAAATTACCTTTCATGCATAACAAAACGTTTTAAGTGCCTACGTTTTATAGTTTCTTGTATTTAATATCCGGCTCTTCTGTTTTCTCTGAGAACCAGGTCTCCATAAAAATAAAAAATTAATTATAAATTTTGGCGAGGAAATAGAGGTATATATCGTATGTGGGTGGTCTATAGAATGGGGATTATTTGGTGTTTGTCAAAAAGTACTCTACTTTTCGCACCTGGATAAATCCCATTATACGGAGCCGTCGTACCGCAAAATTAAGAAACTTTGAAAATTGAAAAATAATATCTCAAAATTGATCTTTGGCTTAAATGTCGTTTAAAAGTCAAATGCTGTGTATAATTTTTGTAAATATTTATACTGAAAATACTTGAGATATCCTCAAAGCTTATCTGACTTAAGCCGATTTATTATATAAAATGACCTATGGGATGAAATTCCAGAAGTTGTCCATTTTTTCCCATGAAATATCGCTCTTTTGTTTTCATAAAACAAAAAGGTGCCTGAAAATGACATTAAAAAATAGGACATCGGAAACAAAAGAATTAAAAGAGTCGGGCGCCATTGTGTCTCGCTAACATACAAAGATTATTAAATAAGAGAAGTAACATTCTGTCTTCTGCAAACGACGTAACAGAAAACCATAAAATTAATTAGGTCAATTAAATACACAGTAATCAAATTGTCGTTAGTGGGATACGATGAAAGCACTAATATGAGGGGAGATAATCAAGATAAGAAGCACCCCAAAGCAATTTAAATTTCATGCGCATGCCGTAACCCTACTTTCCCTGAATATTTTTTTCCAATTTAGAAATTTTTATCGTGCATCCCACATACTTCCATTTCTTACCAATTAAGTGGAAGTAAAATCTATATTGGGTGTCAATTTTCTTATTTATTTAAAATTTAACAAAGGTTAGGTGTTAAATGGTTCGTAATTTATGAGATTTTAAATAAATCGAAATATTAACATAGTTAAAACCACTATGTAAATACAGCACCTTAAGCGTTGTGAATTAATATTACAGGTTGAACTAAACCAACCTATGGATGCCGCTGAGCAAGAATATTAAAAAAATAAAATTTAAAGGGTGTGTTGAAAATAAATTTTTAATAATCGCTTGATTTATTTTTTCATAAATTGCCCATATATCATGGGTCTCTAAAGTGTTGAAGTAAATGGCCAATATACAAAAAAGTCGTGTAGATTTAACATTTTTTAAATAGATATTAATTTTTCCCAAATTCTGTTCAAAAACTGTTTGGCGCCACGCCATTAATTTAATTAAATATCATAGAAAAATGATTTCGACTTGTGGCAGAGGTGAACATTTAATTTAAAGAATCGACTAATTATAGGTTATGTTTTTAAAATGATTATTATATTATCTATGTGGGCACAACCATTACGTAAAATGAAAAATGACCCAAAATGAGTAAAAGAGTTCTACGAAGAGTCTGACTTGGTCTGCTATAAAGTATTTATTATAATGTTCAATAATCATATGCTGCCTATGGCTTGATATATTATAAGCTCTGCCTCTTCTTATCTAAGCACTTCGCCTAAAACTAACTCGCATTGTTTGGAAAAACAATTTTAAGTTTTTTTTATTGGCGGTTCCCGATACCGTCAATCATTTAAAAAATTAAAACGTCTCGCAGTTCTCCTCAAGATTAATTACAAAAGTGTGAAAGTGAGCAGTCACACTTATATACGGTTGTACCTATAGAAAAATCTATTATGGGATAACAAAAAATTTAGTCAGCTGCATAGTCACTTATTTCCCCATTTGCACTATAACAGCCGCTTTGCTTCTATTATTTGTTAACTACATACGTATTATTATACTTCAATGGGAGGTTATTTGGTTGATTCTTTAACACTCGAAAATTTTTCTATTTTTCTCCGAAAAATAAACTCAAATGAAGTTATGTACTTGACGTTTAACACAATCGATTCTACTTTTCAACTAAAGCCGCAGGATGCCGAACATTTTGTTACAAATTATTTTACCTGCTCTTTAAGCTATTATTAATTTCTTTTCTGCATACCTGTATATAAAACCGTATACTATATTTTTGTTTAACTTTTTTTTTATATTAGACACATACTTAATAAATAATTTATTTAATATGAAGTTGCTAATAGCCTCAAAGCTATATCAGAATTGATTTATTACGATGTTATTAAAACGTTCATCACATTAATTATTGATAGCGTTTTTTTATTCGAAGAATAAATTATTAACTTTATAAGATTTTATTTCCATTACTTTCAGGATCATTTTCGGGAAAAGTTAAGCAATGCCGAGCCGGGTTGGTGGTTGGATTTTGCTGCGTTTTCCAACCATTTCGAAGCTCGGCAATTAGGAATCTACAATGATTCTTATTTGTGTTTAAATAAAACCTGTTGTTGCTCGGCTATAACATTAAATCAGTTCGAAATTAAAGGTTTTTTAATAACATGTTTGGTTATTTATATGTTAAGCTTTCTGAAGTGCTGGATATTAACAGCTGTCTAATTACTGCAGGTAAATTTTTTAACTGTAATCGTTTTAAACTAATTTACTATAATAAATTTATTTAGTGTTACAATATAAATACGAAACTTAAATTTATTTTAAATTTAAATTAATTTGAAGTTGCTGTGTTAGGGGCGTATGACACGGTCCTCATTTTCATCCTAATTGTATCCAATTTTGCGCAGAATTCAGAACGGAAACGGTTACTGCACAGAATTGCGGATACAATTAAGGACGAAAATAAGGACCGTATTATACGCCCATTAGTTTAATTTTCTACAGTTTTATATTTTCATCAACTTTTATTTAAGGTCCCTCGGACATAACCTTTTATAGTTTTCAAGTTATTTTACTTTCTAAATAATTCTTGCATTTTATGAATTAAATGTTAATAATAATAACATGTTTATGCAAGAAATGTGTAATATCTTCTTAAAAATGACTACATTAATGATAGTTAATAGTCCAGTAGGCAAAATATTGCTTCGAGCTTGCAAAAAATCCGGTCAAACTGAAATTTAGCAGACATGTACATACTGCTGTGTTCCAAAATGCTCTATAGAGGCACACAATTCAAAAATGAATAATATATTCTAAAAAAAAAATTGCACTAAAAAGTAAAAAATAATTGCGTTATTTTTAGACTTGAATCTACTCACAAAATATAAATTTTTTATTATAATAAAAAAAATATAAATTGTTATTTTTGGAGTCGGTGCCAGCCAAGGTTAACAAACGTGTATTAACGAAGTAGCGGATCGAGTACCACTAGGTATACACGACATCGGTATTGCTACATTGTCGTATTAATGTGATTTCAAATACATCGGTATTGCTACATTGTCGTATTAATGTGATTTCAAATACATTTTGTAAATTTCTTAACAGCTTGGCTGGCACCGACTCCAAAAATAACAATTTATATTTTTTTTATTATAATAAAAAATTTATATTTTGTGAGTAGATTCAAGTCTAAAAATAACGCAATTATTTTTTACTTTTTAGTGCAATTTTTTTAGTGCATTTTTTTGAAGTCGGTTTTTGTTTTTTTGTAAAAATTTTTTTTATTTCTTGCTTTTTAGTGAATCTTGCGTTCCTTAAGAGTGCGCTGCGGAAAGAGAGAGAGGGAATGATGTTGAAAGAAGCCTCTAATCTTTTGTACAAATTTAAAAAACTAAACGTCGTATCAATATAATTCTTTTTTTATATTCATAAGAAAAGACTATTGAAGGCAATAACCAATTTTGAGCGCTTTAAATTAAAAGTAAATAGGTTAATTTAATTAATGTACATTAATGTCATAAATTAATTCATTTGTCACTTTGTAACTTGATTTTTGCTAATTTTAAAAATATTGTGCAACGCCACTGAGTATATGTCAATGTCATTTTTAAGGTTAACATTCTTATGTCAAAGTTGTGCCCCCTATTCTCGAGCCGCTACTGACTATATGTCAATGTCATTTAATTAAACTTTTAGTGTCAAAATCGCAACGTAACTATGACAACGACGTTGACCTTAAGTGTTTAACTACAGATGACCGTCTTATTTAATTTATAAAAACCAAAGTACTCAACCGATTTTGATGAAATTTAAATGGGACCAATCTGAAACTATATCCTTTCGAATTGTGAAAAAATTTTGAAAATCGGTTAATAAATGACGCAGTTATGAGGTAACAAACATTAAAAAAAAAATACAGACGAATTGATAACCTCCTCCTTTTTTGAAGTCGGTTAAAAAGAACACAAAATTCTAAGTAAGAATACACTGAAAAATTTCAGATTACGAGAAACTCAAAACCTTCTCAATTTACAATTTTATGACATTATTTGAATCTCTCGGGATAAGAAAGACATGTGAAAAATTGCTGAGAATAATTAAATTGATGATTGTCACATCAAAATGTAACTAAAAGATTTAATTAGCTAGAAATTAATTAATATTGTACTGTTATCTCGAATATTGCAATAACCTAAAAATGTAAAACTCTGATACCAAATTACTTCTAAAATAACATGTTTTGTACAAATCTGTTCATATCAAAAATTATGTAATCTCTTCAACTGTGTAACTCAAGTAATTTAGAGACAAAAATCGACAAAGTTATGAATAAGGGTGAAAATCGCATAAATTTGAAAATAATATAAAATGGCGTGAGCTGAGTCAGAAACATTCCGAATTAAACCATTAAAACAGCATATACCAATGGAATCGTATGGAAAACATCTTTTTGAAACACAATTTCAATATGGACCATTAACCTGGAACAGAAATATTATTTTAAGAAAATTAAAAATTCAAAATACAACAATTTGACTCACTTTTGAACAACAGGCATACCAATTTATCGATTTTCGATGCATAAATCAGTTGATCCCGAAAGTTGGAACCATGCAGACGTGTTTTTATTGTATCCAGGATTTTATGCAAATTTTGGAAGGTTAGAGAATCAAGATGGCTAACAACAAGTAGCAAGTCTGCAACATTGCAATTTTTGTAATCAACTCGAAATTCACTGCAATCAAGAGTAATTATCGATTCATTCAACTTACCAGAAGTAACTTTTATGGTACCAACTAAATTCGTAAACAACTTTGATAAACGAAAATTTTGGAACAAACTCAACAACAACGCGAGGCCAGATTATATCATCCAGCTTCGAGGATCTACAAGTGTATCAACAGTGCGCAGGTGTTTTGGTTATCTAGTGCTAAGTTATTTAAAGGCGACAACACACACACATATCCTTTTTATTTTTGAAACAACAACTTTGATGATACTTAAGGTACAGTGAATCATTATTATTTAACATTTATAAATTTTTGCCATCTGCATTTAAAATAAAGGACGTTGAATCAAGACTTTCACGGAAGTGTATTTTTGACTACCCTAATTTTGGAAGGTTTTTCATTCAAACATTTTTGCTTTAACAAAAGCAAATCTATAATTTTCAAATATTTAACGCGCTATTGGACAGCGAAAGACTTAATTAATGAAAGTTAATTAAGCAAATCTAAGAAGAAAAGAAGAGATCTTTTTGACTTGTGTATTTTTATGAAACTTAAATGTTTTATTTGTGAACTATTATTTGATAGTAGATCTGTGATCTGCAATTATTTGTATAACCATTTGTTTATATGCGCTTTGCGATTTTTTTACATGAATATAAATATTTCTTTCAAGCTATTGAAACCTTTTTAATTTCACTTCATAAAAGCAATTTCAACCTATCCAGAGAGAACAAATTAAATCAATTTCAACAAGTACCTCTAATTAAAATTACAAGGAATCGACTTCTGAGAGTGTCATTGATTGAGCTAGTAAAAAGGGGCATAAGTGCTAAACATCCCTTAACAACAAATTTATTTGAACAAGTTAAACATAGCATATTTTTGTCTAGCCAACATAGGGCTTGAAAAAGATAAGAGAGGTCACAGCAATACCTATATTTGAATATCCAAATGAATCCCCTAAGATTCCCCAATTGTTTCATCTAAAACAATTGACGAACAAAACATTCCTTACAAAATTGATGTTTTTTCAAAATTTTTCTATATTATTCCAGACTCAGAAGCCGTAAAATTGGTTGAAGCTTACAGAAAATGTCGACCAATGAATGAATGAATCTTTGGCTGAAATCTTTTCAAAATTGTTTTGTTAAAATCGACGCATTTGCACTCCATACATTCAAACTGACTTACTTATGTATGTTTTCAGCAATAGTAATTTATTTTCTATTGGAAATTTGTGAATTTTCAGTGGAAATATAAACGATAAACTTTATAAAGAAATGTAGCGGTCATGCAGAAGTTATTAATTGGAAGATCTGCCGTGTACAGCAAGTACAGCACCGGTCCCACGACACTTCCCTGACACACTCCAGACTCGATTGGCTCAAGAGCTGTATAAGCCTCCGGAAACTTCACTCGGAAATACCTATTTTGCAAATAAGATTTAAATATTGAGTAGATTTTGTCAGGAAGGACTCTTCTCATTTTATATAGTAGTCCCATATGCCAGACTTTGCCAAAAATCTGACTTATACCCAAGGAGGTCACTCTACAGAATCTTTTTTCTTCGAATGCCTTACTAATTTTTGTTTTTATACGATGCACCTGCTCCACTGTTGCAGGTTTGTCTAAATCCAAATTGATGATTAAGGGTTAGATTACTCCCTTCTAAGATTGGCTTGATTCTTCTTAAAAGCAGTTTTTCGAAGAGTTTGGATAGTATTGGCAATCAACTTATTGGGCGGTATGATTTCGAAGTCGAATGCTTTATGAAAAAATAAATAGATGCATGTCTTCCGGTGCGGCCTTTTGGCCGCACAATCTAGGCGATGACGTACTAACAATAATATTAATTTAAATTAAAATAATTAATATTTTTAACGTCGAAGCTATTGCCGTTACATCTTGAAATTCTTGGGCCTTTCAAAGTTTTTCTACGGTCAACCAAAATGCCCACAAAAGGACGAAAGGATGGGAAAGAAAATACGTCATGCAGAAATATAGGCTTTGCTAATTAATACAAGGTGACCATTTTTCGAGCAAAAGTTATAGAAGTCTCGGCGATCTTAAGCGATACGAATTCCGTTCGCTTGAAATATAAAAAATTTTACATATTTTTAATTTTAAAGATCTCAACAAGGAATTAAAATCATAATTTTAGTTTTAAACTTGTTACGAAAAATTTTCTCTTTTTCGCAACAACGTTGAATTTATTAAATTCAACTTTTAACATCTAGCAATATATTTCGTAGCACCCTGTATAGCGAGCGTGATTGACGGAGATTAAACTCGCGCATGCTATGATAGGAGGTCATTGGTGGGCGCTCGAACGCTCCGGTCATGTTTGAAAGTGCTGTGAAATGGTTATCAGTTTTTGGTTAAAAAATTTTGAAAAGGGATGATTCGATTTTGGGAGGGTTCCCATCCATCAATACGAATGGTTTTTTGGATCTTGCGCTCCAAAACCCTTCATGGGGATGTGACATTCGTGATTTGAGGGATGGTTGATTTTTCCCGGATCGTACATTTTTTATTGGACCCATGGTCAGTGCTTCCTGTGAAATATTACTTCATTTTCACAATGGTAAGTCGCCAAATAATTTTGTTCATTGCTTCGCAGTTACTGGATAATTAATTTAGCCAAATTTTCTTCCGTACACCTGGAGAACGATGACGTTGGAGTTCACCCTTGACCAATTTATGTGTTTTTTATGTGTAACATTTTGGTTTCCTTTTTGTCATGCATTTTTTTATTCTTAGAGTGGTCGCCAAGATTGCGATAGCCTTGCAATTTTATATTCCTGCGGCGAGGTGATATTAGTTTATCTTATCCAGTTCGCATTCGCAAGTGTGAAATGGATCGAATGTTCAGGTTGATATGTAATAAACTTTTAATTATTAATTATTGATATTTGTGTTTTATTTAATTAACTTGTTCAGGGTATTTATTTCCACTTATTACATCGAACCGCTTATGGTAGAATGCATTGACGAAGGGATTCCAAAATGATAGTAGTACGTTCGAATTTCGTATTTGAAATTCTATGTTAAACATTTTTTTTTGTGTTTATTTCGCTTTATGTTCTTTTTTTTATGAAAGGCTACGATGTTCGACCCATATACAGGGTGCGACATTTCATCGAGATTGCTTTCGTTTGTTTTTCATAGGGGATTCGATATGGTTCCACTTTATCGTGGGATTTTTATATAACCATTCGAATGTGCCCTTGGTTTATGTTTGGGAGTGATTTTCGGTGGCAATGTCGTTGCTACTGTGCTTGTTTTGGGTCGGCTAACACCTCTTACATCCGACATCGCGTATATCTTTGCCTTCTGACAATTAACATCCAATTGTCCATTTTAATTGTGTTGTGTTAGCAAAGCTGTTTCCTTGATCTCTCCGGGGTGTTTCTTTCACACGATCCACGACTCTCGCTTCCGCAATAAATGAGCTAGTCTAAAACCTAACACCAGGGCCCCACGCAAAATTAAAGTAGATGGTTTTATCCTTCTGCGTGGACTTAATCTTTTCCGAGCTGACTTCTCATTAGAGCAGTAAGGAAAGATTATGTTACACTGGCGCCCAACGTGGGGCTTGCTTCTGTATGTGCTACTGCATGTATCACTGGCGTCCAAAGCGTGGGAGCTTCTGTATTTGCTTCTGTTTGCTACTGTTTGCTTCATTTCCATCTGTATTTTTGGTGAATGCCCGGAGATAATTTCAGGAACAGCTTTTGCATTATTTTATTGGCAATTTTGTTTTGTTGTCAATTTTATTATTATGTTTTTTGAATGAAACATTTTTGTTTATACCGGCGGAATTATTTTTTGCAGCCAACTGCGTTTGTTGATCCTTGGTTGCTGTTACGACTGTTGTTGTTTAAGTCGCGCACCGTAATTGGATTGTTTCAACGTATATTTTTTTGGTGATTGTGTAAATTCCTTGATGCCGAGTGTTTGAAGGGTTATGAAAAATATTTTTTATAATTATTTTATACCTTCGATTTAAATTAAAATTTTTATTATTATTTTATTGGTAAAGTGTTATGTGTAAATTTTTTTACCTTGATATGTGTACTGTTCGTTGCTATGTGTAGCGAATTTTATTTTTTGGTTTTCCACAAGCTACTGGGGGTGAAATCCCTTTAGCTTGCCGTGGATCTACATTACATAAGGGTGGTTGGATGGAGTAATTGTTTGTACACATATTGGTTCCATAACAGCTTGAACCATACATTACACTAAGGGTGGAGGCTGGGTAATGTTTGTCACTGATTGGTTCAATAACATCTTGAATCATACATTACATAAGGGTGGAGGATGGGTAATGTTTGTTCACTTAATGGTTTAACAACAACTTAAATCATACATTACATTACATCATACATTACATAGTAATGTTTGTTCACTTAATGGTTTAACAACAACTTAAATCATAACCATTACCTAACAGGAGGTTGGGTAATGCATTTTCTACTGATCTAATTACATCTAAGATCATATTTGCACATAATTAAAACCCGTCATAATTATAGCATAACATCAAGCTATTAATTATTTCATCGGAATTTATTCCAACGGTTTGAGGAAATTTGTTAAAGTCTTGGTAGGACGATCTGTTGGTCAAGTTTCTTGATCAAATTATTAATTATTTTGTCGTTTTGACAAATTACCCTTCCTATGTGTTGAGAATCATGACTGTCTCATACTGGAAGAGAAGAATTAGTTCGAAGATATTTTTGTTCGACTATTCTCGAATGGGTCCGATGCGAGCCATTCCTTATCGACAGTCTAGATGTTTTTTTCCTAGCTGTTCAGGTTTTTCGGTGCAGGTCCAATGCGGGCTGCCCACAGTTTTTTCGGTGCAGGTCCAATGCGGGCTGCCCATTTTGTACTCATTGATTTTTATCTGAGACAAAATCACACACTATATGGTTTTCAGTAGCTATTGTTAGCTCTACCATTTGGTTTTCGCTTCTGCGGATTTACGATGGCGTTTCGTCAATTGTGTACTAAACCATACAAGTATTATTATTATTTTTTTATCTCAATCTTTCAGAGATTTTGATTTTTTATTTTTTTATTGAAATGTTTAAGCTCATTTTTTTGTCTTACCCAAGCTTAATATTTCTTTCCTACCAAGTACTGCTACAAACTACCTCCACACTACAGTAAATGAATAAGTTTTTTTTTTTCGTCAATTCACAGTTCGGTTCCAGCTTCGCTTGTCTGATAATTTTTTGATTTTTTTATCTTGACCTCCGGTCAGATATCTTACTTCGGGGGTGTGTTACGAAAAATTTTCTCTTTTTCGCAACAACGTTGAATTTATTAAATTCAACTTTTAACATCTAGCAATATATTTCGTAGCACCCTGTATAGCGAGCGTGATTGACGGAGATTAAACTCGCGCATGCTATGATAGGAGGTCATTGGTGGGCGCTCGAACGCTCCGGTCATGTTTGAAAGTGCTGTGAAATGGTTATCAGTTTTTGGTTAAAAAATTTTGAAAAGGGATGATTCGATTTTGGGAGGGTTCCCATCCATCAATACGAATGGTTTTTTGGATCTTGCGCTCCAAAACCCTTCATGGGGATGTGACATTCGTGATTTGAGGGATGGTTGATTTTTCCCGGATCGTACATTTTTTATTGGACCCATGGTCAGTGCTTCCTGTGAAATATTACTTCATTTTCACAATGGTAAGTCGCCAAATAATTTTGTTCATTGCTTCGCAGTTACTGGATAATTAATTTAGCCAAATTTTCTTCCGTACACCTGGAGAACGATGACGTTGGAGTTCACCCTTGACCAATTTATGTGTTTTTTATGTGTAACATTTTGGTTTCCTTTTTGTCATGCATTTTTTTATTCTTAGAGTGGTCGCCAAGATTGCGATAGCCTTGCAATTTTATATTCCTGCGGCGAGGTGATATTAGTTTATCTTATCCAGTTCGCATTCGCAAGTGTGAAATGGATCGAATGTTCAGGTTGATATGTAATAAACTTTTAATTATTAATTATTGATATTTGTGTTTTATTTAATTAACTTGTTCAGGGTATTTATTTCCACTTATTACATCGAACCGCTTATGGTAGAATGCATTGACGAAGGGATTCCAAAATGATAGTAGTACGTTCGAATTTCGTATTTGAAATTCTATGTTAAACATTTTTTTTTGTGTTTATTTCGCTTTATGTTCTTTTTTTTATGAAAGGCTACGATGTTCGACCCATATACAGGGTGCGACATTTCATCGAGATTGCTTTCGTTTGTTTTTCATAGGGGATTCGATATGGTTCCACTTTATCGTGGGATTTTTATATAACCATTCGAATGTGCCCTTGGTTTATGTTTGGGAGTGATTTTCGGTGGCAATGTCGTTGCTACTGTGCTTGTTTTGGGTCGGCTAACACCTCTTACATCCGACATCGCGTATATCTTTGCCTTCTGACAATTAACATCCAATTGTCCATTTTAATTGTGTTGTGTTAGCAAAGCTGTTTCCTTGATCTCTCCGGGGTGTTTCTTTCACACGATCCACGACTCTCGCTTCCGCAATAAATGAGCTAGTCTAAAACCTAACACCAGGGCCCCACGCAAAATTAAAGTAGATGGTTTTATCCTTCTGCGCGGACTTAATCTTTTCCGAGCTGACTTCTCATTAGAGCAGTAAGGAAAGATTATGTATCAAACTGTGAAATGGAAAACTTTTATTATATAAAATAACATAATATTAAATTTTACAAAATGTAATCACTAATCACCAACTATAATCCGTCCGGATTAAGTTTGCAGAGGTGCGGTCTAGAACATCAGTAACGGTGATTGGTTAATATTTAAATATCGTAATATATGAAATCTTATTTGCCGTTCGCGGCCGCACTTCTGCATTCTTAAAAAGGATAGTTCCACTATGCAGTGGTGGCTCGTCAGAGAAAGCAAGAAAGACCTAACCTCCCCTTCAAATTGTTCGACTATTTTTATTATTTTGCGTAAGAACTTTGTTTTTACTGAGAAGTGAATGGGACATGCGTGTAGTCTAAGGGCGTTGCCGTATATCTGTAAAATATATTTTACATTACTGATATTGTCATTATTGTCATCATTATTGTCATTACTGATACAGTCGTACCTAACGGATAAGAAAGCAAACTTTGTGTTCCTGTATTAAACTCAGCACATTTATTTTGAGTGTATATTTGAGGCAAAGCCTCAGTCGCCTCACCCTTGCTACGGCGCTCGCTTAGAGTAATGAAAACAAATGTATGCTTATCAGGAACTCATTTAGGCTGCCAGGACCGGGGGGTCTGGGGGGGTATGGAATATCCCCCAGGTACACTTAATTAATTGCGAAAGGAAAACTTTCACTTTTACGTCCCTCGGTATTAAGAAGAACGATACTGGGATAGTTATGAAAAATACCACCTGCTGTCTCCACCTCCCGGATTACAAACTAAAAATAATAAATTTTGATGGTTCTAAATAATGATAAGTGTACCTGGGGGTATTCCATACCCCCAGACCCGCCGGTCGTGTTACATCGATTTTTATCGTTGGGAACTTCTGAAGATCTTCTATAAAATACGCATAGTATGTCAGAATCAGCGTTTCCATGGTAACGTAACGGAATATGGAGATTATTTTTATCGGTAGGAATTTTTCTTTTCAATTTAAATATATTTCAATAACTGTCGCGATGATCAAGTGATATTTTTACCGGTTACCCAGTCAGTTAAAGGGAAATGAAGAAAAACGTAAGGTTGGAATGAACTTTCCTAAAATACCCTGTCTTATCATTGGACCAAAATTGAAGAGGAGAAAATTCTCTATAAAACAAGGTTTGTTTTGTTTGTTCACAATCGATGGTGAAGTTTAATTGTGCGAAATTTTTATTCAGAATAAGAATTATTCAAAACCTTTTTCAATTGTTTTCTCTGGATTTTCTTTTTATTTCATAAATACTTAGTATGATGTAGGCAAATTTTGATAATCTGTTTTATAGAGAATTTTGTACTCTTCAATTTTGATTTGATGATAATTTTCACTAAAAATGAAAGTAAGCGAGTTGTAGTTGTAGGCGAAAAATTACTATAGAAGATTAAAATCCCCACTTGGGGAAAAGGCCGACAGGGAATTTTAGGCGATGTTGCAAATAAAATCGTGGTCAAATTTTCGAATTCAGTCAAATTTGAATATAATATTTGCGGATTTTGCAGGTTTTCACTTTGAATTTTAAATTCGGTACGTGACATTTGGGCGCCGCCGTTTGGGCGCCGGGACTTTTAGGCGCTCGCTGTTCGGGCGCCGGGACTTTTAGGCGCTCGCTGTTTGGGCGCCGGGACTTTTGGGCGCCAAAAATTTGGCGCCATTGATCCATTACGGCAATCACAAATCCGTGCCTTCCATTTGATGAGCCTTCCACATCAGTTTTTAACTTATTTTTGAATTAACGAATACTTGTGCTCAAAAGGTAATCATAATCACGAACCTGATGGGCAGGAACAGAAGTTGCTAAAATTAAGGCTTCCATTAAAAGACGCGCAGAAGAAACTGTAGAAACTCCAGCTCAAATCAGGAACACGGTTTTAGAAAATACTGGACCGGCTATCCAAGGACGAATGCCCAATAAGGATGCCATCCGAAAATCTTGTCAGCGGGTTCGAAACATTGTCGCTGGTGCTCCGCCAGCTCCAATAAATTTGGAGACTTTGGTAATTCCAGAACGTTATAAGCGATATGTATTTGCTCCTGGACAAACTGAAAACTTTTTGCTAGCGGATACTGCGTCAGAACAGCCCGACCCTCAAAGAACACTAATTTATGGAAAGGAAAGCAACATTCAATGGAGCGAACAAATGAAAAACATTTTTATCGATGGAACGTTTCGGCAAGCCCCTCCACTATTTTATCAAATTTTCGTAATTTTGGCTAACAGAGGTGGATTTGTTCTACCGATATTATATGCTCTTTTGCCAAATAAGCATCGTGAAACTTATGGTAGGTTGTTCCAACTAATTAAAAATATGTGGCCACAATTTGAACCAGAAACCATATCACTAGATTACGAATTAGCTGTAATCAATTCAGTAACTGAAGCTTTTCCGGCAGCTCAATTAAATGGTTTCTTATTTCGCTTGGTGAAAAATTTTAAAAAGCAAATTCGTGAAAATGGATTGTACCATCAGTATACAAGCGACCCCGAATTTTCTCTCCAAGCTCGCATGGTAATCGCTATCGCATTCGTTCCTATTGGAGATATTGATAATGCACTTCAAGAACTATCTCAGCTGCTTCCAGTTGAATTGATACCGATTCTAAACTGGCTAGAAGATAATTATGTTGGAAGGCCAAACCGAAATCAAACAAGGCGAAGGCCACTATTTTCTCCGCATATATGGAATGTTTATGATCGGGTGCTTAATGATCAAAATCGCACTAACAATATTGCGGAAGCCATCGCAGTTTACAAAGCCAATTAGATATGGATCACCCATCCATATGGAAATTTGTTGATGGCCTGCGAAGCGTTCAGAAAGGAAAAGACTCATTATACGAGGAATTTACACGTGGTGAAGCTCCTCCTCATAAAAGGTTAAAATATCAAGCAGTGGATACCAGAATAAAACAAATTGTGGAATCATATGGAGACAGAACGTTATCAGAATATCTTAGAGGGATTCCACATAATGTGTTAATGAATTAATAATTAATAAAATTTATTGTATTATACCTTATTTATTGTTTGTTGTGTTAACCTCTTAAACTTATTAGGTCAAAACGGCCTGGGGCGATCGGAGTTCCCGGGAGGCGGGATAACGCAACGTTTTGACAACGCAACCATCTAGGGTGGATCTGTACTAGACCCTTTGCTTTCAATATAACCCGAGTTTTTCCTCCGATTTACTTTTAATATCTGAGGATTTGTATCTTTTCAACTTCGACTGTAATCAAATGATTATCGACAGAAGATGTCGTTCCTGAATAGACTAAACTAAAATGCCCCGACGCTCTTAGTGCCACTCATGTTCTTGGACTTACTAAAATTTTTATTTTCTATCCTTTTTCTAACGGTTTATTTTTGTAAGTATGACAAAGATAACTTCTTCTTTTCACATGATTAAAGAGAAACATTTTACAATAATTATTTTAATATCTTAAGTAGAGATCCTTTCAGAAAAAATTTTTGGCGAAAAAAACGGCGAGCGCCCAAAAGTCCCGGCGCCCAAACGTCCGGCGCCCAAAAGTCTCGGCGTCCAAAAGTCCGGCGCCCAAACGTCCGGTGCCCAAACGTCCAGCGCCCAAACGGCGGCGCCCAAACGGCAGCGCCCAAACGGCGGCGCCCAAATGTCCTGTCCCGGGTTACGTTAGGTTAGGTCTTTTTTGTGCTTATAAACTCCTTCCTTCTCAGTCCTTTTACCCTAATGAGGGTTTGGTGACCCATCTCGTTTTATCTCTTCTATGCATATGATGTGCGTTCAAATTGTTTTCACATACATAGAGGACCTACTTGTTTAACGTGGGCTCCGAACCACCAGAAGTGTACTACACTTCATTTCGAGATGGATTCTCTTGGCAGATTACCTCGGTGGTTTGCCATTGCCTGCCGAGGAGAGACGGTCAGAATAAAGTTCTTACCCTGCCCGGATTCGATCCGAGCGTTTCGCATTAGCAGTAGACGCACTTAACTGCCAAGCTATGACCGCCTCTGCTTATAAACTACAGAATGCATAATAGATAAACGCCTACTAAATAAAGTAATAAATAGGAAAACGTCAGGATTTTTTTTGGGTCGGTGCATTTTAGTTAAATATTTTATTTAAATGGAAAATCCGTATATATTTTATTATATTATTTCCCTTTTAATGGACTCTTCTCGTAGTAGACACAGAAAAATTAAAATAACGAAAGTCTTAAAACTACATAAAACTACATATCATAAATTCACAACTCAACTAATATTATTTAGTATTTACTTCAATATCACGATAACTCTGAAAAAACAATTTCTATTCGGCATTCCTTTAAAATATCTATTGTTTAATGTTTAAATAAATTCTTTTCTGAACTTTTTGGAATAATTTCACATCCTGCGTCCAAAAAATTTTATTCTTTCTATGAAAATAAACAATTGCTGATGAGCAATTCTATTCAACGTTACCTATCTTCGAACAACTTTGACAACAATCTTGAATTAGTGTTAAATATTTTAATTTGTATGGAAGGAAGTAATGATCTGCAAGAAGTGCTCCCTTCTATCCCAATTACGTTGAGGTGCGCTCTCCATAGTATCCAGTACACAATCTTGTAACAGCCCATATTTTCTTCCTGCCCACCTGCAGGATTATGGGGCCTCCCGTTCGATAGGTACAGGGCCGGCCAACAACATGTAAGATCTTGAACCATACTCAATACGTACTAATTCCCGAACAAAGGGGGACCGTGAGGGTAGATAATGGCCAAACTAAAGCACGCAAAGAGTAAAACTTTATAAGTGGGCCAGAGTACACACCAAGCCGTTACTGTAATCATAAAGTGGTGCGAATGTTTAAAAATTTTCTAAATTAGATGGTCTCCAGCTGGTATTTAATGAAGCAAATCTTGATTTACTTTTAAAAATAATTATTTAGACTGAGATGTCTGATGGAAAATATTAATCAAACGTGATAACTAAGTTATTAATTTTTTAAGAAGTCAAAATTATTTTTAATGCTTTAATACACTTACGAAGTAGCAATTTATTCTCCACGACATACCTAGCTTACATTCTTAATAAGCTTTTAATGTTTCCCAGCTTGACGCTTATAGTGGATGTGGAAATGAACTACCAAGCAGCTTACTTACCAGATTGGTAGTATGCAAATTGATTAACTGTTCTTTTAGCTATTACATTATTACAATATTATTTAAAAAATCATTTATAGTAACACACCCATATATCACTAATTTTATCGTTTATTATATTTTAACTGCCGTGGAAGAGACGTTATTGGAACTGCTGAGACACCGAGAGATGATTTAGTTGGTCTGCTTATTCGCGAGTTCCATTGTATATTATGTGATATTATGGTTAGTGTTTTGTACAATTTTAATTGGTTTTAAATATTTAAATGATTATCAAGATGTCAAATTCCAAGAAAGTTATGACCCCAGACAGCAAGCAACCCCAAAAAGAGATATAAAAAGATAATCTCGAAACGCGTTTTGAAGATGAGTCCATAGGTAACTACGGTGTTGCACTGCAGGAGGCAAACCATGAATAAATAAACGCGTGAATTTTACACAATTAACAAGTAAAATAAACAAAAAACTCGATTAATTTCCGAGTCAACAACCAATCAAGAAAAAATTTGACAGGCGCTCTCAACTTTTTTTTCGAAAATGCTGCTTGATTGATGTGCTAACTGATTGTTGAGCTTATTAACTTGTTAAACAAGCGGGCGTCACAAAAAAATACTTCATGTCGATTCATCATTGTTGCCTAACAAATGAAGGTTCTTCCATTGTTGATTAAGAATTGCCTACTTAGCTGCAATTCAATAAAGCGTATTGTTGCTGATAGCTTTAATGAGTTGACCATTTAAGAGCAATCTTATGTGTTTATTTTATAGAACTTAAATCCTCTTAATTGGACAGAACGCTTTAGGTGCCACGAAATTTCATTATAGCACAAAAAATTAACTAGTCACGCCCAACTAGCATTAAATATTGAACTTAATTTGAACGCTATTATTCACGATTATAATTAACAACACAATGAATTTTTTAATTTAAATATTCATTATGCTTCGAAATTCCTCATTCCAATCTGACGATTGTTGAGGCTTTTTTTTTCGTCATCACTTCCTTTGTGCTTTTTAGCCAAATCTCGGGTAAATGAAACTCGTATCGTCACGAATAGCTGTGTGTATTGTAATGGTGCATAATTAACATGTTTGTGGTCACTGACATTAAATTTATCACTGCCTCTTGCATTAGGCAATATGCTCAACATGTAATTATAATCACACCTAAATTAGCATAACAAAACATAATCATAATTGACATTCAATTTAATTAGAAATTTTATTGTGCTTGTAACAACTCTTGCAATAATACAACGAGTACTCGTAGTACTCACAAAATATTGCCAATTATTGTTCGAGAAGAGAAGAGTAAAATTCTTCAGATTAAAAGAAAATAATTAAAATAAACTACAACTATAATTCTAACAGATAATGAACAATTTAATTGCTACTTAAAAGCGTACAATTAAGGATGAAATTAATCATTGGAAATATTTGATAATTTCTCATCGAGGTATTGTAGTATATGCTGGGGTGTTTAATATTCAACCCACTTAAATTATTATCAAAATAGCGTTAGCTAAATTAATATCGTCGTGTTATCATTTCTATTGAAGCTAAAATGTTTATAATGTTTACAATTTTCTAGAACAGATTAAAACACTAAATAGAAATGTTGAATGTGTGGTGCAAATTACTATTATTAATTTTTCAGTTAAATTGTTTACTAGTTTTAAAAGGTGAGAAATTCGAAGGAGCAATGAATTGACGATGCATTGTGAGCCAGGTCATATAAATTGATTGGTGTTTAGAGCAAGTAATTGCTAATTAGTTCACAGCAACTGCTTATGGCTGTTGCTAATTTACGATTGTATTTTATAGCACTTCATGAATTACCCTACTTAATGACCTTTGTTTAAACAAATTTTTTTATTGTCTCTTAAAGTAAATAAGTTCAACCTAATAACAAATCTTCCGAGTTAAATAAGCAGGGCTTAAGTCAGAAAACGTAGTTTTGCGTAAAACACGATTTAGATTGTCATGCAGAAATTGGTAAAGCAGGTAATTTTATACACAAAATATACAGTGAATTCGTAAAGTTTTGAACAACACATTCGATCAAATATTTTAGGGGGATTTCCTTAGAAAATCCTCTGACACGTCAACCTCTTTTTGATCTTTTACGTCATTTGTAAGTTTTTTAAATTACAACTTTTATCTTTCTTTCCGGATTTGGATAGAGCACAATTTTTTAAGTATGAGAACGTTAAAATACTATAACCTTGAATAGAAAAGTTTTCGAGATAATCAGTCCTAAAGTTTCAAAAATGCATGAAAAAATTATTAGGGTATACCAAATATTTGCAAAATGACACTAGAAAACATAACACAGTTTTGACTGCAATTAGAATTTTGTAATTTGTGGTCTAGTATTTTGTTAATTAATCATTGCCTGAATTATGTTTAGAATGGGGTACCGACAAAAAAATTTAGTAACGTTTTTTTACGTAAATACGATCTTTAGGATGTCCTTTGCCTTGTAGTGTGGTTAGATTTTTCTAAAAGCGACTCATTTCAATGTACCTAATTAAATAATGAAATTTGAATTATTTATTGAATCTGTCACGTTATCTCACACATTAGTTATAGTAAATTTTCCGAGCAAGTATCATTGGTATACGCATGACTTGGCATGAATGGCGCCTTGCACATAAAATTTACCAACTAATATGTGAGATGTGAGAGATTCTTATTTTTTAAACTATTCTAAACTGGTTCGTCGGTTGTCTGAAAAGCAAAGAATTGAAATTCTGATGAATATCGGTTACGGGCAGGGGTGGGCTGGAGCCGGCTCGGTCCGGCTCGCGCGAGCCGGTTCTTAAAATTTTTGAAGCTCGGCGAGCCGTTTGTTAAATTACCCCTAAAACCAAAAAATAAGCCATTTTAACCCTGGATCCACAAGGTGGTGTCACCCGTGACACGGATTTACATTTTTAAGTCTGTACTTCCCCAGGAATATGACGCCACCTTGTTATTTACGTAATATAAATTTATTACACTCTTCTATATACCGTTTTTTTTTGCTTCGAAATAATAGCGAGCCGGTTGTTCAAAATTTGGCAGCCCACCCCTGGTTACGGGGACAGAACTCGCACTCAATTAGAAGTTTGAAATTTATTCAATAATAAATATTAAGTATCAACTTATCAATTTCAACTACCATTGACGAACTGAAAGATAGAATTAGCCAGTAATGAAATTCGGGCAATTCAACCCGATTCCATTGAAAAAAAAAGTTTTGTAGGAGTTTCAGTGGCAAATAGGATACTGCCAAGAAGTAAGCGGAGGTCACTTTGAACCTTTAATTTGAATTTCTTCTTTACATCATTTGTGCAAAAACCTTCATAATTATTGTTGTCATTAAATTTATTAAAGTACTTAATTGATTAAATATTTTTTTAGTAACTTTGGGAATGATTACTTTGAAAACTTTTCTATTCAAGGTCAGGGTATTTTCATACTCAGAAAATTGCACTCTTTCCATATTCGTACAGAAATATAAGGGTTGCTATTTAAAAAAAATTTACAATGACGTCACAGCTCAAAAACAAAACACGATAAAAACATGTCAATGGCAGAAAAAAGTGAAGGTTGATGTGTTCGACGATTTTCTTAGAAAATCCGTCTAAAATTTGTTTCAAATATGTTCTAAACTTTAAGAGCCCACTGCATATTTTTGTCTTGCTAGTATTTTTGGACACAGACTGATCTGGCTTTAGCACATAGATCGTTCTTCTTACTAAAGTTGATTGCTTTTGCGGATTTTTGAGTAGCATCTTCCGCCTTCTAAGATTTTCGCGTTTTTTTATTGTTTGGTATATTTTCCAGTTGTAGATCTTGTTGCATTCTTCCTATGCACAATTATTGCGTTTATTGTAAATTTACCTCTATTCCCACTCTGCGTATACTCTTCTATTAATTTTCTTATCATGTATTCCACATCGTCGTAGTCCTGCACCATAATGACCTGATCATCTGCAAAATATATCGAATACAATGTGGTGTCTTCTGAAAGCGAGATACGACCATTTTGCACATTTTTATTTCGATTTTTAGAATGCCTGTTCAATGTTGAAGATCGAAATCAGAGTATCTCTTGGAGAGTCGGTTTTAGCTTCCTCTTTGTCCTGCTTATTAGCTTTATAAACTGCATCGGCCGGATCTTGATGCATTTTCAGTTCTTCTTCTAATTCCATTCTTCCTTGTAACTATTATTTGCTTGTTTAAAATATCGCAATTGTACCAAGTGTCCATGTATGATATTTTGAAAGACAGTTTTAATCTATGGAATTCTCTTGGGTAGATTGTTCGACCAACTGGTTTGCTTTTCCTACATCCTTGTATAAATCATCATAATGTTAAGATTTAAATGAGATGGAAGATATCTCTTGTCGTTTTCTTGTCCTATAGTGACTTTCACGAGAAGGGAATAAAGATTTAATGTGTGCTTACACTTTAACAGTTCTTCTTCAATTGTCTTCTGGGTCGTTTACTGATCATCTGTTATTTTCCGAACATATTCTGGCATTTATTGTTCACGGAATTTCTTCTTTTCATTCAACGTTTTACAATATAAATTCGTGTGGAATCAATTTTTGTATTGAATTCGGCTTCGTTTTTTTAAGTTGCTTTTGGTTTCTAAAAACAATCAATTTCTATTGTCCATAATCTCGAATTTCTTCAATCTGTTTATAATCTTCACTTTTTTCTTGCTTGGAAGAAATTTAAAAAAACTCAATACTTGATCCATTTTCTTCCACGAATTGCACTGGGGTACACAACAAAATACGCATTGAACATTTCAAAATAAAAAAAGAAAAAAAAATCTATTATATTGTTAATATTTTTATAACGATCTGTTTTCGAGTTATTACCATATAACGAAGTATGGTTAAAGCTTGATATTGGGGATAACTCGAAAACTATCTATGTTTAAGAAAATATTTGTTCAAATACATACATCCTTTAGAATAAATAATTATTATCTATCAAAAAAACCTCAGGAAAATATTTCAATCAGATTATTTTCTCGAACAAAAAATTTAAAAGCAAGAGTTTATATTAATAATTATAAAATAAACTAAAAGGTGTAACAAATTTAGTATTCATTATAAAAATTATTTCGTTCGAAACAGTTTCGTTTCATTGGAGATGTGGTATTTTAGAGTGCAATTTCGTGGGTCATTGCTGCTCTGTAACCCAGAATTTTTCTAACCATAGCACAAAACTTTCTTTATTTTATATTTTACGTATAGGGTGTCTTATAATAACCATATCAATCGATTAAGCTGTGTCGTAGGTCAATTTTAAAGTGTCAAAAGCTTCGATGCCAGCTTACCTGGCTCAAGATTCTTGAGAGTTAACGAATCAAAACTATTTTAAATAATAAATCAGTATAATCTAGTTGATAAATTGATACCTTAACAATAAATTGTTATAATTTTTAATATTATTCAAAAAGTTTTTTGAACAGAGTGGTATTTAGTACGGATTTGCAATTATAAATTTAAAAATTTATTATTTTCATTTATTTTAGTAAAACTGTTTCTTTTAGCTGTTAGGAAGTTATAACAGGTATGATCTGAATCTCATATAAACAACTATTTTAAATAATTATAAAAATAACAATTTTAAGTATAGCAGAGACCGGGGGCTGAGGGCTATGGAATACCCCCCAGCATATTTTCACTAGGCGGTAAAACATTAAAAATACTTGTGTTAGATAGGGGAGCATGGGTTACAGTAAAGCTCAGGTAACAGTGAGACGCGGGTAACAGTGAGACATTTGAAATATTTTCTATTCTACTTACAGAGCTTCTTTGGAATTAAATTACTCTGAAAGTTAATAAAAATTAAAATTAAATTAAAAAATTAACTCTGGAAAGCTTCAATTATTTATGGAGGTCCCATGTGTGTTCTTGATTTGGGTGGAAATCGAAATTATTACTTTCCGCTTTAGAACCGAAACCTTCTTTTTGCCTTGGTTGTTACTGACTTCCAAATGTCCAAATGGACTGTCTGATTTTGGAGTAGATACGTATAACGACTTTTGGTAAAAACAAGTGTAAACCAATCATCTTAGGTCGACAAGTTAGGCTGTGTCTAAAAGTGCTAAACTCATATTTAAAATCGTAAAGGTAATTGAATGCCAAGCTAAGATGATCAATCGTTCTGATGGTCCTTGAAACCTATAATCACCTTTTTTAATCAAAAAGGACTATATTCTTAAAAAAATTAAAATAAGGGAATGATGGTGCGATCCAGATATTTTATGATTATTTTGAATCATTAGCTACACAAAATCAGAAAAACAAGAAAAAAGAAATAATTTAAACGACAAAAATTGAAGATATTGAATTAAAAAAAATTAAAAGTTGTTGTCAAGGAATTCATAATTTATTACCAATTTAGAAATACAACAAGACTTCATGTTTTAATTGGTAATTCGAAGTTGTATAAACAAAAATGTTTCGTTATTTAGTAACGCACGAGATCTTTAGCTCCCGACTGGCTCTTACAAAAACAAATACTACATAGATGTTTTGTTAAACCTAAAATCACAAAAGATAAATAGGTAAGATGGCGTTATATTTGCTAAGATAAATTCGTAAAATAATTTATCAAAGAAATTACCTTATTACACATTCGAGTCACATTGACACACGTCACTGTTATGAACGCGTTGCTATGTAATAACACAGGAAATGCAATTTTTATTGCAAGAAGAGAACTATTTTCAGAGTGTTTCTTGACTGTATAATTGCACGAAATTATCGATGATAAATAGCTACAGTGGCGGCTGAGGCGGGCGGGATCCCACCGTAAAAATTATTGTGCCATCCTGGAAAAAACTATAAATTTTTAGATTTCTTGCAGTGAAAAATCCAGTCAACAGGAGGTTATTGTGGAAGTAACGAAATTAATTGAATGAAAAATACAGAGGCTGTAACTCTGCAACCAACCTATTAACAAGAAAATAGTATAAAATCTTTTTTATAGACAATCCAATTTTTTTAAAATTTCTATTATTTGATATTTTGCTCTATAGTGTCTATAGAATAAAAAACTCTTAATAGAATGACTTTGTAAATATACAAAGTGCTTATCTGTAGACCACAATATTGCAGACCGGTGCACCTAAATTATACAACAACAATTTACAACCTTATGTTCCGTTCTCTGGAGTCTCCAAATTTGGAGTCTCTACACCTTGCAAAATTAGTAGGTATGTCTTTTTAGCAGTTCACATTAATGATGATCATAAAATTTATTCCAGTTGGCTCTAATTATTTTCGCAATAGTCCGTTTACAACGCCCTATCGACTGGCCGAATATTAAAAATCCAATATAGTAACTTTTGATCAGGCAGGTTAAAAATAAGTTATACATACCTGACTCGCTAAGGAAGAGAAACATCGATCCGGATATTTTTAACATCTTGGCCAGCTACCTGGAAGCTGGGTCCGGACGATGAAAAACAGACAAAATAGAAATCACCAGTGGGGTTCCACAGAGGCAGGTGCTGGTACCGACCCTGTGGAACGCCATGTATGACGACATGTTGCTGCTGAAGGTCCTGGAGGGGATCTCGCTGGTCGGTTTCGTCGATGATCTCACTCTAATCGTCGCGTCGTGGACAGAGAGGCGACGACGGTGCAGAGGTATCGAACTGGGCCATTATATCGATCAGCGAGTGGGCTACCAGCCAGAGCCTGACCGTGGTCCCCGAGAAATCCGAGGCGGTAATGGTGAGCGGAAGGAGGAAAGACGGCAGCGAAATCACCCTGAAGAAATTCGTGACCATACTGGGGGTCAAGGTGGATAAACATGTTAACATCACTTACCCCCGACAACCTGGTCTTCAAGATGCTGGAAAGTGAAGACGGCTGGAAAGTCAACACAGCCTTCATAACAGCCATCATGAAGGCCTATGAAAAACACAAATGAGATGCGCAATCTCAAGCAGCCCGAGCAACTAGGCGATAGAAACGCGCATCAATCACTATTTTCGGAAGAAATGCCTAGACGGAGAAACCCCAGGGTCGTGGATCAGGGTGAGGTTTTAGTCAGTGCAAGTCTAGTATAAGAAACAAGATTTCCTCATCCCTGCGCAAAGTTAAAACAAAAAAAAGGTTAAAAATAAGTTGTCCATTAATAAACAAATTGTTTCTCTTTTCGCCCTACTAAATATTTTCTTTGCCTATGTCTGCCCACCCTTTAAAAAGTTTAGCGCCGCCACTGTTAAGTTATTACTTTTATCATGCATATTTATAATATTATAATATTAAAATTAAATAAGGTAATAAAGAAATTGGAAACAATAATAGATTTAGAAGTGCAATCTCGTATGTACATACATATATTCACCCTAAGACAGAGAAATAAAAAAGGAATAGAAAAAGTCAGACAAGTGCATATTATATTCATTGATTTGGAAAGGACACTTGATAGAATAAATAGAAAAGATGTTTGGATGAGTTCAGGAAAAATAAAAATAGACATACTAACAATAATAAATTTATAACATCAAAAGTTTGTGCAAGAATTGAACATCTATAGAAGCTTTCAAAGTAACTTAGGACTAAGACAAGGATGTGCCTTTAACCTACTTCTGTTTCCGGGTGTTGATGGATGATGTAGTGAAGAAGTGAAAAAGAAAAAGTAAAATATAAAATTCGATACTGGCAGATGGATGTAAAATGGAATAAATGAAAGCTGTTTAAATCCATAAAAATAGAAATAAGTAAAAATGTAGCAGTGCCTATTCTCAGGAAGACCAACAATGGAAAGAACGACTGCCGTGGATATCGGGTTCCTAAGGAAGATGAAGGGAAAAACTTAACTGGACCAGATCAGAATCAAAATGTTTAGAAGAAATTTATATGCAAGAAAATTAACTTGGATGGTTTGGACATGTTTATACAATAGTTACAAATAGAACCACTATAGGTTAGAGGCAGGTGCAGGGCTTTACAATGGACAGAAAATTGTGAAAGTCTAATAAAAAAAAAATACCGAAATAAATTAACTTCAAGAAAGCTTTTCACTTCAAGGTCAAACTGCTCAGTTTGGTTATGGGATGATATCGTATATTACTATAATTTTCATAGAATTAGGTACTTGAAGTTTTTTTATGTAAATTATTGTCAATTTCATTTATCATCAAATAAACTATTTAGGCTTTAATTCGGCATACAAGTTGAGACAAGGATATCACTTTATTTGTGTGCATGTGAAGATGGCAAATCCCTTGTGGTAACACCGAAGCCGACCCTGCAATGCATCGCCTCGTGCTTAAGCCTCGGTTACGCATGTGAGAGAAGCATTAATCTAATATGATGGTTGATACGACGAATTGTCATTGTATTTATTTTTGAAACTTTTGTCAAAATTAAAGAAAAGTATAGTGTGGCTTGGTGTGATCGATTGGTTCAGTTACAGCGCAGAAATTGTGGACTTGACTGAATATCATAGCACGGCCCTCCGGTGAACATCAACGCTCTGTGGATAAATTAATTGAAAGTAAAAGAGAAACAAGAGGATTGATCCACCTCAAAAATAGATCGTAAAGACTTTGCAGAAAAAGTAGAGTAGCAATATTCCGAATGGAATGGAAAAGCTTGATAATAACCTCGACCAACCTGATTCATGCACATTATCTTCTTCTTTTAAGTGTCATGTCTGATTTCAGGCGTAGGCGACCTCTCTCTCTCCTATGTTTGTGTTGCGAGTTTAAAGTATTATAACATTGTACATGCATATATCACATCATAATGTAATATCGGAAAGTAAGAAAGTTCTCTACAATTTTACGAGTAATTAAACTTTTACTGCTTCATTGTTTTCAATTTGATGAGAAACCGTTTAACTTCTGATTCCCAATGTTCGCACCTATAACTCGGCTCTTTAACTTATTGTTTTTGTTGTGCCACTTATTAATCTGATTAAGATAAGTAATTTTTAACAGGTCAGTCGAAAGTTTTTAGCTTCCAACCCTTCTGTGATGATTTATATGGTAAAACCTTCATCGTGGTAAACCACCACTACATCGAGCTTAGCTATCACATCTTCACAGCATTTGTTTTCATGATCAATAAGCGGAGTCAATTAGGTACTATACCTGTGGCTGTGTAAAAATTATTTGCAATTTAATCCCATTGAAAAGTAACTTGCGAGAACCAAGCGAAACTATTTTAATTTATCATAAATCATTGTATTTTGGTTTATTAAATTAATTATTTATGAGATAATTGGTATAAAATTTCCATTCGATTATTATTTAAATTTCCAATTGAAATGAAACAACGCATGGTGATGAAAATAAAACCAAAAATCAATTTAGCCCTTATTTCACGCGTTGAAATTGAAACGATTGGGAACTCGTCTTGGTGCGACTTAACGATTAATAATCTGATTTAAAGTAGGATTTATTATTTAATAGATTTTAAACAAGAAGGAGAGAGAAAACAATTACACGGATTATATTAATAAAGTGCTTATGTGTGCATACAAAAATTACGGATTTATTGACCGTATCGTTGCAGGTTGCAGACGACCATTTTGCAAAATGGCCGCTCCAGTAATGTAGTTCACTACTTAATTAATAGATTATTGCACATTTTATTGAATAGGAAACGCCATTTTCCATTATACTGCTATGATGTATGCAGTCCTACGCGATTATTTTTTTTGGGAAAAAAACTCCCCGGGTAAGACTTTTAATAATAATCTGTCGGATTAACTGTGCGATTAGACCGTCGACTACCTCGTCGGTCGGGCGTAAGAGAACGAAATTTAAAAAATTTCCTAACGGCAGAGAAGGTATGTAGGGTATAAAATTAGTGGTCAGATTTTAAGAAGCGATTAGCACGTTACTAAATGTGCTTGTTTAGTCGTTGTCTCTAATTAAGTAAAATCCCAATTGCCGTATTAATTATCTACAACCGTCATCCTTGTCACTATTTATCGTTGATACATCAATAAACTTGTATAATTGGGGCATTCAACAAGAATCAATGATTATAACTGATGTATTTTGTTAATTGGTTATAAGTCATTCATAATTATTGACTTTTTGATAAATTATTTGTTTTATTGCAACTTTATCTTGTTGTGATGCTTTTTTATCAATTAATTGCTGCTGTCAAGTGATAGCAGAACATTAAATTAAAATCAATTTCGTGATTTTATCTCCAAATTTTCTAAAACAGATAAATGAAAAATTGATAGCGATTTTGGTGATTGGACAACTTTTGTTATCGATAATCAATTTTTTCCAATTAAATGTTGTGTGAAACTTAATCGAATATTTATGAAATTTTTTTATAATTCTTGTTTATTTCCTTTCTATTATATGTTTAAGATGAATCGCCAATTCACCGCTTCGAGTGGTACCCGAGGAGAACGGAGTCAATACAATGTGTTTTTGCTCTACAGTGAAAGCTTGAAACCATACAACTTACACTCATCAGAAAAATGAAATTTCCATTTAATCAAAAACATCGTGGGTATTTGTTGTAAAATTTAGTAATTGTTATTTTTTAAAAATAACCGAGTTAGTGACTTCACGTCATACAACAACGCCTTTTCTATTTATTTGCAAAACAAAAGTACAAATAAAGGTAAATCACTACCACTAATCAGCACATATTGTTCTATTTTTTGGCAAACTCCTCCTTCTCTGCTACTTGTTTTCATTAGTGCTAAAGTTAATTATGGGGGACCTACGGCTCGGTAAAAATGGTATAAGGAATCAATAGCTTTTAATGAAATAAATTTTATTTTCCGACATAATCTTCTTGAAGCTCAAGGTACTTGGTTCTTCTTTTAATTAATTTTTATAAACCACTGATAAAAAATGGTTTCGATTGCCTTGCAAAAATGGCTTTCCACAGCATACATTAGCTCTTCATCAGTATTATATTTAATTCCTGGTTATTCCTTCTTTAAATTTGAGAATAGAAAGTAATCGTTAGGGGTCAGGTCTTGACTGTAAGGTGGGTGATTTATTTCTTCGCACTTTTTAATAGCAACCTGTGAAATTTTCGAATTTTCGAGAAGCAAAATTTTTGTTTCACTTTGCCCTTTCGTGTTTCTTGGATACCTTCCTTTAATTTCTGCAATAATCCTGCATAATGGTTGTACTCTCTTTTCGATCAATTAACAGAATTCCCTCTGCATCCCAAAAAATTGTGAGCATTATCTTGCCAGCGAATGGTTGAGTTCTGAAATTCTTAGATGGTGTTATTTTGTTTGACAAAGAAAAAATATACGTAAAGAAACATGGATAACGCCCTACGACAGAACAAGAAATCTGATCGATCTTGTATTAATAGAGAAACGGCATATAAAAATGGTTACAAATATTAAAAGTAGGAGAGAAGCGAAAAGCGGATCAGACCATATTTTAGTGGCGATAACGAGAGGAAGGAAAAGGATAAAGAAATAAAAACTGTAGCAAAAAGATATAATACGGATGCCCTAAAGGATACCCTGAAGAAACAAGAAGGAAAAAACAAAACAATGTTATGATGAGGAGTGCAAAGAAAATTTTGACATATTAAAAAAGTAAAGGCAAAATGAAATAGTGAAGAGAATATCCAAGAGTACAATAAAGCAAGAAAATAAATGAAGAAGAGATGCAGGAGAAAGAAAAAGCAATATAATGGTAATTGAGGGAAATACATGGAAAGTTTGAAAATAAAGAAATTAGATCATTTTACGTACCAAGAAGTAAAAAAGAAGGAAAGCGAATACCAAAGTAGAAGTAAATATATAAAAAATCAACAGGGAGACCGTATAGGTAAACCGGGTGAAATGGTGGAAATATGGAAAGACTACTTTGAAGAGCTTCTCAATAGCAGTACGCGAGAGGATCAGGAAGGGGCAAATATGCAAACGCAAGATGTAGCGGAAATGGAACAACCAGCAAAAGAAGAAGTTAGGGAAATAATAAAAGCCCAGGAGAGAGTAATATAACAGCCGAAATATTGAAAGAGGGAGGCGAGGCATTGGAACAAGAGGCATACAAACTGATTGGGATAATATGGAAAAGGAAGGAAATGCCAAAGGAATGCTCCAAAGCATCGATGGTGCCACTGCACTAAAAATGGAATAAGAGGCATTGCACTGATGGACATTTGTTATAAAGTACTAGCAAAAGTACTAAGCAGAGTATTGGGAGATTACCAAGCGGGGTTTAAAGGTTGATAAAGTTGATAAGAATGATGATGGAAAGGTCGAGTAGCGCGGTGATATGGAAGGGATTTAAGTCAGAAGAATTTTATGATAAATAAAGGGCTTAGGCAAGGGAATCCAGTGTCTAACGTCCTGTTCAACTTAACGCTCGAGGAAATTGTCAGGAAAAGGGGCATCAAAACGGAAGGTTCGATATACAATAGTGAACACCAGTGTAGGTATGGCTTTCGCGGATGATGTGGCATTAATAGCGAAAACAGAAAAAGAATTAATAAGAATATTTCAAAGGCTGGAGGAAAAAGCAAAAGAAGTAGGGTTGCAAATTAACGAGGAAAAGACGAAGTACATGATAATGGGAAAAACAGATAAAGTAGTAAAGAGCAAGTTAAAAATAATGAGCACAGGAGGCGACATTTGTATACCTGAGGGTACAAATTGAAGAAAACGGCCACGATGACCAGGAAATAAAAGCAAGAATTGTAAAGGGAAATCAAAAATATGCAACCTTAAGATCATTGCTGAAATCAGAATTGGTGCCCAAAAATACTAAAGTATTTTAGTATTTCAGTAAAGATACTGAGAGCTATCAATGGCGGGACAAGAACAGAATAGGGTTGGAAAAGGAAGACAAATAATGAAATAGAAGAATTATACAAGGAACCTTTGATTATTTATCTATTATAGGGTAAATCACAAGGAATCAGATGGCTGGGACATGTGGAGAGATTTCAGGGGGAGAGAATGCCCAAGATAGTTCTGTATAGAAAACCAATAGGCAAAAGGAGAAAGTGGAGACCACGGAAAAGATGGCTGGAGCAGATACAAGAAGATTTGGAGGCTATCGGAGTTGGAATAGAGAGGAATACTTACGAAAGTTTATGTAACGGTTTTGTATTATATTATATTCACTTGCGTAAATGTTATAGAAAGAATGTAGAAATTTAGTTGCACCCTAAGCCTATGACCTGTAGAGTGTAGAGCAATAAAATTAAAAAAATAGGTGGCATTTTTCCCTCTTCTATCCATTGCATAGACTTTTGTTTGGATTTGGGGTCAAAATAATAAATCCTGTTATGTAGAATGTTATTAAAATTTTTTCTCCCAATCAACATCGCACATTCCAAAATTTACCTAGAAGTTTCTATTCAACGAATTATTGGTATAAAAAAATTTATAAATCAAATAAAATTCAGTACCACATTTGAATTTCTCATTAGATCACATAATATAGGGCTGATATCGATATCAATAAATATTCAATATAATTCATTGATATTTTTAAATTCGATATTATCAATATTTTTTTCCAATGTCACCTGGTCCTATCGCATTATAAGGTCAGGTTTTAATTATTTTAATAAAAAACAAAAATGTCGACATCAAATAGTAATGGCCTATTAAATTTTGAACAAGATTCGATATCTATAATTAACGGTTACAATAAAAATACACGATTTTTCGAAGGGTTTGAATTAAATACTCATTCCATTTAGGAAAAGTTTTAGTACCTACTTGTTATCAAGTAATAAATTAATATCAAATTGAATAATTTGAAAGTTCGTTCCGTTTTTATTTAAAATTATCTGCAATTACAAAAAATTAAGTAACAAAGTTTTTCAAAATTTAAGTTTTTAAAAACATTGAGTTTTAAATAATTATAAATTTTAATGCCCTTGATTTTAAAATATTAAAATAATTAATTTAATACTAAAAGTAAAAATAATGACAAATTTTGACCCACACATTCATTGCCTCATGAATGCAAACATTAAGATAAATATATTTAATGAATTAATTTAATAACTTATTGTTGAAAATATAATCACGTTAATTCTTTTAAAATAACAAAATCAGTGAATTTTTCAACATAATAATTATCCGTAGAGCTTAAATAATGAAAGCGAAACATAAATATATATAATGGTTTATATACAAACAATTAAATTATCCATTATGTGTAGGGAATAAGAGTGTAGGAAGAAATTGTTCCGGTAGCTAAAATAATCCAAATAAGGTTTTCTCCTTTGGCAGGCTCATACCTACACTTTTCATCTAACCGGTGACTTGTTTTGATTATTTTTAAAAGATTAATGTTTTAGCAAAATTTTTAGCCCAACAATTTTATTACCGATTTAAACAGGAACCAAACATAATGAATTTGGCTGACTTGCAGAATCGACTTTCCAAAAATCACGGGATCATTTTACCCCACTCACTCTAGCCCAAGTTCAAGAACTTGGTTATTTTAAAAGAATTACTTTTTTTTAATATGGTATATGTAAACCGCCGGGTTTCACGCCGACAGGACGGCGAAAATACGACAACCGACAATTTTTGACAAAGATTTTATTTCAAAACCCCCAATTCAAGGTTTTAAAAAATTTCCTAGAGGCTGCTTCTTCCATTTCTAGCAATGACTTTGGAGACGAATTCAAGAAAATTTGAACCTCAGAGCACAGTTCGAAGACAAAACCGGCCCAAATTTTGCTATACCCGAACCATCTCGGGAATAGACGATTTTTACACCGTCCACTCCAATAAGGGAAGTTTCTCAGCCATATATATTGTTATGACCTTAGCCTCACGTTGGCTGCAACTTGTAATGTCCACCGTGAACCGTGAACACGATTTTCTCTTATCTCAGGATGACAGGTTCTTTTGACTTTTACGACGGAATTACCTTAATCACACAGTCAAAGAAAATACGGACATCTTACTCTTTATAAACATTTAATTAACAAATTCACAAAATTAAAATAAACAATACATAAACAATACAACATTCGACAAATTTTAACGATAATGAAAATTCAGACAATTAAAATAAACAATACATAAACAACACAACATTCGACAAAATTTAACGATAATGAAAATTTACTGTTACCTTTTAAGATCTAGTTTTAGAATACGCGAACTCCCGCGTACACTTCTTTCTTTTCTCGTCCGGATTTATTAATCTTGGTTCCTTGGTTAATCTTGGTTAATCAACTCCACACAATAAATATTCCTTTGGAAGAGACGACCTCTCACGCTTCCTCCCTCTAGGACACCGGTATTCAATATTCTCTTTATATGCGACTATCAGTCGCTTTCTTTTTAATGGCACTATCTTATGTGCGACCACTCTTGTCGCTTTTTCATTCAACAACGTTTATCTTTTAACGGAACTATTTAATATCCCATTACTTTGTCGCTCGATTTTATTCCACTCGTTTATCGAAAGACTTCTCTTAATTTCGACTACTCTCGTCGCTTGATTTTTACCGAACTCCTTTATTCCTCTTTTAAAAGGAACTCTCTTAAATTGCGACCACTCTGGTCGCTTGATTTTTGTCAACCTCGTTTTATTCCTCTTTTAAAAGGAACTCTCTTAAATTGCCACCACTCTGGTCGCTTGATTTTAGTCAACCTCGTTTTATTCCTCTTTTAAAAGGAACTCTCTTAAATTGCCACCACTCTGGTCGCTTGATTTTAGTCAACCTCGTTTATTTCGCCTTGGCAACCCATCCTCTTTTTTTTAATCATGTTTGATTTTATCACGCATTTTATTCTGTCTTTTGGGTTGCCTATCACCGTTATCTTCACGCGTTTAAAATTTATCACAAAAACTTAATATAATAACTTAATCTAACATTTCAAAACATTTTTTTATATAAATTTTTCTCATGCCATTATTTTCTCTGACTGCACGACAAACAATTTAATATCGCAACAGCCAAATTATTGATGGACACAACAATATCTTATAACGTATGCTACCTGGGGCCAGCAGATAGACATTAGGTGAGGGAAAACCCTTTCTAAAATATGTGAACCTGTGAATCTTGACATGAGAACTTAGCACGGTGACCGACATTTGGGCGCAAATACAATTGGGCGCGAGGGAGATTTATCTATTACGTATTAACTATTATAACTGATTGTAAGAATTTTTTATAAAAAACTAATAGGTATTTACGTATAAAAATGTTTTAAATCTAGAAATGTTTATTTAGACTATAAAAAAAATTATAATTAAAAATTTAAAGAAAATGTTTTTAAAAAATGTTTAGTCCTAACAATTACAAATAATAAAAATGCCTATTAATAAAGTACCTAACTAATCATGGATTCATTTCGTAATTATGGGAAATTCCCCGCAAAAAGTCTATAATATTTCTATGGGGTCGTCCATAAATTACGTTACGCTCCTAGGGGGGGAGGGGGTTCCGACCCTTGTGACGATTTGTGACGATGGGGGGCGGGGGGGTTTCAAAAATTGTGACGTCACAAAAATTATTATTGCTTTTATTTCTCTCTCTCTCCAAAAACGTAAAAGCTTCTTGAAATGTCGAGTTAGTAACAGGTTGCCAACTTGACAACTTAAGATAAAAGTATGTTTTACACATGCAATAATTGGTTTCTAACGTCCTGACATTGGTCAGGCCCGTCTTTCGTATAATTTCCATCTTTGTTGATCAGTGTCGGCTCTTGTATGATTTTCATTTCTTCTAACATACATATTAATATTATTTTTTCTCATTAGATCCTACTGGAATCGAATCATTTGTTTGTCGACGGTACATTCTCTACGGCCCCCCATTTGTTTTACCAAATATATGTAATAATGGCGGAAAAATTTGGTGGAGTTCATCCTGTGGCATACCCTCTCTTGCCAAATAAGCAAACTGGAACATACGCCCGAATGATTGGTTTACTGAAAAATGTGCAACCGAATTTAAATCCAAGAAAAATTTCAATTGATTTTGAACTGGCAGCCATTAACGCCTTCAGGGAAGCATTTCCAGATGCTGAAATTCTGGGGTGTTTGTTTCACCTCACTAAAAATTTAAAAAAGCATTTGGGTGAACTTCACCTAACGGGCAGATACAATAACGACGCTGATTTTGCGCTGCAAGCGCGTATGATCACGTCGTTAGCGTTTGTTCCAATAGAAGGGTTAGATGACGCAATTGAAGAGTTATCCCACGTATTGACACCTGAACTGGAACCGTTGCTACAATGGTTTGAAGATTCGTATGTAGGACGTCCAAATCGTAGAGGCAATGGAAGGCGGCCGGCGATTTTTTCTCCAGATTTGTGGTCAGTATATAATCGCGTGTTAACTGGCACAGATCGAACGAACAATCATGCTGAAGCGGCACATAGAAGATTAAACAAGTTGGAACGTGCTTCAGCAGCGGTTCCTAGGCTTCTATACATACAACTACTTTTCTGGTGTGAAAAGTTGTTGTTATTTTTGGTCGCCATAATTTTATAATGTGATATCAGATAATCCGATAATTCGGAACCGAGGGCTACCAACTTAAAAAATATTCTATATAAGTAAATTTTAGTGACAAAACATTTAGATTTTCAGATTAGTATCTTTATTATCGGATAAAAATTATTTTTTCAGATACCTATAAGAAATAATCAGATAATCAGCACCAATTAAATTTTTTGCGATTGGTAATTATCATTTACTATATAAGTAATAACAATCAAACTTTTCCATTCTATTAGAAAATTTACTTCTCTGTAATGTATGGTCCATTTTTTGAGGTGGACCAATCCTCTCCTTTCTCTTTTATTTATAACTTAACTTCACTAACCACATCAATAAAAAATTATTTTTTCACATCAAAGTAAAACAACAGATCAACGTATCAACGGATCAACGTATCAACGTATCAACGTATCATCGTATTAACGTATCAACGTATCATCGTATCAACGTATCAACGTATTTAAATTTCCTATATAGGTGAAAAATTATGTAAATAAAATATAAATTATATTTGGTCTGCATTGAAAAAAAAGTTGTTATTTTTGGTCGCCATATTATTATAAGGTAATATCAGATAATCTGCACTAATTAAATTTTTGCGGTCACAATCACAATTTCGAAGGTTCTGATTAGATTTGAATTATGCGGACAGACAGACGGACAGACGCGGAGCCAGATCATAAGGGTTCTTGCTATACCTTGTATAGAAGCCTAAAAGTGGCGCACTGGCTACCCAGTTCTTAGACCTCTATACACACAGAGTATTTCCAACACGATTTGAAACGCTCTGTATAATTTTGAATTATGCGGACAGACGGACGGACAGACAGACGGACAGACGGACGGACAGACAGACGGACACGGAGCTAGATCATAAGGCTTCTTGTTATACTTTGTATAGAACAGGGCTTCTTAAACTGTGGGTCGCGACCCCCCTGGGGGTCGCGAGACTACTGAAAGGGGGTCGCAAAGATCTGATACTTTTCAATCATTATAAATAAAATTTTAAAATTAGTATACACACTACGTACAAATATAAATACAAATAAAAATCATACAAAATACCGATATCCCGTCAACGTTTCCAATTATATATATGTGAAATGAATGGGTACGTATTCTTTAATCCTTATTTTATTTACATTGAAAGTTGATTTTGAGTAGCCTGCCTTCCTTTAAGGAATCTCGATAATCCATTCATGCGCGTCCCTATATGGAGGGGGTCGTTTAAAATTTCCTAAGCTTGAAGGGGGTCGCTATATAAAAAAGTTTAAGAAGCCCTGGTATAGAAGCCTAAAACAGAGCAGAGCATGGATCACCCAAACATCTGGAAATTAATTTCTAGTTTGAAAATTATTCAACGTGGGCGAGATGTATTTTATGAACACTTAGTTTCCGGCAGCAATCCACCTGCTAAGAGAAGGAAATACTTGGAGGCTGATTCGCGCATCAAGAATCTAGTAGAGGATTACGCGAATAGAAGTGTTATAGACTTTTTGCGTGGCATTTCCCATAATTATGAAATGAATTCCTGATCAGTTGGGTACTATATTAATAGGCATTGTTATTATTTGTAAAAGTTAGAAGGAATAAACATTTTAAAAACATTTAGTTTAAATTTTTAATTATAATTTTTTTTATTGGCTAAATAAACATTTCTAGATACGTAAATAATAGTTTTTTAGAAAAAAAATTCTTACAATCAGTTATAATAAGTAATATGTAATGGATAAATCTTCCCTCGCGCCTAATTGTATTTGCGCCCAATTGTATTTGCGCCTAGTTGTCGCTGCGCCCAGTTGTCGCTGCGCATAATCGATCGCGCCCAATTGTACTAGACTGGAACTTAGCACGTTAACCTCTCAGCCGTTCGCCTACCTTTTGTTTTAAACTTGCAAAAATTGCTTTGACTTTTGTTCTCGTTGGGCACATCATTGAAAGTAGAAAGTTTTCAACGTGTTATGGAAATAAAAAATTTCGAAAACAATGGCGGTATTCTTGCAGACTGGGTAGATTATTTTGAAATAGTCTGGATTCGGAAATGTCGACAAAACTGTCGTAACCTTCTGGACCCAGATTAATGTAAGAAACCAACAATTCTGTCGAGTAAGTTAAGTATAAGCAATAGTTCAGAATTACGAAGGGTGAAACATTTTTGACTACCTTCAATCAATCGCGAACAACTTTCAACTCCTCATGTCAAATATTATTGTAAGTACTGGGTAGTGTACTAAATTATAATCTAAATTGCTCCGTAATATAAAATTACTTATAAAGTAATTCAATTTAGAACCTTAATTCATTTGAAGAACTGTGTCATTGATGTGATGTCACTTTTTCGTTAGGTTCAGGTTAGGTTCAGGTTAAGTTCAGGTTAAGTTCAGGTTAGGTTCAGGTCAGGTTTAGGTTAGGTTTAGGTTAGGTTCAGGTTAGGTTTAGCTAAGATTTAGGTTAGGTACAAATCTGAATAGGTTGATTTTGCAGTATGATTTGGTCATGTCACAATATTTCATATAAGACAAGACAGATTAAAGAAAAGCCGAGGAATACAAACTATACTTATGATAATAATTTCTCTCAGTGCGGCCTTCAGGCCGCACAACCTAGGAAATCACACATTAAATAGAAAAAGGCGATTGAATACATTTTTTTAACATTTCACTGCAGCAGAAACAAATACTAATGGTTTGTTTAAAAGCAAGACATGGAGCAAATTTCTTGCTGAATAATTGTTATGTAAAATCAGATGAAAAATTTTGACAGAACGTGTTTTAAATAATTCTACAATTAATATCTACTCACACCGCCTTGTGGATATCACGCGCAAAGTATTCCGCCGTATCTTGGGATGCCTCAGCAATTCTTTTCTCACGAGAAAATAATTTAATAAAATCCCTAAGTGCTGATTCACAATGAACGTAAAGCTCGTCTTACATCAGGACATTTCTGGCGTAATTTCTTGCGCCATTTCCTGAGACATTTCTGGCGTCATTTCTGGCGTCATTTCTGACGCCATTTCTTGCTCCAAAAATAAAGCCTGTATTATATCAGGCCATTTCTTGCGCCATATCTTGCGCTGATTTTGCGCAGTAGGTAATTTTAGCAACTTAGTGAAACATTTTGTAGGCCAAATATATAGAACGTGTTCTATTTTGAGGCAATTTTCAACGCAATTTGCCTGCGAGCGTGCGCAGTAAGATTAAACGAACGATAATTTAGTGTTGATGTAAATTGTGAAAACTGTGCTACACATAAAAATTGAAATGGATAAAGAAAGCGATTTAATTGCAGAAAATGTGATTGCAGCAAACATAATAGTATTAAAAAATTTACTGAAAAGATGTTTGAAAAACAAACCAAAACCGAGGGTGCGAAAGAATTGGCAGGAAAAGTGGCTACATAGAATTTAAATTGAATAGAATTGTATTTAATAATTTAATAATTAACTGATTATATAAATTTTTGCGCGACTATGCTCTATTTGGTTGTTTACCGCGTCTGTTTCCACAACAGTAAGTTTTGTTTACTAGTTGCTAAGGATAAGACGACGGTAAGAATTTTTTTTGTGCGACTATGCTCTATTTGGTTGCTTACCGCGTCTGTTTCCACGACATTAAGACAACTTGATATAAAGAGTATATCCCGCCGTGGTCCACATGGGCCTATCAAAAATGAGAATTTCAGTTGAGTACAACAAGCTGCCGGCTATCTATCGAGTACAACAATAGAGTGAGACAGAGCATACAAGTTGTACTCGGCCGTTTCCAAAAAGACGCTCTCACAACGGAGTGGGAGCATATAGTTCCGGCGGATACAAGAGCCCCCCCCCACCAAAGAGTGCAAGAGTGGGAGGACACAAGTTGCATCCGGGCGGTCGGCAAAAATGCCGACTATAAATGCTAATGTACCCCTATATATTACTCGATGACGAAAAGTTGACTTGCTAGTAGTAAACGTAACGCCATCTGGCGGAATGACCTACCCAAATTAGGACGACAATAAATAAAACCAAAAATTTCAATGTAATAAACAAAAATTTATTCAAAGTAAAAAAAAGTACGTTTAATTTGACGTTTAAAAGTAACTAGGATGAATTTATGCGAGTAAATTGTGACAAAAAGTCACAATTTTTGATTTTTGGAAAACCGTGAGATGGCGCCACATTTAGCAAATTTAGTCAACTTTTCGTGCGTAGTAATGATAAGGATGAATATATGCGAAAATAAATTGAATTTATTTTTTTGGGAATACCGAAAGATGGCGCCACATTTAGCAAATTTAGTCAACTTTTCAGGCGAAGTAATGATAAGGATGAATTATATGCGAAAATAAATTGAATTTATTTTTTTGGGAATACCGAAAGATGGCGCCACATTTAGCAAATTTGGTCAACTTTTCGTGTGAAGTAATGATAAGGACCATCATTGCGAATTTTCGCCCCGCCTTTTTCGGCGGGATCTACTCTCCAAAACAGCAACTCGGGCTAAAATAGCATGATGTTCGTACAGTTTTATTTTGCGCGACAGCCCTCGCGCAAGCGCTCGTGCTGTCAAGGCAAAAAAAACTGTACTCGCATCATGCTAACAACTTTAGCCCTAGTGCTGTTACATACGAGAATAACATATTTTTATTTATTAAATACACATTTAAATGTTTTTTAATAAATTTAGTCGCGCAAAAAACGTCATAAGCATCTCGAACATTAAGGACTACCTATCTCAGACAATAATTGGAGTCGTCGCTTCGCTCCTCCTCCAAACAATTGTCTTCGATCGGTAAAATGTCCTTACTGTTCTTGATACTTAATATACTATTGCTAGTTTATTTGACAATTTACATTTGACAATTACTGTACAATTCAATCTGTACTGCGCACGCTCACAGGCAAATTGTTCAAGAATAGAGCACGCGCCAAATATATTGCCTACAATCCGAGCCAGGACATTTTACAAGACATTTGCTGTTTTAAACTAGGCAATTTATATTGCTCAAGAAATGGCGCAAGAAATGACGCCAGAAATGTCCTGATGTAAGACGAGCTTAAGACATAAGAAATACGTAAGAAGTAAAATTTATATTAAGCCTAATTTTAATACAAAAAGTTGAAACCATTTCAACTTGATAGTTGAAATTTTTTTTGAAAAGTTAGTAATTTGAAGGTCAATCCAGGCGCAGTAAAAACTTTTCTTTTCTCTTATCTTTTCTACAGTTCGGAGCCCACATTAACAGACATGTTAGGTTTTCTAGTACACGAGGGGGGGGGCTTTCGCATACATATGGCCTGACCCCTATTAACTTTGCAACGCTCAGTCAGGTTTTCATATAAAAAAATAATTGCAGTTATTTGTTTGATACAACACTACCAAAACCGGGGGGGTCCCTAACATCAGCTGCACTCTTTCTTTTATCAGCCCTGTATATCATGACGTAGAGAAGTAAATTTATTTTCTAGGATTATAGAGGAATATGTATTTAATAACGATAGCAAGTTATTTTTCTTATAGCGTAACAAAATTGGTCTTTAAAGGAAATAAAAAATGAACAAAGAAATCGGCTAAATAGGGTAAAATAGAGATTCAAATATTCGATTACGATCGCAGCCAAGTGTAGAAACACGAGTTTTCACAAACCTGTACAGGTGTACACATGTAAACGTCTCAGGATTGACTTGACAATAAAACCGTTGAACAAATCTCGACAGAATTGATCGGAAATTGTAACACCTCTTCCAGTATCGAATTGGCCGATTGTATTATAAGTGTTTTATTTAAATTTTGCGTTTTTGTTTATTTTGCCGTCATTTTGTCTTTCGGAATGTATCTACTTTGTTTAAGTTATAAACGCGAAGGCATCACGGTCGTAAGACAAGATTTCTGTCAATCTAGAAAAAACATAAATTTGCGTCAAAGCTAAATCGGATAAAAATGCAATTTATTTGTTATAGCGAGCAGGTTTGTTAGAAGAATGTAACCGTTGCGGCTCTTTTGCCTGCCCGAGTTATGCTCGCCCCAAGAGAGGGTTGCAGTCTAAGTTCAAAAATAAAATTAGCAACGTTTTACACTTATTTAAATATCAAAACGATAGAAAAGGAATCAAAAGGTGTTGCTGACATTGTTTTTATGGGATCAAAGTGTTTTTGCCCGATTCCTCTTATTCTTTTGTCTCCGCCATCACCAATAGCTTTACGCAGGTGTCCGATATTTATCTAATTTATGATGGTGCTTCTGTTTATAACCATACAACTTAGGTGTGTCATAATTGTTCTGAATATTCTTTTGTTTTTGATTTTTATCTCGAATTTTGAATGTTAAAGTACCCACTTAATGAGACCAACCTTAAAATAAAACGTAAAATATGAGATGGCTTTAAATTATACGATGGCATTTTTTGTATAAAAACTAGATTTGCCCGTTTCATCTTTGGTCAGAAGCGGACTGTCATTTTTTAAGCATCCAATTATAGCAAGTGATAAAATTTCCTAAAAATTTAATGAAGACCGTTATCACGGTAACACTGATACGGAGAACGGATGTCTCCGCATTTGTTTTCTCAATCACAAAAAGCGCGTCATGTTTTCAAACCGTTTTATTATAATATTTCACGTCGGATGTAGAGAAAAAAGAAACAGTAATATCGATATATTTTTCAACTGTCCTGTGTAATGATGCAAATGGGTGAAAGTGATTTTGTCTTTTTTGGCTCTGCAGTAATAACAATAACACGTTTGGTCTTGAACCTTTAAAAAATCGTTTTCTTTTATCTGGTGGAGTTGTCAGGAGTTTGACGTCACATACGCAACGATAAGGTCGCTTAAAATGACTTTTGGAATAATAAATCCTAGCTAGAAGATTTTCCGCTCACAGGTTAAACGACACATTTTTCGAATAATTTTGAAACGGTACATCAAGACGTTAAAGTTAAAAACAATCCAGTATCCCACAAGAGGATTATCTGCATCCTTTACATTTCCAATCCAGTCCTGTTTTTTTATGACGAATAGTGAGAGTAAATGAAAAGTACGATATTATACAATTTGATGTTCGAAGATATAATTATTTGGAAAATTTGATTTCAATATTATAGTATCGTTAGTAAAACGTTGTTACAAGATCACCCTATAATATTAAGCGAACAATTCGTATTTACCCTTCTTAACAAGACTGTTTCCTCGTTCTCCGTGTACGCTTTGCAGCGTTTATCTAAAATCTTGAGAATATCACAGTCTAAGATGTGATGTAATAGATCGTTACAAACCCCTTTGTTAAACTCTCCTAAGCGATATATAAGAATGTGACGAGGCTGAGTTAAACGATCCCGATTTATTGGGGCGCGGTCACATTCTAATATAACTAGGGTAGATGTTTACTGATGATTTTCCCCCGAGGAAATAAGATCCGGTAGCCATTTTCTAGCGGGTTGCTATTATTTAAGTAATTGTTCTACGCTATTAGCTCGACGGTAATCCGTTTAGTGGATCCAGTTTATAAAGCTTTATTAGGTTTAGTTTATTTTGGCAATTTATTCGTTTGACTGTACAAGATAAATTTCACCACTTTGCCGAATAATGACGGTATGCACTAATTGAACTGTAAAAATTGCGGAGCAGCGAGCATCGGTTAAACGGGTCAAAGAATTATGCAAAATTTGGACAAATGCAATTTTTAAGTTTGGTCACGTAGCGGCCATATTTATGCTTTAATATAAAATAAAGGTATTAAATTAAACGTAAATTATATTATCAGATTGTAATCAAAATATTTCAAGAGTCGTCGCGAAAAAATGCGACATAACATTGGAATCCTAATACTTTGCTTTTATAATTCCTAAAAACAAGTTGCGAATACAATAGTGAAAATAAAAAAGAGTGTATAATCAAGTTGGCAAAAAAGCAAAACTTTACATTCTTTCGGCATTCGTTTGTTATACACGGGGACGATGCTCACGTTTTTACACTGTCGTCTGTTTTATATCAATCAAAATGGTTCCCGATCAAGTTTTATTTGTATATCTTTTGTTTTGTCAACACAACTCGTTTGTTTCGCAACAAAGAAATCATTTCAGCCGCTATTGTGACACTAATTAGCCGTCTAATGGGCATCTGTTAAATTTTTGTAACTTTTTCATTTAGTCGTAATTCAAAGTTTACTACACAAATTCAATCATATAAATTGTGGCGGACCCTAGCGATTGCATTCCTCGCATTATAATTATCAAAAAAGTCTTAATTTAGTTGTTTCGGCGTTCGAAGGCAAAGAGTCGCAATTTTGAGGTTATATAAAGATTAATTAGCGCGAAATTTAAACGCGACGGGAATTTAATTTAAAGAAAAATTTCGCGCTGGTTGTTATGATACGAGATCCAATATCGAATAAACCAAAACATATCATCTCACCCTAAAAAATTTCCGCCAATATGTCGCCATAAACAAGGTCGATAAACTAAACAAAAATCATCTAGGATGCGATATTGTCATACGATAACCCCCAAGCTAGTTCGAGCCGAACACACCACAATAAAAATACAGCACTTACCCTGAAAATTCGCGAATCAAAAGGGCAAACTTTGCGAACATCTACAATAGAAAGAGGAAGTAAGGTTATTTCTTATTTTATTTCTCCCAAAACAATACTTGTACAAAATCGAAGAGCATAAATTGAATGCATAGAGAAGACGAGCAACTCGGGAGCCATTGAAAATTTTGAAACAACACAAGTCGAAACAAAACGCGGCTGCGACAATTATTTTCAATCGACCATCTTCTTTTACGGAGACTTCGGGACCGACTTTCCATCAGAGCGAAATTGGACTCTGGAGTCGATTTTACACCTTTAAAATAAATTCCGGACTAGTTTAAAACGTTTTCAATTTATTTTTATGTTTTTCTTTATTATTTACACTAAAACATTACATAATAAATAAATCCGCCCATCGGTTATATTATTCAGAAGTTATCCTAATCGATAAAAAGTTTGGAGTGGGCAGCGGCAAAATTAATTTGGAAATAAAATTTTCTCGTTATTCCGCAGGAATGACGTCTTGTTACTAAAAGTAAAGGAAATTTAAACAAATGAAACGCAACAAGGACCATTAAACAAGTGAACATCTTGATAAAGTCGAACACTATGGCAAGATGAACGATGCAAGTGGAACATAAACATTAATTTTAACCTAACAGCACGACTAAACCACTGAGATATCAGATTACACGTGATTCTGAGAAAAAAACTAACCATTTAAGAGTTTTAAAACTAAACGTTTGTCGTGATTAAGTGGTCACTATGACGAGAATTTTGTTCATTTTGTTCGTTGGTAGTTAATTCGAGGTTTTATTAGTACTTTGAAATGCTTTGGTCGACTTAATAAAGTTATTTAGTCAAACTTTATTTTATTCATAAAAACATTTTTATTCATAATTAGTTAATTAGTTTAATGGCCCCCATACCATTCGCTATTTAAATTAAATAATTAAAATATATTATATGGTTTCCACTAAAAAAGACGAAATTATCATAATTACAAATTTGCTTGTTAACATTTTTTCCCTAAGATATTTTACATTTTACGTAATTAAAAAAATATAAATATAAGTTTTAATGGCCCCCTTATATAGAAGCATCGATTGTCACACAATCGGTTTATTACGGATTCAAAAATATTTAAATTTCAAATAAAAGCAATAAAAGTAATAAACTAAAAGGTAATTAACACGTAAAATGCTGCTCGGTATTTTAATATAATCCAGGAATTTTGTCCAAAAGTATACCAACACATCTATGTAATTTTAAAAGCTGTCCATACTAGTTTTTCTTCAATATTTAACCAAACTAATCAAATTAATTAAATCTTTACAAATAGCCGACAGCCAAACCAGTATCGGCTTATGCCGGCAATAAAAGACACTTTATACAGATTGGGGACATTTGAATGAAATTTGTATTTTTTAAATATTTTCTTAGATGTCAAGGGCGGCCGCTGATGGAATCTTCGCTGTTAGGTATTTTTCTAAATTATAGCAAATATTTTATTTTAATTTGCCCCCTAAATTTCGTATGTTCGAAGGTGCAACCGTTTTTTCTGCCCAAAACACCTCTCTTTCCCCTCTGAAGAATGATGGAATAACAAATGAAATTCTAAAATTGGGTGGAGATATTTAAAACAAATGAATAAATATTATAAAGCCGGAAAGTGCTTTTAAACAAGTTCATATGATTTTCGAAATAATGCTCATATAAATAAATAATGGCAATTTAAATTAAATTCTATGATTAAGAAATTTGAAAAGCATGCCCATATCACTAAATGCTTTTATCTTTATATCGAAGCTATTTAAAAAAAATAATAAAAATATATATTGTATATTATATCTTATCTTATATCTCTGTAATTAATAGTTAGATTACTTAAATACATAATTCTACATCACAAAATATTAATTAATGATGTAATTAATTTATAATTACCTCATAAATCAAATGCGGAGATAGCAGTACACCACGAGAATATATGAGATATAGCAGTACGCTTCCTGGTTCGTTGACATAATATTCGTACTGCATCTAGTGATATAATTTAAATTTGAAATAAAACACATTGATTTTTGATAATTTGCTAATATTGAAACATAACATGAAATCGGCCAAATGGCCGCTACGCCAAGGCCAACATTGTAGACATTGATGAAATTCCCCATTACTTTTTGGCAAAAATCATGTGGTAGTTCATAAAAATAATGCGTCAAATTTCGCCTTATAACTCGGGAATTATTTGGGCGTCATTAGCATACACCTTTTGCTTCATATAACCCCAAAGAAAAAATTCATTCTTTGTGGCCAATTTTAGTAGCCGAAACGAGAGATTACGCGGCCGGAAAACTTTGTGTGCAATAACAGCATTTTTCCCCGCGCTGTGGGGTATGGGGCACCATCTTGTTGAATCCACATGTCTTCAACATAAATATCATTCAATTGGTGCCAAAAATAATTTTGGTCTTTGACCAATAAAACTGGTCTAACACTGGCCCGGTTCAATCAAATTATTTTATTAATTTCTTAACCGAGGCACGACTCGTGTTTGTGAAACTTTCTCCATTTTGGGCATGGATTTTAACAATTAAAATGCGTTGTTTTGTCATATGCCGCTGCATTATTACAAATATCAATGCTTAACAATTACACATGTCAAATATCAATTGTTTATCTTTGACAGAAAAACAGGGGTAGCAGATTTAAATTGTTACATCTAATTGAATCATCCTTCATTACTTTCCGATGCATATTGGTTGGATATCAATGAATTCTTCGCTGAAATGTAATCAAAATATTCCATGGAATGAAAATGATCTGGTCTAATACTGAAATCATATCATACCGGGAAGAAATCATACATAGACTTCATTCCAATCAAACCTTTCAATAGAGAAAAGAAATCACGTGGTTGAGATTACATGAAGAAGAAAACTATAGTGCATACTGAAATCACATTCAGATATCCCAATAAACCTGAAACTTAAACCGTAACCGCAAATTACCTCGCCGATGAGAGGAGTTTCAGATGATGATTGCCAACTTCCGATAAGAGCCGGAACCTTAAGTATAAATTGGAAATCAAGAAAAACAAAAAGGATCAAAAGTAAGCCCCATAAAAATTGACTTGACAAAAGAAGAGGAATTGCCTTAAATTCACTGAGATAGGAATATCGGCTATGTTAGATGTTGAATATTCGTAAGATTAGGTTCATCTTTTTCCCGAACATTAACCAAAACAACGAAATGTATATTTCTTCTATCTCAGGTTCTGAACCAAAACCAAACTAGATTGCGTTCCATGACAGCAAGATGGGGTAAAAAGGAGCTGTTCAGAAAATCAGTTTGTTTATTTTATTCTTAGCGATCCATAAATTAAATCAACTTTTTCAGTCCCCCACCCCCCGTATTTGGCGCCTATGATCAGAAATCAAACTTCGGATTAATTCTAGATTCGTCAATTATTATAGTTTTAACCAATCAAATGACTAAAATTAAGACTTAATTATCAGTACAACCGGCATTGTAAGGAAATGTGAGACTTAATCCAATATTTATTTATATGTCGATTCTGGTCTATTACTTCAAGTCTTAATTGGCATTAAACTAGCCTATGAAAAAATAAGGCTATCTTTAAAGTTTAAAGGCCATTAAGAAATAAAGGAATGATCAGAATCGAAGTATGTATAGGTCTTAAGCTTAACCATAAAAGTTACAACAATTTTTTAAAATATTTTTACGTGTAATATTGCTGATTATTTTGCAAGCCTGATGTCAAAAATTTTGGAACTGTTTTCTAATGCTAAACTGAAAGATTTAAATAAAAAGATCACATTTTGTATAATGTAAACACAATTTTTCATGATAAAATTTTTATTGGCTATGTTTTTATAATATTTTAATAATATTGTCCAACATTTCGGACCATTTAAATTTGGCCCAATTACAAAGGTAAAAATAAAAAATAAACTATTAATTCAATGACTGATAAAAGAGATGTCTATGATTTTCCAGCCTTTTGGAAAAATAAATGACAAACACCAATTTTAAATTGTATTTAATTGTCATTGTCAATTACTCTCAATCCAAAAAATTTTAGCCTTGAAAATGGGCCAAATTTAAATAGCCCAAAACAATGGACAATATTATTAAAAAATTATAAAGACCTATACCCAATAAAAATTTTATCATTTAACAAAGAAAGGTCAATTAATCTAAAAATATACTATAATATAATTTTTCATAATGAACTTTGGACGATCAAGGATGAACGGTAGCGAAGTGTTCCAGACTTTCTACTTATCATCAGCATTATTTATAGTATAATTCACTTGTGAAAATTTGTGCCTTTTTAGTGCCTGAAACGTGTTTTTTGTATTTTTTAGATTAAACTAAAAATGCAGATATGAAAATTAGTGCACAATTCATTGCGTTTATGAGCTCAATCTGACTCGATTGTCACATATTTTATAGCATTCATATTATATCTAATATAAAATAACTTTCAAACTTAATGTCATTTGGTATTGGTAGTATTTCTAAAAAAAAGGGAGGAACTTCGATATCAATTGTCAATGTATTAGCTGACGCCGGCTTCAACCTTCTAGTACTTGATTTCCAAAGTTGTGCGGCCTAAAGGCCGCACTAGAAAAGATTACTACTACTGCTATGGCTACTAACTATGTATAATTTGTTCGACTCAGCATTTGTACGACTGAACATTTAATCGACAGGGCATTTTATATAAAATAAAGGGCTCTACAATAATTGTATAAAATTAAAACTTCGCGCTGGATGATAATTTATATATTGATTGGCAAATTTTGTTATTGGCTAATTAATTTAAAAAAAACATTTTATACGACTTGGCTTTTAATTTCTATTATTACGTAAAAGTGCCTTTCAAAATCTAATTGTTTATTTAATTAAACCATCTCAGAATCAAAATCATGAATTAATTTGCGGAGTACTTGGCCGAGTACCTCACATGAGATGTAGGGTTGCGTTATGAGCCCCCACCCCCCCTACAAGCAAAGTCCGTCAGTGATCAAGATTTGTTTAACCCCCCCCCTCTTGATTAGTGATGGTCATGGCTTTGAATTTATTTTGACAAATAGCGCAGTCGCGTAGTACTGATAATGCAAGAAATGGTGGAGAAAAAGAAGGCAAATTTTACTTATAAGTGGCAAAGTCGAGAACGCGTCGGACGGGAATTCCGCGTCGGAAGAGTGTCAGTCGCTCCGATAGTCAGAATCCGCTCCGATTTCGCTTATAACTTGGTCAGTCTAGCTTTATTTCTGGGGGTTGCCCCCCCCCCCTTCAGATGAATATAGTATATGGTAAGAAACATTACAACGGAGCAACGAATGTCACGCCATTTGTCGTGTAAATTTTAATGACCGGTGAGACGCGAAAAAATCAATATATTAATATTATAGAAGATAGATTGGTAGATATCAGTGCGGCCTTTAGGCCGCACAACCAGGGAACTAATATAATATGATTTATGCCTACTAACAGTTCAAAAAACAGTGAAAAATCAAGACTCCAATTGGGGGGTGATTTTGGGGTGTTTCATCCACAGTTCAGGTAGGTACTTTTCGAGTTTTTATTTCTGGCCCCATTGAGAATAGGTATACCAAATATAAATAATTCTTTGTAAATTATTTTTCCCAATAGCACAAAGTAGTCAACTTTTTTATTGAAAAATTCAATTTGTTTTTCTTCGAATTTGTATAATATTAAATAATAATGAGGTGCATCATGTAAAACGTAAAAAATCAGAGAAATATCGATAAACATCCATATATTGTCAATGTTTTTAATAATCCGTACATATTTTATGGGCAGGGAGTTGGCAATTTTTTCCCCTACAACAGTATTTTGTAGAGTAATTTTGGAAAATTTCTAATTTTTCGAGTCATAATCACTTATATTTTTTGTCTTTCAATAAAATACTAACTGCCAAGACCGTAATTCCATGTGTAGTTAAGGGTTAGATACGAGCATTAAAATATAAATCTGAAATAATTACAAGATTTGCTTATTTATATGGAACCTCTTTGGGGAAAGGGGCAGCATAAAAATTCGATCAGACCTCAAATAACGACCGATAAAAATATTTTTTCACTACCGTTAAACACCATACCATTGTACTGGGTTACTACAGTATTGCTAATAATTGATGCATAAGTATAATAATTTCATTCTTTACAATAAATGTTGGGGAGAATTACCTAATGTTGACCACTCCAAAAAAATTGAAAATTTCCTATTGCAAAGAGGAAGGTTTATATAGTATAATGACATAATTTTCACAAGCGAAGATATAATCAAAATTTCGAGAAAAATCAATTTTAAAATAGCATAATTTTGCATGTAAAATGCATGTCGAAGCCACGCCCATAGCCGAGGTTATAAATATATGTTACGGTCGCTCGATGCCGAGCGCATTTGTCAGTCGACTGCCGTGCGTATAACATAGTAGGAATTATGATTGCACAAGATTTTTTTCCAAAAATATTTTAAGAATAAGTTCTCTAAATAAATCTAAACCGGGAAAATGTGGGGAAAACCTTGGCCTTGCGGGGCTAAAGCCGCGCGGCCGGTTTTGATGGCGCTAATTACTTTTTTGGGTGGATCTGGCACGGCCAGAATTGGGCTCATAAAAAACCTACCCTACCTTTTAGGTCGTATGTTAGGTTAAAAACCTAACATACGAGAAGGCGCCACCCATCAAGCAAACCGGGATGAAGGCAACCGGGATTTTAAACCCCCAAAAAATCGTCTAAAAACAAAAAATAATCGATGTTACATGTAGGAGAGTCGAGCTGCATCTGCCGGTGCGAAATACTCTAAGTGTTAGGGTCATTCATTACGCACGGACCGACCACAGAATGAGCGACGCGCGGGAATCTCGTTAATTTTACCACTGAATTACATGAAAATTAGCTAACTTCAAAATCGATTTACTCAAAATTTTGATTATATCTTCGCTTGTGAAAATTATGTCAGTATACTATATAAACCTTCCTCTTTGCAATAGGAAATTTTCAATTTATTTGGAGTGGTCAACATTAGGTAATCCTCACCTAAATGTTTAATAAATTCACGATTGAGTTTCCCCCAAAATAATAAATTTGTCATATTTATTTTATATTCAATTACCCATGGTTTTTTTCTGTTGTTGAAAATTTAGCTATCAGAACTTGTTAAAAGGTGTCTGAAAAGTTTTACCAAAAAAGAATTTAAATGATATAGGTACTTCATCAGAACACCGAGTTTCTTGGCTTGTAGTCAGTTACGTTAACCACCATACCACTCTGCTGATGTAATAACAATTGGCAAATAATAATTAATATACTGACGTATTACTAAATTGTTATTTAAATTTAAAAAAATGAATGTCTTTGGATGCGACAGTCTGGAATCACTTCAGAATAAAAAATGTGTAAATTGAGAAAATTGGATGAGTAAAAAAAAAAATTTTTAATTCGTTTATATCGAGGTCAATTATGAAAATATTAAAGTTGCACCAATAGCTTGATAGGGAGGTGGATTCGCAAATAGGGTGCATTTACGGTAATAATCCTCCATTTTCAGTCCCAAAGAGGCGCTATTGATCACCGGCGTCGCTAAGAGACGCTTGGTTGCTAGGTAACATCAGCCCCTGTATGCAGATGTGAAACTTGATTATGTATTTAATGCGGCATTTGGATGTTATCTCGTATCCATTATTATATCTAACATAATAGCGCCAATAAATTATATTGGTTAATTTAAAATTACTCTGTTATTTTATTGGGCTCCGAGAAAGCTATTTTCAATAATCGAATAAGTTTTATTATTAATCACGTGTTTATTACTTTTTGACACGTTCAGATTGATGAGGTAATAAAAATGGTAAACATTCTGAAAATTTAGTATTATAAAAGTGTCGTATTGTTAAAATATTATCCTTCTTCGACAGTGAAGAAACGGTTAAAGAAAGTAATGGTTGCAACAAAACGCACGCGCTCAAGGGAAATATCTTGCAGTGTTTCCTATTTTTCTCTTGTTTCCTATTTGTCACAAAATATTGACTTCAATATAAAATAAAACGATTGGATTTTGCATAAGATGAATATCAGATTTATAAACTGCTCGTCTGTGTAGTCGTGCAAATAATCCACACTTTCTTCCAAGGATCTTCGACATCATATTACACATCCACTCCATCATGCTTTTATGATTCCTTAAGCAATTACACTTTTATTTTCAGACATTCGAAAACTTTTAGCGAGACGAGTTCTCACACCAACAGGTTAAAATGTAAATTTGGGTGTAAAATAATATAATTACCAGTGTAATAATATACAAACACCTGGTTACTTACTTGACTTCTTATTGTGAGTACCTACGGTGTCGGTGTGGGATAAATTTTTGCTCGCTGCAAATATGCCGTTTATTACATTGTGACTCATTTGTAAGGCATCCTAATTAAAACAATTCCATAATAAAATTTTAATTAAAACATACAAGGAAATAAATTAGCAAATGTGCCAAAAATTAGGTGAACACCTTAAAAGCCGACCAATTAGACATCTTTATTTACTGCAGTAGAATTTCTTTCAAACGTTAAGAATTTTGGAAACCAAATAACATGTTGAGTTTAAAATATTGCTTGTTAAAGAATCCCACTTAACACAATTTAATCGACAATTCTTTACAATGAAAAACATCTGTAAAGTTGCAGCAAACCCAAAATAACTCGAAAATTATTCAAAAAATTTTATTTTTATTCGTATCCTGGTTAAACGACTTTCATGATCTTTTTCATTTCTTTATCTTCTTTTAAAAAATATTTAAAATATTTCGTGTTGTGCAAAATTACTTTTCGAATTTGTAACTATTTTCAAAAATAGTTGATAACGATAATCGAGTGGTACCACAATTATGTAAATTATGATTGCGCAAACTTAATTTATTTATTATAATTTAATTGGTAATGCTTAAATTATTCAAATTTTATTGAACGATGTGCTTTTAACGACATGCACGATAAGATGTGTCAATCTTTATTACTAATGAACCATTAAATAGCAAGTTTAATTTTTCGAAATTATCGGTTACGGTATTCCAAAAAATTCTGGATATCACGGAACCTTTCGAACGCCGGTCGTCGCTTGTTAAAAAATTTGATGTGTGGTCTCACGGTGTAAATTAATCGGTAAGTGGGTATTTTACAACATGTTTTTGGCGTTTAGGAAGATTTGTTACGCAAGCTTGGGTCAAAATCAAAAAAAAAACTTATTGCTTTTCCATGTATCTATGATATTTGTCACGTATCAGCGATGACCAGACCGAGTATTAAATTTCAGTTCGCACCCTAAAATAACTTAGCTTTAATATTCGTGTAAACTGAAACTCTAAGACTAATTGGAAAAATTTAAGTGTTTCGATCTGACAACTGTAATCTCTATTTGTTTTTAAACTCATAAAAAATATATAATTAATTTTCTTATCGAATTTTGTATAATTAAAATAAAAAATGTAAGATACTTGATACCGCGTCATTAATCGAAAATTTATTGCTATTTCCATTAAAAGAAGAGGACGATCGGTGGACCGTGAAGCAATAATATTTAAATTTTTTGCATGATTTAAAACGGAAGTCAAAAGTATTAATCAAAATAATATATTTGTCCTATCACACACTGTATATGGTAGAGGAAGTGCATACGATTTGAACCGAAGAGGGTGCCAACAATAAATCTCATTCAAGCATACTTACAATATTTTAATTGGTTGGTTTTTAATTTTGAATTTTTTTAAATGCAGGAAAAAGTGTTCAAATAAAAAATATAAAGTTATCTTGGAAGAAGAATAATATATTATAAAAAACAAAAGAAATTAATATTATTAATTGTTAGGCCTTTACGCCGCACAAAAATGGTCGCCTGGCATGTAATATATTAAAAAAATATATTGTGTAATATTATTTATTTATTCGTGTAGTTTATAACAAATGAAATTGCCACATTATTAGAGAGACTCATCCAATCCATCCAGCCAGGCTACAGCATTGGATGTCAAATAATTTATGCAGCAAGGAGTTTTTGCATGAATGATTCGTTCTTATAAGGTTTATTTTTTGTCCAATTGCATTTGTATTTTTAAAATTACATCTTAAGAAAGAGGAACCTTAGACATACCAAGAAAACGTACTGAAATCAATTTAAAATTAATAGATGACACCGGTACCCGTAGAAATGTAGCAGCTCCTAATTTTCGGAGTAAATCACAGGTCCCTCTGAGAGAGTGTGAGAAATTCATTTTTTCGAACAGTTCCATCTAACGCGCATTTTAAGTGCACTAACAGTTGTGACCCAAAAACAGGCGAACCAAAAACTTGATGTTCGTGCCAAATAGTTTTGGGGAACTAAGAAAATTTTTGTTTAATGCGAATGTAGTTCATTTTTTGCCCAGTTGCATATATTTTTTGAACAGTTCCATGCAAGGCGCATTTTAAGTGCCATTAACAGTTTTGTGACCCAAAAACAGGGGAACCAGAAGCTTGATATTCATGCCAAATGGTTTTGGGTAACTAAGAAAAATTTTATTTAATGCGAATGTAGTTTACTTTTTGCCCAGTTGCATATACTTTTCGAACAGTTCCATCCAACGCGCATTTTAAGTGCCATTATAACAGTTGTAACCCAAGAACAGGCGAACCAAAAACTTGATATTCATGCCAAATGGTTTTGGAGAACTGAGAAAAGTTTTGTTTTACTTATTCATTTTAAAAATTACTAAATACCGCCTCGGGTATTTCATAATTTTTTAAATTTATAATATTTTAGTATTGAGCAAAGTAAATGCAGGAAATAAAGTTTCACTGTGCTTTAAAAATTATATCTTGCAAATGGCGTCCAATTTCTGCCTCGCACAAACGTCTGCCCTCTCTAAAACGTTTTCCATGACGGTTCTTAGAGTTGCTTGAGGTATCCCCAAGAAACGTAATAAGGAGCCGACAACTCTTTCTAATTCTTGAAATCCGACTGCACATTCTAATCTCTGAACATAATCTTTGGACTTTAACTGTTCCACTAACAGCATTTGGTAAGGATAAAGATTTCACAATTTTAGTATACTCCGGAGCGGAGCCCAGGAGATTCCAACCTGTTCAGATCGCTTTCGCATTAATGTGGTCGAGTCTTCTTCAACACGTTCCTTTATACACTCCACTGTGGCTTCATTCCTAATGGAGCGAGATCTACCAATACGTGGAAGGTTGATAACTGAACGCTGGATCTCAAAATTTTTTCTCCTTCTTTAAATTAATTTAGGTTTGCACCTGTATTTGCTGATTTTCTTCGAACTGAGTTGGCGATGACCAACTATCCCGCCATTGCTTTGGTGGTCTTCCAGGTGGTCTGGTCCCACGAGATATCCCGTCTCTTATTACTCTTCGGAGTCTGCTGTGTTTAGTCTTTGTGGAGATCATCTGACTATGTCCTGAGTGTCGCACTCACTTCTGATATAATCACTTCTAATTCGGTCGGCGCAAGGTCCTGCCTGTGACAGATCTTAATATTTTCATCTCTGATGTTCCGAGAGTTCTTTTTGTTTTATTTATATCTGATCTTGTTTTATATCATGTTTTATATGTGCATACCCTGCTTTGGGTTTTTAGATATTTGTTGTTCCATATCAGGTCCCTCATGCAACCGGACATTATTGCAGCCTTACCCACTTGTCTCATCATTTGTTCATAAGCACTACCATTTCCTGCATTTTCTATTACCAAGTACTTGAAGGTGCGGACCTGCTTGATTGTTCTTCCTCCAATTGAAACTTACACCTTAAAGTTCTTTCGATGTAGTTAGACACTTGTTTTTTTCTCCTGAATACTTAAGAACTTAAGGTCTCAAGGCGACTAATAAAACGTCTAATCATTGATTCGCTAGGAGAATTGCGCACATCGAAATGGCAAACATTAAAATAAAATTATGGATTACTGATTTTGATACTAAAATTTCACTATTTTCGTTCGGTGTTCAGTCGAGTACTTTTCGATGGTGAATCTCCAAGGATTTCTTTATAAAAATGTTTAACAAATTCAAATAATAATTAATTTCTTTTTAATTTAATAAATTTTGTAATTCTTTCGTGACTTTTGGCCCACCCCATGGCAGTGAATTACCCAGCTCATCATGCAGTCGAATATTAACTATTAAAATAAACTTTAAAAATTATCCAGTTACGTAAACAAAAAAAATTAAAATATTTTGTATTTATGAGCTTTCAGTAATATTTATTGTTATCCCGACATATTGGTGTAGACTGAATATATTAAATTACTACTAGAATATTCGAAAAAATTCGGCATTATATCATAAAGTGAAATTCAGAAAATTGAACACAAAATTGTAGATTTTGAACTGTAAATGTAAATTAACAAAAAAATTAAAGGAAAACAATCAGGATAAACTTCAAAGCATTGAACTAAGGTGTTAAAAGCATGCAATATTATTTTGAAGTTCATCCCGACTTGGTTCATTTTATTTTTCTTCTCATTATTACGATATTTTATTTTAATCTATTTTTAAATGCATATCATAGGTAATTTTATTGTTAATGTATAATATATTGTTGAATTTTTCTTCCATTTAATACATGATTTAAATAATATGTTTTCTTACTTCTCGTGTTTGTTTTTGTATAAAATTTGAATATTTTAATTAATTCTTGCTTTAATTAAGTCTTGATTAACCGGAAACAATAAGGCGGTACACTATTACTTAAAACCTTCAGTCAACACGAGCAGAGCTTTATATGAAAATTTTCCTGTAAAACACAACTCGCGGTCCTCGTAGATATTAAATGCGGCCCGCTTAAACCTACCTTCTTTTCCTGGAGTAAAAAGAAATATTTAACAGCAGTGTTTATTTTGTTGTTAAATAAATAAATCATACCTACTGGTAACTCGTAGTTCTGGAGAAAACATTCTCAACTGAAGAATAAAAAATAACGCAAAGATTTGCGAGAAAAAATTAAGAATTTGTTGTATAACGAGTGAAAAAAGAGAAGAAAAAATGAAAGCGAAGATATACATTAATAAACAAAATGAGTTAAATAATATTTACATTATACATTGTTTATGATCTACAACGGAAGTGAAAAGAATATTAATCAAATACATTTACCCTGTCAAATATTGCATTATTATTATTACGAAGGAAGTGCAGACGATTTGAGCGTTGAACCAACGGGGATCTTAGCAATAAATTTTGCCAGGAAAAATTAGTAATATTTCAATATGACTAAAATTCTAAGTGTAGTTTAAAAATAAAGAAGAAATGAAGATTATATTTATAACTGAAAACAATAAAAATAGAATTACCATTGGGAAGAACTCGAAAAGAGAAGAAAAACAAATTTTATTACGTTTGTAAATTCTGATTTTTTTTTATCGAAACTTGTAATTGTAAAGTAGAGAAAAATTGAGAAAAATAAAAACAAAGATTTGGAAAGAAAATTGCAAAATATAGAAATCAATAATTATTATTGAATTTAATTTTTACGATATCAAAATGTTATTTTTTGGAATTTTCAATGGCCATGTGAAATAACTTATGCTTTTAAGTACGTTTCTTCACAAGAAAAATTTGCAAATTTAAATAAACATTTCAAGAAATTTAAAAAATGTTCAATGATTTTATATTGCCAAAACAGCGGAAATTTCAATTTCTGTTAAAAGGAATTAAAATTTTATTGCATAATAAATAAATCAGTAGAAACGAAGACAAATATATTTAATTTATTTAATAGTAGGCAAATTAATGAATAAAAAATTATAAAAAGTATAAATTGATGTTATAATTACGATTTTTATAATTTGTTTTATAACAAAGAGACAAGAATAAAAAATAAATAGTCGAGGAAATGAACATTTTTAGCTTGCAAAAATTTCCGACACGCTGAAATTCAGCAGACATATATTTGATTGTCTTAATGAACCCCCAGAGTGCCATAAAATCTCCTGTCAGCTTCTCCCTCAAATGGAGATTTTTAGTTCCTCTAACGTGGTTTTTCACCTATAACTCGCTTTTAATTTCATTTTTACGAAAAATTATCAAAATTTATCAAAATTTACAATAAAACAATTTCAGAATTCAATTAAGATGAAATGTAAGAAAATTTGATTATAAATAAAAATTATTCAAATGCTCGTTACAATTTCAATTCTTTACAATAAAATGCATTTTGTCTTTCTTGGATTGATTTTTATTTCAATAATAGAATGACTTAGCAAACTTTTTTCTAAGTTCTTTAAGTTTGATCTGATGAAAATTTCCCATCAAAATAAAATTAAGAGAATTATTGTCAAAAATCATGGCGGTGGACAAAAATTCTCAAGTGGGTAAGAAACCGACAAAGGATTTTAGTAAAAGTTTCTAGAGGTTGATTTGGATACTCAAATACACATGTTTTTTTTCCGCAGAGACCTGGAATTTCTGGCATAAAGGAGCTCAAAACATAGCTAGAAATACAATAGAGTTTAGATTATTTAAAAATAATTGTGATGTGGTTGAAAAATAATAAAAGTGATTCAGAATGTTATAATTTATAATAACTAACCAGTCGGAAGACTAAATGTAGGAAGACCCAAAAAAATATGGAAGGACCAGAGGTGACGTAACGGGCCAAAGCCTAAAACATGAAGAAGAGGAAGATATGTACCTAATTATTAATACGATCACGAACTTGGAATTATATTCCAGTAGCTTACAAAATCTCCAAGCGTACAGACGTCTTCGCATTTGATTTATAACGTGAAATTATTTAAGTAAATAATATGTTTAATTTTGAGTTTTTGGTTTTGATCTTAGTTAGTGCATTTTAATGGAATTTTAATCAATAGGACTAAAGAATGGGGCTTAAGAAATTCTAGTGAACTTTTCCGAGAAAAGTAGCAAGAAGTGAGAGAAGAACATGAGAAATTGGAAGCAGGAGACTGGGAAATTGAGAGACTGGAAGAACCAGCAAATAATCAAGATGAAAGAATAGTTGTACTCGAAAGACAATTGGAAAATATAAAAATGAGAAGAAGGCAGCTAATGTTAGCATTAAGAATATGCCACTGGGAGGAATTGTAAAAAGGAGAACAGCAAGAAAACTTCTTAAGAAAAGAAATCCAAGTGCAGATTAACGTAATGGATGCGTTAGAAATAGGAAGAAAAATAATTGTGGAAAAATTGAGTTAAAGCACATAAAAAATAAAAGTAATGGTAAACAAAAGAAAACTAACAGATTTATATAGAGCACGGCATATCCAAGAAGGACGAAGATATCCAAGTAAGATGTGGGAATTTACTAGGAATAAAATGAAGGAGGGAAAGAGAATAAAGATGGAATACCAGAAATCGGAGGGGGGTATGGAATACCCCTTTATGTTGTAGCTCTGTGTGTTGTATTTGTAGCTACCAATTTTTTTAGAACTTCATTTGCCATAGCGACTCTTAACTTGTTTCAGGGGAGGGTAAAATATTTAAAGAAAAAGGATAAATATAAATTTACTATATTTTCCTTTGCTTCTTCAAATAAAATTATTTTGATAGATTTTAGATGGGAGAATACGTTCCTTTGCGTCCCTTAGTGCAAGCCGCCACTGCTAGATTTGTAAATTTAAATCTAAAACGCAAATAATTCGTTATAGAGTTTTGTAATAAATAGATTTTACAGTTGAGAAAACAAAAAAATAAGGATAAATACAAAATGTAAACCAAAATTTGAAACTTTGCTATAAAATAAAAAGAAGAAAAACAAGAAAAGAAGACGAAGATTTACAAATAAAAACTTGCAAAAATAAAAATTAATTTAATAATTTTGAAAAGCAGAAGACAAATTAATATTGCGAAAAATATGATTTTTTTTTGTGGGCGCAGATGTCAGTCCAAATAAATTGGACCACACGTGTGGTAATTTCATATCATCGTTAGATTTACAAGATGCGAAAATGCTCATCTTATCACAGGAGCACTCAGCTTTTTTTTGATACTTAAGGAAATGTTTTAAAGTCAAGATAACTTTTTTTAGGCAGATGCTTCAACGCAGATGTTCAAAAGTGCTTTATTATCCAAAATGTGTAAAACGGCGTGCGTCAACTACAAAAAGCGTTAACGAGACCACTTCGACACTTGTAATTTAAGTGACACGTCCCACATAATTGGTTTAATTATTATCTGCATTTATAACACTTAGGGTAGGTAGCTTAAGAATTTTTTCTGCAATTTTTCTTAAAAATTTAGCGCTTTGAGAGACGGGACCACCCCGTAGCGTGGTCGCAATACCTCGACTTGGCTGAAAAGGCAAAATCAAATTTAAAAAAAATTTTATGCTTGATGGTGCTTAGCCAACTAACACACCAAGCCACCTATACTTATAATTTTAAAACTCTGCAACATTGTAGTTTTAATTTACATTAAAAATACAGCAAATTACTTAATTATCCCTTATACAATGTTTAACATACCATCAGCGAGGAAGTAAATGAATAAATTGTTGTACTTTACATTCTGTGCATGTTACAAATTACAATTTAATTACAACTTGTTTGTATCATTCAAATAATATCCATTAATGCAATTTTCGTTTAAACCTGACAAATTATGGGTAATTAAACTTTAAACAACTTCAGGATGTAAATTAAATATTAGAACGATTAACTCCCCCCCCTTAAGTTTATCGTTCTGGCTTATTCATAGAGTTCAAATGTTCGATTCCCATGGAGAACTGATTTTTTTATATAAGAAATTGTGTTTATTTTAGAAATAAAACCTCAAGCTGTCGTTAATTTTTTACCCGTGCCAAAGTTCGATTATTTTATGCTGGTATAATCTAACTTCCTTCTGTACAACTTAAAAGCACTTAAAATAGACGACGACAGATACATAGTAGTACATGATAAACACTCTTAAAAGATTCTGACAAGTTCCCGTTTATTTATTACATAAAATTATACGTAAATATATAAAAAGTATTTTTTTCAAAACTGTATCCGAATTTTTTGCCATTTTTATAGCAGGATATTTTTTACTTCTTTATAAGGTCATAAAGTAACACGAACAAACTGAGTCTCAAAAGCCCAGCACAATTTTGCAGATTTAGCGGTAGATCGAACGTCATTTGGGGCTAAGGGGCTCACTTTAAAAAGCTGAAAGCGTACTTTGCGCTTTTGAACTGGTCGCTATATAGTCCTCTTAGGACCACCAATAAAATCATTGCTTCACAGCGACTGTCTTTTCGGATACGTGCAATACATTTCTATGCGATGTTCGTGTAATTTCAGGGATTAGAAAATTATGCTCCTTCAAGAATTTTTATTACAAAAAAGTAACCGTCATTTCAACTTAAAAAAGGCAATCTTTTATTTTTTCAATATCGCAAGTGGCATCCGCGACGAACACGGTACGAGTGCGAATCGCGAGAGCAATATTCTAAATTACAAAAAAATGATAACACGGTTTATCGTTAAAGCAAAAGTTTTTGTCGACTAAAATTAATACAAGATTGTGTAAGAGAAATTGATTAAAATTCATGGCATCTTTTATAAACAAAATTTAAATTAACTCTCCACAAAATTCGCTACTAAAGATAAATTTAGTGGGATTATTATAGGAAGCGTTTTCCACTTAACGTTAAGTGCATCAATTTCCGTTCATAAACACAAGTCTTATATCGCCATCAATCTTCTTTTATCCATACAGTAAAATTTGATTAACAAAGATGTTGATTTTTTAAATGTATTCACGTGTATCAAAATTGGATATTTGAAGCATCAGCGACATGTTTTTTACAAGCCGTAAATTTTTCCCGGGGCTGATTATTTGTAAATATGACGAAATGCACTTTAAATCTCATAAGCTTCAAAAATATATAACCACGCTTAGTTTAATTTTACGCCAAACACTATAATCACTTTTTTTAAATAGCAATCAGCTTTAAATAGATTAATTATTGTTTGCTTATACATTTACTTCTAAATATTTTTATCCGATTTATTTGGTTACATTAAGCGTTGGTGTTGAAAGAATTGGTTTTTTATCGGTTTCCTGACATTTGCACCAAATTGCTTGTACTTAGCAGTGGCGGTTTGTCTTTGAGTCCGCAGCGTCGCGCGCCCACTTTTTCCTCATTGATTTAAGTTATGTTTCCCAACTCCCCCTTTCTGAAGAGAGTGGTGGTCCGGACTAGGCCATATTCTGTTAAGACTCATCCGGATGTTGTACGGGAGCATATACTGTACTTGTCAGAGGCGATCTTTTTGTAGACTCAGATAAAGTTAGTACGAAAATTTGAAGAAATTGATTGTATATGCAACAAATTACTAAGAAATGCAGAATTTTGGATCAAGTATTGCAGATGTAAGTACTACTAGTTTATTTTGCTGCGAATCATAGCATCCCCAATCGAAGAAAACATTTTTAATTAGATCCATACATAAAGTGGTAAAAATGGCTTCCTTATGAAATTAAAATTTACCAACAACTTGGTGAAGACGATTTTGATAGAAGATTTCAGTTTTGTGAACTGATGTCCAAGAAAATAAAGGATCTAGTAAAAACTATTTGCATCGGCGGATTTGTCAACAAATACAATTGTAGGTATTGGGACAATAAAAATCCCTAACATGTGTCAAGAAGATCATCTAATACAGTTCTTGGAAATGACATTATTGAGTCAATTTTTATTGAAGGAAACCTTAGCGGCCTAATGTATCGCAATCTATTAGAAAATGAAATTGTCCTATTGTCCGTCGGTCTTTGGAAAATCAACTTAATAAACAATGAGATGTTCTCCTAGATGAAAATAATGTACATTTTCAACAAAATGGAGCACCCCCATATTACGCATTAAATGTTCGACAATGGTTGGATGAAACATTTTCTGGCTAATGGATTGGCAGGAGAGGTCCAATAGAATGATCATCATCATCAAATAGGTAATTCATCCATTGTTGAATGTAAGCCCCCCTAAATTCATGCCATTCTTCTTTGTCCTCTGCTGTTCTCATCCAGTTTTAATCCACGTGTCGTTTTATGTCGTGCGTCCATCTGGTCTATGGGCGTCCTATTACTTCGTTTGTGAGCTCGCAGTATCCATTCCATTTTTTCTGGTCCATTGATTGTTTCTTGTTCTGGCTATATGTCCTGCCCAATTCCATTTTAATTAACCAATCCTTTCTACTACGTCGTCGGTTACCATGGATTTTTTTCTCATTTCAGTGCTTTTTAGGCAGTCCTGAAGAGTGATATCCAATATACACATTTTTCTTTTCTATTTTCTGTTCTTCAATTTTTAGACCTTCCTCATTGCCGAATTCGTTGGTCATGTACTTTGTCTTGGTCATGGTCTGTAGTTCTATCATTTTTGACACCACATCATCTGAAAAACATAAATGGCTTAGATTTTCGCCATCGAGCCTTATTCTTTTGCCTTCCCAATCTAGTTCTTTAATCATATTATTATTATATTATTATTATATTATTATATTATATTATTATTATATTATATTAGCCAGTAGATATTATCTATCTGTGTAAAGAGTTTGGGTGATAAGGAGTTGCCTTGTCCTCGCCTCTATTAATTTTGATTTTTCTTCTTTTTCTTTTAAGATTTACTTAAAAAGTAGCGTTTCTATAGATGTTTTGTATAAAGACCGCCCATATCTCCAACAAATCGAATGTTTTTTCGTAATCTACAAAGTCTATCCATAGTACAATATTGTATTAATTTGCCTTCTCTATTAAGATTCTCGTGACTTGTAGAGGGTCTCAAATGCTACACCCTTTTCGAAAGCCATCCTATTGTCTGGGTTGATATTGAACAAATTTATGTATTAACCTCCCTATGTCATTATTTTTGAAAGAGTTTATAAAGAACCGATAAAAACCTGATTGGTCTATAACATTATAATTTTATTTTATCTCCTTCTTTAAAAAGCAGCATCATAACTTCGTTGTTCCATTCCTCGGGTATTTATCCTTCATCAAGACATACATTGTATAGTGTTTCTATAGTACTTTTAGAACTGGTATTTCTCCGAATTTCAACATTTCCACCTCAATCCCATCATCCCCGGAGGTGTGTCCATTTGTCGTTTTGCATAGCGTATTTGCTATTTCATAGGATTTCAAGAGAAGAAGAGCGGGAGGCCCAGAAGCCCTCTCTCTCACACCATCAGCCCCCCTTGACAGCACAAAGTGACCTCTCTAGTGAGAGTAGTGAGGAACATAAGCTTACAACCATCACCAGTAGCTACTCCTATCCCCCCTCATGAGTATTTGTCTCGACAGAAGAGAGGTCCCCTGGAAAAGAGCACCCGGGTCAACCCAAGCCTCTCTTAAGATCCCAACCAGAGGACGTACGCGGAGGTTATGCTTACGCTGAAGACTTATTAGAAAAGTCGCAGGAGAGTTTGAAACGATTACCCTCTCCCAGAAAGAATCAATGAAAGTCTTACGAATGGAAGCGGACACAACACGAGAAAAACTGGAGAGCAAGGTCCCAGTTAAGGAATAGAAACAGACAGCTTAGCGAAAGCGGTAAATTACCGTTAAGCCAAATGAAGCCTGATGAAGAGTTTATGAGTCTTCGTCTATCTTTGTCTGTTGTTCCTTGTGGTGGTATTATTTCGGTTTCGTATAAAGATTGGTAGAAATCTTCCACCAGTTGAATTATTTGTTTATTTTGTATGATTAATTTTTTTTTACTTCCTTCGGAAGTTTTAATGGCCGATAGAATGGCTAGCAAGGTCCTCGATTTTACGCCGCTTGATTTTTTCTTTGGGAACATTTTTGAAAACGATAGTTTACAAAACTCCTCCTGAGAATCTTCTACAGCTGAAAAAATAGGTTAACACAAAAATGTAGGCGGAAGTCCGCGAAAAGTTCCAAAATAGGTTGGACTGTTGTTTGGCCAATTACGGAAAACATTATGAAAATGTAATTTTGTGAATTTTCTAAAATTTCAATAATATCCGAAAGGGATCCACCAAATTCAATTTTTAACGTGGATGAACGAAGATCCTTTCCACCTTTAAAATAATGTATCCCAAGTAGAGGTGCAATTTAAAATTTCAAAGTAGGGGTAGCTGGTGGAAAGGGGGTTTCTAATGCTGCGGGTTGCTCAGTGGAGGCAAAATCGTGATACACAATTATTCTTTTGCTCTCGAGCCACTCTTGTCTTATACAAAAGAATTCGGAAGGGTGTTTTTAGGTAAATAAACCAAACGGATTTCAGAAAACTATTCACAGTTACTAAGGTTTTCTTTGGTAAAGCAATTTACCAAAATTTATAGTATTTAACTAAAAATAATTTTACCTGTCTCTGGACCTGTCTAATATTTACAATTCATTTAAAAGCGTTTCGTCTGGTGGAAATTTAAGGTGAATATTTCGCTAAGCCAAACATTTGAAGGGTAGATATCTTGTCAGTCGAAAATATCTTCGGGGTTTGAAACGTCTCGCTAGGCCAAACGTCTCGGAGAGCTGTCTTATCTGCCGAAAGCATAAGCAGGATTAGCGTGTCATATCTGCCGAAAACACACTTGGATGGGAAACAAATGACTCGCTATGCAGAATCATCTTGGAAATTTAAGGTGAATGTCTTGCTATGCCAAACATTCAAAGGACAGATATCTTATCAGCCGAAAATATCTCTGGGTTGTGAGACGTCTCGCTAGGCCAAGCGTCTTGGAGAGTTTTGTCTGCTGAAAGCATAAGCTCATGTCTGCCGAAAACACACTTGGATGGGAAACAGAAGGCTTGGACCAAATGCCTCGTCAACCTGAAGCATTGGTGGGTCGAGTGTATCTTGTTTGCCGAAAATTCATCTCCCACAAACTATGAGTATACGTTGGGGGGATACAACGTAGCTGAAGATTTTTGCAAAATTTTCGAGTTAACGTTAAAATGCAGCGGAAAATTTTAAATATTCTTCGGAAACAAACGTCCTCTAACTAATTTAAATAATATTGAATAAATTCAATTGTAAAATTTAAAAGTTATCTACTGCATAATTTCAATCATACCAAAATTTTATTTATTTACTGTATTGATTTTGAACATCTCCCTCGCTATCTAAACCGACATGTGTTTGTTTTTCTCAAATTGACTCAAAAAAAGATATTTCGACCGGCTTCAGTTGAAATTAACACTCGGTATAGGTATGGTGACCATATGTACTTATTTTAATAGGACAGTACTCTTTTTTAGAACGATGTCCTATGTACTTAAAAACTTCTCCAAGTACTTACAAATAATGTACTACTTATTTTTTGTACACCCGCCGGGGGGGGGGGGGTGCCACCCGACGCTGCCCAAAACCTCATGGTTGTTTCCTTCAGTGCAACCCCAGAAAAAAAAAGGTCATCAATCGTAATCGTCGTATATTTAGGTACGCCGCACAGTGTGGTGAAATGGGGTTTTTGTGGACAAACGGTTGCTGAGCCTTCAATTTTAGGGCAAATAATCTGGAAGTTGTCTTACTATATCCTTAATCCTTATCCTTAATACTTAATATATATATATATAAATGGATGTATGTGTGTATGTATGTATGTTCCCTATAGACTTCTAAACCGTTTGACCGATCGGAACCAAATTTGGCACAGTTATTATGTAGGTCCCTGCGCATGTTTTTGTATTGAAATAGTGCAAAAATTCGCAAAGGAAAGGAAAGTTGATTTTGAGTAGCCTGCCTTCCTTTAAGGAATCTCGATAATCCATTCATGCGCGTCCCTATGGGACGCGCATGAATGGATTATAGAGATTCCTTAAAGGAAGGCAGGCTACTCAAAATCAACTTAAAAACAATAATGAATGCTGTAAAACTGTCAATCGATCGACAATGCAAATACACGTGCACGTGCTTTACGTTTCTATTTGACCAATCTTAACCAAATTTGGTGTAGAAGTTATTTACAACGCTACGAAAAACATAGGCTACTTTAGTACCTTGGAGTGAGGCCGAAGGCCGAACAACCACATCCGACACGGTCTAGATGGCTAAATGCGGTCGGTAGGCCGACTGTGCCAGCTAGTCCTTAATAGAATAGAAGAAAACAATAATTTTTGTGTTTTCCCACAGAATATTGCATATGCCACGATTCGAAATGCTAAAGTTCATCATTTTAAAATAGTTTTCAATTGTTTTTAATATCTTTCTGTATCGTCCGTTCTGCTTATGTATTGTTTAGTACATGGGAATTTGGGAAAAATTTATTGATTTGTTAATCCAATAATACTTTCGGTAAAAATTGGACAAGTCTCAGTAAAAACGCTCTTGTGTTCGCATCTGCAAGTATCTGCAGCTGAAATTTGGAGGGCAAGTACTAGAGATACCAATGATACCACAAAAAAAATTTCGGTGTGTCTCATGCGTTCTCACACAACTAAAAGTTTAAGAGAAGTTAACATTTATAAAAATCGAGTTTTTAGGTCGAAATTAGGTCTACAAACCGTTAAAAATGTAATTCTTTGTTTTGTTTTGGCACTTGTGTGCTAGTAACGAGAAACATAAATAATATTTCAACTTGAAAACTGAAAAAAATCAATGTATTTCCGTTTTTAAGCAAAGTTAAAGTACCTATGTATAAGGTACATATAGTTATGTATATAAAAAAGGTTGATTTGGCCCATTTTTTCGACACTTTCCAAGAGCAGTTTCTATGATTTTTTTTGTATTCCTAAATCCATGGGATGTTCCTAGCAAGAAACTATTATTAAACAGACCAAATGAATTACTTTAAAAATCACCCTTTGTCCGCCTCCACCACACTGTGCGCCGTTGACCTTTTTTTAGGTATTTACCGTGTTTCGCCGAAATGTACTTTTTTTTCATAAAAATAATATGGTCACCATAGGTATAGGATGTATTTTATTGGCCATTATTTACAGAAATAATTTTTTCTTATGGTTAATTATTATCTATTAATACCTAATCGGCTAATTTATAAACAAATAATCAAGAATGTCACTTATTCAAAGACTTCAAAAAGTGCAATTTATTATAAATAAGTTTAATTATGATAAAATTAATAACCATAACTGGATGTAACAATAAATTAAAATGTATTGTATTTGATCAGAACTTAGCTTAATCATAAACATTGTATAAACAAATAAATAATATAAATAACAAATTTTAAAAACATTAAAAACAATTACAATTTTAACCCATAAGATGAAACAATTCATTCATAATCGCTACCGTGATGGGCATTTATTATTAAGTTTAATAATAAATTAAAGATGACATTTTCATGTAATTACTAAACGACATTAAATTATTAATTTGATATGGTTACTAAATTATTAATTAACTCTTTTTAATGAATTAGTGCATGATTGGTAGAAATGGTCTCTGTAGAAATATATTGAAAAATAAAAAATTAACCAATAGGATTATTGTTTTCAATCCGTCAGCTGAAGTTTCACAATTCCCACGGATTTTCCTAACAATTTCAATTTTTCCTGTTTTACTTGCAAATACGCCCCTCCTGCCAAAATACCACGAGTCGCAACTGATACTCAGACTTGGACTATAATTTGGGCATTTCAATTTTGAAAATTAAGTGAACAAATGATGGTGTCGCCCATAGCCCCGATTGACATTATAACGATGCATTACAGCGGTACTGTAAGTTCCAACCGTTGTTGATAAACACCCAAAGGATCAAGCGTTTTGCTATTAACCCTGTAATTTTCAAAAGTTATCTCTGTATATACGTTAACAAAAGTTGGAGTTTTCGCCACGCGCAAACCCTAGGGGTGTCACATACAAGCATAACAAAAGAGCGGAACAATACCCCAGACGATTGACAGCCCTAAACTCATTATTGTAACAAAAGACTGTCATTGCCTGCATAAAAACCTCATTAAATTTGGTTTCCCTCGTTATAACTTAATAACATGCGATGCGGTTTGTTCCCGTAGGAAATACAAAATTAAATACAATTCAGATTTTATTAAACGGCGATCCCAATGGCCCTTTGAATTTCGAAACGGATGTGCAAATTTATCGGTGTAATCACAGTGTATATGCAAAATTTAAATTGTAATTATTTTCATTCACCATTTCCCTGGAAGGTGAATAATTGTGAACGTCAGTTTTTTTCGTTATTATAATAATAACAACAATAAAATTTTTAAAAATGATTGATCGTTTCATAAAAAACCTCGAATATAATACAGGGTGGATTCATATAACCACCCTACCGTTTCGATCTCGGATAATATTAAAATTAGCCAATCGGTTACGATGAAATAAAAATTTTGTATTTCGATAAGGACCGAAACTATTAAGAAAAACTTTTTTCAGAAAAATGTGCAATAATGACGGAACATTAAGTTTGGAGCAACAAAAGAACGTTCAGCGTGTGACTTTTGGACAATAATGTGTTGTGCTGTAAAATTTTAAAATAACATTTAAAAGCGTTTAATTTTGTATGGGGTATACAAACCGAAAGTCGAGATCCAACAAAAGATCGATTTTAGCACTGAAAAGGTACCCTTTCCGAAATTAGTTGCCCGAAATGCATAAAAGATAAGCGATAACCAATAAAAATGCGATTCACTTTACCATAAAAATTCTTTAACTAAATCTTGTTAGTAAGGTTTGCCTATTACAAATTTCATGTTGTGTTAACTTATATCGTGTAACGTTTCACGTAAAGTTTACCGTAGTGTCTTTAACGAAACATAATAATGTGACGTATAAGGTTAACTGAATTTTCTATTTGAAATAGGGAGGATCGAAACATGCAATGATGTTCATCGATCCATGAAGAAGTCATCTGTTGTTAACAATTATAGGCAACTTAGTGACACAATGCAGCCCTTACCATATAATAGAGTGGATAATGCACTGACATTATACGCTATATTGTATGCTTCAAAATTAATCGCTTGTGAAATATAAATTTATTTGATAGTTAATGGATGCTCTTAGTTAACAATGATTTCATTTGTTTCGTTACCTAACCAACATCAAATGTTGATTTGTTTAATCAACTATTGTTGTGTTAATTTAAAAATGGCGCCAAAATATTTATACCGACATACAGTGGGCGCTACAATCGTTTTAAAACGAAACAAGGAATTTTTTTTGAGCAAAACAAAAGCTCGAGTCTTTCGAGTATTTTGTTATTAGAAGTTCACGCCATTTAAAATAGTAAATTATTAGTTTCTTAATCAAAAAGTTGTGACTGAGCTCAAGTTAATACAAAATCATATTACAATCAAGAAAATAAATAAAATTTAAACCTTTCCTGCTGGTTCGCAGAAATCTCATTAACGTAACTTGATTGGTATAAGTATGACCGTAATGCATTTAACAATACGATTAATTCATTGCCTGACACTGATTAAATTTAGCGTGAAATTATTTTTTGTTTCATCATAATTGCAAGTTGCATTTTGTTTCAACTTCAAGTTTTCGTACTTCTGAAAGATCAAACTATTTGGAATTTTTTTTCTTAAATTCTGTATTTTGAAAGTTAGGTAGCACCCACTATTTCGAAATTTATTTTTTAATTTTAAGAGGCATCTCTGCAAGAAAACTTAAACTCGTGCGCAGTTTCTACAATTTCCTGTTCATAACAAACCTCAACTTGCGTGCTAGTATGTTAGGGGTCACCACCAACCGAAACACTGATGTAGAGATTCGCTGAAAAAATCTTCGATCTCATATTTACCAGATTGGGCGTAGACGCATTTGATGTCAAGCGCACAATAACAGATATAAAACTTATTTTGCTTCTTGGTTGCAACGCAGCAAAAATTGGATTATAAAATAACATCACCGTGTATATTTAGTTGCAGTCGTTTCAGGGACTTTGTAAAAGAAAAACATTCCCTGCATAACCCCACCCTCATACATCTGTGCGTCAAAACAAACTGCTTGTAGTATATACGGATATGTCTTATCTAGTAAACATAAGATCGATGGGTAATTTTTTTTCAAGTGAAAACTACTTTTAAATAGAAAAAACACCTTGTAATGACTGAAAGTCGACTAAAAAATAGTTTTCATTGTGACTATTTATTTCTATTAAAACATAATTTTAAATATTCAAAACCTAGTTTGCTCTTGTAAATTGGAAAATGGGAAAAAATTTTTTACACCCTAAAAAGTATTTATTTCTATTGAAAACCACATTTTACACATTGAAAATGTCAGTTTACCCATTTAATACTTACTTTTCCCTAAAAAAAAAAATAGTTTTTCTATTCAAAATTGTTTTTTGAAAATCTGCAAAAATGGGTTCCCTTGTCGAAATTAATCAAAACCTAAGCTTTTTGTACTGAAAACAATAATTTATTTCTATTAAAAACCTTTTTTTTTGCTTTTCCTGGAAAAATTGTTTTTTACGTTTGAAGATCTTCAAAACACATATTTTCTCCTTTAAAATTTGCTTTTAGTTCACAGAAAATGATTTGATTACTCGTACCTAGGTACTTCAATTCGGTAAAAATTTATGTTTCCTTTTGTATTGACAACTATTTTTTCCCATTACAAACTTCATTTTACATATTCAAAAATCAATTTTTTTCCTTTAAAACTCCTTTATTTTTTGTATAAAATGAATATTTACATCCTAAACAATATTTTTTTATATTGCAACCAACTTTTTTATAATTCTTAATTTTACGTATTAAAATCTATTTTTCTCTTTCAAAACTTACTTTTGACTTACAAAATAAGCGCGGTTGTTTCTATCCAAAATTGCTTTTTACATACTTTTGTATTGGAAACTAATTTTTTTTTAATTTAAACTATATTTTACATATTCACAACCTACTTTTTTCCTAGAAAATATGCAATAAAAAATGTTTTTTTTCGTTCACAATTCGCAAAAATTGTTGAAAATTTTCACTTTGAATTGAAAACAATTTTTTTTATTAATAACTGCATTTTACTTGTGAAAGTTAATTTTCTCTTTAAACCCTGCTTCCATTTGCAAAAAAAGGGGTATTTTCTATTCAGAGTTACTTTTTCCATGATAAAAATTGTATCTGTATGCTTTTTCTCGGGAATAATAATAATAAACCAAAAAATAAAACAATGAGGATGCGTTTTGAACAAATAATTAGACAGAAGGTGGTGTTCTAAGACCGCACCGATTAGTGATTGCCCAGGTTGTGCGGCCTAAAGGCCGCACTGAGAGTACGGATTATCTGCTCCATTTAAAGTAACAGACAGACAGATACACACACACACACACTGATACATTTAGGCTGAATATTAACGACATCAACTGCTAATGGAAGGCTCTCCGGTTCGACTCCGGATACAGTCTAAAATTTCTTGACCATCTTCCGTGCTTCGTCGAAAAGCATGTAAAGCTGTCGGTTCCTCTGTGTTTAATGATTTGCCATCATAACAATAAAAAGCAGGGTCAGGCACATCGAAAGCAAGCCTATATCAATCTACCTGATGTAAAACTCACTGTTTTTGAACATTCTTCAATTAGTTCAGTCAAATTTATTTTTATATCGCAAAAATCTAATTTTCTTTATCTAAATGGGTCAAAATTGAAGATTATTTGGATTGAAAACCAATTTTTTATTAAAAACTGCATTTTACTAATAAAAAATTGTTCTTATAGTTTGCTCTTTAAATCTTTGCAATAAATGATTCTTTTTGTTCCAAATTGTTCTGTACATCCTAAAAAATGGTTTTCCTTGAAATTGTACGCCGGAGAATTTCCTTTTTCTTTGCAGAAAAATGGATTTTTTATATCCTAAAACAGAGTTTCTCTTATCGAAATCTATCAAAATTTAAGTGTCTTTGTAGTGAAAACTATTTTTTTCTGTTAAATCTTGCATTTCACGTATTAAAATATATTCTTCCCATTTAAAACTTGCTTTTCACTTCCAAAACAAGTTGGTTTTCTTATACAAAATTGCTCTTTACATGCTACAAAATAGTTTTTTGTTGTTAAAATTTAGTATTTTGAATTGAAAATGATTTTTTTTTATTAAAAACTCCCTTGTACAGCTACCGTGAATGAAAAATTGAACGATTTTGAAATTTAATAAGTCACAGTTATTTTTATTTTCTTTCAATAATTTTATTTAATATGTTGTCCTTGATTCCTGTACACTTGAAGACAACGTTGTGGCCACGATTTTAGCGATCGTTGTATCATTTCCAGAGGAATGTTTTCTATCTCACGTTTTATTAGTTTTTTTAGCTGTTTAAGGGTTGTAACTTTTGACTTATTTAACTGAGATTTTGAATAGCCCCACAAAAAATAATCACAGGGTGAAAGGTCCGGTGATGATGGCGTCCATATATCCGGATGAATAAAAGATACGCCGTTCTGTTCAAGAAAATTTAAAGTCTTCTTAGAAGCGTGAGCTGGTGCCGAGTCTTGGTGAAATATCCAATCACCAGCAGGATATAATCTTTTTGCGTCAGTCAAAAGTGGCTTCAAACAATTCTTAATGTAATATTCCGAGTTAATTTTAGCACCAGGCTCAACAAATATTGGCGTTGTGGTTCCATAATTCGATATTCCCATGAACACCATAACTCCCTTCGGATGGGACTGTTTTGTGAATACGTCCAATTCTTTTGCCGATTGCTCACGTCTCAAGTACTGAACTTTTCGTTGGCCATCAGCATTTGTTAGATGGAACCATGCTTCATCGACAGTGATGTATTTTTGCCATTTATCACAATTTAGTAAGTGATACAATCCTAGTGAGCGCTGGTGCTGTTTAATAATTGTTTCCTCAGAAATATGATGTCTCCTTGGTTTCTTCATTAATTTCAGGTTTAATTTTTTATTTAGATTATACCGAATGATATATTCAGATGTTTTGAAATGATTAGCCATATGTTGTAGTGTCGGAGGATTCGTTTTTAATGCCATTTTCTTTAAATTCGCTAATTGTCGATTTGTCAGAGTTGGCTTCTTTCCGCTGCCTTTCTTCCGGATTTTGGATTTAAGTTCTGGGATTCCATTTTTTTTGTAGTTAGAGAGTGTACCTTTCGAAACACAAAAATTTTGGTCTTTACACCTTCTTTGTATCATAGCAAAACTACATTGTTGTTTTAAAAGCTTAAAAATTATGATTTGTTGCTCTTTAGTTAACATGGTTTGTAACTGACATTAGAGAAAAACAAAATTGACATCGATAAGTTCATATCGCGTGCTCTATGGAATACTTTGAATTTTGTTTAAAAAAATAACTCTTATTGGTGAAAATTGAATTTAAATTCATTCAGTTTTTCAATCACGGTACCGGTATGTATTAAAAACTATTTTACTCCTTCAAAACTTGCTTTTAACTTGGAAAACAGTGGTATTCTCTATTCAGATATTCGGAATTACTTTGTGCATGTTAAAAATGGTTTTGCTTGTTAAAATTTTAGTATTTTGTATTGACTAGTTTTTTTCTATTCCAAAGTGCCTTTTACATATTCAAAGCCTAAGTACTTTTTTCTTTAAAACTTGAATTCTTCTTCCAAAGAAAAATGGATTTTTCGGTTTAACCGATTGAAGAAATTTGGAAGATATGCAAGCTTATGGACAAATAAGGTACTGATGCAAAAATGTTCTGACATGTAGATGTCGCCTCTCGTAGTTGTGGGGCGAAAATCTGCATTTACTTGGTGGTCATCACGGCGGCGGCGTTAGGTTGGATGCAGTTCGTAGAAATGTATGTATTTTAAATAGCAGTAGAGGGGGGAACTAGCATAAAAAGCGCTTACTTTAGGAATAACCCAATCTTGGCGTAAAACTAATTGAATGATACCACATAATGTCCGCATTAAAGTACTGAATATACAAATCCAAATTTACGACATCGGCCGTTCCATAAAAATTTAAGTATTTTCTATTAAAAACAATTTTTTTCTATTAAAACTCCATTTATTAAATTCAAAACCTAGTTTTCTCGAATCCGTTACTTTGCGCCCCTCCAATTAAAATGTTTTCAAAAAGCCACCTGCCAATTCCTTGGAGCTAGCACCCCAATATTAAAGCTAGCACCCCCTAGGTTTGTCCACAAATCAATGTTTCTATCGGGGGGGGGGCTCGCTTTAATATTGGGGAGCTAGCCGGTGCTAGTTCTAAGGAATCGGGAACTATCTTTTTGAGAAAAAATATCAACAGGGCGGGGGGCAAAGTAACGGTAAACGTAAACGGTTTCACTGGTAAAACTTGCTTTTCATCGCAAAAATAGTATTTTCTTTCTGTTCAAAAGTATCCTTTACATGCCAAAAAATAATTTTCCTTATCTAAATAGGTCAAAACTATTATAGCATCATCAGTATTTTTTATTTTCTATGAAAAAAACTGGATTTTACTTATTAAAAACTATTTTTCTCCTTCTAAAACTTGCTTTTTCATATAGTCCAGGCAAGGAAGGTTTTTAGCTTGCAAAAAAAAATCCGGGCAAGCTGAATTTTGGCAGATATGTACATTGGAGTGTTCTGATGAACCCCCCAATAGTCCCATAAAATCCCACGCCGGCGTCCCTCACAATCAGGGGTTTTAGCTCCCCCAACGCGATTTTTTGCCGATAACTCGTTTATTTATGCTTGTATGAAAAATTATGATCAGACCATAATTGAAGAGCATAAAATTCTCTATAAAATAGTGTTTTTTCATATTTTTCCATGGCACACTAATACTTAAATTATTGACCGAAAACACGACCCACCCTTAAAATGGCACAATATTGATTCGTTACAGGGAGAGAAATGTTTTCAAGCACGGGAAATGCTTTTAATAATCAATTAATTGAAATTGTGGCCAAGGTTGGAAAATGAAGAGAAAAATAAATTTTTTCAAAATTTGCCAAAGTTATAGTATCTTCCAAGTACCGAAGCCGAAATTTTGGTTTGAGCTTACCGAAGGTCCAAGCAAGCTGAAAATTGGCAAAGATGTATATTGAAGTGTTCTAATAAACCCCCAAAATGACTCATAAAAATCCCAAACCGGCGTTCCCTCAAATAAGGATTTTAGCCCCCTAAGTGCGGTGTTTCGCCTATAGCTCACGTATTTTTACTTTTACGAAAAATTACAATTAAACAAAGTTTAATTTGCATATTAAAGTATTGCGATGTTCTTTGCTATGCTGATTTGGCAAATCAAAAGAGTGAACAAGTTTTAAGTCTTCTTCTTCTCTTCTTCTTCTTAATCTAGGACTACGTCCTGTACTTCCCAACTATAGTGCCTCTGTTCAAGGCACTGTTGGTTCTATGAGCAGTTTGGTTTTTACATCTCATGTAGCTTGCTAGGCTTGCCTTTCGATGTGCCTGCACCCTGTTTTTTATTGTTATGATGGTCTATCATTAACACAGGGGGACCGCCTGCTTAACGTGCCCTCCGAAACACGGAAGACGGCCAAGAAAGTTTTAGACAATACCCGGAGTCGAACCGGGGCGCCTTGCGTTAGCAGTTGATCGCGCTAACATTCAGACCATGACCGTCTTCAAGTTTTAAGTAAAATGTTAAATAAAAGTTGAATTATCGAGAGATCATGGCAAGGCGATATAACGATTGAATCGCTATATAAAATTATAAAATTTATATCCTCAAAATTATGTGTTATTTGTTAGTTATAATTATATTAGTAAATATTGTTATTAAAACTAGGTTAATTTAGGATTAGTAGGGTTATGCGCACTGAAAAAGGTTTTCTTGATGACATTTGTTGTAACAGCTTGGTGTGATGAGTTAAAAGGGCGATTATTTGCTTCAATTTAAACTCTAAAGTGCATCGTGTCTCCAATTTACAATCTTTCCTAAAAAAAAACATTATTTAAATGAAGTTTTTAATGTGGCAAAATTTATTAAAGTTACCGGCCAATGAAAAACTAGTTGCATCAAAAACAGACAGGCGTTGAAATCAACGAAAATTTATATCCTTGGTGACGAGTTTGTTTAACTTAACCACTATAAAATTAACCAAAGTGAACGTACTACGTAAAATTGGTGTTGTTCCAGAAAATTTGTAAAAAAATGTGTTTTTAAAACCAAAGTAAGGTTAAGTGAAGATGATTTATGATGGAAAAGGTTAAATGATATCGAAAATGTTAAAAAATATGAATACACTTACGAAAATACAAAAAATGGTATTGATGGCTGAAGAAATAGTTGGAAGATTTATGAAATTTAATTGGATGACCACAGAAAGGTGAACTGGAGCAAGTTGTAGGTGAACGGCCGGTACAACCACGCGTAAGAACGAATGATGACGCAATTAAAAAGTGGGGTAAGCTTTATTTAATATCCAAGTGCGGGAAATTTAAAACATTAAATATCAGAAAATCTTTTTTTATTCTACAAACATTTATTTAGATTTATTATTTAGAATTAAGAATTTTGTTACATTTAGTTTTAAAGCACATGGTAAAAAATTTCTTTCGTCTCGATGACGATAATTTGTGTAAATTTATTAATTTCATTAAAATCAAATTGCCATGATCTTATTTTATTTGAATTTAAATCAAGTTTATAAAAAGAATAAAAAATGAATCTTGTTCATTCTAAAGATGAGCAAATGCAGTAAGGTAAATTTTACAAACAATAAAAGAATTTCTTTCATATCTTTTGAGCTAGCTGAGGTAAAATACTAAATTATAATCCACACGTAAGTTATCATTGTGGAATAAGCATTCCAGGTAAGGGTCTCAGACATAAAATAAGCGTGAATTATTTCATTAAGGAGAGGGGTCATTGCAGTATGTATTGTAGTACTACCTACTGCAGTGCCATAAGTTATAGAAATTTTATGTTCTTCAACTTTAGTTAATGGTAATTTTTCGTAAAAGTAAAAATACGTGAGCCATAGGCGAAACACCGCACTTAGAGGGCTAAAATTCTCATTTGAGGGAACGCCGGCTTGGGATTTTTATGAGTCATTTTGGGGGTTTATTAGAACACTTCAATATACATCTTTGCCAATTTTCAGCTTGCCCGGACCTTCTGTAAGCTCAAACCAAAATTTCGGCTTCGGTACTTGGAAGATACTATAACTTTGGCAAATTTTGAAAAAATTTATTTTTCGCTTCATTTTCCAACCTTGGCCACAATTTCAATTAATTTATTATTAAAAGCATTACCCGTACCCGAAAACATTTCTCTCCCTGCAACGAATCAATATTGTACCATTTTAAGGGTGGGTCGTGTTTTCGGTCAATAATTTAAGTATTAGTGTGCCATGGAAAAATATGAAAAAACACTATTATATAGAGAATTTTATGCTCTTCAATTATGGTCTGATCATAATTTTTCATACAAACATAAATAAACGAGTTATCGGCAAAAAATCGCGTTGGGGGAGCTAAAACCCCCGATTGTGAGGGACGCCGGCGTGGGATTTTATGGGACTAATTTTATGGATAAAAAGTTTTATTACATTTTTTTTAAATTGAATTATATACAGGGGTGGGCAAAAAAAGGTACATTTTTGGGCCGAATTTTTAAAATACATGTATTAGATACCAACAGAAAATTATAACTATATATTACTATATATAAACAAAATGTTTACACACATTCTAACACACCAAATACTATCCCTAAAAGTGAAACATTTAAACTTACTAGTGAATATGCAATTTATTAAAAGCCAAAAAAACGAAAACCAACTTCTTCATGAAGGTTTTCTCTGCAAACGAGAAAGAAGTAATCAAGACAAGACCTACTACAAGTGCGTGGAATACTCGAAATTCAAGTGCAACCCAATAAACATTTTTAGTCTGCAAATAGCCTGTAAATAGCCTGTACCTGACGCAGGCCTGCGTCAGGCCTGCCGTTTAGATAAATTTATCTGTTCCTGCAATTCGTTGATAATTTAGCCTGCGTCAGGCCTGCGGTTAGGTTATTTTTCTGTGCCTGCGATTAGCTAATAATTTAGCCTGCGTCAGGCCCTGCGGTTAGGTTATTTATCTGTGCCTGCGATTAGCTAATAATTTAGCCTGCGTCAGGCCCTGCGGTTTGGTTATTTATCTGTGCCTGCGATTAGCTAATAATTTAGCCTGCGTCAGGCCCTGCGGTTTGCTTATTTATCTGTGCCTGCGATTAGCTAATAATTTAGCCTGCGTCAGGCCCTGCGGTTTGGTTATTTATCTGTGCCTGCGATTAGCTAATAATTTAGCCTGCGTCAGGCCCTGCGGTTAGGTTATTTATCTGTGCCTGCGATTAGCTAATAATTTAGCCTGCGTCAGGCCCTGCCGTTAGCTTATTTATCTGTGCCTGCTATTGGCTAATAATGAAGCCTGCGTCAGCTCTGCCGTTAGGTTATTTATTTGTGCCTGCTATTAGCTAATAATTTAACCTGCGTCGGCCTCTGCCGTTAGCTTATTTATATTAACATAACGCTTGTTACTCATTGGTTACATGTTATTATAAATATATATTACGCTTATTTGTGATTAAAAGTATTTAAATTAAATTAATTATTGTTAAAATTAAAATTAATTAATTATGAAAAATAATAAGAAGGTGTAATAGTGAAATAAGATATAAAAATACAAATTTTTTATAGACACCCACGTGGTAAATAGTTTTAACCAATCAGAACGAAGAAAAATTTCACCGCTAGCAAATAAACTCTTGTTTCTCATTGATTATACGAATTATTATACGCATTTTATATGACAATAATTATTATATGAGATATTATTGGAGTCAGAAGGAGCGGCCATATTTATAATTTGGGGGGGGGGTAGTTTTTAATCTCTTACGCCCGATATTATCAACGTATTTAAAGAGCCCTTGAGTTTTTTTTTTTCCTGTTTCCTCCCTAGGTTAACCACCTAGAGAGAGAGTATATTTATGCAATGGGATACATAATAATATAATAAACAATAACATAACAATTAAATGAGTTAACTAGCGAATGGAAACGTGTATTTTAAATATTTTATGTTTTCTTTTAGCTAATTAACAGAGGCCTCTATATATACTTAAGGTAATACTATGACAGGTTTAATAAGTACATAATAAAATATATAATGTGATGTTTCATTAATATTGAAATGTGAAAAATATTTAACATTAAAGTATATATTACAAAAATAAATAATTAAATAGCAATGAATTTTAATTCCGATTTTTAACAGTTTTAACCAATCAGAATTAAGAAAAATTTCACCGTTAACATAACGCTTGTTACTCATTGGTTACATGTTATTATAAATATATATTACGCTTATTTGTGATTAAAAGTATTTAAATTAAATTAATTATTGTTAAAATTAAAATTAATTAATTATGAAAAATAATAAGAAGGTGTAATAGTGAAATAAGATATAAAAATACAAATTTTTTATAGACACCCACGTGGTAAATAGTTTTAACCAATCAGAACGAAGAAAAATTTCACCGCTAGCAAATAAACTCTTGTTTCTCATTGATTATACGAATTATTATACGCATTTTATATTACAATAATTATTATATGAGATATTATTGGAGTCAGAAGGAGCGGTCATATTTATAATTTGGGGGGGGGGTAGTTTTTAATCTCTTACGCCCGATATTATCAACGTATTTAAAGAGCCCTTGAGTTAACTAGCGAATGGAAACGTGTATTTTAAATATTTTATGTTTTCTTTTAGCTAATTAACAGAGGCCTCTATAGGTATATACTTAAGTTAATACTAAGACAGGTTTAATAAGTACATAATAAAATATATAATGTGATGTTTCATTAATATTGAAATGTGAAAAATATTTAACATTAAAGTATATATTACAAAAATAAATAATTAAATAGCAATGAATTTTAATTCCGATTTTTAACAGTTTTAACCAATCAGAATTAAGAAAAATTTCACCGTTAACATAACGCTTGTTACTCATTGGTTACATGTTATTATAAATATATATTACGCTTATTTGTGATTAAAAGTATTTAAATTAAATTAATTATTGTTAAAATTAAAATTAATTAATTATGAAAAATAATAAGAAGGTGTAATAGTGAAATAAGATATAAAAATACAAATTTTTATGAACAACCACGTGGTATGTCGAAAACAAAAATACTGTAGAAAAGAAAACTAATAATTATATGCTTATTTGTGTTTAAAAGTATTTAAATAAATTAATTATTATTCAAATTAATTAATAATTGTGACAAATAATAAGTAGGTGTAATAGTGAAAAAATATATAAAACTACAAATTTTTTATGAACAACCATTTGAATTTTTTAATACCAGTATATATATTTATTCAAGTTGACTAACTGTCGAAATCTTTTATATATAAATTTCATTTTTGTTTGGTATTACAATTATCTGATAATCCGCCGCAAATGTAATTAGGAAATTAAATCCGTTTAGTCCTCTTTTTTCTTATAAATTAAATTTTTGTAGTCATAAAGCAATTTCACAACTAAAATAACAACCTCTGTGGCAGAGAGGTTAACGCTTACGGACAATGAAGGGAAAGGTCACTGGTTCGATCCTGGCACAAGGTAAGATTTTATTTCAAATTTTCAAAATTTAATTGCAGACTCCAAGAAACAAAGTAAAGACGAATCATGAAGAGTAATCACCACCAACAAGTTCTACAAATATGAGAAATGGGTAAAATAAAAAATTATGTGTATGGAAGTCAATAAAACAATTAGAAAAGTTGTAAATAATTAGAAAAGAAAACACCTGAAAGAAATAAAAAATAAATGGATAATTCAAAAAAATTAATTTTTTTATTTTGATTTTCAAAATTGATTAATAAATTTAAAAATTCATTAAACGAAATTCAATTGAATTTTGTTCAAATGAATGAACAAAAAAATAGCTTGCGGTTAGCTAACCGTAAGCCTGCGGTTAGTCACAATTCTCAGCCTGCGGCAGACTCATATCCACCCGGACACAGGTACGAAATAGCTATAAGTGGCGCAAGAAATAGCCTGTATCATACTTGATCGCCGGCAAAAAAATAGCTTGCGGTTAGCTAACCGCAAGCCTGCGGTTAGTCACAATTCTCAGCCTGCGGTTAGCTAATGCAGGCTATTTTTTGCCGGCGATCAAGTATGACGCAGGCTAATTTTTGCGCCACTTTAGCTATTTCGTACCGGTGTCAGGGTCGATATGAGCCTGCCGCAGGGATAGGTACCTGCCCGAGTTGTCACTGTCAGGCTATTGTCAGGCTATTCGCAGGCTAAAATGTTTATTGGGAAAGGACGTGTCATCACTGAAGGAGAAGAAGTAGTTCGTGTCAGGATCCCATAACTATGTGGTCGACGTGGCACAAATCGAAGCAAAGAAAATTTTTGAAGAAATCAAGCACAATAGTGAAACTATGATTGATACTCCGGCTCAGATTATCTCCACGTCTGTCGATAATCTGCCCTCAGCTGTAGCTGCGGCACTTCCTTCAGTTTCTCTTATGACGAGAACTGTCCAACGCGCAAGAAGAGCGGCTACAGCTCCACTCCCCAACCCTACAAATCTTATAGACTTGACTATCGTTGGAAAGTACCGGGAAACGAAACGAAACGAACCGTTTCTCCTCTTTGATAGTGGCCCTTCCGATGACCGTATCCTCGTCTTTAGTACCCAAAAGAATTTAGATTTAATGAAGGACTGTAACCACTGGTACGCGGATGGAACATTCAAGTCTGCTCCCCCATTGTTCGAACAGTTGTTCACCATTCACGCTGTTCAGTACAATAGCGTGATTCCGACCGTGTTTGCTCTTTTGCCAAATAAACGTCAGGAGACATACGGTAAAGTCCTTGATGTTCTCAAGAACCTCATGCCTGGGCTAACTCCTGATAGCGTCATGACAGATTTTGAAGTCGCTCAGATTAATGCTTTCAGACAGGCATTCGAAGGCATTAATAACAGAGGATGTTTTTTCCATTTCAGTCAATGTATATGGAGAGTTATTCAAAGAAACCATGAGATTCAAGTCCAGTGCGAGAACCGTGAGAACATTCAGTTCTCAGTTAATATTCGAAAGTTGGCTGCTTTGAGTTTTGTCCCCGTCGACGAAGTGGTTCAATCTTTTGAGGAACTCATTCAAACCGAGTTCTTCACTACTAACGAAGAGATACTTGAACCTTTGGTCGATTATTTCGAAGATACTTGGATCGGCCGCCAGCGTGGGTCAACTAGACGTCCCCCAAAGTTTTCAATTGCACTTTGGAATTGTTATGAAGCTGTCCTCAACGACCTGCCCAAAACAAACAATTTTGTGGAAGGATGGCATCGAGCTTTCAGTTCTCTCTTGAGCTGCAACCACCCTTCAATTTGGAAGTTTATCGATGTTTTGAAGAAAGAACAGGGTATGAACGAGTTCAAAATAGAACAGTATATCAGCGGTCAACAACCACCTCGAAGACGAAAAAAGTATCGCGACGTTGCGGCCAGAATTAAGTCCATAGTACTGTCGTATGGTGAGCGTAACCTGGATGACTATCTGACTGGTATCGCCTATAACTTTCAATTCCAAGACAGTTGATAAAATTATTTTGAACTTTTGCATTTTAAGCAATCTTTATCACTTGTGTATGTATCTATATAATATATTGCTTAATAAACATTATTATTATTAATATTATTTTAAATAGTTTTTGTTTTCGACGTTTTGACTTCGACGTTTTTGATTTCGACGTTTTTGTTTTTCGACATTATTGCTTTTCGACGTTATTGTTTTCGACGTTTTTGACTTTCGACGTTTCTGTTTTCGACGTTTTTGACTTTCGACGTTTTTGTTTTCGACGTTTTGACTTCGACTTTTTTGTTTTCGACGTTTTTGTTTTCGACATTTTGACATGGAATCCTTGGAAGATACTATAACTTGGGCAACTTTTGAAAAATTCCATTTTTCTCTTCATTTTCCAACCTTTGCTCAAATTTTAATTAATTTACTTTAAAATCACTTTCCCGTACCTGAAAACATTTCTCTCCTTGCAAGGAATCAATATTATGCAATTTTAAGGGTGAGTCGTGTTTTGGGTCAATTATTCCGATATTAGTGAGCTATGAAAAAATTTGAAAAAAATCTATTTTATAAAGAATTTTATGCTCTTCAATTATGGTCTGATAATAATTTTTCATACAAGCGTAAATAAGCGAGTTATCGGCAAGAAATCGCTTTGGAGGAGCTAAAACCCCCGATTTCGGGGGACGCCGGCGTGGGATTTTATGGGACTTTTAGGAGGTTCATTAGAACACTCCAATGTACATCTCTACCAAAATTCAGCTTGCCCGGATTTTTTGCAAGCTGAAGCCAATTTTTCGGCTTCGTTGCCTGGACTAATAGCAAAAATTTGTTTTTTCAGTTCAAAATTGATTTTTCCATTTGACAAAATGGCATTACTTATCAACATCGGTCAAATTCTAAATTTGTTTGCACTGAAAACTATTTATTTCTATAAAAAACGTATTTTTTAAAATATAAAATTTGCTTTTTCCACACTAACATATTGTATTTTCTGGTCAAAAATTTTTTTTACGTCTAAAAAATGATTTTCTTTGTCTACATCGATCGAAATTTAAGTTTTGTTGGATTAAAAACCATTTTTTTTTTAATTAAAAACTGCATTTTACTTATTAGGAACTAATAATTAAGTAAAACTTTTTCTGGTTAAAATTGTTTTCCGGAAATCGTCATTGAAACAACATTTCCCTGCTTATGCACGCGCAGGGAAATTGAACTTTACTGACTAGTCCGGTAATAATTAGTAAGGTTAATAATAACAAAATAAAATAGACAAATGTCAATGTCAAAAAATGTCGTTCAATTAGTGTTTTAAAATTTCGATTTAAAATTTCGATTTTTTACGATTTTCGGAAAAATTTAATACAAAACATGTCAGTAAAATGTCTCACTTGACTCGGAGCTCCAAAATACTCGGCACAAAGTGCCTCGTATTTCAACATTGCCCCTCGTCAGTAATATGTCATTTTCCTGACTTTTATGTAAATAACTATTTTTACATCCTAAAAAATGGTTTTACTTGTCTAAATCAGTCAAAATTTTGAAAACTATTTCTTTTCTTCTTAAGCTCGTCTTACATCAGGACATTTCTGGCGTCATTTCTTGCGCCATTTCTTGAGCAATATAAATTGCCTAGTTTAAAACAGCAAATGTCTTGGAAAATGTCCTGACTCGGATTGTAGGCAATATATTTAGCGCGTGCTCTATTCTTGAACAATTTGCCTGTGAGCGTGCGCAGTACAGATTGAATGCGCTGGTAGTAATTGTCAAATGTGAATTGTCAAATAAACTTGCAAACAAATTTATATAATCAGTTAATTATTAAATACAATTCTATTCAATTTAAATTCTATGTAGCCACATTTCCTGCCAATTCTTTCGCACCCTCGGTTTTGGTTTGTTTTTCAAACGTCTTTTCAGTAATCTTTTTTAATACTATTATGTTTGCTGCAATCACATTTTCTGCAATTAAATCGCTTTCTTTATCCATTTCAATTTTTATGTGTAGCACAGTTTTCACAATTTACAACACTAAATTATCCTTCGTTTAATCTTACTGCGCACGCTCGCAGGCAAATTGCGTTGAAAATTGCCTCAAAATAGAACAGGTTCTATATATTTGGCCTACAAAATGTTTCAAGTAATTTGCTAAAATTACCTACTGCGCAAAATCCGCGCAAGAAATGGCGCAAGAAATGACCTGATATAATACAGGCTTAATTTTTGGAGCAAGAAATAGCGTCAGAAATGACGCCAGAAATGTCGCCAGAAATGTCTCAGGAAATGGCGCAAGAAATGACGCCAGAAATGTCCTGATGTAAGACGAGCTTTATTAAAAATGTTTATTGTTCACTTTGAATATATTTGTTGATTTTGCCTTGGATACGAAACATGAAAACATATCCATTTCGCCCGCGCGGGCATAATGGATCCATTTCGCCCGCGCGGGCGAAATGAAAACAGCTGTTCTTATGTCAAATATAAAATATGGTATTTATTTTTTATATTAATATAATTTATTCAGAAGTTGAATATTATGTGGAACATTTAATCTGCTCTCTCAGCTATTATCTGTGGAATTTCTTCCATTTTAAATAAATGTAAAATTGCATTTTACAAAATGTCAATATAGTTCATAAACAAATTGAAACAAAAAAAAACATTACCAACGCTACCCATGTCTATTTAAACAAATTGATATTTAAGCTTATCAATTTACTAAATATCAATAGAAAATATTCGATATATACAAATAATATAATATTCAAAGTGAAAAATAAAACGTTATATGCACCACGGGCGATATAGGTTATGCCCTTGACTGCTTTCAACCTCGGGCCGAGGGTCCTCGGCTGAAACTTGCATCCGCGGGCATAAACATACCTATATGGTACATAAATAACTATTATATCCTTAAAATCTTATATTTCAGATGCAAAAAATATACTTTTTTTGAAAATTAATATTATTATTTTGTATTGAAAACTGCATTTTATACATATTCAAAACCTAATTTTCTCATTTAAGACCTGGCTATTCTAGTTAAAAAAAATTGGTTTTTATATCCAAAATTGTTTTTACCTCTGAAGAAATTATTTTCCTTGTCGAAATTTAAGTTTCTTTCGATTGACAACTATTTTTTCTGATTCTCATTTAAAACCTGGCTATTGTAGTTAAAAAAAATTGATTTTTATATCCAAAATTGTTTTTACCTCTGAAGAAATTATTTTCCTTGTCGAAATTTAAGTTTCTTTCGATTGAAAACTATTTATTCTGATTCAAACTTGCTTTGCATTGCAAAAAATGGATTTTTTGCCATTCCGGGGGTAAAGTACTCACTTTTTACCCCGATTTGCGGGGTAAAAGGGGCACTTTTTTACCCTGAGGGAGTAAAGTTAAAAATTAGAGGGGGGGGGAGCGGAAGAAAAAACTTTTTTTTGCCCTAGGGCAATAAATAAGTCACCAGATAAGTTTTTTTGCCCTAGGGCAATAAAAAAGTCACTAGATTGGCACGTGATGACTGATAAAAAGGTAACTAGATTGCTACGTGATCGTGCATATTAGCGTGGAAGAATCAAATTCTTTCACATTTGCCACGCTCAAATTTATTTCAAACAATGAAATTAATTGATGAGTCAATAAATAAATAAAAAGTACTTACTTTAGCTACCAAAATGTCGCCACGTGGTTTCTAGGTTCTTGCTCATGGTACGTCTTGCTGCTTGTACGGCACAAATGTAAATAAACCTTTGGTAGAATCAGGGGTGCCAACTGCTATTTCCTAGTACTTTTTGGTAGTAGTTGGTAATATTACTAGTGCTATTTTGTGATGCACCACGTGCATTATTAAAAAAATTCGTTAAAATTTTGCTTTAAGTTTTTAAATTGGCGAAGTTCCTACTTTACCTCCCGGAATTGCAAAAAACAGTATATGCACGACGGGAGTAAAGTAACTTTTGGCCCGAGGGTAAAGGATTGTTTACACGAGGCGCCAGCCTTACAATTTAAAAAATTGTCACTTTGCTCCCTTGGTGCATAATCTACTATTACTGTTCAAAATTGTTTTTCATATCCAAAATCATGGTTTTCCTCTTGATTTCTTGTCCAAAAAACTGCATTTTACTTATATTACAAAATATTTTTCTCCTTTAAGAACTCGCTTTTTACTTGTAAAAAATTGATGATTATTTCTATTCCAAATTATTTTTTGCCATAAAACAGTTTTTCCTATGAAAATTAAAGTATTTTGTAATGAAAACTATTTTTCTTCCTTAAAACTTGCAAAACGATGGATTTTGCTATTCGGTACTGTTTTTTGCATGCTAAGAAATGGTTCTAATTGTCCAAATTTTAATAGTTTACTTATAATTACTTATTTCAGATATGTGGACCCCCCTGCAGCTCTTTACAGGATTTCATGATCTAATACAGAACATTTTCTCTATCTCGTTTATTTTTGAATCGTACGCAACGACAAATAATTCTTTACCATTTTTTCATTAGTTACTAAATTGTCGGATATTTGGAGACCTAGAAAAAGTTTGGTCCATTCGGGACTCTTGGGAAGAACAATTAATTTAAACAGTACTGGCCCATTAGTTCAGGAAGGTCGCTACTAGATGGCTAAAGGTTATATAAATTGTTTGTATGCAACTGGCGTTACACTACTCACATGCTATGCCGTCGAACGATTTTGACGTTTAAAGCTTGGAGGTTATGCTGCGGAAAATGGTAGATATCGACATAAAATATGGTCTTAAAACCGTTTTATCTCGAATTGAACAGGCTGGTCAACAACGTAGCGCTGTAAGTATCCAATTTATAACAATAACAAAACTTCATGTTTATAACTTGTAGGAGTTGCAATGCATAAAACCTCGATTAGTAGCTGTGAGTAAAACCAAACCAAATGACTTAATAATACAAGCATACGAAGCAGGCCAAAGAAATTTCGGAGAGAATTATGTACAAGAACTGATCGACAAAGCGAATAGTGGTGATATTGCAGAACAATGTAAAGACATCAAGTGGCATTTTATTGGGCACCTGCAAACCAACAAAATTAATTCGCTTTTAGCCATTCCAAACCTGTACCTTATAGAAACTGTAGATTCCAAAAAACTCGCTGATAATTTAAACAAGAAGTGGCCTAATTTTGGAGCGCCCGATTCTAAACTAAATGTTATGTTACAAGTCAATACGAGTGGTGAAGAAGGTTGGTGTTTAGTTTTCAGTTTGTGTGTAAACTATTACCAGGGCTGTTTTTTATCTCGTAGCAAAAAATGGAATCAATCCAAATGAAATTGTTGATTTGGTGGAGCATGTCACAAAAAATTGTGAAAATTTGAAATTGGATGGAATTATGACTATAGGACGTTTCGGATATAATCCTGAAGATGGACCAAATCCTGATTTTGTGTGTTTAAAGAATTGTCGAGATGAAATTTGTCAAAAGTTGGGTTTCGATTGGAAAGAAATTAATTTGTCTATGGGAATGTCTGACGACTTTGAACATGCAGTAAAGTTAGTTGATGTGCGTGATGGTAAAATAACTAATTGTTTTCGTTTCAGATTATATTGGGAAGTACAAATGTAAGAGTGGGTAGTTCTATATTTGGTGCTCGAGCTCCAAAGCAATAAACTGATTTTGTTTTTATTTTTCATTCAGTTTGAAGTTTTTAAATTGTTTAATTTTGTTTTTAATTAAAGAACTCTGTTTTTAATGTGTGGAGTTTCTATCCCCATTACCAGTTTAAATAAATATTCCTTCCTATATGGGGAACTAACGGCACCGAATAATTAAGGACTGCAGGAAAACAATTAAGGCTAAATCTATAGCACATTTTCTGTAACTCTTCGTTTTACAAATGTTATTGTGTATTGCAAGTCTTAGGAATTGCGAATCTTTTTTTATCAACATAAGGGCGGGCCACCCTGCATAATTCTGAACAAAATTTGACTATGCCTTCCTGTTCTAAGCTATTTCTATAGCATTATATGGAGTCTTATCTCTGATCTGAAATATTTCCACAACGCCAGTCCATGTTTTCCTTGTCTCCGCCGCCTGTAATTTGGTTTTTTGCCTCTTGGACAACTACCAGACCTTGCATCCATAAATCAAAGTCACTTATTAGTCAAATTTGGTCATTCCTTTATCTATTGAAATAAAATTGTTGATTTTTATTGGCTAGTTTAGTCGAACTTTTTTATTTATTAACATCCAAGATTAATACAATCTGTCTGAGAGATATGAAAAGGAAAATGACATAGTGGAAGCAAGCCCAGTGACTTACTTCCATATGTAACGCAAAAATGTTCTAAATGAATAATACAATGTCAATTTTGAATGAATAATTGGATTTGGAGCAGGTCCACAGGCAGTAACGGCTCGTGACTTCTTTCAATGGGGAAAAAACGTTTCGGTTCGGCCTTTAGGCCGCACAACCATAACCATCACGTATTACTAGAAAAGTAGTAGATAAATAAATAATTCTGAATCCAAATTAGACAGTTTTGTAATGTAGCTAACCATTTAGAACGTGATTGCCCTGGTTGTGCGGCCTAAAGGCCGCACTGGAGAAAAGATTAACGAATCAATTTAGCGTTATAGGCATTCAGATAAATTAATAAAAGAATAACTTGAACCTAAATAGTAAGTGAATAAGTAATAAATAAAAATTGGAAACACCCAAATTGGATGCTGCCACCAGGCGGCGATACTTAATTTCATTAATTTTGTCGGCTTGCACTGGATGTCACTACCTAACGGAGTTTTCTCGGCGAAGTTTTGTTGTTATTGCATTTTATTTTATACCCAAAACTATGGTTCCTGTAGTTAAGGGTTTTCGTTGTCATGCGACGAAATGTAAAATTGGTACCTGGTGTCGGAAGTTACAAACCAAGATTTAACGGCAAGATTTACAACTAGACTTTTTAAATTTGTTACATTCAGCGCCATCCCTTATAATTTTTTGAATTACACAAAGCGTTTCCATAACTTGCATAATAGTCGAGGAACTTTAGACGAAAAAACGCCAAAAGCTCGAACTCCGGGAAAGTTCCACCGATTGTCATGATTTTTTTTTAATCGCTTCGAAATCGAATTTGAAACAAAGTTTACCACCTGAGATCACTTGCTTTTTTTTAAATTTATATAAAAAACCGATTAATCGTTAATTCGCATTAAAAGTGTATTTGAGGTATTCAGATAAGCGTGTTATGGTGAATTTATTTTAAAAACCAGTTTAGGCCCTCTACTATAGGTCAATACTTCGGGGAAATTACATTTCCGCCCAGGTATACGACCCTGGGAGCGTTTTTAGGGGGAGAGGGTCGAGCGCGGCAGCTGTTCTCGGCTACCCGACGGAGCCAGTCGCATTCCCAGAGCTATCCAGGCTACTTGTATAAGAGTGCTAGAAAGTAGTAAAAATAATGTGTTGAAAAATAGAAAATATACTGTAGTGAGTACATTTTGTCCGTGTAACTAAATTTTGTATTGAATATAAACGCTCAAAGATGAGTGAGCCCAATGAAGACTCTGTAAATTCCGATGACGGTGAGAAATGTTTCATTTGCGAAACTACGGGAGGTCTCATAAAAGTGGAGAGAGGAATGCCTAACTTACGACATGCCGCAACCGAGCGATCCGATGGAAAATTAAAGTTTTTAAATAGCGTTGCATCTGTTCATGTTCACTCAGAGTGTCGACAAAAATACGTAAATAAGAAGTATATCAATATTTTTAATAATAAAAGAAAATCCGAGGAATCAACATCTCAAAATTATAGCCCACCGAAGAAAAAACTAAGGAAAAGTGTTTCCGCGGGATTCGAGTGGAAGAGTAACTGCTTTTTATGCAATGAAGAAGCAGATCTGGTCAAAAATGTAAAGTTACCCAAAGCATCCCGAAGGAAAATCAGATTAGTAAGTGAGTATCAGTTCAAAGAAACTGTTCTCAATCTAGTAAAAGAACGAAGAGATGATCAAGCTCGAACAATTCTTACGAGAATTTCAAGTGTAATTGACTTGACGGCAGTTGACGCTCGATATCATGCAGATTGTTTTAATGTCTTGCATATGCAATCGAAAGATAAAACCCCCAGACAAGCCATTGTCGTAGTAGACGATGCAATGGACGAGATATTCAAGTTTATTGAAGACAACGATGATTCTCAATTCAGTCTACAACAGTTGAAAGAAGTAATCACAGGCTCGCATGTTCCTGATGAAAAAACCATAAAAAAAAGGCTATTATCGAAATACGAAGATGATATAATCATAACTACCAAAGCCGGAGGTAAATCAATTATCTGTTTTGCTAATAAACGTGATCAAATCTTGACGGATGATTGGTATAATGAACGCTTAAAAAATGACGAGGAAGAGGAATTTCGCATTTTACGAGCTGCTGGGGAGATTCTCCGAAGAAGGATCAGAACAAAAGTATGTTTACGGGAGAATTACCCACCGAGCGATCAAATGTTCGATAACATCAACGAATCAATACCAAGCGCATTGCTGTATCTTCTCCGGGAAATTATTTTGAAGGATAAGAAAGGAGATGCAAGTATCGCTTTCAACGAAAAGAAGTGCACCTCTATTGTCACACATTGAAAATTTAAAAAATTCAAAAATCAAATTCAAATTAATTGTTGCAAGACGTGACAACATAGCAAATGTAATATTATAAATTATTGAAAGTTCAATCACGTCTAACAGGACGTGAGAGATAATATTACGATGCGATATGTCTAGCTTAGGTGTGTGTGAAACGCTGAGTAGCATTACAGGAACACAGTCCTGGGAAATGCATTATTTGCAAGAGTAAAAGGTGGTTGGAACTTCATGAACCGACTTGGTAACAAGTCGTGGGAAATGCAATGTTAACAAAATAGTTCAAGTCCGTACAGAAAAGAATAAGTGGGATGAGAGATAATAAATATAGGTAGAGAGGGCTAAAAAGTCAGTTACACCGGGAACACGCATTTGCCTAAGTTCGATCCTGCGGGAGTTAATGTTGGTTGAGTGAGAAGTTCATAAAAAGGATACTTCATGATGACATCTCGAACACCTGCTCTGTACAGCTACAAAACCAACCTTATAATGATAATAATCAGGTCAGTGTAAATATTACTTGTAAATATGTTATTTTGGTTCAAATATAATTAATAGTTATAAATTTCGAATGTATTATTTACTACGCCGCTTCCAACGTTAATCGATCCTTGAGCTACACCACCCAAATAATCCACGACTTAGATAAACCAAATCTAATCGTGACACTATCGCTCATGCCATTATGGCTGCAGTTAGGCCACGAACTTTTTTATCGCCCCTGCAAGTTGCGTTGTCTGTTACGCTTCATCGAAAATTCGGTTCTAAAAAAATTATAGAAATATGCCATGCTCTCGGCTTTTGTAGTGCATACAAAGAAGGAAGATTATACGAAACTTCTGCTGTATTCCAGGTGCCTTCTCAGATAAAACCCGGGACTTTTGTGCAATTCGTGCACGACAATTCTGATTTTAATGTAGATACCATCGATGGAAAAGGTACCTTCCACAATTTGGGATCAATTTCCATTATTACTCCAGGAGACGGGCTAAAGCCTAGAGAACCGCTCAAACGATTCGAAGAGATTCCATCCGAGTCCGAAGTTATTCAGAAAGGTCACATTCCGATTGAAAGTTATACTGCCTCAGCAGGTGTAGGATTAAAAAAAATTTGTGTCGCAATCCCGCAAGAAGAACTTCAACTCCAACTAACACTAACAACGAAATTAAATATTTTTGGATGTACTTACAATATAAGAATTGCGACGGCTACCTTGGTTGGAATGGGTTTATGGATATGCTGACGAGGGGTGGAAAATTTGATACTTCCAGGATAAATTTCTTACCGTTTGTCAATGGAACTCCGAGCCATTACAGTACACTATACACTGCGATAAAGCATTCCATTAGCGAAGCAGAAGCTTTGGGCCTGAGAACTTGTATTCTTACGTTTGATCAACCCCTATATGCCAAGTCTCGTGACATAGTTGTGGCTTCGTCATTGACTGACCAATTGTTGGTCGTCATTAGATTAGGGGGATTCCACACACTAATGTCATTCTTGGGGTGCATCGGCTTCGTTATGGGAGGTAGTGGCCTCGAAGAAGGTCTTGAAACCGTTTATGCAGAAAATACTTTGAAGCACATTCTATCAGGAAAGGCTTATGCGCGAGCAGTAAGAGCTCATACGTTGTTTCAACTTGCTCTCTCCCGACTAATATTCTCCGATTTAATGGAAAGTAATGACGAATTTTCGGAATTATTTAAAGACGAACAATTTTCAAATATATTTGACGTGTTCAACTTGAACGAAATACAGAACAATGAAGTTTTCCAAAAAATTGCTCGTTTGTTTGAAGACAAATTGAAAGAACTTGAACAGAAGAGCAAGACGTGTAAGCTGTGGATTACGTATTTTCGGATGGTATCCATACTGAAGGACAATATTGCCGCTGAACGAATGGGTAATTGGGACTTACATCTCAGTACCACCGAACTGATGATTCCCTATTTTCACACTGCAGGTCATTTTCCGTATGCCAAATCCACTCAATTATATATACAAGATATGAAGGAGCTGAATGAGAAAATGGATCCAGAAGAATATAGAAAATTTACACAAGAAGGTTATTTCACAGCTCGACGTTCGAATAAATATTTCGCGGGCATTGCTTCTGATCAAACTATTGAACAAACTTTGATGAGAGCTATGAATTTTGAGGGTGGTCCTTTTCGACGTGGTGCTACGGAAAGCGTCGTTCATCAGTGGGTAGAAGGAACAATCTACTGTAAGGATATACTCGACGCTATTGAAAACTTCTGCAATCTATCTTTCGACAAAAGTCTTCAGCATACTGACGCCACCGATGCTCGCATAAAAAGAGACCGCTCGGATATCAAAAAAATTGAGGAATTTCTGAGCCAACACAATCCTTTCTCGGGAACTGGTCCTATAATGTCCATCGCAACGGGAGTAGTAGGGGATGAGACAATAAATTGCTGCGACGCCTTTGAGGTGGGTGTCAAGGCGATGAAAAAAATGGACAAAGCAAATTTTAAGGAAGTCAAATTATCTAGACAAGATAAAGTCGTTCCTCTCTTGGCTGTGCACAGCAAAATGAAAATCCATGATGATATTGTCCCAATTGATCCTTTACTGCTGTTCCAACGGATCTGCGTCTCGAAAAAATCTGACGAAGAGTTAAAAAATTCTCTGCAGTTTGAGCTGGCTCCTTATCCGCTATCTCTTTTTGATGAGGCAGGAATGCGAAAAACTAAAAAATCAACATTTTTTGATCTGTTCCCGTCAATACCAATGAATATTAAAAATATCGAACAACCCGTCTTTATTGTTGATGGAGGAATGCTTCTACACCGTGTTAAATGGCAACCGGAGGAAAAGTTTGGGAGTATCTGCGGAGCTTACGTGAGATACTTGAAAAATAATTACGGGAACAATGTCGTCGTCGTTTTTGATGGCTATAATGAAGATGGAAAGAAATCGCCGTTTCTTGAAAAATGCTTCAGTGGATTGTATTTTTGATAAGGATATGTCCTTGAAAATCGCACAAGACAAGTTTTTAGCCAACAGCAATAATAAATCACGCCTCATTTCGATGTTAAGGGAGTTCCTGACGGCAGATAACATCTTGTCTCACCAAGCTGAAAGTGATGCAGATACATTAATCGTTACTACAGCTATTGATATTGTTGGAGAAAATGTTGTTGTAGCTGAAGACATCGATGTTTTAATTATTCTGACTGCGCTCACGCCTGATAATAAGGAAATTTATTATTTGAAACCAGCCAAGGGAAAAATAGAGGAGAAAGTGTTCTCTTCCAAGGGCTTGAAAAACAAATTACCTAACTGCCAAGAACACTTACTATTTATACACGCACTGACAGTATGCGATACTACGTCAGCTTTTTATAATAAAGGCAAAAATAATTTCGCCAAAGCCTTTGAGGGAAGAGCGGATCTTCATGCCCTAGCTGGGGTATTCAAAGCGGAGAATGCGGACGTCACAAATCTCCTTGATGCGGGGATTACATATGCATTCTCGCATTGTATGGAGCCCCGAAATCTAAAAAATCGCTGAACGAATTCAGGTGTGTATTAATATTGGGTATTGACTTTGAAAAGTTATGATATTGTGATCTTAATGACCTTTTTTTTTCATTTTAACCTAGGTACGAGAGTTTCATCAAGGCGACAGCTAAGAATACCAGAGCGACGCAGTTGCACGCTTTGCCCCCGACCGAAGACGCATCAGCCGAGCATCTTAAGAGGGTATATCTCCAGGTACAACTTTGGATTGGGAATAAAATATCTCCAACGGAGTGGGGGGGGGGAGATATCATAATCAATTTCTGAAGCCTGTGACTATGCAGCAGCAACCGGCCCCAGAAAACATCCTGAAAACTATTTTCTGCAACTGCCAGAAAGGATGTGGGCCAGCGTGTGGTTGTAGAAAGAGTGGATTACACTGCACCGGAGTGTGTGGTGTATGCAACGGATCGAGCTGCATGAATGCAGCGCCGGTCATTAGAGACGACAACTCAAACGAAAACGATATTGACGATATCAACTCATAATAAGTTTCGAAATAAAAAGACTTTTGATGATAAACTGAAAATATAGTATAAGTTACTGCCTATTCTTCATTTACCTCAGCAATATTACATCCAGTATTGTCAAAAATACCAATTACGTGAATTTACTGTTAAAAAAAAAATAATAACACAATAAAAAAATTTCGAAAAAAAAATTTTCAAAAAAAAAGCAAGTGTTCTCAGGTGGTAAACTTTGTTTCAAATTCGATTTCGAAGCGATTAAAAAAAAATCATGAAAATCGGTGGAACTTTCCCGGAGTCCGAGCTAAATGTCTAAAGTTCCTCGACTATAAGGTTTGCCAATCTGAATACTATATAATCAAAGGTAATAGTAATAGCAGTAATAGTAAATGAATATTAAAATAAAATTTAAAAATTGGCAATGTAGCAACACCCTGTATATCAATTTCAAATGAACCCCCTGCCCAGTCGTAGACGTCTACTTACTTGTGTAGTACGTTATTGTACGTTATTCACACCGAAACACTCGGAAGTTGACTGCAATTTTTTTGTCGGTACTCCATTAGATTTAATCTTAAAACTTTTCGCAAACACCTTGTATTTGTTTGCATCTAGTGGCGCTACTAGCGACGAACGCCAGAAGCACGTCAAATAATAGACGTCAGAAACACTCTCGATTTGTTGTCATAAATGGTTTGTTTTTTATAAGACTGCGATCGTAATTATTACGAATGTCATACAAATGAGTCGACAAGTCGCTTAGATGATTTATTCTGATGGTAAGTTCTGGTCCATTTTTTAAATTTGCATAAATAATGCCTTTCGTAATGTTTATCAATTAACAAACAGTGTATGAAAGAGAACAACAATAATAATAGTAGTCTTCGTTATTCCAGTGCCAGGAAAGCAAATCGTGCGAGTTCAAGAAGGAGAACATTCATATGAACGATGGATGAGGGAAAACCAAATTGAAAATGTTTTTAAAAAGCACCAATACCATTTTCCCTAAGGTAACTGCTTTTTTTGAATTCTGCAACAATCTTTTGAGGTTACACACAATTTCATTTTCTTAAATATTGAACTTTTTTATAAGGAAAAATTACATCTCAATTTTTTTTATTTCTCATTTTTAGAACTTTTATTGCTGCGACAAAAGAGGATATGTAACTAAATTCTTGTTACGAAGTAATCGATTCTCATAATTTATTAGTTTGGTCAGTTTAGAAGATCAGGCATACGGAAAGAGTTCCGGGCAAAGGAGAATCAATTTGGAAGTTTAAACTAATCAAGACTATGTTACAAAATTTGATGGTACCTTTAACATGGGCTGGATAAGAAATAATAAGGTTTGTTAGTTACATTTACTTTTTGATATCTACAAATTAATTTTGCACTTAAGATTTTACTTCTAACATTTATTGTTAGAGGTTATGACGTTTAAATTTAAATGTATCGTGATATAGCATACACTGTCACAAGTTACTTATTTTATTATTTTAATCACAAACACAAAATTAAAGATAAATGATGACATTATAAACTTGTGAGAAACTGTTACCAACATTTGGTTTTTACTTTGTTCTAGATTTCATTATTACACGGATGGGATGTTGCGATGTAGAAAAAGTGAATGATTACCGACAGGAAGAAATATCCATCAATTTGAAAATTACAGGTTAGTAATATATCTAATTGTAAATGTTTGTTTTTGTTTGTTATTCGTGAATTCAAGTCAATTAAAGTAACAATTTGTAAATTAGAAGAAAGTTTTATTTTGATTTTTAAGGAAGAGTTCCATAATGTTAACCAACCGAAAAAAATTTTCGTGTGCTACACACTAAACAACATCTTTATTTGTCTATAGAAAAAATATTTTGGGTGAAATCCTGAAAAACAACCCCAATATCGATTTTTAAAAGTACGTAAAATTAGCATTGAAACGACATAAACAACTATGGGGAAAACCTAGGCCTTGCGGGGCTCTACCCCGCGGCCAGTTTTGATGGTGCTAATTACTTTTTAGGATGGTTCCGGCCCGGCCATAACTATGTACATCAAAAAATCCAATTAAAATTTTCTGTGTTCCTGGAAAATTATTCGGACGCATTATTATATGCGTGTTAATCTACTAGCAAAGTTTCAAAACGTTTAAACAAAATTTAATTTTTGACCTCCCTAAATCCGGTCCTGTAAGGTTTATATTTTTTACATATTTTTTTGGTATTGATAGGTAGCGTGGTAATGTACTAGCAAAGTTTCAAAACGTTTCAACAAAATTTAACTTTTGACCTCCCCTAAATCCGGTCCTGTAAGGTTTAGAATGTTTTACATATTTTTTTGGTATTTATAGGTAGCGTGTTAATGGACTAGCAAAGTTTCAAAACGTTTCAACAAAATTTAAGTTTTGACCTCCCCTAAATCCGGTCCTGTAAGGTTTAGAATTTTTTTACATATTTTTTTGGTATTAATAGGTAGCTGTTAATGTACTAGCAAAGTTTCAAAACGTTTCAACAAAATTTAACTTTTGACCTCCCCTAAATCCGGTCCTGTAAGGTTTAGAATTTTTTACATTTTTTTTTGGTATTTATAGGTAGCGTGTTAATGGACTAGCAAAGTTTCAAAACGTTTCAACAAAATTTAAGTTTTGACCTCCCCTAAATCCGGTCCTGTAAGGTTTAGAATTTTGTACATATTTTTTTTGGTATTTATAGGTAGCGAGTTAATGTACTAGCAAAGTTTCAAAACGTTTCAACAAAATTTAACTTTTGACCTCCCCTAAATCCGGTCCTGTAAGGTTTAGAATTTTTTACATATTTTTTTGGTATTTATAGGTAGCGTGTTAATGGACTAGCAAAGTTTCAAAACGTTTCAACAAAATTTAAGTTTTGACCTCCCCTAAATCCGGTCCTGTAAGGTTTAGAATTTTTTTACATATTTTTTTGGTATTAATAGGTAGCTGTTAATGTACTAGCAAAGTTTCAAAACGTTTCAACAAAATTTAACTTTTGACCTCCCCTAAATCCGGTCCTGTAAGGTTTAGAATTTTTTACATATTTTTTTGGTATTTATAGGTAGCGTGTTAATGGACTAGCAAAGTTTCAAAACGTTTCAACAAAATTTAAGTTTTGACCTCCCCTAAATCCGGTCCTGTAAGGTTTAGAATTTTTTTACATATTTTTTTGGTATTAATAGGTAGCTGTTAATGTACTAGCAAAGTTTCAAAACGTTTCAACAAAATTTAACTTTTGACCTCCCCTAAATCCGGTCCTGTAAGGTTTAGAATTTTTTACATATTTTTTTGGTATTTATAGGTAGCGTGTTAATGGACTAGCAAAGTTTCAAAACGTTTCAACAAAATTTAACTTTTGACCTCCCTAAATCCGGTCCTGTAAGGTTTAGAATTTTTTTACATATTTTTTTGGTATTAATAGGTAGCTGTTAATGTACTAGCAAAGTTTCAAAACGTTTCAACAAAATTTAACTTTTGACCTCCCCTAAATCCGGTCCTGTAAGGTTTAGAATTTTTTACATATTTTTTTGGTATTTATAGGTAGCGTGTTAATGGACTAGCAAAGTTTCAAAACGTTTCAACAAAATTTAAGTTTTGACCTCCCCTAAATCCGGTCCTGTAAGGTTTAGAATTTTTTTACATATTTTTTTGGTATTAATAGGTAGCTGTTAATGTACTAGCAAAGTTTCAAAACGTTTCAACAAAATTTAACTTTTGACCTCCCCTAAATCCGGTCCTGTAAGGTTTAGAATTTTTTACATATTTTTTTGGTATTTATAGGTAGCGTGTTAATGGACTAGCAAAGTTTCAAAACGTTTCAACAAAATTTAACTTTTGACCTCCCCTAAATCCGGTCCTGTAAGGTTTAGAATTTTTTTACATATTTTTTTGGTATTAATAGGTAGCTGTTAATGTACTAGCAAAGTTTCAAAACGTTTCAACAAAATTTAACTTTTGACCTCCCCTAAATCCGGTCCTGTAAGGTTTAGAATTTTTTACATATTTTTTTGGTATTTATAGGTAGCGTGTTAATGGACTAGCAAAGTTTCAAAACGTTTCAACAAAATTTAAGTTTTGACCTCCCCTAAATCCGGTCCTGTAAGGTTTAGAATTTTTTTACATATTTTTTTGGTATTAATAGGTAGCTGTTAATGTACCAGCAAAGTTTCAAAACGTTTCAACAAAATTTAACTTTTGACCTCCCCTAAATCCGGTCCTGTAAGGTTTAGAATTTTTTACATATTTTTTTGGTATTTATAGGTAGCGTGTTAATGGACTAGCAAAGTTTCAAAACGTTTAAACAAAATTTAAGTTTTGACCTCCCCTAAATCCGGTCCTGTAAGGTTTAGAATTTTTTTACATATTTTTTTGGTATTAATAGGTAGCTGTTAATGTACTAGCAAAGTTTCAAAACGTTTCAACAAAATTTAAGTTTTGACCTCCCCTAAATCCGGTCCTGTAAGGTTTAGAATTTTTTTACATATTTTTTTGGTATTAATAGGTAGCTGTTAATGTACTAGCAAAGTTTCAAAACGTTTCAACAAAATTTAACTTTTGACCTCCCCTAAATCCGGTCCTGTAAGGTTTAGAATTTTTTACATATTTTTTTGGTATTTATAGGTAGCGTGTTAATGGACTAGCAAAGTTTCAAAACGTTTCAACAAAATTTAACTTTTGACCTCCCCTAAATCCGGTCCTGTAAGGTTTAGAATTTTTTTACATATTTTTTTGGTATTAATAGGTAGCTGTTAATGTACTAGCAAAGTTTCAAAACGTTTCAACAAAATTTAACTTTTGACCTCCCCTAAATCCGGTCCTGTAAGGTTTAGAATTTTTTACATATTTTTTTGGTATTTATAGGTAGCGTGTTAATGGACTAGCAAAGTTTCAAAACGTTTCAACAAAATTTAAGTTTTGACCTCCCCTAAATCCGGTCCTGTAAGGTTTAGAATTTTTTTACATATTTTTTTGGTATTAATAGGTAGCTGTTAATGTACTAGCAAAGTTTCAAAACGTTTCAACAAAATTTAACTTTTGACCTCCCCTAAATCCGGTCCTGTAAGGTTTAGAATTTTTTACATATTTTTTTGGTATTTATAGGTAGCGTGTTAATGGACTAGCAAAGTTTCAAAACGTTTCAACAAAATTTAACTTTTGACCTCCCCTAAATCCGATCCTGTAAGGTTTAGAATTTTTTTACATATTTTTTTGGTATTAATAGGTAGCTGTTAATGTACTAGCAAAGTTTCAAAACGTTTCAACAAAATTTAACTTTTGACCTCCCCTAAATCCGGTCCTGTAAGGTTTAGAATTTTTTACATATTTTTTTGGTATTTATAGGTAGCGTGTTAATGGACTAGCAAAGTTTCAAAACGTTTCAACAAAATTTAAGTTTTGACCTCCCCTAAATCCGGTCCTGTAAGGTTTAGAATTTTTTTACATATTTTTTTGGTATTAATAGGTAGCTGTTAATGTACTAGCAAAGTTTCAAAACGTTTCAACAAAATTTAACTTTTGACCTCCCCTAAATCCGATCCTGTAAGGTTTAGAATTTTTTTACATATTTTTTTGGTATTAATAGGTAGCTGTTAATGTACTAGCAAAGTTTCAAAACGTTTCAACAAAATTTAACTTTTGACCTCCCCTAAATCCGGTCCTGTAAGGTTTAGAATTTTTTACATATTTTTTTGGTATTTATAGGTAGCGTGTTAATGGACTAGCAAAGTTTCAAAACGTTTCAACAAAATTTAAGTTTTGACCTCCCCTAAATCCGGTCCTGTAAGGTTTAGAATTTTTTTACATATTTTTTTGGTATTAATAGGTAGCTGTTAATGTACTAGCAAAGTTTCAAAACGTTTCAACAAAATTTAACTTTTGACCTCCCCTAAATCCGGTCCTGTAAGGTTTAGAATTTTTTACATTTTTTTTTGGTATTTATAGGTAGCGTGTTAATGGACTAGCAAAGTTTCAAAACGTTTCAACAAAATTTAAGTTTTGACCTCCCCTAAATCCGGTCCTGTAAGGTTTAGAATTTTGTACATATTTTTTTTGGTATTTATAGGTAGCGAGTTAATGTACTAGCAAAGTTTCAAAACGTTTCAACAAAATTTAACTTTTGACCTCCCCTAAATCCGGTCCTGTAAGGTTTAGAATTTTTTACATATTTTTTTGGTATTTATAGGTAGCGTGTTAATGGACTAGCAAAGTTTCAAAACGTTTCAACAAAATTTAAGTTTTGACCTCCCCTAAATCCGGTCCTGTAAGGTTTAGAATTTTTTTACATATTTTTTTGGTATTAATAGGTAGCTGTTAATGTACTAGCAAAGTTTCAAAACGTTTCAACAAAATTTAACTTTTGACCTCCCCTAAATCCGGTCCTGTAAGGTTTAGAATTTTTTACATATTTTTTTGGTATTTATAGGTAGCGTGTTAATGGACTAGCAAAGTTTCAAAACGTTTCAACAAAATTTAAGTTTTGACCTCCCCTAAATCCGGTCCTGTAAGGTTTAGAATTTTTTTACATATTTTTTTGGTATTAATAGGTAGCTGTTAATGTACTAGCAAAGTTTCAAAACGTTTCAACAAAATTTAACTTTTGACCTCCCCTAAATCCGGTCCTGTAAGGTTTAGAATTTTTTACATATTTTTTTGGTATTTATAGGTAGCGTGTTAATGGACTAGCAAAGTTTCAAAACGTTTCAACAAAATTTAACTTTTGACCTCCCTAAATCCGGTCCTGTAAGGTTTAGAATTTTTTTACATATTTTTTTGGTATTAATAGGTAGCTGTTAATGTACTAGCAAAGTTTCAAAACGTTTCAACAAAATTTAACTTTTGACCTCCCCTAAATCCGGTCCTGTAAGGTTTAGAATTTTTTACATATTTTTTTGGTATTTATAGGTAGCGTGTTAATGGACTAGCAAAGTTTCAAAACGTTTCAACAAAATTTAAGTTTTGACCTCCCCTAAATCCGGTCCTGTAAGGTTTAGAATTTTTTTACATATTTTTTTGGTATTAATAGGTAGCTGTTAATGTACTAGCAAAGTTTCAAAACGTTTCAACAAAATTTAACTTTTGACCTCCCCTAAATCCGGTCCTGTAAGGTTTAGAATTTTTTACATATTTTTTTGGTATTTATAGGTAGCGTGTTAATGGACTAGCAAAGTTTCAAAACGTTTCAACAAAATTTAACTTTTGACCTCCCCTAAATCCGGTCCTGTAAGGTTTAGAATTTTTTTACATATTTTTTTGGTATTAATAGGTAGCTGTTAATGTACTAGCAAAGTTTCAAAACGTTTCAACAAAATTTAACTTTTGACCTCCCCTAAATCCGGTCCTGTAAGGTTTAGAATTTTTTACATATTTTTTTGGTATTTATAGGTAGCGTGTTAATGGACTAGCAAAGTTTCAAAACGTTTCAACAAAATTTAAGTTTTGACCTCCCCTAAATCCGGTCCTGTAAGGTTTAGAATTTTTTTACATATTTTTTTGGTATTAATAGGTAGCTGTTAATGTACCAGCAAAGTTTCAAAACGTTTCAACAAAATTTAACTTTTGACCTCCCCTAAATCCGGTCCTGTAAGGTTTAGAATTTTTTACATATTTTTTTGGTATTTATAGGTAGCGTGTTAATGGACTAGCAAAGTTTCAAAACGTTTAAACAAAATTTAAGTTTTGACCTCCCCTAAATCCGGTCCTGTAAGGTTTAGAATTTTTTTACATATTTTTTTGGTATTAATAGGTAGCTGTTAATGTACTAGCAAAGTTTCAAAACGTTTCAACAAAATTTAAGTTTTGACCTCCCCTAAATCCGGTCCTGTAAGGTTTAGAATTTTTTTACATATTTTTTTGGTATTAATAGGTAGCTGTTAATGTACTAGCAAAGTTTCAAAACGTTTCAACAAAATTTAACTTTTGACCTCCCCTAAATCCGGTCCTGTAAGGTTTAGAATTTTTTACATATTTTTTTGGTATTTATAGGTAGCGTGTTAATGGACTAGCAAAGTTTCAAAACGTTTCAACAAAATTTAACTTTTGACCTCCCCTAAATCCGGTCCTGTAAGGTTTAGAATTTTTTTACATATTTTTTTGGTATTAATAGGTAGCTGTTAATGTACTAGCAAAGTTTCAAAACGTTTCAACAAAATTTAACTTTTGACCTCCCCTAAATCCGGTCCTGTAAGGTTTAGAATTTTTTACATATTTTTTTGGTATTTATAGGTAGCGTGTTAATGGACTAGCAAAGTTTCAAAACGTTTCAACAAAATTTAAGTTTTGACCTCCCCTAAATCCGGTCCTGTAAGGTTTAGAATTTTTTTACATATTTTTTTGGTATTAATAGGTAGCTGTTAATGTACTAGCAAAGTTTCAAAACGTTTCAACAAAATTTAACTTTTGACCTCCCCTAAATCCGGTCCTGTAAGGTTTAGAATTTTTTACATATTTTTTTGGTATTTATAGGTAGCGTGTTAATGGACTAGCAAAGTTTCAAAACGTTTCAACAAAATTTAACTTTTGACCTCCCCTAAATCCGATCCTGTAAGGTTTAGAATTTTTTTACATATTTTTTTGGTATTAATAGGTAGCTGTTAATGTACTAGCAAAGTTTCAAAACGTTTCAACAAAATTTAACTTTTGACCTCCCCTAAATCCGGTCCTGTAAGGTTTAGAATTTTTTACATATTTTTTTGGTATTTATAGGTAGCGTGTTAATGGACTAGCAAAGTTTCAAAACGTTTCAACAAAATTTAAGTTTTGACCTCCCCTAAATCCGGTCCTGTAAGGTTTAGAATTTTTTTACATATTTTTTTGGTATTAATAGGTAGCTGTTAATGTACTAGCAAAGTTTCAAAACGTTTCAACAAAATTTAACTTTTGACCTCCCCTAAATCCGGTCCTGTAAGGTTTAGAATTTTTTACATATTTTTTTGGTATTTATAGGTAGCGTGTTAATGGACTAGCAAAGTTTCAAAACGTTTCAACAAAATTTAACTTTTGACCTCCCCTAAATCCGGTCCTGTAAGGTTTAGAATTTTTTTACATATTTTTTTGGAATTAATAGGTAGCTGTTAATGTACTAGCAAAGTTTCAAAACGTTTCAACAAAATTTAACTTTTGACCTCCCCTAAATCCGGTCCTGTAAGGTTTAGAATTTTTTACATATTTTTTTGGTATTTATAGGTAGCGTGTTAATGGACTAGCAAAGTTTCAAAACGTTTCAACAAAATTTAACTTTTGACCTCCCCTAAATCCGATCCTGTAAGGTTTAGAATTTTTTTACATATTTTTTTGGTATTAATAGGTAGCTGTTAATGTACTAGCAAAGTTTCAAAACGTTTCAACAAAATTTAACTTTTGACCTCCCCTAAATCCGGTCCTGTAAGGTTTAGAATTTTTTACATATTTTTTTGGTATTTATAGGTAGCGTGTTAATGGACTAGCAAAGTTTCAAAACGTTTCAACAAAATTTAAGTTTTGACCTCCCCTAAATCCGGTCCTGTAAGGTTTAGAATTTTTTTACATATTTTTTTGGTATTAATAGGTAGCTGTTAATGTACTAGCAAAGTTTCAAAACGTTTCAACAAAATTTAACTTTTGACCTCCCCTAAATCCGGTCCTGTAAGGTTTAGAATTTTTTACATATTTTTTTGGTATTTATAGGTAGCGTGTTAATGGACTAGCAAAGTTTCAAAACGTTTAAACAAAATTTAAGTTTTGACCTCCCCTAAATCCGGTCCTGTAAGGTTTAGAATTTTTTTACATATTTTTTTGGTATTAATAGGTAGCTGTTAATGTACTAGCAAAGTTTCAAAACGTTTCAACAAAATTTAACTTTTGACCTCCCCTAAATCCGGTCCTGTAAGGTTTAGAATTTTTTACATATTTTTTTGGTATTTATAGGTAGCGTGTTAATGGACTAGCAAAGTTTCAAAACGTTTCAACAAAATTTAAGTTTTAACCTTCCCTAAATCCGCTCCTGTAAGGTTTAGAATTTTTTTACATATTTTTTTGGTATTAATAGGTAGCTGTTAATGTACTAGCAAAGTTTCAAAACGTTTCAACAAAATTTAACTTTTGACCTCCCCTAAATCCGGTCCTGTAAGGTTTAGATTTTTTTACATATTTTTTTGGTATTTATAGGTAGCGTGTTAATGTACTAGCAAAGTTTCAAAACGTTTCAACAAAATTTAACTTTTGACCTCCCCTAAATCCGGTCCTGTAAGGTTTAGAATTTTTTACATATTTTTTTGGTATTGATAGGTAGCGTGGTAATGTACTAGCAAAGTTTCAAAACGTTTCAACAAAATTTAACTTTTGACCTCCCCTAAATCCGGTCCTGTAAGGTTTAGAATTTTTTACATATTTTTTTGGTATTTATAGGTAGCGTGTTAATGGACTAGCAAAGTTTCAAAACGTTTCAACAAAATTTAAGTTTTGACCTCCCCTAAATCCGGTCCTGTAAGGTTTAGAATTTTTGTACATATTTTTTTGGTATTAATAGGTAGCTGGTAATGTACTAGCAAAGTTTCAAAACGTTTCAACAAAATTTAACTTTTGACCTCCCCTAAATCCGGTCCTGTAAGGTTTAGAATTTTTTACATATTTTTTTGGTATTTATAGGTAGCGTGTTAATGTACTAGCAAAGTTTCAAAACGTTTCAACAAAATTTAACTTTTGACCTCCCCTAAATCCGGTCCTGTAAGGTTTAGAATTTTTTACATATTTTTTTGGTATTTATAGGTAGCGTGTTAATGGACTAGCAAAGTTTCAAAACGTTTCAACAAAATTTAACTTTTGACCTCCCCTAAATGCGGTCCTGTAAGGTTTAGATTTTTTTACATATTTTTTTTTGTATTTATAGGTAGCGTGTTAATGTACTAGCAAAGTTTCAAAACGTTACAAACAAAATTTAACTTTTGACCTCCCCTAAATGCGGTCCTGTAAGGTTTAGATTTTTTTACATATTTTTTTTTGTATTTATAGGTAGCGTGTTAATGTACTAGCAAAGTTTCAAAACGTTTCAACAAAATTTAACTTTTGACCTCCCCTAAATGCGGTCCTGTAAGGTTTAGATTTTTTTACATATTTTTTTGGTATTTATAGGTAGCGTGTTAATGTACTAGCAAAGTTTCAAAACGTTTCAACAAAATTTAACTTTTGACCTCCCCTAAATCCGGTCCTGTAAGGTTTAGAATTTTTTACATATTTTTTTGGTATTTATAGGTAGCGTGTTAATGTACTAGCAAAGTTTCAAAACGTTTAATCACAATTTAAATGTCGATGCCTCTAAATCCGATCCTGTTGGTTTTATTATGTTTTTAATATGTTTGTAGTGTTTATGGGCCCCGTGTTAATGTACCTGAAAAGTTTCGAAAAGATTAAACAACATTTAACTTTCAACCCTCCTGGTAAAAGAACCGCATAAAGCCCGCATTTCATTACGGCTTCTACCAGCCAGCTTCTAGAAGCTCAAAATTTGTAATGCATTGCGTTATATGGAAGCAAACTCACTTCAGCTGCTACAAGCCGGTATCGAATTTCACCAGCCAAGTATCGAATTTCACCAGCCCGGCTTGTAAACTTGTCCACGTGGAGTACTGTACGTAATTGGTTAATATTTAGAATAAGGACTTATTATTGGATAATATAAAATGCTCGACATGGAGTAGTGTAGTTGTAATTGGTTAATATTTAGAATGAGGACTTATTATTGGATAATATTTGTATTACGAAAATTCTCTTAGCAGGTCGACGTCAGGTCCACGTGGACCCTGTTGAAAGATGCATTTGTATACCAGGCGGGCTTGTCACGCTAGAGTTGTAATTTTTTACAAGTCAAGCTGCAGAAGCCGGCGGTAATTAGATACTTCTAAATATTAGATAATAATATGTGTTGTAAAGTTATTACTAATAATAATTTATTTATGTAATTGATAAGCAATATGAAAAAAATGGAATATTGATGTCGAAATTTTTTCGATGCTCTTCTGTACCGATTTTTAAATTTTTTGTATATTCCGGGATTTTACGCATTCTTCAATCGGAAAATAAAATTTATCATAATATTATCCCAAATTACTAATAATTTTCTTACCTTTCCAATAATAATATCCAGTAGCTTCCTTCGACGCGTACTATTTATTTTATACATTCTTGTTGTAGGTGTCAATCATCGTAACACAAATTTGGTTATTCGATGTCATCGTTAATTTGTTACGTTATCACATTTTAATATTCTTTTTCGAACAACAGAATTTTGTGTTTCCAAATGTTATATTCAATTATATCCCACAGTAATAATTTTAATTTCATTACCCTTCCACCCTTCCACGAAAAGCCGACCAATTTGAATTACATGTTTCGGGTACAATTTTTATAATACCTCATAAACTTTTATGACCATTTTGTTCAGCATAAGCTTAGGAACAACGTTATTTTAGACGGTAGGATGGTTGTAGCAACATGGAAAATTAACAAGTTAAACGAAGAAAAGCAATTATTTCCACGCATTGCAAAAATTCGCGAACAAAGAGAACTCTCAAAAATACGAAGAATGCGTAAAATCCCGGAATATACAAAAAATTTAAAAATCGGTACAGAAGAGCATCGAAAAAATTTCGACATCAATATTCAATTTTTTTCATATTGCTTATCAATTACATAAATAAATTATTATTAGTAATAACTTTACAACACATATTATTATCTAATATTTAGAAGTATCTAATTACCGGCGGCTTCTGCAGCTTGACTTGTAAATATTTACAACTCTCGCGTTAGAAGCCCGCCTGGTATACAAATGCATCTGTCATCAGGGTCCACGTGGACCTGACGTCGACCTGCTAAGAGAATTTTCGTAATACAAATATTATCCAATAATAAGTCCTCATTCTAAATATTAACCAATTACAACTACACTACTACATGTCGAGCATTTTATATTATCCAATAATAAGTCCTTATTCTAAATATTAACCAATTACGTACAGTACTCCACGTGGACAAGTTTACAAGCCGGGCTGGTGAAATTCGATACTTGGCTGGTGAAATTCGATACCGGCTTGTAGCAGCTGAAGTGAGTTTGCTTCCATATAACGCAATGCATTACAAATTTTGAGCTTCTAGAAGCTGGCTGGTAGAAGCCGTAATGAAATGCGGGCTTAATGCATAGAATTTTTGTAATATTTCTGTTTTACATAGTCGCAGTTGTAAATTCTTGAAGCCAACATTATTTAAATTAATATCATAATACCCGATCTTGTACGTGAACTTGAAAATTTATGTACATTTACACAAACAGTAAAATACTGTCATAAGTCGAAAATTGTAAATTCTGAGATACATCACTAAAAAGTCTGTAAAATAATGCTGCTTAATTAAAAATAATGCTATGGAAAATATAATTTTATTAATAAATTCAAAACTACTTTTTACAATATTCGTACTAATTTTCTTGTTTCAGAATATCGGTATGTGTACAAATAGCTGTGGGAAATCGAATCAAGAAATACAAGATTTGGATTACTCCCATCGAAAATGTACAATTTGATATCAATTGGTTTCAAATATTAACATGGATAGGAAATTAAAAGGTTTGTTACATTTAATTTGTTATGATTACAATAAGTATCGATTAATTATTAATTTTCATATGCATAGATTCCTTTTTTCAAATTTATCTTTATAAGCGACATCTCATGGCAAATTTAATAAGTCGTGGTAGTTACCTACTTCAGAACAGTTGTACTTGGGCATTTTTGAGTTAGATGTCGCTGTTCTAATGTCGTTAAGTCGTTATCTACATTATCGACCGACCCACACTTCATATTTTATGTGAAATGTTGATTTTTGTGTTAAGGAATTATTTGACCTATATTTCAATATTTACATTTATTCCAGGATTTGTGATCATTCCGATGGTTGCTGTATCTATGGGAAATTGGATAGTGACTAGTGAAAATTGAATGCAAATAATGAAGGTTAGTGCTTTTTAAAATATTTTTGGTATGGTGTGACAGATGAAAGTTGAAAATTTCCAAGATTTTAAATAAATTAGGGGAAAGTTGAATTTTTATAAATGCGCGTCTCGGTTGTGAATTTAAGCAATGGTTTTACAAAAAATTTATTTAATTTTACCATTCTTCGTGAAACCACACTGTCATTGAAATTTTTTGTAAAATGTCAGTATTGCTTCGAAGACATCCTACAGTGGTTTTGTTTTAAAAACTTGCCATTATTTTTTGAAAATTTAGATGAAGTTAGTATTCTCCATAAAAATAATTTTCGTATAATGCGTTTTGGTAGCTTTGTTTTGTTTGTAAATTACAAGTCTTTTCTTTGACACGAGACACAGAGAATCTTGAACAAGTGTTCATAATAGGTATAAGTAAATAGGGTCAACCATGTCAAATCAAGGGGTTCGATCTTGATGTTTCAGATTTCAATAATATTTTGCACGCCGGTTTCACTTGTAGAATGCATAATAATTCAAAAATGTATTTAAAAAATGTATTCTTATGACCAAATTGGATGCAAATTTATTATTATGTAGTTGAATTGTTGAATAGATAATTTTGATAGTTGATATTTTTTTGTTGAACCCTATTCAATTTGAGTGGCCTTCTAGGGATCCTCCAGATACAGATAGTAATTTAGTTGAGTGTCAACTGTTACTAAGATGCTAACAAATTATTTTGATATATTTCGGTTGGTCTGTTTACTCTCCGTGTCTGTATGACCTTATAATCTGGTAATTTCCCAATTTTAATGCTGCGATAGACTACAATGTCCAAATACAAGACCAAGAATGTGGGCAAAATCATAGGTTCTTATTGCAATCTTAAATACTATCTTCTCAGACTTGGAATTTTCATATTAGTATAACGTGATTTTAGAAATTCGCAGTTAAATTTTAATTGTTTTATTTGTCAATTAGAAATCTAAAACTCACATAATATCGTATAATAATTGTAAGAAATTATCACGTATCAGATTTTCTGAAGCAATACTGCGTTGGGAAAAATATTAACCGCGAATCCCAGAAATTATGTTATTCAAAGAGATATTTAGAATTTAGCTAGAAACCGCAGATTTTTCCAACAATTTTTTAATAATACGTATTTGGACACATTTTAGTACGTGGTTGCATTAAAATTGGGATATGACCAAATTTTTCCTTCCCATTTTACGTGAACGTGACTCGAAAGTGCATTTATTTTTCAATAGTTTACTAAAATTGTAAAAAAATTTGAAATGCTGACAACTCTTGCATTTTGTATTTATATTTATTTACACGTTTCGACTTGCTTGCCGAGTGCTGTGACTAATTTTTCGTTAGTTTAAAACTATTTCAAATTATTGCGCAATTTGCAAAACGACGCTATCTATTATCGAAATTTCATATTTCATTTCTAGTCGTAATATTAAATGGCTTTAAATCTGCGTACGCCTACCTCAAATTCTGTTTCTCAGAGCGAAATATACCAATCAAGTTTGCAACCGCTCTTAGAAAATATGCAACTTTGAAGTAAAGAAAGTAAAAATCGAATTGTACATAACTGAAAGACAACGGGCTTATTTTTGAAATTTCACCCTAATATCGAAAACTCAAAAAAATACTATAATATGCGGCGAATTGCAAAGAACCAACCCGAAACTTAGTTTTTCAGAAATCTGCCCTTAACTTGCCACTTATGCGTATTATTACAACAAATTATTTTTGAAATCTACAATTACATTAATTTTATCTTCAATACAAATCGAATAGTGTAATTTGCTATCATAATTTTTTTTAACGAGATAATATTGAAGGTGTATTGCACGAGGTTTCTGATAAAGAAGTTACTCTTGGTTTATTGAAACATGTCTTAAATTACATCTTTTAATTTTCGATTAAAAGAGTGAAAATTTTATATAATTTACATCTTTGATTTGAAATTATGTATTATAAAGAGGGCTATTTATATCTGTAATTTATAGGCTCGAGGGAACACAAAATTTTTGATAATTACTTAATTATAATTTTCACTCGTAAAAAGATTTTGAAAGAAAAGTTCGATTTCCATCTTGTAGGCTTTCCATTGGACTAGTAATTGTACGAGTGGTGAATTGGTGTTTACTCGCCATAGGAATTTCAATGTTTCATTCTTTGCTTTCCTAATTATTTTAGAAAAACTGTAAATAAGTTTCCTGTAGAGACAAAAATTGCTACTACATAACATGCAAATATTTATTCTGTAATTTTCCTTTCTGCAGAAGGTAAAAATTCAAGAATCTATGAATACGGATTTAACAGAATCAGTATTGTCTTGGAAATCGTTGATACGAAAACTTACGTACGTTGGAAGGTTGCATTCCAAGCCAATACTAATTTTTATTAAACAGCTCTTAGTTTCCTTCATTTTTACCTTCTACAGAACAAAATATTACATAAAAAATGTACATGGATGCAGTATTTTTTTAACAATTTTTCTCCAAAATAATTTAAGATGCAAAGAATTTAACATAACCGTCCCTATGGGGCGTGAACCAATTTACCACCATAACAATTGCCAATAAAAATTAATCGCTTCGCAAATACAATTTTTGCGAAAATCATAAAAATATGGATGAGGCATTTAACGAACGAAAATTTTATTACTAGAGCAGATTTTTCTTAATAATTAACACAACATGCTGAAAATCAAAGGAACCAAACTTTGTGTTCACATGTAAAATAAGTTTCTTTAAATTTCTCAAATTTCATGACTAAATTAAAAAACCGCTGATTTTAACAACATTTTTTGATATGTATTTGGACACATTTTAGTACGTGCTTGCATTAAAATTAGGATATGACATGGATATGACCAAATAATATCTATCCATTTTTTTAATATTTTTGCCTTCCTATTTGCCATTTGATCTGAGCGTGAATCGAGAAAGAATTTATTTTGCAATATTTTATTAAAATTAAAAAATGCTGACAACTCTTATCATTTTCAACTTATTGCGCAATTTGCAAAACTACGCAATTTATTATCGAAATTTCAAATTTTATTTCCAATCGTAATATCAAAAGACTTTGAATCTAAACCTACCTCAAATTAGGTTTCTCATAGCAGAATGTACCAATCAAGTTTGCAAGCGCACTTAGAAAATGTGCAATTTTAAAGTAAAGAAATTAAAAATCGAATTTTTCACCCTCATATTGAAAACTAAAAATGATCTTATAAAATGCGACGAATTGTAAGGAACCAACCATCTCTTCTAATTTCCGATTAAAGAGGTGAAAATTTTAAATAATTTATATCTGATTTAAAATTATGTATTACAAAAAAAACTATAATTTATTGGCTGGAGGAAAAACATGAAATTTCGATAATTACGTAATTATGAATTTCATTTGCAAAATAATTTGGCAAATAGATGTCCAATTTCCATCTTGTAAGCTTGCCATTGGACCAGTAATTCTACGGTTGAAAAATTGGTTCACTCGCCATGGGAATTTCAATGTTAAATTCTTAATGTTTCATCTTTGCTTTCCTGATTATTTTAGAGGAACTGTAAATAAGTTTCTTGTAGAGACAAAAAATGCTAATACATAAATGCACATATTTTTTCTGTAATTTCCCTTTCTACAGAAGGTAAAAATTCAAGAAACTATGAATGCGATTTTAATAAAATCAGTATCATCTTGGAAATCGTTGATACAAAAAACTACATTGACAAGGTTGCATTCCAAGGCAATTCTAATTTTTATTAAAGCAGCTCTTAGTTACCTTAATTTTTACAGAAGGAAATATTACAGAAAATATGTACATTATGGGTGCAGTATTTTCTTACAATGTTTCTCTAAAATAATTTAGGATGCAAAGAATTTAACATAACCATCCCTATTGTGCGTGAACCAATTTACCACCATGCGTATAGCAATAGCCAATAAAAAATAATCGCTCCGCAAATACAATTTTTGCGAAAATCATAAAAATATGGATGAGGCATTTAACGAACGAAAATTTTATTACTAGAACAGATTTTTCTTAATAATTAACACAGCATGCTAAAAATCAAACAGACTAAAATATATCTTGACATGTAAAATAAGCGTCTTCAAATTTCTCAGATTTCATGACTAAATTAAAAATGGTGATTTCCATCCAGCGAACACTCCGAACAATAATTTGCTAAGTGGAATTTACGTCATGCAGAAATATGAAATTCGAAAGGTGTAGAATTGAGATAGAAATTGCTGATTTTAACAACAATTTTTAATACTTATTTGGACACATTTTAGTCCGTGCATGCATTAAAATTGGGATATGACCAAATTAAGGACTAGTTTAATGTCTACCCATTTAAAAAAAAAAAATTTGCCTTCCTACTTGCCACATTATCTAAACGTGAATCGAGAATGGATTTATTTTGCAATATTTTATTAAAACTGTACAAAATTAAAAATGCTGATAACTTATCATTTTGTATTTATTTTTATTTATACGTTTCGACTTTTTTGGTGTGTCCAATGACAAATTTTTCGTTTCGTAAATTTAAAATATTTCAACATATTGCGAAATTTCAAATTTTTTTTCCAATCGTAATATCAAAAGACTTTAAATCTAAACCTACCTTAAATTATGTCGGTTTCTCATAGCAGATTGTATCAATCAAGTTTGCAAGCGCCCTTCGAAAATGTACAATTTTGAAGTATAACGAAAATAAAAATCGAATTGTGGATAACTTAAAGACAACGGGTTAATTTTTGAAATTCCACCCTCATATCAAAAACTAAACATGATATTATAAATACGACGAATTGCAATGAACCAACAGTCTTATTTTTCATTAATCTACCATTTGCTGCACTTACGAGTATTATAAAATAATAATTTTGAAATATACAATTACATTTTATCATAAATACAAATTTAATCGAGTACTTTGCTATAATAATTTTTTTACCAACGAGCTTCCAAGTGGTGAATCCGAAGATAATATCGAAAGCATTCGCAATTATCTTAAAAGTATTGCAAGAAGGTTTCTGACAAATAAGTTACTCTTGGTTTATTAAAAAAACGTTGTATAAAAACGTATTAAAAAAACATGTCGTAAATTACATCTTCGTGTTATTATCTCGTCTAATTTCCGATTAAAGACGTGAAAATTTTAAATAATTTATTTCTTTGATTTAAAATTATGTATTACATAAACACTGTAATTTATTGGCTGGAGGAGAAACATAAAATTTCGATAATTACGTAATTATAAATTTCACTTGCAAAATTATTTGTAAAATAAATGTCCAATTTCCATCTTGTAGACTTTCGATTAGATCAGTAATTGAACGGTTGGTGAATTTCAATGTTAAATTCTTAATGTTTCATTATTTGCTTTACTAATAATTATTTTAAAGAAAGTGTAAATAAATTTCTTTATAAAGAAGAAAAATGTTATTCTATACGATATAACAAGCACATTTTTTTTTTGTAATTTTCCGTTCTACAGAAGGTAAAAATGAAGGAAACTAAAAGTGCTGATTTAACAAAATCAGTATGGTCTTGCAAATCGTCGATACAAAAAACTACATTGACCTTAATTTTTAGTTTCTATAGATTGAAATATTACAGAAAAAATACATGGATGCAGTATTTTTTCTCTATAAGAGAGGTACTTACAATTTTTCTCTAAAATAGTTTAAGATTTAAATAATTTAACAAAACCACCCCTATATTGCGTGCACCAATTTACCACCCTGCGTATGACAATAGCCAATAAAAGATAATCGCTTCGCAAATACAATTTTTGCGACAACCATAAAAATTTAGTTAAGATATTTAACGAATCAAAAGTTTTATTACTTGAGCATATTTTTTTTAATAAAAACGACATGTTTAAAATCAAACTGACCAATTACATTTGGCCGACTTTGTGTTCACATGTTCTTTACGTTTCTCAAATTTCATGACTAAATTTAAAATTGGGATTTCCATCCAGCAAACAATAAATTGTCAAGTGGAATGTACGTCATGTCAATTAGTCTCAACTTGACTTGGGTCAAACTAAAACCATGTATTCCTTTACTCTTGAAAATATTAATTCAGATACAACTTTTAGGTAAAATGTTAGATTTGTTCCCACGAAAACGTTAAGTTCAGACAATGGTTTGTGAGTAGGATTGAGAAAACCGTCGGGTTCCTTGTGATGGGTTCCGTCACAATTTGTACGTCGGGATCAGTAAGCCATCGGTCAATAAACGTATTTACCGCAAACGGGATCTCAATCCTGTGATTTGTTGAAGTTAGGGCCCCCGCTAGAACTAGGAGTGCCCGCTTAGATTTTGTACTTCGGGGACGTCGGCTGATTGCCTCTATGTCGAAAACGCGATCACGATGAGACTATTTGCTAAAATATTAAATTTCTTCCCGCAAAAATTATAAGTTCCCGCTTAGATATCCGAGTTACGCTGGGGAAGCCGTCGACTGATAGATATAGTGCCGAAAAAACGAACCCGATCCGGGTGATTCCTTAAAATGTTGTCCAATTGCGCAAAAATTGATAACTCCCCATTTCGATTTACGATGTAGTCTGTAAAAATAAAAACTGAAATGTTGACGAATTGTTTTAAAAAGTTTTGTAATGTACGTTTTCTACTTTGCAGATTCAAAATATGGTACCCTCCAAGACGAAGATCCATCAAAGGTTTGAAGTTGCTTGGAGCGTTCGTTAAACTGGTACGAATTGTGAAATAAATTAGCTTCTTTAAAATATTGAAGTTAGTAAACTTTGAATATTTTTGTAAGCAAAGGTGTCATAAGTTTATTCACTTCAATATTTTTAAGCTAAAGTAACTTGTTAAAATATTACAATGACGTGTAATAATGCACCGCTATCGATAATAAATGAACTTAAAATAAATTCTATGTTGTATTATTACTAACGTTTAGCAATTTACTATACGTAAGTCGATGACGCAGATGCCCCACCAGTTCCGAACGAAAACCGAACTAGCTTCGGTTGAGAGTGGGGGAAACAAATTTGGTATATAAGCAATGTATTAACTACGGGGTGGGTGGGACGGGCTGAACAGTAGTCCAGCAAACATATAGCTCCTCCAACTCGATCAACAGGCCGCGTAGCGGCCTGGGGGCGCGCGAAGCGCGCCCCTATAACAAGCCGCTTCGCGGCTTGTTAATCGAGTTGGAACAGCTAGGTGTTTGTTGGTTAACGGCCTTCGCCCACCCGCCTCAACCCCAGGCGATACATTACTTATATACCAAATTAGTCTCCCCCACTTCCAACCGAACTGAGTTCGGTTTCGTTCGGAATACTTGGTGGGGCCATGACGAAAGTGGGAGAAGTAAACTAATTGAAATATTTTCTAAGTCCGCTCCGGGCAAGTTGCTTACGTAGTTCCGAATAGGTGATGTCACTAACTTACCTTGAATGCTTATACGACTATCTATAGTAGGTGGGGAAACTTATTAGTAATAGATACCTCATATCAATGATACAAGAATACGTAATTATAAGCCTTTATTGTGACGGTAAGTAAGTAAGTACAAGACAATACAAATAATATACACACTGCACTACCATTTTCCTTTGGATGTTCTAACGAAAACTGCTAAGTCCAAACTCGTACGTTGTGCGCTGGCGTGGTTATCGCTTGTTGTTATGTGAATCAACCATTCTTATTTGCAATGAGAAAAATAAATTACAATCATGTTTACATACAGAACACATTTTCGAGTACGAGACTCGACACACGACCCCATTTTCAAGCATCAACGTAATTGCATACGTTTCAAAGACGTGCCTCACAAATATGAATTGTTCATACCGCTACTTGGCTTCACAAAACATTACCAGACAGAGATGACGTTTTCGAAATTAAGTTTATCTGCAGACTGTCTAACCAACCAAATTCTTAAAACTAAGCTGGTCATAACGCCATCATTGAGATGTCGATGACTCCCAAATACATATGACGCGAGGGATTCCTGTTTAAGCGTGACGGTACTTAACTATTTATGGAGAGGGATCGTATTTACGGAACCCCATTGGACTGCTAACGCATTCCTGGACTATAAGGTCAGCTGTTGACTGCTGCTCTAACCGGAATTACAAATCAAATTGGGGACTTACAATGGTCGCGTGACGGATCCTAACTTTTTTACTATTTACGGTATCGAACTCGCGCTTTGGGCAATGACGTGGGCTGCTGACTGCTGCTCTAACCCGTATTACAAATCAAATTGGGGACTTACAGTTTTCGCGTGATGGTTCCTAACTTTTTTTACTATTTACGGTATCGAACTCGCGCTTTGGGCAATGACGTGGGCTGTTGACTGCTGCTCTCACCCGAATTACAAATCAAATTGGGTACTTACAGTTTTCGCGTGACGATACCTAACTTTTTTACTATTTACGGTATCGAACTCGCGCTTTGGGCAATGACGTGAGCTGTTGACTGCTGCTCTAACCCGAATTACAAATTAAATTGGGGACTTACAATGTTCGCGTGACGGATCCTAACTTTTTTACTATTTACGGTATCGAACTCGCGCTTTGGGAAATGACGTGGGCTGTTGACTGCTGCGCTAATCCGAATTACAAATCAAATTGGGGACTTACAATGTTCGCGTGACGGATCCTAACTTTTTTACTATTTACGGTATCGAACTCGCGCTTTGAGCAATGACGTGGGCTGTTGACTGCTGCTCTAATCCGAATTACAAATCAAATTGGGTACTTACAGTGTTTGCGTGACGGATCTTAACTTTTTTACTATTTACGGTATCGAACTCGCGCTTTGGGCAATGACGTGGGCTGTTGACGGCTGCTCTAACCCGAATTACAAATCAAATTGGGGACTTACAGTTTTCGCGTGACGGTTCTTAACTTTTTTACTATTTACGGTATCGAACTCGCGCTTTGGGCAATGACGTGGGCTGTTGACTGCTGCTCTAATCCGAATTACAAATCAAATTGGGTACTTACAGTGTTTGCGTGACGGATCTTAACTTTTTTACTATTTACGGTATCGAACTCGCGCTTTGGGCAATGACGTGGGCTGTTGACTGCTGCTCTAATCCGAATTACAAATCAAATTGGGTACTTACAGTTTTCGCGTGACGGTTCCTAACTTTTTTACTATTTACGGTATCGAACTCGCGCTTTGGGCAATGACGTGGGCTGTTGACTGCTGCTCTAACCCGAATTACAAATCACATTGGGGACTTACAGTTTTCGCCTGACGGATCCTAACTTTTTTACCATTTACGGAATCGAAATTGCGCTTTGGGCAATGACGTGGGCTGTTGACTGCTGCTCTAATCCGAATTACAAATCAAATTGGGTACTTACAGTTTTCGCGTGACGGTTCCTAACTTTTTTACTATTTACGGTATCGAACTCGCGCTTTGGGCAATGACGTGGGCTGTTGACTGCTGCTCTAACCCGAATTACAAATCACATTGGGGACTTACAGTTTTCGCCTGACGGATCCTAACTTTTTTACCATTTACGGAATCGAAATTGCGCTTTGGGCAATGACGTGGGCTGTTGACTGCTGCTCTAACCCGAATTACAAATCACATTGGGGACTTACAGTTTTCGCCTGACGGATCCTAACTTTTTTACCATTTACGGAATCGAAATTGCGCTTTGGGCAATGACGTGGGCTGTTGACTGCTGCTCTAACCCGAATTACAAATCACATTGGGGACTTACAGTTTTCGCCTGACGGATCCTAACTTTTTTACCATTTACGGAATCGAAATTGCGCTTTGGGCAATGACGTGGGCTGTTGACTGCTGCTCTAACCCGAATTACAAATCACATTGGGGACTTACAGTTTTCGCCTGACGGATCCTAACTTTTTTACCATTTACGGAATCGAAATTGCGCTTTGGGCAATGACGTGGGCTGTTGACTGCTGCTCTAACCCGAATTACAAATCACATTGGGGACTTACAGTTTTCGCCTGACGGATCCTAACTTTTTTACCATTTACGGAATCGAAATTGCGCTTTGGGCAATGACGTGGGCTGTTGACTGCTGCTCTAACCCGAATTACAAATCACATTGGGGACTTACAGTTTTCGCCTGACGGATCCTAACTTTTTTACCATTTACGGAATCGAAATTGCGCTTTGGGCAATGACGTGGGCTGTTGACTGCTGCTCTAATCCGAATTACAAATCAAATTGGGTACTTACAGTTTTCGCGTGACGGTTCCTAACTTTTTTACTATTTACGGTATCGAACTCGCGCTTTGGGCAATGACGTGGGCTGTTGACTGCTGCTCTAACCCGAATTACAAATCACATTGGGGACTTACAGTTTTCGCCTGACGGATCCTAACTTTTTTACCATTTACGGAATCGAAATTGCGCTTTGGGCAATGACGTGGGCTGTTGACTGCTGCTCTAACCCGAATTACAAATCACATTGGGGACTTACAGTTTTCGCCTGACGGATCCTAACTTTTTTACCATTTACGGAATCGAAATTGCGCTTTGGGCAATGACGTGGGCTGTTGACTGCTGCTCTAACCCGAATTACAAATCACATTGGGGACTTACAGTTTTCGCCTGACGGATCCTAACTTTTTTACCATTTACGGAATCGAAATTGCGCTTTGGGCAATGACGTGAGCTGTTGGCTGCAGCTCTAACCCAAATTACAAATCAAATTGGGGACTTACAGTTTACGAGTGACAGATCCTAACTTTTTTACTATTTACGGTATCAAAATCGCGCTTAGGACAATGATCATTGATCGGGGCATTAAGATCAATTAAGAATATTTCATTCAACGCGTACTGAAGGATCATTTACTTGTACATGCTCGTAGTTCAATTCTTTCTTTGGAAGCATGAAGGAGGTTGTGAAAGCAAGGGGGGGTGGAGCTATTTTGAACTTTTAAAATTAAATGTGAAAGTGTCCAGTACTCTTCACCGAAAAATATAAATAATTTGGAATTATTTCGTTTTATTGGATTTTTATAGCCCTTTTTAAAATGTATCACTTAATCCGTCAAACCCTGTACATATCGATGTAAAATTTTATCTTCTGTCGATTGGCGTTAACCGTGAGTCTCTATGTCTTCCCGGTTTCGAATAAAAAAAAGTAAAACATAAAATTGCGCGGTCCACCCCTTTGAGTAGGGTGTGAAGGTGTACCCATTTTTAAAGGAATCTGGGCAAAATTAAAAAATGGGTACAATTTTTCACAAGTTTATAATATTTTTTTGGCACTGTGCAACGTTATCATTTTTAATTTTTTAACTAACCTTATTATTTCTTCTCAAGGTATTGTGCTGTCATCAAAATTCGAAACCAATTCTAAACCTCCAAGTCGATTCTCTCGAGCCCGTAACTGTTTTCGTATGATTGATCTTCTGAACTGTGAATAATAATAAATGATGAGAATCTGTTAATTTCACATCTTCTTGTGCCAAAAATACGTTTATAGTTTTTCATGCAAGTTCCAAAACAGATATATAAAAAAGTTTCACATGCAATTTGTCCTTATAAAAAGGTTAACATTCAATGTAGAAAACAAAACATTATTTTAGTTAAAATGGTAGATATTGAACATAATTCAGTTTTAGAATTCAAAATACGGGAGTGAAGACTACGTTTTTCAAATGCAAAATTTAAATCTATTTTTCAGTAACCTTAGTGGTCTTCCAGTCGACTTTAAAGGAAGCATTATTTTACAATTTTATGACAGAAATTCAAACAAGCAGTTACCTTAGAAAGAAGGTGTTAGGTGATTTCTAAACACATTTCACGTTGGTTTTCCCTCCGATCATTGTTCTTCTGCTTCACGGTATATAATCGACCCATCTCTCCTTGGACATCCCAGGTTTTTTCTTCCCTTCAGATCATATATAATTAATACCATCCTTTCTTGTTCGACCCGCATATTTTGTATTCGCGTCACTGGAACAAGAAAGAAAATTATGCACTGTTCGTTAATTTGTAAACATTACATAAGGAGAAATTATACAAATTATGTCAACCCGCTCTGAATTCTAAATCATGCATGCGATATGACTTAATTTCAAAAGAAAACTTCCATGCAACCTTCCATCATATTGTAAGACAATTGCAACGACCGTGTACGTACTACAGACTGCAATTTCAATATGCGATATAGTGCCTACAAAATGTAAAACAATTACAAAGTTCACGTTGTAGATCGGGTATGGGGATATTAATTTAAATAAAGTTATTAGCTTCAAAACTTTTCAACTGCGACTACAACAGAAATATTACAAAATTCTGTGCACTACCAGGTAGTTTTTACGGGGAGTTGAAAGTTACTTGTTATTTAACTTTCAACTTCCCATCAAGCAGGGGGGACTTACAACTTTCGGGTGACAATCACTATCTTCAGATCTAAATTGCGATTTTAGGAGTTGAGCCAACCTAACACGAATTACAAATCGAGAAGAGAGCTTAAGGTCTACGAGCTAAAATATCTCCTAATACATAAAAAGATTTTTTTTTGGGAAATGTTCCGTTGGCGTGAAATTCAAAGAAATAATTTAAAAATTCAAAATCAACAAAACATTTAAAACGTGAATCTGTAGGAAATTGCAATAATTATTTCTATATACAATGTTTTTTTAAAATTTGTAATAACTCAAAATATGATAGAAGAACAGCGATAAAAAGATTTAGCGGTTGTAAATTTACATTTTAACGTGATTTTGCAATCAATTTTTGAGTTAATTCAAATATTTAAAAGGGATGGTATGTATTCCATCTTCAATCATTGCATCTTCCTACAGTTGTATAATTTATTAATTAATATTTTAATCGATTTAGAGTTTTTAAAGTTATTAAAACCGTTAATTTTTGTAATGTACGATATGGATAATTTATCGCATAAAAATATATTGAAAAAATTACGGCTCCCTATCTAATTTCTAAATACCTCCCACCTTTCGAATTTTCATATTTGAGTAATATTTTCCCATTGCAGTATTACTTCAAAAAATCTAAAACATCGCACATTTTTGTTACCTATTATTATGGTAATGTACGCACCTACTCCATGAGAATTATAAAGATCCTCATTTCACTTTCAATGGAAAGACAAAACATTGACAATTTTATATACCGATTTATGCAAATGATGTACAAAATTTTCATTGACTTCTATATTTAAAATGAATTTACCCCGTAAGGCCCAGTTTCTGAAGCTCTGGTTATCTTTAATCAAAGGTTTGTTTCCATGATCACAATACGCAAGCAAGTGTTATTCCAAAATTATTAGTCGATATGTTGCATGAACAAGAAGCCACATTGAAATTAATTTTAACGAAAACCAACATTCAACTTTCCTAAAATTTACCCTCAATTTACCACAATAATCACTAGAAAACCGTTTCAATTTATTATTATTGAAATGTAACCAACCTGTAATTGTCAAATTGAATTGATTCCAATAGACCATTTCATTTTAGCAAAACTCATTGGCGCATGCGTCAAATCAGCTGACGATTTTCGAACCAAGTGTGCATATGTCCATATAACGTAGTGCTAATTATTTAATCATTTATTGTTAAAATGGAGCATAAATTGAATAAAAAACGTGTTGGTGCCATTAAACATTGTGTTTAGTGTTAAAAAAAAACATTATTTGCTGCAATATTTGGATTTTTTAATGTTGCTCCAGTCACTTAATTTGACTTGTCTATGGGGTATATCACTAGGGGCACTCATCTTGGGCAAAATGGTGGTAAAAAATATTGTTTAAAACCATGATACAATGAACTTTTAAGATATGATATTACGCAGGTTCGGCGCCATCTTGTATACGTCACTCGGCGAGTTGGAAATGACATATCGCTACTTGCTGTCAAATCTTGTAATATTCGCAGTTTTTTCCTGTTTTTTTTGAGTTATTTATTGTTAAAAGTTGCTGTGGTGTAATTTGACAATGCGTTGTGCAATGTGGAATTGTAATAGCGACAATCAAGCCAAGAACTTTGCAGGAGATGTGATGTTTTACCGATTTCTATCAAATGTAACGCTTGCAATTTTCTTCGATTACGATTGTAAAATGACAAAGGCCTTTTTATATGAAATAATAAATTTTGTGGAAAAATCAGGTGAGACAGACAACAAATTACTTTAATATTTTTATCTGTATGTTATTTTTTTAGGATTCCAAATTGTGGGATTGGTTAGTGATCTTGGAGGAGGTAATAGATCATTGCACAAAGAGCTAGAAATAAGTTCTGATAAAACATGGTTTACAAATCCTGCAAATGGGCACAATATTTATGTCTTTGCAGCAGTACTACATCTCATTAAGTTGCTTCGAAATCATTTTGTTATGAAGCAAATCGAGATAGTATATCGACCGTGTACGAATGGGACACGATCTTTGATTTTTTTGTTAATCCACAATAATTTCACAAGCCAAAGAGTCTAAATGGAATCGAACACCGTGTACAAAGTGCATTTAGAAATGTGTGCCTAAAAATAGACATATAAAGTGTTATTTTACTTTGATTTGTGCTCCGGGTGGGAGGAAATTTTGTAATTTAATTTTTTTAATAAATATGTTTAGTCAAACGGTGCGATTAAATTATTTAGATTTATTCTACCTATCGTTTATTATGTAGATACGTCGAAAAACTTCACATAAGGTCCAGATTTAATAAAAACTAATGCATCGATGGCGATTCGCACATACCGCAGGTCAACAATTATTATTTGCAACGTAAAGGAAGCGGTTAGGGAAGAAATTTTATAAAAGTTTTCCTCTTTTCTACGAGGCGGGGGGTTTTAGGAGTTTAAAATCATTTCAAAAAGACTCAATATCGTCATAATAACGAAACATATTTTCAATTTTATTAATTGAAAGAGAGTCCGGTTCAAATAAAAGTCAAGTACCAAAACATTAAATTTTAAGTTTTTGATGCAAATTGATTCTAAATGCCATACAGTGTAACGATTATGTTAAAATGTCAAGTGCCATAAAAATTTCCTAGTATTAAAAATTCAAGTAAAATTATTAAAAACCGAACACTGCAATTAATTATTTTTGTTTATTACTACAGATTTTTACTTAAGCTATTGTTTGTTATTTTCAGATTTATTATTTTCTCAGTTCGTATTAGCGTTTAAATAATAACAATAAATGCCAGAATTTACTTACATACAATATTTTGTATTAAAAAATAATTTGAAATGTTAATAAAATAGTTATTATTAAGTGGGTAGGTACTTTTATTTCAGTTAAAAGTTAAAGCGTATAAAGTTATTCCGTCTGTGCGAAATATTCTCATTTTATTAATTTAATAAAATAATTTATTATAATATTATAGTATAGCAATAACCATTATTTCATTACTCGTTCAAGGAAAGTACAAAAACTCTTTACTTTCGTGATTTTGCTAGTTCAACAGCGGGTTTAAAAGAACAAATTATATATCGTGTTTATACGTCAACTCTCCGAGTGACGTCATGCGCAAACTCGGACGAAAATGGGATCGGTTAGTATCATATCTTTAAACTTATTGTATCATGGTTTAAAACCTAATAACACAAAACTATAACAAAATATCTAAGACGATATTAGCATGCGTTTTAACGTAAAAGTTTTGACATGGTTCGAAAAACAAACATCAGCTGTTGGCTTCGCGCAAGCGCTCTCGTTGCGTGAAATGGTCTATCAAAAATGGGAACAATTTCACTCAAGATTATACATTTATTTGACACTAAGCTATGCAATCATTTCTAATTTTCTAGTTTTTAAAATGTTTTAATTAATAATTGTCATAATAATTAATACTTTTTATTCATCTAATAAAAGCGACATTATTATTTAACGGCAAATGTCAAAAATAAAAATCCAAATTGCAGGTAGGTATCTCTCCATCTTACTAGATTTACCCGTAGATGGCAGCACAAGATAAAAGAAGTTAGCTCGATTGTCATTCGGAATTTTAGCGTTAGATGGCTAGTAGGAAAATATAGATACCGATTATCAGCAGAAGATACCTAGTTTGTTTCGGAATTGTGACGTTAGATGGACAACACCAATAAATAGAAAACAATAACACTGAAGTTCAACGAATGTCAAATTAAAGAACAAAAATTAATACTTTAAATGCACGCGATTAACGAATAACAATTAATTTGTGGCCACCAAATATTAAATGTAACTTAACTAACCTTATGATTTCTTCTCTAGGTATTGTTCCGTCATCAAAATTCAAAACCAATTCGTAATCAAGCCGTCATCGAATTTTACATCATTAAGATAATTTATTGACACCAGATTTTGTTTTTCAAACCTCCAAGTCAATTCACCTGCGCCCTTAATTGTGTTCGTATGGTTGATGATTTCTGATTTCCAGTTGGTTTATGCACATCGATAGGTCAATGACCTCCGCATGTTTTGTATTGTCACTGGAACAAGAAAGAAAATTATACATACACTATGCACTACCAGTTGGTTTTTACGGAGGGTTGAAACTTAAACGCTGTTATTGCAAATTTTAAAACTTTTCAAGTTCACTATGTGGGATATGCAAATAATACAAAAACTAATTAAAACATTCCAAAACCAACAGGGTCGGATTCAGATTGGATCCAAAGTTAATTGTCGTTTGAAAGTTTTGAAACTTTCCAAGTACACTAACACGGGACCCGTAAACATGGTCGGATTTAGGGGGGGGGGCAAAGTTAAATGTCGTTTGAAAGTTTTAAAACTTTAAAATGTACACGAATACGGGACCCGTAAATAGCACAAAAATATTTAAAAAATTCCAAAGCCAACAGGATCGGATTTATGGGGGGGGGGGCAAAGTAAACTGTCGTTTGAAAGTTTTGAAATTTTCCAAGTACACTAACACGAGACCCGTAAATATCACATATATATTTAAAAAATTATAAACTATATTGGATTTAGGGGGAGGGGTCCAAAGTTAAATGTCGTTTGAATGGTTTGAATCTTTACAAGTACACTAACACGGGACCCGTAAATATCACAAAAATATTTAAAATATTCTAAAGCCAACATGGTCGGATTTAGGGGGAGGGGGCAAAGTTAAACGTCGTGTGAAAGTTTTGAAACTTTCCAAGTACACGAACACGGAACCAGTAAATAGCACAAAAATATTTAAAAAATACTAAAGCCAACAGGATCGGATTTATGGGGGGGGGGGGGGGAATTAAATGTCGTTTGAAAGTTTTGAAATTTTCCAAGTACACTAACACGAGACCCGTAATAATCACAAATATATTTAAAAAATTATAAACCCAACAGGGTTGGTTTTAGGGGGGGTCCAAAGTTAAATGTCGTTTGAATGGTTTGAGTCTTTACAAGTACATACACGATTCCATGTCAAAATGTCGAAAACAAAAACGTCGAAAACAAAAAAGTCGAAGTCAAAACGTCGAAAACAAAAACGTCGAAAGTCAAAAACGTCGAAAACAAAAACGTCGAAAGTCAAAAACGTCGAAAACAATAACGTCGAAAAGCAATAATGTCGAAAAACAAAAACGTCGAAATCAAAAACGTCGAAGTCAAAACGTCGAAAACAAAAACTATTTAAAATAATATTAATAATAATAATGTTTATTAAGCAATATATTATATAGATACATACACAAGTGATAAAGATTGCTTAAAATGCAAAAGTTCAAAATAATTTTATCAACTGTCTTGGAATTGAAAGTTATAGGCGATACCAGTCAGATAGTCATCCAGGTTACGCTCACCATACGACAGTACTATGGACTTAATTCTGGCCGCAACGTCGCGATACTTTTTTCGTCTTCGAGGTGGTTGTTGACCGCTGATATACTGTTCTATTTTGAACTCGTTCATACCCTGTTCTTTCTTCAAAACATCGATAAACTTCCAAATTGAAGGGTGGTTGCAGCTCAAGAGAGAACTGAAAGCTCGATGCCATCCTTCCACAAAATTGTTTGTTTTGGGCAGGTCGTTGAGGACAGCTTCATAACAATTCCAAAGTGCAATTGAAAACTTTGGGGGACGTCTAGTTGACCCACGCTGGCGGCCGATCCAAGTATCTTCGAAATAATCGACCAAAGGTTCAAGTATCTCTTCGTTAGTAGTGAAGAACTCGGTTTGAATGAGTTCCTCAAAAGATTGAACCACTTCGTCGACGGGGACAAAACTCAAAGCAGCCAACTTTCGAATATTAACTGAGAACTGAATGTTCTCACGGTTCTCGCACTGGACTTGAATCTCATGGTTTCTTTGAATAACTCTCCATATACATTGACTGAAATGGAAAAAACATCCTCTGTTATTAATGCCTTCGAATGCCTGTCTGAAAGCATTAATCTGAGCGACTTCAAAATCTGTCATGACGCTATCAGGAGTTAGCCCAGGCATGAGGTTCTTGAGAACATCAAGGACTTTACCGTATGTCTCCTGACGTTTATTTGGCAAAAGAGCAAACACGGTCGGAATCACGCTATTGTACTGAACAGCGTGAATGGTGAACAACTGTTCGAACAATGGGGGAGCAGACTTGAATGTTCCATCCGCGTACCAGTGGTTACAGTCCTTCATTAAATCTAAATTCTTTTGGGTACTAAAGACGAGGATACGGTCATCGGAAGGGCCACTATCAAAGAGGAGAAACGGTTCGTTTCGTTTCCCGGTACTTTCCAACGATAGTCAAGTCTATAAGATTTGTAGGGTTGGGGAGTGGAGCTGTAGCCGCTCTTCTTGCGCGTTGGACAGTTCTCGTCATAAGAGAAACTGAAGGAAGTGCCGCAGCTACAGCTGAGGGCAGATTATCGACAGACGTGGAGATAATCTGAGCCGGAGTATCAATCATAGTTTCACTATTGTGCTTGATTTCTTCAAGAATTTTCTTTGCTTCGATTTGTGCCACGTCGACCACATGGTTATGGGATCCTGACACACGAACTACTTCTTCTCCTTCAGTGATGACACGTCCTTTGCAATTGAATTTCGAGTATTCCACGCACTTGTAGTAGGTCTTGTCTTGATTACTTCTTTCTCGTTTGTAGAGAAAACCTTCATGAAGAAGTTGGTTTTCGTTTTTTTGGTTTTTAATAAATTCCATATTCACTAGTAAGTTTAAATGTTTCACTTTTAGGGATAGTATTTGGTGTGTTAGAATGTGTGTAAACATTTTGTTTATATATAGTAATATATAGTTATAATTTTCTGTTGGTATCTAATACATGTATTTTAAAAATTCGGCCCAAAAATGTACCTTTTTTTGCCCACCCCTGTATATAATTCAATTTAAAAAAAATGTAATAAAACTTTTTATCCTTTTAGGCTTCTATACAAAGTATAGCAAGAAGCCTTATGATCTAGCTCCGTGTCTGTCCGTCCGTCTGTCCGTCCGTCCGTCCGCATAATTCAAAATCATACAGAGCGTTTCAAATTGTGTTGAATATACTCAGTGTGTATAGAGTACCCAGTCTAAGAACTGGGTACCCAGTGCGCTATTAGGCTTCTATACAAAGTATAGCAAGAAGCCTTACGATCTGGCTCCGTCTGTCCGCATAATTCAAATTCATACAGAGCGCTCCAAATTGTGTTGGAAAACACTCTAAAAATGAGTAGATAAGTGAAGAAGGTTGCTGAAATATACATAACTGAGTGGTTTACCTATATATTGTTGATCTCTTTATTTGATCCGTTGATCTATTGATCCATTGAGTTTTAGGCTTCTATACAAAGTATAACAAGAAGCCTTATGATCTGGCTCCGTGTCTGTCCGTCTGTCTGTCCGCATAATTCAAAATCATACAGAGCGTTAATCGTGTTGGAAATACTCTGTGTGTATAGAGGTCTAAGAACTGGGTAGCCAGTGCGCTACTTTTTTAATTACGTAATAGATAGCGCTAAATGTATTAGCCAATCATATACTTTAATTTTAAAACCAGACTTTCAGACTTATTATTTAATAATTGTTCTTCGACGAGTTATATTCTCATAAAGAATTATGTAAGCGGGTAATTTTCGTTTTTCGACGTTTTGACTTCGACGTTTTTGATTTCGACGTTTTTGTTTTTCGACATTATTGCTTTTCGACGTTATTGTTTTCGACGTTTTTGACTTTCGACGTTTTTGTTTTCGACGTTTTTGACTTTCGACGTTTTTGTTTTCGACGTTTTGACTTCGACGTTTTTGTGTTCGACGTTTTTGTTTTCGACGTTTTGACGTGCTACCAAGTACACTAACACGGGACCCGTTAAGATCACAAAAATATTTAAAAAAATCTATTCCCAATAGGGTTGGATTTAAGGGGGTGTTCAAAGTTATGTGTCGCTTGAATGTTTGAAAACTTTCCAAGTACACGAATACGCGACCCGTAAATATCACAAAAAATTTTTTTAAATTCTATACCCAACAGGGTCGGATTTAGGGGGGGGCAAAGTTAAATGTCATTTGAAAGTTTTGACACTTTCCAAGTACATTAACACTGGACCCGTAAATATCACAAAAATATTTTAATAAATTTTAAACCCAACAGGGTTGGATTTAGGGGGGTCCAAAGTTATGTGTCCCATGAATGTTTATAAACTTTACAAGTACACTAACACGCGACCCGTTAATATCACAAAAACATTTAAAAAATTCTAAAACCAACATGGTCGAATTTATGGGGGGGGGGGCAAAGTTAAATGTCGTTTGAAAGTTTTAAATATATGCTAATATATTGTTGTGATTCAAAATACCAATAATTTTGAATTAAATAAGCACTCTGAAAGATCACAAATTACATGAGGACTCTTAATGACAAAGAAGAATTCCAACAGGTAATGTTGAAAGCTCTAATAAAGTCAGTTATCAACAAAATAAGTGAGAGGAAAGATTCGTTCAGCAATGATATAAAAATCATGAACTACAATAATTTTTATATTCATAGAAAAATTTGTTCAATGTATAATTAAGTTTTTAGAATTATAAATGTAGGTTAATTTTAAGAAGTGAGGTAAAGGTACAAAAGATTTACGTAGTTTGGTGTGGTCACGGTAAAGACAAAATGCAACGATTCGTTCATCCGGGACTGATGCGTGTTGAGTGTAACCAGACGTTAGGTTGTTATAACGATTCTAAAACAGAGATGAAATTAATTAAAATGACATTTGGTTAAAATAAAAATGATATCAAAGATGCATGAGACTTACGGTGTAAAAGATATCAAAGAGTGATAAAATTGATAAATTCGTAAAAACCAAGGAAACAGGAGATTATAAAAATAATAAACAAGATGATTACAAAATATGTAATAGGGCAGAGCGTTTTTCTTGTACTCTGGTCCTAAAAGTTGTTAAAATTGGATATAAAAAATCCAACTCAGTGTGGAAAAGCTGAAACAGAAAAAGATTCACATAAAAATTGTATGAATTACATGAAGTTTCGGGAGATTAATTCTGATAACAAGTATAAAGGTACTTACTTTAAATAAGTTGTGTAGTGATTGAAACCGATTGGAATAAAGATTTGCTGTAAATAAATATTGGAGCACTAACCAAAATTACACGAGGTGATTCTCAAGAGATGACTTGCTGTTTGCGAAGAAGTTAAGAAGCATAACGGCGACACCTGTCCTCGGTAAGATAAACTTATTTAACTTTTTGCGGGAAAACAGTGAACGGTGTAATAAACAACGACACGTAAAGAAAACGGAAATAAAACTTCAATCTGCGTATTATTATAAAAATTATTTATTTGTTAAATGTTAGATTTCAATTTTAGGATAAGTTTGGGTTATTCATTATTTATTGATGTTATTGTTTGAAAATAAATTGTTTACAGTTAAGATCTTTTTGAGTATCATTGAGGGACGAATCTCCCTCCTCTTAAGTTCTTTTTCAGGAAAAGCAATAGAACACACCCTCGAGGAATCGACTTCTGTGATTAAGAGTATTTTCATGCAAAAGTTATACTTACAACTGAGCTAGCACGAGTGATTTATAAAAAAAGATTTCAGAGTTCACTTTCAATTTAAATAAAAGTGTATGTGACCCGCCATAAGAGACAGGCACATAGCAATATGCTAAGAAAGCTAGCAGAAGAATATAAAAAGTGGGGATTGATAATAAACATAAAGAAAACAGAATATCTTGTGGTGGGTGAAAAAGGGGAAGACTTAAACATCGAAACAGGTATAATCAAATAATACACCCCAACCTTCAAATACCTTGGTGTTACCTTCTCTGCCTCGAGCAATGGCGATGCAGATATAAAAAATAAAATAGGTCAAGGACGAAGAGCTATAAAGCAACTGAACCCGATATTATGGAATGATAAAATAAAGAAAACAACAAAAAAGAATATATACAAAGCAATCGTGGAAAGCATATCGACTTATGGTTCGGAAGTTTGGGTAGTAAACGGGAGAAATAGAGGCAAACTGCAAGCCCTAGAGATGGACTTCTGGAGGCGCAGCTGCGCAGTCTCCAGATTGGAACACATACAAAATGACGATATTCGGCAAAGAATGGAGATAAAGGGTTCGATAATGGACACAGTAGAGGGCAAGAGGCTGAGGTGGTTCGGCCATATGCAGCGAATGGACACAACTCGATGGCCAAAAAAAATATGGCAATGGACTCCAGGTTACAGAAGAAAGCGAGGCAGACCAGCAAGAACCTGGGCTCAGGAAGTGAAGGAGGCGATGGAAGCCAGAGGCTTAGAAGAAGGAGACTGGACCGATAGAGAGGATTGGAGAGCAAGATGCGAGATACGGAGAAGTCCGTAAAATACTCGCCAATATATATGAAAGTTTTAAAACTTTCCAAGTACACGAACACGGAACCCGTAAATAGCACAAAAATATTTAAAAAAATTCTAAAGCCAACAGGATCGGATTTATGGGGGGGGCAAAGTTAAATGTCGTTTGAAAGTTTTGAAATTTTCCAAGTACACTAACACGAGACCCGTAATAATCACAAATATATTTAAAAAATTATAAACCCAACAGGGTTGGTTTTAGGGGGGGTCCAAAGTTAAATGTCGTTTGAATGGTTTGAATCTTTACAAGTACACTAACACGGGACCCGTAAATATCACAAAAATATTTAAAAAAATTCTAAGCCCAACAGGGTTGGATTTAGGGGGGGGGTCCAAAGTTATGTGTCGCATGAATGTTTAGAAAATTTACAAGTACACTAACACGCGACCCGTAAATATCACAAAAACATTTAAAGAATTCTAAAACCAACATGGTCGGATTTAGAGGGGGGGGCAAAGTTAAATGTCGTTTGAAATTTTTGAAACTTTCCAAGTACACGACCACGGGACCCATAAATATCACAAAAATATTTAAGTAATTCTAAAATTAACAGGGTCGGATTTAGGGGGGTCCAAAGTTATCTAATTTACGTGAACAAGTAATAAACAAAATCAACTAATAATAATTAATACAATTGGAACCTATTCTGGAATTTTCTTGATAATCGCATAACTTGTCATTGAAAAGTAAACCTTCCTGCCATAACGACTCACAAACGGCGCAGTCATCGGAAAGAGCTTATCGATTTGGATTATTGCCAATTTCTCAAAAAATATTTATCCCTTCGCTATGGGGCACATACCATTGTAAAGTTAAATTCAGAGCGCATAACTTTTATTTCGATGTGGTTTTTACTAACTAACGGTTTTTGAGTAAATGCGTGTTATAAAATTTGTAGATATGCTCGGAAATACAAATTGTTCAGTAGAAGCGATTTAAAGTGCCGTCGCTATAGGATTTTCAATGTATTTGATGAACTAAAATGTTTTTATATCCACTTTAGAAGTGAATCAACTATAAATAAATTGCATAAAGGCAAAAATAGGTCTTCTGTATCTGTAGTCTTATTTTCCAAAACAAAAATTTTTTTTAAAGTTTTTAAGGTGCCAATCCACAATGAGAATATCTCATGAAATTTTTGTCTCATGAAATAAAAATGTCATGAAAAATGTAATTTCATTGTGGAAACAGACCTGAGATACGTGATATACTAGAGATACTCTCGTGAAACAATGAATCTCAGAATCTCAGGTCTGTTTCCACAATGAAATTACATTTTTCATGACATTTTTATTTCATGAGACAAAAATTTCATGAGATATTCTCATTGTGGATTGGCACCTTAAAAGTTTAACTTTTTAAAAAGTTTCTGCTTCTCTTCGAAAGTGTGAGCTTTCAAAAAGAAAAATTCAATTATCGAAATTTTCGAAAAATTTTCCGAGTTTTAAAAAAAACGTCTACTTGGAAGTCATCTTTTTGTCGAGGAAGAACAATTTCATGCCACGTTTATGATGGAAAATTCTTGAAATTGCTTGCGAAATCTGATTTCGACAGTAAAATTATAGAATTAAAAAAATAATTTTATAATTCGGTTTTGAAGTACACCCTTGGAAATTATTTTTTTAAATTTCTTTCCTATTTTATTGCCGTTCGGTGCGAGATACAAAAAAAAGCTATAAAAGCAATCTTATACTTCTGCGGAATCTGCATTCGTTGCCAGTCGAAAATTAAAAATCCGTCCGTAAATAACGACGCTATGGCCGTTTGAAAGATTTTCAAAATTTCCACCACAATGCCGTTCTAGCGCGACTATGAAAAAATGTTTAATTTAAAAAGCGGTTTCGGGTAGGTACATTTCGCCCCCCCCCCCCAAATCACAATTTTGTAATCAAATTAGTGACAAACGTTTGAGCTACCATAAAAATCGTTTGAACCACACCACATGCACCGCAAAGTTGTTCGCGAAAACTTTTTGAGGGGGGCAGCCTCCCCACATCGCGAATTTTTGTATAAAATTGGTGACCATCGATAGAGAATCGTTTGAGCTCCAATGAGCTTTCATAAAAGTAGTTTGTACCCCAAAGATGAAAAAGTTAGAGCGTTTCAAAGATTGTGATATTGCACATCGCTCTGAGCAAGTAGCGCGCCGAAAAAAAGTGTACCCCATACCAATTAAAAAGGATTTTCTTTTTTAACAAAAAAAATATTTTTTGAACATTAAAAAAGAAAACGAACAACATGATCGATAAAAATAGTTTGGTAATCCATAGCACTGGTGTGAGTTTTTCGCGAATAAATTTAAAATTCATTAAATTTTGAATTGAATAAAATTGGTATTGTAATGTTCTTTGCTTAGCTGCAGTAGCAAGTTAAAAGGATGAACAAGTTGTTAATCAAAATTTAAATAGGAAAAAAACGATTAAATCGTAAATGAAATTAAAATTAGATCATGTAAAAATAATTATTATTTGTTAGTTATAAGTTGTTAGTTAAAAATTTGTTATAAAATTAAGTAATTAGTGATTAGTGTGTTATGCAAACTAAAAAAAAAAAGGTTTCTCGATAATATTTATCACAATTTGGTGCGATAAACTGAACGGACAATTATTCGCTTTAAATTAAACAATTATAGTGCATCATATTTGAATTTGCGGATCGTTCCTATAAAAACAATATTTGAATTAAAAATCAAGTGACGAAAATATCGATTAATTTACCTGCCAATAAAAACTTAATAACATAAAAACAGACAGGCGTTGGATTTTGCAACAAAAATAATATCCTTGGTAACGAGTTTATGGGGTAACAAAATAATTTCACGAAGATGTACACGTAATTTTGGTTGCTCCAGAGTTTTTACAATAAAATGTGTTAAAATAACCCGAAATAGGGAAGTGAAAATGGATTAACCTAAAAAGAAGTGATATTACGTGATAAATGTAAAAATTTGCCAGGGTACTCACCAATTTATATTAAAATTATGTTATTTACGGCGGTGAATATCGTTGGATTTGCCGAAAATTAAACCAGATGAACACAACGATAAATGTAGAAAAAAATTTGTGGGTGAACGATCAACCATCAAAATACAAGAAAGAAAATGATGCAATCAGGAAGTGAGGTTAAATTCTTTAACTATACAGTGCGGAATTTTTAAACAAAATAAAAGGTCAGAAATCTTATATTAATAAACATTTATTTGCATAAATCTATTTTATAATTAATAAATTTTGTTATCATTAAATTTAAGGCGTGTGCGTAAAAATTGAATTGTTTCCATAACAACCATTTATAAAAATTTATGAAAAATTTTCATTAAAATCAAATTCAAATAAATCAATATTAAAAATTTATGAATTTTGTTCATTTTAATGATGAGCTAATGCAATCAAGAAAAGTTATTAACAATAAAAGAATTTTTTTATAAAATTAAGAGCTAGCCGTGGTGACCTACAAAATTTCGTCCACAAAAGTTATCATTGTGGGATAAGCATCCAGGTAAGGGCAAATTTTATTGAAAGCATAATTTATTTTATAAATTAAAGGCTACGATACATTACAGTATTAATCTATCGAAAATCGTTTGACCTCCAATGAGCTTTGCAGACAAAGCAAGCATTTTTCAGTTAACACTGTTAAGTTGCTATACACATCTCTATACAAAAAGCATTTCTACAGACCCTCCCAAAACTGTTCTAAAGAATTGAATTTTTATTAAAAGCCTTTGGGGTACACACGATTTTTTTGATGATTTTTTGTAGAAGCTCATTGGAGCTCTAACGTTTGACACTAATTTGATTAAAAAATTCGCGATGGGGGGGGTCGGCGAAATTTACCTGTTTCGCGTGGCATTTTTCGAGCTCCACCTTTTTTAATGTAATTTTTTTTTTCGTGGTTGCAAGTAACAGAACCGCAAATTTTAAAGTCTCGATTTGAAAACACTAAGATTTTGCATCTAAATATTTAGGGTCAGTTATAAACGAAACGAAGTGGTTTTTCAAAAAATATTATTAAACATTTTCTATCTAATTTGACGAGTATTGCTGATTTGTGAAAGAAAAATTTTAATTTTTCGAAAATTTACAAAATATTTATCTAAATGCCCCTAAGGTTATAATTAATAAATAGTAAGGTAAACCATTAATTGCAATCGATACAACCATGTTTTCTTGGGTACAAAATTGAATTTTTACATAGACCAATTTAATGTTTTTAAATGTACAGTAGAACCTCGATTATCCGGGCCAGCCGGGACCGAGCCTTCGCCGGATAATCGAAAACACGGATAATCCAAAGACCTCATTTTTTTTTAATAATTTATTCAGACAAATACATGTGTAAACATTGCGTTTACGCTTTTCATTAGCACCGGTACGCTGTATTTTGTGCGTCTGTTTACGTTTAACAACTAATGAGTCGGTCGGCAGTTGGCGAAAATAATAAGTAAACACATAAACGGGGGATTTCCCGAGCCGAACTTGGGTATTCCCCGAGACGAACGCCTGCACAGTGCATCCAGCGTTCATGCGCCAACTGGCGCCAACCTCTGGCCGTCAGCCACGGATAATCCGCGCACGGATGAAATTTTAAATGCCGCACGGAAAATCCGCCGCCCGGATAAATCGGGGTTCTACTAACTGTATTAAGTGAAATTTTGAATTTAAAATTCTAAGAAAAGATTTATCCAAGGGGTTAAAATAACTTTTTAAATAATATGTAAATTAATAACTTTAGTTTAGTTGAATTCGTTCAAAATATGTAGCTGATCTTTTCAAATTTTTAAAACAAAAATTACCACTTTTTATGGATAAATATAATTTTGAATTTAAAATTTAAAATTGAGCCAATATGGAGGCCGCAGGCCAACTCGTATTCTTAAAAGCAAGTGGGAGGCCGAACCGCATTCTTAAAAGCAAATGGGAGCTCGAATCCCAACTCGTGTTCACTACACCATTGAGAGGCCAAAGTCGAACTAAAGAAAGCAAAAGTAGAACATGTACACCGATACTTGACTATAGAATCCTTAAAAGATCCAAGAATCAGTCGGTACGCCTATAAACAATCGGGAAGCCAATTTTCAAGTGGCTAGTTTATCTTTAAATTTGTGTAAAACGAAATTGTGCGTAACCTCAAAAGATTGTTACAGAATTCAAAGAAGCAGTTACCTTTTGGAAGATGGTATCGGTGCTTTTCAAGTTCCCTCATCCATCGTTCAATATGAATGTTCTCCTTCTTGAACTTGCACGACTTGCTTTTGTAGCACTGGAACAACAAAGACGATTATTATCATTTGTTCCCTTTCATACACTGTTAGTTAATTGATAAACATTACGAAAGGCATAAATGATGCAAATTTAAAAAATCGCTTTGAATTCTAATCAAAACTTACCATCAAAAGAAATTCTCTAAACACTTGATGATTCATTTGTTTGACATTTGCAATAATTAAGACTTGGTGTGTTCGTAATTTTAAACTGTGTTATAATAAAAACAAACCATTTATGACAACAAACCGAAAGTGTGAATTTTCGCATAATATGGTGACGCATGGTGACGTTTATTATTATACGTGCTTCTGGGGTTCGTCGCTAGTTAGCGGTTAGCGCCACAAGATGCAAACAAATAATACGAGGTGCTTGCGAAAAGTTTGAAGATTAAATCTGAATGAGTACCGACAAAAGAAATTGCAGTCGACTTCTGATATATTCTCTTTCGAAAGCACATAAAAATCTAACAAATTTCTATGTTGAACTTGAAAAACCAATTTCAACAAATAATCAAAGGTGAACAACCGGTAGTAGTAGAAGCGGCGGTCATCAGTTCAAATTCGGGCAAGGTAAGAACTTTATTCTGACCGTTTCTCCTCAGAAGGCAACGGCAAACCACCGAAGTAATCTGCCATGAGTGCTCGTCTCAAAATGAAGTGTATTATACTTCACGTGGTTCGGAGCCCACGTTAAACAAGTAGGTCCCCATGTTTGTAAAAATAATTAGAAAACGCACACACATGCATAGAAAGAGATGGGTTACCAAAACTCTAAAATGTTTAGAGGCGTTCTGGTTGAATGCAAAAACAAAGGAATTGTTTAGCGGAAGTAAAGACGAATAACTAACAAATTCAAGTTGTGAACGTAGGGAGCCCATAAAAAAAATGGACCACTCTTGCTTTTTGGGTGACTGCTGTTTTGATGTCACCCCGTATATAATGCGGACTCAACTCGTCAGATAAGAGTCGGCAAGAGTGGTACATTTTTTGATGAGCTGCTACGTTCATAACTTAAACGGATGGAGTTGTTGGTCTTTACTACCGCTAAACACTTAAAGATTCGGTATTTTCTGCACCTCCACTTTTCCAAGTTCTTCCAATTCGAGATATTTTGTTTGTTGTCAAAATACCTACGCCAACTATTCGTGTTTTGGTACATTAAAGAAAATTTTCGTATTATAGTCTATCCGTTTTAAGAATGCAGAACTAAATTGTACTAAAACTGTGACTTTCGAGCGTGATTGGATAAAATTAATACACGTTTACACTGCCGAAATTTTATTTGCGATTGATGACTCACGAATATTTTTTCCTAAAAGTTTCTGACAAATTTAAAAAATTTGTACAAGATAAATTACTATTTGATAAAAAAAATACTTTTACTCGATTTTTTCAAGTATCAAATAAGTGACATTTGTTTTTTGTTGCTCATACACTTTAATTATTATTTGACGTTTCCCTGTGTAAATCTGACTTGCGGTTCAAGGCGACCTCTACTGCAATCCAAAACCAGATGGACTGACTATAGGTAGGTACTCAAAAATATTCGAGACTCAGTTCAAACACAGAATTTCAAACATAGAGTTCAAACAAACAAATTCCAAGAGACTTCCAAAGAATTCAAACCATTTGAACACCAGACTTCCATTGTGATTAACCATTAACCCCTTGTGAATTTAATTAAATCGAAAGGAATCTCATTTAGAAAAATCTAACCCATGGCCAAGGACGTCCAAAGGATCGTATTTATGTGAAAAACTACAGCAAAAATCTTTTGTCGGTACCCCGTTAGTAAACGACCGATCCTATCAACCAAATATTTTGGGTCATTACTCCAATTTTAAATATTCCGGTTTAATGTCCACCATCGACTCTGCAATGAGAACTCATTTAGAAAAATTATTAAATATCAAAATATCACGTTTTGGCGGTTTAGGTGTTAGAAAAACGGCAGACGTTGCTCTTCCAGCTTTTATTTCTTCTATTCACAATACTGAGATGCTCATTGGTTCTATCATTAGTCTATCCGTAACGGATTTTAAGGTCTCTTACTTAAAAGAAGCTGTTGTAGCCTGGGAGACAATTTGCCTATCTGAACATATTCCATCTGTATCATGCTCTCAGACAAATTGGGCAAGTAGCATTTGCGGTGCGGAACCCCGCTTAATCTCCTTCATCTCTTTACGGTGTTCACGTGCGTTGGTTAATTTTTACGGGATTAACAACTCGAAAGCGGACGTGGATCCTAGAATCTTAGTCATGTGGGTTTGGGGAGGGGGGCGAGGTTTAGGGTGGGTAGGCTGGGGAGACAAATTTTAAAATTCATAGTTGATAACCTAGCTCATAGCCACTTAAGGGTTTCCTGCCAGATGACAAGTTCAGAAGCGGGAACAGTAGAAAATTTAAAACATCTAAAATATAAATCAATAAAAGATAATTACGATTTCTCAGCTTTTGTTATTGAGTCACTGGGACCGTGGAGTAATGTCACAATTTAACATTTTAAAGTGTGATAAACCTACGATAAGTTAGTTTCGTTTTCTCTGTTCTAAATTCTGATCTCTCTTCCCCATAGTGGCCTTTTCCTCGCTTATTCTTCGAATCAATTCTTAAGATGTCCCCCTTGTAAAAATCCAATTTTGCAACCAACCCCACACAATTGTGGAAGTAGTCTGGTGTAGGCAGCCGTGGGGTTTTCTCCAAAAATTTTTATATGTAGATTAAAAATTCGATGTTAATATTTAGTGAATTTTTACGGGTTTTAAATAATTTCCTTCTTTATTGGAACGACAATACTTTTCCATTCCTCCAAAGCATCCAAGCCTTGCAAAAGGTGGCGTACTTCTGGATTTTGGATATGTTGTTTAGTTCAGGGCCCCGATGAAAAATCCAAGTTTTCGACCTTGGGGGGGCGCCGCGTAGTCCGCCATCTTGGATTAAAGGTACTAAAAATAGGTTTTTTCAAAATAACTTCTCAACGGTTATTCCTACGACAAAAAAGTTCAATACTTATTTGAAGAGGACTAAATTCTCTACATTTCTTGTAAATACACTTTTTTTGTAAGTCTAATGGGTAACGAGTTACAGCGGCCGAAACATTAAATTTTTTTTAAAAAATCGTCCATTTCCTCGTTTTTCTAATTTTGAGGAATCATTTGATGCCGTTCATTACATATTGTACTGCGGGATGGTCTTTACTAATCGAGCCACACGTTGGGCTAGCCAAAAAGTGTAATGCGGGGTTGTCTTTATTAATTGAGCCACACGTTGTTCTGTCAAAAAGTGCTATGTACCCCCTCGCTAATAGGGTTAAAGGTTCTTGTCGTTAATATTTTATATGGGTGTACGTAATTGTACCCCGTCAATGGAAAAGTATGTGATATTTTGTAAACACAATTTAATGAAATAAGGTGCCTCAGCTTAGCTCTTTCGTAGTGCATGTATCTTACCTTGTACAGGGTGGATTCGTTCCGTTACCAATGCTGTAAATGAAATTATGGTGCGGAACAGGTCTAAATAAATATCCTTCGTTACAAAGTTATTAATGTTTTTATTAAGCACACAAATGAAAATAAATATTTGGTTATATCAAAAAGTTCTATTATTAAATCTATTTTATAAAAATTCTGAACGTAAAATGATGCAAAACACGTGTCGTACGAAGTCCGGAGATTTCACTTAAGTTTATAAAGATTTTATTGCAATGTACACGGTACCTTATTAAATCCAGGAATATTTCTTTTACTTGAAATGGAGATGGTACAATTGCGCGTCAAAGACACTCAAAGGGTTCATTTACCATCGGAAACTTCCAGATGCAGTTTGTTGACCTCGTTTTGGTGTTGAAGTTTATTTTCTTCAAAAATATTTGCAATCCGTTACGATTTTCACCTTATTATTGGTTTTACGTAGGTAAGTAACTATTTTGTTGAATTATGCACTCGTATTTTGTAATTTCACTCTTTATTTTTACTATAATTATCAATTTTATTAGGACGATTCTAAATTCGCCACTTTGCACGTGTAAATATCAACACCCACCCTTTTTATCCATTGTTTTATTAATTAATTTACGAAGTTCATCGCTATCCTGATCTTTTCATAGACGTATTTTATTGGTCGATCGAAAAATCAATATTATTTGAAGTTTCACAGTACAGGTATGGACTAAGCCCATTGTGGTTCGTTGAAATTTTATAAGTAAAATTTTTATATTTTCAGATTGGATCGACTTCTTGATATTGCTTCGTGGTTGGACAAATAAAGATGATGGACATGAAATTTCCATACGCAGTTCATTAAGTTGTGATATGCCGAACTCACGTAATAATTTTAACAAACTTATTTTAAATTTAACGCTAACATGGATTTTTACATTTATCAATTAATTAACAAATTTCTGACTTTTAAAATACCTTTCTTATTGCTAACAATTTTTCATTTACTATAAATTAACATTTTAACAAAGACAAATTATTAAATGATGCATTTCAAATTTATTTTATTCAAACCTGTTTTATGTCCCGTTTTCTACGAATCATATGACTTTAAGTTAATTTCTTGGTATCGGATGAAGTTTTTCTGATTACTTTGATAAGTTACATGCTTTTATTCATTAACAAAATTTTACTGAAACTTAAATGACGTACTTCCATTGACGTGGTATCTCGATACCGCATTTATCCCCTTGTTAATTTGTAATTTAAAAGAAAAATACCTATTTTTGTGTTAAATTCCACAATTAACATTTATGTGCTTTTTATTCATAAACAATAAATTAAATTTTTTAATGTAACGTTTAATTACCAAATATAATTATTAACTCAAATCAAATGTTCAAAAACTAATCTACCTAAATTATATCACATAAAAATTAACTAAAGGAATTCAATGAAATTAACTAAATAAATTCAAACAAATTTAACTGATCATTTTCAAAATTAATTAACTAACTTATAATAATATTCAAAACTAACCTACTTATTTTTACGAACAAATCGACCAAGATTTATGATATCAATTAAAATTATTTAATTTCTAAAAAAATTTTTAAAATTGACTTTCTATTTTAAATTTCTATGTTTATTTCTTGCCTTTATATTTTCAACCTTACTACCTGTTCTCTTTTATCTAATCTATCTATCTCTGACTTATTCATATTTGGGTGATTTTTACATTCGTTGTTTTAATTCCCGATTATCTTTACATCTTGTGACTATTAGTTTTAAATTAATTCATTCCTTATTATTTATTGGTACTCTTTATCTCCTTTTAATCAATATTTTCCTATTTGTTTCCCCATTATTCATTCGGTAACCTCTTTTTTGGTCCCATATAATTATATAATTAATTCATTACACTTACACCTGTGATCTATTCTGGTATCCTCAGGTATCTATCTTCCTCTAACTTCTTCTAGTTACTCCGTCTGAGTTAACCATTATTATTTACCCCCCATTTATTTCTTATCATTCAACATTGAATACCAATTTCTTTTTTTTTTTTTTTTTTATTAAATACTTGCTGATCTTTTCAAATTACTCATCATTACCTATCTTAAGTTCAATTTTCACCCAAATTCTAACTTAATTAAATTCTTCTTTAACTAGTCAAATTCATTAAATCATTTTACTAAATTATCTTTAAATTGAAAATTCTTTTAATTAATTGAATTCTTAATAACATTTTCCTTTATAAATTTCTGACTGTCATAAAACGTATCATCTTTAATAAATTTTATCTTGGTCAATTTTCTCGTGTTTGTTTTAATAGCTTTAATCATATTTACATTGCTATTTTTAATTGGTCATTGTTCTATTCTTACTACTTCTTGAGCGGTTATTTTAATTTTAGTTGTTGTTTTTTATTTTTTCTTAAGTTTCGCCATTGTTTTTTCTATTTTCACCGCTTATTGATCTCGCAAGAATGACTTTCTCTTCCAGCGAACTCTTTTAATTTTAATTTTTCTCCGCTTGAATAATCTTCTCTTATTAACGTAACCATTGCTTTTTATTTCCATACTTAATTTTATGTTGGACCTCTTTGTCCACTGCGCTTCATTATTTCTTAATATTTTCCTTTGTAAATTAATTTTCTTCTTTTGTAAATTGTTTTTCATCCCGATGCTGTCATAATTTCTGTGTTTATTTAAATTTTTATTTGTAGCATTATTGTACCCCCTTGTTTTCATAAATTTTAACTTGTCGACCCGTTTTTGTCTATTTATAAGACTTTCATTTGTAAAATTATTACTACCCCCTGATTTTGTAAATTTTAAATTGTTAATCCCTTTATCTGTTGAGTTTCTAGATTTTAATTTTGTAAATTTATGTAGTCTTTTAATTTTAAGAAATTTTGTAATTTTTAATGTGATCTTTTGATTTTGTAAACCGTTTTGTAAAATTTTGGTATCACGCTTTTGTAAAATTTTTATCCTATGTGTTCGCATGCCCCTTATTTGACCTTTCCGTTTTAACTTTAATTTTCTAATTTTTAACTGTTTCCGCTTGCATGCTTTTCTTGTTAATATTTCGTGTGTACGACACTTTTTTAATTCTAACGTTTTTCGCCCCCTAATTACTAATGCATTTTTATTTATCTCTTTGACATTTTCTGTCACTACTTTTGTTGATTCAAACTCTTTTCTCAAATTACTTGCTTTATTATCCATTTCGGTTGCAAAATCCACCAATTCATTATCCCGCTCATCCTTTTCAGTGAATATTCTTTTATACGATGGAAACACTTTGGACATCATTTTATCCATCATTATTGTCGTCTGTCGTAGCATCTTCTGCTGTTCTGTATCTTGACCTTCTAGTATCCTCCTCTCACAGTCGCCTATTTTGTTGAGTATTTCTTCATTCGTCATTTTTGTTGTATCTTTTTCTGCCATCGTGTTTATTATAATTTATTTAATTGTAAGAAATAGCTGTTAAGTTATGAATTTTAATGTATTTTAATTTTAATTTTAAGCGAATCTTTAATTTTAAGTTTAACGTTAAGTAGATTGCGAATGATTTTATGTTGACGTTAATGTAAATAATTTTAATTAAATTTTCCGTTGTAATTGACCTAACTGATATTTTTGTATTACGATAACCTAATTTTACTCGTGGTACGAGGTTACTCGAGTGACTCGTGCTCCCACGTTGTTGCGCCAAAAAGTGTACTGCGGGATGGTCTTTACTAATCGAGCCACACGTTGGGCTAGCCAAAAAGTGTAATGCGGGGTTGTCTTTATTAATTGAGCCACACGTTGTTCTGTCAAAAAGTGCTATGTACCCCCTCGCTAATAGGGTTAAAGGTTCTTGTCGTTAATATTTTATATGGGTGTACGTAATTGTACCCCGTCAATGGAAAAGTATGTGATATTTTGTAAACACAATTTAATGAAATAAGGTGCCTCAGCTTAGCTCTTTCGTAGTGCATGTATCTTACCTTGTACAGGGTGGATTCGTTCCGTTACCAATGCTGTAAATGAAATTATGGTGCGGAACAGGTCTAAATAAATATCCTTCGTTACAAAGTTATTAATGTTTTTATTAAGCACACAAATGAAAATAAATATTTGGTTATATCAAAAAGTTCTATTATTAAATCTATTTTATAAAAATTCTGAACGTAAAATGATGCAAAACACGTGTCGTACGAAGTCCGGAGATTTCACTTAAGTTTATAAAGATTTTATTGCAATGTACACGGTACCTTATTAAATCCAGGAATATTTCTTTTACTTGAAATGGAGATGGTACAATTGCGCGTCAAAGACACTCAAAGGGTTCATTTACCATCGGAAACTTCCAGATGCAGTTTGTTGACCTCGTTTTGGTGTTGAAGTTTATTTTCTTCAAAAATATTTGCAATCCGTTACGATTTTCACCTTATTATTGGTTTTACGTAGGTAAGTAACTATTTTGTTGAATTATGCACTCGTATTTTGTAATTTCACTCTTTATTTTTACTATAATTATCAATTTTATTAGGACGATTCTAAATTCGCCACTTTGCACGTGTAAATATCAACACCCACCCTTTTTATCCATTGTTTTATTAATTAATTTACGAAGTTCATCGCTATCCTGATCTTTTCATAGACGTATTTTATTGGTCGATCGAAAAATCAATATTATTTGAAGTTTCACAGTACAGGTATGGACTAAGCCCATTGTGGTTCGTTGAAATTTTATAAGTAAAATTTTTATATTTTCAGATTGGATCGACTTCTTGATATTGCTTCGTGGTTGGACAAATAAAGATGATGGACATGAAATTTCCATACGCAGTTCATTAAGTTGTGATATGCCGAACTCACGTAATAATTTTAACAAACTTATTTTAAATTTAACGCTAACATGGATTTTTACATTTATCAATTAATTAACAAATTTCTGACTTTTAAAATACCTTTCTTATTGCTAACAATTTTTCATTTACTATAAATTAACATTTTAACAAAGACAAATTATTAAATGATGCATTTCAAATTTATTTTATTCAAACCTGTTTTATGTCCCGTTTTCTACGAATCATATGACTTTAAGTTAATTTCTTGGTATCGGATGAAGTTTTTCTGATTACTTTGATAAGTTACATGCTTTTATTCATTAACAAAATTTTACTGAAACTTAAATGACGTACTTCCATTGACGTGGTATCTCGATACCGCAATATTTATGATAATTTTGTAAATTCAAAGTCAACTCATTTCCACACCACCACGCGGCGGTATTCTGACATGTCGTAATTCTGGGATCGAATATCCGCCAAAATGATAGCAGCTGCTTCTTTCACAACTCGGAGCCGTTCTTCTTCGGGATTCGAATTTTTCGCACTGTACCAACTTTCCGAGAGAAGTTTGTACCCTGTGTCCCGGAAGCAGACAATATCTGGCTGGTTACTTCGTTCGATGATGAGTATATCCTCTCCATATTTCTTCTGAAGACGAGATTTCACGGTTCTCATATCCGGACGGTACTCGCCTTCAATTTGTTCTGTGAGGTCATCAAGGGAGAATTGACATTCTTCTGAATTCTCGCTGAGGTAATTGAAGATAAACTCCATCGCTTCATCAACGTTTGTTGCGGGCCGATATCCTCTTTTCTGCCCAGACGGTACTCGACAATAGAGACGCTTCTGGCAGGACGAATGGTATCTTGCTTCCACAGCAATAAGGTCCGTTACATGTAGAACGCGTTCTATTATCTGCCGTCCCCATTCATCGCCGCGTTCGTTAGCTGCTTTTAAAATGGTGTTTCTGACTTCTAGTTTTTCCACCCGATGGACGGTATCTCGATCCGATTTCCTTGTTTTTAACTGTTTATCGAAGAAGTCGAGAGTAATTTCTTCGTTACACTAGAAACATTGGCTTTCGAAATCAAATCGTGGAATACTCGAACGCCTTGACGTCGACGCCACTGCAGGTGCGTCAGCTTTTTTGCGAAGATACGCAGCGATTAATTTGTCATTGTTGTAACTCTTCTGGCATGCAGCATGAACAGTAACTGACGATAAAGTCCTTAGAATACGCCCGTGTTCACGATTTTCGCGTTTTATGCTGGATTTTAGCAGAGTCTGTACGCCTCTCCCTTTCACGATAACTGGGTCACCTTCTTTTAAACTTTTATCACAAATAAAACAGCAATCCGTTTCGGGATTCGCCATAGCGAAACGTGATGCAACCACGTGCGACTGAACGGCTAGCTACAAGCACACTGACTCCCTGTCCCTGTGTGTGTTGAGTTGGGACGCCGGGTCTGTAGTCCCTGCCGTTTTATTTGGGGAGGGGAGACGGGGCATCTCTTTCGACCATAACAAAAGAAGCAGAAGCGAGGGACGGTCTATTCCTGCTTTGGGTAGCCCTATACTGACTATCGAGTGTACACGAATATTAATACTACAGCTACCGTGAATGAAAAATTGAACGATTTTGAAATTTAATAAGTCACAGTTATTTTTATTTTCTTTCAATAATTTTATTTAATATGTTGTCCTTGATTCCTGTACACTTGAAGACAACGTTTTGGCCACGATTTTAGCGATCGTTGTATCATTTCCAGAGGAATGTATTCTATCTCACGTTTTATTAGTTTTTTTAGCTGTTTAAGGGTTGTAACTTTTGACTTATTTAACTGAGATTTTAAATAGCCCCACAAAAAATAATCACAGGGTGAAAGGTCCGGTGATGATGGCGTCCATATATCCGGATGAATAAAAGATACGCCGTTCTGTTCAAGAAAATTTAAAGTCTTCTTAGAAGCGTGAGCTGGTGCCGAGTCTTGGTGAAATATCCAATCACCAGCAGGATATAATCTTTTTGCGTCAGTCAAAAGTGGCTTCAAACAATTCTTAATGTAATATTCCGAGTTAATTTTAGCACCAGGCTCAACAAATATTGGCGTTGTGGTTCCATAATTCGATATTCCCATGAACACCATAACTCCCTTCGGATGGGACTGTTTTGTGAATACGTCCAATTCTTTTGCCGATTGCTCACGTCTCAAGTACTGAACTTTTCGTTGGCCATCAGCATTTGTTAGATGGAACCATGCTTCATCGACAGTGATGTATTTTTGCCATTTATCACAATTTAGTAAGTGATACAATCCTAGTGAGCGCTGGTGCCGTTTAATAATTGTTTCTTCAGAAATATGATGTCTCCTTGGTTTCTTCATTAATTTCAGGTTTAATTTTTTATTTAGATTATACCGAATGATATATTCAGATGTTTTGAAATGATTAGCCATATGTTGTAGTGTCGGAGGATTCGTTTTTAATGCCATTTTCTTTAAATTCGATAATTGTCGATTTGTCAGAGTTGGCTTCTTTCCGCTGCCTTTCTTCCGGATTTTGGATTTAAGTTCTGGGATTCCATTTTTTTTGTAGTTAGAGAGTGTACCTTTCGAAACACAAAAATTTTGGTCTTTACACCTTTTTTGTATCATAGCAAAACTACATTGTTGTTTTAAAAGCTTAAAAATTATGATTTGTTGCTCTTTAGTTAACACCATGTTTGTAACTGACATTAGAGAAAAACAAAATTGACATCGATAAGTTCATATCGCGTGCTTTATGGAATACTTTGAATTTTGTTTAAAAAAATAACTCTTATTGGTGAAAATTGAATTTAAATTCGTTCAGTTTTTCAATCACGGTACCGGTACTTTGTATAGATTCATAATGCAGTTGTAGTAAATAAACTTATTCGTAACGACAAAAATCACTCCACTACTTAGAAGTATATTTCACGATTGTATTATATAATGTGGTGGTGGTGTGGAAGAACGTCAAAAATCATACAATGTCATTCATTATTACAAAATTCACCCCAAAAAAATTGAGTTAGACGATTTTTTTAAAAAATTTTCATATTTCGGCCGCTGTAACTCGTTACCCATTAGACTTACAAAAAAAAGTGTATCTGCAAGAAATGTAGAGAATTTAGTCCTCTTCAAATAAGTATTGAACTTTTTTGTCGTAGGAATAACAGTTGAGGAGTTATTTTGTAAAAACCTATTTTTAGTACCTTTAATCCAAGATGGCGGACTACGCGGCGCCCCCCAAGGTCGAAAACTTGGATTTTTCATCGGGGCCCCGAACTTAACAACATATCCAAAATCCAGAAGTACGCCACCTTTTGCAAGGCGAAGGCCTTTTCTGGCCCCTATTTACTGGACTATAATGAAAAGTAAAGGATTTTGTCTTTAGAGCGTTATTAATTGAAACGTTGATATTCTATAACTTTTTAAATATCTCCAATGCATTCCAGAAAATAATGCATCAAACAAATTAGCTTAATACCCAAACCGGATAACGGAAGTAACGGGTTTAGCCTTTATTATTCAATTGATTAAAATCCGCGCTATATCGGGTCAATTTTTATGGGCTTTCAATGTGTTTGACTTCAAGTTAATTATATAGAAATAGTATACAAGTGTTGAATTTCATTACATCATTTCCTCCTAATATTTTTAGACAAATTTTTGCTATAAAATAATTGCAATTAATTTTTTTCGTTAATTTTCTTTTATGTTTATTATTTATATACGATACCTATTTCACTTTATGTATATTTATTATTAATATTTTATATCAATATTGCGCTATTTTTAGTTAAAATAAAACCCACACATGGGAGTTTGTTTTCCAAGCTTTCAACAAATTTAATTTTTTATCAATCACTAAAGGTAACGAAACATTTTTAATTGAATATTTGGACCAAATACCTGCTATTTTAATATTTTTAACGATAATGTTTCATTAGTCCAGATCAGAAAAGAACAATTTCTATTTTAAGCGGATGCTTTATATGGTTAGTAGTAGGGTTAAACAAATGCTCGACGCCGAGGTTATATTTAAGACGCTTAGCGCCGTTTGTTCAGTCAGTCGCGGGCGTTGCTTTCTTTAGATTATTACACGAGAACATAATGGTATGTACACTCTGAAATTATTTAATTACTTTTTTTTACAAGTACCTACATACATACAATCAACTTGTAGTTGTGCATTTTGTGTATTTATCGTGTGGTTAATTCTTTTTTTTTTAATTCTGAAAGTTAAATTTCAGTAGTTAAACCTCAAGTAAAACTATGGTAAAATAAATTGTTACTTCGTTTTTGTGTTTCTCAAGTGCTCCTCAAGTAGTTTTGATTAAATTTTCGTAAAATTTAAAGTAAATTAGAAGCCGAAAGTGTTAAGTAATCGATGTGTTATTTTTATCTCACTTCAGTGGCATACTTGAACAAGTGCCAAAGTTTTTAATAACTCGTTAGACCTAGTTTTCCGGACAAACTATATTATAATTAGATTGAATCATCGAACAAATATAGATCGGATCGCCTAAAATTATAATTCTGTTATAGGCCGATAAGGAGAAGAAGGTTAAGAAGAAGAAGAAGGAAGAAGAAGCACCAGCTGCCGCTCCTGCACCAGCTCCCGCTGCCGATACCAGAACATCTTCCAAAGGATCGTCCAAAAAAGCAAAACGATCCGGTTCCAATGTATTCTCTATGTTCTCACAACATCAAGTCGCTGAATTCAAAGAAGTAAATTATCAATTTTATCTAAATTTGGTGTTTTTAACGAGAAAAAAACGTTTAGGGTTTCCAACTTATGGATAACGACAAGGATGGAATTATCAGCAAGAGCGACTTAAGGGCCACTTTTGATGCTGTAGGCAAACTTGCAAATGAAAAAGAATTAGACGAGATGTTAAATGAAGCTCCTGGACCAATCAACTTCACTCAATTATTGGGTCTTTTCGGTAATCGCATGCAAGATTCCGGTGGTACCGATGATGATGAAGTTGTCATTGCCGCATTCAGATCATTCGATGACAATGGTACAATCGACAGTGAGAAGTAAGTACCAAATTTATTGACCCGGTGAACAATTTGGTAATACGAATTTTTTTTAACAGATTCAGACACGCTTTAATGACGTGGGGAGATAAGTTCAGTGCCAAAGAGGTCGATGATGCTTTCGACGCGATGGATATTGACGATAAAGGCGGAATCGACACCGAAGCATTAGTTCAACTTCTCACCGCAGCTCCACAAGAAGAAGAAGAAGGCGGAGCAGCATAAACAAATTACTCATAATCGAAAAAATTACCATTTATGTATCATTCATTATAAACTGTCTTCATTTAAAGAGTCATTTATCTGTGTCAATTTGACAATAAAAGTTCATTTGCATTACCAATTGTAGTGACTTTGATAATCTAACAGAATGAACGCACGCGTACGTCAGTATTTTTGTATAAGTCCATCCTATAGTCATGAGGTTATATTCCATCTTATGTATCAAATATGAAATCATGTAGCTGTTTATGTAACAGCGACAAAAATAAAAATAATTATACATATTCCAATTGTTTCTGTGGTAGAGGCGACGCGAACCAGTTGGTAATCCCGAGAATGCAACAATGTCATTCTTCCTGGGTCTTTCCCTGACCCAGGACATTCTTGATCCGTTAAAAAACTCCAAAATTGATGAAATCTTGATTGGCATATTTATTGTATAGAGTATCTTGTAATTTAAAGACAGATTTTCGATTGAATATTTCTACAAAAAAATAGATACGAAGATAAAACCGCACTGTTTTTCCAAATAGGTAACAAATTCCACTATGAAGACCATCATAATATAAATGAATGCTGAATCATTTCATTCGTTTATCGCATGATCAAATAATTGCAACTGATACGATTTAATAAGACAAGTGCTTTGTAAAGTTTTTTTGATTTCCAAGTCTTCTAAAGAATCAGCAAACGCAGTGGCTGGTAAGAGGAAGGCGATAGGGCGTCGCCCTCCTAAAACAGAACATTATTTTTTAAGGCGAATACACCGCTCAGTAGTTGCGCTACTAAATATTGGACAATCCGACGTCGCACAACCAAGACCCGTTCTTGTAATTCTTAAGAGACCACATTAAAAAAAATCCGTTTCAATTCAGAAACCATAATATTCATATTGATATCGTTTTCATTATTTTTATATGAATTAATTTCTCATTCATTACTTTTTTAGTGCAGATTTGTCATGGTTGTGCGGCCTAAAGGCAGCACTGAAACTTATAAGTTCCATTAAGTTCATTATGAACAAATAGATAGACAGAACTGGTGTTTAAAGGCTTCACTGCTTCTTGATTTCATAGTTGTGCGGCCGAAAGGCCGCACTGAATGAACTGATTATCGGTTCTATGTAAGGTTACAGGCAGACACACGCAGATACATTTAGGATATCACTAATAATAATAATCAATAAAAATCTTTTAGATTTATCCCAAACAATTCGCTTAATTAATAAAATACTGGCTGAACATTCCAATATGTCATACATAGCAAGAAATAAGTGAGACAGTGGTACCTGTACTTTGTTGTTCTTATCGGTTAGAAGACGTTTTGAATTTTCAATAAAAATATAAAAAATTAATTTTATAAAGAAGGTTGTATTTTGGTCGTGCCGAATTATATGAGAATGTGTTTCTCTAAGGCCCAGTTGTTCAGTATTAGGTTATCTTTTAACCTGAATTATTTTTCATGGAAGAAATTCTTGAAACAATCATTTCTATGGAAAATAACCCAGGTTAAAAGATAACCCGAAACTGAACAACTGGGCCTAACCCCGCTAAATTTTAGTTTCAGTTTTAAAATGTAACAATAGATATCATAATAATATAATTGGTCAGTTTTAAATTTAAAAGTTCGAAAAAGGTACGCCTAAAGTGTGGAGAAAAACTTCGAGCCCGTCTCTCTGCCATGGAGGACGTGCTATATTGTAAATTATCTATAAAATATTAAGAAATTAAATGAACAAATTAATGGTAGTGTTAATAATAAAAATTTTTAAATAATAAACCGTCATAAATTGTTCCATTACGCTAAGAACTGATAAAGAGAAAAATATAAAAATTTGGAAGAAGCAGCCAAACGATATGATCACATTTGGAACCCAACTGAATAAAACATTTTCCAACATCAAGGGCAGTAGAAGAAATAAACATCAACGGTTTTTGGTAGAAGGCGGTTAAATAGATTTATAATAATAATAATAAGTCTGTTATTCTTGTAAAAATTTAACTGTCTCGTAGAACCTTTACATATCCATTCTTAGAGATGGATTAGTCCTCCTTTACATTTCTATTTATACTTTTGGCTACTTGCATACCAAATTTTAGATTGGGCTCACTTTTGATTTAGTGTTCTATTTATGGCCACGATCATTCATTTCGATGTCCCTCCTAAACCAAAAGTGTGTTCACTCTAAAATTTGGTGTGCAAGTAGGCAAAAGTATAATAAAGATAATATATTTTTTGAGAATTTTAAATTATCTTTTTTACACAATTCAATATCTTCATTACACAAAAATCGTATATTTTAAATGTTGCGAAATAATTTATCGAAGTTCTACACAAGTCAAATTTGAATTACTTTGGAGAGCTGTATAATGTAAACGGGCCACTTTAGGGCTAAACAATATAAAATACGCCTCCGTTTATTTGGCATAACTTAGAAGTATACCAAATTTGATTAAAATCGAAGAGGGACATTAAAATACGTTGGTTGATTTGATATGGAATAACTCTATAAGAAATTGGAGTTTGCAGATTCCGCCGGATTTGGGGGATAACATAAAAGTATAAAATAAAACTTCTTTGGAATTAAACTGTTTTATATGTTTGTAAGTAAATAAGTAAATTTATATTTTTACTTTTTATTTAAATTTTGTGTCTTCCCATTAAAAAAACGTAACGAGCCGCCACTAAAAATACGTCCTTTACTTTTAATTAGACTGACACATGACTGTTTTTATGACGCGGAAAACTTTTTAAGCAACCCTTCATAAACTAAAGACCAAAAATGTCCAATAGTTTAACGACAAAAAGGGAAGCAACAAAGTTTGTTTTGGTTGGTCCTACATCATCAAATGAATGATTCTCTAAACCTTCAACTTCTTCTTCTTAATTTTAGGCATTGTTGCCTGTTCCGACCTCACCAAGTCAGGCCAACGTTTTCTCGGGCAGCCAATATCCCTCTTCCCTTTTGGATCGTAAGATCGTAAGAAAGAAATTTCCTTTGAATTCTTTTGTTTTCCATTCTATTTAAGTGCGACCTTCAATTTTTTCTACATTCTGAAATTTTTCTATTGACCAAGAAAAGATTTGCAATTCGGCACGAACATCCTCATTTCTTTTTTGGTCCAGTCTTGTACATCCTTTGGATCTTCTTAGGAACTGCATCTCCACCCCCTGCAGTCTCTCTTGGAGAGGACCCCATGTTTCGCAACCATATCGTCATGTGAATGCAGAAAAAACCAAAGTCCAAATTTTTTGATCTACATTTTAGTACAGAAAATTATAGTTTGAGAATTGTTTTACAATGCAGCAAAATCCTAAGTCCAAAATTATTAGGATTTTCGACTTAGGATTTTTGTGCATTGTAAAACACATCTCAGACTATAATTTTCTATAATAAAATGAAAATCGAGAAATTGTGACTTAGGTTTTTCTGCATTCACATGACGATATTTATGTTAGAACAGGTATCGCCACTGTTTTATAGTTCTTTTGCAGGATGGTATGCTGAAAAATATGTTCCTCAACTTGAATTCTAACCCAGACGTATTAGCTGTGAATACGTGCGCTTAAACAACTGCGCTGCTGAGGCGATTAGTTTATGAAGCGCGGAACTTCTATTTATTGTGAACTAATTCTAGGACCGCTACAGTTCCTTACAAGTTTTTTTTCTGATTTCTGTATATCGTTCCGCATTGTTCTACAGGTTGGTTTTCAATAGCAATTTTACTCCTGATTATTCCTTTCCTTTAAACGCCATAACCTTATAGTCTTTTCTTTCGATACTTTCAGATTAAGTTTGGTACACGGTTTCTGCAGAGCAAAAATTGCTCTCTGGAGGTCGTTTTTGATCTTTTGTATTATTACAAGGTCGTCCGTGAATAATAGGCCATTTATTTCTTTCTTTTCTAAAGCAGTTTTGTTCTTCAGATGTAAGGGCATCTGTTTTATTCTGCATTAGTTTGTTTATAATTTTGGTATGTCTTGCACACCCTAGCGGAAAAGCTTATTCCTCGGAAGTTTTGGTAGTTCTTGTGGTATCTCCATTTTTGAATATTGATATCACCTGGGCCTTTTTCCATTCGGCTGGTATTTCCGATTTATAACAGCATTCATTTATCAGGTGCACTAGGAAGGACCTCCATATTTAAAAAGTTCGTTATTCAGACCATTGGGGCCAGGCGCATTCCTGTTTGTGATTTGTTTTATACAATCTTCTAATTATTGAACGGTGATGGAGCTTCATAGATATCGTTGTATTTAGATCCATTCGTTTGGACGGGGTATCCCAAGAATCCATGAATGCTTTTTGCATGATTTCTTTTTTCATTGTATTTCTCTTTTGTTAGATTTTTGTTCTTATGTAAATGTGCCTTGTAGGCTTTTTCCTTTTCTTCTATCGCATCTGCTATTTCTTTTCATTCCTAGCGCCTCTTAGGCTGCTCTATCTATGCATTTTCTTAAATTGTCCCACTCCCTATTAATATCATTATTCCTTCAACTTACTGTTGGAAACCAGGTTTTTGTAAAGGGCTGAGGCTCAACTTGTCGTGGCCGATATCGCAGCAAGCGAGAAAAAAATCAAATCTTAAGCACGAAGGGGCTTAAGACAGCGAAGGGCTTTGGCAGTTAATAAAACCTTAGAATATCATTAGCTGAACATAAAGTAGTGTTAACCTTATGGTTAATTCACGGTACCTCTTGATCGGTTAGTAACCCGATACTGATCATCGCTTTTTATAAAAGCTATTTCCACGTGAGTAATATTATCGATATGGAAGCCTCAATCTTCACAATTAAAAGTCGAGTTTCTGTTTTCTAACAAATTCCGTTAAATTTTTGAAAAATATTTCAGGAAGCAGACCCATAAAATAATTATGGTTTTACTGCCTTTCAATGGTATGCAACTTAGTACGCACTAAGCACCGGTAATGCGTGCAAATTCCTTCTTCATTCAACAATAGGTAAGACATGTCCAGGTAAAAATTGTTGGTTAACCGGTAGTGAAGGAAATAAGTTTAGCCTTCAACATATCCAACTTTCCATTCACTTTCTAGACGCATTAGTTATCAAAAGTTACTCCAACTTTATTCAGTTAATTTTCTAAAGAACCATCTGGACAGTAGCAAAATATTGTTAAAGCAGTGAAAAGGCGCAAAATGTGATCTCGGCTTGTGTTAGTGAAATATAAACTAATATTTAATTATGAATTTTATTTATCTAGTATTATTTATTATTTTAGTAGGTAAGTCGTACAGAAAAAAATTAAAATATTTAATTACGTCCTGAATTTATCGACCATGCAATTCGGAATGTTTAATTAATTAGTTCAGTCGGTCAATAATAATTATTATACAAACAGATAATTAATTATTGTAAATGGACAAGGGGTAAATTTTGAAAGTCCTTCCCGACCGCGCCAATTAAAACAAATTGAAAATTCCTCAGATTGAATCACCATGAGAACAATTTCTTTTATACAATAATTTCCCATAAAGTTAACAAAAGCACACCTCAATAAATTCTCACATTATGACTAATTAATGTAATTTGCGTTGCAGAAATTAATTTAACTACCTCAGTGACACTAAAATCGTACATATCTCAAGAAGGTCTTCATGGTACGATAACCTTTACCAAAGTTGGATCATCGATCCGAATTTCCACAAATCTAGAACCTACGTTAGAACATCCCAACCAAATATGGTCATGGTGGGTTACGGAATTTCCCACCGACTACTCTATAATAGAGAACCGCTGCACTTCGGAAAAATTAGGCCAAAAATTAATAAACCTCGATGACGTCTACGGCTACTTAATCATTCCCGATAATTCCACTTCCGAACTAACCACTCCAGATTTATCACTAAGCGGGAAGAATGGTCTATACGGTAAATCCATCCTGCTTAGAAACGTCGACACAGGAAGATACATCTGTTCTTCCATCACAACTGTCGACAAGACTATCGAAAAGGTCGCCATGGCAAAATTTAACTCGCCCATTTCTGGATCAGTTTATTTCAAGTGGTTTTCCACAAAAAATAACGAACACGATATGATAATAACCACCGACTTGTACCACGTTTCGAATACCGACAAATTTGAAAAATTCGGGACTCACATCCAGCATAATTGGAAAATCTACGTTACCGACATATTAAACCACGAATCGGAAAGCACTGAATCGAGCTGCAACATCCTTCAGTTAGTTTTCGATCCGGAAGACAAAGGAGAAGGTAATGCTTTGGGTGACATCAACGTACGACTTGGGAAAGTTAACGTTTCCACGAACTACGTCAAACACAAATATCCTACAATGTTTCGTGACGAAGAGTTAATTTTACTTCCAAGTGACTTGTCGGGACCGCAAAGGCGGTTGTATTTGGTTATTTTTGACAACAAACACGAGGACACCTTCTTAGCTTGTGCTAAAATTCGATACGAACACCCGGTTACAACCAAGTAAGATTTACCGAAATTTTTGGGCAAAATAATTTATGCAAATTTTTAGAGTAATCATTCAATCTGGTGGAATAAGTGGAGATATAACCTTAACTCAGCATTCTCGTTTTGAACCAACCATGTTAAATTTTAATTTAACAACAGCTCGAGGTGATATTGAAACCAAATTAGTTTACAGTTCTTCCGTTGCTGGATACAAAATCCACGAGTTACCCATTACACCAGCAAAAACGATAGGCCAAATGGAAAATTCATGTTTGACCACTAAGTTTATTTATAATCCACTTAAGAATGATATTTCTGCGTCTCCGCCTAATGGTAAGTTACTGATATGCGCTTCTCCACAGTAAGCATTTTTCTCACTCTAACCTTATAGGACTCGGTACCCAAGACCAATACGCAATCGGTGATCTATCTGGAAAACTACTGCACAGGAATAATTTTACTGGCTTGGTTGAAGCGGGCCAAGAATTGAGTGGCGAGTACTGGGATACTTTTTTGCCGTTACAAGGAATCCATTCAGTTGTGTACAGATCGTTCGTAATCTACAAGTAAAACCCAAACCCGTTGTAATCATCCAACTTGCTACATTATAAAATTTTAGGAACACACAGTACCAAGCATCCGAAATTTTATCAGAACCGTGGATTTGTGGCGATATTGCCCACTACGATTATACTTTCAAGCACCAAAAGCAGATCTTTACAGCCGAAGTGTTGTTCCGTTATCCAGTAGTTGCTAGAATTTTATTTAGGCAACCAAAGGAAGAACCAACGGCAGATACGTCCATACTATTCGAATACATAGTTCACGCCGATGGTGCCCAAATTAACAACAGCGCAGACCATAGATGGGCTATCCACAGTTTACCTCCAGGAAAAGACTTCTACAATTGGACTGCAAGGTGTTTAAGCGCTGGAGATATTTACAATCCTTACCAAGTATGAAATAAAACATTTAAAATAAAATCGTTACGACTTGAAAACCTTTAGGTGAGTTTCGACAACAAATCGTCCATCAATAATTGCAGTATGGAAACCATTGGAAACTGCAGATTGGGCGACCTTTCGACCAGATTAGAAATGTTGGGCATAGCTGGCAAAAAATTAAATGCTGATAAAATATCAAGAAGGATGTTTACCGATCCACTTTTAACTCTATCCGGACCAGGGTCAATTATGGGAAAATCTTTAGTTTTGTACGATGATCATGGACCTAAAGCTCGAGGAGAACGTTTGGGTTGCTCTAGGTAAGGTGACGATACCAAACGTAAATTGTTATGTCATTTTTTATATTTATCAGAATTAACGCAGTCTATAGAAGAAAAGCGGTTGCGCGAGACTGGTTTCCCAATGATGATAAACTAGCGGTCAAAGGGAAAATTGAATTTTTCCAACAAACTGAATATGATGTGACCAATGTGGAAGTTTCTCTGGAAGGATTGAGCGATACCAGTGGTTATCACGTTCATATGGTAGGTTACAAAGTTACAATTTCCAGAATTGGATTCCATGAAAATTTTTGTTTCAGACTTCCGTGGAAGAAAACCTCGAATTTCCATGCGAAGCCACTTCGTTGTACGATCACTGGAACCCGTTAAATGTTGATCCGTCCTCATCGCCTAGAACTTACCACGGTACTCCAGATCAATACGAAATGGGAGATCTTAGTGGAAAGTTTGGAACTTTAGACAATTACACCGCATATGAAGATCATTACAACGATACCATGTTGCCACTGTTTGGACCTCGCAGTATTATTGGACGATCTATTGTAATCCACAAAAAGGTAAACAAGAAATTGTATATAAATTCGTTTTCTGCAACTGAAAGTTTTACAGAAAGAAAATCGCCGTTGGGCTTGCACGACAATCGAACGAGGTTATAGTCCTTCTGAAGCACGAGAAATTAGAGCGATCGCTTCCTTCCATCATCCTGATGGTTACGCTTACGGATACATGAAAATGGTAATTTTCACTTTGAAAATAAATTTTATTTGGGGTAATTTTTCTGTTTTAATTTAGAAACAACTTATCTACAATGACGGAAGCAAGAGCGACACTGTGATAGAGATCAATTTGAGATATCCAGGAAAGCACGATCGTAATATAGTAAGTAACTCTCCTTTTTGAAAAAATGAAATTCTATAAATATTTTGTAATTTTTTCAGACGAGGGATCACAATTGGGCAATTTATGTAAATCCAGTGGGAGTGGACGCGGCGGTCAAAACGCAACTTACGAGATGCGTAGCTGGAGGATACGTATGGAATCCTTACTACACCCAACTGGCAGACCCTTTAAATGTAAGTTCACAAAAATCCTCAAACAAATTTGACCGAATTTTTGTAGGGCGATCTGTACCGTGAAGAATGTGGTCCAGACAACCCTTTGAGATGTTACGTCGGGGACGTTTCAGCTCGCGTGGGAACTATTGATATTGGACTAAGGAGATCGGTCGTGGTTGACTCCAATTTTCCATTGGAAGGAGACTGGACCGCAGTGGGCCGTTCGATTGTTATATTGAGTCCAAATCGTCAACCTGAAAGATACGCTTGCGCCAATATCGAGCCCGACCACGATATCATCAAATATGTTAATATTGAAAAGCCACCACGATTCGTATTGTAATTTATTTTCAAACTAAACTTTTCCAATTTGTTGAAAATTAATTTTTAGAGCCCAATTTATCGAAGATATTCGTCAGGTTATGGGGTTACCCGAATGGATGTTAACTGTTGATACTCGCCAAACGAAAATATTGCATAATGGAGCTTGCGTTCAGACTTTGATTCATTTTAAAGGTCCAATTGCTAGTAAAATCGAACTCGACTTTAGTAGGCTCATTTCAACAGGAAGATTGGATAGTCCATCCTTATACGTTCCAGGTTTTATTGATAGTAAGAGAAAATCAAAATTGTCCTATAAGCAATGCGGAATGAAAGATCCCAACGAAAAAAAAAGTGAGTAAATTATGATTGGTATGGCCAAACTGATAAATAGTCGTAGTTGATGTATTTGTTGTCGTAAACATATTTTTCTTGCATCAAATGAAAGCTCATTTAATTTTTCGTAAGCTTTACTTGAGAATCTTCCTTGCAAAGTTATCTATTTTAACGGCAAGTCGATTTAACTTTTTTTGCAAAATATAAAATCCGATCATCTACGAAATGAGCCTTCATTAAATAGTCCAGGCAACGAAGCCGAAAAATTAGCTCAAGCTTGCAAAAAATCCGGGCAAGCTGAATTTTGGAAGAGATGTACATTGGAGTGTTCTAATGAACCCCCCAAAAGTCCCATAAAATCCCACGCCGGCGTCCCCCACAATTGGGGGTTTTAGCTCCCCCAACGCTATTTTTTGCCGATAACTCGCTTATTTATGCTTGTATGAAAAATTATTAGACGGTCGTCAGCTAAAGCAGTTAAGTGCGTTGCTGCTAAAGCTGAATGCCTGGTTCGACTCCGGGCTCAGTAAAAACTTTATTCTGACCGTCTCCCCTCGGAAGGCAATGGCAAACCACCGAGGTGTAATCTGCCTGGAACAGCCTCTCTGGAGATGAAGTGTATACACTTCCCGCGGTTCGGAGCCCGCGTTAAGCAGTAGGTCCCTATGTGTGTGATAATACTTCAAACGCACAACACATACATGGGAGAGAGGTCGCCAACGTCCGGCAGACCGGATATGGCACCTGAAGAAAAAAAATTATGATCAGACCATAATTGAAGAACATAAAATTCTCTATAAAATAGTTCTTTTTCATATTTTTCCATGGGACACTAATTCTTAAATTATTGACCGAAAACACGACCCACCCTTAAAATGGCATAATATTAATTCGTTGCAGGGAAAGAAATGTTTTCAGGCACGGGAAATGCTTTTCGTAATAAATTAATTGAAATTGTGGCCAAGGTTGGAAAATGAAGAGAAAAATAAATTTTTTCAAATTTTGCCCAAGTTATAGTATCTTCCAAATAACGAAACCGATATTTTGGTTTGAGCTTACAGAAGGTCCGGGCAAACTGAAATTCGGCAAAGATGTAGTACATATATTGAAGTGTTCTAATAAACCCCCAAAATGTCTCATAAAAATCCCAAGCCGACCCCCAAATGAAGATTTTAGCCCCCTAGGTGCGGTTTTCGCCTATAGCTCACGTATTTTTACTTTTACGAAAAATTACCATTAAACAAAGTTTAATTTGCCTATTATAGCATGTATTGTAGTACTACCTACTGCAGTGCCACAAGTTATAGAGAATTTTATGTTCTTCAACTTTGCTTAATGGTAATTTTTCGTAAACGTAAAAATACGTGAGCTATAGGCGAAACACCGCACTTATGGGGCTAAAATCCTCATTTGAAGGAACGCCGGCTTGGGATTTTTATGAGACATTTTGGGGGTTTATTAGAACACTTCAATATACATCTTTGCCAAATTTCAGCTTGCCCGGACCTTCTGTAAGCTCAAACAAAAATTTCGGTTTCGTTACTTGGAAGATACATACTAAGGGTGTTCGCGAGGGCTTCGTAGTTTCCATGGTATTTCGTAGTTTCCATGGTAGTTTCGTACTTGCGTATGACAGCCATGTGTCATTCGTACTTTAAACAACCAATCACAATCAAGGAAGTTCGTACTTGATTTTTATTTTAAGGTTATGATTATGAGGTGTAAACTTCATAATCATAACCTTAAAATAAAATCTCGTGAACACCGTTTTTACCGACCGTACCGAAATTGTGCTTGGTTGTTTAAAGTACGAATGTCACATGGCTGTCATACGCAAGTACGAAACTACCATGGAAACTACGAAACTACCATGGAAACTACGAAATACCGAAGCCTCGTGAACACCCTTAATATAACTTGGGCAAATTTTGAAAAAATTTATTTTTCTCTTCATTTTCCAACCTTGGCCACAATTTCAATTAATTTATTATTAAAAGCATTTCCCGTGCCCGAAAACATTTCTCTCCCTGCAACGAATGAATATTGTGCCATTTCAAGGGTGAGTCGTGTTTTCGGTCAATAATTTAAGTATTAGTGTGCCATGGAAAAATGTGAAAAAAAAAACTATTTTATAGAGAATTTTATGCTCTTCAATTATGGTCTGATCATAATTTTTCATACAAGCATAAATAAGCGAGTTTTCGGCAAAAAATCGCGTTGGGGGAGCTAAAACCCCAATTGTGGGGGACGCCGGCGTGGGATTTTATGGGAATTTTGGGGGGTTCATTAGAACACTCCAATGTACATCTCTGCCAAAATTCAGCTTGCCCGGAATTTTTGCAAACTAAAAACCTTCCTTGCCTGGACTAAAAACAAAAGTAAAATATTTATTGGGAATTTACATCACCGATGAGGGCGCTAACGTCGCGTCATAATGGCTGTTCTAATAATTAGTATAGCACGATATTGCACATAAGTTATTAATGCGTATTGTACTAATATAGCTAGTCGACTGCGTTGTAATAGTGGTAAAATTCAAATTCTAACACACAATTAATTAACAAATACACGTATAAAATTTTGGGTATACTAAACGGAGTAGTTAATATTATGGACGCGTAGTGGCGCATGGTTAATGTAAATTCCCAATAATTAAATGGAAAACTTGCGGAAATCAGTCAGTTGCTTGAAAATATGTAAAAATGATTATTTTTAGGTGCGAAATCCAATTGGTTCTTCATAGGAAATGGTAAAGAAAGGAATATGGTAAACGGAATCATCGTTGTAATTTTAGCTGCCTTTGTAAAATATTTTTAAAATCAAAATTCGTTGTAATATAAACTTTTTTATTTATTTTTAATGAATATTAAAAAGAAAGATTTCGTTTTTGTAAGGGCTGCATGACCTGGTGCTCATTTTCATCCCAATTGTATCCAATTCTGCGCAGTAACAAACGTAGTACGTTTGCACTAGGTTTTGCACAATTGAATACAACTTAGGTAGAAAATAGGACCGTGTCATACGCCCTTAAGTTAACATTTTATTTGAACCTTAGGAGTGCTACATCCTAGAAACAGGATTTAACCCTAAAATTTCGAAACATTTGCCCATTACCATGGCAGTAACTTCGGTTAACAAAATTCGTCCGTCGTTAATTTCAGTGATATTGCCGGATTTATCCGTCACAATGCAGTAACAAGAATCATAAAATTCCGAAAATGTAGTCGACACATCGTAGACGTATTCGCACAAATGATGCAAACACAAATCTTTGGTTACTTTCACTAAAACGTCCGAAAACCTCAGCAAAGTTTTCCCTAACTTCCACTCCTTCTCGTGGTCCAAAGAAACAACCTGAGTTTCTATTAAAGTTTTAATTTTTTCAGGTGAATATTTCGCGTTTCGCGCAATAGAGCGAATCCTGGTATAAGCGTACAATAAATAAACGGCAGTGTTTCCCTTATCTTCCAACATTTTATCGAAAGAGAAGACATATTCGTGAACACGATTGTGTGACAAATCGGCGTATTTAATGCAACCATAAGCAACCGATTCTTGCGCTTTTTTAAGTTCTTCGGGCGTTAAAACTTGGTCCCTACCCTTTTCTATCAATTTGTCTAAGGAACGTTTCAACCCTTCATCTAGCAAGTCGTTAAGTCGCACGGTGTCACCCGAACGCGTCTTAAATTTCTTTTTATCATCCCCTAGAACAACTCCAAAACCGACGTGGTCTACCCGATGTTTTTTTAAATCCAGAATTCCAACTCGTTCGGCACATTTAAACAACAATTGAAAATGTGTTCCTTGTCCCAAGTCCGTTACGTAAATTAACCAATCAGCCTTTTCTTCCTCCAAACGTTGCTTTATCGCAGCAATGTCGGAGGTGTCGTAAGTAAACCCGCCGTCCGATTTTACAATTATCATAGGAATCTTGACATCTTTATCATGCGCCCACAGAATTTGACGACCGTCGTCATTTTCTAATAATCCTTTACTTTCAAGTTCTCTCACGATCTTTTCCATGTGCTTCTGATAGAATGACTCTCCGCGTTCGGTCACATTGATATCAAGACGATTGTAAATTTTTTGGAACTCTTTTCGAGACACGTCGCAAATCAACTGCCAAGCTTGTATGTACTCGGGCTGAAAAGATTGCAATTTAACTACGCAAGATTTCGCGCGACGATTGAAATCTTCGTCTTCATCAAACCGTTGCTTCGAAGCCTTGTAGAAACCTTGCAAGTCGCTAATCGGAGGCGATCTTTCCAGATAGTCTGGAAATTTATCTTGTAAATGTGCAATCAGCATTCCAAACTGTGTGCCCCAATCACCGACGTGATTTATACGAATCACGTCGTGACCCAAGTATTCGAGAAGACGACTGATGCTCTCGCCAATTATTGTCGACCTGTAAGGATAACAATGTAGAAATTTCAGATTACAGGTCTTCGGCAGGAATTAATAATTAATAAAAAATTAATTAATAAAATAATAAGTTATTTTATTTTTAAGCAGTGCAAGTGTTTTAATTCACCTAAAATTGGTAAAGTGAATTCCATCGGTTATAGTCCTTACAAATTTAACTCTGTAGAAAGAACGAAAAATATAGAACTGAAAACATCGTTAAATATTTCTTTTTTAAAACTATTTTAGAGCGTTTATTTTTAGATGAGTCAACAAATTAAAATAGTTGTTTTTATTTATACTTATGTATTTTACCCGTGTAATCTTCCAATAATCATTATGAACAATTATTAGTCTCTTTGACCAGTTGACGTTTGTGAATGTTTATAGTCCGGACAGTAAGGAACAAATTAACTATAGAACCTTCAGAACCTTGCACTTTGTGATAGAAGCATGAAATTTGGCACAAGTGTAGATTCAAACCTCCTTTACAAAACAAGATGTGACGCCACGCCGGTCGCCGCCCCCTTCAACCCCAAGACGCAAAAACACCCCCCAAATTAGTTTATTCTGTTTATTTCGTAAACGGTTCATCATATGATAAAAATACATCAGAGCAAATAAATTTATAATTAAATTTTAAATAAAAAAGGTTCTTACAATTTTTTTCATGCGAGTTACGGTTTCCATAGAATCATCATGTAAATGAAAGTCAAATATGGCGCGCACTGCAGAATTCGACAATTTTTCCCAAATATGTCGTGCTTCGCCACTTTTAACACTTTTAACATAAAAATTTACTGAAATAGAAATAAGAAAGAACAATTATATATCTGTAATGTTAATTGCTTGTTCGTCAAAATGTATTTTTCATAAGTTTTTAAGCACTATTGTATAATAAAACTACGCATTTTAGACGAAAAATTTATTATTTATAGCTAATATTTTGAAAACGACCGCCATAAATACACAGTTCAATTAAATTTTGCTTTCATGCATTTGCACCGTAATGCTAATTGTTTTTACATCCAAATTTACTTACTGCAATTTTGCTGATTAGTCGGAAATATAATATTCCTTATTTTATGCGACATAACCGCGGTTGTCTATTGCTTACAGTGCAATCGGTTCCATAATATCTCGTCGACTTTTTCTTAATGTGTAACTCATTTTGTCATCTGTGCCCTTTGCATACAAAAGTAGTAAATTATAGTGAATGTGATAAATTAATTAATATTGAACATAAACAGGTGGGTAAATAATATTTTAAGCGGTGATGGTCGTCTTATAGTGAGTAGTATATAAAAATTGTGATGTCTATGGTTAATTACAGGCTTTGGAGATAGGTGCATTAATATATTTGGTGAATTGGTATTATATGCATGATGAAAAAGGGATTTTCATTTGTAGATCTACCGTTATCGGTAGTAGAAGAAAAGCATGTTTCCATAGATTATAATCAATGCGTTCTTTGTCAAAAGCAAACCTCTGAAACACTTTCAAATCCGAGAAATAACACTAGAGGAAAAACAGAAGAAGGATACGAAGCACTAATTAATGCTATTCAGAGTTTGCATGACATGGACCAAATGTCTTTCTGTTCCATTTTCTGTAAATATTAAAGCTTTGAATGACGGATCAGGAATCTTTAATACGATGATTAAAAATAATGCGAAATACCATAAAAGCTGTAAACGTTTTTTTTTTCTAAAATTCGGCTACAAAGAGCAATAAAAAGGGCACAAAAGGTTGTGCTAGGTTCAGAACCTAGTACATCTAAATGTCTCCCAATAGTTGCAACTCGCAGAAAAAAAGAACAGTTTGAAAAAGGCAAATGCATAAAAGCAAATTTAAGTTGTACTGAATTGTGTGAATGTGGTGGTTGTTTTCAAAATAATTAGCTGTATACAGCTGCGTTCAAAATAATAGAAGTGCAAGTAATAAAAAGTTTGGTACTCAGAAAAGTAAACATTTTACTTAAATTCTGAAAAATAATTATGGCTATTATAAACCTTAAACATTTAAACCAAGAAAGGCTAAAACAAAACACAAATTTTCTTATTCAATAAATGAAAAAAAAAATAAAATTTGATTTTACCTTAAATATGATGAATCAAAATAATAGCAGTGCTCACAATTAATTAAAAAAAAAAGTAAATTAATCACAAATTATTTACAAATTAACAAACAAAATAGTTTAATATTTCGTAGTATGCCCTTTATTTTTGATAACTTCACAATGGCGTCTCATTGAATTAACAAGACCCTGGCATCTATCCTGAGGTATTTCATTCCATGATCGTTCCACAATACCCCAAAGTTCATTATTATTGCTTGGCTGAGCAATAGAAACTGCTTTTCTGACATCTGTCCAGAGGTTCTCAATGAGATTGAGGTCGGGAGATTGAGGTAGCCACTCCATGACCTCAATTTTGTTGACCCGAAACCATTCTTTAGCTTCTTACTCGTGTGTTTTGGATCATTGTCTTGCTGGAAGACCCATTTGAGTGGCATTTTCTCCTCAGCATAAGGAATCATGGTGTTCTGCAAAATGTCTACATAAATTTATTGATCCATGATTCCTTCTATACGATATATAGGACCAACACCATAGTAACTAAAGCACGCCCATATCATAATGCTAGACCCCCCATGTTTTTAAAGTTTTTACGGTACATTTTGGATTGTATTTTGTATTGGGCGGACGTCTTACATAATTCCTTGATCCAGTAGTACCATACAAAACAATCTTACCTTCGTCCGTCCATAAAATATTTCGCCATTTCTTAAGAGGCCAAGTAACATGTGCTCTTGCAAATGTTAGCCTTTTGCCACTATGGCTTTTCTTCAACAGTGGAGTCATTCGTGGACTGCGAGCATGTAAATGATGTTCATTCAACCTTCGGCGTACTGTTATAACACTTGCTGGTACATTCAAGTCCTTTTTTATTTGAGTTGCCGGAACTTTTGGGTTAGCTTTTGAGTATCGTACTAAGCGTTTTACCGACTTTGAAGACAAAACACACTTACGACCCCGTGTTTCTACCTTTTCTTTATAATACTTGGCATTCAAAATCATTTTTGCCTAGCACCCGATCATTTCTTGAACCACTTTGTAGGATTTTCCATCATTAATTAACTTACAAATTAAATTTCGCTTTTCTGGCGTGCAGTGTTTTCCCCGCCCAATTTCTCTAAATATATCAATCAAATGCCTTATTAAAAACTTAAAGTAAACTATATTGTTTATCTCTGCACTAAAATATCAATTAAATTTTTGTAAATTTGCTGTAAATTCAATGAACAAGTTAGCACTGCTATTATTTTGAACGTATGAAAACTGAAGAATTTCAATCAAGCGAATAGCGAATAGCAATAGTAGAATTACTCTGCTGACAAACCCCTTGTAAGCTATTTTCAACTGTTAATCATACGTGTGCATAATTATCAATAATACAAATCAGAAACTTAAATAATATAAATAATATTTAGGATGAGTCTTGATGATACAGCACTGCTATTATTTTGAATGCAGCTGTATAATAAATTTTTCGTTTAAAATACGTAGTTTTATTAACACTACCCAATAAACATTTTAGCCTGCGAATAGCCTGTAAACAGCCTGTCAGGTACAGCCTGTCCCTGTGCCTGTACCTGCGGCAGCCTCAATAACACCCTGACACAGGTACGAAACAGCTTAAGTGGCGCAAGAAATAGCCGGTGTTAAACTTGATTACAGGCACCAAATAGCCTGCGGTTAGCTCATCGCAGGTAAAAAATTACCCTAATGGCAGCCTCATGGCAGCCCTGACACAGGCCTGCGGTTAGCCTGCGGTTACCTTTATCGCAGGCAAAAAAAAAGCCTGCATTAAACTTTATCGCAGGCTCGAGGCAGCGCCTGGCACAAAAATAATTTATATAGATTAAATTTCGTTTAATAAATTTAATTTACTATAATCAATTTTGAAAATCAAAATAAAAAAATTTAATTTTTTTACTTTACCATTTATTTTATTTCTTCGTTTCAGCTGCTAATTTTACAATTTTAACTCTACAGCATATAATTTTTTATTTTACCCGTTTTTTTTAATATTTGTAGGACCTTGTAATATTTCTAATATTTATTGGTTGATGATGTTGTCGTCCTTCTTTGTTCTTGGAGTCTGAAAAATCTGAAATTAAATGTTGAATTTTTGAAATAAAATTCTTACCCTTACCGAGGATCGAACCCTGGACCTTTGCCTTCCATGTACTACCGCGTTGGCGTCTGAGCCACTTAGAACTGTTTATTTTAGTTGTGATAAAATTATAAGTCGAGGGAATTACTTTTATAAGAAAAAAAATTCTAATCGGATCTAATTTCGTAGATGTCTCATTGTAACGTTTGATGGTTCGATATATAAAAGTTTTATTGATTTTTAATTTTTTCAACAAATTTAAAATCTCGGTAACACTTTTATCACACTTATGTAGTGCAATTTCTAAAATTACCGTTAAAAGTTCTAATCCCTTAAGCCGTAATTGGTAATAACATTTATCTATATAATATGAACATAATATGACAGACTAGGTAAACGATTTTCAGTGAGTCAGTCAATTTGAATTTGCGCACGAAACGAAAATGGAAAATTGCTATTTAAAAAGTACTGGTATTAAAAAATCTAAATGGTTGGATTCGAATGTAATGTCCTAACAGCATTCGGAAAAAGAACAAACGCCGATAATTATTAAATGTTTAAAAATCGAGCTCCGAGCAACACGTGTACACACTTATACCAGGTTATTATAATGAATATGCATTTTTCAATTTCTGAAAATATATATTCCAAGATACCGTTAATTTACCTTGATTAATTTTTACAATTAAAAATTATTTAAATTTTCCAGAAACTTTTAGAAAAAAATATTCGTGAGTCATCAATCGCAAATAAAATTTTGGCAGTGTAAACCTGTAAAAATTTTAACCAAACTATTGGCACTGAGAGGCCCCGGGTTCAAATCTCAGAAACCCACAATTTTTTTTTACACTTTTGTGTATTAAGTTTTATATGTAATTTATTAAAAAATTTTATTTATTAAAATACACTTTCCACTGTATGTGTGAACAGAATTTTTCCTAACAGCATTCGGAAAAAGAACAAACGCCGATAATTATTAAATGTTTAAAAGTCGAGCTCCGAGCAACACGTGTACACACTTATACCAGGTTATTATAATGAATATGAATATTTCAATTTCTGAAAATATATATTCCAAGATACCGTTAATTTACCTTGATTAATTTTTACAATTAAAAATTATTTAAATTTTCCAGAAACTTTTAGAAAAAAATATTCGTGAGTCATCAATGGCAAATAAAATTTTGGCAGTGTAAACCTGTAAAAATTTTAACCAAACTATTGGTACTGAGAGGCCCCGGGTTCAAATCTCAGAAACCCACAATTTTTTTTACACTTTTGTGTATTAAGTTTTATATGTAATTTATTAAAAATTTTTATTTATTAAAATACACTTTCCACTGTATGTGTGAACAGAATTTTTCCTAACAGCATTCGGAAAAAGAACAAACGCCTATAATTATTAAATGTTTAAAAATCGAGCTCCGAGCAACACGTGTACACACTTATACCAGGTTATTATAATGAATATGCATTTTTCAATTTCTGAAAATATATATTGTATATTCCAAGATACCGTTAATTTACCTTGATTAATTTTTACAATTAAAAATTATTTAAATTTTCCAGAAACTTTTAGAAAAAAATATTCGTGAGTCATCAATCGCAAATAAAATTTTGGCAGTGTAAACCTGTAAAAATTTTAACCAAACCATTGGTACTGAGAGGCCCCGGGTTCAAATCTCAGAAACCCACAATTTTTTTTTACACTTTTGTGTATTAAGTTTTATATGTAATTTTTTAAAAATTTTCATTTATTAAAATACACTTTCCACTGTATGTGTGAACAGAATTTTTCCTAACAGCATTCGGAAAAAGAACAAACGCCGATAATTATTAAATGTTTAAAAATGCAGCTCCGAGCAACACGTGTACACACTTATACCAGGTTATTATAATGGATATGCATTTTTCAATTTCTGAAAATATATATTCCAAGATACCGTTAATTTACCTTGATTAATTTTTACAATTAAATTTTTTTTCAAAAAAATGTTATGTTGTTTTATGCCGATAAATTACCTAACGGCAGGGGCTGTCGCAGGTTAAATTATTAGCTAAATTGCAGGCACAGATAAATAACCTAACGACAGGGCTGCCGCAGGTTAAATTATTAGCTAAATTGCAGGCACAGATAAATAACATAACCGCAGGGCTGCCGCAGGTTAAATTATTAGCTAATTACAGGCCCAGATAAATAACCCAACGGCAGGCCTGACGCAGGGCTGCCGCAGGTTAAATTATTAGCTAATTACAGGCCCAGATAAATAACCCAACGGCAGGCCTGACGCAGGCTAAATTACCGGTTAAATGCAGGCACAGACAAATTGCAGGCCTGACACAGGCCTGTGTCAGGTGCAGGCTATTTACAGGCTATTTGCAGGCTAAAAATGTTACTTGGGTAGGCCTAAATATTTGTGTTTTAAGTATAAGATGAAGGATAAAAACCATCACCCATAGTAGAACTTTAACGAAATACTTATAATCGGCATTAATATTAACAATTTACTGACAAAAATTAGGTAACGATTTATTCAAATGTTGTGTCTTATTATACAAAATAATGCTTAAAAACTTATGAAAAATACATTTTGACGAACAAGCAATTAACATTACAGATATATAGTAATTGTCCTGTCTTATTTCTATTTCAGTAATTTTTTATGTTAAAAGTGGCGAAGCACGACATATTTGGGAAAAATTGTCGAGTTCTGCAGTGCGCGCCATAATATTCGACTTTCATTTACATCAGGGGTGGGCAAAAGCCGGCCCGCGGGCCGGATCCGGCCCTTTTGCTTACTTTATCCGGCCCGTTGAAAAATCCCGCATGCAATTTTTTTAATCTCTTTTATGCGATTTTGTTGAAATCAACAATATTAGTGTGCGTAGTGTACATATAAATAATGAAATATATAAATAATAGCGAGTATTATAATTTCGAACAGTCGTAACCATATCCCTACTTTAATGTATGCAACATACTCTCATAAAGCGGGTGGTTGGCTGACTACGTAGAATTGAACGTGCACTCCTCTCACTCTTCGAAGGATGACAGATCGCAGCACGCATACTGTTTATTTTGATTTGGCACTGGTCGCATACTCGTCATTTCTTTTGAGACTAATGTTTGTTATTTTGCAAATACAATAATAAATTAAAAAAGTGGACTTTTTGTAAGTAAAATTTTAAAACATTGGTTTTATTTTATTGTATTAATTAATGTTAAATGCCTTTTCTAATACCTATGTTAAATGCCTTTTCTAATACCTATGTTAAGTGCCTTTTCTAATACCTTTGTTAATTGCTTTTTCTAATACCTTTGTTATTTGCTTTTTCTAATACCTTTGTTAATTGCTTTTTCTAATACCTCAATGGGGTCCTGCATCTTTCTTTATCTTCTTAAGTACAGGGCCCATTGTACCTGTACTTTAGTGCCTAAGCAATAAGCCTGTTTTTATTATACGCAATTTATTATTTAATTAGTTTAGGGCTTCCTAGAATGTTTCCATTAGTAACACTTGTGCCTTTGTTAGGCAATTCTAGGAAACCCTCTCTTTCTTTTACCCTTAATATTTTCTTAAAATAAAATCTTTCATTAACTGATTTATTTATGACCATTAATTTAATATAATGGATCATATTTCTTTAAAAATTACGTGACATATTTTACTGGGCACAAATTGTTCGCATGTACACCCAAGTAAGACAATTTATTATTACTATTATCTATTATTAACTGTCAAATTTCTTTGTCCAAATGCTTTAAAATGATACTTATAGTGTTTTTGTCAAAAAAATTTCTTACGCAGGGAAAAAACTCCATCCAAAATATTCGCGTGTGCGCAGCGTACGCGGTATAGTCCTCCGGCCCGGGAGACATTTTGAAAATTTCATTTTGGCCCGCGCTTAAAAGTATTTGCCCACCCCTGATTTACATGATGATTCTATGGAAACCGTAGCTCGTATGAAAAAAATTGTAAGAACCTTTTTTATTTAAAATTTAATTATAAATTTATTTGCTCTGATGTATTTTTATCATAATATGATGAACCGTTTACGAAATAAACAGAATAAACTAATTTGGGGGTGTTTTTGCGGCTAAGGGTTGAAGGGGGCGGCGACCGGCGAACAAAGTTAAAGGTTCTATAGTCATTTTGTTCTTTACGGTCCGTCTTATTATACAATAGTGGTTAGGGGCCGTCCATTAATTACGTAAGGATGATTTTTGTAATTTTGGACCCCCTCCCCCCGCCACGTAAGGGTACGTAAGATTGTGGCAACCCCCCCCCCCCACATCTTACGTAAGGATTATTTAAAATAAAATTAATTTTGACCCCCCTCTCCACCCCTTATATTTATAAAATATGAATAATAATAATATATTGTACTAGCTGGCACAGTCGGCCTACTGGCCGCCTTTAGCCATCTAGACCGTGTCGGATGTGGTTGTTCGGCATTCGGCCTCACTCAAGGGTATCGCAGGCATACGTGTAGACCGTGGTTTTTCGGCCTTCGGCCTCACTCCAAGGTACTTAAGTAGCTTATGTTTTTCGTAGCATTGTAAATAACTTCTACAGCAAATTTGGTTAAGATTGGTCAAATAGAAACGTAAAGCAGTGCACGCGTATTTGCATTGTCGATCGGTTGACAGTTTGACAGCATTCATTATTGTTTTTTAAGTTGATTTTGAGTAGCCTGCCTTCCTTTAAGGAATCTCGATAATCCATTCATGCGCGTCCCGATGGGACGCGCATGAATGGATTATCGAGATTCCTTAAAGGAAGGCAGGCTACTCAAAATCAACTTTCCTTTCCTTTACGAATTTTTGCACTATTTCAATACAAAAACATGCGCAGGGACCTACATAATAACTGTTCCAAATTTGGTTCCGATCGGTCAAACGGTTTAGGAGTCTATAGGGAACCTACATACACACATACATCCATTTTTATATATATTGTTAGATAATAATAAATACAAAAATTTAAATTAAATTTTTATTTACATAGATGAAAAATCGTTCGTAAAGATCGCCAAAGTTTGATGCCTTTTTCTATAATTTACACTATTATGCCACTATGTTTAATGATTTTTAAGTACTATATATTTCAATATAATATGGTATTTCCATTATACCTGGATATAATTACCAACATAAAAAGAAAAAATTATATTTGATTTTTAAATTTAATTTAAAAAAATATTTTAAGAAACTTACGTAAGGAATACGTCGGACCCCTCCCCCCCCCTACGTAAGGGTCCGTAAGATATCCAATAACCCCCTGCCCCCCAAAAAACCCTTACGTAATTAATGGATGACCCCTTAAAAACTTATCAAAAATACATTTTGACGAACAAGCAATTAACCCTACAGATAGATAATTGTCCGTTCTTAATTTTCTATTTAAGTAATTTGTACGAGTGACGCAACATGAGGAATTAGGAGAAAATCAGCGAGTTCTGCAGTTCGCGCCATATTTGACCTACATTTACGTGATGATTATATCGAAACCGTAAGTCGTATCAAAAATATCATTAGAACCTTTTTTGTTTAAAATTTAATTATAAATTTATTTGCTCTGATGTATTTTTCCCGTATGATGAGCGGTTTACGAAATAAATAGGATAAACTAAAATTTGGAGGGTGTTTTTGCGTCTAGGGGTCGGCGTGGCGTCACATCTTGTTTTGTAAAGGAGGTTTGAATCACAAAGTGCAAGGTTGTGTTCCATAACGTCCGGGCTATTATTGGATGCATTACAATCAAAATACAAGTAACTGTTAAAATATTTCATGTAATTCAGGAATTTATTACTATAAACAAAAAACCAGATTTTTAAATTTTATAACATAATTTAATTTTAACAGAAGTTCCCCTAAATTAAAATGCACACAAATTCTTTAACCAAAACATATCGTCATAATTTTTTTGGTTTTTAGAATCACCAAAAAAATTGGGATCTTGATTGTCGATATCCTACATGTGGCGACCCCTTCTAAGATATTTACATGCAAATAGATGACCGATCAGTCCATTGTATGCAATAGCTCCCCTCTCTTTATATTTATGCTTGCTTACGATTGGCACACCACACACTATGTAGCAAATTTAGTGACGGATTCAGAAAGGGACCCCCCCCCCCCTATAGAGCTCACGAAAAGAAGACAAAAACAAAATATTTTTGTTACTTTCACAACTTTTTATCCTATGAAATTGTTTTTCATTATCCCCCCCCCCTTTAGAGAGCTTGTCTGATGAAATTAACCGCTACTTAATTTTCATTTCTAAGTAAAAAAAACTCAAAGTGCTTAGAATTTATTTGGTGTCATTGTTAGACTACAAAATACATTTATAACCCTTTCGGTAAAGTGAAAATAATATATTTATTATGAATACTTGCGTATTGTGGCACTCAAAGAGTTAAAAATAAGAAATACCCTGACTTTCCATGATCTAATTTGCATAGTTTATAACGTCCCCGACTTAACCAATTATTCCAGGAGAGTGGGAACACTGAACTTCTACTTTTTAAATGGAACCTATTTATGGCATTTTGGCGCGCAACTTGGTAACAAAAAATGACCCACCAATTTGAATAGCCTGCCTTGATTGAAAAATTGACGTGTTAATAATAACCAAAATTTGCTTTATCTTGTAGCTAATATTAAACCACATATTTTAAGATCTTTTCTGGATTTTAAGCCCGTCTTACATCAGGACATTTCTGGCGTCATTTCTTGGGCCATTTCTGCGCACAACGGTATACGCACGCGCAAATACTATGAACTCGTCTCTGCGCAGAAATGGCGCAAGAAATGACGCCAGAAATGTCCTGATGTAAGACGGGCTTTAGGGAGAATATAAACTGCTCTTACCTTAAATGACCAACATGCATTTCTTTTGCAATGTTTGGTGAAGAAAAATCCACTAAAATTCGTCGTTTGTCGCAGAACGGAGGCACAAGTCCATTTTTCAGGATAGAAGTCAACTGTTTGGTCACATAAGGTTTGCTAAGATACACATTAATGAAACCTGGTCCGGCTACTTCTAACTTTTCAATAAGGTCGTTTGGTGGCACTTGGGCGACGATTTTGTTTGCTATGCTTCTGGGGTCAACCTTTTTACCTAATCGTTTGTAGATATTGCATATTGGCATAGCAGAATTGCATTGGTAGTCTCCAAATTTTGGATTTGCCCCAGATAGTGCTATCACAATAGGTGGATTTTCAACATCGTCAAAAGATGTGGTCACAGCAGTTAAGAAGATGTCGTAGAGCAAATCTTGTATGCTGTTCATTTCGTTTGAAGAACTTTTTTGTTTCGACTTTGCAGTTTCAGCAGCAATTGCCTAAAAATAGCCAGTTGTGAGATTTGTAATAAAACACAAAAATTAGTTTGCAATTGAATTTTAGCTGGAATGACCCATCAGGTAAAGCAACCACAAATGTTGCGTCATCTAAAGACGCATCAAAATTTTCAGACATTTTCACTGTAATTCAGGAAGAAACTACTTTGTGAAAAGTTTGGACTATAATTTAGGCAAAATGTCTGGGCTATAACGAAATTGTAATCAAAACTTACTCGGTTTAAAATGGCAAGTCGATGTTTCAGTTTCGTATTTTCTAGAGTTAAAGCGGTTAATTCGGTTGTGCTGGGACAACTAGAAAAATCACCACTCTGAATTGCCAAAATATTCTTTTGGAGTTCTTCAATTTCCTTTTCCTACAAAAAAAAACGAACATAAAGCAAATAAAACTACAAGATTTTATTTCTTACAGCTAATTCGGCCTCCTGATTATAACGAGATATTTCGTCCTTTTCCATAATAATTAAAAATCTTGCAGCAGGAAAAGAAAATGTGGTTAAATTTAAAATATAACCTAAAAAGACTCATTAACGTCGATAGTTCGTTTGAACTGTGCTTGTGTGACTAATATTTGAACTAAAAATAAAATCGTAAATTCAGCACTCTTGACTATTCGAGGTCAAGTTTGACAGTTCTTAAATTTGAGGTTATACACGTATTCAAAGTGATTTTAATTAAACATGTTAAATGTAATACTTGCATGATCAATTAAAATTGGTTGTAAATAAATTATTTTCAAGATGAGGCGTTCTCACGCAGGCAACTATTACGAACCGTTGTCTCAAAATTCCAATGAAGTAGAAGACGAAAACGACCGTCTGGCTGACGAATTGAAAGACAAAATTCACGTTTTGAAATCCTTATCGATAGACATTGGAAATGAAGTCAAATATCAAGATAAAATATTGCGTGAAGTGGACGACGATATGGATCGGACGGGTGGTTTCTTAGGAAATACCATGAATCGGGTGTTACGACTGTCCAAAGGTTCACATAATTATTACATTATATATTTATTCCTGTTCGCTATATTTGTATTTTTTATACTGTACGTTGTCTTAAAATTAAGCTAGTTAGCGTAAAACTAAATTTTTTATGTAATATAAGAAACTTGTCCGGGAAATACCTTGGTTTGTCTATTTAAACTTTTTAAAGGAAAATAATGTATATCAAGCTGTCTTATTTAATGCACTATAATTTTATTATTTAAATATAATATTTTCTTGAATCTGTTTTTAATTTTTCTTAAAATTGTAATTAGGATCAGTTTGAAGATTTTTATTTATAACTCGTAAAATATAGCTCCTACACAAAAAATTAATAGAAGCAATTTGTAGAGAATTAAATTTTCTATAAAAAATGTTTTATACATTATTTCGTAATTATAATGGTTATTTTAAGATACGATAATAGCTTAGTACAGCGGTTTTCAACCTGTGAGTTGCGATCTATTAAAAACTTTAATGCTTTCTTTGACTAATTTATTAAATGGTAACTTTATATTTGAAATGTAAATAATCAAGTCTTTCCAATTCTTTTTTATTTTTAGTGCTCATTTTAATCACTGATGAGGAATCTAAGGGCCATATGACATGACACTTATTTTCATCCTTAATTGTATCCAATTCTGCGCAGTAACGAACTTAGTATGTTTGCGTTCCGCCCAAAATTGGATACAGTAGTTATGAAAGAAGATAAGGACCGTGTCATACGCCCCTAACAGGCCCGTAGCCAGGATTTCATTTGGCGGGGGGGGGGGCACTTGTAAAGGGGGTTCCCCTTTTTATTACAAATTTTTTTAAGTTTTATTTATTTACCTATATATTAAACTACTTTATTACAAATATTTTAAAAGTAAAATTTTCGGGGGTTCCCCTACCGGGTATTTTTATTGCAAACAAATTTTTTCAATATTTCATTTTTTATCGCATTATTTGCCGAAAATTTTATAATTAATAATTTTACAATGCTTCGCATACAATGTGTCACGAAAAACTTCGTTGATTATGTGGGAAATTCCATAAATAAAGTTTGATTCCATGACAGAACAGAACATGAAAAAACAGAACACAAAAGAACAGAACATGAAAAAACAGAGCAGTGAAAAAACAGAACAGTGAAAAAACAGAACAATGAAAAACGAGAACACTAAAATAAAACAGAACATTGAAAATTCAGAACAACGGGAAAAATTAAAACGCGAAATTAATTATGTCATCAGTATACGCTAGTTGCGTAGCTCCCAAAAGCGTACGAAGCGCCGTCTCGTGGATAAATTTTGTCAAAACTGGGATGGCCGAATGTCATGTTTCTATGGTAATATTAGCAAAAATATTAATTATTTTTATTAATTTAAAATATTGTACATAACCAAGATGAATTTTACTATATAAAACCATCCCAGTTACGCTAAATTTGGCCACCAGGGCAGCACCACTTGAGCTACGCAACTAGCGTATAATAAATAATTAATATACCTACTACATAATAATATTACTACATTTGTAAGGTTATGTGGCAAGGTTGTGTGATTAAGGATTAAGAAGATCTCCATAAATTACGGTCTTATCCAGTTCTCCCAGTAGCTCACCATTCCATATGCAGGATGGGCAGCTAGCCGATTGGTGAGGTTCCACAACATTGTCATGATTCCATACCGCAAGTCGCGCAGGCTAACATTATTAAGAGCAAAATGAAGCAGAATATGAAGGCAGTTGATGCAACTGCAAGAAATGTATTGGAACAAGCATTAAGTAACGTTAGTTCCGATGTATTAGAACATTTGCTCAAAAAATCTTCCATGACCCGAAATCTATTCAACTACAAGAAAACGGCACATATTCCGAATCCGATCACAACAAAAATTTTTCGATCCCGGAAAATTATGGAGACTTAATTTTGCACGACACAGGAGCGAACGATCAAGAAAGAATTTTGGTGATTGGGAATGGTGAGCTACTGGGAAAACTGGATAAGAGCGTAGTCTATGGAGATGGAACATTTGACAAAGCCCCCAGCATGTTTTACCAACTATATACATGGCATGCTAAGGTCGGCAACTCCTATCCACCTTGCATTTACTTCCTGCTGCAAAAGAAGACCAGTCGTGATACGTACCATCGCATATTCACAATTTTGAAAGAATTGGTGCCCAACATCGCACCACAGAAGATTTTAATTGATTTTGAGAAAGCATGCATTTCTGCTGCTAGGACTGCATTCCCGGAAGCGGAAATTAAGGGTTGCTACTTCCATCTGTGTCAAAGTTTGGTAAGAAGGATTAACAGTGATGGTTTGAAAATCGAATATGAATCTGACATTGACATTAAATTAAAACTTAAGTCTTTGGCTGCTCTATCGTTTGTAACAGCACAGGACGTGCGCTCCGTATTTGACGACCTAACTGAAACATTTCCCGATGGTGATCACTACAATGACGTGTTGACGTATTTCTTCTCCACATATATAGCAGGCGTTGTAGGACGAACACCACAATTTCCTATCGCGCTGTGGAACCATTTCGAAGCCGCTGCGGAGAAAAGTCCAAAAACAACATATTGTTGTGAAGGTTTCCACAACGCTTTGAACTCAATCTTCCACTGCAGCCACCCTAGCGTATGGAATTTGCTGGACGGATTAAGGCGAGACATTGCTTGCCAACGTTTGTCACGCCGATTCACAATTACGCCGGTTGATGCCGGCGTGGGATTCCCCGGATTCGAAGACGTAACAACCGAAGATGTGACCGAACTGTTAGACGTGCATGACCAACCACTCTCAAATCAAGAATTAGAAGAGTTGATGGAGGTATTAGATCGCCCTCAATCAGAAAATCCCGAAGAAGAAGAAGAGGAGGATGAGAAAGAAAATGATGAGAAAACCCTACAAACGGCCAATCTAACTCGTATCCTTTCTTCTATAGAAAGGTTAACAGATGAGCTCTGTGAGATAGATGGAGATTTCAATCGAGCCGCAAATGTTAAAAGAAGCGTCACAGCTGCCGTTCGACCTTATGCTATGATTCTGCAAGAAAGGAAGCAACAATCAAAGCAAATGAAATTGGATGCTTTTTTCAAAAAAGTGTGAGAATTTAATTTAGTACCGACAAACTGTTGAGTTAGTATTTATTTTAAAAAATTCGTTATTTATATCAAGAGATTATTATTTATTTTGTAAACGAATTTAAACTGTATTTATTAAATACATTTATAATTTATTTTGAATATATTATATAGGATATGTATTAAATAAACATGTTAGATTGTTCTTAGAATTTCGACATGGAACCTAACCTTATATCGTCCATTATATTTGTGTTCATTTTACGCCGATTTTTTTTACGCCGGTGTCTCTCGGAACGGAACCCCGGCGTAAAACGACGTTTACGTACTTTATTCATAACAGCTATTATGTTTATCGTTACATGGTTTTTGTATTAAATTAATTTCATGGCTTTCAGGCAAAAAGGGATAAGCAGGGTCGGCCCATAAGCCGACAAGGTAAATAACAATGAATTACGCCAAATAAATTTGGAAAGACTTTTTCCAAAATATACCTATTTTATTTTCGAAATTCAAATGTTTTACTTTCAAAATTTTTGTTTCTTTTGAACATTTCGGGGGAGGCCACGTGCCCCCCCCCCCTGGCTACAGGCCTGGCCCCTAACGTCTGCGAATGAAATTTCATCTTAAACATTCTATCAGCAGAAAGTTCCACGAGTTCTTTCTATATTTGTGGTATTTTATATTAGTTCATTTAGTATCCATCTGTTCTGAGATTTTTCTGGAAAGTTATTGAACGGTTGCTCCAACTCCAAATGTTGAGAATACGAGGAGCAACATTCAATTCTACATCATTGTGAACTACAAAATACTGTTCATTATTAACTCATTGATTTTATCTTTGTTTCAACAAATAAATTTAGACTTATATTAAGAGTATGTTGATTAAAATGGCAAAATAATTATTCTACTTTTAACAGCACAGGGCCATAAAGAGCTTGTATAATATTATGATATTATTATCTTAATCTATCATTGTAACAACTTTCGTTCCTTTATTGTTCTTGAGTTGCTACTTGTTAGAAAGCCAGTCTTTAGAACTATAATTAGAAAAAGCAACGTAGCCTGAGGTACCATGTGCTTAAGAAAACTCGCGTCGAAAACAATACCCACGAGTTTTGTCAGGAAGGAAAGAACAAAATCGTCTGACAACATCGCGGATGAAGTTTGTGAGCGTAATATTTCTGTATCAGAATCTTCTGAGAGACACAGTCACGTCAATTGGGTATCTCGTCAAGAAGTTAATGTTATCATAAACAGCTGGATTTAGAAAAGTAAGATCTCTTCCAGGACCTTGAAGAAGAGGGAGAAATTTAGGACTGTTGTGACAAGTTGTTTAAAACAGTTCTCCTCCATTTTTAAAAAATTCAAGTTTCTTATTAATTGATTAATTAGTATAGTAATAATTAAATCAACAACTTTAATTATTCGTTCTATAACCAAATTCCATCCAATCATCAATGACGAGTCAGAAAAAGAGTTAACACGACTATGCCATATTAACACACAAGCCACTCCTGTGGCAGCTCAGGGAGTTTAGATGAAATTTCGCTACAACCCAAAAAAAAAATTGTAAGTCTGAAAATTGCCTCAAACATTGTCGAACAATATACTAATAGTCCCAAAACCTCAAACGCCAGTTTCATTCATTTCTGTCTTTATCAGTCTTCTGTCCAAAATTTTTAAATTCTGACCTAGAAAGAATGTTGTAAATCTGAAAATTGGACCAAGAACAACATACTAAAATTCCAAGGCTTCAAATGCTGGCTTGATACATTTGTGTCGTTGTAAGTCTTCCATTTACATCCTTCCACTGAAAAGAAATATAATGCGGACGTCAAAGAGCTCTATGATGAATTAGAATCAGTAATAAACAAGTAAAAGGGAACCGACATAATATTCATAATTGGAGACTACAACGCGAAAATCGGACAAAGAAGAAAGTCAGATCTGGTGGGAACCTGTAGGTTGAGAATAGGAAACGGATTGTATGGCTTTTGGGTCATTCCCTCTCAAATCAACTGAAGAATTTACTCGACCCCCACCAAATTTGACGAAACTTGGTACACACCATCTTAGTAAGAAATAAAAAATTTCAGGATTTATCCAAAAAGGCTTTCGTTTCCTTGTTTTAGTCCTTTAAAAAGTCAAAAAGTTGGTATGTAGACTTGTGGGAAAACGACTGTAACTTCATCCACAGTGGTCTAAATTTAAAAATAAAAAATGTCCTGGAAAGGTAAATGAACGCTCTATTCAAATATTCAACAACATTTTATTTTTTCAACCCCTAACTGGATTAATTTTCTAATATTAACCATATTTCAACCCCTATTTCTAAAAGGGTATTTTTATTATGTTCATTTTTTCACTGTTGTTTTGTACAATTGTGCTGAGCATGCACACAAAATTTGATCATGGGATCAGCATGGGTTCGGTTAGTAAAAATAAATTAATTATAGCGAGAAACGGACAAAAATCAGGTTTACGCCGATTTCTCAAGTTTCTTTGAACTTTATGGCAAAATAGTTTAATATAAAATTAAAAATAATTAAATTCTCTACAAAAAACTTCTACACATATTTTTCGTCAGATTCATTTTCACATAGTAATAACCGTTTAAAGTGGAGCTAAGTTTCGCTACCACCGTTATAGTTATTTAAAATGGTCAGAATCGATTTTCAATTAATTGTATCGATTTTCATCATAAATATTTATTTTCTGAATATAAATTTACCAGACCATCTATAATTTTGATAAAAATTTTAGTATACTACCACAAAGCAGTTAAACAAAAATATATTATGTGTTTTTTTTGTAAACTTATTCGTTTCCATGCTATGGTCGGCTAAATGTGACACTTCAGTTTACACTCTCAAACATCAGGGTTCAACAAACTTATTAGTTTAGATTGAACAAATTTTGAACAAGTTTAGAAGAACAAATATTATTTTAATTGTTAATTTTATTACTGTTTTAATTATACAATTTAAATTAATAATAAAATCATAATTAATTAAACATTTTTTTCATCGAAAAAACCGCCTCTTACTTGTACAACTTTGTTGGCAAATCTCGGCATTCTATCGATTAATTTTTTTATTGTGTTCAAGGATATTGCTCGCCATTCTTCTTGCAGGATTTTCCAAATATGTTCCTTTGATGTTGGACATTTTAATCGCACTTTTCGATCCAATTCGTCCCATAACAGTTCGATTGGGTTCAAATCGGGCGATTGTGGTGGGTGAACCATTCCTTTTAATATTTTCTCACTTTCTAGCTGTTGTAGATAATCACGGCATAGCTTGGAAGTGTGCTTAGGGTCATTATCTTGTTGGAAAATAAATTCGTGACCAATCAACTCAAGTCCAGATGGTACAGCATGTTGCTCAAGAATTTCCCTGTACCCTTCTTTCTTAAGTATACCGTCAATACGGATCAATTTACCTACCCCAGCAGCTTCAAAACACCCCCAAACCATAATTGAACTACCACCGTGCTTTACAGTTGGAGTAACACACGATGGAATCATTTTTTCGGACGCGGATCGACGAACATAAACTTTTAGTTTTTGCCCGAACACTTCAAACTTCGATTCGTCACTCCATAAAACGGAATTCCACTGATTTTCTGTCCAAGACTGGTGGTGTATACCCCATTGCAGTCTTTTCCTTTTGTTTTGAGGCCGTAAGAGTGTTTTTTTGGACATATGTAGACTGCGCCGATGGTCAGAAATTAATCCTTTTTTTTGGGTAAATGACCATGGGCAACCTGTAGATTGCGCCGATGGTCATTATTTAAGGGTAACATACCAGCGACGAAACGGCCACTAGACTGCTTTGTCATTTCTACCCCGACGACGACGTCGATACGAGACTGAGACACAGAGAGCTGCGACATATGTTTAATTCGCCCTACGTATGTGACACACCGGATGAAGAGGAGTTCACAGAGGGAGAGGTATCCCATGTAGCACACAATGTTGGCGCAATATTGGACAAATATTGGCTCAATATTGAATCTTGGCCCAATATTGCAAGCTTTAGCCAATATTGGTTCAATATTGATTTCCAATATTGCGCCAATATAGCAAACCAATATTGCGCCAATATTGGCTGATGCTTGGTGCAATATTGAACCAATATTGATAGCCAATATTAACTGCCGAGCTTCAACCAATATTGGTTCAATATTGATTTCAAATATTGCGTCAATATAGGAAATCAATATTGCGCCGATATTGGCTGATGCTTGGTGCAATATTGAACCAATATTGATAGCCAATATTAACTGCCGAGTTTCTACCAATATTGGTTCAATATTGATTTCAAATATTGCGCCAATATAGGAAATCAATATTGCGCCGATATTGGCTGATGCTTGGTGCAATATTGCACCAATATTGATAGCCAATATTAACTGCCGAGCTTCTACCAATATTGGTTCAATATTGATTTCAAATATTGCGCCAATATAGGAAATCAATATTGCGCCAATATTGGCTGATGCTTGGTGCAATATTGAACCAATATTGATAGCCAATATTAACTGCCGAGCTTCAACCAATATTGGTACAATATTGATTTCAAATATTGCGCCAATATAGGAAATCAATATTGCGCCGATATTGGCTGATGCTTGGTGCAATATTGAACCAATATTGATAGCCAATATTAACTGCCGAGCTTCAACCAATATTGGTTCAATATTGATTTCAAATATTGCGCCAATATAGGAAACCAATATTGCGCCAATATTGGCTGATGCTTGGGGCAGTATTGAACCAATATTGATAGCCAATATTAACTGCCGAGCTTCAACCAATATTGGTTCAATATTGATTTCAAATATTGCGCCAATATTAGAGGCCTGGGGGACGAAACGGCCTCAACCTATTCTCAAACTTTAAATGGGTGAGAACTTCGGCTTTCTTAAATCGTCCGGTCCGGCCCCGCGGCAACGCGGCGCGTCGGTCTCGACATTTTGAAGCCGCAAGTTTAAAATTACGAATCCGAGTGCCAAGTGGGCCATTTTTGGTAAGCAGAACTGGCGTTGTGGGATGAACCGAACGCGAAGTTAAAGCGCCCAAGTGGACGCTTATTAGACACCATTATTTTGTTTTGTTTGAATTATATTTTATTCAGCGTCCAAAAAGAGTAGTTGCTTAAACAGTAAGAATCATGGTAAAGACGAAAGAATATTCCGAAGATCTGAAAAATGCGATTTTGAAATCATTGAAAATTGGAGACTCATTAAGGACAGAATTTAAGAATACGGGTCGGCCTTCAGCCTCCAACTTTCTTATAAGAATACGGGTCGGCCTTCGGCCTCCCACTGGCATTTATGAATATGGGTCGGCCTTCGGCCTCCAACGTGCTTATAAGAATACGGGTCGGCCTTCGGCCTCCAACTTGCTTATAAGAATACGGGAAAATTTTTTTGACGTTTTTTGACGTTTTTTGCCGACCCACGAAAAGGGAGAATGGGGGGGGGCGGGAATTTTTTAATTTTGTTAGTTTTGTTTTGTTATATTTTGACGTTATAAATTGAGATTTTATAATTGATTGTATAATTTTTGACTTTGAGATTGCATAATTGAGATTTTGACGTTTAAAATAATTACCTCGTTGATTTAAAATAATTTTCTTTTCATTGGTCGAAATTTGTGTGACGAAATTGCGTTACACATTTGCGTTACACATTTTCGTTAACAATTTGGTGTGACGTACGATTTTTTTCAGTTAACTGCCCGTGCGATACCCGTGCGATAAGAAGCATAGCTTCAAAAAGTTTAAATTGCCCAATAGACGCAGGTATCACAGTTATATCGCTGTGATACCTCATTTGTGTCACAGGTGTGATATCACAATGTGATATCCACGTGATACCCATGTGATACACATGTGATATTTTGTGACTTTTTTTACGCAATTTAGCTCCGAGCAACATGAGTTGCACTTTGAAATGTTAAAATATTTAATTTTGCGCTTTTTTTCGCATTTTTTACGATAATTTAAATTTTTTTGCGATAATTTCAATTTTTTTGGGATAATTTTTTACTGTAACAAAAAACATGTCTTTTTTGGTAATCGGTAGAATAGTCTAAATCAAAATAGTCTACGGTAAATTGGTCCAGGTAAAAAAGTCTAAGGAAAAATAGTCTATGGGTAAAAAAGTCTAGGTAAAATAGTCTAGGTAAAATGGTCTAGGTAAAAAAGTATAGGTAAAATGGTCTACGGCAAAATTCAGGGAAAGATTCCTTGGATAACTTTTTAATAAAAAGTTGCGATTACACCGCTTACATACTATAATCTATAATATACATCATATAATGATGATGCAGTGATATCATCATTCTGACACGAAAATACAAGCGAGAATCCAGATCTTGATTCTGGAGAGTAATTGAGTTTTAGACTTGGAAATCTTTCCAAGTCCAAATCTAAATCTTTCTTTAGAAATCTTTAAATTTAAATTCATTAAATTATAAAGAAGTTTTTGCAATACATGGTAACAGGGCCGTCGAGAGAAAATCGGGGCCCGGGGGTAGATGCATGTTTGTTGTAACTTTTCCCAGATTTCAGGATTTCGATTGAAATCCGGGCGTTCTCAGAAACTCCTGGCCCTCAGAAACTCCGGGCCCGGTGGTAATCACTATCGGGGTAATGTAAACTCCCCTCCAAATTGACCTGTTTTTATTTTCTTCAATTTTGGTTTTTAAGTCGGCATGTAAATTCCCCTCGAACCGTATAATCCCTAGTTATACGTAAGTAGGAGATTATAACAATTAGAATTTAAGTACGGCTTGTTAAATGGACAGGGCCGGTTTAGACAATTTCGTTAATTCAAAATTATTTAAATAATCGAATTTGAAAAGTACGGAAAAGTACCATGTGCATGGACAGGGCCGGTTTAGACAATTTCGTTAATTCAAAATTATTTAAATAATCGAATTTGAAAAGTACGGAAAAGTACCATGTGCATGGTGCACAACCGGTCGAATGCCACTCCATCGCTCGGCGGGCGCGCATTTTGTTGACGGTACGTGCAAATCGATATACTCTTACACTTAGAAAATTTCGCAGCAGCAAATGCACCTCGAGCGTCGTACATGCAACATCGATTATTTTTAGTTTTTACGCGATTTTTTGGGGGGGGTCTCTCGCATTCCGGTTGCATAGATCCCGGTGTTCTTGATGGATGGCGCCTTCTCGTATGTTTAGCCTAGTAACCAGAGTCAAATCCGCCCTGGAGGGGTGCAGAGCGGAGCGGAGCGCAGCGGCGCCCCGTAAGGGTAGGATTTGACGATGGATTACCCTCCTTTTCGAATGCACACCCCTAAAATTCGAAGGCAAAAAAAATTTAATTTTTTCACTTTTTTGGCTATACACGAGTATAGCCAAATATTTTTTTAGTTTTTACGCGATTTTTTGGGGGGGGGTCTCTCGCATTCCGGTTGCATAGATCCCGGTGTTCTTGATGGATGGCGCCTTCTCGTATGTTTAGCCTAGTAACCAGAGTCAAATCCGCCCTGGAGGGGTGCAGAGCGGAGCGGAGCGCAGCGGCGCCCCGTAAGGGTAGGATTTGACGATGGATTACCCTCCTTTTCGAATGCACACCCCTAAAATTCGAAGGCAAAAAAAATTTAATTTTTTCACTTTTTTGGCTATACCTACACGAGTATGGCCGAATATTTTTTTAGTTTTTACGCGATTTTTTGGGGGGGGTCTCTCGCATTCCGGTTGCATAGATCCCGGTGTTCTTGATGGATGGCGCCTTCTCGTATGTTTAGCCTAGTAACCAGAGTCAAATCCGCCCTGGAGGGGTGCAGAGCGGAGCGGAGCGCAGCGGCGCCCCGTAAGGGTAGGATTTGACGATGGATAACCCTCCTTTTCGAATGCACACCCCTAAAATTCGAAGGCAAAAAAAATTTAATTTTTTCACTTTTTTGGCTATACACGAGTATGGCCGAATATTTTTTTAGTTTTTACGCGATTTTTTGGGGGGGGTCTCTCGCATTCCGGTTGCATAGATCCCGGTGTTCTTGATGGATGGCGCCTTCTCGTATGTTTAGCCTAGTAACCAGAGTCAAATCCGCCCTGGAGGGGTGCAGAGCGGAGCGGAGCGCAGCGGCGCCCCGTAAGGGTAGGATTTGACGATGGATTACCCTCCTTTTCGAATGCACACCCCTAAAATTCGAAGGCAAAAAAAATTTAATTTTTTCACTTTTTTGGCTATACACGAGTTATTTTCCATTTTTTTTATTATATTTATTACTAATATCCACTAATCACACCCCCCTCTATCCGAATTTCAAAGAAAAATTCAAATCGGACCGAAAAAATTTCACTCCATTTGAAGGGACTGTAACCCGATACCCGTGCAGACCCCGTGTTCGACCGGCTACATGAATTTACTTTCCCTTATTAAATAAGTAGGTTATATTTTGTAATTTTTCAAATACAATTTTATTGTATACTGTTCGCCCCCCCCCCTTTCCGGGCACAAATATTAACTTAAAAACTCAAAAATGTAGGTTTCAAGTTTTTCGCTAATTACATATTAGGTAGGAAAATGATATGCAAGATCGTGAATTTCAATCGTTCAACAAAAACGCCGTCCGGAAAGAAATCCTGCGTACGGTCCTGAGTTGTTAACGGGAATTTCAATTTATTGGTTTGATTCTGCATGTAAACTCCCCTCATTCTTAATTGCTTAGGAGGGGAGTTTACATGTGAGTTTAAGTGTTGGCCTTTTGCTCGGAGGGGAGTTTACATGCTTTTTTGAAATTTACCTGGCGCATTAGGGGAGTTTACACCTACCCTCACTATCAACCCCCCCGCCCCTCTTGTCGGGCCTGCATGGTACACATTAAATATTGTAAATATATAGCGCAAATATGCATATCATATCACTAGATTTTGGGTAAAATATGCAAATAACCGGCTAAATATTATTTTGCCCATTCTCACCGGAATCTTTCCTTGAATTTTGCCGTAGGCCATTTTTCCATAGACTTTTTTACCTAGACCATTTTACCTAGACTTTTTTACCCGTAGACTTTTTTTCCATAGACTTTTTTACCTAGACCAATTTACCGTAGACTATTTTGATTTAGACTATTTTACCTACAATCAAAAAAAAACATACAGATTGCGCCGATGGTGTACCTGAGGGATTAAAAAGTATTACTAAGGCATAATGAGGTTATTATTGTAACCCGCTCCGCGTTGCACCCCTCCAGAGCGGTTTTGACTCTGGTTTACTGGGCTAAACATACTAGAAACGCCTTCCATCAAGAAAACCGGGATAAAAGAAACCGGGAACTTAGAGAACCTTGAAATAGCATTAAAAAGTATAGTAGCGGTATGGGGCAGTAAACTTTTACGTTTCACCCCCAAAAAATCGAATAAAAAAAATTAACCATGGCAGTTTTCTCAGTGTGCGAGAGCCTTTCAGAACTGCGACCAGTATTAATCTTTTGTTCTTTAATTAATTTATTATATGGAAAATAAATAATAATTTCAATAGTCCGGCATTAATTAAAAACATTTAATAAAAATGTAATTTACAAAGTTGAATCAAAAAATAATAAGTATCAAAAAATAATAAAAAATACACGGACAAAAGGCAAAGGATTAAAATAATTACAGAACCTTTTCTGGCCCAATTTACATGGGACCCTTATAATCTTTTGGCCCAATTTACGGGTAGGCTTAAAAAGAACCTGACCGCCTGGCCCAACTTACAAGCGCCGAATCTTATGACCTGAGCTATTGTAAGCGTATAATTGCTAGGATTATCAACAACCTTTTATTTTTGGGGTTAAAGAATTTTTCATAAGCCGTTCACAACATAAAATGTAATGGTCTAACGTGGGTCTAACCAAAACGGAGCACCCGAATTGCACCACGAAAGGATTAGTTCACAAATCTCCTATCCGAATTGCACCACCGTAATTTCAGGTAAACACCTCACCAAGGGTCGGTCGTCCGAATTGCACCACCTCTATTGTAATATTTTAGGTAAGGTGGTTTTATTGTTAAAAGTTAAAGCACAATGCTGGAGTTTAACCTGATGCCTCCTACATGTAACATCGATTATTTTTTGTTTTTACGCGATTTTTTGGGGGTGAAACGTAATAGTTTACTGCCCCATACCGCAACTATACTTTTTAATGCTATTTCGAGGGTCTCTCACATCCCGGTTTTCTTGATCGGAGGCCCTTCTCGTATGTTTAGCCTAGTAACCAGAGTCAAAACCGCTCTGGAGGGGTGCAACCCGGAGCGGAGCGGAGGGGCGCCCCGGAAGAGTAGGTTTTGACGATGGATTACCCTCCTTATCGAATGCACACCCCAAAATTCGAAGGCAAAAAAAATTTAATTTTTTCACTGTTTTGGGTTATTATTTTATTAATACCTGCTCCGACCCTGTATAATATAATATGAATTAATATATTAAACTCGAAATTTAAATTGCAAAGAATTTAGATATTTGTGTATTTATTTCTTTATATTATCTGTTTGCTTGTGATACCTGCTCGGTTTGCTCGTGGTGCAATTCGGTAAAGCGATTACGGAACGACATTTGACCGTGGTGCAGTTCGGTCAAGGGATTACATTTACCTGGGTACAAGAAATGACCCTTGATAAGCCGTGGTGCAGTTCGGGTAGCACCAACCAAAAATAGCAGGTAGCTTAATTTTGAAGCAATAAATACCATATTTTGTAATAGTTTACAATTTTAATTAGTGGTCTTAAAATTTCTGGCGTATATATTTTTTTTCTCAATCTGCAATTGTCACCCCAAAATAGAATTTGGTACACATATTGACTATGTTAGGCCTAATAATATATATTAATTTTTAGGGGAAAAAAGAGACCCGTTTGGGGAGGTGGTGGAAAAACTAACAGTTTAAAAAAACAATTAAATTTTTAAATTAGCAATTAAAAAAATATTTGTTCCGGCAATCTAAACTAATAAGTTCAGTCCACTATGTTTATTAGTTCCACAGTTATACACCCTGATGTTTGAGGGTGTAAACTGAAAAATGTCACATTTAGCTGGCATTAACATGCAAACAAATTAAGTTCACAAAAAAAATCAAATAATATATTTTTGGTTTAACTGCTGTGTGGTATTATACTAAACATTTTTATTATACTAAACTTTTTTATCAAAATTATAGATGATGTGGTAAGCTTACATTCAGATAATAAATATTTCTGATGAAAATCTATACAATTAATTAAAAATCGATTCCGACCATTTTAAATAACTAAAACGATGGTCGCGCAACTTATCTATACTTTGAGCGGTTATTACTATGTTAATACGAATCCGACGAAAAATATGTATAGAAGTTTTTTTGTAGGTAATTTAATTATGTTTAATTTATTTTAAACTATTTTGTCATAAAGTTCAAAGAAACTTGAGAAATCGGCGATAACCCGATTTTTGTCCGTTTCTCGCTATACTTAATTTACTTTTAGTAACCGAACCCATGCTGATCCCATGATCAAATTTGGTATGTATGCTCAGTACAATTGCACAAAAAAATAGTTAAAAAAAAATCTGATGTGGCCAGCACATGACTTCCCTATAAGGAATCATTCCTTCATCGTGCATCTAAAGATTCGCAGAAATATTATTTAAATTTAAAAAATAAAAATTCTTCAATAAAATATTTATCATAATATATTTAAGAAAAACCATTTCGTCCTTCAAGTAAAGTGCTACTTCCGGTTTAGGGATTTGCTCCAAAATCAAATGGTGCTTTCGTATACCGATTAAAGTGTTAAATATGAAATTTGGTTACTAGATAACAATTCGTTCCTGAGATATTGAAGAAAAACTATTTCGTCCTTCAAGTAAAGTGCCATTTCCGGTTTAGGGATTTCCTCCAAAATCAAATGGTTCTTTCGTATATTGATTAAAGTGTTAAATATGAAATTTGGTTACTATATAACAATTTGTTCCTGAGATATTGAAGAAAAACCATTTCGTCCTTCAAGTAAAGTGCTACTTCCGGTTTAGGGATTTCCTCCAAAATCACATGGTGCTTTAGTATACTTATTAAAGTGTTAAATATGAAATTTGGTTACTAGATAACAATTTGTTCCTGAGATATTGAAGAAAAACCATTTCGTCCTTCAAGTAAAGTGCTACTTCCGGTTTAGGGATTTCCTCCAAAATCACATGGTGCTTTAGTATACTGATTAAAGTGTTAAAGATGAAATTTGGTTACTAGATAACAATTCGTTCCTGAGATATTTAAGAAAAACCATTTCGTCCTTCAAGTGAAGTGCTACTTCCGGTTTAAGGATTTCCTCCAAAATCAAATGGTGCCTTTGTATACCGATTAAAGTGTTAAATATGAAATTTTGTTACTATATAACAATTCGTTCCAGAGATACAGAACTTACAGACATTTTGCGTTACATACATCCATCCATACAGACATACATACATACATACAGACATCATTGCGAAAGTAGTCAAAACGGATTCAGAAAAGCTCAAAACGGATATTTCCGTTAAAATATCGACATCGAATTTTTTCATGATTACAATACTTCCTTATAGGGAAGTAAGAACAAAATAAAAATACCCTTTTAGAAATAGGGGTTGAAAAAATAAAATGTGGTTGAATATTTGAATAGAGCGTTCATTTACCTTTACAGAACATTTTTTATTTTTAAATTTAGAGCACTGTGGATAAAGTTACAGTCGTTTTCCTACAAGTCTACATACCAACTTTTTGAAGGACTATAACAAGGAAACAAATGCCTTTTTGGACAAATGCTTAAATTTGTATTTTTTATTTCTTACCAAGATAGTGTGTACAAAGTTTCGTCAAATTTGGTGGGGGTCGAGTCAATTTTGCCTATTACTTCCCTATAAGGAAGTATTGTAATCATGAAAAAATTCGATGTCGGTATTTTAACGGAAATATCCGTTTTGAGCATTTCTGAATCCGTTTTGACTACTTTCGCAATGATGTCTGTATGTATGTATGTATGTGTGTATGTATGGATGTATGTAACGCAAAATGTCTGTAAGTTCTGTATCTCTGGAACGAATTGTTATATAGTAACAAAATTTCATATTTAACGGAAGAGTAGGATTTGACGATGGATTACCCTCCTTTTCGAATGCACACCCCTAAAAATGGAAGACAAAAAAAATTTTATTTTTTCACTTTTTCGGCAATACACGGGTTATTTTCCATTTTTTTGCGAATATTTATTACCAAGATCCACTAATCACACCCCCATCTATCCGAATTTCAAAGAAAAATTCAAATCGGACCGAAAAAATTTCACTCCATTTCAAGGGACTGTAACCCGATATATGTGCAGACACCGGGTTCGACCGGCTACATGAATTTACTTTCCCTTCTTTTAAAAAGTCGATATTTTGGTTATTTTTCAAAATTTCTCGCAAGTTATTTTTTCTATAGCCTAAAATAAGCCCATTCTTTAGTGTGTAGCTGAAGAAATTTTGTTTCGAGTGGTTACATTAACCCAACAGTCGCCCTTTAATCAATATACAAAGGCACCATTTGATTTTGGAGGAAATCCTTAAACCGGAAGTAGCACTTTACTTGAAGGACGAAATGGTTTTTCTTCAATATCTCAGGAACAAATTGTTATATAGTAACCAAATTTCATATTTAACACTTTAATCAATATACGAAAGAACCATTTGATTTTGGAGGAAATCCCTAAACCGGAAATGGCACTTTACTTGAAGGACGAAATAGTTTTTCTTCAATATCTCAGGAACGAATTATTATATAGTAACCAAATTTCATATTTAATACTTTAATCGGTATACGAAAGCACCATTTGATTTTGGAGCAAATCCCTAAACCGGAAGTAGCACTTTACTTGAAGGACGAAATGGTTTTTCTTAAATATCTCAGGAACGAATTGTTATCTAGTAACCCAATTTCATATTTAACACTTTAATCAGTATACTAAAGCACCATGTGATTTTGGAGGAAATCCCTAAACCGGAAGTAGCACTTTACTTGAAGGACGAAATGGTTTTTCTTCAATATCTCAGGAACAAATTGTTATATAGTAACCAAATTTCATATTTAACACTTTAATCGGTATACGAAAGCACCATTTGATTTTGGAGCAAATCCCTAAACCGGAAGTAGCACTTTACTTGAAGGACGAAATGGTTTTTCTTAAATATCTCAGGAACGAATTGTTATCTAGTAACCAAATTTCATATTTAACACTTTAATCAGTATACTAAAGCACCATGTGATTTTGGAGGAAATCCCTAAACCGGAAGTAGCACTTTACTTGAAAGACGAAATAGTTTTTCTTCAATATCTCAGGAACGAATTGTTATATAGTAACCAAATTTCATATTTAACACTTTAATCGGTATACGAAAGCACCATTTGATTTTGGAGCAAATCCCTAAACCGGAAGTAGCACTTTACTTGAAGGACGAAATGGTTTTTCTTAAATATATTATGATAAATATTTTATTGATGAATTTTTATTTTTTAATCAAAATTAAAGCAAATAAAATTTAATTATTTAATTAAATAATAAAATAAAATTTAAATAATATTTCTGCGAATCTTTAGATGAACGATGAAGGAATGATTCCTTATAGGGAAGTCATGTGCTGGCCACATCAGATTTTTTTTCAGTTAATTTGAGATGGAATGACCCTTTTGTCAAATTATGGTGGATCCTTCATGGGGTTTTTCTTCAGTTTAAACCCAAGAATAGAGAATATCGCAACTAACCAAGCGGACGACTATTTTAGAAGCCCTGTAATTTTGATAGTTTGCAAATGGAATTGTAAAATTGGCTCATAATTTGTTATTTATCTGGTTATAGTTGAAGATATCAAAGGTCACAGGCAATTCACTGTGAAATAGTGTAGAATCAATTTTAAAGTTAATATTGCAACGGCTCCAGGAAAAGCCTGCCTTGGATTGTAGTGGTGAATCGCACTTATTTGCTTAACATCTGTATGTAGGGTAAGTACATTTATCATATTGGATCATCCTGGCTTTTAATGAGATTCCTGTGATTTCTTTATTTTAACTCGTGTATCTTGGCGTTGAAGTCAATTTAAATGCGTGGAAATTTACCCAGCAGTGCCCAATACACCATCAGATCAACTAAATTGTAACTTTTGCTATAACTGGGTCACACAATACACGAGGTCATCATCTCATCCAGGGACTTCGAGACAAAGTGTAGGGTCAAGCTGTTGAAGCTTAGAAACAAAATAAGTAAATTTTAATAAATTATATTTTTTATTAACAAGATTACACTTTCAACACAAAAAATAACTTCCGAACAACAAACATTATTCAAATTTCAAAAACAGACTCAGTAAATGTAATCAAAAATTAGCAACATCCATCAAAATGGTCCCATTTTAGGGAATATTTTATGTTCTAGAGAAAGAACGTGTAACGAAAAAAATGGTGCTGCATTCTTAGATTACCATTGCCTCTTCATTTTTACAATTTCTTAAATTAAGTAGTTACACTTTCACTGAATTAAAATGATTTAATGAAAAAACGAAACAAAAAAATGATGGAATGCGCAGAAATTACATGCATTCGTATAAATATTAATATTTACAATGTAAAATCACAGGGTAAAATTTTACAGTAGCCGCTTACATACAATTTCCTACATAAAAATTCGTCTCTCTACCAACAACATTCCACTATCATATAAGAATACTGTCGTTAACGTTAAATATTTCAAAAATAAATTTCTGGCTAATTAGTAGGTACTAAGTACCGTCGCCAAAAATAGCAAATATGCAATTTTTTTAAAGATTATTACATGTCACAAGATTATTATTGAACAATTTGATCTCAAAAATAAAAAAGTCGGAATGACTTTTTCACAAAAAACTTTATATTATTATGTACTGCTCCCAAGACTTGTCCTGGAAACACTTGAAAAAGTATTACAAACTCTATTTTACCTTTTGTTTGGAAGATAAAACTAAATTCTGCAATCGACAATAACACAAAATAATCACAGTAAATGTTCAATCACTTTATTTGGTTTAATGTAATTTTATCCCATTTTGGACGAGCAACATACGCGTGATGTATTTTACATGCATCACCACCACCACCATCAACAGTTGAGCCTCACAAAAAAACCATTAGGTATATTCCTACCTGCTAAATGCAAAAAAATTTTTATTTACAATTATTGTATTTTCGTTCCAACTCAAAACGACCAAAAACTGGATCTATATGTTCACACTGGTTTATTTATTAAATAAATGCATCGACGGTTCAAAGTCGCCCACCACCAGCTTGGGGGACAAATAATTGGTTTATTTTCGGACGAATAGCGCGAACCTCCCCGTGCTCATCCTAAATGAGTTAAAATAAAATATCCTAGACTGAACATAAGTGAGGAAAAAACGTGGGGTTTCATTTATTGAACCAAATACGGTGGCCGTCCTTTAAGTTGTTATTTAAAGGGGAAGCACCATAATTATTAAATATTGCTCTACAAATTATTTTGTTAAAATTAACCCTCCGATAGGATCTGAAGTAACAATCTCTTCAGACTGTCGATTCCCGTTAAAAAACCACCATCTGGACCGTGATGCACGGTGGAGGAAGTCGACGAAGTGTTGTTAGTTTTTTCTGCGAAAGTCGTATGCGCAAAATCTATCATTCTTACATCGACTTGCGTGGGCAAACTGGGCGCCCTCGGACGCGTACTACTGGAAGCTACAGTTAAATGCGATTCCTTCACTCGTAGTCTTTTTGTCACAGTTTTATGAGATACGTTTGGATGAAGCTCTTCGTCGTCTTCATCTTCTAATTCTAGGTCCGCGTATTGAAGTAATTTACAGTTGCGTTGAGATTTGTTCTTTTTGGGCGAGGTGTGTTCGAAGTCGGACGCTTCGTCGTTTGAGCTGCCACAAGGGAACTGGCTTGACAGGGAATATTCGTCGCTGCTGCTGTTGGAATACATCATCCAACTGTCGACGGGACTCGACGTTGTTATGCGCGGGATGTTGGTGGGCGGGTCCATGAAGACCGTCTCTTCGGAAATGGGATAAAAACTGCTTCCTTTGGCACCGCGCGCCGCGGCTTCGCCGAAGCCCCTATGATGCGAGTCCTGACTCACTTCGTCGTGGCTTAAATCCATGGAAGAGTTACTGGTATCTGCGTCGTAACAGCAGGGGACTTCTTGACTGTTATCTTCAGATTCTTGAGTGCATTCGTCGCAGTAAGCGTCCGAATTTGTACTTGGAACTGGCACTCTGGAAATTGTACTACTATCGCCTTCGTATACTATTAAGAGAGAACTGTAAAAAAAATTGTGCAGTAAAGTGGATGAAAAAGGTGGAGGAGGTACCTACCACGAATAAAATCTGTAACTACTTTGTTGTTCAATCACTTGTCGTAATTGTTCTAATTTAGCAATGACTTTTCTAATTACACCGACTCGTAGGGCAAAACCATTGTGGAAGAACCTGTAGAGTGCATTTTTGAAACCTTCCTCATTTAGTTCCCTTCCCCAATATTTATCTCTTTTGTCGTAACAACTAGTTTCGGTTTGGTAAACTTGCATACCGCACAATCTAACACCTAAAGAAGCAGACGTGCTGGCCGCACACTTGGCCATTTGTTTATTTTTTTTTTCTGCCGAGGCATCGTCGCCGTGCTGACGAGTGCCCATTTTTAAATCCAAAATGCATGGATGTTCGTATTTCGACGTAATATTTTCTAACATTAAAAAGTATTGCTTATTCGTGTTATCGGATTGCGAAATGCTTTTTAGAACATCTTTTGGATTTCCATTGTGATGAACTCTTATCCTAGAAAAACAAATCGGTTAAAAAAGATTCTCTACCTAATGCGGAGACACGTTTTACAAATTTTTAGTTCTTAATCTCACCAAATAAAATTTACTTTAACTTGGCCCGTCTTTCAAGTCTTCGCTAAATGCCAGAGAACAAGAGAAAATTTCGAACTAAAAATATCAAATTTAGAGAAGCGTGGGAACAACTATAATAGTAATAGTAAAAAATTCAGTCAAAGTTAAGTTCCCTAAAGACGGTCCCTTTGCTTGCAAGCAAAGGCGAACGAGAACTTGCGTTGTACGACGCGACGTCGCGTCTGCCTGCAAGCAAATTTTTGGAAGAAGCCTCAGAATTCTGATTTGATATAACGATATAATTATTATTGTATCGAGACAATTTTTTTCGGTAAACGTCGTTTTGCGCCGGTTCGATTTACGCCGGTGGGTTCCGGCGTGGGATTCCCCGGTTCGTCCGACAGTAGGCGCCGCGATTCCAATAGCAGACACACTTTTACACGTTGTTTTATTCTATTCCCGTGTACGCGAGCACCCTATTGTGCGTGTGAAATTGTTTCCGAGTTAGTTTTCGTTTTGTTTTTAAGAAAAAAAAATGAAATTGGATGCTTTTTTTCAAAAAAGTGTGAGAATTTATCGTCCATTATATTTGTGTTCATTTTACGCCGGTGTCTCTCGGAACGGAACCCCGGCGTAAAACGACGTTTACCTGTATAATATCGTTATATAATATCGCCTAACACATAGAATAAATTTTTTTAAAACTAACAATAAAAGAATATTTACTTTAAAACGTCTTCGCGTTTACGTTTGGATCCACTTTTCGATCGAGAAGATTCATCGCGAAAATTGGGACTGTATCGTTTTTCCAATTTTGAACCGCTGCATAAGGTGGCTTGCATAACTCCTGAAACAATTTTCCGTCTTGGTTACAATTTGTTGTGAAAAGGGAATTTGTTTTTAAGTTGTGAGAAATGTTATAAGGGGAGCTCTAACTATAAAATTTGAAGTATAGTATTAATTTAGTGAGAGAAAAGTTATTGTGCGTTTGATGGCCAATTATTTATTTAAAAATGATTTAGTGAAGATTTTTATTAGACGCAAAGCAAAAATGAACAGCATGAATTGAAAAAAAACAAACAAAAAGTCGATTAATTACACCAGAACATCACTAAGCATAATTATGTAACAACGAACACAGAAAAGTGACGTAATGGTAATTAATCAAATGCTGATAATGTTTTTATGACTTAATGCTTAAAAATTAAGTTAAATATTCCTGTTGATGATTAAATTTTTTGTAAAATTTTGTAACTATAACAAGCTTAATAGAAAACAGACGGCGATAAAAGAAAGTTGCGTCTGTTTTCTATTAAAGTTCCTAATAGAAAAAGAGCCTTTCCAACCATTGGAAAATATGGAAGTCGTCCATACAAACCCCGAATGGACGCATGAAGGTAGCGATCAGGTGAAGGGCCATGCAGCAGGCAGTCGTCTGTCTGTCTGTGTCTCCCGATCCAGAGCTCGATGCCGAATTCCTCAATAAAACAAATGATTGTGGCATAACGATCTCTACTAATCCATTCATACTCGCAACACTCGCACCAACTAATTACAGAAATTTCAAAAATTTTCATACTTACCGTTTTTGAAATAATTAAATATCACTAATTGCGTAAATTTTTATTATTTCACGTTAAAAAAAAAAGAATTTGTTACATTCATACAGGACAATTACACCAATTAAATTAATAGAATCTTAAATAATGAATACCCAATAAATTGTATACTTCCCCTCAAGCTTTATTTAATAAAACAGGTTTTACAGAAAAGAAGCAGTTTGTATATAATAAACTCGAGTAATACTTTCACTATATACTTGGACGAACCAAAAATCGGTAATTTTAAGGAAACAATTTTTTAAACTAAAATTGTTGTGCAAAAACTGCACAAACCAACCAGAATCGTGTGTAATGTATGTGCAAGCTTTTGCATTCAAATTAATAACAAAAAAGCAAAAATCACACAAACACAAAACATAAAAAATGTATTTTCCAAAGTTAAATGATGTAAAAAAAAATTTAAAAAATGAAAATGATTTTATGTTAGGTGAAATATGTGTGGACGTTTCTTTTTTGAATAGTACCAAAAATTAAAATCAACATGCTGTTGCTAAAATTGAGAGAAACCAGATCTCTGATCCTTTATTTTGCTTCCTTTATTTTTACAACACAAAATAGCACTAAAACGTACTAACTACTACTAACCTAAGCTTGTACACTTAAATTTTTATCGAAATTTATTGAACAATTCAAAAAAGGTCGGTATCACAGATATTTTTTTAACGGAAAACAAAAATTAGGCACCTTTCGAGAATTGTTCAAATATTTACATAAAAAAATAGATTTACGAAAGTGGAAGTTGTTGATAATAATTATATTATTATTATTTATAAATAAATTAATTAACAATACAAAAATTGTTCACTGTTACTCGAAATTGTTCACTTTAAATTAGTCTTGTTCGGACACTGCCTTAAACCTACTCGGCTTACCTTTGTATTTTGGTACAAACAGTTTGATGTCTTTATCTTGAATATTTTGATAAAATTCTAATTCTCTATAATTGAGGGGCTTGCAAATAGTGCTGGGATTTAACACCATAAGCCGTGTGTGTCCTCCAACCTAAAAAAGAATTTCATTGTCTTAATAAAGTAACAACATTTTAAACATATTTTTAAATCGGGTCCGTGATTATCCTCGTACCATACCAAGATGCCGCACATGCGCACTTTAAAATTGTAAACGTTCTATTTAACGACGCGAGTTATGCTCTGTAATAAAGTAAGGAGAAGTTCCTTAAAAGACGTTAAGACTTATCCAGAACCAGCTAAATCTGTACTACAGAGAAATCGCTGGCACTTGTACAACAACGAAAGATTCAGAACCAAGGCACAAGAAGCCCTTGCAAGCATATTGGCTAAATACGAAGACAATCTCGGCGCCAATGATTTCTGTGAGAAAGAAGAACTAAATGACGCGTTGCTGGAAAAGTCAAATTCAGATAGGTACATCAAAGAATAATAGGAGCAAACTATGGATATCAGATGCAACTTGGGAGATCATTGAGAAGAAATTTTAAGATACGCATATAAGGGGTCGTCAAATAAAGTTTATCTAAATTCTTGCTTGTTTAATTCCAATTTTTATTACAGCCATAAAAATTAATAAATAATGAATAGGTTTTTTTAGTTTAAAAGGTCAAGTTCGATTTTAGACAAATGAGGGTGAGGGGGATTTGATTTGTGACCATATGACGTTCCTTGGGGGGGGGGTGAAAAGTCGGAAAAAATTGCGGGCGTCCATTTTTGGACGACCCCTAAAATATTTAAGACAAGGCGGCATATCGACGACGTATAGAAGGTTTTGGTATTTTTTGGTGCAAAGGGACGCACAAACGTATCCATCCTGAATAAGCTTAACACAGCCACAAATAAGGCAAAACTAAAATACTTGGGTTACATCATGAGACGCGGAAAGACTTGTTCAGGCCAAGGTAGAGACCAAGAGGTTAGTCTTCCTTCCGGTATGTCGACCAGATAAAAAAGCTAACGGTATCCTCGGTGCGCACAACGACATAGACAGAAAGCTAAACTGTTCACCGTGAATGCTGCCACGATACGCGGACAAGAAGAAGGTTACAGAAGTGAGCTGGGTTTCACTCTCATTTATCCAAGCAAAGCATCGCTACCTTCTCGGCTCATAAAGCTGCTCTTAAGAGCATCCCAATAAGAAGAAAAGTGCATAAGACGCCTGTGAATTGCGTTCCGCAATGTAACACACGAAATCGACGAGCCATAAAATTTTCGATTTAAACTTGTAACAACAACATCATTTAATTAATGGAGATTTATAAAATACGAAAAGAAAATCACGACCTGAACGAGAGTGAAATGCTGTGTATCTTCGAATCGTTAAAAATTCAGTAGAGGCTTGAAAAATTATAAATAATTGCTGTTTTATTAATAATAAAAAATTGGTAGCTGTTCGTGATCACTTGTTACGTTTGCTGTCGCAAATTGTACTGGTAGAAAGCCATTTCCTATTTCATTTAAGAATAATTGTATCCTTATGAGGTGCAATACGAACATTAAACAGGCTTAACTATTGTCAGTGTAATAATCTACAGTTTACTATTTTAATTAGCGATTATAAACTTTTAGTTTCCTTATCTCGTATCTACCTACAATTTCATAATAAAAATTTCAAATCAATCTAACCATTGTTCTACTAATCTTACGTCAACATTTTTAACGTTATGTAAATCACTCAAGCCTCCTCTACAGCCTGCACTATCGAGAGTCGACTTTAAAACCGATGGCACTTCTGCGAAAGACCGTGTCGATGTGCTAATGTGTTTTCTGTTGAATATGCATGCAATAGTTACACCAAACAAAACCCAAGTTTGGAGAACCAAAAAAGAAAATGAAATCATTTCCTGGCAGGATATCAAGGTTTCAAAGTAGCTTTATTATTCCCAGTTGAAAAGGTTAATAGCTTAACTATGCAAATCCCAATCTAAATTGAAAAAGCTGCAATGAGAACTATAAAATTTGAAGTCATCATTTGATAATCAAACATTAAATTTATTAATAAATTATAAAATAATGCTAACATTCGATAATCATTTTGATTTGCATGAGATTCATGCGGGAAAATGATGTTCACGATAACTTACTACTTAAAGCAAATTTAGAATTTATGTTAGGTATAAGCTGTTTCGTTTATCGGATCAGATTAAGGATTTGCTTCGTGTTTTTAATGTCGATTAAGGCGACTTTTTCTTGTAAATTTCCACTACGTTTTGACTTTAATGACTGCAAGGCTCGATTCGAAAAAAAAAACTTCGTTTGAAGAATTGACGGCCTGGTTGACCTTGAAATTTTTTATTATGGGGAAAAACGTTTCAATCGCTGCCTTAGCATTACTTGCCTAACGGTAGACACAAATTGCAGGTAATCTATAGATGAATGGCTGCTATTAGTGCTTTCCAAAGCTGGGAATTCCAGACCTCCATTTGGGCCTTCTGCCGTTCTCTTGAAGTGACAAAACAGGAAAAACCAAGAAACCAGAATAAAACCGCCGGTATTATTTCTCCTATGCAACTAAAAGGTGAAAACTTAAAACATCTATGATTGGATAAACCCAAAATTACACCTTCGAAGAAAAAGGCGGATTCTCAAACTTCCCGAGAAGGATCAAACAAATTTTGGTAATTTTCATTTAAATTTAAAGTTGCAGCGTAATGAAACAACCAAATTGAATAAAACAATGTGGACGTTCTCGTCCTCAATTACTTTAATCTCTCATAGTTAACGCACGCATATGTAAAACGTTCAACTTTCTCTTGCAGTAAGCAGTTCACACTGATAGAAATCAACCGAAATATTTTGTAATAAAAGGAATTTAACTTTTCTTTTACTTCCAATTGGAAGTCCAAAATTTACCTGATTTCGTAGTGGATGTAGATCGATTTCATCATATTCGTCACGATGTTGATCCAAACGAAGCAAGTCGCGAGATTGTTCTGCATAATGTCTATTTCGAGTTTCAGAATCTCCCATGCCCCAATCCGCCAACAAGTAAACCATCCCCCTCGATCGCCTTTATTCGATACACTTATAAAGTGTTTCAATGCTTTGCGTTTGTCTTCTTAAATATTAAAAATATCCTCCTCCGACGAAAGTTATCGGTCTGAAACAAAGGAAAAATCTCGTTAGGTACTTTCACTGGAATTTAAAAATAAAAATATTCAAATTTTTGACATTGCCTTTGTTACTATGCTAATTTGACGTGGCACAAAAGAACGTCAACTTGACATGGTTATCGTACCAGTTTTATTCAAGAAACTTCGATTCGATTTGTAGTACGAATAACAACGCCAAATATGACGCAATAAGTTTATAAGTGTGGATAACGTCGTCACGCTTAATATTTTAAATGCTTGTACACACCCACTGATATGACGTCCGGATGATAGTCGGGTATTTGTTTAGAAAAACAAGCAACTAAAAAATGAATCCAAAGGCCGAACTGGTATCAAAACATCCCGATAGCGGTTCACAAAAATGCAAGTCAACCTAGTTTGGTGTTATGACATCAAAGTTCACATGGCTTCTGAAACGTCCAAAAATGGTTCTAAAATTTACTTCGACTTATATATTTTCTCGTGATAGCGCATCTATTGGAAGTATTCCAAGGCGAATAAATCATTTTTAATGTGGGGTAAGAGGGGTAAGCGTAAATTTGGGGCAAGCACTCTTTCTTTCTCAAGACGGCAGCGTTAAAAACAAATTACCCTACAATGACGAGGTCGTTTCGAAAATTGGGCATACCTAAAAGAGCGAAGAGGAAACGCATTGTCAACTATTTTTAATATTTTCTCTGGCGGAAACAATTAAACCTTTCATTTATATAACTTTAGAATTGTCGTTTCTGTGTGATAATCATTCAGGAAACGCATAAAGAGATTGCATAAAATTTCTATTGTTGACATTTTTTACAGTAAAATGGCCGAAAAGGATACGGGGGCCATGTTTCTTTACAAAAATAAAATTAGCAGTGCGTTGGTCTAGGAATTTTAATTTTCGTGAAAGATAAATTGAAATAATTATAAACACATTTTTATATTTCAGACATAAAAATACTGAAGAGTTATTACCGGGTTTTAAATAAAAATAAACATTGAAATTCATTATATTGTTGAATCCTTAGCGGTTGACATAACCAGGTCAGTAGTTTTAAGGTCAAACGAAGCAGATTATAACGAATTCCAATATTTAACATTAAAATGAAACCTTGTTTTAACATTTTTTTGAACTTGAACGTACTTTTATTGCAAATTAATTGGATATAAGGTTAACACGCCTTTAGTGCAATGGGGGAATTACAAAAAATACAAAACGGAGCTGCCCGTTGTTGGTGGTCAGTACCCGGTCAGTACATTTAATTATAGATTTGCAAATCACCGATTTAAGTACATATTGTAAATTGGACGATTACAGGAAATTAAATCTTCAATTATTTTTGATAATAAATACAATTCGACACTCGACTTTGATAATTTTTGATAATGCGATTTCAATCTATGGTAACCAAGAAACGTATTTAAAAATAGAAAATATTAAAATTATTAGTCAGCTACCGAGTACTGGAAAACAAAACTATAAATCGAAAGTGGAATTACACATACAATTTGCATGATTATCGAGTCCTACTCTTATAATAGCGCGTGCAATACGACGTAAATGCAGAAAAACCAGAAAGAAAAGACGAATATGCAAAGTAAAACGCAATAGAATAGGTAAATAAAGTTTAGAAATAAATGCAAAAATAAAATTGGGGGCTTAACAAATGGATTACGTCAATGTGACGCTTCTAATCGATCAAGTATTTATCAAAATATTTTGTAACGACCACTACATAAAAACATAACAATAAACACGCCACCTTTGTATTTAAAAAACAACTTCACTATGAAAATCGCCCTTGAACGGTGCCTATTTATAACTTTACTATTCTATTATATATCGAAAATTAGCGACAAAATGATTCAAGTAAAAGTGTTGAGGAATTCCTACTAGAAAATAAACATTTCGATGCATAAGTAAGATGAAAAAGAATGCGAGATTGATGACTGCCAAAACTAAAAATAAAATGTATAAATAAATAATCCACAAATACACCTAAGAGCGAGAGGCAGTTTAAATGAAGAAATAGATGAAACTAATTTTATATTGAAATCAGCTGTCGGAAAAATTGAACGATCGAACCTTTTTAAGTCATTTCCCTCACAAAAGACGATGTTAAGTTCAAATTTCATTGTTTTCGCGGGCGAAATATGCGAGTGCGCATTTTGGCGCTTGGAGGGAGTTACGGTCGATCATTGTTTTTGATGAGGCAGCGCGTGATGTACGGTGGGAAAAAACAGATTTATTAAAAAATAAATTACACATTTTTGTTTAAATAGACGTGTTTACCGAAACTACATCAATATTTATGTATTGACATACTTAACAATTACTTAGCGATAAACTTTAAACCTGTGCGTTTGTTAGTCATGCACGTAGATGACCGTTGATAATTATTAAAACTAAATATTTACACCGCAGATATAAAAAAATTGGAATACAATTTACCGTTGGCAAAATTCAATTTCTTCTGTTAAACCAACCGTTTAGCACCAGCGCTAATCTAATACTGCTATGGATAGAAGTGCTGTAATCTAATCAAAAATCGTCATACATTATTTATCAATTCCTGGAAAAACGTAGTATGATTGAATATTAAAAATGGTAAATAAATTATTAGAAATCATACAACGAAGCTGCAGTTTCTGAAGTTGCATAAGAAAACCTTGAGCGTTTATATTAAGTTATTTGAAAGTGCAAAAATATTACATGGCTGCTATTTAGAAATTTAGAGCAGATGGCTATAAAACCAAAAGCCATATTTTTGCTTATCATAGTCGCCATTTTTGCGCCAAGGTTCGAGAACTTTTAGTACCGAAAATTTATAAACAAATCTGTTTATCTTAGAAATACATAACGATAATAAATATAAAAGAAAACGTAAAATATTAAAATTAACCTAAAGAAACACAGAAAGTGTCTACCCTGTATATATCAAACAAAAGCAAGAGAAAAACCTCACCGCCAGCGCCATATTAAATTTTCCATAAATTCGTTATCCTTCCCCTTTGAAATATTTGCATGTTCTATCCTGACGAAATCCTTGCTGAAGGTTTATGTAAAATATCACTAAAGAACGCACAATGTAAATGCTAGTGATTGGAATTAACATAAAACCATTATAAAACGGATAATTTAATCTCGACTGACACCGCAATAATTTGTCCTTACGCATTTCCTTGTCTAATTATAATTATTTGCATAAAAACCAATGTTAAGTAAACCGCCCAAGTTCAAATAATAATTTTCTTGAAGGTTTCCAACAATTAGGTCTATTTTAAAAACCCTAAACCTAGGTTAGTATAGCCACTGACTATAAATTTGGCAAAAAGGATAGAACTGTTTTTAGAAATAAAATTTTCCTTCTTTCCAAATTTATAATCAATGGTACACCGCAAACTTCAAGGGCGACGAATTAGATTTCGATTCATTTAAATTTTAAAGAAACTTCCATAAAAATAAATCGATTTAACTTTTATTAGCTCAGTAGTAGAAAGGCAATTCTTGAGGCTGACGAATTTGTTTTCATAATTTTTTCGTTAAAATTCATAGTTTTTGTGTTATCGCTTACCAAAATCACTTTTGCTTCGAAAAAGCTTATAAATTAATTATTTATTTAAAAGTCAATATTAAGTTAACGACGCAAAAGTTTTGGAAGTTTTCTATCAATTTGGTACATTAAGCCTTTAAACCCTAATAAACACAGTGACTAGGACGGCGTTGTCCATATTGCAATGATTATGGTATTACGACTTTATATTTAACTTCAAATAACTTCCACAAAAATGAACATATTTTAATTATTTTAGGCTCTTTAGTAAGGTAAAGTTTCAGATTAAAAAATTGTCTTTTTAAATTTGAATTAATTTTTTATATACAAATCCATGTTATTTACACAAACCAAGTTCAAATGTAAACATCCTTAAGGTTTCCATTAATTTGAAAGCCTAAAAGTTCTATTAGTCCAGTGTGACGTAGGAAGAATAGTCCTGAATGGATATATTTCTGATATTGACCAACATTTTATTCATAAAATTTTTATTGAGTGGTCTTTTAATATTTTCCAATGTTTTGGACCATTTAAATTTGGCCCATTTTTAAGGCTAAAAAGTAAAAATAACTATTAATTAACAGTTAAACACTTTTGGATCGAAAGTATTTAACAATGACAATTAAAAACAATTAAAATTGGTGTTTGTCAAATATTTTATTTATTTATTTTATAGCTTTGAAAATGGATCAAATATCAATGGCCTGAAACGTTGGACAATATTATTAAAATATTAAAAGACTTAAACCCAATAAAAATTGGGAGTAGCACGACACACCGCACCCGGATTTAAAAAATTATAATATAATAGAAATAAACAAAAAAAAAAGCGAAAACTTTATATTTAATCCCCAAAAACAGCTTTTAAAAGGGTAGTAAAACAGAAGCCCCCGTTGGATGTTAGTACGCATGGGCCACATCTCACCCCGACTTTGTAATAAATACAAGTAAAATGAACGATGAACTTCTGAGAATCATAAATTAAAACTTGGAGTACTCTGGCCGGACATATGTAGACTGCGCCGATGGTCAGAAATTAATCCTTTTTTTGGGTAAATGACCATGGGCAACCTGTAGATTGCGCCGATGGTCATTAAGGGTAACATACAGATTGCGCCGATGGTGTACCTGAGGGATTAAAAAGTATTACTAAGGCATAATGGGGTTATTATTGTAAATCAGTTTATTAAATATTATTAATAAAAAATTAAATTGCGGTACCTAATTATCATTAATATGACAATACTTATTGCAGATACTTTTTATAAATTCCAACCTTTCCCTTCGAATCGAGTGAAATTTTTTCGCTCCGATTTGAATTTTTCTTTGAAATTCGGATAGGTGGGGGTGTGATTAGTAGATATTAATAATAAATATTATCAAAAAATGGAAAATAACCGGTGTACAGTTCCACCAAGCTAAGAAGAGCCCTGGAGGGGCGTGTCAGGCGCTGCTAAAATTTAAAAAGTACACTCAGATGAAGAAATAAGTGTATTCTAACCTAAAAAGTACTTACTAAATAATATGTTCAATTTACTAAGTAAAATGATTTATTAAATATAACTAGGTATAAAGATTTGTTCTGAAAAGAACACAAAATAGAAATAACACGAAATCGAATAATTACACAAAAAATCACGACAAATGTCAACACACGTAATGATTTGTAACTTTTACAACATAATGTACTTGAGAAATAACTCAACGTTCATTGGTTCATTCAAATTTTTATCAAATTAGTTGGCATATTTGCCGCGTCCTTTCTAAGCTTGGTGGAGCTGTATTGCCGAAAAAGTGAAAAAATTAAATTTTTTTTCTTCGATTTTTGGGGTGTGCATTCGATAAGGAGAGTTATCCATCGTCAAAACCTACCCTTCCGGGACGCCGCTTCGCTCCGCTCCGCTCTGCACCCCTGCAGGGCGGTTTTGACTCTGGTTACTAGGCTAAACATACGAGAAGGCGCCACCCATCAAGAAAACCGGGATAAATGAAACCGGGATGTGAGAGAACCTCGAAATAGCATTAAAAAGTATTTTAATAATGAAAGAATCAAAATAATGCAGTTATTTAAAAATAACCTCGTCAAATTACTAACCTAATTAAAAATCGCACATAATGTATAGTACTCCTGTAATAAATTAAGTACCTTAATCCTCTAATGGGATTTTCACTCCGTCGTTACCCAAAAGATTACCTATTAATTGACCATCGGCGCAATCTACATACGAACCCTAACCGAACCCGGCGCAATCTGCATACTAGATTATGAGACCCTTCAACCATCGGGCGCAGTCTACAACCTCCCATCTGGCCAAGCCCGTACCTCCTTGAGAAAGCTGGTGCGCCACGGCACCTGAATGTATATTTTGCAGGGTTGGGTTTTGAGGCCCCCACCTGACTACGAGATCGTCGGAGTCCGGGGTGGGTTTTGCCCCCCCCCCTTCTTGGCGACGATCGTGGCTTTGAAAAATAGGAATAAAGACATTTGCGCAGATGCCTTTTTGAATAAAGCTGGTAATGCTCGAATTGACGTCACCACCTGATCCCCTTCGATGTCAGGGTCGGGTTGTGGTGATAAGAATGTGATATAACACTGGGCGTGAATGAAGAAATAGATGCAAAAGTGATCGGTATCGGGGTCTAACCGTCTTGTTTTCCGTATTGGGGGAGTGGATGAACTTCTGAGGTGAAATTTTCTAAGTATTAAGACTAGGTTTACAACCACACGCACCGTCAACAGAATACGGGACATAGTCCGCCCCAAATCGACTGCGAACTTCGGATTGGTTGAGCTCTTGCAAAATAACGATTTTCAATATTGATTATTGCCAAAATTTCAGGGGTTATCGAATTCCTCCGTACCTTATTCGTTTTTAACGCAAATCATCGGATCTTCGGGTACCGTTTAACGTGTTCTTACCTAATACATCATTTGTAAATTTGATAATTTAACCACGAGAGCTCGAGCACACGACATTATTATATTTCATACTTTTTAGTAGCAGTCCTCGCGAGTCCTACTCGAGCTCTCGTGGTTATATTAGGTACATTATTATATTGGATATATATCATAGGAAACTAACAAAAATTATATTATATGCAAGTTTTTCCCAATCGCCGCATAATTCAATTTATTTATGTGATTTATATGATAATTTTTATAATATATTTTCTTGAATTTAAACTCTGTAATTATTCAATTGACCTATACCAACTTAATTAAATATCGTAGAAAGGATCTTCAGGATTGAATACCTAATAACGTATCTACAACTTGGCAATGTATTGTAAATGTTTATACGTATCAATAAATGAATGTGCATACATATTTATTTTAATTTCTAAAAAACCGACAGTCATCCTCAAGGGATATCCACAGACATAAATTCTCGTAAACTTATTTTGTAAATCACATACAGTCCGCCCTTCATACATTTATTTTCTACCTTTCCACGAATATTTTAAAATAATACGATATAGTATCTGTATGAGAGATCGAGCACACGATTTTGGCTCAGTGTTCGTGTCCAAAAAAAAAAAGTAATTTGTCAAGGGCAGTTACTAAGGGGTTGGTAAAGGAGGTATTTACCCTTAATGAATTTTCAAGAATTAAAAAGAAACTGTTAAATATCATTTTGCTGGAAGTGAAAAATGTGGGCGGAGGTAAATGTGCCACCAGTAATGTTATTCTACCTGCTACGAATTTAGGATATTAAAAGTACACAGGTATTTGTGCCACCGGAGAAAACGGCATCTACCTGATGCATCTCCTACATGTAACATCGATTATTTTTTGATTTTACACGATTTTTTGGGGGTGAAACGTAATAGTTTACTGCCCCATAGCGCAACTATACTTTTTAATGCTATTTCGAGGGTCTCTCACATCCCGGTTGCATTTATCCCGGTTTCCTTGATCTGTCGCGCCTCTCGTATGTTTAGCGCCCGCCGCGTAGCGGCTCGGAGCACGAAAAACCGCCCGGAGATGCGGAGCATCGGAGGGTAGGTTTTTTGATGCTCGCAGTTCTGGCCAAGCCAAAATTTATTATTTTGCCGAGTTGGTCTATGTATTTCCAGGTAGAAAATTTGGACCCGGATTAAATATCTGACCATTTGCCGAGCTGGCCTACAGCCTTATCGAATGCACACCCCAAAATTCGAAGGCAAAAAAAATTTAATTTTTTCACTGTTAGTGGCACAAATACCTGTGTTTCTTTAAAGAACCCTTTTGGTCGGTGGCACATTTACCGGTACCCTTTTCTGGTCAGGTACATTTGGTGGCACATTTACCTCCGCCCAAAAATGTATAGGTACCTTCACATTACAATTTACCCTCACACAGGTAGATTACAATAAGCTCTGCACTTGTCGTTATCTCGCACCCTAACTGTACCCTAATTATTGTCCTAAGACCACATACTGCAAGTGCGAATATTGTTTTAAAACAAATTTTGCTCCTCACTCCCACAGAAAAACAAGGACGGCTACATACATACCTTCCCCCCATGAATTTTGAAACATGAAAAAAAATTAAATGCACTAAAATAGTTAACCTTGAATTAATTATTCCTTCGCATGAACTTTGGATGGACCGCCCCTGCAGGAGAAATATTATTCTTCCGTATGTTAGGTCTGGGACCTGTGTTTATCAATTTTTTTTCAAATTAGTTCTATGATCATTGGTTTTTACATCTTAGGTACCTTGCAAGGCAGGCCCTCAATGTGCCCGTACCCTGTATTTTATTGTTATGATGGAAAATCATTAACACAGGGGGACCGACGGCTGTACGTGCCTCCTGAAGTACGGAAACAACAGAATAATTACGGAGAAAATACAAAAACTGTATAACCCTATAGCTGTACCCTTCAGTATCAGCTAAGCAAGAGAAGAAAACGGTGCGAAAATGGTAACAAAATCACCGAAGAACGAGAAATGTTGATTTTTTCTGAAAAATAATAATTGCAAGGGATTACATATGGCATATGGGGATCCCCCAGACCCCGGTCGATGGGGTCTATTTTTATCGGTAGGAACTCTTTGAAGATCAGAATGATTGTTGCTATGGTAAAGAAGCAATTTTAGCGATTACCAGACCGTTACTGTGGTGACGTGACAATTTTGCCGATTATTAAATCTGACAATTTTACCGGTTACCAGACCGTTACTACGGCAATGTAACATTTGAAGGACAGAGAATGTGTAGACAATTCCCCAGAATTTGAAAAATTCACTGAAAAATATACTAATCAAGTCTTGAGCTACGAGGCAAGAAAACCTGAGTTTCAACTTTGCACTGGCTGATCCACCGCTTGTTGAGTTGAGGATTTTAATCTGCTAAATATTTCTGGAAGAGCCGTTGCTCTATGGCAACTTGAGAAGTCTGCCATCAAAAATTATCTACGAGTATATTGTGAATTTATAAATCCCAGTTCACAGCAATGTTCAGATAAACTGCATTTTGTATTGGTGTATCCAATAACATTTATTTTCATGTATTTCGTATCCATCTATCTATATCTTCTATACATACATTTGAGGTGGTCAGAATAGAAGTGAATCAAGTCCATAAATGCTGTTAATGAATTATCGCAACTTAAAGTATTTTGATCTTTATATATTCTTGTCAGTAAAGAAAGTAAACAAGTTACATGTGACTTGATCTACTTTTGCACTGAAGTAAATTATGAACTAGGACGCATAGGAACCATAACTCCAAAAATTACAAAAATGGACTTGATTCACTCCTGTTCTGACCAACCCATTTATCGGTCTTTTAATTTCTGTCAGTGCTCGTTGCATGTTGAAACTGTGTGACGAGTACAGATAACCTACAGTTTATTCTTATGGATCCCGAACTACGTGAGTAGACGATTTTTATAGGAAAATTTGTAACCATATTAATGTTATCTGGGGTCAGCAGATAGATGTTTCATTTCATCTTCCAGTAATCTTTGCCCAGCACTGAGGAGACCTCCGTCTCTACCACATGACTCTTGAATATGGGGAACCTACTGTCGATTCCGAACGACATGTATTAGAGAAGGGTTTTTAGCTATACGCTATCACGCTGGCCAATGTGGATTGGAAGAGGGAATGGTCATAGAACAAAATAAAGACAGAAAAAAGATTAGACTCTTCCCGGACTGGAACCAGTGCCCTTCGCACACTGTGTAGGTTACGGTGCTAAAGCCCGATAATCCTATTCCCAAATTAGATAATATTTTTAAATTATTTTCAAATCCTCAATGATTTAACTTCGAATAACTTCTAGAAAAATTACCCGATTTTAACTTCAGAATTATGTTTTTCGTTTAAATACATGGTTTTTGTATTTTGTGTATTCTCGATTATTCTACGTAAATTTCAAATTAATTATATACATATAAATCAATGTTAATTACACAAAAACAATATAAATAAAAAGCTCTTAAAGGTTTCCATTAATTTAAAAACTTTAAAGCTCAATTAATCCATGGTCACGTAGTAAATATAGCATAGCTTAAACTTCCGTTTTCTTGAGACTCATTCAGCTTAAAATAACTTCCACAAAAATTACTCGATTTTACATCTTATGGAATTTTTACAAATGCGGGTCTCGTGCTAAATAATTGTTCGTTATTAGAAATCCATAGTATTATATTATATAATATAGAGCACAGTTTCCGAGTAACAAGGTGGCCAAATTCTATAATAGTAGAGACAAGTTTGTTTCGATTGCACCCGAAAAAAAAACCTATTGACGGGTAAGCAACCAAACCAGAGCAATCATTTAGCAGGAACGAGCATGAAGGGCGAGTTTCGGTAGCTTGCAAATTACGCCAAGAATTGTTTTTGTCCGAACCACGTAAATGCAACTTTTCCTCATAATATAATTTAATTTCGTTGTTATAATTTAAAATATCTGAAAACACTCGTCACCCTAGTTAAAATTAGGCAAGCCGATTTATGGTTAATTACACCCAATAACTTGAGCAGAAAGTGTCACTTTCTGTTCATGTTATATCTTGTATTTAAGAAAGGAGACCATACTCTGTAATAGATCTACTAGAAAGTATTATTTTCTTTAGTAATGGAGAAAAATCATTTATATCCTGCCAACGGCTTGTTAATTTCGATTATATTAACCAGTTTAACCGTTTAGTTCCAGAATTTTCTTCACATGATAATCCACGGTACGTTATTTATACAATTTATAAATTTAGCAAAAAGATTTTACGATGATACTATTAATAATATACAACACAAAGTATATTCGTCTTGTTATACAATCATAATTTTCTTGGGCCAAAATCATTATCTGATAGTATACATTAAATTATTTTAAATTGGATACTAAATGCAATTTATAAGCATGGCAAACTATAGCGTTTTAAAATAAATACTCTCGACGCGATCACGTTGTTAAATTGCAAAATGTTCTTGGTCGTTAACTTACAAGTCAGATAACAGTTTTTTATTATAGTAAACAATGTCGCAAAAGCAATTTGAGAATGACGAAGTCTAAGGAAAGAAAAACGACGCTTTCGCTAGCTCAGCATACCTAATGAAAAACAATTTTTCGCGTTGCCATAGTTTCTCTTGGTGGTCCCTCAACTCATTTGAATGCAAATCGTTTGTTTTTCATCATTCTACGGCATATAAATCAGCTTTTTATATTTCCAAGAAAAACCTTATTATTTCTTATAAATTGTATCAACAATTTATTTATTTATTTATTTACTCAACCTATCTGGTTTTTATTGTTATTAGTAACCTTGCTAGCGGTTAACATTCCTCTTTATCGTGATAAAACGCAGAAAAATAGTCTGGCGAATGTAAGATATTACGCGATTTAAGTAATTTTTAAGCAAATATTTAAGTCATCAAAGGTTACATTTTTTACGACGTTACATGATAAAATGTTCCAACACGAGATGCTTGATTATTTAACCTGATTGTAGGTCTAGACTTCGACTCTGGTCATTGGTTAAGATATCGAAGATTTTTCAAAACAAAAAAGAAAGAAAGAAAGAAGATAACCTCAAGGTTCTAAGGCTTTTAGGTTATGTTAGGTTATCTAGTTGGCGTTAAAGTTTTCAAACAATGAAACACAAACAAAGATTTTAAAAATATTTCCGAAGACCTAAACAAATTTACTTTTACATTCTTTTGTTCTATTTTTAAGCATATAAATTTTGTGCTCCGAAACCAACCAAAACAATCGCATAACGAATGAAACTTATTTCTTTAGCGGAAGTCCCATAAATGTTGATAAATCTACGGATCGTAGTCTTATATAATTTTCATTGTTCCGCTATTTCTAACAAGTGAACAACCCCTTGTATGTCAAGACATTGCGTTTTTACACCTTTGTATTGTTGGTAATTATTTCTTCTATTTTTGTCTGGGGTTTATTGACTTGTGGTTTTTAAGTTAGCCGGCTTGGTGCTCTTTGTTGTAAAATGCGTGTTCCCGTATAATATAGTACGCTGACCTGACTGCACTTCTTTTGCAATTTCCGCCATTTAATATTTAATTCAGCTAAAATACTTCCATTTGAAATTGTCTCTGTTTCTCATTTCCAATTCGTTTAATCTGTTGTACGGTTCAGCAAAGAAACTTGGCTAAGCAACAAAAATAAAAAGCTCTCGTCGTTTTTATAAGCTTTTCCCTGAACACTTCAGGTTCAAGTGTAATGGCACAATGGCATACACAAAATGTTCCCCTTGGGAACGAACCTTTTCAAGTTGACGTTCAATAAATTCAAATTCATAAAACTTCCATTATCGCGAACATAAAAATTTATAATTTATTGTTTCAATTGCTGTATCAAATTCGAATTTAATTACGACATAAATTTTATGCATTTTTGTTATTTGTCGATTAAACGTGAACAATTGAATGACAACACAATAAAAAGTATAAATAATATTATGGTTTCAAGGTTTATTTGTAGTTTATAAAAACTTTATAAATTTATAATGACATGTCTTTCCCCCCCCCCTCTTCGCGTGAACGAGAGCGAAACGGTGTGTCATAAACAAAAGATAGAGAGAAATATGACAATTGACAAACGATATTTGACAGTCGACCTTGAACAAAAAAGAAAGGTGAAAAGAAGAAGACATCGCAAGTGCATAATATATCGAGATGCAACTTGGCAAAAAAATAATGTTAGATATAGTAATTATAATAAATCACTTTGTTAGTCATTTTACTACTTACTACTTGGACTGAATCATACTAACCTAATTTAAACGTTAAGAAATAATAAAATAAAGATAATCGTTAAATGAAAATAAATGACATAACTTAAAGTTCTTTCACTTACGATGTATGGTATATTGGCGGCAATGCTGTCAGATGTCGATGGTTGAGGTTGTAAAAAATGCGGCAACACCGCCCGTTCCACTATTGATTCCGTTGTGAGCGAACTGTCGACACAATGGATTACCGTACCAATCACACCCTGGAATATTTTTCTCAAGAGCGCACTAGCAATTTCAAAATAATAAACAAAAAAAAATAAACACTAACATATAATTTGTTGTGTCACATAGCAACAAATTCACTTTTGTATTAACAACTAGGATACAAATTTACGTCCATATAAATGTTTAAAAAAAACACAACTTAATGAATAAATGTATATTCAAATATTTCTAAATATATACAAAAAAAATAAGGTTATTTAGTTTTTTAACAAAAGGGAGATAAAACTATCGTCGTAACACTATCACTGACAAAAGACGGAGAGAGAATGCAGCAAATATAGGTGTAATCGACGTAGACATTTCGATACGCTTTTGCCCGAGTTTTCCCGATCCCCTCCCGAGATGCGACACAGCTGATTGTCAAGTGACCTTCCTTTGTGAATGAGTGCCGAAAATCCATAAACGTACCATGTTTTAGTCATTTTTATGCACACACAATTATACAAACAGCTGTGCAAAATCGTCATGACGGATTCCCATGTTGAAAATAATGCACTTTGTGTTGGAGATGAATATCGAAAGCTAAATTTAATCTCTTTTTTGGGATGAAGCTTCATTTGTTTCCGAATTAGTCTAAATTGCCAAAATGCTAAAGAACTGGAACAGCCAAACATTTCTAATGAAAAATTGAAAACCTGTTCAAAATTGTTTTGGCGAACAAGTGCAAGCAAAAAATTAAAACCGTTCAGGGCCGAACTGGCCATGTATTGATTTTCTTCGAGTTTGCCTCGGTTCTACGTTCTGAGCAAGAAATTTTAGTGTGAATTTGTTTTATTCTGAATATGCCATTCGTTTCTTCTATTTTCTCTTAATTTAAGTTAGGGTGCTAAACTGCCCAGTACCGGATCTAGGTTCTTTGGGGCCTGAAGTTAAGTATTTTATGGTACGATAGGCAAGACTTCAAGTTTACATCCCTGTGGTATTGCATAACAACTGGGCGACATTGGCCTTTAAAACATCAATAACTCTTTTCCATTACGAGAGAAAGCTTTGCGAAAATTCGTATTTTAAACTTAATTAAAAATTGTATAGTTTTTTGGGTAAATTCACCGTTGGGTGTATTAAAACGTGAATGTTCAATGCGGTCCTGTCGTTGTCCATTGATTTCTATTCTTTAAAAATAAATTGTGGCAGAACCTTTCTGCGTAGGAATTTCATTGAGTACTTTTTTTCTATCGTTCATTTAAATTTTCAAATAATCATAATATCGTTAATTTTCATCCCCATTCAGATCGTGGCGATTTTGACCACACAATGAAAATCTTTAGTCAAAATTGCGGTATCTATTCTGAGATTTACTTTACTTTAAATAGATATTTTAATTCTGTAAATATACTGCATAGTCCTTTCTTTCAGTGTATAAGAAATATTTCAGAGATGTTCGGAAAATGGCGAACTGACCTACAGAATTTATAAGTTATAAGAATATTCGATCGTTTAAAATATATGCCATTCAGGGTGCCACAAGGCTGTAAGTTTTAAGGTCAGTTAAGAGCGCGCTGCGGAAAGAGAGAGAGGGAAGCAGTAGATATGATGTTGAAAGAAGCCTCTAATCTTTTGTAGAGATTTAAAAAATTTAAAAAAATTATTTGCGTCATATCTAAGGGAACCCTTGAACCTTTTGTGCATTAAGTTGATTTTATATAGTTTAAAACTCCACTAAGGGCACTTTTTGATTTACAAGTTTTGTACAAGTTTTCTATAATTGATGATGAAATCGCTTCAAAATCAGGTTTTGTCATTATAATGATCTGCAGAAGGCAATAACGAAGTTTCATTAAGATCGGTTGTCATAAAAATTCAAAATTGTCCTTTTTCATAAATTAAATTGACCTATTTACTTTTAATTTAAAGCGCTCAAAATTGGTTATTGCCTTCAATGGCCTTTTCTTATTAATATAAAAAAATAATTACATTGATACGACGTTTAGTTTTTTAAATTTGTACAAAAGATTAGAGGCTTCTTTCAACATCATTCCCTCTCTCTCTTTCCGCAGCGCGCTCTTAATCTAGTTCAGTAAACAAACGTCGCCAGGCTAGCGAGTGGAAAACCCTTGTTCTGTTCCTGATCGCGTTAACTACACTGTTGTGAACTAAAACACAGCAAAATTCGAAACTAACTTATATTTCTCTAATTTTTATTACAACAATTTTTTTCCAAGTAGTCTACGCGGATCCTAGGCACCCCCCCCCCCCCGGCACCACCATCACTGCTAAAGCTCGACATCATTATGTGGGCTATTGGGAAGGCAACGGGAAACCGCTTTATTGAATATATGGAATCGGTAAGTTTTAGTTCCGATGAATTTGAGGTTAACGCAAAAAATACACTTATCAAAAGCACGGAAACGGTCAAGAATTTTCTAGGTTAAACTGAAAGTACAGATATGACATTTTTTATAATCTTCAAGTTTTTTTTCACGTCAAAAGATGTTATTAGCCCAGCGCGCTTAAAAGTCGTAGTGCAGCGCTGGTTGAGAGTCTAATTTTGGAGTGGCGGCTGGCGACCTGTTTCAATGAGAGGGCATAAAAATTTAAATTATACATTTACCGTAGTTTTATTTACTTCCAAAATAATTTAACTCTAAAGAAATATTTAGAGAGAGAGAGAGCTATTTTCCACATGCTAATTCAAGAAATTTAGATTTGCATGGAACCCCCTTCTGTGGGGATAGGGTTGCCCGATTTATTATTAGTGTATAATATACAGTAGCTCGTATGAAAATAGCCGAGTTGCATGCGTGCATTATAAATTAATGAAATTTTGCACTCTTTTTGACATGTCAATCGTGTTGCTTTGAGAAAACACGATTTCCGTTGTCAAGAACGTGCAAAATTGTTAAAGCTAATTTCTAATCCGCTTATGCTATTATTAAGGACTACAGACCCGTAGTCAAGGGACAAATTCCCCCCCCTTTTCCCCAACAAATCTAACGTTGACTTTTCAGGTTCCAAATTACTCAAAATCTCCATAAAGCAGCTAAGGTTATCAATACCTCAAGTTTTCGATCGGAATCTTCACCAAAATTTCGAGTCAAAGGGGCCTTCTTGGCACAAAAAAACTTAGTCGAATATTTGTTCAATAAGTTATTCAATATTATTAAGAAAAAACTCTATACTTACCCTAGTCGCTAATGTTTTCTATTACTAAACGTTATTTTTGATTCATAATTCATGCCAACTCATTTATTGATAAAAACAAAACATAACCACAACAAACAACAGTCATCGAGCATTATTACATATAGAGTTCGGAGTTAGAAGTCTTAATATAGTACCAACTAAACAAAATAAAATATACAAAAATTAAAATAACTCGGTACAGCGATGACCCCTGGAGTCGTTCAAACAAACTATTCAATGAGCCACCGATAAACGAGAACGAAACAATTGTTGTCGGTTTTAGATGGGAGGGTACGCTCCCTTGTGCCTTTTGGGACAAGTCGCCACTATAAATTTGAAGCTTATAACACATCCGTGCACTTGCAAGTTGCAAACTGGATTAACTGTCAGATAATATGATAAAAAATTTCAGATTAAGCTTGTCAAAGCAAACTGAAAGTTCCAATCTACAGGTGAACTGTAAAGTAAGGCCGGAGTCTCACTGCACCACTTCCTACCACCAAATAAAATTTTAACTAATGGAAGGTGCTGATTTGTGGGTGGGTGGGTCTTTGAACTCGGTTTGAACCAATTCATCACCAATTGTGATCATGTTAAACTAATTTTTAAAATTGAAAAAATGAACAACGTTGTTAATTGGAATGATAAAAGCAGGCAGTTATTGTAATAGTTATTTACGGTACGAGACAACTGGGCGAGTCAAACTGGGCGACGTATAACTTGGCGACGTATAACTGGGCGACGTATAACTGGGCGACGGACAAGTGGGCGATGGGCAAACTGGGCGGCGGGTAAACTGGGCGACGGTCAACTGGGTGACGATAAAACTTGGCGACGGTCAACTCGGCGACGTTTAGCTGGGCGACGGGAAAACTCGGCAACGGTCAACTAGGCGGCATAAATATGATATATTTATGTATCTTGTCAATGTTCCGAATTTTGGGGTGTGCATTCGATAAGGAGGGTAATCCATCGTCAAAACCTACCCTTACGGGGCGCCGCTCCGCTCCGCTCCGCGTTGCATCCCTCCAGGGCGGCTTTGACTCTGGTTACTGGGCTAAACATACGAGAAGGCGCCACCCATCAAGGAAACCGGGATAAATGAAACCGGGATGTGAGGGAACCTCAAAATAACATTAAAAAGTATAGTTGCGGTATGGGGCAGTAAACTATTACGTTTCACCCCCAAAAAATCGCGTAAAAACAAAAAATAATCGATGTTACATGTACGAGAATTTAACTCGGCGGAAAAAATTATCAGATTATTGTCGTTATCAAAAGTTACCGGAATATCGCCGAGTTCATCATCGTCCAGTTTTCCCGTCGCCCAGTTAACCGTCGCGTCGCCAAGTTTACCAGTCGCCCAGTCATACGTCGCCGAGTTTACCTGTCGCCCAGTCATACATCGCCCAGTCATACGTCGCCAAGTTTACGCGTCGCCCAGTTACACGTCGCCCAGTTATACGTCGCCCAGTTTGACTCGCCCAGTTGTCCGGGTCCGGTTATTTATGTATCAAGGGCACAATCAATCAATTGTGCCCGTGGTACATACAACGTTTTATTTCATTTTGGTACTTGGTACTTGAATTGTCAAAATTGAAGAATTAAGTATTTTGAGAAAAAATAATATCATGTCATTTTGTTTGTGCTATGAATTTTTGGTGTGCCATGGTTCCTATGGCGAGAAACTTGGAGGGGCGAGAATTAATTTTTTTATTTAGCAATAACTCGAAAACGGCACTAGATATCGAAAAACTGAGCAAAAAATTCTCCCCCCCCTCGCAAGGTATCCCCTCCGTGAATTGTCGGTAGGAAGGCATATGCAAAATTTCAGATCGATCGCGCAAAAAAAACAGAGTCTGGACTAACTCTTTTGTTTTGATATTGTTGTCATTGCTTAGCAACTTTATAAGCCCTCGGGCTATAAAAGCCATATTATGCCCCCATTTCCGTGCTAAAAAACAAGGTTATGATACCAAAATGAAATAAAACAAGGTTATGATACCAAAATGAAATAAAACAAGGTTATGATACCAAAATGAAATAAAAAATATATTGTCATGATTTTTCTACAAAAATTTGACTTTTGTGTGAATGTGAACGATTTTATTTATTTGAATTTAAAAAATTTGTTTGGGGAATTCGTCATTTGAGTTGGCAATATGTTTTCACGGCATGAGAAGAGATGCGTTAGTTGAGTCGAAATCATTGAAGCCAGTGTCGGATTGACCCTCATCGAGGCGGTTACGCCAAAATTTTGTTTTGAAATTGTTTTGGACATTACATGTTTGAAAGTTTGTAAAAGTTGTTAAGAAGTGTTCGATTAAGGAAGAACTATAAAAAATAAAAATTTTAATTTCTAAAATATAAAAATACGCTTCAATATAGGTAAATCTTATGTAATCACCTACAAGATAAAATAACGTAGACAACCCATTGGGAACGGTGAAATCAAGCATTGCAAAACGATAAAACTGTACAACATCTCTGCGCTGCAAGACAAGACAACTAATTTTACGCAGGGGTGGATCTAGCCAAAATTCATGGTGGGAGTAATTCATTGTATTTTTTGAGCAATTTTAGTGCTTTTAGTCAGTTTTTAACCCCCCACCCTAGCCATTGTATCGACCCTTGCTCTCATGGGGGTTTATGTTTTAAGAATTGACCTTACCCACCGGGAGCCTTCGGTTATCCTATTATAATAAAAAATATAAAATGAAGGGTATCGTACTTCGCGTGGTTCGAATTCCACGTTAAACTGTAGGTCCCATAAATATATAATAATGCTTCGAGAGAAGGGCACCTACGTCAGCGAGACCTGATAAGACACTCAAGGACAAAAAATTATGATTGGTCTATTATAATCTAATCACTGATTGTTTTGATATTATGTTGTAATATAGCTATATATAATATAGATAACAATAACTAATTGAAAAGTTTTCTATATAATTTCAGGACCCCCACTTCAAAAACGTTAGTGCCAGTCCGTCCCTGCAAACCACAAAGAACAAAATCAGCCCTATCTCTTTGATTTTTCAAGAAAATCTGTTTCAGACTCATTTGTGTTCAATGACTTGTGTCCAATTAAATGCGGAATCGATAAAATGTAGTGTGTACACATTGATAGATTGGAACACAAAAAAATTATTTATTACCATACAATTATCGTCATTAACCGATAACGTTAATTTTAGTATGTCAATTAGCTCTTCAACAGGAGATAACGTAAAGCTAAAACCACAAATTTTTTTTATAATAGGAAGATTTTCCAAAGCTATTAAAAATGTGACGAGTAACAATATACAGAAACTTATAAAAGTTATTTCGAAAACAAAAAACTTATGAGGACGTAGACCCATATCGCACTACTTCCGTATTTAAATATTGACCAATAAATCGGCACCTATTCTATAAAATGCTAAATATCGTTGACCGTTAATTTAATTTACTATGCAAATAAATATTTTCGCACATAGTGAAATTTTTTTGCTTGACGTATCGTGTTTATAGAATTGCAAGGCATTTGCTATATTTCACTCACTCTTAAACTTTTTTATTCCAAAAAATTATAATTTGTGAGTTATTTGCATTATCACCCAGTTTTGGTTCATTTCGAAAAAGTGGAAAAAGTATGTCCAATTAAAGCAATAAGATGCTCATTTGCTTCCAATGCTTGTTATGCATCCAAACGTACCTTGATTCATAAAAAGGTACCATTATTTTAATTTTTAAATTACTGGCAATTATGTAAATTACCGTGTAATGAGCGATTGTTGGAAAAGTACAGATGAGATGATGGTGATGTAATGGCAAAGTAGTTACACTTGGCAACATGAAATAAAAATTTTTATTGGGTATTCTTAGTTAAAATTAGTAATGTAATACTTTCCTGAAGAATTATAAAATTTATAATGAGCGAGGGATTTCCATCTGTTTTTGATTTATAATTACCTAAAGTGGGCACCAAAGTTAATTCCGTTGTAAAATTTTATAGTTTTTTAAATTTACTTATTTAAAATTAAAAGCAGAATCTTTGTAGTGCCTAATGCTAAACAATTTTTCCCATTTAATTTTTACGAGATCCTCATGCAGAGTTATTCTAATCCTGGATAGACTGTTTATCAATTCGTTTATAATCCAACATTCCAACTGAAGTTTATATTTTGCATAATTAAAATTTTTTTTCAGTAAATATTTGAAAGCAATAACCTGACGTATTGTTTGATATAATAATATGGTTTTATATTATGGAGTGTATCTAAGGGTAAACAATACTTTATTATTAATAAAATAATCAAGCACGATTTCAGCTGTGTTCATAATAATTGTAAATATTTGCTTTTATTATTGTAAAGTAATATTACTCCATACATATTCTAGTTTCCAATTTTTGTAAACATAAAATCAATAATTTAATATTACCGGTATGCAGATTTTAGTTGGTGATGAATGAAATTTCCATTTTAATTCTTAAAACAAATAGACTATAAAACTTTTAAATTATAAATAAAAATTCGTCTTTTTCTCCCAAGTCGTTTCAAGAATTTACATTATTCTCATCATCGGTCGATAATTAATAGAGGACAAACGTAAAAGTTGTCAAATTGTCAAACCTCAAATTAACAAGAGTCAATAACTATTTAATAATCACTGCAATTTTCGGAAAATCTTTGAAATTCGTAGTTAAGTTTAGAAAATTTTGGAAAATTTTTTAAAATTGATAGGAAATCTTTAGAAATTCGAGTTTTGTATATTTATATATTTTTAATTCCGTTAGAATCACTGGAAATTTTTAGAAACTTATTGGAAATATACAGAATTCTTAAATAATTACTGGACTTTACTGAAAATCTTTGAAAATTGTTGGAAATTTATTAAAAAAGTTATTTCAAATCCTCTGAAATCGTTGAAATTACTAGAAAATCTGTGCAATTACTTACGAGTGTTTTTTGTATTTATTTAATTTCTTTTAAAACCTTTAGAATTCATCGAAAATCTTTGGAATTGCTCGAAAATTTTTGAAAATCTTTGGAAGTTCAGGAAAATCTTCAAATTTGGGAATTTTGTGTATTTATTTATAATTTCTTAAAAATCACTGGGGATGTCTTGGGAATTCTTTTCAAAACTTCCGAATTTTTTGAATATCTTACAAGTCGTTGAACATTATCGAAAATAATTGAAAATTATTACAAAGCTTTTGAAATCCGATTTTTGTGTATTTATTTACTTTTAATTCCGTTAGAATCACTGGAAATTTTTATGAACTTATTGAAAATCTACAGAAATCTAAAATAATTACAGGACTTTTCTGAAAATCTTTGTAATTTTTTGAAAATTGTTGTAAATTTATTAAAAAAGTTATTTCAAATCCTTAGAAATCGGTGAATTTGATAGAAAATCTTTGTAATCACGAGTGTTTTTTGTATTTATTTAATTTAATTTCTGTTAGAATCATTAGGAATTTCTTGTATTTTTTTTTCAAATCTTTAGAATTCATGGAAAATCTTTGAAATTGCTGGAAAATTTTTGAAAATCATTGGAAATCTTTGGAAGTTCAAGAAAATCTTCAAAATAGGGAGTTTTGAGTATTTATTTATACTTTCTTAAAAATCACTGTGAATGTCTTGGATTTCTTTTCAAACTTTTTGAATTTTTTGAAAATCTTTAGAAGTCGTTGAGCATTATTGAAAATAATTGAAAATTATTACAAATCTTTTGAATTCCAAGTTTTGTGCATTTATTTACTTCTACCACTGCTAGAATTACTGGAAATACTTATGAATTCATTGGAAAATAATAGCACTCTTTAATAATCACTGCAATTTTCGGAAAATCTTTAAAATTCGCAGCCAAGTTTTAAAATTTTAAAAATTGATATGAAATCATTAGAAATCCGAGTTTTGTGTATTTATTTACTTTTAATTCCGTTAGAATCATTGGAAATTTTTAGGAAATTATTGGAAATTTACAAAATTCTTAAATATTTAATTACTCGACTTTCCTGAAAATCTTTGAAAATTGTTGTAAATTTATTAAAAAAGTTATTTTAAATCCTTAGAAATCGTTGAAATTGATAGAAAATCTTTGCAATTACAAGTGTTTTTTTTGTATTAATTTAATTTTAATTCTGTTAGAATCATTAGGAATTTCCTGTATTTCTTTTAAAATCTTTAGAATTCATCGAAAATCTTTGGAATTGCTCGAAAATTTTTGAAAATCCTTGGAAATCTTTGGAAGTTCAAGAAAATCTTCAAAATGGGGAATTTTGTGTATTTATTTATAATTTCTTAAAAATCACTGTGAATGTCTTGGAATTCTTTTCAAAACTTTCGAATTTTTGAAAATCTTTAGAAGTCGTTGAACATTATCGAAAATCATTAAAAATTATCACAAATTTTTAATGGCTCATTTTTTTAATGGATTATTTTTTTAATGAAAAAAATCCAAGTTTTGTATGTTTATTTACTTTTAATTCCGTTAGAATCACTGGAAATTTTTAGGAATTCATTGGAAATCTGAAAATCTTAGGAATTCTTTGAAAATTGTTGGAAATTTATTAAAAAAGTTATTTCAAATCGTTGAAATTGATAGAAAATCTGTGTAATTACGAGTGTTTTTTGTATTTATTGTTACGTTATCAAATTTTAATATTCCTTTTCGAACAACGACAATTTTCTGTTTCCAAATGTTATATTCAATTATATCCCACAGTCATAATTTTAATTTTATTTCAAAATTCACAAAAACTACCCCTATTATAGTAATTTATTTGTTCAGATTTTGACAAGAAGTAAACAATTTTAAAATTAAAAAGTGTTCTGGGAACACATGTTATATACAAAATAATTTTAGTGAATGAGTATTCCAAAAATCAATTAGTTTCACAGAATTTTTAGTCGCCTGAAATAAGTTAACGTCATATCATACCATTTGAAGCACCATAAATTGGTCTATTTATTGTCAGGTTTGAATGGTTTATCGTTACGTTATATCTTGTTCAATTCAATTTTCTGTTACGTGTAGAACCAATTTCTGTGATTGGCTATAATAGAAATATGTTAATATCATTGGTTCTCCTATTTTAAAAAAGGATTTCTTAAATTTTAAAAAGAAAAGAATCAGGCATTAAGTTGACAATCTCTGAAGAGGTGAGATGTAGAATTTGTACATCTTACATAAAAATCAACTTATTCAATTTTTCACAGTTCTAACTATTTGTTAATAAGTTAATCAACGACTAGAATAAACCAATAATATGTAATCAACAAATGTGCAAAACGCCAATATATAATAAATTATATTGGCTAATAAAAACGCGTTTCTAATAATGATAAAAAAGGAGATAATTTGAATTTTTCCTAATTGAAGTGAAGCGAGAAAATTATAAATTAATAATTAATAAATGTGCGCGACGCTAAAATAATAATTTAGTTGATACAAGTGCGAAATAAATAAATAAACAATATTAATTAAAAATATGTTTCCATTGTGAGAACAAAGACAATTTTAAACTTTTACGTAGTGGAATGGTGCAAGCAATAAGAAATTTCGATTAATGAAGATTATTACAAGTTATTACATTCCAAAAACTTACTAAGGTAAATTTTTAATTTAATTTTAAGATAAATAGTGTGATAGGACATTCTTTTTTATAATTTTTAATATTAAACTTGTAGTTAAATTATAAACGCCACTTAGGCATACTTTCATAATTATATTGTTTTTGTACAAATTAATTTTTATTTGTTTATTATATTTAAATTTTTGTAGTTGTTATGTTTTTTATTCTTCATAAAACCTCTCCTTATTTAGTGAAACTTATAAACATAAGAGCCTGAGATAAGTAAGAACCGGTGAGTATTTTAGCCAGGGTATTATTCACATATATGTGAGATTATTAAAATCTCTGATTGCCAATTAAAGTCAGGGGTATGTAACATTATTTAATTTTAATTCTGTTAGAATCATTAGGAATTTCCTGTATTTCTTTTAAAATCTTTAGTATTCATCCAAAATCTTTAGAATTGCTCGAAAATTTATGAAAATCCTTGCAAATCTTTGGAAGTTCAAGAAAATCTTCAAAATGGGGATTTTGTTTATTTATTTAAATTTTCATAAAAAGCACTGTGAATGTCTTGGAATTCTTTTCAAAACTTTTGAATTTTTGAAAATCTTTAGCAGTCGTTGAACATTATCGAAAATCATTAAACATTATCACAAATTTTTTGAATTCCAAGTTTTATGCATTTATTTACTTCTACCACTGTTAGAATTACTGGAAATCCTTATGAATTCATTGGAGAATAATAGCACTCTTTAATAATCACTGAAATTTTCAGAAGATCTTTGAAATTCGTAGCAAAGTTGTGAACATTTTTAAAAATGATAGGAAATCTTTAGAAATCCGAGTTTTGTTGGAAATCTACAGAATTCTAAAATAATTACTGGACTTTACTGAAAATCTTTGGAATTCTTTGAAAATTGTTTGAAATTTATTAAAAAAAGTTATTTCAAATCCTTAGAAATCTTTAAAATTGATAGAAAATCTTTGTAATTACGAGTGTTTTTTTGTATTTATTTAATTTTAATTCTGCTAGAATCATTAAGAATTTCTGGTATTTCTTTTAAAATCTTTAGAATTCATCGAAAATCTTTGGAATTGCTCGAAAATTTTTGAAAATCCTTGGAAATCTTTGGAAGTTCAAGAAAATCTTCAAAATGGGGAATTTTATGTATTTATTTATAATTTCTTAAAAATTACTGTGGATGTCTTGGGAATTCTTTTCAAAGCTTTCCAATTTTTTGAATATCTTTAGAAGTCGTTGAACATTATCGAAAACAATTGAAAATTATTACAAAGCTTTTGAAATCCGAGTTTTGTGTATTTATTTACTTTTAATTCCGTTAGAATCGATGGAAATTTTTATGAACTTATTGAAAATCTACAGAAATCTAAAATAATTACTGGACTTTCCTGAAAATCTTTGTAATTTTTTGAAAATTGTTGTAAATTTATTAAAAAAAAGTTATTTCAAACCCTTAGAAATCGTTGAAATTGATAGAAAATCTTTGTAATTACGAGTGTTTTTTGTATTTATGTAATTTTAATTCTGTTAGAATCATTAGGAATTTCCTGTATTTCTTTTAAAATCTTTAGAATTCATCCAAAATCTTTGAAATTGCTCGAAAATTTTTGAAAATCTTTGGAAGCTCAAGAAAATCTTATTTGAAATTGAAAAAATCTCATTGAAAATTTCTAGAAATCTTTGAAAATATTTGGTGGTCGTTGGAAATCTTGAAATTCCGATTTTTGTGTATTAGATATTTTTAATTTCTTGAAAATTACTGGGAATACTTGTAATTCTTTGCAAGTCTTTAGATTTCTCCCTATGCTAAATGATTTGCCATCATAATAATAAAAAATTGCAAGCACATCGAAAGCAAGCCTAAGATGTAAAAACCATTGCTCAAAGAACTAATAATGAATTATAAGAAGAAGAACTGAATATAGAGGGGGGATATTAACTTGCTTAATATCCAGCATAAAAAATATTATTTCGAGTTGTTATTCTGATTTCGGAGGGCGTTGCCTCGTCGCCCTCCCCCTACAAGCCGCCACTGCTCGTATGAATTAAATTAAATAATTCCAATGTTTTGAAATTGTGCGGCCAATTTGATTATTTCTGCATCTTTGAAAATCTACATCTTCTTTATTTTAGTGCCAAGTTTAAAATTTGAGTCATTTATAAAGTAAAGATTAGTTTTTATAAGAACAAGTTTTGAATTTTTTAACATTTCTTTGCTTAATTTAATCTATAACTCGAAAACCCTTCATTCTAGACAATAAACGATTATAATCTATTTTGTAGATAAATTCGCGTTATCTAAAAAGCCACTTAATAATTAATATTTAAAAATCGATAGTCTCAATGCTATGGACATTTTAAAGAGTAATTCATAACAGTACTTTAAAAAGGGTTACCCCCTGAGAGTACGAATTTCGCTAAAAAAAATTGTATATTAAAAAGTGTATATATTTGCAATAATATATATTTTTATGGTTAAGTAAATTTCCATTAAGTTTTTGGAACCGTCACGAGCTAAATTAGCCAAATTAATAATTTATTGCATTCACGTGAAAATTAGTAATCACATCCGCGATTTAAAATTGTTTACTTTTCCACGTTCGTTCAATCCACCAAAATCGTTATCGTTTAATTATATTTCTGAATAAATGTTAGAATTCCTTGACATATTAAAGAGAAATATTTTTGTCCGGAACGACGCTATCAGATTTCCCTTAACGATCGCGAGGAGGGTGAAAATCTGCTACCCACGTTTTCCCTTGAAATAGTATTACGCAATTCAAGGTTGGTTTTCTATAGGTCAGTTTGAGCGTGTCTAAAAATGACGCACATGAAAGAGCTATTTAATAATTTACATAAAAAATAATTGACTTAATAAATTAAATCGTTTATATTTTGATGATATCAATTAACATTAAAAACTTTGAAATGTGGGTGGGTTAAAATTGTGAAATTGTGCAATTAATAATATTTAATTTGTACAAATTCAAGATTAGGCACGTCTATTAAATTTTCTTCTCTAAAAGGGCAAAAATGTTATTGGTAACCGGATTTGTTTTTAAATCTTGTTGATTTTTTTCCAATTTTTTGTTGTTGTTTACTCTTCAAGTTTTTCTTCGAAACGTGATAGTAAAATTTATATACATACAAGCGTGACTACTACTTTGAAAGAGCAAGGACTCTCGAGAGTGCAAGATTTTCAAATTTTGCAAAATTTGACGATTTGAGAAAGGTGTGAAAATTTTAAAGACTCATTTAATTTAAATGTTTGTTAAATTCTTAATTCCCGATCGGACCTGAGGGACGATGGAAGAGGTCATGCGATTATGGAACACCTCTGAGGATGCTGGAGGTCCTGAATATACAAATCATTATCAGAATATTCCACTGTCCTTTCCTTCCTCTTAATACATCAAAAAAATTAAGGATTCCAATATTAATAATCGATTGATTAAGTGTGAAATGCATTAATCGATGATTGTTTGTTGCTTTCCGAGCTCCTCGGACAAACAAAATTATTTTTATTAGGCAACATTTGATACCTCACTTTTAGATAGATTTTCATGTTCTGAGATTCTTTGAAACCATTTAAATAATTTTTTAAAACAGAGTAGCGTTAAAACTAAGCAACGAAATCGCTCGTGTTTACTCTGAAACGGGGCCGTCCTAAGATATGCGGCGCCTGTGGGCTACTAAAAATAATGCGCCCCTCTTCATAAGAAAATACACGGGATTTTTTTTGTAAAAATTTTTAATGTAGAACATTTTTATTGTAGAGCAGAGGTTCTCAAAGTAGGTTCAGCGGAACCCTTAGGATTACAACAATAAAACCAACGGTTCGGTTAATAAAATGGGAAAATCGATTTAACCGAAAAAGACACATGAGAATCCAATTATCTTATGTATAAAGCCAAATTTTTCTATTCCTAACACATTTATAATCGGTTAATTATTTAGTTACCAATCAAAATAATTTCTAGTGCGGCCTTTACGCTGCACCACCATGACAATCATATACTACAAGCTTGTATTATCTAGAATCAGAATCAAGAAATTCTGTCATTGCCTAACGCACTTAGAATGAATTAATTTTATAGTTATGAATGTAAAACTGATCCAGTGCGGCCTTCAGGCCCCAGAACAACCTTCTAGTTGTCAGATATTACGCCAAATGAAGTATTATAAAAATTAAGCAAGCCTTCTATATATTTTTTAAATATTTTTGCACTGCAAGTGCAACATTTTGCCGTGAGCAAAACGTTTGGAAAACATTGTTGTAGAGAATTTGATGCTCTTCAATTTTATTCCGATGAAAATTTTCATGAAAATAGACGCTAAGATCTTGAATTTATTTTATTGTGATATTTTACCCTTTCTTTGATAATGAAAAATTCTTCGATAGTCGAACTTAATTTATTTAACTTCTTGTGAAAAGAATCACTTGGTTTATTTTATTTTCCATCAAAAACAAAAGTTTTATGGATTTCAATTGAAGTTTGGGTGAAAATGAAAAATGTTTTGAACATATTGTATTTTTTCAAATTTATTTGGGGCTTCGTTTTTCTCAAATCGTTGCAAATTCAAGAGAAAATGAAATTACGACAAAAACGCATTTAATTTTGACATAATTGAAACGGAATTTCACTCAGGAAGGAAACCAGTTTGGAAAAATAAAAACATAAAATATTTAGTATTTCCCCTTTTAAACCATAATTTTTCAAATAAAAACTAATTTGTGATAAGGGGTCATCCATTAATTACGTAAGGGTTTTGGGGGGGGGGGGTTATTGGATATCTTACGGACCCTTACGTAGGGGGGGGGAGGCATCAAACTTTGGCGATCTTTACGAACGGTTTTTCATCTATGTAAATAAAAATTTAATTTAAATTTTTGTATTTATTATTATCTAACAATGTATATAAAACAAGTAAAGTGCTACTTCCGGTTTAGGGATTTGCTCCAAAATCAAATGGTGCTTTCGTATACCGATTAAAGTGTTAAATATGAAAGTTGGTTACTATATAACAATTCGTTCCTGAGATATTGAAGAAAAACTATTTCGTCCTTCAAGTAAAGTGCCATTTCCGGTTTAGGGATTTCCTCCAAAATCAAATGGTTCTTTCGTATATTGATTAAAGTGTTAAAAAATGAAATTTGGTTACTATATAACAATTTGTTCCTGAGATATTGAAGAAAAACCATTTCGTCCTTCAAGTAAAGTGCTACTTCCGGTTTAGGGATTTCCTCCAAAATCACATGGTGCTTTAGTATACTGATTAAAGTGTTAAATATGAAATTTGGTTACTAGATAACAATTCGTTCCTGAGATATTTAAGAAAAACCATTTCGTCCTTCAAGTGAAGTGCTACTTCCGGTTTAAGGATTTCCTCCAAAATCAAATGGTGCCTTTGTATACCGATTAAAGTGTTAAATATGAAATTTTGTTACTATATAACAATTCGTTCCAGAGATACAGAACTTACAGACATTTTGCGTTACATACATCCATACAGACAGACATACAGACATACAGACATACATACATACAGACATCATTGCGAAAGTAGTCAAAACGGATTCAGAAATGCTCAAAACGGATATTTCCGTTAAAATATCGACATCGAATTTTTTCATGATTACAATACTTCCTTATAGGGAAGTAAAAATGGATGTATGTGTGTATGTATGTTCCCTATAGACTCCTAAACCGTTTGACCGATCGGAACCAAATTTGGAAAAGTTATTATGTAGGTCCCTGCGCACGTTTTTGTATTGAAATAGTGCAAAAATTCGCAAAGGAAAGGAAAGTTGATTTTGAGTAGCCTGCCTTCCTTTAAGGAATCTCGATAATCCATTCATGCGCGTCCCTTAGGGACGCGCATGAATGGATTATCGAGATTCCTTAAAGGAAGGCAGGCTACTCAAAATCAACTTAAAAAACAATAATGAATGCTGTCAAACTGTCAACCGATCGACAATGCAAATACGCGTGCACGTGCTTTACGTTTCTATTTGACCTATCTTAACTAAATTTGCTGTAGAAGTTATTTACAATGCTACGAAAAACATAGGCTACTTTAGTACCTTGGAGTGAGGCCGAAGGCCGACAAACCACGGTCTACACCAATGGTTCCCAAACTTTTTTTTCTCGTGGACCACTTTCAAAGTTTTACTATTTTCGGTAGATCCCCTGCTGCTACAATTCTACTGTATTTTTTTATTCTGAATTTTTCGTGGACCCCCACTTACAACTTGTGAACCCCTGTTTTCTTTTCACGTCTACGTGGACCCCCGTGTGGTCTCCTATGGACCCCTGGGGGTCCACCTGGACCACTTTGGGAACCACTGGTCTACACGTATGCCTGCGATACCCTTAAGTGAGGCCGAAGGCCGAACAACCACATCCGACACGGTCTAGTACAATATATTATTATTCATATTTTATAAATATAAGGGAAGGAAAGGGGGGTCAAAATTAATTTTATTTTAAATAATCCTTACGTAAGATGTGGGGGGCGGGGTTGCCACAATCTTACGTACCCTTACGTGGCGGGGGGAGGGGGTCCAAAATTCCAAAATTCATCCTTACGTAATTAATGGACGGCCCCTAAGTGAAAACAAGTTTTTAATTATTGCAAATACTTTAATTTTTCCTAGTAAATCCTTTTTATTGTCCACAAAAAAATAGAAGCATTTGGAATTCCTCCCAAGTTTAGGCCGCAAGAACTGGAATTTTGCAAATACCTTAGCAGGATAAGAATGGTAAATATGTTTTTTAGCTTTAGGCTTAAGGCAAAATCTTATAATGGATCAAATCCGGCTGATCGATACGGGATTATTCAATAATGAGGAATTCTTCAATCCCTTCCTTACAATTCAACATGTAAAATATAATTTAGTTGTGTACTGTTTTTGACTTGTACAATATAATTTTATTTTTTTTTAATAAAAGACATTTTTTTAGGCCGCCGCGTGGATGTCGTTCCTATAATTCTTCTATCGAGAATTAAAATTTTTAAGTACATTTCTGAAAAGAAAAATACACCTACTGACCTACTAAATCGAATTTTGTTACTTGTAACTGTTTTTAAATAATTACAGCTTATGTTATAAAAAGGTAAAAGTGCGAAATTTTCATTTATTTGTAAATAATGTCATAAAATCAGATGATCCAAACTATTCATAAAAAGAAACCGAATGGAAAATTCCAATAATACGTAGGATGTTCGTTTGTAAGAGAAAATTGAACAAAATCATGTTAATTATAATACGATAGTTGTCCAATTAGTCAAATTTTTTATAATTACACGCCCCCCCCATCCCATAGATGTTCACGTTTTTTTATCTTCAAGTCTCAGTTTTGGAGTATTAAATATCGATGTCATACAAATTTCCATAAATGTTCTCAGAAATTTTTTCGTCAGACACTTCGACGATAACAAAACATTGTGATTGATTAGATAAAGCACAAAAAACGTAAAAAATAAGTGTAAATAATATAAATATTGTCAACACAGGATTTTATACAATATCCTTTTCCTTTTCGATAAGAACCCGAAGGAAACGAAAAAAGCAAAATTAAATTTGCTATCTAGGAGAAATGATTGATTTATCAAGATTCCAGCATTCAGGAACAAGCCTTCATCAATCCTAGAATACAAATTTTTACAAAAGTAAGAATTTCATCAACGAAAACTTCACGGATTTTCTAACAAATGTCCGAATTAAAATTCTAGACCTGTTAAATTGCAAGCCGGCGCGTGGGGGGGGGGGATTAAACCAGTAACCTTGCATTTGTATCTGCTTTATTTTTTGAGTTGAAGGTTAGAACGAACACACGATCAGTGGAAAAGCGAAGACTGATTTAAGTAATTTTTTTGCTCTACCGGCTTCTACATTCATAAACTGTTAATGAAGCAGCGTTGAAAATTTTCAATATTAGTTTCTAAATTATAAATTTTACACCTACACCGATACCCCATGATGATAATTATGCTCGTTAAAACGAAATTTCATCGGAGGACTAATAACACAAATTATTTATGAAATTCAGTGGAAACTCGTTAGCTATTTGGGATGTTAAGTTCATTAAATTTAGTTGATTTAAAATTTCATCAAGCTTAAAAATACATAATCGATGTTTTATAATTAAACCAAGCGTACATCTTTTTGTCAAGTAGGAATTCATAATCGGTGTGATCAAAAATTTTGTTACAGCACAAGGCATCATCAAGACGTTTTGTGAAAAATTAAAGCCCCACCTGAATTATTATTTCATAGTTAAAAAAAAGTTACGGGCTCATTATATACCACCTTTTTAGTTAAAATTTAAAAGATATAAAATACTTACGAGGGAAGATTAATAAGTTCAGTAAAAACGGTGTTATAAAAAAATCCCGAAAGTGATTTGTAATAAAATCAAGGAGAAAGCCAGTTTTAAAAAATTAAATCTATTCAAACAACCGTTCGATTTTTATTCCATTTTTAATAGTCGTAAATTTTGACATTTGTAAAAATGGAGAAGCTCGAATATAAAATTAAAAAAAAAGGATAAAAGTGCAAAATAAATACAAAATAAGATGTAATCTTCATGATTGAAATTTTCATTGAAATGAAATCTTCAAGTATCAAAAGTAAGTGCGTGATGGGTTCCACATTCGCTGTCTCCTGAACAGAAGCAATTTTGGACCGAAACTTCTAGACAATTTTTGGAAATGTGCTGGACTGATCCGAGAAATATTTTAAATTATGACCCTGATTTATATTATGACCCTGAATTCAAACAAGAGTAGTCTATGCTGTGGATAGAAAAAGGAAGACCGGTACCTAGGAAGTTCAAAACTTCCTGTTTTCGATTATCTGATATAAAATTGATTACCTGTGTCGTAAAAAGAGTAATACAGAAATTAAAGAAAACTATAAAAAAAAGAAATTGGGCAAGGTTAAACAAAATTGTTTGCTTCTCCACGACAATGCACCAGTTCACAAGTCGACAGTTTAACAGGCTGCGATGAAAAGCTAAAAGGTGTGGGCAGTCCAGACCTGGCTCATTACTTTCTATTCCCAAATTTAAAGAAAGAATGAGGGATGAAATTTAACACCGATGAAGAGTTGATGTACACTGTGGGAAGCTATTTTGCAGGTTTAGAAAAATTAATTGCGAGAAGTACCTTCAAGGAAATTATGTCGAAAAATAAATTTTATTTCGTTAAAAAATATTGATTTGAGTTTTTAGCGAACTTATTGATTTCCCTTCGTAAAAAAACAAAAGAAATAAAACAAAAAGAATAAAATCATGTTCATACATACCTACTAATAAATAATTGTGTTGAAAAAATTATCAGAACTCTTATTACTAGCACCAGCACAAACCAGCTCAAATAACTACTAATTTACTTTGCTAAATTAGCAAAAGTGATAAATATTACGTTAAAATGTTTAACTAAATATTGTATTGTCACGCAGTAAAGCCATGATAAAAAACATTTCTTTAAAAATGATTTTTAAATAAATATTATAGCATTTCATTCTCGACTGATAGCTTCTTCTTTTTTTAACTTTAACTTTAAAACCTACATGGGCGTCCCTAGATTTTTATAGGGGGGGGGGGTAGACCAAATCAAAAATTATCAAATTTTTCAGTACCAATAGTATAATTATATTTTTTCAAATTAAACATCAACATATTAAGTACAATAATACGATATGGTACTGGTACCTATTGTACGTACCTAATCTGTGATATGAAAAATATTGAATTCATAAAACAATAACTTTTCTAATTTTCTCTTTGTTCGGAATTGTTTAAATTTATGATTATATTAAAAAGTTATTAATAACTTGCTATTTTATCTTTATTACTGTTATTAATCATGCAAAGACCATTCATCCATTGTTACTAATCAAAACTATGTAATTTGGAAACCAACAATTTTTTTATTGATTTCCATAAATATATACAATCTCAAAAGGCAGATAATTCGCCACATTTTCAATCGTTTCTGGACTTTATTAAAATGGTCTTGGAGAAATTTAGGATTAGGATTATCATCAGCAAAAGTTTTTGCTTTTTTTTTCTATCATTTCTTTAATTTCTTCATTCCAATATTTTAATCTTTCCATTGTGTTCTTTGTTTTCGGTAACCAAATTATTTTGTTGTTATTATTATTATTATTAAACTGCTTTACATTCAAATGCTGAATTGAGCTGGCCCTTTCGGGCCTTACACAAAATCCCTTTTAGAGGGGGATTAGTCCTCATCTAATTACAGTTCATTTTCTTATTATTTTATTTTCTTATGACGTACCTATTCTTCATAGTCTGGGGTGTGTTTTCATTTCTCTTACTATTTCTTTCCAGATCCTTCGATCCCCATAGGCCTGTCTCCAGTTATTCACCTCCGTCGCTCTCAGGTCCTCCATCACGCAGTCCCACCATCGCATTCGCGGCCTACCCCTGGCTCGCACTCCATCCGGCTCCCACAACAACATCCTTTTTGTCACCTCTTCATCGTTACTTCTCATGATGTGTCCCAACCATTTCACGCGCTGCGCCTTTACAAATCTTACTACGTTCTCACCGTTCATCTCCTTCTGTATTTCGTGGTTCATCCTTGCTATGCCTACACCGTCAACATAGTTCGGGCCCAAGATGCCTCTCATTATCTTTCTCTCGAATACTTTTAGGTCTTCTTCGTCTCTTTGTGTTAGGCACATTGTCTCCGCCGGGTATGGGGTCATCCATTAATTACGTAAAGGTTTTGGAGGGGAGGGGGGTATTGGATATCTTACGGACCCTTACGTAGGGGGGAGAGGGGTCCGACGTATTCCTTACGTAAGTTTCTTAAAATATTTTTTTTAAATAAATTTAAAAATCAAATGTAATATTTGATAAAAAATCAAATATATTGAAATATATAGTACTTAAAGGCGCTGATACACATGCTATTACTGGCACGAAAAGCATGCTATTATGACGTAATTTTACGACATTTACGTCATAATAGACGTAATTTTACGACAATTACGTCATAATAGCATGATTTTCGTGCCAGTAAGTAGCATGTGTATCAGCGCCTTAAAAATCATTAAACATAGTGGCATAATAGTATAATATACTAGCTGGCACAGTCGGCCTACCGCCCACCTTTAGCCATCTAGACCGTGTCGGATGTGGTTGTTCGGCCTTCGGCCTCACTCAAGGGTATCGCAGGCATACGTGTAGACCGTGGTTGTTCGGCCTTCAGCCTCACTCCAAGGTTCTAAAGTAGCCTATGTTTTTCGTAGCGTTGTAAATAACTTCTACACCAAATTTGGTTAAGATGGTCAAATAGAAACGTAAAGCACGTGCACGCGTATTTGCATTGTCGATCGGTTGACAGTTTGACAGCATTCATTATTGTTTTTTAAGTTGATTTTGAGTAGCCTGCCTTCCTTTAATGAATCTCGATAATCCATTCATGCGCGTCCTTAAAGGAAGGCAGGCTACTCAAAATCAACTTTCCTTTCCTTTGCGAATTTTTGCACTATTTCAATACAAAAACATGCGCAGGAACCTACATAACTGTGCCAAATTTGGTTCCGATCGGTCAAACGGTTTAGGAGTCTATAGGGAACATACCTACATACACACATACATCCATTTATATATATGTGGATGGGGAGAGTTATGTATCTCTGACTAGCTGAAACAAAATTTCTTCAGCTACACACTAAAGAACAGGCTTATTTTAGTCTATATAAATAATATTTTGCGAGAATCTGATGAAAAAAACACAAAATATCGACTTTTGAAAAGTACGGTAAAGTAGCATCGATTAGGCGGCCGACCGGGGTCTATGTACATCAGTGCCCGTGCACCGTCGGAAATGCGTAAAATTTTTTCGCTCCGATTTGAATTTTTCTTTGAAATTCGGATAGATTGGGGTGTGATTAGTGGATATTAGTAATAAATAAAATCAAAAAATGGAAAATAACCCGTGTATTGCCGAAAAAGTGAAAAAATTAAAATTTTTTTTGCCTTCGATTTTTGGGGTGTGCATTCGATAAGGAGGGTTACTAGGCTAAACATACGAGAAGCGCCACCGATCAAGAAAACCGGGATAAATGCAACCGGGATGTGAGAAACCCTCGAAATAGGATTAAAAAGTATAGTTGCGGTATGGGGCAGTATACTATTACGTTTCACCCCCTAAAAATCGCCTAAAAACAAAAAATAATCGATGTTGCATGTACGACGGTCGAGCTGCATCTGCCGCTGCGAAATATTCTAAGTGTTAGAGTATATCGGAGCGCACGGACTGAGCACAGAATGGCTGATGCGCCCCTGAATCTCGTTAATCCATCACAAATTTCATGAAAATTAGCTAAGTTTAAATTCGATTATTTCAAAATTTTGATAATAAATTCTCGGTTCATATTTTGAGAATTTGTTATATTGACTGTGTTCTTTAGTGTGTAGCAGAAGAAATTTTGTTTCGAGTAGTTATAGTTAGGTAACTCTACCCTATATGGATTATTATTCATATTTTATAAATATTAGGGGCGGAGAGGGGGGTCAAAATTAATTTTCTTTTAAATAATCCTTACGTAAGATGTGGGGGGGATTCCACAATCTTACGTACCCTTACGTGGGGGGGGGAGGGGGTCCAACATTACAAAAATCATCCTTACGTAATTAATGGATGGCCCCTATGTCACCACCGGTCTTATGAGTGACTTATATATTTGTATCTTCGTTCTTCTTGATATTTGCCGATCTTTCAGTAGCCGTCTGTTTACGAAGTATGCTCTATTTCCGGCCTGTATCTTCGCTCTAACTTCCATCGTTCTGCTATTATTGTTATTAATATTCACTCCGAGGTAATTGAAACTCGTAACTTGTTCGAAACTCCAGTCATTTATTACTAACTTGTTTGTATTATTGTTGTTTGGTTTCTGGCACCTCATGTATTTCGTTTTTCCTTCATTTACTATTAGGCCCGCCACCTCTGCCTGCTCTATTATTGCTTTGAATATGTTTCTCAGTCCTCTCTCCGTTCTTGATACGATCACAATATCGTCCGCATACGCAACCAATTGTGTCTCTCTATTTATTATCGTGCCGCTGCATCCGCTTTTTCTAATCATTCTTTCAAGTGCAATATTAAATAATGTCGCCGACAGCGCGTCACCCTGTCTGACGCCGCGGTCCACTTCAAAATCTTTTGTTGCGCCTGCCGTGGTTTTTATTGCAGCTGTTGTTTTTTCTAGTGTCATCTCTACTAGTCTAATCATCTTGTCCGGTATCTTCAACTCTTTCATGGCGTTCCTCAGCTCCCTCCTGTCTACCGTGTCGAAGGCTTGCTTGAAGTCCACGAAGAGCAAGTACACATCCATTCCGTATTCTCTGGTTTTCTCCATTATTTGCTTCAGCACGTGTATGGCCCCAACTGTCGACTTCCCCCTTCTGAATCCGTACTGGTAATCGCCTACTATCTTCTCCGTGTATTCTCCAAGTCTCTTGTTTATCAACGCTGCTAGTACTTTGTATGCTACATTAAGGAGCGTTATTCCTCTATAATTCTCTATAATTGTCACATACTTCCGCGTCTCCTTTCTTCCATATCGTTACGATGATTCCGTTTCTCCAAGCCCCTGGCATCTTTTCATCGTTCCATATTCTTTTTACCAGCACGGTAATTTCTTCATGCAACGCCTCGCCCCCGTACTTATTCATCTCAGCCATCATTTCATCGCTTCCTGGTGCCTTTCCATTTCTAAGATTTTTTATTGTTCGTATAATCTCTTCTTTCTCTGGTTCTTTTACTTCTTCTTCGTTCCCTTCCGGTATTAATTCGATTTGTTCTTGCCTTTCGCTTTTGTTCATGCCTAGCAGCTTTTGAAAATGTACTCTCCAGATCTCCTTTACCTTTTCTGCTTCGCTTTCCAACCCACCCTCTCTGTTTTTATTCCTCTTGTTTTGACTATGTTTTGTTTTCTCTTGTTCTTAATGTTTTGGTAGAACCCCCTCGTATCCTTTCTGCTATTGCACTCTTCGATCTCCCTCATTCTCTCTTCCAACCACTTGTTTTTCTTATATTTATAGGTTTTGTTTGCTTCTGTTCTTTTCCCACTGTATATCTTATAGTTATCTTCGTCACCTGTTTCTACCCATCTTAGTCTCGCTGTCTTTTTTTCTTTTTTTTTCTGCGCACTCGCTGTCGAATCATTTTTTCCATTTTCGTCTCTCTCTGTATCATATTTCTTGTTTTTTTTTGTTACCTATTAATAAAGTAAAAATTATTTTGTTACCTATTAATAAAGTGATATAGATTTTTAACATAGCAAAAGACTTGATATGAATTAAATATTGATACCAGAACCACGGGGGGGGGGGGGGGGGGGGTTCGTTTACCCTCGATAAGGACGCCCATGATTAATATATTCGAATGTAATCACTATTGGGTATACTTTGATTATTATTTTATAACAATAAAATATAAATAAATACCTATCAACAGAAGAAAATGGAAACTATAAATTACAATAATAAACAAAGAACAAGATTTTAAATATCAAATGTTAAACAAGCTTTTTCATCATATTTCCAAGATTATTATGTTCATATTTATTTCGAAAATTTAAAACAAATTTTTGATAATAATTTGTTACTTTTTACTACTGTGTTGTTCTTCTGGCACGCAAGTCTTTTATTACGTTCGATTTTAAATCTTTTAATGGAACCATATCGATAATTCATTTCCTTTTGGCAAGCTCTGTATTTTATGAATAACCTACGTTTTAAAAACACGTGTAGTTTTTTCCAAATTATTTTTAGTAAACAGGAATATGATATAATTAATGGATTTGTGCATATCACGTATTTTATGTATTCCAAAATATTATATGTTTCATTTCCTTTTCATGAAAATATAAATGTTTTTCAAAATTAAAGGCAATATTTTGAATCGAATTTGTCTCGGCAATTTTCAACAAACTGTAACTCGGATTTTTATGTATTTTTAATAAAATGTAATTTAACGGTTTGGACGTAAAAGATAAATAAAACTGATGTATTTTATTTTACAAATTTATTTCCTTTTTGTTTACTGTAACTGTCCATTTTATTGTTTTAAAAAGTAACGTATTTATTTTTATTTTTACATCAAAATACATTCAAGGTTCTGCATTTCCATTTGCTGATATGGAAATATCACCGCAGATATTACGCATAATACTTGTTGAATTTTTGTGACAACTTTCCAAACCCTCCCGTCAAAATGAATAATTGGTTTACAAAATAACTTTAAATTTCCCATTTTTATTTCATGAAGAAGTAGTATGTTGATGATTAAAAAGCCAAATGGGTTGGCGCCAGTAATTTTTAAACGTAGGTAGATGATTTTAATAACTCAAGAAATCAAGATAATCATTTATTTCATATTTGTGTACCTATATCCATCTACGCATGTTCCAAATTCTTACAGGTTTATTCATTCAGGAGTTTTCCCGTTTTAACTTATTTTTTTTTTTATATAAAACTGAAAGTAAAATCTAAAAATTATTTGATTGTTGTGTGATTTATTTCAAATTAGATAAAGCAAAATTTGTGTCAAATAATGTTCAGATAATAGAAACAAAGATTATATTATTATAAATATTTAACACTCGGGGAATTTTTGTAATCATAATAATTATATTATGATAAGCAAGCTATTTGTTGACGAATCCAATAAATTGTATTAGCCAAAAAGAAAATTATTCAGTAAATTAAAATTTTAATTTTAAATATTTTTTTTCAAGGTAAATCTATTTTAGGAAAATTTCCATCTGCAAATAATTATAATTTTAAATTTATGTCTCCCGATATAATAGGAACCTAAAACGCACTACATTTAATCAAATTTTATGCAGGCCACAAAAATTGGAAAATAGGTAGTTTTTTGCATATTGACGAATAAAACTTTCCAGAAAAATGTTCTAATTTTGCGGTCAATTGGAACAAAAGTCAAGCTAATTGCTTTGTAGTACCACAAGGTCATTCTTGTTGGTATTATGGAATATGACATAATATAAAAGTAAAAAGATGGAAAAAAACAGCGGTTTTTAAAAAAACAAGGTTACGTTTTCTTAGTAGAAACTCTGATTTGAATTTAACTCAAAAAGTTAAAATTGAAATTTTTTTCCTACATACGTTTTTCACGCAAGATTTTTGCTACTATTGTATGAAAAAGAGTCCAAAAAATTCAATCGCTTACATTATTTTTTTGTTAAAGGAATTACTAAACCTTGACCAATTGGAATGGAAACTAATTACTAATTATCTCATTGTTTGATGGAGAATCAAGTGCCCATTTCATGGTACCAGCACTACAACACCAGTAGTCGTTTGTACGACCATCGGAATTTTCCCGCGTTATTCGAGCGATTCTTTAACTAATAATTTTGTCTACATTATTTATTTGACAATGTGAATTATTAAGAGGAAGTTGTTGAAGGCAGTGGCGTTTCGTGACTTCTTTCAATGGGAGGGCACAAAATTTAAATAAAAAAGAAACAATATAAATTTGCTTATTTCTTACAAAATAAGTTAATCCCAAAAAAGCTTTATTTTATACTATTATTTTAACCAGGGGGTCTGGAATATTCCCCAAGAAGGGGTATTTTATTCCCCACAGACCCCTCGGTCTCTACAGCTTTCTATTTTTAGAACCCCATTTGCAATGGCAGATCATGACTTTTTTCAATGGAAGGGTCCAAAATTTAAAGAGACAGGAAAAATAAATATGCATATAAAAATTTAAAATTGTTTAATGGGGGTCTGGAATATCCCCCAAGCATGGGTATTCTATTCCCCACAGACCCTCCGGTCTCTACAGCTTCCTATTTTTAGAACCCCATTTGCAATGGCAGATCGTGACTTTTTTCAATGGAAGGGTCCAAAATTTAAAGAGACAGAAAAAATAAATATGCATATAAAAATTTAAAATTGTTTAATGGGGTCTGGAATATTCCCCAAGCTTGGGTATTCTATTCCCCACAGACCCTTCGGTTTCTACAGCTTTCTATTTTTAGAACCCCATTTGCAATGGCAGATCGTGACTTTTTTCAATGGAAGGGTCCAAAATTTAAAGAGACAGGAAAAATAAATATGCATATAAAAATTTAAAATTGTTTAATGCAGAGGCTGAATCGTACCCTGCCGTGATTGTAAAGGCCGATGATAGGTAAATTAGGTAAAGTAATGTAGTAATAATTATTATTATCACATTATTACATTACAAAAATAGCTTACGTTACCTGTCATCGGTCAACTTTTTTACAACCAACAAAATTGCAGTGCGGCCTTTAAGCCGCACAACCACGGTAGGGTTAGATTTATCAAAGTAGATACCAAAAACTACAAAGTCGTGAATTGAGATCAGTTTCTTATGCATCACTTGCCCAAAATATTTATTATCAAATTTAATAGAGAACTTCACCCTTCCCGGATATTTTACAAACTAGAAATGTTCCCTGCATGAACAAAATAGAGAAATGTACGTTTACTAAATTTTATTTAACGCTTTGTACGGTTATAATATTGAATTTGAACTTTTACGATATATCACAAAACAAATGGATAACAACTTAACAACACAATAAATTGAAAACCAAGATCTTCAATTTAACCAAAAGGGGGGCCAGCGCTAAAAACTTTTTTCGCGATTGTTAATCTAGCATTTCGCGAAATCAAAAAAAAATTTACGAAATAACAAAACCAGAAAAAAGGGGGACCAGTGCAAAAAAAGTTTTTCGCAATTTTTAATCCAACACTTCGCGAAATTAAATAAATTTTTACGATGCAAACAAAACAAAGTGAAAACAACACAACTCAATAAAAAATCTTTGAACTTTACAGACATTCTAATTGTACAATCTGTGTAATTTTCTTACATAATAACAACTACGACATATAGAAATGTTTCAAAAACTTTATTTCCATTTTATGTTGAACGTTATTAGTCTATAAGGTTATTGAGCGTCAGTTTTATTCTGGGCTGCAGGGAAGTTGTAAATCAGGCGTCAGCAAAGTTAATACCAAGGATTTCCCAGGAATGTCAAGGAACTCCAAAGAATTCCCTGTGATTTTAAACGCATTCCAAATAAATGCCCAAGGATTTTCAAGGAATTCCAAATTAATGTACTATACAACTTTTTTTGAGATATTTACCGCTCAGTATTTTATATTCAGCGATGAATAAGGGAACAATCTATTTATTATGTATTACTACAATCTATGAGGTAGTAGGTATTGACATACTTTATCAACTTTTTTAAGATAAAATTTAGTCACTTCCGGGAATGTTCTTCTATACGTCACTGGTGAGATCTAATAAAATCACTGGCGGCTCATTGGGTTTTTTTGTTACGCATGTGTAATAATTGCGAAGAGGGGGGGATTTTTTTCGAAAGCTGTATACATGGTCTCCCACTGACCAATACAAAGCTGGATGGTGGTAATAGAAGCCGATTTCTTAAGAAACAAATTCAACTAAAATCTTGGGCTAAAATCAGACCCTCAGAGGCAGCCCTTTAAAACAATTGTTTTTATTTCTAGCTAAAATCAACAAAGCCATAAAAAGAAACGTCAGCTCTATCGGCACGGTACAACCCACTACCAGCCAAGTTGATTACGCGTTCCATCGCTCCAAAAACCCAGCCAAGGATTCCGCGGGTCAATTTTCGATAACAACTCAGAAAAATATTATAAATTACAACATTAATTACTCCTCTTAACCTACCCTTCTTGTTCTGCTGTTATCCTTTAATTATCCCATGCGGAAAAAATGTACCCTCAGTCTTAGCTCAGCTGTATGCTAAGAAATTTGGTCATACACCATTGCTTATAGTTAAGCTCTCCTTGAGAAGAAGGAAATATGGGGCCTATGTTCATCGGTCATCATTCATCATCCTCACCACCATCGCTAAAAGAACGATTTATAGGCAAATAATTATACAATTATGTACATAAAAAATATTATTAATGTCTTCATTATTGGGTAGGTTGGGCCTATTTATTAAAACCGCCACTGAATAAAATCGAAACATACCTCTGATTGAATCCCGACGAGAATCTTCTGATTGAAATTAACTTTATTGAGAATTTTTTTAAGTTTATTGTTAGGTCACTTTTCAAGGTTTTTTAAAATTTCTTTTAAAGTTGCTTCACAAAAAGCAAAAACTTAATATAAGCGTTGCGGTGCAAAAATTCTAACTGTAAATCTATAAATACATGCAAATTTAACCAAAACTACAGTCGAAGACTTTCCAAAAATGCACAATTAGAATTGAAATCTAAAAAAATAAAGATTTTAAATTTAAAATTAATGAAAATTCATAAGATTTATCTTATTTTCATTCGCATTTAAAATTTAAAAAATCCTTCTGGTTTAATTAAACATTTCGCTATTTTAATTTAAAATCAGTTTTCGTTTTTTGAAATTATTTTACATAGTACTCTCTCTCTCTCTCTCTCTCAGTATCCATCGCCCTGCGGAAGGACATAGTGGTATTATGATGACAGCGTCCTCAAAGAGTTGTTCCACGCTTCCCTATCATGCGCTGCATGTGTTGCTTCATGTAGGGTTTGTCCAGTTAAAGGTTTTATTTGGTCCACCCATCTTGTAGGGGACCTTCCTCTCGGCCTCTTTCCTTCGATTTTTCCCTGGATCATCAGCTTCTCCATTGCTTCAGATCTTCGAGCAATGTGGCCGAAATATCGCAAGTAGGACTGACTGATTTTAGTCGACAACCGTGTTTCGATCTTCAGCTCGTTTAGAATAGACACATTTGTGCGGTGTGCCGTCCACGGGATTCTCAGCATTCTTCTATATGTCCACATTTCGAAGGCCTCCACTCTTCTTCTATCGTCCTTCCACAACGTCCATGTCTCGGCTGCATATGTGGCCACTGGGAATATTAGTGCAGTCAGAAGCCTCATCATCTTTGCTTTTTAGTAACTGTCGTGTCCTTCCATATGTTGACGAGTTTTGTGGTTGCTGTTCTTGCCATGGCCAGTCGTCGTCTTATTTCTGGCGTACTCCCTTCAGAGTTAGAAATCAGAGAGCCCAGGTAGTTAAAGTTGTGTACTACTTCGAACCCCATGGATGTGTGTATATTGGGGGAATTATTATTGACGCAATCCACTATCATGACTTTTGTTTTATTGTGGTTGATCAGTAGGCCATATTGACTGCTTACCGTGACTAGTTTACTTATGATGATTTCCAGTGCTTCTTGGCTCGACGCAATTATTAATGTGTCATCTGCATATCTCAGATTGGAGATTTTTCTACCGCCTATGGTTATTCCGCCAATCCATCCGTGGAGGACCTTTCGCATAACATATTCAGAGTAGATATTATATAGTAGTGGCGATATAATACATCCTTGTCTTACGCCGGCACCTATTCCAAATTTTTGCGAATACGTCTTTTCTATCCGTATTCTTGTCGAGTTTTTTTCATATAAACCTTTTATCAGTTGTATTAGGTGTCGCGGCGTACCCATCTCTTCAAGTATCCTCCACAGTTTAGTCCAATGCACAGAGTCGAAGGCCTTCTTGTAATCCACGAAGCACAGGACCATTGGGACACAGAACTCACGCGCTTTTTCAATTATTTGGCGTATGTTTAATATATGCTCTCTTGTTCCTCTTCCCGGTACAAATCCCGCCTGTCCGTCAGAGATTATTGAAGTCTGCTGGTGAGCTTTTTTTATGTATGGGGATGAATGTTGACTCGCACGATTCCTCCGGCCAATTTCCGGTTTGCCATATCATTTCACATAATGAGTGGATTGCTTGTATTCCACCTTCCCCCATCGCCTTAATGAGTTCTCCCGCAATTCCGTCCACTCCAACAGCCTTCCGATTTTTCAGCTTGCCTATCACTCTCTCTACCTCTGATTTCAGGATGCGCGGTTCCATGTGCTCAATTCCATCCGGCCCGTTTGTATCTCTTCGTGGTGCATCTCCAAATAGGCCGGCACAATACCCTCTCCATACTTCGACTATTTCGTTGGCGTTTGTACAGATGTTCCCATTTTGGTCTTTCGTGATTTGCGTTCGGGGCTTAAATTCTCGCGACAGATATTTAACCTTTTTGTAGAGTTCTTGCTGTTCATAATAACATCATAAATACATATAATTTTATTTTATGTAATTTTAAAGTAGTTACAATTTATAAATTCCTCACACCTTTAAATATCCTATTGTAACTGAAAGTAATACATTTATCAATTTTTAAACGAGTCAACCTGATGGGGTGAGAAGCACACTGGTCCTGGTCCTAAAATTCCTCAAAGGAACCATGGTTTGAATATTTACATTTCTAAGTGTCATCAAGATATAGCATGCAGATAACTTTCACAACCACGACCTGCACAACAAAACCAGACAATAATACAACTTTCTCAACTTCAACCACCGCCAATTTCTAACAATTTTTTAGATAAAATCGTGATTATAGAATTTCCCGCAGAGTGCAGGAGTTCTTGTAGCCCATAGGCTATCAGACGTTTTAAGAAGATGTATATCTGAAAATACCCAGGAAGCTTGGGAGGATGTTTTTACTTTTTCTTACAGAATATTGCATGTTCAAGATAAAGCCAAGGGAAAAACGAAAAAGACATCAGCAGGTAAATGCAACTTATCCAAAAGTGTGGAAAATAAAATATCAGAAGATGGAGACATTCGTGGACGTTATCCTCAAATGATGTTTTGGCTCCTGATAATTTAGAAATGCTTACAATCCAAACACGTCTATTCCAATTTTCTGACCCACCTTCAGATTCAGGTCCTCTTCTTATCTTCTTCTTCTTAATACGTTAGGTCTGGGACCTGTGCTTACCAATTTTTTTTTTCAAATTAGTTGTATGAACATTGGTTTTAAATCTTTGGTAACTTACTAAGGCTGGTCTTCGATGTGCCTATACCCTGTTTTTGAAATTGTTATGATGGCAAATTATTAATAGAGGGAATCGACGGTTTTACGTGCCCTCCGAAGCAAGGAATTCAGATTCAGATCCGATAAGTCTTATAGTTGCGAAAAATTAGGTTTTTTATGCTATAAATTCTTTTAGAAATGGCCTAGGGCATCAACATTTGAAAGACTTAATAACCAAAGTTATTGAAGAGGCCGGTCAAAATCTCCTTATAGACATTACCAAATTATTAAATTTAATGCTGAAAGGCTCAGCAGTTGCGTCCTTTCTTATATTTTTATATGGTGCTTCTCTTTCAGCTTTTTTCGTTTTTTTTCCTATTGGGGAATGATGCATGATGCCGCCTTGTAAACTGACATTAAAATTAGGGGGCCTCATAGTAAATATTCCCCTTCATCCCGCCATTACTTTATGATCTAATCTAAACTTGAATCCTGCATGGAAGTGAGTTCCCACGACTAATCAATAATCGTGGTTATTCACACACTAGGTCAGGGCGGCCGTTAGGCCGCCCGACCTGCTAATTTATCTTATAAAACGATTTTAATATTTAAAGAATTAATGCATACAATATGGCACATTAATTTCAAATGTAATAATTTACCAAGAAACTCAACTAAATGTTAAATATTTGAAAAGGAAGAGTAGAAAATCAGGAAATAAAATTAATTAAATTGGAATTGCGAAATGGCAGTGCAGCAAAGCGTTCTTTCCTCATTATTACGAATCATCAGTTGCATGTAATCATGAAATCATCAACAACGGGGAAAATTAATCAAATAAAAAATTGAATAATTAAATTAATTTTGAATTAAATTTAGTTTGAATTAATGAATAAATTACTGCGAGTTGATGCAAATTTTCTTCGCATTTCAAACATTGTTGTTCCATTGTTAATTACTATTTCAAAACAATAGTAATTTATGTGGGGCAATTTACAAAACCATAACGTTATTATTGGTGTTATTAATTTAAAATGTAAATATGTTTTTCAATTTAGTGTTAACAAACTTAAATTTCAGTGAACTTTTATCGGGTTATTAAGTAGATACATAAATAGGATAATAATTTAAAAAAAAAATCAACAAACAATTCGATCTAATAAAAGTTCCCCTCTAACCATTGCAAATTTTGTATACGCATAATATTGTGATTTTTAAGTTGAACGTCCTGATAAATATTCCAATTAATGAGGCGCATTATTTGTAAATTACTATTATTACAATTTGGAAAAATTTGGTCCTTCGATTTTTCATTGTGGAAAATTTAATAACGATTATTAAAGCGGAAGTCTTGACATTTATGATTTGTGGAGTGGAGTTCAGAAAAGACCTAAAAAAATAAAATTGAAAATATTGCCACCAAGCACGAAAAGTTCGAGCTCACATACAGGAATCCCCCAAAAACAGTTTGCTTTGCAGTACTTTTGCAGCAATCCAATAGATGTCTCATGCGCAACCATTCAGGGTTCAATTTGAAGTTTATTTCTTGTACATTTAAAAGCCAAGTTTGGCGCCTAGAACTTGAAAAGTGCGGCTGTCAGTTGCCTTCGAACAAACGAAACGCAAAGACTGCGAATTCAAAATGTATTATTTCTCACTGCCCACAAGACTGTCTTTTTCATAATTGTTTAATTTTAGTTTTATTTTCGGCAGCTATTAGTTTAAGTTTTCGGTTTTTTAATAATGTGCGCTCTTTAAATTTTTTCGAAAAAAAAAATTAGTCAAAATGTATAAATGCAATGTGATGTGTTTGTTTGGTGTTGTGATAATATTTTGTTTATTTTATTTAGTGGATAGTTTTAATGTTGAGACAATTAATTATGCACGATATAATGGATCATATCAATCCATGTTTGGGTTTAGTATAGCAACGCATAAGGAACAAGGACAAAGTTGGTAAGCGAAATTTTATTATTAATTTTGTCAACACCACATAATATTTTTATTATGCAAGTCGATCCTCGCAAGGTAAATTGGTGCTAAATCGTTTTAAATGCCATCGTTAATTTAAGTAAACAATTTAATAGTTAATATTGTTAATTCGACTTTTTTTTTTGAAAATGTTGCATTTCCTACAGACTAACTATTAATTAAAGTGATTATCAAGGATAACTGGATATAAACCAAATTTAATGAATGAATGGCATTTTTCTTCGTTATGACCACTTTTCGAGCGGTTTTAACAGTTTGAGCAAATTTTTTAGGGCGTCTAAAAGTAGGAATCGTCCCTAGTAGTAACTCGATGTTACAAATTAGTTTAAAAAAATTTTCTTGCACACGTGCGAGTAGTAAATCAAGCTCACACTACCAAAACGCCGCTTATTTTACAAGGAAAGGAAGCTGTAAACAAAAATATCCAAGGAAATTTCAAACGCGTTCTAAATACATCTCGGCGTCTATTTATACTTTCTATTACAATTAGAACTACTAATAATTAATGTCATAATTATGCCTTCATACATTGACTTGTTGACTCGGAATAAAAATCAGTAATTGACATTTGACTCAAAAGTTGATCTAAAAATAATCCGGGTGCGCCTGGCTTCAGTTTGCGCGAATTCGTACAAGGCTTGGCTAAATGATCTACGGTGATCATCTTAAAAGCTACTATGATGTAACCTATATTTACACCACATTTTAATAATCTGTGATGTCAATTAATTAATGGATGAATTATTTATAGCTTTTTTGTTTAATTGACAATAAAAGTGTATTATTAGTTTGTTGTTCGGGAAGCGATTGCATCATTGACTCTCGTAGTAAATTTTGGATCCCACTTCTGATTATTCCTATTTTTTTTAACTCTTTCCTGTTGTTCGAGGAGTCCCAATGTTTACTGAGAATTATGAGATAATTTATGGAAACAGGAAGAAGTATGAACAAGCAGACATACTGGGATAAGATTATCAGATTATCATACTAACGGACATCTAATTGCATCTGTAAATTATTTAAATATGAAGAAATCGGTTTAAAATGTTTTTTATGGGCAATGATAAATTGGAAAATTATCGTTCTACCGATAGCTTCAAGTTGGTATTAATGATCGTGTTCCATCTTATCTTACGTACTCACAGATGAACAGAATACCACTCTGTCCTGCATCTTTTTGAAATTGAAGTATTCAATCTTAAATATATTAAACAAATCTATTCGCATTCGTATCATTAAATTAACAAATACATAAAAGGAAACGTACAAATTAAAGTGTCAGTGGGAGTACGATATTTCATTGACCAAAGTTTCTAATATTTAAAACTTGTTTTACACCGTAAAAAATCACATTGTTTTTATTGCTAATCGATATTGAATTTCTTTGTCAATTCGTTAGAACAAAGTTTTACTGTAATTTTGTATCCGCGAATGTTTCATTTAGGAAGTGAATCATGCATGTTTTATGATATTTATTAACGATTTTTGCATTAAATCAAAAACATAATTAGCAAACGTCTAAAGCGTCTTGTTCGAGTTAGATAAAAAGGCTCTATTATCTTCCCAATTAAAATAAAATGCAACGAAATTAAAAATATCGTTTGTAACCTTTCGAAAATCTGACCTGTTTATCCTTTGAAATTTAAAAATTTGCAATAAGAAATAAACGGACTGTTAATTTGAAGTTGTAATGTTTTGCTATAAAAGCTTTTAAAAGTGATTTTTAATTCAGGTTTTATTGCACGGAATCCAATCAATGTTAAATTTATTTTTCGAGTCAAATAGCAATCCATTTGAAATTAAAAACTGAAAATATTTCATGTTCTAGCATTAGAAACGATAAAAGCGGAATTTCAAAAAGGAAAACTGCATTCCAACTTTTTTTTACAATTTTTTAGAGCCCGATCGTTTAAAACACTGTTTGATTTTTGTATTAGTATATAAATTATAGTAAGTTTTTGTGCAAACCTCATTAAGTTCCATTTTTAAATGTCGCAAAACACAAAGTTGTAGTTCCGAATAATGTCAAGAAGGTGAACTTTCAAGTTATTTTTATTGTGTCTGTGGTATATTAGCACGAAAAAATATGAGAAATTATGCTGGTGTGCTTATGATCTTTTAAAATGTGTATCCTACTTTGAGTATGGTTTCGTGTTTATTTTAATTTTATGCATTTTTGTGGGGGAGGAATTTTGGTAATGGATAAACCAGATCATCATTATTTTTCATATATTTTTAGCTAGAAGGATTTTTGAGAATTTTATTATTTTATTATTAAATTAAAAATCAACAATTGATAAGATTTTATTTCATTCATAAGCTTTCGACAGCAGTGACTGTCTTCTTCTGATGTAAATATTTATTTTTTTAATTTGAATTAAATAACAAATTTTATTTATAAATAAAAACATGTCAGAAAAAGCCTTACGAAGGATTTCATTTCGATAGACTTCTGTATAACTGAAAGATTAGTGAAGAGGTAGAGATAGTTTCAAAGCTCAAGAACCCTAAAAATCGACGCAGAAGGTTCAAATCTCCTCGCGCAGATTTGGGTTCCTGAGCTTTGAAACTATCTCTAACAGTCTCCAACTCAATTTATTTTTATAAGTTTACTGTAATATTACATACTAAGGTGGAAAACTCTTCATTACAGCTGTGGCCTAAGGCGACGGTTGTAATGAAGCATTCCACCGAAGTATGAATACAATTTTATTCATAACCATTTCGTGTTAATCAGCAATTGTCAAAAAAAATAATGATTTATTTCAACAGTGTCGTGACTATAAATTTAAATGACATAACTTAAAATAAAATCTTCAGTTCGCAAAGTGACAAGAGTCAAAAACGTAACTATCAAATTAATGATCAATAGGGAATTTTCCAAAATTCGTTTGCAAGCTTTAAAAAATTATTTCTCTTGATAACAGTTCTGAAAATTTAATTCATACTTTGAATTAGTACTACTTTGGGTTCTTGGGAACATTTGAATGATAATCATGAGAAATACGATATGCACATACAGCCTGGATATTTTCTGATTAAGCCTGAATAAATTCTAATTGCTTGTCTATTCTGCTCATTGTTTCAATTGTTTATGCCGCCACGTGACCCGCATTTGTTTTGATTTGTTTTCAGCATACTCAATTTTCTAGCAATCTTTTTAACTTTAAATTTCCTTTGCAAATATGAAATTCTTGTTATTTCTTCTTAGGCGATCTAATTGATTTCTTAAAATTTAATCAATTCTCAAGATTTCCCGCTTTATTGCAGCTGTTCTAACCCTGCGACTTCTTCCTCTTCCTGGATGGTATTTGGGTATCTTTTCCATCGTCATCAATATCGAAAGATATCAAAGCCGCACCACCGTCATTCGTGTTCTAGTATTTGTTCGTAACACTCTGATTGGTTCTGTTTTTTTTACAAACAGAGAAGACCGTATTTATTATTAATTTTTATTCAAGATATTTTTTCATTATACGCCGGAAAAAAATATTCATAATATCAATAAAGTCATTCATTGATTTTAGAGCGCATTCCTAAACACAATGAAGACGTTCATAAATTCAAAGAACATTTTCATTAATACTATGAAATTGTAATAAATATGAATAATGAATATTTGTTCTTTTTTTGTAATTCATTAATTCAATGAATATTTTAATTATATATTCAATAAGAAAAACAATTATTGTAATTATTAAAAAAGTGCATTTTAGTAAACTACAAATTGTTTCGCTGTTACAAAGTATCAGAGACTATTCAAAAATTATGTTATCTCTTTAAAAGATAGAAAAGTAATATGGTTTGTTGGGGGGGGGGGGATTAAAAAGAAAAATTTCGTAATTAAAACACTCGAAAAGTAATAAGGGGCCGTCCATTAATTACGTAAGGATGATTTTTGTAATTTTGGACCCCCTCCCCCCGCCACGTAAGGGTACGTAAGATTGTGGCAACCCCCCCACATCTTACGTAAGGATTATTTAAAAGAAAATTAATTTTGACCCCCCTCTCCACCCCTTATATTTATAAAAGATGAATAATAATATTATATTATACTAGCTGGCACAGTCGGCCTACCGGCCGCCTTTAGCCATCTAGACCGTGTCGGATGTGGTTGTTCGGCCTTCGGCCTCACGCAAGCATATCACAGGCATACGTGTAGACCGTGGTTTGTCGGCCTTCGGCCTCGCTCCAAGGTACTAAGGTAGCCTATGTTTTTCGTAGCGTTGTAAATAACTTCTACACCAAATTTGGTTAAGATTGGTCAAATAGAAACGTAAAGCACGTGCACGCGTATTTGCATTGTCGATCGGTTGACAGTTTGACAGCATTCATTATTGGTTTTTTAAGTTGATTTTGAGTAGCCTGCCTTCCTTTAAGGAATCTCGATAATCCATTCATGCGCGTCCCTATGGACTGGATATAATTACCAACATAAAAAGAAAAAATTATATTTGATTTTTAAATTTAATTTAAAAAAATATTTTAAGAAACTTACGTAAGGAATACGTCGGACCACTCCCCTACGTAAGGGTCCGTAAGATATCCGATACCCCCTCCCCCCAAAAAAACCTTACGTAATTAATGGATGACCCCTAAACATAAATTGTGTTTAATATTAATAAATTATATAATTACATCAAAAATATTATTTATGTCCACAATTTTTGCCTTGTCTGTTCGTTAAAACCACCACTGTGAGGATTACAACATATTCAAAAAATTGATAACAGATCACAGATTAGGTGAATCGCCATCCCCAGGCGATTCTCGCCTTTTCTACAAGTTTGGGCTACCTTACTCAAACGTTTTTTGGATTTTTCGTACAACTGTTAGGCAAATCCCGAATTTTGAAGATTTTATCCACCTTCTCAGCTACCCGACAACCCCCTTAAGCTATTTGTTTCAGTTTGAGCTTGGTAACTTTAAGCACACCAAATTTGCATCTTTTATGACTGTATTCTTTTATTTCTTAAAATTAAAAATTCGAACTTAACACCGTGACGACCCGAGAGTAGTTGGTCATTAGAACCTGCTCTTTACAAATTTTTCGCGCTTGTCGGACTCACTTTTAAAATTTATTAGTAGTAAATATCATGGCAATATAATTCAGCCGGATTTGGTTCCAAATTGAATCCATTATGGAATTTAAAGGGGGATAAAACGGAATGTTCCAACTATCGCGGAATTACAGTACTCAGCTCTATCGGATCGAAGACTATATGGAAAAATAATAAAAAACAGATTAGAAAAGAACATCCTGGAGCTGGAGGAACAATGCGGCTTCCGAGCAGGTCGATCATGTGCTGACAACTTATTTACAATAAGGCAGGTGACGGACAAAAGATTGGCACATAATCTTGAAACACATTTAGTGTACATTGATCTGCGGAAAGCGTACGATAGTATCCCACTTACCAAACTGTGGCAGGCATTGAAAAAACAAAATGTGGAAGACCAATATATAAAAGCCATTAAGAATTTGTACAATGGCAATAAATGCTGCGTTCAAGTTGGTAAAGAAATGACCTCGGAATTTGAAGTTACAAAAGGCTTAAGACAGGGGTGCTGTTTGGCCCCCACAATGTTTAAAATATATATAAATGAGGCACTAAAAGAATGGAGAAGAAAATGTGGAAAAATGGGGTTACAGATACATGACGACACATTATTCTCACTGCATTTTGCGGACGATCAGGTAGTTTTCGCGGAGGATGAGATAGATGCCCATTATATGATAAGAAAACTGAGCGAAGAATACGGTAAATGGGGCCTACAAATAAACTATTCCAAGACCGAATATATGGTTGTGGGGGGGGGGGGGGGGAAGCCAAAAACCTGGAAATGGAAGATGGATCGGTAGTAAATGGATGCAATAAATATAAGTACCTAGGCTCCCTCATTTCCAGCAAAGGGGGAAGCGATGAGGACATTAAACAAAGATTAGGAAAAGGAAGAGCAGCAATTAGACAATTACACTCTGTAATATGGAATAAAAGTACCACAAACACGGTTAAAAGAAGAATATACAAGAGTATCGTGGAGAGTATAGCTATATATGGGGCGGAGGTTTGGGAAATATCGGAGAGAAATAAGAGGAAAATAAAGGCGATGGAGATGGACTTCTGGAGGCGAAGCTGTGGGTTAACATTAATGGATAGAGTGAGAAATGATATCATTAGAGAAAGAATGGGAATATCAATAGATATAATAGACTCGATCGAGGGAAGAAGACTGAATTGGTATGGACACATGAGAAGACTGGAGGAAGAGAGATGGCCGTATAGGGTGTGGCATTGGCTACCAGCGAAGAGAAGAAAAAGGGGAAGACCTAAGCGCACGTGAGGAATGACGTGGAACAGACGATGAAGCAAAGAGGACTCCAAGAGGGACTGGAAAGACCGCCGAAGGTGGAAGATAGGATGCGAGAAACGCCGTGAGGTGTAGCCCCACTCGCAAAATATATAATATATGCAATTTTTAAAAAAAGTGCAAAGTGTCTCAACACTTGAAAGATGGCAAAAGGTTCCTAACACTTCACTTAAATTTATTTAGCAAAAAATTTGTTAACTATATTCGTTTATGACTATCGTGTGCAAGGTAAACTATTAAATTATTCAAATTAATGCAAATGGTTCGTAGTAAGGTGTTCAATAACATCATCAAGTGAATGAGGAGCCTATTTTGCATTTTCAATGCAACAATATTTTCTTAACCAAACAATAATATATGTGATTTGAAAAAAATCAAATTAATAACAAATTAAATTTCAAGTATCGATGTAACAAAACACACTCGAAAGAAAATTTAAATAAATTTACAACTGAAAGAAGATATTTTGAAATTGGTAACCACGCCTACTCAATTTTTCTCAAAATCAACATTGATAGAAATACCTTGGTATGTCTGAATATTTATTTAAACGTTTTTTTGCTGTAGTATTTTGTAAAATAACAGTTTAATGTAATGTAAAAAGAACTGAGCGTAGGTCGATTATGTGTATATTTGGTTTCCGTTTTCACCTACACGATTTTAAATACTCTGACCAACGAAAGTGTCACATGGAAGATTTTTGACTTTTTTCTTCATTTTCGCCAGGTTGTTTAAATGACGGAATCGTGTTGCACATCGTGGGTGATTCAGAGCAGTAGCAGAGCAGCAGAACACCCACAATGTTATCTGTTGCTTCTTCATGACTACCGTCGATGCTATTTATGTATTTGCATTGTTCAATAACGTACTAAACTATTGATTTTTTACTTTTTCTCCGAGTGTTGACATAATATTTCCGATCATAAATTTGCTTTAGTGGATTTACTTTCATGATCTCCGATTACCTAATTGAAAAATGAACCCATGTGGTTGCTCAAATTTATTTGTTCTAGTTTTTATAGTTGTTTGACCTCCAAGTTTTCGTCACCGTTGTGTGATATAGGAAAATGTATACGATTGTATTATATTGCCAAAAAAATTTTAATTTATTTCCGAGGTGATTACTTGGCGCCCCTTACGTACAAACGCCCACGTGCGGTGTTCACCAACATTTAAATGACATATTTACAATATTTACTAGTATCGACAATTTTACACGTTTTGTAACTTCGACTGTTACGACATAAAATATTAGAAGTCAGCATAACATTTAAATTAGTTTTCTGTTATAATAATTAAATAAGGAATTACATATTGACTTAATTTGGTATAATTAAATTTTTTTGAATTCCTCGGCTTGTCAAGGCAAAATTGTTGATTTTACATTTATTATGACAGCTTAGGAAGACATCAAATGTTAAGGTGTTGACTTCAATCAGATTACTGTCTGTTCAAGTTATCTTTGGATATCTTGCCGAGTTAAGAAGGCTTAATAAGGCAAGAGAAATTAAGAAATTGGGGTTTTCACGTGCTCTTTGGGTAAATATTGAGTACACAAAACCACAAAAGGATTATCTGGGCAACATCTGCTGTTGCTTTACCCAAAAAACCGTAAAGTTTTGTTTTTGGCAAATCCAAAAAACATTTCTTGAATTACGTGCGCTTCTTCTTCTTCTCCTTGGCTTTTATCAAGTCAAGGGTAATCATAAATGATGAGACTTGGTGATCCGGAAACAATTAATTTAATGCAATTAATGATCTATGAAATAAGTTTATTTATAAGCAGTATCATTAATGTATATTATAAGAATTAATGCACATTTTTTAATTTATTTCCTGTCAATTAATTTGTTTTTGTTAATTTTAAAATTTCAAACTCTTCGATTTTGTAAATAAATTCTATTCGTTTTAATTATTGTTCGAAATATTTTCTTCACATGTCCCATATCACTTGTAAACTGCTTCGTCATAATTTTAAAGAAATGTATAATGTCTTTATAATATATTGTGTGTAATGTTAACACATAAGCCGACAGTCTTAACTAAAAGGTTTTTTTATTTAACTTCCAAATGAGTGAGATAAAAATAATTACATTCGTTTATAAAAAAATGTAAATGTAATTTCTTCTATTTAAAAGTGTCAAGCACAATTTTTTGAACCTATCATTACAGAATTAATTTTGATTTTATCGGTGAGCGATGTCATATACAGGATGCGGCAGAATAACTTGAACCTAAAGGGTTATTCAATAAGAGGTGCAATTTTGCATTGAGCGGCATTTAATAATATTTAACATACAGGATGTCCCCGTGACCGTGGAGAACCTTTGAGGTGGTGATAAAGGACACTTTTCTAAGACAAATTTTCAAATAAAATTTTTGCCCAAGTCCAAACCCTTGGGGGGTACCTCCCTTTAAAGAAATTTTTTGAATTTCTGATTTCAAACGGCCATAGCTCCGATATTATTGATTTTTTAAGGTTAATGGATTAGAACTTTTTTAAAGATCATTCGCTTGTCTACAAATTAGGTTATAACCCCTAATCGTCTAGAATCAACGGATTTTGAGTTATAAATTAAATTAAGGGAAAAAATGTTTAAAAAATTCAGGTTTTTCTTTTTTTAATTTTTTTGCGAACCCCGTATCTCTTAAAGGAAACGTCTAAGAGAAAAACTAACGACCCAAACCGGATAGACAATTTAACGGGCTACAACTTTTGTCAAATAAATTTTTTTGGGCAACCAACCGTTTTCACAGAAACTCTGAAAATAATGAACAAGGTGTAGGTAAAAAATATAAATTCACATAATTACTAAAAATCTCAATTTGATTTATAGCATTTTTCGTTAAAAAATCAATAATATCGGAACTATGGCCGTTTGAAACCAGAAATTCAAAAAATTTCTTTAAAGGGAGGTACCCCCAAGGGTTTAGACTTGGGCAAAAATTTTATTTGAGAATTTGTCTTAGAAAAGTGTCCTTTATCACCACCTCAAAGGTTCTCCACGGTCACGGGGCACCCTGTATGTCATCTGCAAATAATGCGTTTTGATCATGGAACGTTACACCATCGACGAACGTATAGTTATTGTGAAAATATATTACCAAATTGGTGATAATTTTGCAGCTACAATTCGTGAAATTTTGGGTAGAAGAACATTCTCGTAAACGGTATTATTAATTTTGTCCGGATTGTTCATATTAGGCTTACCGATTGGTTGTGAACCTCAATTAGTCACCGCTCACAGCAATTGGACCTTTCTTATGACACTCTCAACGAATTTAGAAAAAAGCGGCGCTTGTAAATTGGGCCAGGCGGTCAGGTTCTTTTTAAGCCTACCCGTAAATTGGGCCAAAAGATTCTGGATTCTGGATTCTGGATTGTAGGTGGAGGGCAAGAAAACTCACACGCACTTAGGCCACTAAATTGGGCCCATTGTGTTACCTCCAATTTCAGCGGCCCCGCGCCCCGTCATTCCTCAAGCCATCCCAACTGGAGGATGAACTCCAGGATCCTGGCGGGTGGGGTGCCACTGATTCTGGCCATGTCGGGCCAGAAGTCTCCCAACATGGATCCTCTCATAGAAGTCAGAGCTGGGCAGTAACAGAGCACATGCTCAGCTGTTTCCTCCTCTTCGTTGCATCCACGACATAAAGGGTCATCTGCAAACCCCATGTTGTGGAGGTGTTTATTTAATCTGCAATGTCCAGTCAGTATCCCTGCAATTGTCCGCAGATTGACTCTGGACAGCTTCATATAGTATCTTGCATGTTTCCATGAAGGCACGCGTATTGCTGCTCTAGCTTGGTTACATGTAGTTCCTTGTAGCCATCTGCTGGTGTGCAGTTCTAGGGTATAGTGTTTTAGGAGAGTATCTATGGTTTTGACGGCGGGCGTGATCATCGGCTCCGGGCCGCAGGGAAGACCATTGGAGCCATTTCTTGCCAGCTCATCAGCCTTTTCGTTACCCTCGTTACTTTTATGTCCCTTAACCCAGCAGAGAGAAAGGACATTTTGAGTTGATATATCATTCAGTGCCCGGATGCAATCAAGCACCAGACCAGAAGTGACTTTATGGCCCCGAAGTGCCACCAGAGCCGCTCTACTGTCTGATAGTATTTGTATGTTTTTGTTCAGAATACTCCTATCCTGAACTATTTTTGCGCAGTGTAGTATACCCACAAGCTCCGCCTGGAACACAGATGTATATTTACCCAGCGGTATACTTATGTTTAGATCAAGTTCAGCAGAGAAAATTCCTGCACCCGATCCAACATTATTTTTGGAGCCATCCGAAAAGAGATGTATATCGTAATCGAATGTTTCGTTTGCGTTTAACAGTACATTGTATTTCCTGTCAAATATATATTTAGGGTGGATTCTGTCGGATTCAAGTAGCAGAAGAGGTACTCCTTTGGAATATTCCTCCAAGATCTGCATATGGCCCGCAGTTCCTCGCCTATGAGTCCAGGCTTTCCAACTGCGCAACCTGAGAGCTGCCTTGACCGCCGTTTCCTGCACATGAAGATCAAGTGGAGGGAGGCAGAGAAGGGTCTCAAGCGCTACAGTTGGGGCCGTTCGCATCACTCCAGTTACAGCCAGACAGATTGATCTCTGGGTCTGGTGTAGGGAGGACGCTGTTGTTACTTGTTTGGTTCTGGGCCACCATACAAGGGATCCGTAGCAGAGCATGGGTCTAATGACTGCCGTATAGAGCCAGAGGGTGATCTTGGGGGATAAACCCCAAGACCGTCCCATTGCTCCCCGACACTGCCAGAAGGCCATTCTCGCTTTCTCTAGTTTCATTTGTAAATGTTTTCCCCAATTCAGCTTCTTGTCCAGTATTATTCCCAGATACTTGACTTGATCAGCTATTTTTAAGGGAGTCCCTGTTAAGCTAGGCATGACCATGGTCGGTAGCTTTTTCTTTTGGGTGAAAAGAACAAGCTCTGTCTTTGCCGGATTAACCGAGAGAGAGTGCTCTTTACACCACTTCTCTAAAATCTTGAGAGCATCCTGCATTAGGGTGCATAATACATTCTCAAATTTTCCAGTGAGCAGTATGACGATGTCATCTGCGTATCCTATGGTGTGGTATCCCATGTTATTTAAGAGTTTCAGAAGGCTGTCTACCACCATGTCCCACAGCAGCGGGGAGAGTACTCCCCCCTGAGGGCAGCCCCTTGTTACAACTCCTTTAATGTCAACGTCCCCAACTCTGATCTCCACGATTCTCCACTTCAGTATAAAACTGATCCATCTCGCGATGGTCGCGGAAACGCCGTGGATCTGCAGAGCAGCGTTTATACTTCCGAAGGTGGCTTTGTCAAAAGCCCCCTCGATATCAATGAACACTCCCAGGGTGGACTCTCTGTAGTCCAGTGACCTCTCTATGCGCTCCACTACCTTGTGTAGCGCCGATTCGGTCGATCTCCCCTGGATGTATGCATGTTGATTCGCATGTAGTGGTCTGTGAAACAGAGCCACTTCGCGGATCTCTCTATCACACAGTCTCTCCAACGTTTTCAAAAAGAACGAAGTGAGACTGATAGGTCTAAAAGATTTGGCCAGGGAGTAATCACTTCTACCTGGCTTGGGTATAAAGACAACTTTTGCCGTCCGCCATCCTTTTGGTATATAGGCATGCGCAATGCATGCTCTAAACACCCGCACCAGGTGACGGAGCACCACGTCCAGTCCCCACTGTAGTAGGGCCGGAAATACCCCGTCAGGCCCGGGCGATTTAAAGGGGCAGAATGATTTAATTGCCCAGCTCGTTTTGGTCTCATTCACGACCTTCTTTGCAGTTTCCCAGTCTATCGCCGTCGGTGGCCGGCCCGTCGCCTTGTCCCAGCCGAAATCCGAAGCAGGTCTACTATCGGGAAAGTGTGTTTTTAGCAGGATTTCAGCAGTCTCCGAGAGGCTCTCTGTGTACGAGCCGTCCTCTCGACGCAGACTGCCTGGCTGCTGATGTGGATCTTTTGAAATGATCTTCTTTATTCTTGCTGCGGCGGCAGTTGATTCAATGCCACTGCAGAAGATCCTCCACGATTCGCGTTGTTTTTGACGTATTGTGCTCTTATACTCCGACTGGTGCGTCTTAAACGCTGTCCAGTCAGTGTCATTTTTTGAGTTCTGCGCCTTATTGTAGAGCCTCCTGGTCACCCTCCTCAGCTGGTCGAGTTCTTTGCACCACCAAGGTGTTGCTCGACCCCGTAATCCAGCAGTCCGTAGGGGACAGGACATCTCATACGATTTTGTGAGGGAGTTTTGCAGCGTATCGGCATACAGTTCAATCTCCTCAGTAGTTATTAAGTATTCTTTTGTGAAAGTTTCTGCCTGCATATCGACCTCCAGGGACGAGGAGAGGTGGTCTAGGAAGACCAGCCTGTCAGCTCTCCTAGGGTTTCGAAATTGCTTGGGTTCCACTTTTTTAGCTTTCAACTTGAAGCAAACCCATTTATGATCCGACAATGTCAGTTCGTTAGACACATGCCAATCATATATATAATTTGAAATGCTTAACGACGCTAAGGTGATATCAATCACCGAATTGCGTTGGGGTGACACGTAAAAAGTGGGGTCATTCCCTCGATTAAGAATTTCTAGGTTTGTACTAATAAAGTAATCTAATAGAGACTTACCTCGACCGTTGCATTCCCTGCTTCCCCATGCGTGATGATGGGAGTTAGAGTCGCAACCAATTATGAGGTGTTTCTTCTGTTGCTCACAATATTCCACCAGCTCCACCATCCCCCGTGGGGGTGGTGACTCGGGTGAGTCTATTGGAAGGTAGATTGATGCCATAATGACATCCTGTTGACCATTGCCAAAGTCGCAGCTGAGCCTCACCGCTGTGAGCTCACAGGCCATTCAAGGGAGCCTTGATCACAGCAGGTGATCCGAAGGATCTGTCCTGAGTAATGGAACCCTTTGAAAGTGGGTGCTTGCACTGATTCACCAGGCCTTGTGTCAATGAAGACATCCAAGGCGGTGGTAAGTTTACCTTCCACCATCTCAACCTGGGTCTCGGTGAGCTTTCCCAGGGGATTTGAGCGGTCTATCACTGCTACTCGAAGGTGCTTCTCAGCAGCCTCCTTGTAGGTGACAGACTCCGCTCTGGTGGAGGGTCTTTTGGGTGGCATTATTGCAGGTTTCCGCCTCTTTCCCTGATTGCTCAGGGGCGAGGGGAGCGAGTCCTGCGAGCGCACCCGTTTCTTTGTCACACCTGTGGGTGACTTCTTAGCTCCATGAACCGGTGGCTTTGAAAGCCTGGCCTGTTCGTGAGCTGTGCCGACAGCGGTAGGGCGTTTTGCAGTGATATCTTTCGATACCTCCGCCAAACGGGCCCTCCTACGGCGTTTGGCTTCCGCACCACAGACCTTACGCCTTGGCGGACGTCGATCTGCAGTGCTGGCCTCTTCATTTATATTTTTAGACGGGGTATCCTGAGCGGACGCACCCGTCTGAGCTGTTGTCGATGACTCGACTGGTTTTTTGTTTTTGTTTTCATCATCCATGTGAGAAAGTATATAGTTTCATCTCTCGAGGTCCCCACCCTCACCGGAGCCTCACAGTTCTGGGACGCTGTAAACAACGCCAGGGCTACCCGAGAGATATAGCTCCCAGGGAGGTGAGGTGTTTACACACTCCATCCTCCCCCAAGAGCTCGTCCTGCTAATCCTCTGACGGAAAAGCATAACCGATTGATCTAGGTGGACTAGTCTAGACCTCCCGTTTGAGCAGAAATCCGGGCCAAAGTGGAGTGTTGCCAGACCTGTGGGAATAACAGCCACCCTCAGGCTGACTCAGCCACCAGGATCCCCTCATCCTGCCTTACGGGTCACCGCGCACGGCACAAACACGCAGGTACCTGTATTTGTCTGATTTCTCCACGACGACCATCATCCCGGTTCATTGACAGCCACGCCAGGCACAAAGGTTTTTAAGCCCCGGCCAGACCCGAGTGCCATAACAGACCGAACACGAGGGGGTTTTAAGTCCCTGGTTCGTATCCTACCAGGTACACGCCCGCCGCTTCCTCAAAATACGCAAGCCCCCTCACCACGTCAAGGTTCAGGTACATTCGAGGGGGCCAAAAGATTATAAGGGTCCCATGAAAATTGGGCCAGACACCACTCGTAAGCGTAACATGCACGAAAGGTTACTGTTTTGTCATTATTTTTTGTTTTATTCGATTTTTTGGGGGTGAAACGTAAAAGGAAACTGCCGCATACCGCAACTATACTTTTTAATGCTACTTCAAGGTTCTCTAAGATCCCGGTTTTCTTGATGGATGGCGCCTTCAAGTACGTTTAGTTTTTGCCACGTAGCGGCGTACGCGATGAAAAACCGGCCGAAGCTCCGGAGGAGCGCAGGCTTGGGTTTTTCGATGCGCACAGCCGGACGAGTCTCGAATCCAAACCCCACAATTTCAAATTTTGGGGTTAAATGGTACGGAATAGCACTTGATATTATTTTCTTAGTTGCGTTTTGCGATACTTAATATATACAATTGAATATTATTTAATGGCTTTACCTTTAAGCTACCCACGCCGACCGCTGGCCCAATTTACTATCGGCCGAAAAAAGATCTTCTTTTCTTGTTTCAATGCGAGGGCACCAAATTTAAAGAAAAAGAAAAATATAAATTTCCTGTATTTACCTATATTATATCGTACTACATACTTAAAACGACTGTTTATAAATATTATTTTTTTGGATAGTTGTTGTTTCTGATTTGTGTTCAAGTGAGAGTTAAATCAGGAATTTTTGGTGTATCAACCAATCAAATAGCAGAAATCCATCGTTTAGCTTTTACTCCTTGACGAACCTCTGTTATACAACCGGCCTTTAAGGGTCGTCCATGAAGGACGTCTAGACGTCCACGCATTGGGGAGGGAGGGGGTTTACAAATTGTGACCAAGTGTGACCAGGGGGAGGGGGGTTGGACGAATCTGACGTCCCGTCCGCATAAAAATCCCAGGATTTCTAACAAAATTGTGTTTGAATATTTTTAAAGGTTTATAAAATAAAGTTTATCTAAATTTTTGCTTGTTTAATTTCAATTTTTATTACAGCCATAAAAAGTAAAAAATTAATGAATATTGTTTGTATTAAAAGGTCAAGTTCGATTTTAGAAAAACGAGGGGGGTCTTTGATTTGTTACCATAGAACGTTCCTGGGAGGGTGGTGTCCAAAGATTGCGACCAACTTTGACAAAGGGGGAAGGGGGGTTGAAAAGTCGGAAAAAATTGCTGGCGTCCTTTATGGACGACCCCTTAGGGTAACTCGCCATTGCACAACATAAACCCTATTTAACCAAGCTGAATCAGAAGTCAAAGTAGAGATAATTTCAAAGGTCAAGAATCCTAAAAATCGACGCAGAAGGTTCAAATTCGTATATGTATTGTAGCGTCTGGTGCACTTGAGAAATGCACGAGAACACACACAATCGTTTTCGGTCACCTACCTTTATTTGACTCTACTTCTCAGGATAAATGCGTCGGGATCTGATTCAACAACGACACTTTTTGTATACGAGCTTATGTACGGACGACTTCTCGATGCCAACAAAGACAAAACACGATTGGATTCCGTTAACAAGTTTTTAATAAATTTAACAAATTTTAACATACAATCATATAACTCAAACAATCTTTATCGGACTACTATTCTACGCACTGAATTAATGAATCTTAGCTAACCTGCCATATCGTACCGTGCTCACAATTTTCGTTCTTCGCTCTTGTATCTTCCACTCTCTATTCTCCTCCCAATCTTCTCACGATCCACACTCGCTCTGATCTTATCGTTCCAATATTTCAACGATCTCTTCCAATAGACCGGATATTTTGTATCCGGATCTCACGTACGTATCCGTCCTGTAAGATTTCGACCAACAATTCTTTGTTGCCGACACCTCCCGATTTCCACTATCTCAAGGAATTTTAATTGCTTGGGAAAATTATTCTCCCTTGTAGTACCACCGTTTAACTCGCGAATATAATTTATTTCAGTTATATTTTAATTGAATCTCAATTATTTATACGACTGCGTCTCACAGTACTTTTATGCGACCGTTCCGTTTAGGAATCTTGATGATACTTTTATATCACTCGCGAATATAATTTATTTCAATTATATTTAATTGAATCGCAATTATTCGCACGACTGCGTCTCGCAGTAACTTTTGTGCGACCGTTCCGTTTAGGAATCTCGCTGTGACTACCCTTATTTACTTTGTGTAACTTCCGTTACCATATCGTTTTGTTTTTAAAACCGGAGCTTCGTATAATTTGCGGTTTGTTTATATATAGACGACGGTTCTCTGCACCTTTGATTTTTGCCATGTTGTATATAACGCTTACATACAACATACAACACGAACAACTTAAAATTAATCAACGACACAAAAACAAACACATGTTAACAATGTGTTTGAACCCACCGTATCCAACCGTTGTTCTCTCCTTGTTGGTAATAACCTATCCTCAACCTGGATAAAGCGTATCACAACAGTATGTATTTCGCCCTCTTGCATCCTCTTTGCGCAGATTAGGGTTCTTGACCTTTGAAATTATCTTTACATATTGTATTGGTCCATTTGTTTTTAAACGTGCACGACGCACTGGGCCATCCAACCAGAATTTGTTTATTTAAGAGAATTTCTTAGAGGGCGGGAGGTACTCGTACGATAGGATCTTGGGGTAGGTAGCAAAATCCTGAATTATCATCATTTATCTGTACGTGTTTGTCTGTAACACTAAATTATGACAATCATCCGTTACTTCAGTGCGGCCTTTAGGCCGCACAACATAGGCCATCATGGAATCAGTACGGTTTTAAAACACCACTTCTTGTTACCTATTTGTTTCATCTTCTTCTTTAGTCGTGATGCCTCTTTGATAGAAGCGTCGTGGTCCATCTCTTATAGGGGAAAAATATTAATTGTACGCACCCAGGTAACTGTAATATCAACTAAATATTTGACGTCACGATGATGCTAAAATAAAAATGAATTCAAGGTTAAATTAATTAAAATACGTAAAATTTATTATTTTTTATTAAATTATTTATTTATTACTTAGTTGTAATGTATTACTATCGTTCAAAACCAAATCAAAGTATTTCTGAGCGAGGTCAAGCGAGGTTATATCATTAGCGTGACGTCACGTTTGTTGTTGCTTACAGCGCACCATCGGTAATATTTTATCCCTATATGCATGTGATGTGCGTTTGAATTATTTTCACATACATACATAGAAGACCTACTTGTTTAACGTGGGTTCCGAACCACGTGAAGTGAAATACGCTTAATTTCGATACGGGTGTTCGTGGCAGATTATCTCGGTGGTTTGCCATTGCCTTCCGAGGAGAGACGATCAGAATAAAGTTTTTACCCTGCTCGAATGCGAATCGAGCGTTACGAAAATGATGCCAGCCAAGCGCTGACATGTTAACATATTTTTTGTGGCAAAAATTTGTTGATATGGATCTCAAAGACATCTGGCTTCAGCAAGATGGGGCAACATGCCATATAACAAAAAAACGAAAATTCGAAGATCGCGTAATCTCTCGACGTGCTGACATCAATTGGCCGCCTAAATCTTACAAAAAATACTTGAAGGGAAAAGTCTATGTCGACAAACCTCAAACGATTCCAGACCCCAAGAATATGAGGGGGGAGGATTTTCCAAAATTTTCCAATTATGAATGCGTTTTTTAACAAATAAAAACCACCCCTCTTATTAAATCACCCACTATTAGCTAAAATTGACAAAAAATGTTAGCGTCACCGAAAAGCTCGCACCGAATGGGCCATTTCATTTGGGCCCCCTCGACGATTACAATTCTTTCGCGCCAATCGCGACTAGAATCGTTAAAATAATTTAATGATGAAAATTTGTATTTAAATTTAATCAAATGCAAAATTCCAATTCCTCGTTTGTACCTAAAGAAGCCAAGGACACATAATAAAAATAAACTTGAAGCAACTGCATCTGTTTTAAAAATTAGAAGTCAAAAACACCAACTGTAATTTGTAAACAAAATTTGATGTTAAAAGTTACTCCAATTTGCATAAATTAAAATCAAGTTCAAATAATTTTCCGAACTGAAAAATTGAATTCTTGATTTCTTCCTCATGGCACACAGAACAATAAATTATTATTTTAGACATTCCAAGTTGTGATTGAAAATAAAATGATTTAATTGAATCAATATCATTGTGTAGCACGTTCATATTTTTATTATTTTTAAATCTTTATGTTACTCATAATCATAACTTTCTCTATTATGCAAGTTTGTTGTAGCCGCATTTGTATTTAGCACATTCAATTCCGTTACTCAAGTGAAACCTGGATGGGGAGTGCATCAGAGTGCATCGAGCAAGAAGTTTTTGCTAGGTGCAAATTTTTGCATGGGCAATAATTTCCTCGAATGGTACTCTATAATCTTGACATTCACTTCTATTTTCATACGTTTCTCAGTGTCATGCGGTTTTCTTTAAAAGTATCCATAGCCAAATATGGTACGAAGGTGACGTAAGTCTAATAGTGGGTTCTTGTTTAGGCGTTTTGACCCGATTTATAATAAAACCACCATACGTTATTTTTTTCACCCTTTGTCGTTCCCTAATAAAGTCCTCGACTGAAATTTTTCTTGTAACTTGCAACACAAGTGCAGTAATTAATATAATTGTGTCCTTTTTGATTTTCCCATCCTTATAAGGAGCTCATTGTAGGTATTGTGTTAATTTTGTAAAAATTGTAAAAACTAGAAAATCCTCTTTTTGACTCCGACCTTGTGTTTGGAACTTGTTCGGTAAATTAAAAACAAAATTAATAGAAATAGATTGCGCACCTAATATATTTGGGATTTATGCGATAGAGTTGGTGAAAAATTATTTAACTGCTAAAATATTGAATAAAACCAACACTATTTTGTGTATCGTATAAGCAAGGATTTGCATATTAAATATTTATTATGAATTTATTCACGTTTATTTTTAAATTTCTATTTCTAATGGAGAGCCGCTTGAAAATTTTAAGTTTTATGTAATTTGGCACACCAAATCAATACAATTTCCGTTGAAAGCTTAACAAATCGTATTGTGTGGTTTTTGGATTAAAATAATCTTAAAAAAATAGGATGATCACAAAAACAACTTTCATAAAAACATACATAATTTTACATTTTTAATGACTTAAATAACGATTATTTCCACAAAAATGAACCTATTTGAGTTTTTCTTGATTCATTTGAAAGAAAATTCTTCCAGCTATAAAATTGTGTTTATTTAATTTTTTACTTGGGCTTGCAGATTTTAAGTTGTTGGTCATGAAATGAAAATGATAGTAAATATTTATTGTAAGACACCTGCTAAAATATGCCCAAAATAGAGCAAATTTTAAATTACCGGCAGTCTTTCCGTTGCGAAGTCAACCACAAAAACATTTTCTATTTCTATCTTCTTTATTCGATCCTAAAATTCTCTGACGGATTCATCCCTAAGTTTTTCACGTAGTTTTTCACCTATAACTCGATTAATTTCAGGTTTACCGAAAAAATCTCATCAGATCAAAATTGAAGAGTATAAAATTCCTTACAAAACGGTGAATTTTCAAAATTTTCTTACGTCGTTGTATTCCTGAAATAAAAATCATTTCTAAAATGCCGAAATGTTTTATTGTAAAAATTGAAATTGGAAAATTCGAATAAAATTTGAAATATTTATTTTGTAGATAATTTTGTTCTCTTCAATTTTGGTCCGATGATAATTTAACTTAAAGTGAAATTAAGGAAGTTATAATTTAAAAACCAATCACGTTAGAGGAATCAAAAATACCAATTAGAGGAGAAGTCGACGGAATTTTAGAGGGGGGAGGTCTACCAAATTTTAGTTTTCCCACATTTTTTGCTAGCTAAAAATGTTCTTTATCTGGGAACTAGTAAAAAAACGATTAATTTGGTTCTAAAGATTGAATTACTTAACAGATTTGAGCTTTTCTTGATTCGTTTAATAGAAAATTCAAGTTACAAAAATATTGATTAAATTTTTTGATTGGATGTGAAGTTTTTTGAGTTATTTGTCTTCAATTCCAAATAATTGTAAATATTATTAGGATATTTTAGAATATCGGCAGAATTTAACAAATTTTAAATTGCAATCTTTCAATTGCGAAAACAAAGTTATATTAACATTTTTATTTCTGTTCTCTTCATTTTTGTTCTCTTTAACTCTTCAGAAGTTTCAGCATTATTTTTTAATCCTTCGTAAAGAAACAATTAAATTGGTTTTTAAAATATTGGATGCTAATTTTCATCTTGGATTACTTAAATGCTAATAACTTTCTCAAAAGTTAACTGATTTTAGGTTGTCTTGATTTATTTCAAAGGGAAATTCTTCAAGCTAGAAAATTGATTTGATTTGATTTTTGAGTTATGGAACATCAAATGTAACATTACATTTATTTCGTAAGATTTTGGATCGAAATTTGCATTTTGAAATGCACTGAAATGCTCATAACTTCCACAAAAATTAATCAATTTTTGCTTTTCTTAATTCGTTCAAGAGAAAATTCTTCAATCTACAAAATTGAATATTAAATTAATTTTTTTTGTTAAATTGTAAATAATATTGGTAAGAAATTATAAAATATGCGCCACACTGAGAAAATTGTGTAGACATCGGTTACATCATGTACTATCTTCTTCATTACAGTTTTAGCATTACTTTTATTAGTCACTGAAGAAATGATTAATTGGTTTTCAAAATCTTGAATTGCTAATTTGCATGTTGAATCACTCAAATACTAATAACTTCCACAAAAGTTAATATATTTTAATTTTTCTTGATTCGTTTAAAATAAAATTCTTCAACCTACAAAATTATACTGATTCAATTTTTTGATTAGACTTTCAGTTTTTGAGTTATTGATCATCACATCAAAAGAATCATAAATTGTGCAAAATTTTGAAAATTATAAATTATTCAGTCTTTCAGCTGAGAAGGCAAAATTAAAAACATTTGCTAACTCTATTTTCTTGATTGTATCAAGAGTTCCAACATTATTTTTTAATCGTCGTCAAGTCAAGATTAATTTATGTTAGTCAGATTTTGGATGTTATTTTGCATCTGAAATTACTTAAATACTCATAATTCCCAAAAAAGTGAACCGATTTCAGTTTTTCTTAATTATTTTAAAAGGAAATTCGGTTACTGTGCAGTTGTTATGACAGCTCGAAACAAAATTTCTTCTGCTACACACTAAAGAACACACTTATTTTAGCATATTGTAAAAGTAAAACATATGAATCGGGTCCAAATGACCAAAATATTCGAATTTGAAAAGTACGGAAAAGTAGCATAAATCATGCAGTAGACCCCGGTGATGCCACATTCATCGGCCGGCCGGCGCATTTTGTTGACGGTACGTGCACTGGGATATACTCTTACACTTAGAAAATTTCGCACCGGCAGATGCAGCTCGACACTCCTACATGTAACATCGCTTATTTTTTGTTTTTACGCGATTTTTTGGGGGTGAAACGTAATAGTATACTGCCCCATACCGCAACTATACTTTTTAATGCTATTTCGAGGGTCTCTCACATCCCGGTTGCATAGATCCCGGTGTTCTTGATCGGTGGCGCTTCTCGTATGTTTAGCCTAGTAACCAGAGTCAAATCCGCTCTGGAGGGGTGCAGAGCGGAGCGGAGCGGAGCGGCGCCCCGGAAGAGTAGGATTTGACGATGGCTGACCCTCCCTTTCGAATGCACACCCTTAAAAATGGAAGGCAAAAAAAATTTAATTTTTTCACTTTTTAGGCAATACACGAGTTATTTTCCATTTTTTTGATTATATTTATTACTAATATCTACTAATCACACCCCCATCTATCCGAATTTCAAAGAAAAATTCAAATCGGACCGAAAAAATTTCACTCCATTTCAAGGGACTGTAACCGGATATATGTGCAGACCCCGGGTTCGACCGGCTACATGAATTTACTTTTCCCTTCTTTTCAAAAGTCGATTTTGGGGTTGTTTTTACTCCGTTCAGCCTTTTTATTGTTTTATTAGACAAATATAAGCCTGTTCTTTAGTGTGTAGCTGAAGAAATTTTTTTTCAGCCTGTCAGAGTAACGGCACAGTCGCCGAAAATTCTTCAAGCCACATAATTTCACTAGCTAAATTTTTTGATTAAGCTTATAGTTTTTGAGTTATTGTACATCATATCAAAATTTATGTTTTATAAACTCGTCATTTCCACAAAAGCTTTCCTCGATTCCTTTAAAAGAAAATTGTTTGCGAACTTGTAGGTTTTGAGTTATTGATCATCAAATTGAAACAATCGAAAATATTTATTATAACATTTTAAAATGTGCGCAAAATTTAACAAAATTAAAATTGTTTGCAGTTTTGAAGGCAAATGTAAAAACATGAAATTCATTTATTCCCATCCCTATTTCTATTCCCCACATCAATGACTATAAAATTTTCTTGAAGTAATTCCATACTGCCATTTCACATGGACCAATATAAGATTATCTTCAGAAACATTTTCTTCCTCTGAAAAAGAAATTTATTTTGAAAACCTTTTAAAAATTAAAACAAAAATCTGTGCAATATTATTTAAAAGTTTGAGCAAAAAGCGCCTCAGGCGATTTAACAAAATGTATCTCATTTTTTACATTAAAACTGTTTAAGGACCGCAGGTGTTCGTAAATCTACCACTGGTCACATGACTTGTCTTTAACCATTTCACCAACTTCCAAAAAAGGTAAAGAAGCCAAATCGAAATATTTGTAAAAATTTTTAACATTTATAAAAAACCATAAAAACTACTCAAGTTATTTATCTATTTGGTTGATTTTATACCGTGAGACCACCCATAAATCCATAAAGAAATAACAATAAATTAGAGAAAAATACGAATTGCGGTTTCTGAGGTATTATATTATTATCGTCTCAGATCTCTTTATTCGTAATTAGAAATTATTCCATCTAAAAATTAATTGGTTTTTGTGAAAATTGAAGTTGAAAACGCTTAGTAAATAGCGCCGCAGTCGATTTTGTGCAAAACTGTATCCTATTCTTTACAATAAAACGGCTCAAGGACCTTAGAGAGGTTGGAAAACAAAATTAATATATAATCTTTTGGGGTTGTAAAGCCTTTATATACAGTTCGTGAGTTCTTTGACTCAAGTACTTGTCTTACAGCTAATTATGAAAAAAAAATGAAAATGTTTCTAAAAATTATGAAGAGCTAATGTATGGCGTGGAAAGCTATTTTGCAAGGAAATTAAACAATTTTTTTCAATGGTTTAGAAAAGGAGATTACGTCGTAAAATAAAAATTTTTGTATTATAACATTTTTACCAAACTTATTGATTTTGATGGTGTGGTGAATTTTAAATTAAGAAAACTGGGACAAACAGAAACATTATAAAAAAGATAAATTGGTGTCCAATAGTCCAATATATATTTTTTCTTGCTGATATTTGGTACCGTTGTAATCAATTTAAAGTTTCCAAGTAGGCTGCTGGAAAAGTTTCTGGAAACGATGTGATAAAACGCATATAAAACTTGGTAAAAGACTTTATAGCTTTTCGAAGTATTTGCCTTTGATATTAATACACTTTTGTATACGTTGGGACCAATATGCAAAACATTTTTTCCACTCTGAAGCTGATACCTCAGAAAGCAGTGTTTGAAATGTTTCAACAGCTGCTTCAGGCGACGAAAAACGCTCACCACCCATTTTATTTTTGATATTTGGGAAAAAACAGAAGTCATTAGGTGACAAATCAGGTGAATACGGGCAATGGGTCATTAAATCAACATTTTTACTGGATAGGAAGTCAACGGTTTGATGCGCTGTGTGAGAGCTTGCATTGTCATGGTGCAGAACAATTCGCCGAGTTTGATTGTGTCTTCTTGTTTTCTCAATGGCTTCCGGTTAACAAATTTTAGTATACCAATCAGCGTTCACGGTTCTTCGATCTAAAGGTATGATTGCCATATGTCCAGTAACACTAAAGAAACAAACGATCATTTGCTTTGCAGCCCTACATGAACGGACAACTTTTGTCGGTTTAGGCTCATTTTGAAATACCCAAACGGTGAACTGATGTTTTTTTCGGGTTCATCACCAGTAACGATGTGTAGACCAAATTTGAAAGACCTCGGTTGAATGAGCATTTGTTTGCACCATTTGGTACGACTTTGTCATTGAGCTTCTGTCAAATTGTGTGGGATCCAACGACTACAAAGCTTCCGTACATCTAAATGATCATGCAAAATCGTGTGTATTGCTTTCATGTCAATGCCTAAGGATGCTTGAATCTTTCGGTATGTCACTTGCCGATTTCGCTCAATCATTTCACATACATCATTAAAATTAATTGAAACAACAGACGTTGCTGGACGACCTTCCAGAAATTCGTCACTGGGACTGGTGTATCCACGCTGTAACCAACTATAAACAGTACTCTTGGATGTTGCCTCTTTTCCGGAAGCCAAAACAAGCCGATCGATGGATTGTTTCGGCTTTAGACCACATTTAAAATCGTTAAAAATCTTCTTCTTCTTCTTCTATTAGGGCTTAGCCCTGTTGGTTAATCATGTTCTGCTCTCTTGGGATTCGGACGTCCAGCTGTCTTTCCATCTTTTTGGGGGCCTTCCGGGGGGTCTCTTGGATCTAGGTCTTTGTGTCATGGCAATCTTTGCGATTCGTTTGTCGTCAATTCTGTTGACGTGGTCTCTCCAGAACCTTCTCCTTGCTCTAGTCCATCTGACAACGTCCTGGATTTTACATTTTTCGCGCGTCACTCCCGCTATCGATCTCAACGTTCTCATTTCTGTACTTCTCATTATTTGCTTGGTTCTTGATGTTGCGGCTCTTGTCTCGGCCGCGTATGTCAGGACTGGTCGCACGCATGTTTTGTATATTCTTGCCTTGTTCTCAATTGACATGTGTTTGTTGGACCATATAATATTACGTAAGCAGCCTGAGATCATGGCTGATTTTGACGCTTGCGTGCGCACCTCCGATATGGTATTTCGGTCATTAGTTCTACACCACGACCAGTTCGACCATCAGTTTGCAGCGTATGGGATATTTCGCGATCACCATAGATGTAGTTTTTTGGGTTGATATCTTCATATTGAACGCTTTTGATAAGTTATTGAGTCTAAACAGGAGTCGCTGTAGGTCGTCCTCATTTTCGGCTGTCAGGGCCACGTCATCCGCATAGCACACCATCTGGATTCTACTGCCCCCTATCTCATAGCCAATGTTAGTGTCTCTGATTCCCCGGATTATTTGTTCCATAATCAAGTTGAACAGTGTGGGGCTCAGGCTATCCCCCTGCCTGATTCCAGTTTTAGTTGGGATCTCTTCTGTGAGCGAACCTGCTATTTTGATTCTGGTTCTAGTATTAGTGTTCAATTCCTTGATTATTTTAATTATCTTTCTGCTAATGTTGTTATTATCTAGGGTTGTTAGCACGTCGTTGAGTCTTACTCTGTCGAAGGCTTGTGTGAAATCGACAAAACAAAGGTATAGCGGCTTGTCATATTCAATCGATCCCTCTATTAGTTGTCGTATTATGAATATTCCGTCGATAGTCGATCTATTTTGGCGAAAACCTTGTTGTTCGTCGCTTATTCCGGTCGAATCAATGATTTTCTGGGAGAGGATCTTTGTGAATAATTTTGATATACTGCTCAGTAGGGTTATGCCCCTGTAATTTTTTGGGTCGTTTTTTGATCCCTTCTTGAATATAGGTATCGTATCGGATGATATTATCCTTTGGAATAGCATTGTTATCTCTTTTGATAGTTCGGTACCTCCGTATTTAATCATCTCGTTGGTGATATGATCCATTCCTGGCGATTTTCGGTTTTTTATTTTTTTTTATTGCTTCGTCCACCTCGCTTTGCGTTACGATCACCTCTTTGCTCAGATTCCCTCCCTCCACATCTGGTGTCGCTACGTTGTCTTGTGGTGTGCCATCCGTCGTCTCGTAGAGCACTTGGAAATGGTTGATCCATTCGTCTTTCGTGATATTTGTGAGCAGTGTGCATTCCGTTACCGGTCTTTTTGCGCTACGGATCATTTGCCAGATTCTCTTTTGGCCGCCATTCATATCGTGTTCCATGTCTGCTGAGAATTTCGCCCAGTATTCTCGTTTCAACATTGTTATTTGGTTGTTTATTGTGTTTCTAATGGCTTTATATCTTATATATTCCTCAGGTTAAAAATCATGGCCCGAAAAGTTTCACATCAAAGTTCCATTTTTCGCACAATTACTTCGTTTAAAATGCTGGGTAAACAAAACTTGTCCACTTCAGTACGAACTGTCAACTGAATTATTAAGTTAAAAATGTGGAATTTTACGAATATGACAGTTAAAAACAATTAATTGACACCATTAGAACTACTAAATTCCGAAAACTTCTTCATATTGAACTTCTTGTGGACTTGGAGCTTAGTGATGTATCAAATGCCGAATTAATAAAATAATGAAGAGAGCTTTTTAAATTGTGCTTGATGTGGAAAACAGCACATTAAATAGTTATCAATATATTTAAGTTGGTTTTTCTTATTCATAATTCAATAATAAACTTCTAAATAAAACATCGGTTACCGTTTCCCGTTTAATAATATCGATGTGGTCTCAATTATCATCGAAGATATCATCGTATCAATTTTTACGCGAAAATATCAGCACCGATGCGTAGATAATTTTATAAACCAACCACATTTTGTATGCTCCGTATTTCCCCATGATAATCCAGCAGTCCCAATTTCGCTTCTTCTGCAATTGAGCAGATCAGTGATGTTTGAGTAAAATCTATATTAAGATTGTTTGCGTATTCTATTCTTGTCTCAACTCCCAATTGATGTGACACATTTTGTAGTTGAATATAACAAAATAAAATAACGAAAATGTAACCTCTAATTTTGTTTCGAACTTGAAGCATTGCCAACATTTATGATTCACTAAAATATATTTTAGGTATCATTCAGGTGCTTATACTCTTAAAAGTAATCTGATACACTTTCCATCTAATTACTACCCGTCTTCTTCTTGTCTGAGACATTTAATTTCCTTTTCAATTAGGAATGGCTTCTTGTTTGAATGGAGCAATTATAATTTTCTACCACTCCACCCCGTCTTGGTGTCTCTCATTTTTAAGTTTTTTTTTGCTAGTGTTGATAATTAGTTTTAGAATGTGTAAAACATAATCATAAAGGGACAATGGCTTGGATAACCTACTAAGCTAATTTGATAAATTGAAACAGGAAGACGATGGCACACCTTTAATGGTGCAATATTATGATCGATTAATTTTATGTTTGACGCATCGTATCGGGAAAAAGTGAAGAACGACAGAGACAAAAGTAGTTTTTTGTACCGTAAATTATTTTTATGTTAGTTTTTACCCCAGGTAATTTAGTTTTTACGACTTGTCCTACAATAAAGCCATTCACATGGGACAAGACTTTCGGGCCTCATTAAAAATTTAACAAATTAAGTGTAATTAGTCACAAAGCATACATGAAAATATTATAGACGACTTACTATCTGACGGACTGCGCGACGTTTCTAATTTTGTATTATTTTTTTCAGGATACTTGTGGGTGCTCCAAAAGAACAGGACAATTACAGTGGGATAAAGAAAGGAGGAGTGGTCTACAAATGCAATACAGAATACGACGAATCTTGCGAACAAATTCGGTTTCATCAAAACACAAGTAAATATTTCTTTTGTTTTTGTTATTTCACCTACTAACAGGGTTAACACTTCTAATTGTAAGCTCCTAGTAATCGAAAGTACGGGATTCTTCTCACTTGTAAGTATTCTTTAGAATAGCAGCTAATTTTGTTTTGTTTTTCCAAGAAAATTATATGACGAACGTCTCTGACCTGTTCATGAGCGCATTGTATGTAGATTTCCGCACGCTTTACTCTATATATAGAGATATATTTTATTACGCCGATTTTGTAATATCGTAAAACTGTTTTCCTTTTTCGAATCGTTGCTTTATTCGAATTTCAATTTTTATTTATGCAAATTTTAAAGACTTCAAGATTTATATCGTCGAGCAAAAGAAGGAACAACACGAATTATTTGTATTGTCTCCAAAGATGTTATCTGGTACAGCACTTCCTATCTTTAAGATCTAATAACGTGGTTATGAATAATTTGATTTCATCGGATGGTCTGAGGATGGTCTCGACAGATTATTTTTCGCTCCCGTTTATTCTGAGTTAATCAAGCGTTTGGGATGATTTTCTTGCGCAGGCAAAATACAACTTAATTAAATCGATTAAAATTCAAAGTTTACCGATAAACAGATTTATCGACCCTGTTAATTAAGCTGTGCACGTGTGGTCTTTTCAATGAAAGTGAATGGTATTATTTTATTGTGTTTGCATTAAAGTAGTTTGCATAATCGAGTTATAAATAATCAAGTATTTTGTCCTTTATTTAGAAATCATGTAAATGGAGCTTTAGTTCAGGGACGGACTGGTTATGTAGAATGCAGCGGAAAACTCTCCTCTCTATTGTTCTTTTGATGGCCATTTTCATTCTATTCTTTTAAATTTTCATGAAAAATATGATTAATTAAGTGGAAAAGTTTCCGAACTCTAGTACAACGGTGGGCAACCTCCAGCCCGCGGGCCAACTCCGGTCCGCGTAAAGTTCTAATCCGGCCCGCGAGATCTTTAGAAGAAATAATAAATAAATATTTTCAAAAACAAAAATTTTAAAGAAAAGGATTAGGTTAGTACCTAACATAATAGTTCAGTCAAATTAGAAAAAATAGAAAAAATAATCGGTAAAAAGCTATAAATTGGTGGATGCCTTTACCTTGGCATACTATTGAACATACTAAAAGTCCTGATGTCTATATGCACGGCTCGATCCGCCATCTTGGAAAAAAGGTGCTCCAAGTCAGGGTATTTCTTATATCTCGGTAATCGTTGATCCTATCGCATTTAAGGTTATAATAAAAAATAAAGCTCATTAAATTCTCTATAAAAAAGGTTCAATACATTTTTTTCATATGTTCAATAGTTTCTTTGTAATACATCAGTGAATACGTAAATAATTTTTACTTTCTGAACCCCTAGGTAAGGAAAGTATTGTTATCAGGCAAAATTTGACCCCCCAATTATTTTACAGATGTTAACGTTTTGAGGTCCCCATAATCCATTTTTATCATTTTTGGAAGGATGTCTGTATGTATGTGTGTGTGTATGTACGTATGTGAACACGATAGCGTCTAAACGAAGCAAGCAAATCGTTCCAAATTTTGCATATAAGCTTTTTCCTGTCGTAGGACGAAGCCAGATGAAAATAAATTAAATCGTGTAACGGGAAAGGAGGGTTTACCTGGAGCTATTACGACATTATGCGTCATAACTTCGAAACGAAATTAAATATGTAAAAATATTAATAAGAAAAAATTACCGCTATAGAATTTCCTACATTTTTTGTTCTACAAGTTTTTCTCTAAAATATACAGGGCGTTTCAAAAAATTTTGTATTTGTAAAAAAATGTTGTATTTGTAAATAAAATAGTAAAACGCATTCTACTAATGAAAATAAGATGAAAAGTTTCTAATAACATGGGTCCAAAAATGCTTCGTTTGCAAGATTTTCTAACGTGTACAAGTTATATTCTATAATTAAAGTGCTCACACTAGATAAATACTTCCTTTATCTAGTGTTACTGAATTTGCCGTGACAGTCCACTGGACCGACTTTCAACCGACCGACTCAGCTTGAACCGACCGACTTTCAACCGACCGACTTTCAACCGACCGACTTTCGATTATTCGATTATTTGTCACATCATATAGTTTCATTTTACAGCCATGACAACTGTGAGGTGTCTAGGAATCCTTCGGGAAACCTGGCCTCAATCGTTTATCTATCTTATTAAGCAATATAGTGAGTTTTTGGTTAAAGCGTCGTTGGGGGGGGGGGAGTTCTGACCTTGGCAGATCCATAACTCTGTTGGTTTGGTTGCCGTGGAAACGCATTAAAATGCATCAATTGCAAAAATAGAAGTAGTTTTAGTTAAGTGTTAGAATTCAATAAAAATCAAGTTTGTAATAAATTTTAATTAATAAATGAAATCAAAGTTTTAAGTGTTTTTTAAAAAATTAAATTGGGTAAACCCAATCATAGATTTCAGAGTACAGCCCAGACATAAAAATCTGATGTGGCCATCGCATAACTTTCTGAACAGACGCAAATTTTTATATTATATTTTTAAATAAAATGGTTACATAATTTCAACAGTAAATCGATGAAAAATTTCATATTTTGCCAAAATAGGAAGAAAAAAACTTTTGAATGCCTATATCTTGCAAACGAAGCATTTTTGGACCCATGTTATTAGAAACTTTTCATCTTATTTTCATTAGTAGAATGCGTTTTACTATTTTATTTACAAATACAAAATTTTTTTACAAATACAAATTTTTTTGAAACGCCCTGTATATTTTAGAGAAAAACTTGTAGGACAAAAAATGTAGGAAATTCTATAGCGGTAATTTTTTCTTATTAATATTTTTACATATTTAATTTCGTTTCGAAGTTATGACGCATAATGTCATAATAGCTCCAGGTAAACCCCCTTTCGCGTTACACGATTTAAATTATTTTCATCTGGCTTCGTCCTACGACAGGAAAAAGCTTATATGCAAAATTTGGAACGATTTGCTTGCTTCGTTTAGACGCTATCGTGTTCACATACGTACATACACACACACATACATACAGACATCCTTCCAAAAATGATAAAAATGGATTATGGGGACCTCAAAACGTGAACATCTGTAAAATAATTGGGGGGTCAAATTTTGCCTGATAACAATACTTTCCTTACGTAGGGGTTCGGAAAGTAAAAGTTAATTACGTATTCACTGATGTATTACAAAGAAACTATTAAACATATGAAAAAAATGTATGGAACCTTTTTTATAGAGAATTTAATGAGCTTTATTTTTTATTATAACCTTAAATACGATAGGATCAACGATTACCGAGATATAAGAAATAACCTGACTTGGAGCACCTTTTTTCCAAGATGGCGGATCGAGCCGTGCATATAGACATCAGGACTTTTAGTATGTTCAATAGTATGCCAAGGTAAAGGCATCCACCAATTTATAGCTTTTTACCAGTTATTTTTTCTATTCGCTATATTTTAATCTAATTTTACTGAACTATAAGGAAAAAGGAGAGATCTACAGTTTAATTTTCGATATAATTCGTCTTATTTAAATTAAATTAAAAAGTATTGTAAAAAGTAAATTGAAAAGTACACTAGACCCTCCATGTACGCGAGTTCGATGTACGCGAATTCAGAATAACGCGAATTAGATTTTGATACCTGAATTTTTTATACGCGAAGCAAAATTCCCTTTAACGCGAATTAAGTTTTCGCGTATTATTAAAATAACTATGTGGCACAGTCGGCCTACCGGCCGCCTTTAGCCATCTAGACCGTGTCGGATGTGGTTGTTCGGCCTTCGGCCTCACTACAAGGTTCTAAAGTAGCCTATGTTTTTCGTAACGTTGTAAATATCGTAACTTCTACACCAAATTTGGTTAAAATTGGTCAAATAGAAACGTAAAGCACGTGCACGCGTATTTGCATTGTCGATCGGTTGACAGCTTGACAGCATTCATTATTGTTTTTTAAGTTGATTTTGAGTAGCCTGCCTTCCTTTAAGGAATCTCGATAATCCATTCATGCGCGTCCCACAGGGCAGGTTACTCAAAATCAACTTTCCTTTGCGAATTTTTTTCATTGTAATTTGTTATAAATGATAAGAGAAATAAATATAGTACTTAATTAACTTTGTTATAAATATTATTGTTTTTATATTTTCTGAAAAAAATACAAGTAACAAAAATGTGTCCATTAACTATACTAGGGCCCGCGGACGAAACGTAAATATTATTCTGGCCCCTGTTATACAAAAGGTTGCCCACCCCTGCTCTAGTAGTTCTAGTGTTGTCAATTGTTTTTAACCGTCTTGGTCATAAGATTTCATATTTTTAATTTGTATTTCCATCATTCCATCCATCGGCTTGTTTTGGCTTTCGGAAATGAAGCACCATCCAAGGTTAATGTTTATAGCTGGTTTTCCGAATTTCAGTGTGGAAGCATCACTTTCAGTGACGAATTTCGCGCAGGTCGTCCAATGTTAATGCTGTATATGAAATGATTGAGAGAAATCGGCGAGAGATTTGAACATCCTTAGACATTGACATGAAAGCAACACACACGATTTTGCATGATCATTTAGACGTACGGAAGCTTTGCAGTTGTTGGATCCCACACAATTTGACAGAAGCTCAATAACAAAGTCGTGCCAAATAGTGCAAACAAATGCTGAAGAAATTCAACCGAGGTCTCAAATTTGGTCTACAATATCGTTACTGGTGATGAAACTTGGATTTATTCATATGAACCCAAAAATAAACAACAGTCCACCGTTTGGGAATTTCAAAATGAGTCTAACTGACAAAAGTTGTCTGTTCACGTAGTGCTGCAAAGCAAATGATCGCTTGTTTCTTTAGTGTTACTGGACATGTGACAACCATACCTTTAGAAGATTGGTATACCACAATTTGTTAGCCGGAAGCCATTGAGAAAACAAGAAGAAACAAGCAAAATCAGCGAATTATTCTGCATCATGACAATGCAAGCTCTCACACAGCGCATCAAACCCGTGCAGTAAAAATGTTGATTTAATGACCCATTGCCTGTATTCACCTGAAATGTCACCTAATGTCTTCGTTTTGTTCCCAAATATCAAAAATAAAATGCGTGGTGAGCGTTTTTCGTCGCCGAAACAGCGGTTGCAACATTTCAAACACTGCTTTCTGAGATATCAGCTTCAGAGTGGGAAAATGTTTTGCAAATTGGTTCCAACGTATGTAAAAGTGTATAAATATCAAAAGCGAGTACTTCGAAAAGCAATAAAGTCGTTTACTAAATTTTATATGTGTGTCTTATCATAATTATCGTTTCCAGAAAATTTTCCAGCAACCTACGTACTAGAAAACCTCTAATTTTGCCCGATCAATATTTTACTTTGAATTTTTTTAATCAATAACCAGAGCAAACGGTCTTGCTGCTCTATAATTATGGCGGTAATCAAAAGAAAATATTCAGATTGAGAGAATTGTGTTATTGACCGGATCCGGCTAGCGTTCCTACTAGCCTAAACATATCCGGAAATTTCCTTACATGCTTGAAATTTAACTGTGAAAAAATCGTCTGCGGGCATCCCAATTAAAGCGAGAAAATTCGTCTGAGCCGAAACATGCAGTAGAACCCCGATTATCCGGGACTTGATCATCTAATCTTCTTGAAACAATCTTCCATGTGATTCGAGACATCAATATATAGTCCCTACCGATAAAAATGCACTCCTGTCGACCGAAGGGGTCGGAAATGTTATTTTTCAGATACATTAGATTCTTTTCTGAAAAGAAGATGATGCGGATTCAATTTTCGCTTTGCACTGTTTTTAAGATTTTTCTTTTGATCACCTGAAGGGCATAAGGATATAAATTTTTCCTCTATACCATTTATGCGTTACGAGAATATTTACTGAAATATTCTCAACATGTCATCACTAAATGTCAACTGATTTACTTATTGTTTGTACTATGCAGATTGTAAATATTCATAGAAATAAAAAAATATATCTATATGCGTAACTGGAGGGTATTCCATACCCCCAAACCCCCCGGTCTCTAAGACGATGGTTTACAGGTAGGCACTTTCTGTATTATTCTTCTTCTTCCATGGCTCGACAACCCTTCTGACCGTTCTTGAAAATCTTCAAATTCCATTTAACAAGTTGGATCAACCTCTGGCTTACATTTAATCGGTTTCTCCATAGTAATTTGCGCGTTTTTGCTTTCTCTATTACCTTCCTCTCGACGTTCTCTCGCATTCCATTGCTCTAATAGTCTTTAGATCTCTGTATACATCATCCATCTATATTATGTTGCTCTATAGATCTTCCTCTTCCTCTCTCGCCCATTGGTCCCCACTCCATCATCAATCTAATCGCTCATCCATGCCATTCTCAGCGCCTTAATGTGCTTTCTCTTCTATCTTTACTGGCGATAATATCGCTTATCCTATTTCCAAAATTTCGTCATTCGTTTCAACGGGAGGATAAATCCCAATAAAACATGTTTTAAAATGCACTTATTATATTATTTGTATGGTCTCTTGCTACAATTTTTCGTGAGTCGATGCAATCGTCAAGATTTCCTTCCAACATTTTCTACCCTGGGCATTTGTCTTCCATTCAATCACTCCCATCGCATTCAGATCGTTCGTCAACTGGTCCTATCTCACTCTCGCCTTTCCCCGTGTTCCGTGTTCCATCGTCGTTGGGTTTCCATAATTTTATACTTTTAACTATGTTGATATCACTTTGTCTCAGTATTATGTGCTCTAATCATTCGATTCGCTGAGATTTGACATACCTAACTATGTACATCTTCGTCTTTCATCTCTCTTTCTATTTCATGATTCATTAGTGGTTCTTGTTCGTCTGTTTCATCCTTTTTTTGGCCTAGCATAGTACGGTAGACTTTTCTCTCAAACGCACTTTAAATTTTCTCCGCTTTAAATAATATCATAATATTAACATTTTGTAAATTTTCACCTTAGTTTGTTTCTTTAGCCTCTTGTCATCAAGTAGTTGTTTGTTTGAATGGTACGCTCTGTTTCCAGATTGTATTCTTCTTTTCTTTTACCACCATTATCTATATTTTCTTCGTTTTTTTCTCAGATAGTTGAGACAGCCCACCTCCTCAAAATTGTTTCCAATTATGCTCCATTAAACCCATGTTTCTTGCTTCCCTTTCCATTTTCTCAACATTTTTGATATTCTTTTGTGTGTTCTTGACGTGAAGGGATCTTAGGGGGGGGGTTATTTAGATACAATAAATTATGTAGTCGAAAAGTTAAAATTGAATTTTTGAGTTATGCACGAATACCTCAGCGACTATTGAGGCCCTAACGTCAGCAATGGAAGTTTATTGAAACTCAAAGGTTTGACACCAATCTTCCTAAAAAATTAGATTTGGGGTAGCGATATACACCTAATTATAATTGCCCTAAAATATTTTTTTACATAATTTTTTTCTGAAATATTTTAATGGGATTTCAAAATTAGATAAACCAGGAAGTAAATTTAAAATAATAAGTATTTGAAATACTTGATATACATAATATGTATATTTAAAATAGAAACGTTTTGAAATAGCCTTTTAAAACACTCTTTGGAATTTGTTAGAAATCCCATGGAATTTCTTGAAAACCCCAGGAATTATTTAGAAATCCCTGAAAATCGTCGGAATTCCTGGGAAATCTATGAAAATTATCACTGTTAATCGGAATATTGGATAATATCCTGAATATCCTCATTAACAGTGATAGCATTTAAGTATAATATATTCACTTTTTTTAAATTGAAGATTTGCCCCCCATGGCGCAACTTGGGGTAGCTAAGGGAGGGCTGTAGGCCAGCTCGGCAAATGGTCAGATATTTAATCCGGGTCCAAATTTTCTACCTGGAAATACATAGACCAACTCGGCAAAGTAATAAATTTTGGCTTGGCCAGAACTGCGAGCATCAAAAAAACCTACCCTCCGATGCTCCGCATCTCCGGGCGGTTTTTCGTGCTCCGAGCCGCTACGCGGCGGGCGCTAAACATACGAGAGGCGCGACAGATCAAGGAAACCGGGATAAATGCAACCGGGATGTGAGAGACCCTCGAAATAGCATTATTCAGCGCGTTTGCCGAGCTGACCGAAAATTAAAACGGCCTCTGGTTTTCATTTGCCCAGTTGACCGGTAGGATTCACCTATCCCTTGTACCTTTTGCCGAGTTGACCTACTCCCTAAGGGAGACCTAGCTCCTCCAATATCAAAAGTATCAACCCCCAGAAAACCAGCTGGCTGCGATGATTTGATTAACTACATTACGAAAAAGAAAAAATTCGTGTAATTACAAAAGGAAACTTGAGAATTAAGATTTAATTCTGTTTTTTTACCAAAAAAAATTTTTTCGCTCCGTAAAAGTACTAGACAATTTTTTCTTTCGAGTCTTACGCAGAGTTTCATTTACTTGAAATCTTAACCAATAGAATTTTGTAGTACCATGCATAAAAACAGAATAAATTTTGAACTTCTAAATCCTGAAAAATATCCGTTAAAAGGAGTAAAAAATGATAAATTTTGAAATTCCACAATTAGGTCCCCATTAGGGCTAGAAAGTTGTTGTTTATGAAGATTTACAAAGAAATTAGTCTATTTTCAGTCAGTTATAATAAAAAAATTCTACATTATAAAGAAAACGTTAAGTCTTAGGGTAAAAATCGAAAAAGAGAAATTTTTAACCCACTCAAAATATTGGACGTACTTGCGTCTCTGGCTAAAGGGGCAACAGCGGGGTGCTTAAAATTCAGCACTAAGTAAGTACAATTTTTTTGGTGCTAGTCCACCCCTGGACTTTATAAACATTAAAATTTATAGCTGATTGTTACTTCGAACTAGGATTTTTAAAAGGGGAAATCAGAAATGAGGAGCAGAAAGTCGCCGATTTCGTTTAATTTATTTCTTTTTTGTTGGATTCCTAAACATCATTCTTTCAATATAAGTCTCCATTGTTAAGGTTTCGACAAATTGAGACAGTTGTTACTGATTGTACTCACATCAATAGGTCAATAACGTTGCCCACATGAGACCACTCGGGATGTAATTTCAAAATTTCAAGTTTCGTTATGTTTTTCATGCATAAAATTTAAAGTTCTAATAATCCATCATTATCGTCATCATCGCATCATCATCGGATTGATTTAAAAAATCCCGTTATTCATTTATTTGTTTATTTATTTATGTATATTATTATATTAACCATTCTATCCAATCCTCTGTAGTCTGTAGTGTAAGTAATTGTTTCCTGTTGGTGATGTAGAAGAAGAATATTAAATTTTCTTCATGTAGGGAAAATCATAATTAAATGTCGCTTGATTTACTGCCTCAAAAATGTTAATGCGACAATATTATTTATTTAAGTCGCGTTTAATTAAATCCCCATATATAGACAACAATTTTGTAATATTTAAAGAAATTAAAATTCTTCAGTAGCAAATATAGTGGAATCAACTGCAAATCGACCGTGATTGCATAATTTTTTGCCATTCGTATCAATTTAATCTCGTTAGAATGATTACATATTAGATTCATCCAATTATTCATATAAATTGTCGATACATTACATGAACTAATCAAATACTATATTAAATTATTTCAATTTACATTTTTTCGATTACTAATACCCGCGTATTTCATTTTCTTAATTGAATAAATCAAATAGTTTTTTTTTAATGCGTAACACATAAATCTATATATATAAAAATGGATGTATGTTCCCTATAGACTCCTAAACCGTTTGACCGATCGGAACCAAATTTGGCACAGTTATTAAGTAGGTTCCTGCGCATGTTTTTGTATTGAAATAGTGCAAAAATTCGCAAAGGAAATGGAAAGTTGATTTTGAGTAGCCTGCCTTCCTTTAAGGAATCTCGATAATCCATTCATGCGCGTCCCTATGGGACGCGCATGAATGGATTATCGAGATTCCTTAAAGGAAGGTAGGCTACTCAAAATCAACTTAAAGAACAATAATGAATGCTGTCAAGCTGTCAACCTATCGACAATGCAAATAAGCGTGCACGTGCTTTACGTTTCTATTTGACCAATCTTAACCAAATTTGGTGTAGAAGTTATTTACAACGCTACGAAAAACATAGGCTACTTTAGTACCTTGGAGTGAGGCCGAAGGCCGAACAACCACGGTCTACACGTATTTCTGCGATACCCTTGAGTGAGGCCGAAGGCCGAACATCAACAATAAAGTTATTCCAACAACATCGCAAATGGAAGAATGGGACGAAATTGACTTCTGGAGAGATTAATAACGAAATGGTGACCCCGAAACTTCCTTCCTGAAAATTTATTTTTACTGGAAATTTTTACCTCAACATAAAAAAGTGTTCCCCGTAATCTCCAATTCGTTGCGTGTTACGTCAATCAAATGGGTAAATAATGAGATCAGAAAGTTTTACGAAATATTTAGCCTTATCAGTTTACTATCTTAAAAGTTTGAAAAGTAAAAATTCGTTTAGTTTAATTAGCAGAAGCAACGCATTAATTATAACACTTTTCAGCACGAATGTGTCGGGATAAACTTTACATATTAATTTTAATTAAAATTTCCCCCATTAAATTAGGTAGGCTGATAAAATATGCGGGCCCTACCTGTTAAACAAGGTTACACGATTATCTGGTCTGCTGATAGGCGCCACTTTTGGGTCATCAATAAAATGGAACACAGGTTTTCATAAACACTTTTCATCAATCAGCGACTGAAACGTGCCCAAAATGATATATGGACAGTAATTTGAAAAACAATAATGAAGATATTTTGTTAAATATTTTTCAACACCAGAGGTAACAACTTTCGCTCAGTGGGCAGATTGTAGGTTTTGATTTTAATGTGGGCACGCTTATGTAACGTACGCATTTCATTTTTATTAATGTAAAATTTTACGTCCGATTTCTTCCGGACGATTTTCATTCTAATCAATAATGCAATTGGTGGGCGGTGATTACAACAGGAAGTTGACGGTTTAAGGAATTTTGGAATAATCACTTTGTGATAATTGTAATAGTTTTGTCACTGTCGGAATGATTAATTACGTTCAATTTTTTTAATAGAATAATTAATTAAAATAAGCCTTTCATTATTTTCGTAGGGAAGGATTGTGTAAGGGGTCACTGATAAATGAGAACCCATGTATGTTCTTATTTCTTTCTCTTTTCTTATCGGCGACGTTCTTTTATATTTTAAAAGTTTGGTGATTTAGCTTCCTTGATTACTTTTCCACTAGTCCAAAAAAAGTTGAAAACCAAACCAAAAAGTAGTGGTCTTTGCGGTACTTCATAATCCAAAACTAGTTTTTTGATACTGAATCCAATTAATGATTTATTTATTATACCTGGTTTCAAAACAAAATCACGACCATGGCTGGGTTTTGAGGTTATCCTCCTATCGCGATCGTCCCAAAAATATCGCAACAATTAATCTGAATTCGAGTGGTAACAGTTGAAATGCAAACGAATAATCAAAACTTCGTTACACCCTTTCCAGAATACCATCACTGAAATCCTGGCACTGCTTAATTTTAATGTTGTAGCCCAAATTTAGTTTTCTTTTTGTTTATGTTAATTGTTTAATATTTCAGGTGAGCAAGCACGAACGCTAGACGATAAAGAATATCAGTGGTTTGGTGCTACGATCAGCAGCGCAGGGCCTGATGGACCAGTTGTGGTAAGTACCTTTTTTTCAATAATTACAATCCACTTGAACTAAATTTTGAGTGCGTCAAACTTGAGATTTCCAGTGTTTGACAAAGTAAACTGTACAAACATGAAGTAATCGCTTGTAAACAAACATCAATGAGGTAATTACTGTTATAGGAATTAACTTGACATTTGCTCCTTGATATTACACCGGGATAGCTCTTCTGGAAAGTAAATTTATTAGAACGAACATTTTTAGCATGTATTTTAGTAGGTTGCGTTTCGAAGAGAACTATAATTAGACGAGCATGTGTAACTATTGTAAGCTTTTAACAATTCCGGTAAATGATCAAAACAAGGGTAGAGATGGACATTGAACCGGCAATGTCACCAAGAAACGCCTCGTGAATTGTAATCTATCAGTCTGCGGCAAAAACTGCGGTCACTTGCAACAAATACGGACATATCGGGTCTGTAATGCAGTATATCGAGTTTGGATTCAACTGGGATCTTGTGTCAATGATGTCATACATCACTCTCAATTCAAAAATCAGCATCGTCTTCTCAACACTACTACGAATTACCGTTCGTATTGAAAACTTCCTTTTTTTTCGAAAATTTACTACTAGACGATCTGTGGTCTGGGAAAGATACGAGTTTTGTCATAGACCCTTTCGTTTATAAAAACTTCCACCAGAAACGTTTTTGTTTCGAAATTATTTCTAAAAGGAACATATACTTTTTACGTGCATGTGAAACGTCAAGTTGGAATAAAACAAAAAATGTTCAAGTATGACAAATAACAAATTCAACTAACCGTCTGTGAAGTTAGCGGCCACTTTTTTGAATTTTTTGTGTAGTCGTTTATAAGTATTTTTAAATTTATTAGTTGGTTCTGTAAGTTCGTACAAATCAAGAAATTTGTTTTAGAAAAATGATTCAAAGTCAAACAGTGATTTTTATTTTTTAATGCCAAAATCTGAAAATAGAGAGAATTTCGGGATCGAGGAAAAACTTACACAATCATGCAACTAATGGTTTTACAAATTAACTCATGTCAGGCTGGGTGATTATTCAATTCAAAGACATTGTAACGGTTTTTGAACCAATGAAAGATTTATATTTCAGGTTGTACATAAATCTCATCATCGGGAATAATATTGAACAGGTTCCCTAGGGCTTGTACCAGTAAATATGTATGTAGGGGCGTTGTATGAGTTACGTGGCTGTGTGCCTGTTGCTCGGAGCAACGTGCATTAGATTAAAAAAATAAGTTTTTTTTAAAGGAAATTAGACTTTCAATAATCAACGGAACAGCAGCTCAGCTCGGAAAAAATACTCGAACATTCATGTCGGGGCAGGTTTTGAGAGCAGGCATTTCCCTCGCTAGCTACACTGGGTCATGCAATACCGTTCCCAAAACCTGTCCTCCAAAAATCTTCGAGTATTTTTCCTTACCTCGTGCTGTTACATACGAGTACATAATATATGAATTCGGTATTATACCGCAATACGCGGCTTCCCGGTCCACAAATGCCAAATGTTATGATTAAGTGCATCTCTTCTTCTTCCAAACGGTAGCCCAGTATGATCTCTCTTGTTCCATCGTTCCAAGATCTTTTCGATCGACCTCTTTTTCGTTTTCCCCACTGTCGATAACCATTGTGAAGTTTTCTTATAGCATGACTTCGAGATCACAGGCATCTTGAGTGATTGCCACTTGGTCGTCCCAACATTTAGTGTGTAAAGATGGTTATTATTAATAGGTATTCTCATACGTCTCACGCCTTTTTCCAGTCATCTAGAACCATATCCAAGTAAGCGTTAAACATCAGTGGGAATTGACTGCAGCCCTGACTTAAACATTTGGTAAGGGTAAACTCTTGTGCTAGTTCTTTGCCATTTTCAATATAACTGTATATTTTCTTTATAATGTATAGTAGGTTTTTGTTAATTTTTTTATATGGAAGACTTAGGTTCGAGTCAAATGCCTTCTGAAGATCTATGAAGGTTAAATGGGCCTCCCTTCCCATGATATTCTCTTCTTCGCTAATCTTATTTCGTAGAACTTCCAGTAGCAGAACCGCTAGAATTTTTCCAAACAGTTTTCCAAACGAGCCATCGATATTCAGACCTCGATAATTATTGGGGTCATTCTTGATCCTTTTTAAAAGATGGATATTATATGAGATTTCGGGTACGGTAACCTAACCCTGGTCACTCCAAATAAATTTAAAATTTCCTATTGCAAAGAGGAAGGTTTATATAGTTTACTGATATAATTTAAACATGCGAAAGTATTATCAAAATTTTGAGTAAATCGAATTTGAAGTTTGCAAACTTACATGTAAAATTAACGAGATTCCCGCGCGTCGCTCATTCTGTTGACAGTCCGTGCAGTTATAATGATCCTAACACTTAGAGTATTTCGCACCGGCAGATGCAGCTCGTCTCTCGTACATGTAGCATCGATTATTTTTTGTTTTTACGCGATTTTTTGGGGGTGAAACGTAATAGTTCACTGCCCCATACCGCAACTATACTTTTTAATACTATTTCAAGGGTCTCTAAGCTCCCGGTTTCATTTATCCCGGTTTTTTTTTAATGGGAGGCGCCTTCTCGTATGTTTAGCATAGTAACCAGAGTCAAAACCGCCCTGGAGGGGTGCAGAGCGGAGCGGAGCGCATGTATGTATACTTATGTATACTTTCGCAAGTGAAATTTTTACAGTATACTCTATAAACCTTCCTCTTTGCTATAGGAAATTTTCAATTTTTTTGGGGTGCCCACGGTTAGGTTACCGTTCCCGAGATTTCTTCCCACCATTCTTGTTACTAAATTAAGACCTCCATATTTGAGCAGCTCAGCAGGAATTTCTCCTACACTTGCTGCTCTACCATTCTTCATCATTTTTATGTAGGTTATTACCATTTCCATCCCTGCATCACAGTTTTGTACTATGTCCTTTTCAAGATAATATTGTAGTTTGTTTTCTACAAGTAGATTTTTATAAAGATGTTCCTAGTTAAATATTGTTATTAAGTTAGTGTTTTTGTTATTGTTATCTTTTTTAATGTTTTTAAAAACGCCATACCTCTGTCGATTGTGCTCTGTCTATTCTATCAATTTCCAAGCATTTATTCGCGATTTACAATACCGTCGGTGGCGCCACTAACAACGACAACATGGCTGCGTTTGGACGTATATCTCAAAATTCAAAGTCATTTTATGATGAAAGTTTGAGCGCGTTGTTAAATTTATTGTAATGTGTTTTGTTAATTAATTAACTTGGTTATATATTGAGCCTAAACAACGTCTTAAATTCTCCTGCATGGTGGCGTTTGCTTAATGTAGATTGCGAATTTTCCTAAGCTTCATTTTTATATTTTCCAATTCTTCTTTTCCCCTCCCAATTAGTAATCCGCATTGTTGTAATTTGTCTAGTGTTCTTAGGGTTAGCCATTATGGAAAGCCTTATATTTTTTGCTTAATATTTATTTGCTCGATCACCCCTAAAGCTTCTCTGGCGGCTTGATGAATTGCTTGAGTTAGTTTAAATTATTCCGCTTCAATATTAGTCGTTCCAGGTTTTGAATGGAGCTGCAGTTTCAATGTGTTTGTGTATAATTGTTTAATAACTTCATCGTTTAATAGATGAAGCTTCTATTCCAGCAAAGGTTCCACTGGTAAATCTGCGTTCTGTTGTGGTTTTATACTATTAGACATCGTGGAAGTTTTTACTTCCTTTTCTGGATTCTAGATTATAGGTGAAGGACAAACCCTTCGAGTTCGCACGCACTTAGCATATTTCATTCAGCATTGAAGCAACAGCTTCGATGTAATCTTATGGCGATTGAGTGCCACATGAGCCACTCTACTGTCTGTAAATATCTTAATCCTTTTGCCCCAGATGTTCTTTTATTTGACTATTTTTGCCCACAAGTTCCGTCTGAAACACTGAGGCATATTTACCTAAAGGCAGCCACAGACTATCAGCTTTGTTCGACGTACTTGTTCGACTGCTTTGTTCGACTGCTTTGTTCGAATAGGCCACAGACTTGCAGACTTGTTCGACGGTGTTATCAAGACAGAGATAGTTAGAGAGATAGAGACAGAGAGACAGAGATCAAAGCCGTCGAACAAAACCGTCGAACAAATCCGTCGTTCTTGTTGGCGAACAAGTACGACGGATTTACTGCCACACACCCACAGACTTGCTCGTCGAACAAAGCAGTCGAACAAGTACGTCGAACAAAGCCGATAGTCTGTGGCTGTCTTAACAATATGGTTGCATTTAGCTGCAGTTCCGAGAAGAAAATCCCGGCACCTGAGCCAATAACATTTTTTGAACCGCCAATGTACAGAGATATGTTCTTGCCTCCTTTTCCCAGTACATCTTTTATTATTATGTCCTGTCGCTGGTTCGGGATTATATAGTCTAAAACAGATCTCTGGTTCAGTGAAGATCTTTCCCATGTTGTGGAGAGGTTTATATTCGAAGAGCGTGTTCCGTATCTTAAGATTGTATTGAGTACACATAAATATGTCAATAAGTCTGCCTCCATTGTAATTTTTATGCGCCTCATTGAATCGTCTCACCATCTCATCACTATTTCTAGTACCGATTCGAGCATTGATGTCACCCGTTACAATTAACTATTGTTTGTTACTAATCTTATCTAGCTGTTTAGCTTCTCTTCTCGCATCGTCTGTTGGACCAGCTCCTTGTTTCTGATCTTCATAGTCAGTTTAATACATCTTTCTGATATCGCTTCAAAATCTGTTACTTTTTTGGTATGTTCTTTCTTAATGGTTATTGTTTCTCCCGCTCTGGCGCGTTCTGACTTGGAGAGCCCAGCCCAGTACATCTCATAATTGTTCTTTGCTCTCCTCCCTTGCCTTTAAGAGGATATGTCCATGTTCCACGTACCTACTTTCCATATCAATTTAAAAAAAGCAGTTGCAGATAGATATTGAACTTAAGAAATACCGGCATCCAAAACGATTGCAGGTATTAAACTGATACAAATTTTTTTATGAAATGAAAATATTAATTTCAGACTCGATTTTCGAAGATTCTCATTTTTATGTGGTAGGCCTTCAATTTGATTGCTCTATGGGAATTTATTAAACAAGTGGAACATGTAAAAAAATTGATTAAAAAAAATAAGGTAGTATAATTACGTGAGTAATATAAAGCATAAAAATTAAAACCAGCCCGCTAGCAATGCTTTTATCAATCGTATCTTAATTTAAACTGAGCTTCACAGAAGTTCATTTTTAGGTAATGAAATTGCACATTTAAAATCTAAAAGACCTTCTCAGAAGAAACGAACAAAAGTATACAATAAAATAATAAAATAAATGCCACATATGCCTTTTTGTGTCCGTTCGTATTTGGATTTTTCTAAATATTTATTACCTGATTTTCCTTCCTTCTCAGTCCTTTTACCCTAATGAGGGTTTGGTGACCCATCTCGTTCTATCTCTTTCTATGCATATGATGTGCGTTCAAATTGTTTTCACATACATAGAGGACCTACTTGTTTAACGTGGGCTCCGAACCACTGGAAGTGTACTACACTTCATTTCGAGATGGATTTTCTTGGCAGATTACCTCGGTGGTTTGCCATTGCCTGCCGAGGAGAGACGGTCAGAATAAAGTTCTTACCCTGCCCGGATTCGATCCGAGCGTTTCGCATTAGCAGTAGACGCACTTAACTACCAAGCTATGACCGCCTCTGATTTTACCTGATTGTACCCTATGAAAATTTTCATAGGGTACAATCAGGTAAAATCATAGGTAAAATCGGTGCTACCCGAACTGCACCACGGCTTATCAGGGGTCATTTCTTGTACCCAGGTAAATGTAATCCCTTGACCGAACTGCACCACGGTCAAATGTCGTTCCGTAATCGCTTTACCGAATTGCACCACGAGCAAACCGAGCAGGTATCACAAGCAAACAGATAATATAAAGAAATAAATACACAAATATTTAAATTCTTAAATTTCGAGTTTAATATATTAATTCATATTATATTATACAGGGTCGGAGCAGGTATTAATAAAATAATAACCCAAAACAGTGAAAAATTAAATTTTTTTTGCCTTCGAATTTTGGGGTGTGCATTCGATAGGGAGGGTAATCCATCGTCAAAACCTACTCTTCCGGGGCGCCCCTCCGCTCCGCTCCGGGTTGCACCCCTCCAGAGCGGTTTTGACTCTGGTTACTAGGCTAAACATACGAGAAGCGCCACCGATCAAGAAAACCGGGATAAATAAAAACCGGGATGTGAGAGACCCTCGAAATAGCATTAAAAAGTATAGTTGCGGTATGGGGCAGTAAACTATTACGTTTCACCCCCAAAAAATCGCGTAAAAACAAAAAATAATCGATGTTACATGTAGGAGGCATCAGGTTAAACTCCAGCATTGTGCTTTAACTTTTAACAATAAAACCACCTTACCTAAAATATTACAATAGAGGTGGTGCAATTCGGACGACCAACCCTTGGTGAGGTGTTTACCTGAAATTACGGTGGTGCAATTCGGGTAGGAGATTTGTGAACTAATCTTTTCGTGGTGCAATTCGGGTGCACCGGTAAAATCAGAGGGCGGAGGTAAATGTGCCACCAAATGTACCTCACAAGAAAAGGGTACCGGTAAATGTGCCACCGACCAAAAGGGTTCTTTAAATAAACACAGGTATTTGTGCCACTAACAGTGAAAAAATTAAATTTTTTTTGCCTTAGAATTTTGGGGTGTGCATTCGATAAGGAGGGTAATCCATCGTCAAAACCTACCCTTACCGGGATGTGAGAGACCCTCGAAATAGCATTAAAAAGTATAGTTGCGGTATGGGGCAGTAAACTATTACGTTTCACCCCCAAAAAATCGTGTAAAAACAAAAATAATCGATGTTACATGTAGGAGAAGATGCATCAGGTAGATGCCGTTTTCTCCGGTGGCACAAATACCTGTGTACTTTTAATATCCTAAATTCGTAGCAGGTAGAATAACATTACTGGTGGCACATTTACCACCGCCCGAAAATTCATGAATGTTAAAAAAATATTTTTTTTTCTAACTTTTAAAATTGAAAAAAATTTAAATTCGAAAAGCCAAAAACGATTAGCGCACGACACAAACATAAATTTGTAATTAATCGTTAAAATAAGCTTAGGTTTTTTAGGTTAATGAATCTGTTACGATTTTTAGTGTGTAATTACCGAATGCATGAAATTAAAATCGTTACCGATATCTTCTATTACTCATTTTATTTATATTTCAAATTTTACCTATATATTAGTGACTTCTTACCGGCAATGCAATAATATAACCTTTTTTTTTGGTGCGCTGGGAGTGGGGAAATCTTCAAAAGACACCATCCCGATGTTTTGGGGTGGTAGTGTCAGATTTTTACTGACTAAAACCCCACTCCTAGGAGGTGCCGGGAATCGTTAAAGCATTTCGTCCGAACACACTCCGGCCTCTTCGTGGTTTTCCGCCCTTTCGGGTCTTTGCTCTTCTTGGCGAGATTGGAACTCGAGTTCTTCTTTCGCTTTGGTGGACAGGATTTCCACCAGCATGTCTTCAATTGTGGTCCAATTCCTTGCGCTACTCAGCATCAACCCGACCATGTTTTCAGGGCTCAGATCCTTCCCCAGGTGGAGGCGGGCGCTGTCTCTTACGTTGGACCACTTGGTGCAATGAAAGACTGTGTGCTCCGCATCGTCCAGCTCCCCGCAGTAGTAGCAGTTCGGGGTGTCCGCTCTTTTGAAACGATGCAGGTAGCTGCGGAAACACCCGTGCCTGCTAAGTGCCTGTGTGGTTTCATATGTAACCTCGCCGTGAGATCTTCCGACCCACGGGGCTATGTCCGGAATCAGGCGATGGGTCCATCTACCTTTATCGGACGCATTCCAAGATGTTTGCCACTTGCTTTCGATTGTCGCTATCTTGTTTTCCAAGTCGTTTGGTGAGCTTGCTCTATACTTAGCAACCCTCATCTCTGCCTTGAGGTGAATCGGCAGAAGGGATGCCAGCACCAGGACCGCATCTGTTGATATAGTCCTGTATGCCCTGCATATCCTCAGGGCGCTCTTCCGTTGGACCTTCTCCAGTTGTTTCCTGTATGTGACTTTATCTAGTGCCTTTGCCCAGATAGGGGCTGCATACAGCATTATCGAGTCCGCGACAGAGCTTAGGAGCCTCCTCCTGGCTTCTCTGGGGCCTCTCATGTTAGGCATAAGTCTATGTAGGGCCTCCGTCGATTTTGCCGCTTTCTGTGATAATCTCGCTAGGTGGGCCTTGAAGGAGAGATTTTGCAATAATATGTATATAATAATATAACCTAGGGTACCGGGAAGTACCGCTTTTTTTAAATTGACCAATGAACGAAAACTACCGACTTTTAATATAGTAACCGGTACCAGCTACCTAGACAATGTCTCTGTTAAATTAAACAAAAAATGGAACCTTACAAACGACTGACAAATAAGTAAAAAGAATAAAATTTATAGAACATTAAAATCACGTCATAAAATGGCATACAAATGAAATTTTTGAACTTATAAATACCTACTCTACATTTCCGAAGGAATTTTATTAAAATTGAAAAAAGTGGTCGCTACTTTGCGGACATAATAAAGTGTGCATGACGAAAATTTTCTCAAACGGTGTTTTCGTAATGGTTACATGCATTCTGCCTTCGTAGCCATCTCGCATTTTCAAATGTGACAAGTTTGGTGTTGTAAGGAATTCATTTCTTGATAAGGTTTCACGCACAACTTCTACCTCGTATCATCGCCGCTTTTGAAGTGTAGCGGTTTATGTGAAGAAAAAACGTATAACTGACCCTAACGACCTCTTCTCCACATCGTGGTCACCGCCAAAGAGTGGTATTGTGATGTTACTAAAAAGTCTCAGTGTTCTTCGAACAATCGAAAAATTCAGAATTATTTTATCAAAGAAAGAAATTAATAACTGGGATTGGATGTTGTTGAAAAAATTTAAATACCTACGAACGAGCGTTGTAGAAAGGCGAGAATTCATTACACGAAGTTAGATTTAATCTGGGGAGTTTCTGCACGTGCATTATTTTTACATGCTTTACCATATTATCCTTTCGGTGTCTTCATTCCGAAACATGTTTTCCGAGATTAGAAACATTTGATGCAGTTTACACAAAACCATAAATTAGCATACCGGCTGCGTTGGAAAAAATATAAGGGGTGCTTCCCCCATTTTTTATTTTTGAATCGCGAACGGTGACAAATTAGTGCGTTACTTTTTGTAGCTACAGGTGGATAATAATTAATAAAAGTTATTCCCACGAAGAATGAAGTTACCAGACTAAAAGAAATTATGAATTTAATTACAATTTTAGTTAATTGGAAAATTAGTGGTAGTTAAGTCATTTAAGTAAGATTTATCGAGGCTTTTTGTCGTATATTCCATCCATAAGTCGGCAATAATTACTAATAATTACTAAGCACTTAAATTATTAATTGTTTTGTGCACCGAACACTCATTCTCAACGTTTCGTCTAAAAATTGTCATTTTTGCTTACTCAACGTGAGTCAGTGGATGGAGTAATTGTGATTAATGGTGCATACATAATTTTTTTATTTAATTAGAAACACAAAACGAAAAGTCTTTAATTAAAAGAAAAATCCACCGTGCAAAGAGTTTCGATGCGCACCATTGCTTTAATATTTATTTTAAAAATGCAGTATTGTATTTTACGAGGAAGGTGTAACAGGTAGATCGTAACTTTGCGATAATTAATATGAGAGGCCATAAAATCAACTCAATGCTTTCTAATGAACGGGGTATGTACGATATACGAGTATTTCATGTCGAAAATTAAAATCGTAAAAATTCTTCTTTGGGAGCAATTTCAAAATTTTGACGAACGTGACTGGCGCAGTTGGTATTAGGAACAGTTGTCCCAATTAAGAGCAGCTGTTTACTTGAATTTAATAAAAAAAAGTAACAGTCACACTAATCAAGCATACCACTTAAAAAATCGGTTAAAGTAACTAAATAAGGTACTGGAAGCTTTCGAATAGCCAAATGGTAATAAAAGTCAAAATTTTAGTTAGAAAATTGATTATCAATTTACCATTATTTTTATTGGCAATATGTTATATCGGTACAATCAATTTGCTATGATCTTGCTGACGGTAGAGTTATTTATATTCCTTGCAAATTATCGATTAACACTGTAAATTACATAATCAAAACAATAAATTATCGTCGATTAATTTATTCTTCTTCGTGATTTCCTTGGATCACTTGACGGTTACAGTTGGGTTCATTTTTTAACAATCAATAATTTGATTGAAGAACATTCTTGTTCACATCGTTCCATCATTAATATTTATGGCAAAATCGGAATTCTACAAGATTCTAACGATAATGGTGAATATCTTGTTAGTTGTCTTGTCAGCGTTTTCTCGACTTTACTTAGAATTCGATTTTCGTACACGTAATTGGTTGTTGATATGTCAAATGTAACTCAATCGATGATTTATGTTCAATTATATTCATTATCTTTATTATAAAATATTTATACTTGATGGGGTGATTTTTTCAAAAAACCTGCTAGTTATAGCAAAATTGGCGTTCTTACAAATATGGAAATAACTCGTAGCTGTGCAATATTTTTGTAATTTTAAATTGCAGGTTCTTTAGTTCACCGATACTTGTGCGATCTTGTTTTCTTTTTTGGGACACAATTTGCTTCGAATATTTAATCAGCCTAATTTTCCGGTTCTAACTTATCTTCAATAGTTTTGGTAAAGAGTGATTAAATAAGAGGTTATTTTGAATTGCGCGCAATTTCGCTGCCAATACGATACAGCACATTTGATATATTCTACCGTGCTTAGTTAAAACGTCCTAACTAACAAATTGGTTTTCGGGAGAGAAATGATTTAGATGTTATAACGTTGTCTTCATCACAAAATAGTATTACTAATACCTTTTGTAAACATGATTATATCAAATATCTGTAAAATAAAAAGAAAACGGCGTTATAACATCTACATCAAGTCATTTTTCTTGCAAAAACGAATTGTTAGTTAGGACGTTTTAACGTAGAATGACAGTAGTATGGCTCTTAATCTCGTTAAGAGCGCGCTGCGGAAAGAGAGAGAGGGAATGATGTTGAAAGAAGCCTCTAATCTTTTGTACAAATTTAAAAAACTAAACGTCGTATCAATGTAATTCTTTTTTATATTAATAAGAAAAGATTATTGAAGGCAATAACCAATTTTGAGCGCTTTAAATTAAAAGTACATATTGCTGTGATTTAAAATAAACCCACACAACGCAAATAGTTGAAATTCTGAATTAATTGTAATATTTAATAAATTTGACTTACTTTGAAAACTTCACCTTATTTCATGATATTGTAGACTTATTAAGATCTTTAAAGATAAGAATTCTATATTAAAACCTGTTAAATAGATTCAATTTGAAGATGACCATGTCAAAATCTTTCAAAATGATACTTTAAATCAGAAATGATAAAATTTGTTACAGTTTGTTATCTGTAAAACATAACCTGTACATTTTGTAAACTTTAAATTGAAATTTCTCTGTGAATAACTTATTGTGTAAAAATCTGTTTACAACCAAAATTATGTCATATCTAACTCTAAATGTTAATCATAAATTGATCTCCGAAATTAGTAAAAAGGTAAATAAGGTTCAAAATCCATTGAAAAGTGATAAATGGAATGTGATAAGAAAAATGGTCAAATTCACAACTTCAAAAGGCTCCAAAATCAGCTACTGTGGAGGAAATCTTCTCGGAAGCAGCAAACAAGTAATCTTTCCAATAATGCAACCAACTCTGTAAATTATAGAAAATTCCATTACAATAAATTTTACAAAAGGAATAAATTTGACTTACAAGTCGTTCAAAATCGACGCAAAATGGTATTTTGCGCAAGCAAAGACAGTGAAATTTGGTATTCAAAGTGGACAGACGTGCTACGTGATCCGATAAATATTAAAACTTCGTCAATACAAAATCCAAGATGGCGAATATTAGTGCCGAAACTGAAAATTAAGAATGTAAATTTTCAACTCAAATCTCGAATATCTGAGAATTATTTAATTCAAAATTACTTGCCAGCATATAATCTAATTAAAACAACACAATTAGACAGTCAAATTTAGATGATTATTACCACAACAACAAGATTCAACGGGAGCAAATTTGGAACCACAACAACACTGCATCAACAACAGCTGTGAAGTGCTACATTTGTGCGCGAGTGATAACCAAGATAGTGATTATCTACGCAGACTTTTATGAGTCAGGATTAAATAAATTAAAGGTATTTCGAATTATTATTTTATTAACTTTTTGCCTTCAGCGTTTAACGTAAAGGATGCGAGGAAAAAGACCCTAATCGGTGAATTTCTGGCTACCCTATTTTCATAAATATTCAACTACAAAACATTTTTTATTATTTATATTTTCTACGCTTCGAGCAACAATTTTACTATATAAACATTTAATCCGTTTTGGACAACGGCGAGACTTAAATAATTAAGTATCTCGAGGAAGAAGGAAGAATTGGAACGTCATTCTACGATTATTTTGGTATTTTGATTATTGTAAACATTCTGGTAACAGATAAGATATCTGTATTTATTTTGTTAACACTGATTATTTGCGCTTGCGATTTATTTGAATATAAACACATTTCTGATTTAATCAAATCTTTTTATTATCATAAAACTATTACAGGTCAGTACTCTAAATTTTTAAGGTCGTTCAAAAACAAAAGTGGATCGTTTTTATCTGGTCAAAGTAATTAAGCGTTTTATTCTACAACAACAAACATTTTTCTGTCACTCAAAATTAAAACTTTTCAATTCAATAAGCTGCATCCCTTATTCTAATCAAATACCTGCAATACTCTGAGAGAGTCTTAGGCTGAGCTATATAAGAGGGACAAGTTTGGTGAACTCTCCAGTAAAATTTAGCACACCAAATTCAATATTTACATTTTTATATTTTTCTTTCATTTGAAAGTGGCGCCCAAAATTAATCGACGTGTGTAAGTTTTACATAGGGGAGATATCATAGCAATATGTTAATTTTTAATGAAAAGGACAATTTTGAATTTTTATGACAACCGATCTTAATGAAACTTCGTTATTGCCTTCTGCAGATCATTATAAGGACAAAACCTGATTTTGAAGCGATTTCATCATCAATTATAGAAAACTTGTACTTGTAAATCAAAAAGTGCCCTTAGTGGAGTTTTAAACTATATAAAATCATCTTAATGCACGAAGGGTTCAAGGGTTCCCTTAGATATGGCGCAAATAATTTTTTTAAATTTTTTAAATCTCTACAAAAGATTAGAGACTTCTTTAAACATCATATCTACTGCTTCCCTCTCTCTCTTTCCGCAGCACGCTCTTAATCTTCGAATGTTGATGCATAAGTTCGTAGTAGCGTTTTTGGTTTCCAAGGTAAAAGTGCTTTGTAAACAAATTTGTTTGAGAAATATAAATGTCATTTTAATGCTATAGTATTGTTTTATTGAATACGTCTTGAATTTTTCAATTTCTAGAAAGTTATGGGTAATTGTTGGCTAAAGAAAATGGAGTGTCAAGTGCAAAAAAATGAACATTTCCGACATATCCTTTTGTTTGAGTTTAACCGAGGAGTTAAGGCATCGGAGGCCACTAGAACCATTCGTGCCGTTTACGGAGAGAACGCCATTGTGGAAAGTACTGCACGAAAATGGTTTTCTCGTTTCAAAAAGGGGCATTGAATGATTTCCCACGCTCGGGGAGACCATCCGGCTTTGATGAAGGCCGATTAAATGCTTCAATTCGTGATGATCCACGTCAATCGACTCGGGAATTAGGCAATATGATGAATTGTGACCAATCAACTATCGTACGACATTTGCATTCCATGGGCAAAGTTCAAAAGTTGGGCGTTTGGGTACCATACGTTTAGAGGGAAAACAACAAAAGTCAGCGTGTTACCATTTGTGCTTCCTTGTTTGCTTGTCATGCATCAACTAAATACAATTCCAATGGATCGGTTCCACTCCGCGAAAAAGTTTCTTCTGATCCACCAATATTTCTTAACTCACTCCATATATGAACTATGGGCGATGGGTACTTTTGAAGACTTTAGAACTTCCGTAATATTTAAAGAAAAATCACATATGGGGCATTTATACTTTCTAAAATTTTATTTAACTGTCACAATGTTGCACGCGTATATTTATTAAGAAATTTGAAAAATCGTGGCAGTTATTGCAGTGGTAATAAAACATTGTAGTAATACTAAATTAAAATTGTAAAACTAACATTATTAACAATAAAAAATAATTCCTGAAAGTTTATGGGAACAATTTAATTTTTATTGTTTATACGTGGAAATCTTTTAATTTTATTTAATTTATATTAAAATGCATTAAGGCGAATGCTAATGCATTTAATTTTAGTTAACTTAGTAGCTACCTGCAAATATTGACTATTATTATTATCCTGCAATATTGCACAATTCTATTGTTTCCATGTGTATATTGTACTGATGATGACTACTGAGTCTGAAACACATGTTGCCGTTCATCCTTGATTGTGCAAAGTTCATCATTAAAATAAATATTATAGTATTTTAATGAGTAATTAAAATGAAGTGTAATTACAACATAATTCGTACCTATGGCAACTTTATAGTTATTATCGTGTTAAACATAGTATAATACTTAAGTATTTATTTTAATTTTTTCTAGTAGCTATAAGTTGGTATGGTGTGTTTAAGTTTATACAATATTAATTAATTTTAACTGTAAGTTGAAATGCGTACAAATTTATAACATTTATGGTACAATCATTTTAAACGAAAAACATTTGCTCAGGAAATGATCTGTGTGATAATTGCATTCAGTGTCACATGATGGTCGTTTCGACCAATCAGCGTGCGTTAATTTACATTGTAGATAAACGAATACATATCGTGCACCTAGTGCAATATCCAGTTATATTGAACCCTAGGAATTTATATTCAAATATAATCCTACGAATATATTTCAAATAACCTTTGGTCAATTTAAATATTTTAAATTGTTTTGATAATAATTATACATTTTTTATATGAAATAAAAATTCGCCGTCGGCAAGATTCGAACCTCGGATGTTCGCATTGCAAACCATGTACGATGACGATTACGCCACACAGCTGACATACAAGATAATGCTTTAAATTGTCAAATCTGCTACCGAATAACCATAGAAACACTACTTCATTTATATTTAACCTCCAAATTCTAATGCGTCAAATAGTCATAATAACCATAGAAACACTACTTTATATAAATTTTTTGATTTTTATTTCATATAAAAATTCGTTTTTATTCGAAGTTGTGTCGTTTCTTCACGAAATTATCATCCAAACAGCAACGCGGGTTCCGAAAATACTAAAAGATTCATCTCGTACAGGTTTTAGCTGCGGAGATTGACACTCACTCCGCTGCGCTACGTTCGTGCAATCTCCTTGCTAAAACCTGTACTCGCTGAATCTTTGAGTATTGTCGGAACCCTTATGCTGTTACATATGAATATTTAAATACAGATTATTAACTTCAAATAAGTACTTGCCGAGGTTGTGCGGCTTAAAGGCCGCACTGAGGATGATTTGAGGGTGACTTGTCTCGTGTGAAAAATTGTAGTATTTCGAGATACAAAAGTCTTCGCAAATTATAGGATTTTTCCCTGGCGTTTTTATCTTGAGATTTTAAATTCAGTATCTCCAAATTCAAATTTTCACCCTGATTATATTATATACTTTGCATATTATGTATTTCTTCTTTTTTTTTCTGCTTCTGTTCATAAGGGATATTTAAGGCTTAAATTTTGAGGGCTCTATAATTATGTTATTTAAATATTTATAATTTTTTAGAGAAAATATTTTTATTTATATTTTAGTAACTCTTCGTTTTTTTTAAGCCCTTTAGTTTGGCATCGGAAAGCAGCTCCTCAATAATTTTTTGACATCAACTTACGTCCCAACAAGGGAAATTTATTGAAAATGGTCCTAAACATCACAAAGATATGGACTGACTGTTTCCTATGCATCCTATACCCAAAATAGCTATTAACAAAATAAAACAATATAATTCGGGATAAACACTAGAAGAAGAATATTTTTCTAATCCATATAGTCTCTGAGATGCAACTCTTGATAGCAGCTCTTAACCGTTTCTTTACTATGGGCCCCTTTTTAATATTTTTGATTATCGAAGACCCTCTAAGCTTTTACTACAAAATTTCATTGTTAGAACCAATTACAATCTATTTCACCATTTTTTTCCTTTCCAAAAATTCTTGTTCTCCTTAGTAATTCAAAAATTTGCATCAATATTTATTGAAGCCTTTGCGGACCCCAGGCTAAGAATCCCTTTTTTTTTATTTTGACCCAAAAAACGTAATATACAGAATTTGACGTACTAGGTTTATTTTCTGTTCATTCTGCCACTTTTCAAATTTTTGCAAATAGTTCAATTTTAGTACACCTAACGTACAAAATGAACATTACTAAAATATAGAGAATACAATAACTTCTACGTAAAAGTAAAAAATTAAAATTTTGTAACCCAATCAGTTTTGGAGAGACTACTTTCCAAAATACCTTCATTTTCATTCCAATTTTGCTGAAAGTTACCTGAGAAACAGCCATATCATGATTGTGATTTTTGGGGCATTTTTCGACGAATTGCCTCGAATTAGAAACAGTTTTACCAAGTCAAATTAAAGGATTAATTAAAAAACGTCATAGAGGCCATAAGGGCCCTTTTTGAGATCATGCTTGTTAATATGTCACGGCTTTCCATCGATGGTTCTCTTATCAGCCCTTTTATCTCCCCCCCCATCTCCCCCCCCCCCCGCAACCTACAATAAATTATACATCTCATTAAAATAAGGTTATTTGGAATAAATTATTAGTTTGATCTTGAAGCTTTTTGATAAAATCGTCTATGGTGCCTTTTTTATATTAAGTTTCTTCTAAAAGCTACATTTCTTATCTTTTTGTATTATTACCAGATGTAAATAATACGGAAAAGTAAATAAAAAATAGGAGAGAGGTCGCCAACATCCGTTAACGGATAGGCACCTGAAGAAGAAGAAGAAATAAAAATTAAGAAGAAAGCCTAATTAAGATTTTTTTAAATGTCAAAATTGAAACCCAATCGCTGTTCTCAGTTCTAGTGAAATCATCCCAAATACAGGAAATATTTTCTTGATTTAAGAAAACAGGGTACTGAATTTAGTACAAATTATTCTAAAAAGCCTCAAAATAAAATTAAAGCAAGAAAATATATAATATCTATCAAATTTCTACATCTTATTTCTATATCTTATTAGTTTTTGACTTCCCACACTAAGTTGTAGGAATATGACGTCATATTCCTAACTTTTTGAATTTTATTGTAATTATTTTTAACACATTCCAAAAATTTTCAAAATTGATATTCAGTTTACGGATAGACCTTCACATTCGGAATAAAGCCTAAACGTCAATGTAGGGCCTACAACTTAACGTGGAATCCGAACTACGGCCACTGCTTCAAGATAAAGCTTTATTATTTTAATTTATGATTAATTATTGGTTCTAAAATGAAGGTAACAAATTGTTATTTGTAATTTTTCACTTTCAAAAGATTATATCAAATTTAAAAAATTGTAATAAATCTAAACCTCTGCCTGTGTCTCATTTTTATCTTTTCGACTATTTCGTGATGGTTTATACTTCCTTTCATTGATGGTGTATTGTTTACGTTAATTTTGAAATTTTAAGTAAATATTTTGGAATTTTCAAAGCAATGCAGATTGCTATTTTGATTTATTTTTCAAAAGTACTAAGAAATTCAAATTTGCATATGTAGATATTTTGATAATCGATGGATTCGTAGTTAATGTAGTGAAAATTGATATAAATCATATCTGTATTTTTAGCTTAACCTAAAACATACTTTTGTGTCCTCACAGTGCTCAGGGTCGCTTATTAGTGAAGATTCTTCAGACGTGACACACAATCAAAATAAGAGACAGGACATATCTAACACAATTTATTATCAACATTCACATATAACAACAACCAACAATACAATTATACGACTAACTACAATCAACATATAATCAAACAACTTAAAATCCCTACTGATTTTCGGATAGAATATTGTAAAGCTTTACCTTATCTGTTTGTTTCCGTTTATCGCACTTAATTTCGCGCACTGACGAACTCTAGACCACTTCTTCCTTCACCTATCCTTCTCCACGTACTAACTTCTCGTGTTCCGTTATCCAATTCTGAACCAACTTAACCAATTCTGTTAATTCAAATCGGTCCAATTCTGCAACACCCTTACTTCTCCTGCTATCTATAGGTATTTGCGTCAAACCCTCCTGGTCTGAGACTCTCTTTATCTTTGGAACTGCTCCACAATTAATTCTCCTTCTATTTATCGGATTCAAACACAATTGGTCTGATGCTCTCTTTATTTTTGAACTGCAAGACACTTAATTCTTCTTCAATCTATTTGTTTCCAACCCAATTGGTCTGCAACTCACTTTATTTATCAACTGCTTTCAAACACAACTGGTCTGCATGTCTTCTAATCAGCCACTCTTAAACACGACCGGTCTGCGGGTCATCTATTTTGCAACTCCTCTAAACACAACTGGTCTGCAGGTCATCTTTTTTGTAACTCCTAAACACAACTGGTCTGCAGGTCATCTTTTTTTTAACTCCTAAACACAACTGGTCTGCAGGTCATCTTTTTTCTAACTGTTCTACCGCTCTTTATTATTTTGGCCTGGTTACCACTCGCATCTCCCTGCTTATGTTTTATTTTGTTATTACAAACCAAACTTAAATCTAGCAACATTTTTATTTTTTTATTCACATTCATACTGAACAAAATATTATAAATAAAATGGACATATCCTCCCTCTTATTTTGATTGTGTATCCCGTACACATTTATGAGGAAGCTTGTGGTGGACACAACAATACATACTATAAAATATAATACTCTTAAAGAGTGTGGCGACATTTTTTTTAACACATTATATCAAATCACACTGTTAAGTCTCCATATGCTCGGTCCTGAGCAGGCTGCGATGCTCCCGGTAAGTTCTCATCTATCAGCGCTTTTTTCTCGTCCACCCATCGAATTGCAGACCATCTCAATCGTCGTCCGTTCATTTTTTCCTGTACTATTTGTTCCAGCATCTTATTTCGACTCGACGAATCCACCAAGCCAGTAGCCAATCCACCATGCATGGCCAAACAGCTCGGACCTGTGATAATTAGGCGAATTATATTATTTACTTGTGAAAATTTGTGCTTTGTGGTGCCTGCAAAGTGTTTCTTGTGCTTGGTTAAACTAAAAATACAAATATGATAGATATTTTCAATTTTAAAGTTGCAAGTAATTTAAATGTCTGTTAAATCTTTAAAAGACGTTGATGCAATCGAACCCAATAGGCATTTAAACGAAACTCCAAAATTTAAATTTAATTCAAAAATTAAGTGCACCACCTGACTTAATGACAAGTTTTACCTTCCATTTAATTTTACTGTCCGTTGATGCAATCGCCCCTTGGGCAGTTTAAAATTATTCCACATCAATATTATGATGGTAGTTTGCCCCCTGTTTGGTCGAGAAAATTACAGATCGGAATTAACAATGCACGTTTGAGCACACGTGACAGGATATGGAAAAGCTATCATTTCGGCATTGTGCGTGTGATTAATGATGCTTATAGCAAATAAAGTAATCGGAGGGTTAAAACGTCCTAATTTTGTTGTTTCCTCACTTCAAATCGACAAACCTAAATCTTGCTTTCTGAACTTGTTCAATGAGCTTAATAACGCATTAATAAAATTTAATTTACAATCCCGGTCAGCTAGGGTCCGTTATAGATACATAAAACAAAGATGACATGTTGAAAAGTATCTTATTAATCAATTAGAATAGCCTGATTACTTTATTGGTTTGACCATAACGCGTAATGCAAATCAGTGTTTAAGTGCCATATTTTTTTAATTCGTTTGATAGCTTTTTAATTTTACATAGCATTCTTTGTATTAAGTCGTTATTATTTGTCTTATTTAATAAGATTTTAAAAATAGAAGTGTGACCACTTTAGTTTCCTCGGAACTGTGTCTTATTTACTTTAATAAACCTTGAGCAATTAAGAAACATAATTGAAAATTTGAAATACTAGAAAATTTACTACACAAGAAGCTATTTATAAAATATTCGTGCATATCAAAACACTGCACTTCTTTTATGCTTGTAATATTTTTAATGTGATCGATAAAAATGTGGTAATTGCGAAAACATATTGCGGAAGCAACTGTTTTCAAAATAGATGCCCTCATTTTAAAATACAACACTGTCGATCGAACTAACCGACCGTAAAAATTAGAAAATTAAATAGGCCTTTGTTCTGATGAAAAATATTTTGATTTACAGGCTTGTGCTCCAAGATATGTTTGGTTTACCACCAGCAGGGAAGAAAGAAGAGATCCTGTTGGAACGTGTTACATAGCCAAAGATAATTTTAGATTATTTTCTGAATATTCGCCATGCAGAACATGTAAGTATTTTGAATTATCAATGAAACTTTACAGGAACTTGCCGTTCTAAAATTAGAATTATTTTATGTACTAGTGTAGTACATAAATATCACAACAAATTGAGCTAAACATAATAATACTGTCAATGACACAAATACCTTTCGTATAATTTTTCAAAAATTTAATTGACAAACGGAACGCATCTTTTGACTTAACAACGGGGCATCGATCTGTATTTTTCATACTAAGTCCCGAGAGCTGGGTTGCATTCGTGGGTTCTTCCAAAGCTTTTGCATGGTTTGCTCACCACTTACTGGGAAAATGGTTTTATTTAAGGGCGCCAGGTGAACGTAATAAAACATGGGAAGACTGAAGAGAGCTGTTTTATTTGGTTCACCAAAAGGATCAAGACAAAAGGATCAACTGCTAATGCAAGGTTCCTCGATTCGATTCCGGGTACAGGCTAAAAATTTCTTGACCATCTTCCGGGCTTTCGGAGGGCACGTAAAACCATCGGTCCTCCTGTGTTAATGATTTTGATTTCCCATCATAACAATAAAATACAGGGTGCAGCGTGAGATGTAAATATCAAAAATGCCCATAGAACTAATTACAAAACTTAGTAAAGAACAGGTCATGGACCTACTGTATTAAGAGGGAGACTTCTCAAAAAAAGTAGAAGAAAAAGAACTTTATCTACTATCGTGCAAAAAGCGTATCCGGAATTTTGTTCGCCAGCATTTGTTCGACAAACACTTAATCGACAGCGTTTGTTCGACTATACATTTATGCGAATAAGCATTTGTTCGATTCAACATTTATGCGAATAAGCATTTGTTCGACATGGAATTTTATTCGACATGCATTTGTTCGACTCAACATTTATGCGAATAAGCATTTGCTCGAGATGGAATTTTATTCGACATGCATTTGTTCGACATTAAAAACAACAAATCTCCGCGTAAAGTTAAATCTGCCGCAAAGAGGTGGATCTGTCGCGAAGAGGTGGATCTGCCGTTAGGTTAGTGTTAGTTTTTGATATTTCTTTAGAAAACTAATTAAAAACAAACAAATCTCCGCGTAAAGTTAAATCTGCCGCAAAGAGGTGGATCTGCCGCAAAGAGGTGGATCTGCCGCGAAGATCTTGATCCAGTAAGCCATGGATGGTGTACATTTGCTGATGGAACAGAGACGGAACCGTTTTGAAAGTTCCATCTGCATACCAATGATTAGAGTTCGCTAGAAGTTGTAGATTTCTTCTGGTGGAAAATATAACGATTCTATCTTTTACATTACCAGAATCGAACAACAAGAACAGTTCATTGCTTTCAGTTGCTTAGTAAATCTCCGGAAATACGATTTCCTGTCGGGAATTGCCTGCTGTGCTTATAAATCCGCTCTCTAATTATATCTAAAAAAGGTTACCTACGTCTTTCGTGTCATGTCATGTCGGCATGTCGAACAAATGCATGTCGAATAACATTCCATGTCGAGCAAATGCTTATTCGCATAAATGTTGAGTCGAACAAATGTATGTCGAATAAAATTCCATGTCGAACAAATGCTTATTCGCATAAATGTGTAGTCGAACAAATGCATGTCGAATAAAATTCCATGCCGAACAAATGCTGTCGATTAAGTGTTTGTCGAACAAATGCTGGCGAACAAAATTCCTAGAGTCTGCAAAAAGACCTAATTTTCGAACACAATTTGCGTTAGGGAATAATGGTATGCTTTTTCGCACCAGTACGAAATGTAAAATTTACGCTTATTCCTGATTTATTTCATAAACTGAGCATGCCACAGAGTTTAAATTTTACACGGACATAGATTCCGTATTGTATAATCGGCGGAAAATCAAAAACCTTAAAAAATTATCCGGTTTTCGTTTTAAGAGGGCTTAACTCCGTTATTTATCGAAGGATTTTTGATTTTCTGCTTTTATTTTGTTCATTTAGAATTCAGATTTATCTTCAATTAGAAAAATATCTAAATTCTTCTTCTTCTTCTTCTTCTTCTTACGCTAGGACTACGTCCTGTACTTCCCAACTATATGCCTCTGTCAGAGGCACTGTTGGTTCTGTGAGCAGTTTTGGTTTTTACATCTCAGGTAGCTTGCTAGGCTTGCCTTTCGATGTGCCTGCACCCTGTTTTTTACTGTTATGATGGCAAATCATTAACACAGGGGGACCGCCTGCTTAACGTGTCCTCCGAAACACGGAAGACGGCCAAGAAATTTTTAGTCAATACCCGGAGTCGAACCGGGGCGCCTTGCGTTAGCAGTTGATTGCGCTAACGTTCAGACCATGACCGTCTTCAATATCTAAATTAATAACCTAAATAAATTTTAAAAAATTAAATTAATTTTTAGTTTCTTTGTCCCCCCCCCCCGTTGATATTTTTTCTCAAGAAGCTACCTCCCGATTCGTTAGAGCTAGTACCGGCTCGCAGCCCAACATTAAAACTATCACCCCTAGGTTTTTCAGGGTTTGATTCTTGAGACGCAGTAACAGAAGAAAATAGGCCGTCCTATGTTTCCCATTTGAATCATTCAATTAGTTCTACGCCAAGATTGGGTTAGTGAACGTTTCTAATAATCCGTGGTTAATTAAACCTGAGATTAAATTATTAAAACAATCGAAACCGACCATCGAACGACCATCGAGCCAGCGCCATAGCAAGGGTGAGGCGACTGAGGCGTTTGCCTCAGGCGCCATCGCAATCAGGGCGCTAAACCTTGACAAAACCCAATAAATAATAGTTTAAAATTTTCAAAACAATAAGAATCTTTGGGGGGGGGGAATATATTCAATTTTATTTGTAAAATCGCCTAAAATTCCTTGCCGGCCTTTTCCCCAAGTGGGGATTTTAATCCTCTACAGTAGTTTTTCGCCTATAACTCGCTTACCTACCTTTATTTTTAGAGAAAATTATCATCAAATCAAAATTGAATAGTACAAAATACAAAAAGAAAATCTGTTTTATAAAACAGATTAACAAAATTTGCCTACATCATATTAAGTATTTATGAAATGAAAAGAAAATCCAGAGAAAACAACTGAAAATGGTTTATTCTGAATAATTATTTCGTACATTTAAACTTTACCATCGATGATGAACAAAACAAAACAAGGATTCAGGATTTACTTCAGATCTGAAGTTAATCCTAAAACCTCGCTTTATAGAGAATTCTCTCCTCTTAAATTTTGGTCCAATGATAAGACAGGGGATTTTAGGAAAGTTGATTATAACCCCGCGTCCTTCTTCATTTCCCTTTAACTGACTGGGTAACCGGTAAAAATATCACGTCATCATCGCGACGGTTATTCAAATATATTTAAATTGAAAAGAAAAATTCCTACCGATAAAAATAATCTCCATGTTCGGTAGGGGGGGGGGTATTTCCGTTACGTTACCATGGAAACGGTGATTCTGACATACTATGCATATTTTATATAAGATCTTCAGAAGTTTCCAACGATAAAAATCGATATTACTCGACCAGGGGGTCTGGGGGGTATGGAATACCCCTCAGTACCCTTGCCATTATTCAGAACCATCAAATTTAATGGTTTTCATTGAATCTTTTGCAATTTTTGTTTGTAATCCGGGGGGGGGGTATTTTTGGTGATATTTTTCATAACTATCTCAGTACGGTTCTTCTTAACACCAAGGAACGTAAAAGTGAAAGTTTTCTTTCGCAATAAATTAAGGGTACCTGGGGGGTATTCCATACCCCCCGGTCCCGGCAGCCTAAATGAGTTCCTGATAAGCATTCATTTGTTTTCATTACTCTAAGTGAGCGCCGTAGCAAGGATGAGACGACCGACGCTTTGCCTCAGGCGCCATCGCAATGGGGGCGCTATCCTCGACAAAACCCAATAAATAATAGTTTAAAATTTTCAAAATGATAGGAATCTTTTGGGAGGGGGACGCATATATTCAAATTTGCCTCATGCGCCAGAAGAGCTCGCTACGGCGCTGCATCGAGCGACCATCGAACGACCACCGAACGACCATCGAATGACCATCTAACGACTACCGACCGATCATCGAACTACCACCAACCGACCATCAAACGGCCATTGAACGACCATCGACCGATCATCAAACGACCATTGAGACCACTGCATCTTAAGAACCAATTCCAAAGAAAATGTGATAGTTCAAAATGTTTGTTCAAATGTTCTGGAGCCGGATCTGTTCGAGAAGACCATTTTTTAGAGAAGAGGTTGTTTTCGTCAACTTCTATGGTATACCATACCATTTCGTCTCTATTTCTCCCACGAAAGAAAATTAGATGCGTTTTTGATTTTGGCTATCTTCCTCAAATACTTAATAGAACATTTGGGAAACTGTCTATTTTAAAACGTTTAGGAGACAAAAATATAAAAAATGAAATGATTCAGACTTTTGAACTAATCTACAATTATTTGATGGTTACAAAACTTTTGTAATGAATTTAACCTATACGGGATTAGAATGAGACGAGGTAACTTTGATGCATCTACCTGTTTGACCAATAGAACAAGAAAAGCACCTAATTTAGATTTTTACTTCGAAACAACAAAACATTAAAAAATTTAATTTTTATATCTTTCGTTTACAGTTCACATCATGATTAACTGATCTATTTTAATGTATTACCCGATCCTTTTGTACAATATTTACTAAAACGTAGGTGTTATAACTATGATTCAAATATTTTAATTTTCCAACATTAAAACACCAAACAAAATTGAAATGAGTCAGAAAAATAAATTGGTATTTTAGAGGAGAAAACAGTAAAACTTAAATTTAATCACAAAATTAACATTTTTATGTCATCGTGTAAACAAACCCTTATCGGTTTTACTTTTTAGGTGCTTGTAGTCGAAATTTAATACGTAAGGTACCATTCCACTTCTTTTTTACTGAACTACCGTTGGATGTTTATTACATAAACTTTTAAACCAGATGCACCCCATATTTATTTTTTCTTTAGTCTAAATATGGACTTCTGGTTATTAACTTTAAATGTTTTCCTTTTAAAAAAAAGAGGAACTTGAAGAGTGCTGAAAGATTGATAGGATAGGGTTGTAACGGTAAAGTCAGTCAAAAATTAACTTTTAAAAAACACGTTTACCCAAAAGTTGACTTATAACCATAAAAGTGTTGAAAAATGACCTAGCAATATGACACCCTGTCGGTCTAAGCTTTATAAGTACGGTAAGGGATGCATACTGATTATATCCAAAAAGGTTTTTCTCGCAAAACAGATGTATTTTGAGATACCACCGGATATTGTATTAAAGCACCGAAGTTTAAAATTTAAATTTTGTTGAGTGACCTTTAAATCATTACGGAAGAGGATGATGAAGTTAATAATGGCAACTGCACTTTTATATTTACATTATGTGACTTCTTAGAAAAGTTCTTTGTCGGTGAATTTGACAAGCTTCGGGTGGCCTGCCACGATTATTTATTTTTCTTTAATTGTCGGAAGGAATTAACAATTTTTTAATATCCGAAAAATCTGTAAGAGTTTAAAGCGTGACGGTCGTCGGGGATGCCCCAGGGGGTAAAGGATCGACAAGGTTTCAACAAACAGCTGATAGTCGTTACGGCACAAATTTGACAGTTTTATTATGAACAAATCGACTTTTCACCACTGCCTTCGTATTTTTTTGTGCATGTAAACACGAAGACAGATCCGGTAATGTCTGGTTCCTGTCGCACGTGTATCCGTTTGCACGTACCGAACGTCCGGATTTTTCTCATTTTACATTTAGGTAAATTAATCACGTTTCATGTAATCATCACACTTTCATCTTCTATAAATAATTTTTTTGTTATGGTACGAAATTAGTAATTATTCTGCGCTCAGTGGGGACGGATATGGCAGGACGTAACGACGCGAGGCGACGTCTAAAATCAAATTAAATGATTTTATAATAAAAAATAATTTGTAAGAAGGAAATTAAAAGTAAAATACGCCGTGGGAGATTTTTTAAATACCAGCATTGTACAGAATTATATCGCCAATTTTACAAATTTTTCATTAATCTGAATTTCAGACTGCCAACTTCCTTATGTCGTTAAGTAATAATAAAGAAAATAAATGATTAATGATAAGGAAACAAGGAAAAATTAGCATATAAATATTTTTTAGTTCCTTTAATTACCTGTCCGAAAAGACAAGAAAATTTCAAATTGGTCAACTTTTTGTTGAAGTTATTGAAATAAATATCACTGCAGGTTATTTTTTTTAACTAGAGCTCTTAGAGATTAGTCCGGGAAAGTCACATTTTTAGCTTGCAAAAAATCCGGCCATACTAAAATTTACCGAACACTTGTATTTGAGTGTCCTAATGAATTTTTCGAAAGTTCCCTAAAATCGCATATCGTCTTCACCAATCGGAGATTTTGTTTCATACAAGGTTGCTTTTCGCCTATAACTCGCTTTATTTAATTTTATTGTAAAATTACTATTAGAGCAATGTTGAATAGCAGAAAATTCTCTATGCAATGGATTTTTCAGAATTCACGTCAGTTGATGAATATAAAATGCAAGAATTTTTAAATTACAATTTTATTCTAAATATTTCAATTTTTTAAAATAAAACGAATGCTTTTCTTGGATTGAATTTTTATTCAGTAATAGTATGGCTTACGTTTATTTCTTCCGATTGGGGGGGGGGGGGTTAAATAAATGTAATATCGCGAATATCCTACATCGAGGATTGTTCAACTAATCTCCTCGTTGCCTAGGATGAGGGGGGGGAGCATTATAAGTTTTTTTCACTTTTCGGCGTAGTGTTTTAATTCTGGGCCACCGTTTACGGTCCAGGCGACGTCAGACTGTCGCTTGTCGCCAATTATCGCACGATACAACACAAGGGCTAGGACAATACTCAAAGATTCAGCGAGTACAGGTTTTAGCAAGGAGATTGCACGAGCGAAGCGTAGCGGAGCGAGTGTCAATCTCCTTGCTAAAACCTGTACTCGCTGAATCTTTGAGTATTGTCCGAACCCGCGTTGCTGTTGCGGTGATAATTCCATGAAGAAACGCCACAACTTAAAAGCACAACATCACATACGAAAATCGACATTTCAAACGCCATTCTTAATGTCGAAAATTGTGAAACAAATTGACCATATCGCATCACAATCATTGCAAAAAAAAATCAAACAAAAAATTTCGTAAGTACCGAAAAAAATGGAAGCATAATCGCACTAAATTTGTAATATAAAATTCGTTACTATAAAATTCGTTAGAATTACATTGCTTTAAGTGAACTCAAGCAATAGCCTTCACTCCAAAAACCAAATTTTGTAGAATTTCCTTCGGCAACACTGTTTTGACTTATGAGCCTCACATTAAAATTCTAGGTATTATTTTAGATCAACACTTGAAATTCAATGAACACGTTCGACACATCATAGTCAAAGCCAACAAAATTTTTAAATCTTTATGTCGGTTCGTACGGCCCACGTGGGGTATTAATCCACGAAATGTGGAGACAATATACCACGCGGTCATCGAACCGACCATTACTTACGGTTCTTTTATTTGGAGTGGAGTGCTAAGATACAAGTACGTGCTGGGTTGGTTGCGATCTTTTCAGCGGGCATTCGCCGTCAGGGCTACGCGCGCATTTCATACGGTCTCGGCAATATCTGCGTTGGCCTTAGCTGGATTTACTCCAATCGAGCTAAGGATAAAGGAGGTGGCAAGGGTAGAGCAAGTGAAAATGGATGGTACTTTCGATCGACTTCCGGACGACGTCGTCTTGCAAAATCGTACGTCGCCAGCGGAGATGTTACATCCCCGCTATAGACAAACGATCAGTTTCGTAAAAGCAAACGACTCGCTGGAAGTCGATCGAATATGCGACCAGGTCGATGTTGCTATATTTACCGATGGCAGCAAGCAGGAAGGTGGGGAGGTCGGCGCGGCAATCGTCATATACCGTGAAGCTCGGCAAGAGACCCACAAGTACCGGTTAAACGGTACTTGTAGCGTGTTTCAAGCCGAGTTATATGCGATTGACGCCGCCCTGACTTGGATCTCCCCCAGGAGGTTACACTCAGTGTGTATTTTCTCCGACAGCCTCTCTTCGCTTGTTACCATCGCTAATAGGAGTAGCACCGTACCTTTGGTCACCTCCATCCATCGTTCACTGCTCAAACTGAAGGACCAAACGATCATCAGGTTTGCATGGGTAAAGGCTCATTGCGGCATTGAAGGGAACGAGGTTGCAGACCAATGTGCCAAAGATGCGGCTGTTTCACACAGTCGCATGGCATACAACCAGTTCCCTCTTAGCTATGCAAGAAGGGTGATTCGTCTTGAGGCGGCATGTACTTGGGATACCGAGTACAGAAATGCCGTCCAAGGTTCGACCACCCGGCAGCATTTACCTACGCTACATGATGTTCGCTTGTTCCGAAGTGCCGTTGATACCTCCTTTGAAATGACGCAGGTATTGACGGGTCACTCGTTTGCGCGCGAGTATCTATACAGATTCAAGATCAGTCCTGTTGACGTGTGCCCCTGCGATTCAAAAAGTAGGCAGACTCTGCATCATTTATTGTCTTCCTGCCCGAAATACGTCCAACAACGCCATACCTACACTTCACATTGTTCCTTTTTAAATATTTCACCTTTTACAATTTCTGAAATCATATCAAATAAATTCATCACCCAAATTTTTATAACTTTCTGTAAATCAATTATCAACACTCTAAAACAATTTAACACCCCCCCTTAGTCTGTCTAAAATGGATTTATGCCCCACTGATGTTACATAAATAAAAAAAAACTGTTAAACTAACCAAACCCAGTTCAAATTTAAATTTAAATTAAAATTCAAACAACTTCAAATTTATCTTAAATTTTAATTTTTGTCTTTTACCCGCTGCCGTTGTAATGCTCGTTTGTCTTTCTAGTTATAATTTAATATTTATCCAGTTATTAATTATCATATTTAATTCATCAACATTAATTTCACCAACATTCATCACCACCATTTTAGTTTAATCAATTATTGTTAAGTTTTAAGTTTTTTTATTGTTAAGATTGTATCGAATTGCATGAATATACTCTCTCTCTCTTGAGAGAAAACAGGAAAAAAAAAAAAGTGAACTCGGGTGAGAACTAATGCGTTGAACCGGTTTCCTACATCGCATCTGTTGAGTGCGTTAGTCATACACACTACATAAATTATAATATTCGAAGAGATTTTTCATTACGTATGAATTCTTTTACGCTCCACTACAAATATTCGATATTCTGGTAGGGTATTTGGAATATTTTTTATTTTCGGATATTATTCGACTGTGCATGTGTCGTACCCATTTAACTACAATGTAAAATAACGCACGCTGATTGGTCGAAACGACAAAATTTGACCCTGAATGGAATTATCTCTGATATTAAGCATCGTAACTAAAATGGTGCGAGCTGTGCATTCGTATTAAACGATATTATTCCGCGTTGCTAATATTCAATTTTTGGAGGGAGGCGCCTCGTCGCTCTCCAAATGTCAGCCGTCACTGGACTACAGTATGAAAAAGACAAATGTTTGCAATTACAAAAAGAAACATTAATCCTGCAATTTCCTAAAATTTTCATATTGTTTTAAAAATTACATGCCTAAACCTCTTAGTTTGGCATCAGAAAATAGTCTTTAAGGGTCAAATTTGTCGCAGAAAATAACAAAAACCAGAAAGTCGTGCATTAATAGTTTCTTATGCATTTTATACCCAAAATAGTTCTTATTATGAAAAATAAATTGGCTTCTGTAATTTCTCAGATATAAATCCTCATAAGAACTCTGTTAATTTTTAACAAAACAGCTTCCTTCAGATTTCAAGTAGAGTTTTGGTCCTTTTTCCCTGATATAAAAGTTTACAGATAAGTACAACTAGCATCAAGTTTTTAAAGCATCTAGCCTTAATGGGGACCTAGCCATGAACTATCAAAGCTTCCAAAACCAAAAATTATCAACCTTTTGGAATTCCAATGGCTAGAAAGAAAGTATTCTATACTAGGATTTAAAGATAATTAAGTCCAGTTTTACTCATCCAGAAACCATTTATGCGTCAGATGAATAGAAAAAAATTCTATAAGAAAACCCTCCGTTTTTAGCCCCCCAAAAATTGGGTTTAATTGTGGCTATGCTTTTAAGGAGTTCATGAGGATACTAGGCCATATGTCTGCAAAATTTCAGTTTGTCCGGATTTTTTGATTATTTTTTTCACAGCTTCTTTGTCCGGACTAATGGGAAAATTTAAAAAATCCAGTTTGCAGAAAGTTTTCTGTTCTTCAATTTTTGTCCAATGATAATTTTCTGTTAAAAAAGAAATGAAGTGAATTATAACCGAAAAACTGTTTTGGGCGGGTTAAAATCCCCAATAGAAGAAGCCGACAGAGAATTTTCGAAGACTTTGGGGAATTTATTCGGACACACATAAGCACACATGTTTGCTAAATTTGAACTTGTCGAGATTTTTTGTAGTTTTTTTGGTAGAAAATCAACTTTTCGATTTTCTTGTCTGGAGAATATTGAAAATATAAGATTATTTTATCTATCTCATAGCTCAGAATCATAGCCATGAAAAGTGAAGCAGTGTCATAAAACAATTTTTAATGTTTTACTGCTTGATCACCATACGCTGATTAATTTTGGATGTCTTCCCCCCTGCCACTGCAACCGCCAATTTTTTAGAATTTCATTTATATGTGGCGGCTCGTGACTCTTTTCAATGGAAGGACTTTAATTACCCATCAGACCTTCTATTATTTTTTGTACAAATCCGCTTAAATTCTTACAATTAAAATTAATTTTGTCACCATATATGTAAAAAAATTATCAGTCCGCCCGCCTCTGGTCTTAACATAAATGCACCTTTGTACCGCACAACTGGAAGGAAAAACAACCACATATGTCTTTAATTAACGTCCCGAAGTAAAACTAGGGGTGGTTTAGGTAATTTGATGATGTACAATAAAAGTAGGAAGCATTTGCAGGTTTCAAATTGATCGGAAATTGCTTTCGATTCAATTCTCCTTGATTTACGATATTCGTTCTATTTTTGCAAACTTACAAGTTTTTTCTCTTTTGCAGCACTTTTTGGTTATCACAGACAAGGATCGTGCCAAGCAGGCTTTAGTGCTGGAATTTCAAAGGTGAGTATGTCAATAGTTTGACTTTTATTTTTCTAGTATCAAACGTGTTCAGATTTTTATATTGTAAATTTTTTGATGAACATGAAATATGTGAGGTGCTTACATATGGATATGGCGCCTCCACTCTTGGTATTACCATTGTATTTATTTCTTGTAAATTTTTGTTTGCTGTTGCATACTGATTCGATTGTGTGTTTGAAGAAATAAATTGTTAGCCTTGTATGTCTCTCTTTGTTGGCGTTCTCGTACGGGATGGGTTGGAAAGAGATGGCGAATGGGTGTAAAGCTTTTGAAGTTTTGTCGAATTTTGTAGTTCCTATTTTGGCAATCGTAAAATGTTTTTGTCTGAATTCAATGGCCAAACGTATTTGTAACCACGGGTGTTTTATTATTGTTTTTCATTCCGCTGTTAGAGTTGTAAAAATAATTCAAGTGTTGAACAATTACAAAGGAAAAAGTCTTGGAGGTTTTCAATGGTATAAATTCTTCAGCGAACGTGTTTCTTTCAATTCGATGAATATTTAATCACCGATTCCACAGGAAACGACAAATTGGCCAAAAAGAAAGAAAAGTTTTGTTACAAGCATATTGATAATTTTGTTTCTGGGTGGGTTTGGACGGAGGGAGCCAAACATCGACATAAATATTCTTCCAAGTATATGATTAATGTAAACAGGGGCGGACTGGCCGCCCAATTATTCAATTCTTTCAGACCATGTTAAGGTAAAACGAAATGTATGTATCAAAAAAGATAAACGTAAGGGTCCCCATTCTCCGGAAAGCCAGTCCACCCCTGAATTTAAATGAAGATGTAATTTGTCGGACCGAACTAAAAAATGTATCGTACCTCTAATGGATTCATACATCACAGAATATAAAAAGCCACTTTACATAGAATCACTTAAAGTTGTAATTAGAAGCATTTTATCAGAAAAGCGAGATAAATACGGCTTTTAACAAAACACCCTCTATTGGGTGCTGAAATGTTAACTATGCTAGTCTACTTGAGCTGTTATCAGAAATCTTGATACTTGAGTGTGTTCCATTTAGAGAAAAAAAAGTAATAAAATGTAATATCCGTGTGAGCTTTTGGTAGTTGAAGTAACTTTTTTTTAACCTTGTTCTATTGAATGCATCGACATTCGACGAGCTTACCGAGTCACTCGTCCTGTAAAAACCCTTGTATACATTTACGATATGCGCTGCAATAACATTATGCTGTTTAGCATTAAATTCCTTGTCATTGGATAAGTTCGGCACTCTCGTTTGAAGTAGACTGAGCTTCATGCATAATCCATTTGCTGCATCTAAATCGTTTCAAGTTTGGATAATGCGGTGCGGAAGAATAATTCATATTTGCTGAAACATCTTTGATGACCCCGACGCGCGCCCAAAATAAGTTTAAATTTAGAAAAATGTGTTACAACAACGGAACACGGGTTCAATGAATTACGGAGCGGCTCCAAGAGTAACTTACAAAAGAATTAATTGTTTATCTAACTATCAAAATTATTAACATTCTACATAACAGACGTACACGAATCACAATTAGTAATGAATTCTGATAGAATGCCGTAGTTGTCATTGGAACAATGCGAGCCACCAATGCCTAGCACTGTTTTGCAAATTTAACGCCGCTCCAAGAATTTACATGCATTTCAATAAAATACAAACCTAAAGCGACCTAAACACGAGATTTACATTTACAAGAGTCCTTTTATAAAATTTATTCTATATTTATGGGTGTACTTAAAAATCGTTACGCCGATCTTTGCAATCGGAAAACCTTGATAAAATCTTCTGATTTATTTTGTCCTGTAACACCAATCAAAATAAATCCAATAGGATGCGATCTTGATAGCAATATTTATTTGTAATATGATTTAAGTGATATGTAATTGTATGTTACATTTTTCAAATGACCCAATCAGATAGGAAAATGTCGTATTTTTCTTTCAATTTTTTTGATGTACTATATTTGGTATACAACTATGACATGTCGTTTTATTTATTGAGATTGCTAAATAAGTGAGACGACGTTATCATTATTTATTATTTAAAAAAATGCAGTGGCGGGTTATCACGATTTGGAGAACAATGATAATAGCTGGAGTCACGAAGTAAAAAATATACAGTTTTGAATTTTTACAAATCATTCATTCAAATCAAGTCATTCAATTTTATCCATCGTGCCAGGTTTCGGGGTAACCTACCCAAATGATCAAAAAATCGTTATTTTTGAATGTTTCACGTTTGAATAAATTTAATGAAAAGTGGAAATTGCAAATGAAACCAAAACGGCATGGGCCAAATCCTTTAGACCCTTCAAATCGCCTGGGTCTGACGGGGTGCGTTCTCGGCCCTGTTCCATTATTGCGTATGCCTACACACCGAAAGAGAGGGGTAAGGTTAAAATTAATCTTTATACCGTAGCCAAGCAGAAGTGATTACTCACTGGTTAAATTCTTCAGGCCACCTCGTTTTTTCTCAAGACGTTGGGAGGCGGCCCTTCACACGATAGTGGAGCGCGTCGAAAGATCTCTGAACTAGAGAGAGTCCACTCGAGGAGCATTTATTGCCATCGAGGGGGCTTTTGATAAAACCACCTTCGACAGTATAAGGGAAGCACTGGATGTGCATGGAGTTTGCACTACCATTGAACAATGGATCAGTTTTGCACTGAAGTGGAGAGCAGTGGAGGTGGATGCCGGAGACATAAATATTAAAGGTGTTGTCACCAGAAGCTTCTCTCAGGGATGGGTATTCTCTCTGCTACTGTGGATCATAGTGGCAAGCAACCTTCTTCTCGTCCTCTCGTTTTTCCTTCCACTTCTTTCTATCTTCTGCCAACTGTTGCCAATTTGTGCCCACTGTTTCTTAAATATCATCTCTTCATCTTCTCTGCAGTCTTTCCGCACTTCTCTTTGTTTCCGCTGCATAATCTTCAGTGTCTATCGATCCTTTTCCAGTCGTGCCACATGTCCAGCCCAACACCACTCTTCGAACCACCTCGGTCACCCCAGCCCTTTCTCTAATTACTTCGTTTCTGATTTTGTCTTTCGCAGAGATACCAAGCATTGCTCTCTTCATCGTCCTCTGGGTTACCCCGAGGCGATTCGTAGTCTCTGTAGTTTCTTGGTTTTTTGAACAACCTTCTCCAACGCTTAAATGAAAACGCTTAAATTTCACTTTACTGCATAATTTGTCAGCGAATGCAAAAATCTTTAAAAATAATAGAAAAGTGGTGCATGGAACGGAGTTGCTACTTTTCACCAAGAACAGAAAAATACCAAGCATGACAATGTCAAGCTTAATGGGAACTCCCCTGAAGCTAGCTGACGATGTCAAATATTTGGGAATAATACTTGACAAGAAGCTAAATTGGGGAAAACATCTACAAATCAAACTGTGTAAAACGAGAATGACTTTTTGGCAGTGTCGAAGGCAATGGGATGGTCCTGGGGTATTTTTCCAAAGATCACCTCGCTCTATACGGTCATTGTCAGACCTATATTTTACTACGGTGCACTTGTTTAGTGGCCCAGAACCAGGCAAGTAACAGCGACATCTTCCTTGTACCGGATCCAGAGAGAAATCTGTCTGGCTGACCCTTCTCTGCATCCACCCACTTGATCTTCATTCTTCATGGCAAAAACATTCAGATATCAACAGGTAGCAGGGCAGTCCTTGAATGTATCCAGACCCCGAACCAACTATGAAACCAAAATGTCCTTTCTCTTCACTGGGTCGAAGATTATCCAGAGTCCAGAATTAAAGGTGACGATGAGATCGATTAAGATTGAAACATATAGTTTTTCTATTTTAGCCCTGACATTCACTCAATTGGTCAGATGTATTCATTTAATTGCATAGACCATCCTTATCAGTATTTCTGCCTGAAAAACAGTTGTGTATACTGTGTGCGTTTCGAAGACTATAACTCTGCAACCGATCAATTAACAAAAAAAATAATAAAGTCTTTTTTATAGACAATTTAGTTTTCCTTAATTTCAATTATTTAACATTTTTCTCTGAAATAAACCCAAACCGAGATATTCATAAAAATGTAGGTTTCCGCGTGATTCATCCATATGACGCCCAAATCCGGAGTCTCTAGACCAGTGGTTCTTAACCGGTGTTCCTGCAACGAACTTGTTCCAAGTGAAATTATGAGTAGTTATTACAATTTCTTACTTTCTTGAAAATTTTTAATCTACAATAATTTTGAATCAACTCTTAAACAATAATTTTTAATCAATAAAACTGGCACACATTTCATCTTCATAATCGAAAGTAAAGTCTAAGAAATTTAGCTTATAGAGATTTTTCTGTTCTTCAGTTTTTCTGTGGTGGTAATTTTCTGTAAAAATTAAGTTAAGATAGACGAAAAACCACGTTTGGAGACTAAAATCCTCAATTGGGAACTGGTTTGGACTGTTAGAGATTTTGTGTTCCTCAATTTGTTTTTGTAATTCAAAACGTTCCGTGACTTCAAAAAGGTTAAAAACCACTGCTCTAGATAAGCGTGGATCTAGTCAAAGTTCTTGGGGAGGGGGGGAATTCATTACATAACGCAAAAAGGTGAATTTCTTAATGTTTTAATTTAAATGCATTTAATGGATTTTTTTCATTCATGTAGAAGATAGTTACCCCCCCCCCCCCTCCGTAGATATGAATCGTGCAATATTAGTAGGTAGTTTTAGAGTCCAAATAAAGATAATAAAATATAAAATTTTTAATTGGGTATAAGTTTTTTAATATTTTAATAATATCCAACGTTTCGGGCCATTTAAATTTGACCCATTTTCAATACTAAAAAATAAATAAACTATTAATTCATTCATTAGGAACACTTTAGGATTGAAAGTAATCGACAGTGACAATCAAAACAATTTAAAATTGTTTATAAGTAAACATTAAACTCAATATATCAGCGGAAGTAATGCCGAGAAGGTAAAGCCCGCTGTCGTCGGGGAGGGGGTTTTGGTCAGTAAGAATCTGACACTACCATCCCTGATGGGGTGGTGCCTATGAAGGTTTCCCCCTTCCCTGCAGGAAAAAAAACTCAATATATAAAACAATGAAATTCATAGCATTCATGGCAAACTATACTTTCATGTATTATTTATTCATAATATTATATTGGCGCCATGATCTCCCAATGTGCGATTGCCATGGTTGTGCGGCCTGAAGGCCGGACTGGGATTTTTTAAGTCGGTGACTAAAACTGAACCAAAACCAGCTGTATTACACACAGATAAATAGACGGATGCACAGAACTGGTAATTTAATACGCTAACTTCTTATTGATTCATTTTTTAGGTACCTATACAGTGTGACCTTTTTGGCTGCACAACCATGGCCATCCCTTAATATTATTAAATGTGCGATTAAAATATTGTACTATAAACTATTCGATAATTCAGTACCGTTTTTGTCACCATAATTTCGTATCTCTTGAATGGAATAAGTTCTTGCCTTTCTGATAGCAGCAGAGAGGTTTTTCTGGAATTGAGATTGTCGTTTTTACTGCGAATTTCTCTTTTTAAAGAGGCCATTTTCAGAAAATAGGGGAATATTGCTTGAATTAACTTATTTTTTAAACCACAGTAGTGGTTTGGTGTGATTGCTGGTTGAGCTTTTGGATTGTGGATTTAAGAATTGTAATTTATTAATGAGATCCCCCCCTGGTGGAGAGGCTATGGTCCAGAAGTTTTGAGAGAAATTTTGTGTCGTTCGAAACTTCAGTTTAATCGATTAGAACAGCTAAGATTTAATTTAATTTTATAATAAATAATAATAATATATAGCGAACCTATTGCTTAACATGGGTTTGAACATAAAAGTTCAGTTAGCGTGAAATTCAAAGCACGACAAAACTCCCAAGCGTAGAGACTGAAATACTGAAAAAAAAATAAATATATCAATATACTTAAAATAGAAAACAGGACAACATAAAAATTAAATCTTTTGGTTGGAAAAATTGGCAAAAACTATTCTGAAACAATTTTTTTTACAGGACCGCCGTCGGCTTTTCATCGGCGCCCCTGGAAGCTGGTACTGGCAAGGTGAGCTATTTTTCGTTTTATTTATTTGTTTACAATGTTTTCCGTTACACAGGACCTGATGTTAGTTTGTAGAAAAGTTTTTAATTGATTTCAGTATTAGAAATATGTAAAATGTGTTTCAGGACAAAGTTATTCCATCGATCCAAGTATCAAATATCCATATACTCCTGGAATATTTGGAGAAGCGTTTGGCTTCGGTACAAAAGGTACAAAACAGCTCTGCGAATTACTCCATAACCCATATTGACAAAGCCTTACTTTTTTTTAACAATTTCATTAAAAATTACAAAGGTGTAGGTTTTTGAACAATCGCAAGTCATTGTCGACGTTTTAAAAAGTTTTTTTTTATTAATTCCACTCGGTTTAATGAAGTTATCAAGAATTTTGACCAAAGCTAATTCATTTTCAACACTTAACTTGATATCTTATTAAGACCATCTGCTTAAAATTCATTTCTGAAGTGTATATCGTTTTATTGTCTGCTGCAGAGCCACTTAATTTAAAAAAAATTAAACATTACACGAAAACACTAGAGGCATGAATGTTTTGATCTGCATAATTAAGCAGGCATGATTTAGTCAAAACTGTGCTTTCGATGTCGACAAATTAAATTAAATAATTCGATCAAATTTGAATAATTCATTACCATAAAACAAACTTTTTTTAATTATTACACGACGACCAAACATAACATTTTTCTTTCAGGATAACATTTCAGTGCTTTCAGTGATGGATGCTTTACGTAACACAATTAATTTATTTCTGTTTTAATTTTTCGACGTGGATCATTTAATATTTGCTTAACAACAGCAGTGGTAGCTTGATGTGATCCTGGTTGGGAAATTCCGACTCAATGGAATTTCTTAGCTCGGCCCTCCGGTGAATATTCGCACGCTGTGAAAACAAAATTATTTAGTTTAATCAAGTTTTTTTATTATTAAATGATTTACGTTGTTGTTAATAATTGCGTATCCATTATAACAGGACACTATGGACCATGTAACAATTCACGGCTGTCTAACAACTGACATCGTTTTTTTGATGCGTTTTTAATAACGTTTCATGTTGTTTTTTTTTGATATTGAAGAGTTAATTAAAAATTAAGTGATTAAATGGTTTTTTAGAGGTGGTGGTTATAACGTCGCTGGTGGACGAGGGAAATTGTGCGTTACTAAATAACGCGTGTGTCTCAATAAGGCCAAATAGTTCATTCAACACTCGGGATTCAACGCAAGGAGTGCCAAAATAATTATATTCTCTGTCACATCCTGCATCATGGGCGTCCATATGATTTTTTTCAAGGGGAGAACTCGCTATTTTTATAAAAATATATGTTTTGACATTACAAGTAAATATCACAATATAATAAAATTTGAAATGGGAAAATTAAATTATTTTTTGGGTTAGATTTAGTATACCAATTCCGGTCAATCCGTTTTAAAAATCTCATACACTCGGCCTTTCAACTTCAGCACCGCAAGACACACATAATGCTTACAAAATATTTGGTTCTTTATTAATTTCTGTTCATTGTATGCTTATCAACTGTTAACACATACATAGGGGACCTAGAGTTTTACCTAGGCTCCGAACCACAGGATGACTGTAGCATCCATGTAAAGGCTGATCCTGCAGACTGTATGGGATTTTTAAAAATAATTTATCAGAATTCGTATCTACCAGACAATTATTACCCCATTTCTCTCCTACTTACGGACGCCCATGTTCTGTATAGCGTTTTAAAATTAGATTCCTACATTAAAGTGGAACAAAATTAAAAATTTTTGCAAATCCCAACAACAAACTGAATTCAAAAACCTAAATTAGTTGACATTTCTTAACTCTACCTTTTTCTTTTCATTAATACTATTCAGAGTTGGTTAGTTAGCTATGCTGCAAGCTGCAGCAATGGGCTACTTTGGATAATTTTCTTTAAACCTCAAAGTAACTTATAAGCTGCGAGCAACTGCCCAACTCTGTTGACATCAAACTATAATTTTTTCAATCGGATCAAAATTGATCGAATCTGTCATTCTTGGGCTTATAGATTAGAAGCTTTTGTCATATTTGGCCTTGTTTGCACTACTTAGTTTAGCAGCTTCTAGTATTAGTTCCGCACAATTGGTGAGACCGTTAGAAAGTTTGTAAATCTGCACGGACAATATTTTTCAGGGCAGATTATTCAGCAAAATTTGGACGATAGACCTGCAGTTGTGTCAACTCCAGAAAGTCCAGCCACATACGATAATTCTTACATGGGATACTCCATGGTGGTTGGAGATTTTAACGGAGCAGGAGTTCAAGGCGCAGCAGTTGGAATGCCAAAAGGTGGAGGAAGGTTGGAAGGAAAGGTCCTTTTGTACACGTGGGATTTAACGAATTATTTGAACATTACGGGTAAACAACTTGGAGAATATTTTGGTTATTCCGTCGCTACATCAGATATTGATGGAGATCAACGAGACGATTTGATTATTGGAGCTCCACTACACGCCGAAAAGAACAGCGAAATGAAATACGAAGTTGGAAGAGTTTACATCGCCTGTCAAGGAAGAAATGTAAAAACAAATTTTTGATTTTCTGAATCCATATCATTCCGTGTTTTTATTTTAGGGAAGCTTTGCAGGTCTAACTTTCATCGACGGTTTTAATTCCAAATCGAGGTTCGGGCTTTCAATTAGTGGTTTAGGAGATCTCAATTTAGATGGTTACGGAGGTAAAACCACCAAGTTTTCTTCCAGTTCTTTTTTTATACTTGAAATCGTTTTGTTTAGATTTTGCGGTAGGTGCTCCATACGATGGTCCAAACGAGCAGGGCGCTGTTTACATTTTTCAAGGTTCAGCAAACGGAGTAATCAAGCAATACTCACAAGTAATTTACGCCGAAGACGTTCAAAAAAGTTTTTCGACGTTCCGTTACGTCGAAACATTTGGATTTTCAATATCTGGTGGTCTCGATTTAGACGGAAACGATTATCCGGATATGGCTGTTGGCGCCTATCTCTCCGATACTTCGTTTTTCTTCAGGTAAATAACCCGGAGGTTAGGAAAGTCACTGCGAAGTCTAATGTGTTAATTTTAGAGCACGACCAGTGGTTAAAGTCGAAGCAAGTTTAAACTTTTTAGCATATCCAAAACAAATATTTTTAGAAACAAAAAATTGTATTAAACCAGGGCATCCTTACAAGATGGTTCCGTGCATTGATATTGAACTTTGCATGAGATACACCGGAGTAGGTGTACCTTCCACGATGGGTAAGCCAAGCACATGTCAAACACATGCTTGAAAATAAATTAAAAACTGTTTTTAGAATTTCGTTTGTCATACACGTTGGATACACAAAAAACTGCATATTCTCGAATGTACTTCGAAGGCAATGGAAATAAAACGGTAAATTCATCGATAATATTGAGGAAAGAGGATTTAATGAATTGCAAGACAAGAAGGACGGTTTATTTAGAGGTGTGCAAATATTTTTCATACTTCTAAAACTAAAATTATGTTTTCCCATAGGATCCACTTTCGGATAAACTAACAGAATTGGAAATCAGAGTCGAGTACTATTTAAATGAGGATAGATATTACCAAACCGCGCGTGATCCAAGATCAATCCTCAAAGCTGTACTTGATTCCACCTACGCCACGTTTGTTAACAATTCCATAGGCATTTACAAAAATTGTGGTGAAGATAACAAGTGCACACCAAGTCTGTACCTAGCAGTTAATAAGTAAAAATTTGGAAGTTTGCTATTTACTAGTCGGTTTTCTAAAATTTATTTTGCAGGAAATTCGATAGATACGTATACCAAGTGGGTAAACCATTGCAGTTTGATGTGAAGGTGATCAATTCGGAAGAAAATTCGTACGGTACAAAGATTTTCATAAACGTTCCGCAAGGTGTAACTTTAACCGTGGTTTACAAAGTCACCGACGAAAATAATCCAATTTCTTGTAAGAAGGTCAATGAGACGCTCTATTCGTGCGCAATTGATGACCCGTTCACAAAGGAAAACCCGGTAAGTTACAAAAATCTTCAGTTGGTTGTTTTTTTGACCGATTATTTCAGATGCATTTTATCGTGGAAGTGGAACCATTGGGAAAACAAAAAATGTCAAAACCAACTTACGATTTCTACATGAACGTTACGTCTGCCAATCCAGGTCGGATTGAAGACTTGGTCAACCAAACCCGCCACATCTCCGTGGATGTTTGGGTTAATTCAATTTTAAATATAGAAAAGTAACAGTTTTTAAAGGCAATTCCTTCAAATTTTAATACTTTTGCTTCAGGAAATCTACACCAGCAACTGTTTATTATAACATATCGCACGGAACATCCAAAGAGAGCATAGATAACGAGATGCAACCACTTGTGATTCATTCCTACACTGTTACTAATAAAGGATCTTCTGATGTCGATGAAGTGGAAATCTATATAGTTTGGCCAGAAGAAACTCTTTCCGGTAAATTGGAACCATAACTGGTTGTTAACATTTTATTTTATCACTTTTTTTTGCAGGCCAGGATCTTTTGTATTTGCTTGAACAGCCTCACACTTTAGGAGGAGTTACATGTGAAAAAGTTGATGTGAATGCCCTGAATTTGCCGGTAAGTTATTGCAACTATTCCGTCTTTGAATTTAAATTTAAACTTTGAATGTTTGCCTCATATGTTTGTACTGTTTTAATTCTATTTGAAAAAGGAAGAGTTATCTGGGTACTTTTATTTAGCCTTACAAGTCTTTTTGTAATTCTTATTTTCCGATGGAAGGGGGAATCTTCATAGACACGTGATGGATTTTTACCGTCTAAAATTTTCTTTTGTTTTTTTGCGTGAGCAGGGAGGAGGAAATCTCGAGAGTGAGATACACCGCCTCAATGTGAGGCGTTAATGTGAGACTTTCACTCACTAAAACCTCACCCCCCCAACCTCAGGGAACAGGAACTCGCCTCTTTGGCATTACTTCCGTTTCCCGGAAGTGAGTCTGGGTGCTGTTGTTGATTGTAACAGTCGGGGCGCCTTGTTCGCGGGCAGTCCCGTCGCTGCCTCTCTGAGTTTCTCGATCGTGAAGAAGCTCTCCTCCGGTGGGAGTTTCATACGTGTTTCCTTGAATCTTTCGTGTACAGGGAACAACACCTTTAATATCTTCCTGACCATAGATAGAGCAAGTCCAAGGTGGTGAGGAGCTCCATCCAGCAGCGTCTCTTGCTGTCTGCGATGGTGTGGGTGAGTTTCTTCTTAGCCTCCTTGTACTCTTATTCCTTCGGGCCATTCTTGCTACCGAATATTTTCCCTCCTTGCCTTGGAAAACTCCGGTGTCCACCAATGTACCGGCCGCCTAAAAGCTCCCCTCCTCTTGGAGGACGCGTCGCATGACCTGCAAAGCGCCTCAATGAGGGCGTCGACGCTTGAAGTCTCCAGACGCCTGGCTTCCTCCTCAGCTTGGATGCGTCCAGCTTGTGGGACGCCCAGCCCTTCAGTTTTAATTTATGATATTCATTTCCAATTTGCATCTTTTGTCTTGTTTGCCCATTAAGAGCTTCTTTCCACTAACCTTGCGCTATTTCAATGATTTTAGTGCTTCGCTACTTTCATTCGCTGTGCCTTGATAGATATCACTTCCACTCTCAGTGTCATTATGTCATTATAGAAGTGTTACTTATCCGATGGATCAAATGCGGGAATTCGTATTTTACCCCTTTCCCTTGTGTTCTTTACGTAGGCACCTCGATTCTCTGTTCCCGCAGATTTCTCCCTTTATGTAGTCACCACCTCTCTCCGATTCTTCGACTTCGGACACGTCAAGGTATATGGTACCTATATTCCTTCATCCGTTCTTGACTAATATTGTGTTTATTTCTGTCCCAACGAACGTCGCGCTCCATTATGTCTAATACGTCATCTTCTCCTTTGACGACTGCTCTCTGTGCACCATAGAAGTCTCTTCTGTCTTCTTCTTTACCTCGAAAATATCTTCACTTTAGGGTTTTCTTCTTCTCTCCTCCATCGCGAATTTGGTGATAAAATTGATGTCAATCGTTTCAGCTCCAATGAAACTTTTATTTCCGTCGTTTGAGCTTCAAAGTTTTTTAATAAAAATTAAATTCTTTAGGATAATATTTGGAGGACCTGTAGAAATGCTAGCTATTGATTAAGCTTCTATTTCTATTGTTTGACAGTGGTGGTTCGTAACTTATTTTAATGGAAGGGGGGGCAGGAAATTTAAATAAAAATGAAAAATAGAAATATTATAATATTTGAAAATATTAATACTTTTCATTGTGGGGGATGTATGTAATGTCCCTACCATATCAAAATGGCCATTCGGATCACCAGGTACGGGGGGGGGGGAGGTATTCCATACCCCCAGACCCCACGGTTACTGAAGCCGTCAATTTTTAAAAAATAGACAATATAGATAGCAAAATCCTGTATATGTGATAGCGTCATTTGTTATTTGAATTAAATCAAAAAGTTGAAAAAGTGATATTTTAAGTTTTTTAACAGGTTGACTGCCATGGCAGACACCGGTGTCTACTTAAGGAGCTTCTGATAAGGAACTAGTATATGGACCGCATTGACGACAGAAAAATCTTTATAAGTAATAGAAACTGAAAAGTAATAGATTTTATTTTAAATCGTTTTAAATTGATTAATATGGTGTCTGCTAACTGTATCCGTTTTATGGTTCGACGGCGAATTTGGCCCTTGACGTCACGGCAGACACCGGTGTCTGCTATCCAAATTATAATGAAAAAGGTCCGAAAATTTGTTTTTTTTGCATTCGCATGTATTTCTAAACTGATTAAAACAGTTTACAACTTAAATATAGAATTTTTTGAAATTTTACGGAAACAGCCTTGGCAGTCAACCTGTTAATGTCAAATAAATCTTCTAAGCCTCGCCTCTACAACCTGAACTATCAAAATTCTAATTAGGCATGTTCACACGAATTTCATACGACTTTAAAACCAACGACACTTGTTCATTTGTTGCATCTTTATTATTCTTTTAGGTGCATCATTTAAAAGATGTATGGACTACCGTGGGCATAGACAAACAATCCTATTTGGCGAACAGCACTCAAGGATTTCTTGTAGAAAACGGTACAGGTCGTCCTGGTGACACAGGCGATACGAAAACGAAAACTATAACCGAAGTTACATTTTATGACAATAACAAAAACACAGTCTTCAAACAAACGTTAATTGGCGAGCCCGAATGGAACGAATATTGGGGAAACATTTCGGCAATTGCTACGGATTTTATCGAACCGCTAACGATACAAACAAACCAGACCACTCTTGTCGAAAAATACGTCGACGAGATAAAAATAAGCGAAAAACTCGTGGTCAGGCCTGACGATCCCGTTAATAATTATAAAATCACGTCAAATTCAACCACGGTGATTCGTTATTACGGTCCGGCCAAAAATTTAATATTTCAAGAAAGTGTGACTACTCAACCCGGTTCGTTGGAATTTAAAAATCTTATTCAAAGCACGAAAGATAAATTTAAAGGCATCATGTCTGTGGTTACAACGACCACTAAACATATTAGAATAGATGATATGAAAGGTAAATTGATTCATGAAGAGATATTAACGCAAACTGGAACGGAAACAAAGACAGATCCAGAAATTTCCCGAACGAATATAATCACATACGTAACATATTACGATCAAAATCATAAATTATTATACAAAGAAGCCTTTACCGTCCAACCTACCTCGCGTACTTATTGGGACGAAGTAAATAAATTTATTAGTCGATTTAAAGAACCCGTTACCATTCATACTTCAACCGTTAAAGTCATAACGTATTTCAAAAACGGCATAGAAGTACGAAGAGAGGAGTTTCCTTACTCCGATGTTGTTGAAGCTCCAGTATCCTCGCACACCGTAGTCAACACGCTAATTACAATTACGAATACTGCGGATGTGGTTTTACACGAGAAGAGAATTTCTGGTGAAGATTACAGCAGTTACGTAAACAGTATCATAGAAATAACTAAAGAACCTATAAACCTTAACATAAAAACGACGTACGTCATCACGTATAAAAGGGCAGACGGGAAGGTGGTCAGAATTGGAACTTTTATTAAAGACAGAACAGAACTCGTCGTTCCAACGCAACTCGAAACCAAAACCACGAGCACCATAACCATTGTTACGATATACGACGTTCACAATAACGTTTTACATCAAGAAAACGTAACGGAATCTGTAGACTCCAAAGAATATTGGGAAAAACTGAACAAACTCATCAGCGAGTATCACCAACCTGTTACAATAACTAAAAAGAAACAAATCGTAATTACCTACTACATAAACGGAAAAGAAGTTCGTAAAGAACCAGACGTAAGCGTTCACATGCCCGAGACGTCTTTATCCACACATACCGACATTAAAGTCTCGATTCAAATCTTTAATTCCACTGGACACACGGTCTACGTGGAGAACTTAGATAAACCGGTAAGCGAAGACCACGTTAAATCTCTCATCAGTCGTTACAGAGAACTTATAACGATGAAAATTAAAACAACTTCCACGATTCATTACTACGATTCCGATGGTCGGGTGGTTCAAACTGGAGTTTTGATTGCAGATCGTACGGTAACTCACGTACCACGACAGGAAGAAAATAAAATTATCACCACGATAACTACCGTATCGGTTTTGGATGTATACAATAATATTCTATACAGAGAAAACATAACAGACGCACCGGATTCTGTTGGCTATTGGGAAAAAATCAATAAGATAATAAGTTCGTATAAAGAACCGGTGACGGTACAAAAAGTCACCCAAACAGTTATCACGTACTATGTAGACGGAGTTCCAGTTCGAACCGAACCGCAAGGACCCGCCACTTCCGGTGCCGCATTGTCAACACACATCGAAGTTACATCGGTGGTTACAGTCTACGATTCGATAGGAAACATTGTGTTTCAGCAACCGATATCGGGAGAGACAAGTCCCAAACTAATTAACGACATCGTAGACCGGTTTAGAGAATCTATTAGCATTAACATTAAGACCACGTATGTTATAAATTACCGCAGTCCTGATGGAAGAGTTGTAAAGACTGGGACGTACGTTCTCCAAAGAACCGAGAAACACGACGTTAAGCAGAACGAAACCCAAACGACGACTACGATTACAACAATAACGTTCAAGGACCTTGCAGGAAATGTTTTATTGCACGAGAACGTTACAGAAACTCCCGGATCGAAAGAGTACTGGGAGAAAGTGACACAACTGGTTAGTTCGTTTAAAAAACAAGTTACAATCGAAGTGAAGACGCAAACTATTATTACGTATTACGTTGACGGTCACGTAATTGGAACTAAATTGGTCGACGGATCGGCTGTAAAAGAGACTGGCCTTACAACTCAATCGGAAATCACCTCAGTGATTACAGTAAACAATGCGCATGGCACCACGTTGCACACGGAAACGCTCTTCAGACTGATAACGAACGACGACATTCAAGATATGCTTCGTCGTTTCGCCGAGTCGATAACCATAAACGTGCAAACGACCCACCGAATCACTTACATCAACTCGGAAGGTAGAATCGTTAAAATTGGAACATACATTCAGACGCGAACGGAAACGCATACGCGGCCAACCAACGAAACGAGTACGGTAACCACGAGAACGACCATAATTTTCTACGATAATCACAGGAACGTTTTGCATCAAGAAACCATTGATGACGAACCAGCAACACCGGCCTATTGGAAAAAAGTAAACGAAATTATCACCCGATTCCGTAAGACCGTCACGATGAGGGTGACGATAGAAAGAACGACAACGTATTACGTCAACGGCCGACCTACCCGGGTCGAACCACCCGTTATGGACCCACATCCAATCACGTATACGTCTCGGATAGACGTAACCACTCACGTCGAGATCCATGCCGCGGACGGTAGGATATTATACGAACAACCCATTAATTTTGAAAAGGGAACTCCCAACTACAACAATGCAGTTAGCGACCTTATCAGGCGTTTTAGGGAACCCATCACTGTAAAAACTAAATCAACTTACGTCATTACGTACAGAGGTTTGGATGATAGAATATCTCACAGTGAAACCATAACTAAAGAAGAGACCGAAACGCACAACTACCAACCACAAGAAATTGAACACATTAGCACTGTCACCGTCATCACACTTTACGATTCCTACAACAACTTGATTCATCAAGAAACTGTACGAGAAGAACCTGGCACGAGGATGTACTGGGACCAAATTAAAGTTTTCATTGAAAGCTTCAAAATTCCTGCTACAATTCAAACCAATACCACTAAAATTATCACTTACACAGTAAACGGAAGGGAAGTTCGTCAAGAGCACAGAACCGACAACAAGGGTGCGTATGCAACACCGATCATGTGCGAAACCGAAACTTTGATTTCTTACTACGACTCCCAAAATAAATTCTTGCATACAGAACACGCACAAGGCGATTTGAACAATCAAGACCTTCAAGTTCGCGTCTCGACCTTTGGTCAAAGCTACAAAATCGCTTCCGTTCAAGTACACAAAACCGTAACATTCCGTGGCAGTTCCGGTCAGGTTATACACACGTTTACTATTCCGGTTAACCACCAGGTTACCATTCCAGGAAATCACCAAGTTGTAATTCCTGGGAACCACCAACAAACGAGTCGTACGGTAACCGAAACCACTTTCATCGTTTACGGATCCGATAGAGAAAGGGTGCTGTACTCCGAAACCATAACAGGAGAACCGGGTTCTGACAATTACAACAGCGTGGTAGCAAAAATTCTTCGCTCGTATCCTGCCCCGTTCACAATTCAAACGAATTCCACCAAAACGACCACGTATTATTCTCAAGAAGGAGTCCTTCTAAATAAGCAGTTCGAAAACGAAGCACGTTCGATGATTCATAAAGAAGGCGGTTCGATTCCTTCGAGTGCGAGAACAACAATCACGTTTTACGGTCCAAACGGACAACCGTTGCATTCGGACACGATAAACGGCGCACCCGGAGCAGATCTTCAAGAGCAGTTACGTAAAATAGCGGGCGAGTACGGCGGTGCTGTGAGAAGTTCCGGTGGTTTCGTAAATGGAGGAAGTATTGGAGGTAGCGTGAATTCGATCGATTCGTTACATATTGGAGGTAGACCCACGCTTAGTCCGCATCAGTTTAACGATTTTAATGCGCAAAATTTCGGTTCGAATCATAACAATTCGCAGTATGGTTCCGAGTATGAATACGAATTTAGCAACGAAGACGGACAAGATTTGAATAACGAAGGTTTTGGTTCGTATGCTAGGGGAAACGGATTTAGAACGGGTGGTTTTGGTATTGGAAATGGTGGACATGACGATCGTCACGCGGATGAGCAAGCCAGAAATAACTTTGACGCTCGTAGGACGTATGAACAAGAACACAATTATCTTTCTAGTCGTTCCAACAGTCGTTCAAAGAGACAGATAACTCCAAAAAGGGTAGATCAAACTGACGAAGATATCAAAACACTTAGCAATTGCACGACGAGTACGTGTTTGTTGATCAAATGTAAGACTGGGCCCATACCAATCGGATACGATGTTCACATTGCCATTCGGGCACGAGTTTTCATACAAACACTAAAAAATGTAAGTGTGGTTTCAAGGAAGCTCCGAGTTTTGATTTAAGATTTTTTGTTTAGATAAGCATGACGCAGCCTGTAACGATTCAATCGTTGCTGTTAGCAAGAGTTAGCAAATTTCAAGAACTTTCGGCACTTCCTGTGGATAGGAAGCTGTTTAGTGATAAAATCAGTACAATGGTTATGGCACCACAACTCGAAGTTAAACCTGATGTCGTGCCCCTTTGGGTTGTGGTGTTGTCAGCTGTTGCAGGAACCCTCATTTTACTCCTCCTAATATTTTTATTATACATGGTAAAACAATTTATTTCTTTTTTTATGGTGTGCAAATTCTAATAAAATTTTTTTTAGTGTGGATTCTTCAATAGAAACAGGCCGTCTGACGCGCCAGAAAGACAACCGCTCAACCGAAACGGTCATTTCCATCACGGAGACGAAGCCCTATAAATCGTTCTAGTAAAAAAAAATAACTTATTTGCGTGTGTGTAAATATGCCTATCGTATTGGTGCTGTCTGAAAATTATTTTTTAGTTGCAATAACATAATTCTATAGTGATAAGTGTAACGATTAAATGAAAATGTGATTAACAGACTAATTTATTAATGAAAAACTAACTAAAAAGTTTATTTAGTGCCTTAACAGCAGTGCCACTCTTGTTATACTTCATTAAATTATTTTAATTATAAGAAAATATTTAATTGTTAATTTGTGTAAATTTGATTCGACTTTAAACACTGTTAGCCATTATACAAAATATCTTCGTATATTTAACTGTTAAAATCATAATTTGTAAATAAAACTCATATTTAAACATTTTTTTATAAATACCCAGTGAAAATTCAGAAAAAACCTGTATCAAAAAAATGTCTTCTGTAAATAAAAAATTCCAACCAACTTTGTTTATTTTTTTTTATTGTAAAAATTTATTTTTTCACTTTATTAAAATTGAATAAAAATTGGGGTTATTTGGAAAACCATATCTCCAAAACTGTTAGGGTTAAAACAGTATAATTACTTGGGAAAAAAGGAGATTGTAAAATTCCAAAACAAGAGAGGCGAAATGATCACATAGAAGCGAAATAATAAGAGAAGTGGAAAAATTTTACACAGATTTATATGAATCCAAAAAACAACAGGAAGATATACCTGAAATATCAGCGGAGGAAATCGAAAACGCTCTAAAACTGACAAAAAGAAACAAAGTGGCCGGCCAGGACGGAATCTTACCGGAGATGCTGAAAGAAGGAGGAAGTGTGATACTAAATGAACTGGGAAGACCTATTGTCTGGAAGAGAGAGATCCCTAAATCTTGGTATGGACACTTCCAGCTCCATCCAAATCTAAATGGTAAAATAACACGTAAAGGATCACTAAAGCCAGTTCTTAATCATTTACATCAAACGACGTTAAACCTCCTCTCTCCATCTCATTTTAATAACATAAAAAATCATTTCATGACTTAGCCCAGTGCTACAAACTCCATGGGGTTTAAAAAACCTCAAATTAACCCGTCGTTCGCTACAACTACAGACAGAGAAGATGAGAGTGGCCTGCGGCCCCGGTGCTTCGTCAGCAAAACAAGGTCAAGGAAGGAAAAGTTTTCACCCCAAATATTCCTTTTTCAAGAAAATGGTAATTTGCCATGCCAACACATCTTAAAATGAAGGATATTACGCTTCCCGTGGTTTCGAGTCGATGTTTAACAGTAGCTCCCCTATGGATTCTCACCAATATTTGGTAATTTTTTTCTGAAATTTCAAAGCTTTGCAAATTTTTGGAAGGAAGACAAATTAGAAGCTTATTGAATATAGAACCTATAACAAGAGAAGACCCTCCCCTCAACAGGGGAGAGACCTAAAGTCCAAAAGGGATGGAGGCGAGAGTTGTTTATAAAAGCAGCATTCGGGCTATAGAAGAGAAGTGTAGAAAGACACGCCCTCCCCCCCAAGAGACAACATAAAGAAACGTGCGGGAAGATATTGGTATCAAATGTTCCAAGGTATGAGTATAGGCTAGAATAGAATTGGAGAGGCCTACGTTCAGGAGGGGATGACAATAAGCTGATGAAAAACTTAGGATACTTATTAACTTCGAAAATGTACGGTTAAACGATAAATCAACTATCAAGTTTATAGAATGTGTCAGTTATTACCAGATTTTGTTCTTTGCAGAATGAGATCAGATGTTGTCCTCTATCGTTCTGTTTGCCGAGACGGTTTCTTCCTACTACTCCACTAACTTCGTTGTCACCAACTTTCGCATTGAAATCTCCCATTACTATTGTTGCTTACTCCTTTTTTGTATGTTTAAGAGCATCTTTGATGTCTTCATAGAACTTTTCCACCTCTTCATTGTTACCAGCAGAAGTCGGGGCATATGCCTGGATTATATTGATATCAAAGGGCGTTGAACTCGATTGAAGCATTGCCTTTGACTGCATTAATCACTTTCTTGCTGATTATAATAGCAACGCCATTTCTATTTCGTGTACACGTATCTCCGCTATGAAATATTGGTCTATTGTACATTTTCCGGAATTAGGCCATCTAACCTCACTACATCCCAAGATGTCAATGGTTAGTCGATTCATCTCTTGCAATACATTATTCGGTTTTCCAGCTTGATATAAGCTACGCACCAATTCACATTTTGTCGTCATTATGTAATCCATCCATCCTCCGGGATATTCTTCGCACCCTATCCCCCATCTAAGGGGCGCCCGGGACTAAGGGCCATTTGTTTGATTATCTGAGCCATATTAATTTCCTGGGGATATTATAATGAGGTGGTTTCCCGTTGCCTTCCTCATCGCAATGTCATGATCGTCTAAGTAATTCTAACTGCGCTCATGAGTGTGCAATACATTACCGAACCAACTATTCAGTCTCCGCCAATGTATGCTAATGACAGAGTTGCTGCCCTCTGTGACTTTTTTAACCATATCTGATAACCCTCATTTGGTTTAGCCTGCAGGTCAATGCAGTTGCCCGGGGTGTGGCGCTTGGAGCCACAAGTGAGAGTTGGGTACCCTGTGAGGACCAGTTTCAGTACCCACCTCCTGTCTATGACACTCGGTGTGACCGGTGCTAATTAAAGGTGCTGCCTCTACAGCGTTACCCCTACACCCCTCTATGTTATAGATAATTTTATGTTCTTCAACTTTGATTAATGTTAATTTTTCGTAAAAGTGAAAATACGTGAGCTATAACCGAAGAACCGCACTTCAGGGGCTAAAATCCTCATTTGAGGGAAACGCCGCCTTGGGATTTTAGGAGACATTTTGGGGCACTTCAATATACAAATTTGCCAAATTTCAGCTTGCCCGGACCTTCTGTAAGCTCAAACCAAAATTTCGGTTTCGTTACTTGAGAAAATCTATTTTGCTCTTCATTTTCCAACCTTTGCCACAATTCCAATTAATTTATTATTAAAAGCATTTCCCGTGACTGAAAGCATTTCTCTGTCTGCAAGGAATCAATATTGTGCCATTTTAAGGGTGGGTCGTGTTTTTGGTCAATTATTTAAGAATTAGTGTGCCATGGAAAAATTTGAAAAAAATCTATATTATAGAGGATTTCATACTCTTCAATTATGGTCTGATAATAATTTTTCATACAAGCATAAATAAGCGAGTTATCGGCAAAAAATCGCGTTGGGGGAGCTAAAGCCCCCGATTGTAACGGACGCCGGCGTGGGATTTTAGCGGGTTCACTAGAACACTCCAATGTACATCTCTGCTAAAATTCAGTTTGCCCGGATTTTTTGCAAGCTCGAACCAATTTTTCGGCTTCGTTGCCTGGACTAAAATTAAACAGGGTATTTTCACCGGCCTCTCGCAGCTCGAATGTTTAAATAAAATTAGTGCCAATCGCTTGAGCTTCAATGACTTTCAATGAAAGTTGAGGGGGGGGGGGGTAAAACGACAGCCGTGTCACCAATCAAACGGTTCTAGAAAGACTGGATAAGAAGAGAGAATTACTCCTAAATATAAAAACTCGCAAACTAGAATACCTAGGACATATTATGAGAAATAGTCGTTTGTTACAACACAAGGGCAAGGACAATACTCAAAGATTCAGCGAGTACAGGTTTCAGCTGCGGAGATTGACACTCGCTCCGCTGCGCTTCGCTCGTGCAATCTCCTTGCTAAAACCTGTATTCTGGATTGTAGGTGGAGGGCAAGAAAACTCACACGCACTTAGGCCACTAAATTGGGCCCATTGTGCTACCTCCAATTTCAGCGACCCCGCGCCCCGTCATTCCCCAAGCCATCCCAACTGGAGGATGAACTCCAGGATCCTGGCGGGTGGGGTGCCACTGATTCTGGCCATGTCGGGCCAGAAGTCTCCCAACATGGATCCTCTAATAGAAGTCAGAGCTGGGCAGTAACAGAGCACATGCTCAGCTGTTTTCTCCTCTTCGTTGCATCCACGACATAAAGGGTCATCTGCAAACCCCATATTGTGGAGGTGTTTATTTAATCTGCAATGTCCAGTCAGTATCCCTGCAATTGTCCGCAGATTGACTCTGGACAGCTTCATATAGTATCTTGCATGTTTCCATGAAGGCACGCGTATTGCTGCTCTAGCTTGGTTACATGTAGTTCCTTGTAGCCATCTGCTGGTGTGCAGTTCTAGGGTATAGTGCTAAAACCTGTACTCGCTGAATCTTTGAAATTTTCCATTCTTTGAGTAGACGTTTCCATTTTGGTAAAAAATTAAAATTTTTCTAAAAAATAAGTATCTACGGTTTGTAGATGACCATCTCCATATTATAAATGCGATTAAACTAATTTAACTTGACCGTGGCGTTGAGTGCGAAGGTTTGAAGGCACTAAGAACTGCACTTTTTTAGATCTTGAAACCAACTTATTAGTACCTGAAGCACCGGGATTTTGGGAAGGCGACTCGTTTGTTGGTATCGATTCTGTCAACTAAAAAAATTTTAATTTATAAACAAAAAGAGAATAGCTGAAGATTGCCTATAAAAATTATATAAAATTTTCATCAAAAAAAAAGGAAACAGGACGATAAGAAAAATTTAAATAATTACATACTTCACTTGCGGTACTATTATATTCCAAGTTACATCTTTTTATAGCATTAATAACTTTCGATAACTCACAATGAAGACGTTCCATTAGATGAATTAATTCGGAAAGCTTTAGAACTATGTTATTATATTGAGTATCCTAAAAATAAATCTTTTAATTTATTACATTTTATTATTAGAATCAAAATTAGGTCCTAACTTTAGTTGAGCGCGATTCCATCTGATAAGATTCTGGAACTGATTCAGGTGTTGCAGTAGTCAGTAGTAACTCAATTTCTCTTGATGTTTTGTAATTGCTAGGAATTGCATCCAACGAACCATATCTGAAAAATAATCTAATAAAATACTAGTCGGATATGGTTACTCGGCCTCTCGGCTCACTTAATGGAGGTTACAAAATAGACACTTAAAAGGCTATGACAATAAAGGAAAAACGTAAAAACAAAAAATTATAATTTTGCAAAATATAATTATAATAGTGCATAACTTCTCATATTAAAAAATTTACGTTCGTCATACCAAAAAACTGCAAGGGCCTTTGTTTGTTAAAAATTTCGTCCTCGAGAAGATGCATATGAGAAAATCTGTCAAAAATATTTTTTGAGGGTCGCAGATCACAGAAAATGAATGTGCTATGTTTTGTGGATTTTTAATTCCATAATTAAATACACAAATTTAATTCCACAATTCTGTCAATGTTGCAGAAAAACACCAACGTTGAACTTGGATAGGGCGTGCAGGCGAAACGAAATGACGGACTTGACGGTAAAAGTTGCTAAGATCATTTTTGTAGATAGTTTTATTCTCTAATATAGCTATCCTATTTTGCTTAGTTTTCGAAATATTTTAGAAAAAGATTTATTACTCGCTGTTGAACTTGCCGGTTGCAAAATTAATGCAAAAATTAGTTTCTTTCATTCTGAATGTATTTTTTTAAATGTTTTTTTATGTTTCAGTATTATAATAAATAAGAATTTGTTCGTAATTCGATTTTGAATTTTTGGAGTGTACGTGAGTTTAAATCTCCGCTATTCCCGAATTATTTGTGCTCTGTGGTTTGGATTTCACGTTAAGATATTGATTTTATTTATACAGTGAAAGTGGCGATTCGCCATAAGGGTACAAGGGCACGTAACCTCCTATCCAAAACCGAAAACAACAATAATTATCCAAAAACAATTGGAACAATAATAATTTTAAGTAATTATTTTTGCTGTACTATTGGAAAAAGTCATTACCACCGTAAATGAAGTGCTAGAAATTGGTGGCTGCAGTGAGCGGGGGTGGGGGTTATGGAATACACTCCAAGTTGTGGTGAACAGGCGGTAAAATATTAAAAAATATTTTTCAAACTTCCGGGAGTAAATTGACTACTTTACTCTTGTTTTTAGGGAGGAAAGTGCCAGTTTTCTTTCCGCCATATGAAGGAGGGTGCAAAATATGGGGGTATTCTATAGTATTTATTCCTTTGGCACAAAATTAACGTTAATTTTGCAAAATGGTACTTGACTCCATGTGAGTACTTAGTAAGAAGGGAATTAGATACTCTTAGGAATATTCGCGAATATCTCGGATTTGGTTCACTTTCGAAGGAAATGTTAATATTATATTCAATTTTTAGTTTCATTATTTGATATTCTTTTTGTCATAAAATAAAGTCATTTAAATCGATTTAAATTTATTTAACTGAGATATTATAACAAATATTCATAAGATTATGTTTTCTTGTGAGTTTTCCACTATAGCGATTAAATCCGGGGTCGCTAGACAGTGCAATAAATTGGAGGCAGACTGCAATAAATTTTATTACCTTTATTTGAATCTCTAAGACATTATTTTTGCACGGTCTAGCGATCCCGGATTTAACCGCCATATTGTAAAAACTACGCAAAAAATACATTTTTATGAATATTCATAAATATCGGAGTTTCATAAAAATATTTAGTATTAATTTGTACGATATCAATTGATAAACCATTTTATTTAGGAATAAACCCATAGTTTTACCTATTATTACAATAGACTATACGTGTATGTAAATAATAGAACCTACAGTTTTACGTGGAATCCGCACCACGGCACAAATAATTCGGGAGTACCTGAGATTTGAACTGAGATAATCAAGTTCACAGTTCAACTCTCACACCGCTCTGTGTGAAGAGTTCAACTCTCACACCACTCTCAAACTTTTCACTGTAAAGCAGGTTGATGCTGAACCAGTTACAATGAATTCAGAAGAAAATAAAAGGAAACGAGCAGAATATGTTCGGACTCTTAACGAATATATAGAGCTGGGCAAACAAATCGTGTGGATAGACAAAACCAATTTTAATTTATTTTGCCGTAAAACGAGAGGTTGCTCTTTAGATGGGACCAGATCAGTACAAATCCTTCCCGCAGCAAGAGGTCCAAATGTTCATTTGATAGGAGCAATTTCGGCAACAGGTGTTGTTGCAATGGAACGTCGGAGTGGTTCATTCACATCAATTTTAGCCAATGATTGGGTTACAAGATTATTAGAAACGTGGCAGGACATGGGGAATTAACTATCAGATTTAGTTATTGTCTGTGATAATGCACCTTGCCATTCAAGACTTGAAACTGTTATCGATGGAACGTCAGCAACATTATTAAGGTTGGGACCTTACTCTCCAATGTTAAATCCCATTGAGATTATTTGGTCAAAAATTAAGATTTGGGCTGAAGTTAATATGCGAATGCCACATATTAGAGGTCCTGGTGTTATGGAACAAAGATTAGTTTATTTAGAAGAGATTATTGATGAAGCAAAACGCACTGTAAGTGGAAGTGATTGTTCTCGTGGAGCGCAACACACCACCATACATCATGTTGCCGCTTTAGCAATGGACGATATGGCACTTGGACGTTAAACATATTTTTTATTATAAGTGTAATTTTTGCAATAAATTCATTTTACATCATATAACTCATATATTGTGTAAATCCAGCAGTACACCCTTTGACCATGAACCAAATATTTGACATATTTTTTAAATAATTTTTCTGAATTACAAGTAACCCTTTCCGAATTACTATTAACGCATTCTGAAATAAACTTAACTAAACTGAATTACAATTGACGTTTTCTCAAATACAATAATTGTCAATCTGAATTTGAATAAACATTTTCTGAAATTCAATTGAGTGATCAGAATTACATTGACGTTTTCTGAAATAGAATTGACAAATCTGAATTTCAATTGAAACTGTTCCTAGAGGAAGTCATGTTATTGTAAGTAAACGTTATAAGAAGCATACTGATGGAAATAATAAACGAATATTGTTCGTCTGATCGCTGTAACTCATCTCTGATTGGTTCATTCATTTATTCCAAACTAAAAAATATTCACAATTTTGAATAACCTTTACGCTTGCTGACATTATAGTCAACTAATCTGAATTACAATTGACTAATTTCAATTTCAATTGACTAATCTGAATGTAAATTGACGCTTTCTCAAATACAACTTACTAATCTGAATTACAATTAACTCTTTCTCAAATAAAAGTGGAAAAGGTGTAGTTATAACTAGGAAACAGGATAAATCATTACTGTAAATAATAATTAAATTGAAAGCTTTAAAATAAAAAGTTCTTGCAGTTTCAAATTGCCTTGTAATATTAAAACTTTCATTACGAACGTTTAGAGAAAACAAAATTCTCATTTAAAAATCGGGCGAGAGTTACGTAACTATGACTAGCTGAAAAAAAATTTCTTCAGCTACACACTAAAGAACAGGCTTATATCTATATAAATAAAAATGAATGTGAAAACCTTTGTCACGGCATCACATGATAACGGCTGGACCGATTTTGTTAATTTTTTTTAAAAAGTGTTTGTAATAGTCCGTAGATGGTTCTTATGTAAAAAAAATTGGAAAAGTTGCCCTGGAAGTTGGAAAATTCGGGAAAAATTGGAAGTGCTTTTTATACCGTCAATAGGTGGCGCGACCTTAAGTACCTTAAGTACCTACAGAAGTAGGTAGGTAATTAAAGTACCTACTTTATTTCTATAGTGAAAACCATTGTCAAGGCATCACTTGATAACGGCTGGACCGATTTTGTTAATTTCTTTTTAATGGTTCATCGTTATTGCGCCGATGAACAATACTATTTTTTCATCTATACTATGATTTTTTATCTACAGTGGCGACTTGGACCGATTTTGTTATTTTTTTTTTAATGTTCGTAATATATACTCCGAATAAGGTTGTTAGGTAATGAAATGCTGGAAAAGTTGTTCGGAAATTGGAAAATTCGGGTAAAACTGAAAGTTCAGTTTAGTTAAATAAGTGATCAACAGATGGCGGCTCTAATTTGGAAGTCATAAAAAAATTACTTTAAAACCAAATGAAAACCACGAATAAATTAATATATTACGCCTGTCAATTTATTTAGTAGCGCTATCTATTGATAATATGTTTATATTTGATCCGGTGATTGATATAAATCAGGCAGATAATGCCGGTGTAGCATTACAAGGTTTGTTATTTTTTTTTTTAATTAATTTGTAATTTGGTTATTAGGTTTTGATTGGCGACACGATAACCGTTAGTACGGCTCTGTCACATAGTGAGGTTTGATAACGTATTTTTGTTTAGTTCGCCTCAATACTGGGGTGATTTAGAAAAAAAGCAAATAAGGAAGAAAGCAGTTTGCAAAAATTTACCTCGCGTAGCCGGTTCTCCCAGGGTGAGGCAATTGCTTTAATTCAATTCGTCTGTCGGGTCACCTTATGAAAAACTGAAAGTGCTTTTTTGATTCGACAGTAACAGTCACCCACCAACTTAAAGAATCAAATTTTGGTTGGTAATATTTCTAACTGGCATGTAGCTATATAAGATATACTTCTGTTATATATGCACTATAACTAATTCCTCCCTGGGTTAGCCCTGAGCTAACCCAGCAGTTAAGTACCTGAGATTGAAGTGGTACCAATCACACATGTTATAATTTGTCTATATACCTATTAAACTTTTATAACTAATAAACATATTTCAACAATTCAACTTTGCGACTTTACATTTCGACTGTGCGATATTTCAACTTACGTTTCAACCTTTCAACATATACGACAACTTCATTGCATGGAGTAAAATAAAACCAAAAGATTTAAAACGCTCAAAATAATACTGATAATTAAAACGAACAGAATGCCGCAAATAAGACGGAGTAATTTAGGTCGCAGAACTCGCAATGCTGCAACCCAAAGATATATTCGAAATAATCGAACTGCAGTGCAACGCGAGGAAAATGAAATTGAACGGAATAGTGCAAGAAGGCCAAGAAATGTTGCGTTGAATACTCATCGAGCTGCTTTCCGTTACAACGTGACAATTGATTACGGTGCAGACCAATCCATTGCTATTGGATCCATGAGCGTTGTGTGCCCACATTGTAGGCATTGAAATACAAAACTGAAGCCCCTGGATTGTGTTGCGCAAGTGGAAAAGTCAAATTGGCGCCATTGGTCCCCCCACCAGAACCATTGCGCTCATTGGTTTCTGGAGCAAGCACAAATTCCAAACATTTCCTAACACAAATTCAGAAATACAAGAGTTGTTTCCAAATGACTTCATTTGGCGCAACAAATGTGGTGCGGGACAATTTCATGCCCACTTTCAAGGTAATTATTACACAATCTTATTTAAACATTATTTGACAACAACACTATTAACATACATTAACATTTACAGATTCAAGGACAAATATATCATCGAGCAGGTTCGCTATTGCCGCCTCCGGATGCAGGCTTTAAATTTCTGCAGATTTTTTTCATGGGAAATTCACCACAAGAAGTAGATCAACGTTGTGCACACAACAGTTCGGTGAAAAGACCAATCGTGGAACAACTTCAAACTTTTTTTCATCAACACAATGAATTGATTGCATTGTTTAAAACCGCACTGGACCGCATGCCATCTGATAATCACAAAATTGTAATCAGAGCCGATAGGACTCCTGCGGGAGAACACGCAAGACGTTTCAATGCGCCAACAATTGATGATGTCGCCATTGTCGTCGTTGGAGAAAATTTGGAATCACGTGATATCGTTCTGCAACGGCGAAACGATCAGCTGCAGCGTGTGTACGAAACGCACCGATCATATGATGCGCTACAATATCCCATCATATTTTGGCAAGGTGAAGACGGTTATGATTTCTCGCATAAGATGGTAAATCCGCTTACAGGCGCTAAAACGAACAAAAAAGTCATTTCAATGAACTACTATTCATATCGATTGATGGTTCGTGAAAATGAGGACAATCACATATTGAAATGTCGCCAATTCAATCACATATTGAAACAGCATTTCACCAATATGCTGTCGATATGTACGTCAAAATTGAAACTGAACGGTTGCTATTTATCAGATTGAACCAGACAAACCTCCGTTCTGAAGAGTATATTCACCTTCGAGATGCCATCAATACTGACGGAAACGCACAGAATATTGGCCGCATGACGATTCTCCCAGCAACGTACGTCGGAAGTCCACGACATATTACTATGTGTCGCTTCTCTAATGTACGGGACACATGTAAATTTAAATGAATGTTGAATACAAAAATTCTTTATATTTTTGAATTATTTCGGCTAGCTCAATTTTAAATGGTTTTACTTTTATTTAGCATGAAATCTCTCAGTCACAGTAGCAGATTCCTCGAGGGTTGATTCTTTGCTTATACTGAAAAATAAATCTAGTGGAGGAAAACTCATTCCTCAATGATGCGCCAAAGTATGTGAAAATATAAGTGATTTATTTTATTAAACATGAACACAAATATTTAAATGAATCCCAAACTTATACTAACATTATTGTATTTAAACATCTAACAAATAATTCTCCTAAAAATTTATGAAAAATAAATAAAGTTTTATCGCCGCGTTTCAATTTCGAACCGTTCACTGGTACCGCGTAAATGTTAATAAAGTTTAATCTCGCTTACCGAACACAGATGGCCGTATAACTTCTTTCAAAAACTCCTTCGCACATCAAGACTGCAGCGACTGCATTTATCTTGAAATTTCTTGTGATCACCACGTGTAAATTTCCATTTAGTGCTTCGATTTTTATCGATTGAAATCTTTCTTCCAATAATTTCCATTCGCTTGAACACTTTATTGTAAGGTAAGTACCTGATTTTTGTTTATTGATCAATTTTATTCTCGCATAATTTTACATCAATTAATATGATCTCTTTCTTTCAGATCGCCACACTTTGAGTTGGATTAATCTAAAAAAAATATCACTTGATCACAAGAGCACACAAAACCTCCGTTATTTTAACGCACTTGCGTTTCAACCCCGTTTTTATTAATCAATCTTATTTATTTTTCCTCTCTCGTTTCCCAGGTTTTGTTACGATTTTCAAATTTCGTCACTCTTTGATAAATCCTTTTTAATGTGAGTATCCCGCATCTTTGATAGTTTTATCATTTTATAAATGTCATTTAATTATTTTATTTTTGATTTTTAGCGTTTCCATCTCAACACATCTTCTGGTACAGTTACACGTAACCGTCTGTGTCGGATGACGAATCGCTGCATCTGTTTTTATCGTTCATCACTAATTACGTAAACTCATTGTTTATTACCTCACTTACTTAAAATTAACCTATTCTTTATAATTCTAAAACTATTCTACATTAAACAAATTTTTCTTTGAATATTAAAAACATCATTTGTAGTTAATAATTTTTGTTCATATCATTGTTGAACGAGTTTTCCCTCTCACTTATTTTGCGAATAAACTGACTTTATCAGAGCTTTCAACTTGTCTGTTGGAATCTTTGTTTGTTATTGAAAAACCTCATGCAATTTGTAATCTTTGAGAGTGCTTATTTAATTCAAAATTATTGGTATTTTGAATCACAACAATATGCATGAATACGCGCAAGATGCCATGTCCTATGTTCGCCATTACGGCACACCAGATTTGTTCATCACGTTCACTTGCAATCCGCAGTGGATAGAAATTCGACACGAGTTATTCCCTGGCCAATCGCCCATCGATCGCCATGACATCACAGCGAGAGTCTTCAAACAAAAATTGAAATCATTGATGAATTTAATTGTGAAGCATCGCGTGTTCGGCCAAACGCGCTGTTGGATGTATTCAGTGGAGTGGCAGAAACGCGGATTGCCACACGCACATATTCTCATTTGGTTGATTGAGAAGATAAGACCGAATGAAATCGATGATGTAATATCAGCAGAAATTCCCAATGAAGAAGAAGATGCAGTCTTGCATGAGGTTATTACTAAGAACATGATTCATGGCCCCTGTGGAACATTAAATAACAATTCTCCGTGTATGGTCGACGGAAAATGTTCGAAGCGGTATCCAAGGGCATTAGTTGCAGAAACAATTACCGGAAATGATGGTTATCCAATGTATCGTCGCCGATCGACTGCGGACAATGGAAGATCAACAATTGTGAAAGTTAATCAACAGGAAATTGAAGTAGATAATCGTTGGGTTGTTCCGTATTCGCCATTACTATCGAAGACATTCAAAGGGCACATCAACGTCGAATCTTGCCATGCCGTGAAATCCATCAAATATATCTGTAAGTATGTGACCAAAGGAAGTGACATGACTGTAATTGGAGTTGATGCGGAGAATTCCTAAGATGAAGTCACTCAATACCAATTGGGCCGCTATGTTAGTAGTAACGAAGCAATTTGGCGCATTTTTTCATTCGCCATTCATGAAAGATATCCCACTGTTGTACATTTGGCAGTACATCTGGAAAACGGACAACGAGTGTATTTCAATCCTGATAACGCAGCGGATAGAGCGGCACGGCCACCGTCGACAACATTGACAAACTTCTTCTCGGTTTGTCAAACAGATGCTTTCGCTCTCACTTTGCTGGATGCTGAAATGCCACGCTACTACACATGGAACGCATCATCGGAATCTTTTCAGCGTCGAAAACAAGGTACACCAGTTGAAGGACATCCAAATGTATTTGCTTCAGACGCTCTGGGTCACATCTACAGTGTGCATCCAAATAACGACAAATGTTACTATCTTCGATTGTTGTTGGTGAATGTTCGTGGTCCGACGTCGTTTCAACAACTAAGAACCGTTAATGGTCATCTGTGTGCGACTTACCGTGAGGCGTGTCAACTCTTACAGTTGCTCGAGAACGATTCGCATTGGGACAATACGCTCAAAGATTCCGTCATATCTTCATCACCGCATCAAATTCGCACACTGTTTGCGATTATCATATCCACATGTTTCCCTTCGAATCCGAACGGTTTGTGGGTCAAATATAAGGACGACATGTCTGAGGATGTTTTGTATCGTGTGCGTCGCCAAACTTTAAATCCTACATTGCAAGTGACTGCAGAAATTCACAATGAGACATTGATCATGATAGAAGATATGTGTTTATTGATGGCGAATAAATTGTTGCCGTGTTTGGGCATGATATCACCCAATCGTTCAATGCACGATGCATTTAACCACGAGTTACGAAGAGAACAACAATACGACACCGAAGCATTGAAGTTAAATTTGGGCAGGACAACGTCTGCCGGGTCAGCTAGTTTGTCTAATAAAACAAAAAAAAGGGTGAACGGGGTAAAAACAACCAAAATATCGACTTTTGAAAAGAAGGGAAAAGTAGCAAAATGTATGCGGTCGACCCGGGTCGCTGCCACATACCTCGGCCGCGATCCCTTCAAATCGAGTGAAATTTTTCTTTGAAATTCGGATAGATGGGGTGTGATTAGTGGATATTAGTAATAAATGTAATCAAAAAAATGGAAAATAACCCGTGAATTGCCGAAAAAGTGAAAAAATTAAATTTTTAATTTTGGGGTAAATAATAGTATATTATATATCAAGGTTGTGAAGGCCGTCATTATTGCCCTAGCGCCAAGATTATATTCCAAGGTGCTTTGCACCGAGGAATATAAGGCGCGGAGGCAATAATGGTCTTCACAACCGTGGTTTATATACGATTTTTTCTACTACTAGATTTATTACCATTTTTTAAAATTCTTTGTAACAAAAAAATTTTCAAATTTAAAATATTTATTTCAAATGACAGTTTTGTTTTGTTGATTTGACAGTTGTTGACAAATTTAGGTTATTAAATAAAATAAATCGCGGTTCGTCAAATTAACAATGGATGGCGCTGTCACTTGCTGTCACATTTAATTCGATTATAATGAATTTTTAAAATTAAATTAATGTATTAAAAAAGCGTTTTAAATAGTTTAAATACAATTAATTAGCATTTCTCGGTTATTCTAAATCATTTAATAACAACATTTTTCTTTAAAATAGTCGCCAAGATATCAAAAAATGTCATTTTGTTCATTATTAACCTAGGTTAATAATGGAAAATTTATTCACCACTAGTTGAAAACGTGTCACTTCTTGATCGACTAACCTAAGTAAAAATGATAGCCTATATGACTAGTAGTGGAAAAACATAATAAACGTTGGCTTGGCCAGAATTGTGAGCATCAAAGAACCTACCCTACGATGCTCCGCATCTCCGGGCGGTTTTTCGTGCTCAGAGCCGCTACGCGGCGGAGCTAAACATACGAGAGGCGCGACAGATCAAGAAAACCGGGATAAATGCAATCGGGATGTGAGAGAACCTCGAAATAGCATTAAAAAGTATAGTTGCGGTATGGGGCAGTAAACTATTACGTTTCACCCCCAAAAAATCGCGTAAAAACAAAAAATAATCGATGTTACATGTACGACAGTCGAGGTGCATCTGCCGGTGCGAAATTTTCTAAGTGTAAGAGTATATCATTGTGCACGTACCGTCAACAAAATGGGTGAGATTCCACTGCGCGTCAGTGAAACATGTAAAATTTGCTAAGTTCAAAATCGATTATTTCAAAATTTTGATAATAAATTCACCCTTCATATTTTGAGAATTTGTTATATTAACTGTGTTCTTTAGTGTGTAGCAGAAGAAATTTAGTTTCGAGTAGTCAGAGTTAGGTAACTCTCACCAAAAAGCGATGTAAATTATCCACCTTCTTAAAATGTTCAACGAAATAATGGTAGGGATTAATAATTATTAATTATTTAAACGCGGAGGAGAACTACAATGCTATTATTGTTACTAATGATGAAATAACATAGCGAATAAATCTCATATAAAACGCGAGGATTGCAACCTCATACCGCTCTGTAAAAATTCTATTATCGATTGTAATCATTCAAATTGAGGCTATAAAATTATTGTATTGTTTTGAATAACAAATTTGGAGCAGAGTGCTTCATAATATCTGTTCCCTTATTTGTTAAACCTAATCTGAAAACGCGAATTTAACGCTCCACAAAAAATATCTTTGTTTGGTTTGTTACCCTATCTTGCTTAGTTTTGGAGATATTTGAGAAAAAATAAACAAAATCGTGTTGTTTATTCATATAACAAAATTAACTTTTTGGCCCTCTTTAATTTTTCAAAGTAAAATGAATCCCACTTATAAAAAGCTCTATCCATAGCAATTCATGGCGTTTTCAATTTGGGAAAACTACTGATTGTTTTCTGTTTTCTTTCATGATATAAATATCCTTTACAGATCTACACAAGCGGACTAAAATAGAAGCATGTCATTGGCCGAAACGAAATCAAGTTTGTGCCGTTGTTACTTGCTAGTAATTAATTTATAGTTTTAGGCTTTCTTGATAGTTGATTTTTCGTTTAACCGTACATTTTGAAAGCCGTTAGTGATACTTCCAACAATTAAATAAAATATTTTTATTAAATTAATGTTTATATCGAGGAAGTCGCCACAATTGGGCCACCCTGTATAAAACAAACACATACACATAACAATCTATGGAGCAATTAATGGTTTGAACAGCTCCATTATTCAAAATTGGGAGCTAGAAATTCTATCTGGTTTTATCTTGATCTCAGTTCTATTTCTCTCCAGAATAGGCTTCTCATGAATGAATTTATTTGAAGAAGCATTTAATCTTGCAACCTGGTTTTCACTGCATTCTAATAAAATAAAAATCTATAAATATAAAATTTAATGCTAAACAAATTAAAAATTCGGTTTTCTTTCACACTTGAACAATTTCAATAAACAATGAAGTTTAACTTATCTTTCTGAGAACATGTCGTACTAAAAAATAAAATGTAGCTAAAACTGCAGTCACAAATTAATATGTATGTACAATAAAAATTAAAGAAAATCAACATTTACAATATGAACAGTTTAAAAATCAGCAAGAAGGTTTGTAGGAGCAAAAATTTTAGTTATTTTTGTTCTTTGTTGCCCCTCTCCTTAAATTAATACAAGTGGTAACTTGTATGATATCGGATCTGTGATAAACTTGAAAATAAAATTTTTTGTGTGAATACCATAAAATTACGACGCTCTTCTTTTGATAGAAACCTTTCCCCTCGCTAAATTGGCAACATATATTCTTACTTTTGATCCATCTGATTTCTTCACCCACAACTGAAATTATAAAAGAAAATTAAGCAAATTGGCGAGATTTCGCTAAAATTCCACTTACCACTTCTGTCCCAATGGCAGAAATACTGGCTGGAAATTTCGGCATATCTCTCCCTTCGATGTAGACAGACTGCCCTCTGTGGAACCATCGCCTTTCGTACAACAATTTTCCATCTTCTATTTTAGTCTCAACTAAAGGCGAATCATTTACCGATGCCGAAACCATCGACAGTGCCTGGTTTGGAATTATAGGAGAAGGTGTCAAACATTCACTTAATTTTCTAACCGGTGTTACCACTTTACCACGACTTATCACCTTCAAATCATGCTCAATATCTTTCTCGTCCAATAAATAAGTGATGTGTGCCGTAGGCGGTTTCCTCCTCTTCTCAGGTACCGGAACCGGATCGTTCGGCCTCCTCCGTAACTTCCTAGTCATCACAGGTTTAACTTCCATCGAGTCGCCCGTCAACTCCAACGTAAACCGTTCAGCCTCAATAGTCCTCCTCTTATCTTCAAAATCGGACAATAAATTTTCTTTCAAATCCACCTTCTTCTCTTCAAATTCTTTAGCTGCCGCTTTCTTTTCTTTCACATAGTCACGCTCGATGCACTCGATCACATATTCACGAAAAATGAGATTTAATCGAATTCGTTCTTTATAATTGTACTCCAACTTGCGTACAACTCGACTGTATTCAACGTGTGTACCATCTTGAAGCTGTTGCAGCTTTTTTTTCAAACTGGCCAATTTATCTTGGTACATCTGTTCCTTCAGGTTGGGCGATTTGTGGTGACGCCCCATTTCGTTTTCGCTCGCGTCTTCAGTGTCTAAACGGAGATTGATTAGACTTTGTTGTAGAATTAGAAAATTAGGGCTTACCTTCATCACTTTCGTCTTGTGGGTCGTCGTTTTCCCTGTCCTCTTCGTCATACCCGTCGTCGTCGTACTCGTAGTCTTCGTGGTACATGGTGGTATCGTACATTGTGTAATGGTTGTCCTGCCTAAAGCAAAAATCTTCTTGCAGCATAGTAAAAGCACGAATTTAGGTTATGGCGTTGTTTGGTAAATTCAATCTGTCAAGTGTCAGTGCTGTCAAGTAACAAAACCTGCGGTCTCACAAACGCGGCACAAAAAAGTCGATCAATTTCTCTGAAAACGTCAACTATTTGTATTTTTGACACGTTTACGATTCCTGCCGTTTTAAAGACGCCAAACCGCCAGGACCGAGTTTACGTATTTTTACAGTTCGAAACAATTTATTTTGACATTTCGTGCTAGTGTGACCGAAACTTAAGTGTCAACTTTTTAACCTGAAAATTGAAAAATGTAACGTGATGTAACGCAACCCGTAATGCATGATCTACATACACAAAATGTTTTTAAAGTGGTTTGCCACGTTAACTAACTTATTATTTATTTTTATATTAATTTGTGTATTAACGACGAGTAATGGAACTTCCCCTATTGTGCCATGGTACGAAGATTTACCAGCGGTTGCCATGGATTACAAAGTGCACATAGATCCAGGGAAGGAAGACTGTTATTTTCAATATGTTAATCCTGGAGCGACGTTGTATGCCAGCTTTCAGGTAAATTTGATGATTTTTGAATTAAGTTCATCGTTTTTGTCCTTCGCACCCTCCATTTCTTTGCTTAAACTTGTTGATCTGGTTATTGCATTAATTTTTTCTTTCACATTTTAAAAAATGGGGTATATTTTGGTACTTTCAATATGTTCATCCTGAAGATTTTATGTTGACTATGGCATTTATAGGATGTTGTTTAAAATATACTGGGTGAATAAATGGTGTGGACTTCTTCGATACCTCTTTTACTGGTTAAAAAAATGGTTTAAAAAACAGAGTGTTCTATTTTAAGGATTTCTCGTGCTGGTTTAAAAATTCGTAGTTTTCAGAATCTTGAAGAAAGTTTTTTTAACAAAATTTCGCAGGATGGTAGCCAGAAGGATGAGCTATCTTTCATGATAATAAATAATATGAACTTTTGTTGTACATGACGTGTATTATAAAATAGCAAAAATAGGCAAAAATTAAAAACTTAGGAGCACCAAAACTCAATATTTTAAGGGGTTACATGGGTTTAGAAGGTTATAAAAAAACATGTTTTCTCTAATTTATTGTTTTTTAAATAATAAAACAATTATTTACGGATTTCGATTGAACAGAATTTTAAAATCAACATTAAATTGCATAATTCTGATTTAACGACAATTTTTAGTACTATAATTTAATCGCCAAAATAATTAATTCTCTTAATTAAAATTCTTTTTCAATTTAAAAAAATTAACTTGCTGACTGATTTTGAGTTCAATATTCGCTCCTGACAACTCCCACATTTATTTGCTTATCGTATTCTATTCATTATTTTAAATAATGGGTTGAAAATGTTTAGGTGTTAAGAGGTGGTGATGGAATGGCTGGTTTTGCCGTGAGACATCCGTCTGGACAAATTGTACACCCATATCAATGGAAGCCAAATGGCGAATATCAGGATCAGAGTTCTGTAGGTGGCTACTATTCAATTTGTATAGACAATCAATTCTCACGCTTTGCCGATAAATTGGTAAATTTGTACATAACAGTAGTGAGATACGACATGTGGGATAAATACACAAAGGAAGTCGAAGCCATCAGCAGTAACATGGATAACTTCACGGTAGAAATTTTAATTTTTTAGTTTTCCTGTACCTACTAAAAAAAATTATTTTAGTCTGGTCTTCGAATTGTGGAACAAAATATTAACGAAATGTTACAATTCCAACATCATTCCAGAGGAAAAGAGGCTCGAGACTTTAATTTACTTTTAGATAACAATTCCTACGTCTTCCGTTGGTCTTTCATCCAAATCTTGGTCATTATGGGAACCACAGCAGTCCAAGTTTATTTTGTTAGAAAATTATTCGAAACAAAAAGTGGCAACAGCAGATCGAGAATTTGAAGTTACTTAACAGTGTTGTTGTAAATGTACGTAAAATCATGAGGCAAAATTTGTGCAATCATTTTCTTCCAGATCAATTCCATGTTCCATAAATTTTAATTTTATAAATTGAAGATTCTATTTTAAAAAAAATAAAGTTAAAAAAATATTTTTAAGCGATTACATTTTTATTTCGCCTCCATGAAGTGTTTGGGAAGATTTTAATTACAAAATTGATTTAGCCATCCACACGACTTCACGCTTTAAAAATAATTTCAATGGAAAAAACTGGGTACAGACAGAAAAATATTTTGTGTGCAGTTTTTCTACAAATTTTTGAAGTCCTTTGCCATGTCACTGTTTAATTTATTTTGTACCTAATTTCCATAATATAATTAAATAATAATATCAAACATTTATTAACCGAGTTATAAATTTCCCTGATCTTTCACTGGAAACACTGCTAAAACCATACCAGATAAAAAAAATTATTTATATCGAATTTTGTAGAAAATTTGATTTTTGTAGAATTTTTGATGTCCTTTGCCATGTCACTGATTGATTTATTTTGTACCTAATTTCCATATAATTAAATAATACTATCAAACATTTATTAACCGAGTTATAAATTTCCCTGATCTTTCACTGGAAACACAGCTAAAACCATACCAGATAAAAAAAATTATTTATATTGAATTTTGTAGAAAATTTGATTTTTGTAGAATTTTTGATGTCCTTTGCCATGTCACTGATTGATTTATTTTGTACCTAATTTCCATATAATTAAATAATACTATCAAACATTTATTAACCGAGTTATAAATTTCCCTGATCTTTCACTGGAAACACAGCTAAAACCATACCAGATAAAAAAAATTATTTATATTGAATTTTGTAGAAAATTTGATTTTTGTAGAATTTTTGATGTCCTTTGCCATGTCACTGATTGATTTATTTTGTACCTAATTTCCATATAATTAAATAATACTATCAAACATTTATTAACCGAGTTATAAATTTCCCTGATCTTTCACTGGAAACACAGCTAAAACCATACCAGATAAAAAAAATTATTTATATTGAATTTTGTAGAAAATTTGATTTTTGTAGAATTTTTGATGTCCTTTGCCATGTCACTGATTGATTTATTTTGTACCTAATTTCCATATAATTAAATAATACTATCAAACATTTATTAACCGAGTTATAAATTTCCCTGATCTTTCACTGGAAACACAGCTAAAACCATACCAGATAAAAAAAATTATTTATATTGAATTTTGTAGAAAATTTGATTTTTGTAGAATTTTTGATGTCCTTTGCCATGTCACTGATTGATTTATTTTGTACCTAATTTCCATATAATTAAATAATACTATCAAACATTTATTAACCGAGTTATAAATTTCCCTGATCTTTCACTGGAAACACAGCTAAAACCATACCAGATAAAAAAAATTATTTATATTGAATTTTGTAGAAAATTTGATTTTTGTAGAATTTTTGATGTCCTTTGCCATGTCACTGATTGATTTATTTTGTACCTAATTTCCATATAATTAAATAATACTATCAAACATTTATTAACCGAGTTATAAATTTCCCTGATCTTTCACTGGAAACACAGCTAAAACCATACCAGATAAAAAAAATTATTTATATTGAATTTTGTAGAAAATTTGATTTTTGTAGAATTTTTGATGTCCTTTGCCATGTCACTGATTGATTTATTTTGTACCTAATTTCCATATAATTAAATAATACTATCAAACATTTATTAACCGAGTTATAAATTTCCCTGATCTTTCACTGGAAACACAGCTAAAACCCTACCAGATAAAAAAAATTATTTATATTGAATTTTGTAGAAAATTTGATTTTTGTAGAATTTTTGATGTCCTTTGCCATGTCACTGATTGATTTATTTTGTACCTAATTTCCATATAATTAAATAATACTATCAAACATTTATTAACCGAGTTATAAATTTCCCTGATCTTTCACTGGAAACACAGCTAAAACCATACCAGATAAAAAAAATTATTTATATTGAATTTTGTAGAAACTTTGATTTTTGTAGAATTTTTGATGTCCTTTGCCATGTCACTGATTGATTTATTTTGTACCTAATTTCCATATAATTAAATAATACTATCAAACATTTATTAACCGAGTTATAAATTTCCCTGATCTTTCACTGGAAACACAGCTAAAACCATACCAGATAAAAAAAATTATTTATATTGAATTTTGTAGAAACTTTGATTTTTGTAGAATTTTTGATGTCCTTTGCCATGTCACTGATTGATTTATTTTGTACCTAATTTCCATATAATTAAATAATACTATCAAACATTTATTAACCGAGTTATAAATTTCCCTGATCTTTCACTGGAAACACAGCTAAAACCATACCAGATAAAAAAAATTATTTATATTGAATTTTGTAGAAAATTTGATTTTTGTAGAATTTTTGATGTCCTTTGCCATGTCACTGATTGATTTATTTTGTACCTAATTTCCATATAATTAAATAATACTATCAAACATTTATTAACCGAGTTATAAATTTCCCTGATCTTTCACTGGAAACACAGCTAAAACCCTACCAGATAAAAAAAATTATTTATATTGAATTTTGTAGAAAATTTGATTTTTGTAGAATTTTTGATGTCCTTTGCCATGTCACTGATTGATTTATTTTGTACCTAATTTCCATATAATTAAATAATACTATCAAACATTTATTAACCGAGTTATAAATTTCCCTGATCTTTCACTGGAAACACAGCTAAAACCATACCAGATAAAAAAAATTATTTATATTGAATTTTGTAGAAAATTTGATTTTTGTAGAATTTTTGATGTCCTTTGCCATGTCACTGATTGATTTATTTTGTACCTAATTTCCATATAATTAAATAATACTATCAAACATTTATTAACCGAGTTATAAATTTCCCTGATCTTTCACTGGAAACACAGCTAAAACCATACCAGATAAAAAAAATTATTTATATTGAATTTTGTAGAAAATTTGATTTTTGTAGAATTTTTGATGTCCTTTGCCATGTCACTGATTGATTTATTTTGTACCTAATTTCCATATAATTAAATAATACTATCAAACATTTATTAACCGAGTTATAAATTTCCCTGATCTTTCACTGGAAACACAGCTAAAACCATACCAGATAAAAAAAATTATTTATATTGAATTTTGTAGAAAATTTGATTTTTGTAGAATTTTTGATGTCCTTTGCCATGTCACTGATTGATTTATTTTGTACCTAATTTCCATATAATTAAATAATACTATCAAACATTTATTAACCGAGTTATAAATTTCCCTGATCTTTCACTGGAAACACAGCTAAAACCCTACCAGATAAAAAAAATTATTTATATTGAATTTTGTAGAAAATTTGATTTTTGTAGAATTTTTGATGTCCTTTGCCATGTCACTGATTGATTTATTTTGTACCTAATTTCCATATAATTAAATAATACTATCAAACATTTATTAACCGAGTTATAAATTTCCCTGATCTTTCACTGGAAACACAGCTAAAACCATACCAGATAAAAAAAATTATTTATATTGAATTTTGTAGAAAATTTGATTTTTGTAGAATTTTTGATGTCCTTTGCCATGTCACTGATTGATTTATTTTGTACCTAATTTCCATATAATTAAATAATACTATCAAACATTTATTAACCGAGTTATAAATTTCCCTGATCTTTCACTGGAAACACAGCTAAAACCATACCAGATAAAAAAAATTATTTATATTGAATTTTGTAGAAACTTTGATTTTTGTAGAATTTTTGATGTCCTTTGCCATGTCACTGATTGATTTATTTTGTACCTAATTTCCATATAATTAAATAATACTATCAAACATTTATTAACCGAGTTATAAATTTCCCTGATCTTTCACTGGAAACACAGCTAAAACCATACCAGATAAAAAAAATTATTTATATTGCATTTTGTAGAAAATTTGATTTTTGTAGAATTTTTGATGTCCTTTGCCATGTCACTGATTGATTTATTTTGTACCTAATTTCCATATAATTAAATAATACTATCAAACATTTATTAACCGAGTTATAAATTTCCCTGATCTTTCACTGGAAACACAGCTAAAACCATACCAGATAAAAAAAATTATTTATATTGAATTTTGTAGAAAATTTGATTTTTGTAGAATTTTTGATGTCCTTTGCCATGTCACTGATTGATTTATTTTGTACCTAATTTCCATATAATTAAATAATACTATCAAACATTTATTAACCGAGTTATAAATTTCCCTGATCTTTCACTGGAAACACAGCTAAAACCATACCAGATAAAAAAAATTATTTATATTGAATTTTGTAGAAAATTTGATTTTTGTAGAATTTTTGATGTCCTTTGCCATGTCACTGATTGATTTATTTTGTACCTAATTTCCATATAATTAAATAATACTATCAAACATTTATTAACCGAGTTATAAATTTCCCTGATCTTTCACTGGAAACACAGCTAAAACCATACCAGATAAAAAAAATTATTTATATTGAATTTTGTAGAAAATTTGATTTTTGTAGAATTTTTGATGTCCTTTGCCATGTCACTGATTGATTTATTTTGTACCTAATTTCCATATAATTAAATAATAATATCAAACATTTATTAACCGAGTTATAAATTTCCCTGATCTTTCACTGGAAACACAGCTAAAACCATACCAGATAAAAAAAATTATTTATATTGAATTTTGTAGAAAATTTGATTTTTGTAGAATTTTTGATGTCCTTTGCCATGTCACTGATTAATTTATTTTGTACCTAATTTCCATATAATTAAATAATAATATCAAACATTTATTAACCGAGTTATAAATTTCCCTGATCTTTCACTGGAAACACAGCTAAAACCATACCAGATAAAAAAATTATTTATATGGAATTTTGTAGAAAATTTGATTTTTGTAGAATTTTTGATGTCCTTTGCCATGTCACTGATTAATTTATTTTGTACCTAATTTCCATATAATTAAATAATAATATCAAACATTTATTAACCGAGTTATAAATTTCCCTGATCTTTCACTGGAAACACAGCTAAAACCATACCAGATAAAAAAATTATTTATATGGAATTTTGTAGAAAATTTGATTTTTGTAGAATTTTTGATGTCCTTTGCCATGTCACTGATTAATTTATTTTGTACCTAATTTCCATATAATTAAATAATAATATCAAACATTTATTAACCGAGTTATAAATTTCCCTGATCTTTCACTGGAAACACAGCTAAAACCATACCAGATAAAAAAATTATTTGTATGGAATTTTGTAGAAAATTTGATTTTTGTAGAATTTTTGATGTCCTTTGCCATGTCACTGATTAATTTATTTTGTACCTAATTTCCATATAATTAAATAATAATATCAAACATTTATTAACCGAGTTATAAATTTCCCTGATCTTTCACTGGAAACACAGCTAAAACCATACCAGATAAAAAAATTATTTATATGGAATTTTGTAGAAAATTTGATTTTTGTAGAATTTTTGATGTCCTTTGCCATGTCACTGATTAATTTATTTTGTACCTAATTTCCATATAATTAAATAATAATATCAAACATTTATTAACCGAGTTATAAATTTCCCTGATCTTTCACTGGAAACACAGCTAAAACCATACCAGATAAAAAAATTATTTATATGGAATTTTGTAGAAAATTTGATTTTTGTAGAATTTTTGATGTCCTTTGCCATGTCACTGATTAATTTATTTTGTACCTAATTTCCATATAATTAAATAATAATATCAAACATTTATTAACCGAGTTATAAATTTCCCTGATCTTTCACTGGAAACACAGCTAAAACCATACCAGATAAAAAAATTATTTATATGGAATTTTGTAGAAAATTTGATTTTTGTAGAATTTTTGATGTCCTTTGCCATGTCACTGATTAATTTATTTTGTACCTAATTTCCATATAATTAAATAATAATATCAAACATTTATTAACCGAGTTATAAATTTCCCTGATCTTTCACTGGAAACACAGCTAAAACCATACCAGATAAAAAAAATTATTTATATTGAATTTTGTAGAAAATTTGATTTTTGTAGAATTTTTGATGTCCTTTGCCATGTCACTGATTGATTTATTTTGTACCTAATTTCCATATAATTAAATAATACTATCAAACATTTATTAACCGAGTTATAAATTTCCCTGATCTTTCACTGGAAACACAGCTAAAACCATACCAGATAAAAAAAATTATTTATATTGAATTTTGTAGAAAATTTGATTTTTGTAGAATTTTTGATGTCCTTTGCCATGTCACTGATTGATTTATTTTGTACCTAATTTCCATATAATTAAATAATACTATCAAACATTTATTAACCGAGTTATAAATTTCCCTGATCTTTCACTGGAAACACAGCTAAAACCATACCAGATAAAAAAAATTATTTATATTGAATTTTGTAGAAAATTTGATTTTTGTAGAATTTTTGATGTCCTTTGCCATGTCACTGATTGATTTATTTTGTACCTAATTTCCATATAATTAAATAATACTATCAAACATTTATTAACCGAGTTATAAATTTCCCTGATCTTTCACTGGAAACACAGCTAAAACCATACCAGATAAAAAAAATTATTTATATTGCATTTTGTAGAAAATTTGATTTTTGTAGAATTTTTGATGTCCTTTGCCATGTCACTGATTGATTTATTTTGTACCTAATTTCCATATAATTAAATAATACTATCAAACATTTATTAACCGAGTTATAAATTTCCCTGATCTTTCACTGGAAACACAGCTAAAACCATACCAGATAAAAAAAATTATTTATATTGAATTCTGTAGAAAATTTGATTTTTGTAGAATTTTTGATGTCCTTTGCCATGTCACTGATTGATTTATTTTGTACCTAATTTCCATATAATTAAATAATACTATCAAACATTTATTAACCGAGTTATAAATTTCCCTGATCTTTCACTGGAAACACAGCTAAAACCATACCAGATAAAAAAAATTATTTATATTGCATTTTGTAGAAAATTTGATTTTTGTAGAATTTTTGATGTCCTTTGCCATGTCACTGATTGATTTATTTTGTACCTAATTTCCATATAATTAAATAATACTATCAAACATTTATTAACCGAGTTATAAATTTCCCTGATCTTTCACTGGAAACACAGCTAAAACCATACCAGATAAAAAAAATTATTTATATTGAATTTTGTAGAAAATTTGATTTTTGTAGAATTTTTGATGTCCTTTGCCATGTCACTGATTGATTTATTTTGTACCTAATTTCCATATAATTAAATAATACTATCAAACATTTATTAACCGAGTTATAAATTTCCCTGATCTTTCACTGGAAACACAGCTAAAACCATACCAGATAAAAAAAATTATTTATATTGAATTTTGTAGAAAATTTGATTTTTGTAGAATTTTTGATGTCCTTTGCCATGTCACTGATTGATTTATTTTGTACCTAATTTCCATATAATTAAATAATAATATCAAACATTTATTAACCGAGTTATAAATTTCCCTGATCTTTCACTGGAAACACAGCTAAAACCATACCAGATAAAAAAATTATTTGTATGGAATTTTGTAGAAAATTTGATTTTTGTAGAATTTTTGATGTCCTTTGCCATGTCACTGATTAATTTATTTTGTACCTAATTTCCATATAATTAAATAATACTATCAAACATTTATTAACCGAGTTATAAATTTCCCTGATCTTTCACTGGAAACACAGCTAAAACCATACCAGATAAAAAAAATTATTTATATGGAATTTTGTAGAAAATTTGATTTTTGTAGAATTTTTGATGTCCTTTGCCATGTCACTGATTGATTTATTTTGTACCTAATTTCCATATAATTAAATAATACTATCAAACATTTATTAACCGAGTTATAAATTTCCCTGATCTTTCACTGGAAACACAGCTAAAACCATACCAGATAAAAAAATTATTTATATGGAATTTTGTAGAAAATTTGATTTTTGTAGAATTTTTGATGTCCTTTGCCATGTCACTGATTAATTTATTTTGTACCTAATTTCCATATAATTAAATAATAATATCAAACATTTATTAACCGAGTTATAAATTTCCCTGATCTTTCACTGGAAACACAGCTAAAACCATACCAGATAAAAAAATTATTTGTATGGAATTTTGTAGAAAATTTGATTTTTGTAGAATTTTTGATGTCCTTTGCCATGTCACTGATTAATTTATTTTGTACCTAATTTCCATATAATTAATTAATAATATCAAACATTTATTAACCGAGTTATAAATTTCCCTGATCTTTCACTGGAAACACAGCTAAAACCATACCAGATAAAAAAATTATTTGTATGGAATTTTGTAGAAAATTTGATTTTTGTAGAATTTTTGATGTCCTTTGCCATGTCACTGATTAATTTATTTTGTACCTAATTTCCATATAATTAAATAATAATATCAAACATTTATTAACCGAGTTATAAATTTCCCTGATCTTTCACTGGAAACACAGCTAAAACCATACCAGATAAAAAAATTATTTATATGGAATTTTGTAGAAAATTTGATTTTTGTAGAATTTTTGATGTCCTTTGCCATGTCACTGATTAATTTATTTTGTACCTAATTTCCATATAATTAAATAATAATATCAAACATTTATTAACCGAGTTATAAATTTCCCTGATCTTTCACTGGAAACACAGCTAAAACCATACCAGATAAAAAAATTATTTATATGGAATTTTGTAGAAAATTTGATTTTTGTAGAATTTTTGATGTCCTTTGCCATGTCACTGATTAATTTATTTTGTACCTAATTTCCATATAATTAAATAATAATATCAAACATTTATTAACCGAGTTATAAATTTCCCTGATCTTTCACTGGAAACACAGCTAAAACCATACCAGATAAAAAAATTATTTATATGGAATTTTGTAGAAAATTTGATTTTTGTAGAATTTTTGATGTCCTTTGCCATGTCACTGATTAATTTATTTTGTACCTAATTTCCATATAATTAAATAATAATATCAAACATTTATTAACCGAGTTATAAATTTCCCTGATCTTTCACTGGAAACACAGCTAAAACCATACCAGATAAAAAAATTATTTGTATGGAATTTTGTAGAAAATTTGATTTTTGTAGAATTTTTGATGTCCTTTGCCATGTCACTGATTAATTTATTTTGTACCTAATTTCCATATAATTAAATAATAATATCAAACATTTATTAACCGAGTTATAAATTTCCCTGATCTTTCACTGGAAACACAGCTAAAACCATACCAGATAAAAAAATTATTTGTATGGAATTTTGTAGAAAATTTGATTTTTGTAGAATTTTTGATGTCCTTTGCCATGTCACTGATTAATTTATTTTGTACCTAATTTCCATATAATTAATTAATAATATCAAACATTTATTAACCGAGTTATAAATTTCCCTGATCTTTCACTGGAAACACAGCTAAAACCATACCAGATAAAAAAATTATTTGTATGGAATTTTGTAGAAAATTTGATTTTTGTAGAATTTTTGATGTCCTTTGCCATGTCACTGATTAATTTATTTTGTACCTAATTTCCATATAATTAAATAATAATATCAAACATTTATTAACCGAGTTATAAATTTCCCTGATCTTTCACTGGAAACACAGCTAAAACCATACCAGATAAAAAAATTATTTATATGGAATTTTGTAGAAAATTTGATTTTTGTAGAATTTTTGATGTCCTTTGCCATGTCACTGATTAATTTATTTTGTACCTAATTTCCATATAATTAAATAATAATATCAAACATTTATTAACCGAGTTATAAATTTCCCTGATCTTTCACTGGAAACACAGCTAAAACCATACCAGATAAAAAAATTATTTATATGGAATTTTGTAGAAAATTTGATTTTTGTAGAATTTTTGATGTCCTTTGCCATGTCACTGATTAATTTATTTTGTACCTAATTTCCATATAATTAAATAATAATATCAAACATTTATTAACCGAGTTATAAATTTCCCTGATCTTTCACTGGAAACACAGCTAAAACCATACCAGATAAAAAAATTATTTATATGGAATTTTGTAGAAAATTTGATTTTTGTAGAATTTTTGATGTCCTTTGCCATGTCACTGATTAATTTATTTTGTACCTAATTTCCATATAATTAAATAATAATATCAAACATTTATTAACCGAGTTATAAATTTCCCTGATCTTTCACTGGAAACACAGCTAAAACCATACCAGATAAAAAAATTATTTGTATGGAATTTTGTAGAAAATTTGATTTTTGTAGAATTTTTGATGTCCTTTGCCATGTCACTGATTAATTTATTTTGTACCTAATTTCCATATAATTAAATAATAATATCAAACATTTATTAACCGAGTTATAAATTTCCCTGATCTTTCACTGGAAACACAGCTAAAACCATACCAGATAAAAAAATTATTTGTATGGAATTTTGTAGAAAATTTGATTTTTGTAGAATTTTTGATGTCCTTTGCCATGTCACTGATTAATTTATTTTGTACCTAATTTCCATATAATTAAATAATAATATCAAACATTTATTAACCGAGTTATAAATTTCCCTGATCTTTCACTGGAAACACAGCTAAAACCATACCAGATAAAAAAATTATTTGTATGGAATTTTGTAGAAAATTTGATTTTTGTAGAATTTTTGATGTCCTTTGCCATGTCACTGATTAATTTATTTTGTACCTAATTTCCATATAATTAAATAATAATATCAAACATTTATTAACCGAGGTATAAATTTCCCTGATCTTTCACTGGAAACACAGCTAAAACCATACCAGATAAAAAAATTATTTGTATGGAATTTTGTAGAAAATTTGATTTTTGTAGAATTTTTGATGTCCTTTGCCATGTCACTGATTAATTTATTTTGTACCTAATTTCCATATAATTAAATAATAATATCAAACATTTATTAACCGAGTTATAAATTTCCCTGATCTTTCACTGGAAACACAGCTAAAACCATACCAGATAAAAAAATTATTTGTATGGAATTTTGTAGAAAATTTGATTTTTGTAGAATTTTTGATGTCCTTTGCCATGTCACTGATTAATTTATTTTGTACCTAATTTCCATATAATTAATTAAATAATAATATCAAACATTTATTAACCGAGGTATAAATTTCCCTGATCTTTCACTGGAAACACAGCTGAAACCATACCAGATAAAAAAATTATTTGTATGGAATTTTGTAGAAAATTTGATTTTTGTAGAATTTTTGATGTCCTTTGCCATGTCACTGATTAATTTATTTTGTACCTAATTTCCATATAATTAAATAATAATATCAAACATTTATTAACCGAGTTATAAATTTCCCTGATCTTTCACTGGAAACACAGCTAAAACCATACCAGATAAAAAAATTATTTGTATGGAATTTTGTAGAAAATTTGATTTTTGTAGAATTTTTGATGTCCTTTGCCATGTCACTGATTAATTTATTTTGTACCTAATTTCCATATAATTAAATAATAATATCAAACATTTATTAACCGAGTTATAAATTTCCCTGATCTTTCACTGGAAACACAGCTAAAAACCATACCAGATAAAAAAATTATTTGTATGGAATTTTGTAGAAAATTTGATTTTTGTAGAATTTTTGATGTCCTTTGCCATGTCACTGATTAATTTATTTTGTACCTAATTTCCATATAATTAAATAATAATATCAAACATTTATTAACCGAGTTATAAATTTCCCTGATCTTTCACTGGAAACACAGCTAAAACCATACCAGATAAAAAAATTATTTGTATGGAATTTTGTAGAAAATTTGATTTTTGTAGAATTTTTGATGTCCTTTGCCATGTCACTGATTAATTTATTTTGTACCTAATTTCCATATAATTAAATAATAATATCAAACATTTATTAACCGAGTTATAAATTTCCCTGATCTTTCACTGGAAACACAGCTAAAACCATACCAGATAAAAAAAATTATTTGTATGGAATTTTGTAGAAAATTTGATTTTTGTAGAATTTTTGATGTCCTTTGCCATGTCACTGATTAATTTATTTTGTACCTAATTTCCATATAATTAAATAATAATATCAAACATTTATTAACCGAGTTATAAATTTCCCTGATCTTTCACTGGAAACACAGCTAAAACCATACCAGATAAAAAAATTATTTGTATGGAATTTTGTAGAAAATTTGATTTTTGTAGAATTTTTGATGTCCTTTGCCATGTCACTGATTAATTTATTTTGTACCTAATTTCCATATAATTAAATAATAATATCAAACATTTATTAACCGAGTTATAAATTTCCCTGATCTTTCACTGGAAACACAGCTAAAACCATACCAGATAAAAAAATTATTTATATGGAATTTTGTAGAAAATTTGATTTTTGTAGAATTTTTGATGTCCTTTGCCATGTCACTGATTAATTTATTTTGTACCTAATTTCCATATAATTAAATAATAATATCAAACATTTATTAACCGAGTTATAAATTTCCCTGATCTTTCACTGGAAACACAGCTAAAACCATACCAGATAAAAAAATTATTTATATGGAATTTTGTAGAAAATTTGATTTTTGTAGAATTTTTGATGTCCTTTGCCATGTCACTGATTAATTTATTTTGTACCTAATTTCCATATAATTAAATAATAATATCAAACATTTATTAACCGAGTTATAAATTTCCCTGATCTTTCACTGGAAACACAGCTAAAACCATACCAGATAAAAAAAATTATTTATATGGAATTTTGTAGAAAATTTGATTTTTGTAGAATTTTTGATGTCCTTTGCCATGTCACTGATTAATTTATTTTGTACCTAATTTCCATATAATTAAATAATAATATCAAACATTTATTAACCGAGTTATAAATTTCCCTGATCTTTCACTGGAAACACAGCTAAAACCATACCAGATAAAAAAATCTGATGTGGCCATCGCATAACTTTCCGAACAGACGCAAATTTTTATATTATTTTTTATAAAATGGTTACATAATTTCAACAGTAAATCGATGAAAAATTTCATATTTTACTAAAATAGGAAGAAAAAAACTTTTGAATGCCTATATCTTGCAAACGAAGCATTTTTGGACCCATGTTATTAGAAACTTTTTATCTTATTTTCGTTAGTAGAATGCGGTTTACTATTTTATTTACAAATACAAAAAATTTTTACAAATACAAAAATTTTTGAAACGCCCTGTATATTTTAGAGAAAAACTTGTAGGACAAAAAATGTAGGAAATTCCATAGCGCTAATTTTTTGTTATTAATATTTTTACATATTTAATTTCGTTTCGAAGTTATGACGCATAATGTCATAATAGCTCCAGGTAAACCCCCCTTTCCCGTTACACGATTTAAATTATTTTCATCTGGCTTCGTCCTACGACAGGAAAAAGCTTATATGCAAAATTTGGAATGATTTGCTTGCTTCGTTTAGACGCTATCGTGTTCACAGACGTACATACACACACACACACACCTATACACACACACATACATACAGACATCCTTCCAAAAATGATAAAAATGGATTCAGGGGACCTCAAAACGTGAACATCTGTCAAAAAATTGGGGGGGTCAAATTTTGACTGATAACAATACTTTCCTTACCTAGGGGTTCGGAAAGTAAAAATTATTTATATGGAATTTTGTAGAAAATTTGAATTTTGTAGAATTTTTGAAGTCCTTTGCCATGTCACTGATTAATTTATTTTGTACCTAATTTCCATATAATTAAATAATAATATCAAACATTTATTAACCGAGTAATAAATTTCCCTGATCTTTCACTGGAAACACAGCTAAAACCATACCAGATAAAAAAATTATTTGTATGGAATTTTGTAGAAAATTTGATTTTTGTAGAATTTTTGATGTCCTTTGCCATGTCACTGTTAATTTTTTTTTGTACCTAATTTCCATATAATTAAATAATAATATCAAACATTTATTAACCGAGTTATAAATTTCCCTGATCTTTCACTGGAAACACAGCTAAAACCATACCAGATAAAAAAATTATTTATATGGAATTTTGTAGAAAATTTGATTTTTTGTAGAATTTTTGATGTCCTTTGCCATGTCACTGATTAATTTATTTTGTACCTAATTTCCATATAATTAAATAATAATATCAAAACATTTATTAACCGAGTTATAAATTTCCCTGATCTTTCACTGGAAACACAGCTAAAACCATACCAGATAAAAAAATTTATTTATATGGAATTTTGTAGAAAATTTGATTTTTGTAGAATTTTTGATGTCCTTTGCCATGTCACCTGATTAATTTATTTTGTACCTAATTTCCATATAATTAATAATAATATCAAACATTTATTAACCGAGTTATAAATTTCCCTGATCTTTCACTGGAAACACAGCTAAAACCATACCAGATAAAAAAATTATTTATATGGAATTTTGTAGAAAATTTGATTTTTGTAGAATTTTTGATGTCCTTTGCCATGTCACTGATTAATTTATTTTGTACCTAATTTCCATATAATTAAATAATAATATCAAACATTTATTACCGAGTTATAAATTTCCCTGATCTTTCACTGGAACACAGCTAAAACCATACCAGATAAAAAAATTATTTATATGGAATTTTGTAGAAAATTTGATTTTTGTAGAATTTTTTGATGTCCTTTGCCATGTCACTGATTAATTTATTTTGTACCTAATTTCCATATAATTAAATAATAATATCAAACATTTATTAACCGAGTTATAAATTTCCCTGATCTTTCACTGGAAACACAGCTAAAACCCATACCAGATAAAAAAATTATTTGTGTGGAATTTTGTAGAAAATTTGATTTTTTGTAGAATTTTTGATGTCCTTTGCCATGTCACTGATTAATTTATTTTGTACCTAATTTCCATATAATTAAATAATAATATCAAACATTTATTAACCGAGTTATAAATTTCCCCTGATCTTTCACTGGAAACACAGCTAAAACCATACCAGATAAAAAAATTATTTATATGGAATTTTGTAGAAAATTTGATTTTTGTAGAATTTTTGATGTCCTTTGCCATGTCACTGATTAATTTATTTTGTACCTAATTTCCATATAATTAAAATAATAATATCAAACATTTATTAACCGAGTTATAAATTTCCCTGATCTTTCACTGGAAACACAGCTAAAACCATACCAGATAAAAAAATTATTTATATGGAATTTTGTAGAAAATTTGATTTTTGTAGAATTTTTGATGTCCTTTGCCATGTCACTGATTAATTTATTTTGTACCTAATTTCCATATAATTAAATAATAATATCAAACATTTATTAACCGAGTTATAAATTTCCCTGATCTTTCACTGGAAACACAGCTAAAACCATACCAGATAAAAAAATTATTTATATGGAATTTTGTAGAAAATTTGATTTTTGTAGAATTTTTGATGTCCTTTGCCATGTCACTGATTAATTTATTTTGTACCTAATTTCCATATAATTAAATAATAATATCAAACATTTATTAACCGAGTTATAAATTTCCCCTGATCTTTCACTGGAAACACAGCTAAAACCATACCAGATAAAAAAATTATTTGTATGGAATTTTGTAGAAAATTTGATTTTTGTAGAATTTTTGATGTCCTTTGCCATGTCACTGATTAATTTATTTTGTACCTAATTTCCATATAATTAAATAATAATATCAAACATTTATTAACCGAGTTATAAATTTCCCTGATCTTTCACTGGAAACACAGCTAAAACCATACCAGATAAAAAAATTATTTGTATGGAATTTTGTAGAAAATTTGATTTTTGTAGAATTTTTGATGTCCTTTGCCATGTCACTGATTAATTTATTTTGTACCTAATTTCCATATAATTAAATAATAATATCAAACATTTATTAACCGAGTTATAAATTTCCTGATCTTTCACTGGAAACACAGCTAAAACCATACCAGATAAAAAAATTATTTATATGGAATTTTGTAGAAAATTTGATTTTTGTAGAATTTTTGATGTCCTTTGCCATGTCACTGATTAATTTATTTTGTACCTAATTTCCATATAATTAAATAATAATATCAAACATTTATTAACCGAGTTATAAATTTCCCTGATCTTTCACTGGAAACACAGCTAAAACCATACCAGATAAAAAAATTATTTATATGGAATTTTGTAGAAAATTTGATTTTTGTAGAATTTTTGATGTCCTTTGCCATGTCACTGATTAATTTATTTTGTACCTAATTTCCATATAATTAAATAATAATATCAAACATTTATTAACCGAGTTATAAATTTCCCTGATCTTTCACTGGAAACACAGCTAAAACCATACCAGATAAAAAAATTATTTGTATGGAATTTTGTAGAAAATTTGATTTTTGTAGAATTTTTGATGTCCTTTGCCATGTCACTGATTAATTTATTTTGTACCTAATTTCCATATAATTAAATAATAATATCAAACATTTTATTAACCGAGTTATAAATTTCCCTGATCTTTCACTGAAACACAGCTAAAACCATACTCAGATAAAAAAATTATTTGTATGGAATTTTTGTAGAAAATTTGATTTTTGTAGAATTTTTGATGTCCTTTGCCATGTCACTGATTAATTTATTTTGTACCTAATTTCCATATAATTAAATAATAATATCAAACATTTATTAACCGAGTTATAAATTTCCCTGATCTTTCACTGGAAACACAGCTAAAACCATACCAGATAAAAAAATTATTTGTATGGAATTTTGTAGAAAATTTGATTTTTGTAGAATTTTTGATGTCCTTTGCCATGTCACTGATTAATTTATTTTGTACCTAATTTCCATATAATTAAATAATAATATCAAACATTTATTAACCGAGTTATAAATTTCCCTGATCTTTCACTGGAAACACAGCTAAAACCATACCAGATAAAAAAATTATTTGTATGGAATTTTGTAGAAAATTTGATTTTTGTAGAATTTTTGATGTCCTTTGCCATGTCACTGATTAATTTATTTTGTACCTAATTTCCATATAATTAAATAATATATCAAACATTTATTAACCGAGGTATAAATTTCCCTGATCTTTCACTGGAAACACAGCTAAAACCATACCAGATAAAAAAAATTATTGTATGGAATTTTGTAGAAAATTTGATTTTTGTAGAATTTTTGATGTCCTTTGCCATGTCACTGATTAATTTATTTTTGTACCTAATTTTCCATATAATTAAATAATAATATCAAACATTTATTAACCGAGTTATAAATTTCCCTGATCTTTCACTGGAAACACAGCTAAAACCATACCAGATAAAAAAATTATTTGTATGGAATTTTGTAGAAAATTTGATTTTTGTAGAATTTTTGATGTCCTTTGCCATGTCACTTGATTAATTTATTTTGTACCTAATTTCCATATAATTAAATAATAATATCAAACATTTATTAACCGAGTTATAAATTTCCTGATCTTTCACTGGAAACACAGCTAAATACCATACCAGATAAAAAAATTATTTGTATGGAATTTTGTAGAAAATTTGATTTTTGTAGAATTTTTGATGTCCTTTTGCCATGTCACTGATTAATTTATTTTGTACCTAATTTCCATATAATTAAATAATAATAATCAAACATTTATTAACCGAGTTATAAATTTCCCTGATCTTTCACTGGAAACACAGCTAAAACCATACCAGATAAAAAAATTATTTGTATGGAATTTTGTAGAAAATTTGATTTTTGTGTAATTTTTGATGTCCTTTGCCATGTCACTGATTAATTTATTTTGTACCTAATTTCCATATAATTAAATAATAATATCAAACATTATAAACCGAGTTATAAATTTCCCTGATCTTTCACTGGAAACACAGCTAAAACCATACCAGATAAAAAAATTATTTGTATGGAATTTTGTAGAAAATTTTGATTTTTGTAGAATTTTTGATGTCCTTTGCCATGTCACTGATTAATTTATTTTGTACCTAATTTCCATATAATTAAATAATAATATCAAACATTTATTAACCGAGTTATAAATTTCCCTGATCTTTCACTGGAAACACAGCTAAAACCCTACCAGATAAAAAAATTATTTGTATGGAATTTTGTAGAAAATTTGATTTTTGTAGAATTTTTGATGTCCTTTGCCATGTCACTGATTAATTTATTTTGTACCTAATTTCCATATAATTAAATAATAATATCAAACATTTATTAACCGAGTTATAAATTTCACCTGATCTTTCACTGGAAACACAGCTAAAACCATACCAGATAAAAAAATTATTTATATGGAATTTTGTAGAAAATTTGATTTTTGTAGAATTTTTGATGTCCTTTGCCATGTCACTGATTAATTTATTTTGTACCTAATTTCCATATAATTAAATAATAATATCAAACATTTATTAACCGAGTTATAAATTTCCCTGATCTTTCACTGGAAACACAGCTAAAACCATACCAGATAAAAAAATTATTTATATGGAATTTTGTAGAAAATTTGATTTTTGTAGAATTTTTGATGTCCTTTGCCATGTCACTGATTAATTTATTTTGTACCTAATTTCCATATAATTAAATAATAATATCAAACATTTATTAACCGAGTTATAAATTTCCCTGATCTTTCACTGGAAACACAGCTAAAACCATACCCAGATAAAAAAATTATTTGTATGGAATTTTGTAGAAAATTTGATTTTTGTAGAATTTTTGATGTCCTTTGCCATGTCACTGATTAATTTATTTTGTACCTAATTTCCATATAATTAAATAATAATATCAAACATTTATTAACCGAGTTATAAATTTCCCTGATCTTTCACTGGAAACACAGCTAAAACCATACCAGATAAAAAAATTATTTATATGGAATTTTGTAGAAAATTTGATTTTTGTAGAATTTTTGATGTCCTTTGCCATGTCACTGATTATTTATTTTGTACCCTAATTTCCATATAATTAAATATTAATATCAAACATTTATTAACCGAGTTATAAATTTCCCTGATCTTTCACTGGAAACACAGCTAAAACCATACCAGATAAAAAAATTATTTATATGGAATTTTGTAGAAAATTTGATTTTTGTAGAATTTTTGATGTCCTTTGCCATGTCACTGATTAATTTATTTTGTACCTAATTTCCATATAATTAAATAATAATATCAAACATTTATTAACCGAGTTATAAATTTCCCTGATCTTTCACTGGAAACACAGCTAAAACCATACCAGATAAAAAAATTATTTATATGGAATTTTGTAGAAAATTGATTTTTTGTAGAATTTTTTGATGTCCTTTGCCATGTCACTGATTAATTTATTTTGTACCTAATTTCCATATAATTAAATAATAATATCAAACATTTATTAACCGAGTTATAAATTTCCCTGATCTTTCACTGGAAACACAGCTAAAACCAAAATTATTTATATTGAATTTTGTAGAAAATTTGATTTTTGTAGAATTTTTGATGTCCTTTGCCATGTCACTGATTGATTTATTTTGTACCTAATTTCCATATAATTAAATAATACTATCAAACATTTATTAACCGAGTTATAAATTTCCCTGATCTTTCACTGGAAACACAGCTAAAACCATACCAGATAAAAAAAATTATTTATATTGAATTTTGTAGAAAATTTGATTTTTGTAGAATTTTTGATGTCCTTTGCCATGTCACTGATTGATTTATTTTGTACCTAATTTCCATATAATTAAATAATACTATCAAACATTTATTAACCGAGTTATAAATTTCCCTGATCTTTCACTGGAAACACAGCTAAAACCATACCAGATAAAAAAAATTATTTATATTGAATTTTGTAGAAATTTGATTTTTGTAGAATTTTTGATGTCCTTTGCCATGTCACTGATTGATTTATTTTGTACCTAATTTCCATATAATTAAATAATACTATCAAACATTTATTAACCGAGTTATAAATTTCCCTGATCTTTCACTGGAAACACAGCTAAAACCATACCAGATAAAAAAAATTATTTATATTGCATTTTGTAGAAAATTTGATTTTTGTAGAATTTTTGATGTCCTTTGCCATGTCACTGATTGATTTATTTTGTACCTAATTTCCATATAATTAAATAATACTATCAAACATTTATTAACCGAGTTATAAATTTCCCTGATCTTTCACTGGAAACACAGCTAAAACCATACCAGATAAAAAAAATTATTTATATTGAATTCTGTAGAAAATTTGATTTTTGTAGAATTTTTGATGTCCTTTGCCATGTCACTGATTGATTTATTTTGTACCTAATTTCCATATAATTAAATAATACTATCAAACATTTATTAACCGAGTTATAAATTTCCCTGATCTTTCACTGGAAACACAGCTAAAACCATACCAGATAAAAAAAATTATTTATATTGCATTTTGTAGAAAATTTGATTTTTGTAGAATTTTTGATGTCCTTTGCCATGTCACTGATTGATTTATTTTGTACCTAATTTCCATATAATTAAATAATACTATCAAACATTTATTAACCGAGTTATAAATTTCCCTGATCTTTCACTGGAAACACAGCTAAAACCATACCAGATAAAAAAAATTATTTATATTGAATTTTGTAGAAAATTTGATTTTTGTAGAATTTTTGATGTCCTTTGCCATGTCACTGATTGATTTATTTTGTACCTAATTTCCATATAATTAAATAATACTATCAAACATTTATTAACCGAGTTATAAATTTCCCTGATCTTTCACTGGAAACACAGCTAAAACCATACCAGATAAAAAAAATTATTTATATTGAATTTTGTAGAAAATTTGATTTTTGTAGAATTTTTGATGTCCTTTGCCATGTCACTGATTGATTTATTTTGTACCTAATTTCCATATAATTAAATAATAATATCAAACATTTATTAACCGAGTTATAAATTTCCCTGATCTTTCACTGGAAACACAGCTAAAACCATACCAGATAAAAAAATTATTTGTATGGAATTTTGTAGAAAATTTGATTTTTGTAGAATTTTTGATGTCCTTTGCCATGTCACTGATTAATTTATTTTGTACCTAATTTCCATATAATTAAATAATACTATCAAACATTTATTAACCGAGTTATAAATTTCCCTGATCTTTCACTGGAAACACAGCTAAAACCATACCAGATAAAAAAATTATTTATATGGAATTTTGTAGAAAATTTGATTTTTGTAGAATTTTTGATGTCCTTTGCCATGTCACTGATTGATTTATTTTGTACCTAATTTCCATATAATTAAATAATACTATCAAACATTTATTAACCGAGTTATAAATTTCCCTGATCTTTCACTGGAAACACAGCTAAAACCATACCAGATAAAAAAATTATTTATATGGAATTTTGTAGAAAATTTGATTTTTGTAGAATTTTTGATGTCCTTTGCCATGTCACTGATTAATTTATTTTGTACCTAATTTCCATATAATTAAATAATAATATCAAACATTTATTAACCGAGTTATAAATTTCCCTGATCTTTCACTGGAAACACAGCTAAAACCATACCAGATAAAAAAATTATTTGTATGGAATTTTGTAGAAAATTTGATTTTTGTAGAATTTTTGATGTCCTTTGCCATGTCACTGATTAATTTATTTTGTACCTAATTTCCATATAATTAATTAATAATATCAAACATTTATTAACCGAGTTATAAATTTCCCTGATCTTTCACTGGAAACACAGCTAAAACCATACCAGATAAAAAAATTATTTGTATGGAATTTTGTAGAAAATTTGATTTTTGTAGAATTTTTGATGTCCTTTGCCATGTCACTGATTAATTTATTTTGTACCTAATTTCCATATAATTAAATAATAATATCAAACATTTATTAACCGAGTTATAAATTTCCCTGATCTTTCACTGGAAACACAGCTAAAACCATACCAGATAAAAAAATTATTTACAATATGGAATTTTGTAGAAAATTTGATTTTTGTAGAATTTTTGATGTCCTTTGCCATGTCACTGATTAATTTATTTTGTACCTAATTTCCATATAATTAAATAATAATATCAAACATTTATTAACCGAGGTATAAATTTCCCTGATCTTTCACTGGAAACACAGCTAAAACCATACCAGATAAAAAAATTATTTATATGGAATTTTGTAGAAAATTTGATTTTTGTAGAATTTTTGATGTCCTTTGCCATGTCACTGATTAATTTATTTTGTACCTAATTTCCATATAATTAAATAATAATATCAAACATTTATTAACCGAGTTATAAATTTCCCTGATCTTTCACTGGAAACACAGCTAAAACCATACCAGATAAAAAAATTATTTATATGGAATTTTGTAGAAAATTTGATTTTTGTAGAATTTTTGATGTCCTTTGCCATGTCACTGATTAATTTATTTTGTACCTAATTTCCATATAATTAAATAATAATATCAAACATTTATTAACCGAGTTATAAATTTCCCTGATCTTTCACTGGAAACACAGCTAAAACCATACCAGATAAAAAAATTATTTGTATGGAATTTTGTAGAAAATTTGATTTTTGTAGAATTTTTGATGTCCTTTGCCATGTCACTGATTAATTTATTTTGTACCTAATTTCCATATAATTAAATAATAATATCAAACATTTATTAACCGAGTTATAAATTTCCCTGATCTTTCACTGGAAACACAGCTAAAACCATACCAGATAAAAAAATTATTTGTATGGAATTTTGTAGAAAATTTGATTTTTGTAGAATTTTTGATGTCCTTTGCCATGTCACTGATTAATTTATTTTGTACCTAATTTCCATATAATTAAATAATAATATCAAACATTTATTAACCGAGGTATAAATTTCCCTGATCTTTCACTGGAAACACAGCTAAAACCATACCAGATAAAAAAATTATTTGTATGGAATTTTGTAGAAAATTTGATTTTTGTAGAATTTTTGATGTCCTTTGCCATGTCACTGATTAATTTATTTTGTACCTAATTTCCATATAATTAAATAATAATATCAAACATTTATTAACCGAGTTATAAATTTCCCTGATCTTTCACTGGAAACACAGCTAAAACCATACCAGATAAAAAAATTATTTGTATGGAATTTTGTAGAAAATTTGATTTTTGTAGAATTTTTGATGTCCTTTGCCATGTCACTGATTAATTTATTTTGTACCTAATTTCCATATAATTAAATAATAATATCAAACATTTATTAACCGAGGTATAAATTTCCCTGATCTTTCACTGGAAACACAGCTAAAACCATACCAGATAAAAAAATTATTTGTATGGAATTTTGTAGAAAATTTGATTTTTGTAGAATTTTTGATGTCCTTTGCCATGTCACTGATTAATTTATTTTGTACCTAATTTCCATATAATTAAATAATAATATCAAACATTTATTAACCGAGTTATAAATTTCCCTGATCTTTCACTGGAAACACAGCTAAAACCATACCAGATAAAAAAATTATTTGTATGGAATTTTGTAGAAAATTTGATTTTTGTAGAATTTTTGATGTCCTTTGCCATGTCACTGATTAATTTATTTTGTACCTAATTTCCATATAATTAATTAAATAATAATATCAAACATTTATTAACCGAGGTATAAATTTCCCTGATCTTTCACTGGAAACACAGCTGAAACCATACCAGATAAAAAAATTATTTGTATGGAATTTTGTAGAAAATTTGATTTTTGTAGAATTTTTGATGTCCTTTGCCATGTCACTGATTAATTTATTTTGTACCTAATTTCCATATAATTAAATAATAATATCAAACATTTATTAACCGAGTTATAAAATTTCCCTGATCTTTCACTGGAAACACAGCTAAAACCATACCAGATAAAAAAATTATTTGTATGGAATTTTGTAGAAAATTTGATTTTTGTAGAATTTTTGATGTCCTTTGCCATGTCACTGATTAATTTATTTTGTACCTAATTTCCATATAATTAAATAATAATATCAAACATTTATTAACCGAGTTATAAATTTCCCTGATCTTTCACTGGAAACACAGCTAAAACCATACCAGATAAAAAAATTATTTGTATGGAATTTTGTAGAAAATTTGATTTTTGTAGAATTTTTGATGTCCTTTGCCATGTCACTGATTAATTTATTTTGTACCTAATTTCCATATAATTAAATAATAATATCAAACATTTATTAACCGAGTTATAAATTTCCCTGATCTTTCACTGGAAACACAGCTAAAACCATACCAGATAAAAAAATTATTTGTATGGAATTTTGTAGAAAATTTGATTTTTGTAGAATTTTTGATGTCCTTTGCCATGTCACTGATTAATTTATTTTGTACCTAATTTCCATATAATTAAATAATAATATCAAACATTTATTAACCGAGTTATAAATTTCCCTGATCTTTCACTGGAAACACAGCTAAAACCATACCAGATAAAAAAATTATTTGTATGGAATTTTGTAGAAAATTTGATTTTTGTAGAATTTTTGATGTCCTTTGCCATGTCACTGATTAATTTATTTTGTACCTAATTTCCATATAATTAAATAATAATATCAAACATTTATTAACCGAGTTATAAATTTCCCTGATCTTTCACTGGAAACACAGCTAAAACCCTACCAGATAAAAAAATTATTTGTATGGAATTTTGTAGAAAATTTGATTTTTGTAGAATTTTTGATGTCCTTTGCCATGTCACTGATTAATTTATTTTGTACCTAATTTCCATATAATTAAATAATAATATCAAACATTTATTAACCGAGTTATAAATTTCCCTGATCTTTCACTGGAAACACAGCTAAAACCATACCAGATAAAAAAATTATTTATATGGAATTTTGTAGAAAATTTGATTTTTGTAGAATTTTTGATGTCCTTTGCCATGTCACTGATTAATTTATTTTGTACCTAATTTCCATATAATTAAATAATAATATCAAACATTTATTAACCGAGTTATAAATTTCCCTGATCTTTCACTGGAAACACAGCTAAAACCATACCAGATAAAAAAATTATTTATATGGAATTTTGTAGAAAATTTGATTTTTGTAGAATTTTTGATGTCCTTTGCCATGTCACTGATTAATTTATTTTGTACCTAATTTCCATATAATTAAATAATAATATCAAACATTTATTAACCGAGTTATAAATTTCCCTGATCTTTCACTGGAAACACAGCTAAAACCATACCAGATAAAAAAATTATTTATATGGAATTTTGTAGAAAATTTGATTTTTGTAGAATTTTTGATGTCCTTTGCCATGTCACTGATTAATTTATTTTGTACCTAATTTCCATATAATTAAATAATAATATCAAACATTTATTAACCGAGTTATAAATTTCCCTGATCTTTCACTGGAAACACAGCTAAAACCATACCAGATAAAAAAAT